>CM045989.1:92689065-95089065 GCA_025175895.1 Wurfbainia villosa
AAAGTATATGTGTAACACCCCCCCCCCCCCTCAATAGGATGTCACATACATTCATTCTACTAGTTCAAATCAATGACTCTTTAACATGTTGGCAGGATCTATAACCTTCATAGAATTAAACATTCAATAATTGAACAGACATTATAACCCTGAAGCCAACCATCATAACCTAAATTACTAACTAAGTCTCCATTCCAGCACCATCAATTTAATGACCCAAGATAATACCATGAAACTCAATCCACATTTGGGTTCTCTATCTTGCCTAATGTCAACGATGGTTTCTAAAACCAAGCATTAACAATGTAAAATCTAACTCACATGCATAAAAATACAATTCAACTCGTCTATCAAAGAAACATGAATGATAAATTAGCACACAACTATTGATCGATATTCCCTTGTTCCGCCGCCACACACAACACACTTCCTTCCAGTCGCCTCCTTGCATCATATATTTTCCTTCCCCTTGTTTGCAGTAAGAGGTAAATAAAACTCATAAGCAAAGGGCTTAGTAAGTATATCATAATCTCACAAAATCGTCGTAAGAACCAATATAAGTGCTTCATGATAAGACATGCTCAACCTTTCTAAATACTTTGCACTTTGAATCACTTGCAATCATAATCTAAATGCATATATTGGAAAACATGTGGTATGACTTGCAGATCTACACTTACATTACTTATACTTCAAAATAATAAACATCCACCTTTGGGCCCAGCATGGTACCTAATGTGCGCATCTCTAATAGGTTTTGGGGTAGCCAGCCACCGAATCATATTGGAGCTTCTTACTAGGCGATCTAGGGGTCTAGGGGTATTCTCGGAGCCCAGGTACATGCCTCTTAAAAGTAATATAGTTTTGTAACTTAAATACTCATACTCATACTCATAATAGCTTGGCATTTTCTCAAACACTTATATGTCTTACTCAAATTGGAGCCCGCCTCAAAGCCTAAATCTTGTTTCTTCTATCACATACATATCCTTAAGCAAAATAGAAAAACAAAATAGCATATAAAAGCAACCCTTACTGCAGGTGAGAGACATATACTTACAGTTTCTTATCAAACTCACTAGGCGATGTTGTGAAAACCAAGGTTCCCATGCATGTGCACACGCCCTCGCGGAAAAACCCTTGTCGCCAAATCCCCTTGAATAGCCCCGAACCTACCACCCTTTAAGACCAAGGGTGGGACTCTTTTATATCCTTACTACTCCTCTCTGTCTTATAAACTTTAGATGTGGGACTAATAAATGTTAAGCTTGAACCACTTGTGCTTTGTATACTTATCGAAGACATGCCCTTAAAGTTCTTATGTTTCACATAAGAAATGTCCAATTGGTGTGATGGTATCATGCCTCCTTTATATCCTAGAGGTCTAAGGTTCAAACCCCAAGCTATCACATTTTTCCTATTATTCTTCTTTTTATTCTTTATTTTATAGCCTTACTACTCCTCTTTGTCTTCTAAAATTTAGATGTGGGACTATCGCATTTTCCTATTATTTGGGCGTTACAATCCTCCATACCTTATAAAAGTTTCGTCCTCGAAACTTAGAACAGTTCTGGGTACTTCTGCTTCATATCTTCTTCGTGTTCCCACATTGCTTTTTCGAAACGCTGACTCTGCCAAATAACCTTGACTAGGGGTACTTCTTTGTTTCTCAGCCTCTTAACTTCTCGATCTACTATTTTGATAGGTTTACTTTCATAGCTTAGATCTTCTTGTACTTGTACTGTCTGTGGCTGAATTACTTGACTGGGGTCATGAATACATTTCTTCAGCATTGAGACATGGAAGACATTATGAATAACCGACATTTCTGGAGGTAGGTCCAACTCATACGCTACTTTGCCAACCCTCTTGGTAATCACATAGGGTCCTACGTAGAGGGGACTTAGCTTGCCTTTCTTGCCAAATCTCATTACCCCCTTCATTGGGGCCACTTTAATAAATACTGAGTCCCCAACCTCAAACTCAAGGGGCCTACGTCGTATATCAGCGTAACTCTTCTGTCGGTTTTACGCAGTCTCGATTCTTTGACGGATCTTCTTTATTGCTCGAGTTGTTTCATCTATAAAATCCGTCTTCAGTCCTAGTTCTACCTCCATTTCCTTCTTCTCCCCAACCTCATGCCAACATATGGGGGATCTGCATTTCCTTCCATATAGGGCTTCATAAGGTGCCATTCCAATTGTGGCTTGGTAGCTATTATTGTAGGCAAATTCTGCTAAGCATAAGTATTTGCACTAACTACCCTTAAAATCCAGTGCACACGCTCGCAGCATATCTTCTAAGACTTGGTTCACTCTCTTTGTCTGCCCATCTGTTTGAGGATGGAAAGCTGTGCTAAATCTCAATTTGGTGCCCAGTGCTATCTGGACACACTCCCAGAAATATGAAGTGAACCGACCATCTCTATCTGAGATGATTGTCTTTGGGACTCCATGAAGTCTGATCACTTCCTTAACATATAGTTGAGCTAGCTGTTCTATTGAATAAGACACCTTAATTGCCAAAAAGTGTGCAGACTTGGTTAATCTATCCACAATCACCCAAATGGAGTCATAGCCTTTAGTCGTTTTTGGTAAACCAACTATGAAATCCATGGCTATGTCTTCTCACTTCCATTCTGAAATCTGAATGGGTTGTAGGACTCCCCCTAACCTCTAGTGTTCTGCTTTAACTCTTTGACATGTCAGACAGGTGTTGACATATTTAGCCACATCTCTCTTCATTTTAGACCACCAAAATCTTTCCTTCAAATATTGATACATCTTGGTAGATCCAGGATGCATTGAGTAGGGGGTCCCATGGGCTTCTTCTAGAATTCCCTTTCTCAGTTCGTCATCATTGGGAACACATAAACGGTCCCCAAGATAAAGTACTCCACTGTCGGAGATTCGAAATCCCCCACTTCTTCCTTCCTGTATCTCCTACTTGATCTTTTGTACATCCGGATCTTCCTCCTATTTCCTTTGTATATCCTCCAGTAGAGTCGGTGCTAGTATCAAGGCAGAGAGTTGCCCGGAAATAATTTCAAGCCCAAAATCTGCCACTTCCTTCTGGAGGGATTGTGATAGTGAAGATAAAGACATCAACATTGCGCACAATTTTTGGCTTAGTGCGTCAACTACCTTATTTGCTTTTCTAGGGTGGTAGAGGACCTCACAATCATAATCCTTCACTAACTCCAACCATCTTCGTTGTCTCATATTCAAGTCCTTATGGGTAAAGAAGTATTTCAAGCTCTGATGATCTGTATAGATTTTACACTGTACCCCATACAGATAATGCCTCCAAATTTTGAGAGCAAAGACTACTACTGCCAACTCCAAATCATGAGTGGGATAAGTCTTTTCGTAGTCTTTAAGTTGTCTAGAAGCATAGGCAATAACTTTACCCTATTGCATGAGTACCGCTCCAAGTCCCATCTTGGATGCATCACTATATATATCAAAGGCTTCTTCACCTTCTGGAAGAGTAAGGATTGGGGCACTTGTCAATCTCCTTTTTAGCTCAAGAAAACTCTGTTCATAATTTTCAGTCCATTCGAATTTCTTATTTTTCCTGGTGAGTGTTGTTAGTGGCGAAGCTATCCGGGAGAAGTCCTCAATAAATTTCCTGTAATATCCTGCTAATCTCATAAAACTTCTGATCTCCCTGGCATTCTGTGGCCGACTCCAATTACTAACTGCCTCAATCTTTGCAGGGTTGACCATGATCCCTTCCTTTGAAATGACATGGCCCAAGAAGGCCACCTGGTTAAGCCAAAATTCACATTTTGAGAATTTAGCATATAACTGTCTCTCTTGAAGGGTCTTTAATACTATTCTCAGATGTTTGTCATGTTCTTCCAGAGACTTGGAATAGATCAAGATGTCATCAATGAAGACAATAACAAACTTGTCAAGAAAGTCCTTGAATACCCGATTAATCAGATCCATAAATGTTGCAGGGGCATTTGTCACTCCGAAGGGCATGACAACGAACTCGTAGTCTCCATACCTTATTCGGAAGGTCGTTCTGGGCACATCACTCTCTTTGACTTTCAGTTGATGATACCCAGACCGCAAATCGATTTTTGAGAAAATCATTGCCCCTCCCAACTGATCAAACAAGTCGTCTATCCTTGGCAAAGGATATCTGTTCTTGATTGTCACCTTATTCAATGCTCGGTAGTCTATGCACATTCTCATAGACCTATCTTTCTTCTTTACGAACAATACTGTGTTAGTGCAATTGACCCGTAATATGGTTTTGATGTCTGTGGCAAAGGGTTTAAGTTAGGTTGTTATTGTGATTTGATATGTGCGTTGAAGTCATGCAGGACTTAGTAATTCGCACATGAAGCTTTGGCGGGTTCACCACTCACAACCTCGTGCTTGAGACGGAGAAGGAGCATTGCAGAGTCGTGTGCTTGATGCTGCCGAGGGACTGTCGGAAGAGATGACTTGAAGCGAAGCTAAGGAAGCAGACTTCGAAGGCAAGAGACGCGAAGGAGCATTGCAGAGCCGTGCGCCTGATGCTGCTGATGGACATGGCCGCGAACGAAGAGAGCTTCGGTGAGGGACTTCGAGTGAGATAAGAGAATGAGTGAATTGTAAGTAGCTCATTAGGTGAACTTGGCCGAATGACTAAGTGTCGGATGAGATTTACCGACATCGATCACCGCCATGAAATGACATGATCGCTTCCGAAGTCGAACCCGTTCGATCGGTGGGTTTTTGGCCCGATGATCGCCATGGAATGACAATGATCGCTTTTTATTGCGCTATTCTTACTTGTGGATTAGATATTTTAGGCTCTTTGATGGGATAATTATTGTTATTCGGGATGTTTTTACATATTGAGCCTATTTGCGATTAATTGCATTAATTCCTATAATTTCAATATTTTTTATGAATTTCATGTTATTTTGTAGGAAACATATAATGAGGATCTAATTGGAGCAATCACACCCGTTGATCAGGATCAGATCCGAGCATTATGGACCGTCCAATGAATATAGCTGATTCTAAGCCATCTATTCAGATTTGGAGATATCCAGTCCGTACATTTCGATCTGAACATCTGAGCCCTTCCTCCAGAGTCAACCGATCGTAATTATCCTTTCAGATGGTTCAGATCCGTCCATTTGAAATCAGACTGATCATAGCCGTTGGATCACAACCTTCTTAGGAGATTAATTGGACTCATTAACCTAGCTCTATTTGGACGGCTGGGATCAGAGGAGGTTCCCATCGGACGGCTCAGAAAATCCATTTAATAAACCTCACTCGAGCAGAGAAATAGAATCGCGCAAAAAGTTTCGAGCGGTGTCTTCTTCCTCTTGCGAGCGAGGCGATCGGCGACTACACGAGAGATCGACAACAGGCCGGCAGTATTCCGGTGAGATTCCCTCCGACAGCCGGCGATGATCCCATGCAAGCCTCGGTGGAAGATTAGATGTCGTGATTCAGACAACTAATCGGAAGAGGGGAGAGCGCGGGATTTCGACGAGTACACCCTTCACCGGCGTTCACTCCATTCCGGCAGTTGGGATAGGCATTCCCATCTCGCCGGAGCCATCCACAAGCTGCGCCGGTTTAGGATAGCTCCATCTCCACCGGTGAAGGTCCATTTCACTGTCCGGTGAATCCAGATTTGCCAGAACGGTGATCGCGTTCCTCCGTCTGTCCGTCCTCCCTGCTGCGCCGATCGAGGCAGCTTTGCATTCACCGTCGGAGTGGCTGTTCAGTTTGTTGCGACCACCGTGTGGTACCAGTCGTTGTTTTATTTGGATCCAAATGAGTGTGTTTGTGTGTTAAACACTCGTTTAGTTGGGATTTCGTGTTATTTACATTTTGCATTTTATTCCAGTGCAGTTGTGCAATTGTTAGTAGTTGATTATGTTTGTTTCGTTTAATTGTTGGTTTGTTTACATGCAATGTTATTTCTATCGGTTTGTTGTGCTTAGTTGTTTAATTTTGTTCATCTTGCATTTTTATTAGACTTAATACTGGCGTTCGTTATTTGGTTGTAGGTTAGTTTAATTTCTTGTTGCTGATGTACTAACCCCATCAATTAAAATTGTCCAATCAATGCATCGTATAGTGACAGTGTGGTGTTTGGTTGGAGTGCTTTCATTATTAGGTTAGATTTCCTTTACATTCGACGATTAGTGTCGAGATAGTGACTTACTTTCCTTGCATTTAGTTTAGCTTTTCGTTATTGTTTTGATCACTATGCCTTAGTATAGTATGGTACTTTTGTTCACCTTTGTTTCTTGACCATCGTCGATAGTGACAAAGGTGCGATTGCTTGGTTGAGCTATTTTCATCTGTTAGTGTTGCTTTTAGTATTTGTTTGATCAGCGGTCGTATAGTGATCAAAGTACTTGGTTGAATTGTTCACCTTTGTTTCGTGATCATTGTACCATATAGTGACAATGTGGTGCGTTATTACTTACTTTTGCGCATTAGGATAGTTACTTGTTAATTGTTATTTGGTAGTTAGATTTACTTCCTGCAGATTTTATTTCCATGTCTATTTACTAGAATTGTTTGGCCATTGCATCGTATAGTGACAGTGCGGTGCAAGGTTGAATTGTTCTTGCATTAGTTTGACTTTGAATAATTGTTTTAATAAATTGTAAAAACCCCCAGTGTTTACTTCTGTTTAAAAACAAACGTCCAACCATTAGGTTCGTTGGGAGACGATCCGAGTCAGTCCTATACTACATTAGTGTAGTTAGGGGGTTCGGTAAATAATTTGGGAACGATATTGCGACAAATAAAAAAAAATGTTCGATCAAATTTTGGCGTCGTTGCCGGGGACTTTTTAATGGTGTTCGTTTGTCTTTAAACTGTAGTAGTTTGTTTTGTTTTGTTTTGTTTTGTTATTTGTGTCTTACCTATCATTTCTATCTTTTCTATTTGTACTCATTGTTGTTTGTGATAATGACCAGGTCTTCAGGTGAAAAATTACTGGAGCTGGATCCTGAGATTGATAGGACTTTTCACGCACTACGGAGAGCACAGGGCAGGTCAGCTGATACTTATGATTACAGTCCATCAGAGTTGTAGATAGTCATGGCAGATAACAACAGGACTCTGAAGGAGCTTGCAGCCCCTGATGTGACATACCAATATTCTTGCATTAGCTACCTAGCTTTAGAGGAGGATTTTGAGCTCAGATCAGGTACAGTTCATTTGCTTCCTAAGTTTCATGGATTGTCTGGTGAAGATCCCAACAGGCACTTGCATGAGTTCCATGTGGTATGCTCTATTATGAAGCCACAGGGTATTTCAGAGGAAGATATACAATTGAGAGCTTTTCCATTTTCACTGGCTGGAGCAGCTAAGGATTGGTTATACTATCTTCCACCTGGATGTATCAACAGTTGGCTTGAATTGAAGAAAGCATTCTTGGAAAAGTTCTTCCTAGCATCCAGAACTGCTACCATCAGGAAAAGCATCTGCAGTATCCAACAGTCTACTGGAGAAACGTTGTATGAGTACTAGGAGAGATTCAAGAAACTATGTTCCAGTTGCCCCCAACATCAGATCAGTGACCAGTTTCTCGTTCAGTACTTCTATGAGGGACTGCTTCCCATGGACAGGAGTATGATAGATGCAGCTAGTGGAGGGGCATTAGTTAACAAGACTCCCAGTGAGGCCCGAGAGCTTATTGCAAACATGGTAGAGAACTCACAGCGGTTTGGGAGCAGAGCTATAGTGACTAGAGGGGTGAGTGAGGCTCACCTGGCTTATATTGATCAGGCGGAGATGAAGAATTCTATACAGGAGCTCACATCATTAGTTAGGTAGTTGGCTCTGAATCAGGCGAGCCAATCTTCTGCAGTGCCTATGCAGCCCATGCGGGTTTGTGGTATTTGTTCGAGTCCAGAGCATCCTTCTGATTCATGTCCTTCACTCCAGCAAGATGAAATAGTAGCAGCGGCTAATCAGTTTCCTTCCAGACCTCAGTATCAGCTTCCATATCAGCATCAACAACATCAGTATCAACCACAGTATCAGCAACAACATTCTAGATATGATCCGATGTCTGCCACTTATAATCCAAGATGGAGAGATCATCCAAATCTGAGGTATGGGAATTCATTTTATCAGCATCCGTTTCATCCAGGACCAACATTTCAGAGACCCCTAGCCATCCAGAGTAACCTAGTATAGGTCAGACCTTCTATTCAGCCAGTTAGAGCTAAGTCTTCTAGTTCGAGTTCAAATTCAAAGATGGAGGATCTTGTGCAGCATTTTTTGGTACAGCAGCAGCAGTTTCAGCAGAAGACGGATGCATCTATTCAGAACATAGAGAGACAGCTTAGCCAGCTTGCATCCAACATTAACTAGCT
The DNA here is from genome assembly GCA_025175895.1 of Wurfbainia villosa. Taxonomy (NCBI): domain Eukaryota; kingdom Viridiplantae; phylum Streptophyta; class Magnoliopsida; order Zingiberales; family Zingiberaceae; genus Wurfbainia; species Wurfbainia villosa. The sequence goes on from CM045989.1 coordinate 92,697,428, forward strand.
GCAGTCACAGGGATCTAGCCAGCTACCATCTCAGACCATCCCAAATCCTAAAGGAAACATTAGTTCGATTACACTGCGGAGTAGTAGAGTTACTTCAAACCCCCAGACTTCATACCCTGTACCAGATCCAGTTGCTTATTCGAGTAGTTCAGAGCAGTGCAGAGCAGAGTAGGATCCACAGCCGCAACGATCGGAGTCGCTTGTTCCATTACCTTTCCCTCAGAGGCCAGTAAAGCCTAGGAAGGGGGTTAGTGAAGAAAAGGCTAGGGAATTTCAGGAGCTTGTGGATTTGTTCAGTAAGGTGGAAGTTAATGTCCCTTTATTGACAATGATCGAGCAGATTCCCAAGTATGCCAAGTTTCTGAAAGAATTGTGTGTGCATAAGAAGAAGCTGAAAGGAAATGAGTTAATCAGAGTTGGAAAGAATGTTTTAACACTTATTAATCCTTTGCCCCAGAAGTGCGAGGATCCAAGAGTTTTCACTGTACCTTGTGTGATTGGGAGCTAGGTGTTCGAGGATGCTATGCTAGATCTAGGAGCTTCCATTAATGTGATGCCAAGGTCAGCTTTTTTTTCACTAGGTATTGGACCCTTGCAACCGACAGGTGTAGTGATTCAATTAGCCAATCGCAGTCAGACTCACCCAGCTGGGGTGATCGAGGATGTGTTCGTTAAGGTGAGAGAGCTGATAATTCTTGTAGATTTCTACATTCTTGACATGGAGGGTGATTCACAGAGCAGCAGAGCTCCGCTTATTCTGGTCAGGCCTTTCATCAAGACTGCCAAGACCAAGATTGATGTACATGCAGGTACACTTTCCATGGAGGTAGGAGATACTGTAGTTCTATTCAGGATTTTAGACGCGATGAAGCACCCGACGGAAGATCATTCTATACTCAACATGGATTTAGAGTATGAGCTGGATTGCATGGGACCTATCTGTGGGCCCTTTGATTTGTACAGGGACATGGAATGTGTAGGGACTTGCGATCTTCAGGCAGCGCCCCAAGAATCACTTCCATCAGATGCGTAACCACAGAATCTTGAATTGAAACATCTTTCGGAGCATTTGAAGTATGTGTATTTGGATAAGGACGAGCAGCGACCCGTTATTATTGCTCGAGATCTAGAGTCAGATCAGGAGTACAGATTAGTAGATCTTCTGAGGCAGCACAGGAAAGCTATTGGGTGGACGCTTGCAGATATTTCAGGTATCAGTCCTTCGATCTGTATGCACAAAATTCACTTGGAAGAGGATGTGAAACTAGTCAGACAGCCACAGCGACGACTTAACCCATTGATTCTCGATGTGGTAAAGAAGGAGGTGACAAGGCTTCTACAGGCTGACATCATCTATCCTATTTCAGACAGCAAATGGGTAAGTCCTGTTCAGGTGGTTCCGAAGAAGTCTGGTATTACAGTGGTTGCCAATGCAGATAATGAGTTGATTCCCACCAGAGTTCAGAACTCTTGGAGAGTTTGTGTAGACTACAGGAAGCTTAATCAGGCCAACAGGAAAGACCACTACCCCCTACCTTTTATTGATCAGATGCTAGAGAGGTTGGCAGGCAAGTCACACTATTGCTTCCTAGATGGTTACACTGGGTATTTCCAGATCTGTATTGCTCCAGAGGATCAGGAGAAGACCACTTTTACTTGCCCTTTTGGGACGTATGCATATCGACGCATGCCTTTCGGACTTTGCAACGCTCCTGGTACATTCCAGCGATGTATGGTAAGTATTTTTGGTGATTTATTAGAGCATTGCATGGAGGTGTTTATGGATGATTTTTCTGTGTACGGTTCTTCTTTTGATTCATGTCTAGATAGTTTGTCGAGAGTTTTACGGAGATGCATTGATACATATTTAGTTTTGGAATTTCGAAAAATGTCATTTCATGGTCAGGCATGGGATAGTTTTAGGTCATATTATCTCTGTGCATGGTATTGAAGTAGATCCTGCTAAAATTCATGCTATTTCTTCTCTATCTTACCTCGCCATACGTGGGAAGTAATGTGCTTTTCGGGACATGCAGGTTTTTCTGACGTTTCATCGTGAGATTTCAAGATTTCCTACCGACCAACTTGCTGTAAGGAGGTGGTATTTCAGTTTGATCAGAGGTGTAAGGACTCTTTTGACCAGCATAAGCAAGCATTGATATCAGCACCGATCTTGAGACCACCAGATTGGACTCTACCATTCGAGTTGATGTGTGATGCCTCGAACTATGCGGTGGGAGCTGTCTTGGCGTAGAGAGTGGACAGAGCATCTCATGTGATCTGCTATGCCTCTAGGACATTGGATGCTGCCAATCCAACTACACCACCACAGAAAAGGAGCTTTTAGCTATTGTTTTTGCTTTGGATAAATTCAGATCTTATTTTCTATGTTCTCATGTGGTTGTTTTTTCTGATCATGCAGCTTTGAAATTCCTCCTGAAGAAGCCTGATGCAAAACCGAGACTGATTAGATGGATGCTTCTGCTTCAAGAATTCGACGTAGAGATACGCGATAGGAGTGGGAGGGAGAACCTGGTAGCAGACCATCTGAGCAGGATAGTGACGGAGATCAAGCCCACCCCCATAAAGGATTCTTTTCCAGATGAGCATCTTTTTCACCTGCAGGGTAAGACACCATGGTATGCAGATATTGCTAACTATTTAGTTGCCCGTGTTGTACCTTCATTTTTTTCTCATGCACAAGTTCAAAAATTGAAAATTGATGCCAAGTATTATGTATGGGATGATCCTTATCTTTGGAAGTTTTGTAGTGATCAGATTATTAGGAGATGTGTTCCGGACTATGAGTTTCATTCCATACTTACTTTTTGTCATTCTCTGGCTTGTGGGGGGCATTTTGGACCCCAAAGGAATGCTAGGAAAGTTTTAGAGTCTGGTTTGTACTGGCCCACCTTATTCCATGATGCCTATGAATTTTATAAAGCCTGTGAGAGATGTCAACGAACAGGGAACATAGGACGTAGAAATGAAATGCCTCAACACCCTTTACTATTCTGTGAGATTTTTGACGTTTGGGGTATTGATTTTATGAGTCCTTTTCCTGTATCTTTTGGATTTTCTTATATTCTTTTGGCTGTTGATTATGTTTCCAAATGGGTGGAGGTCATCCCCACCAGGACTGATGATTCTCCAGTTGTTGTGAATTTTGTCAGGTCTCACATATTTTACAGATTTGGGGTACCCAAGGTGATCATCAGTGATCAATGGTCTCACTTTTGCAACAGACACATGAAAGTCATGCTAAGAAGGTATGGGGTGTTTCATAAGATTTCTACTCCTTATCATCCTCAGACGAATGGGCAGGCTGAAGTGTCAAACAGAGAGATTAAATCTATATTGGAGAAGACAGTGGGGCTAGATAGGAAAGATTGGAGAAAAAGGTTAGAGGACGCTCTATGGGCCTACATGACTGCCTATAAGACTCCCATAGGCATGTCCCCTTACAGATTGGTATATGGCAAAGCATGTCATTTGCCGGTGGAGATTGAGCATAGGGCTTACTGGGCAGTGAAAGCTTGCAACATGGATGCTTACAGAGCTGGGAGAGAGAGAAAACTCCAACTTCAGGAACTTGAAGAGATATGGTTAGAAGCATATGAGAACTCCCGCATTTACAAGGAGAAGACTAGAAATTTTCATGACAAGAGGATTGTGAGGAAAGAGTTCCATATTGGCGATAAAGTTTTAGTGTATCAGTCTCGTCTCAAGTTGATTGGAGGTATGTTGAGATCCAAGTGGGACGGTCCTTTTTGTGTTACTAATGTTTTTCCCTATGGTGTTGTAGAGGTTCAAGAACTTTCTTCAGGGAACACTTACAGAGTGAATGGACACCGTCTCAAGATATTTCACGAAGGGGTGAGAGAAACTATAGTAGAGGACTTGGACCTTGAGGATGCTTCTTCTCCGACATGACAGGGGAGTGTGTTCTTTTGTTTATTGTATTTTCTTCCTTCCTCTCATGTTTGGAAATAACTGGTTGTTAGTTGTTTGGTATTTGCCTATTTACCTAGGTTGTTTAGTTGTTTCCGTTGAGTCGAATAATTTCCCCTATGCATATCTTAGTATCATTTCAGAGATGGTAAAAATTAGTTAAGTTTGATCATTGAATTATGAATTTTTGTGTAGGATAGGAAACTTCACTTGCATGCGGTCACTTGTTATGATGGTGAACTTTTTATTGATAGACCAAGCTTGATTTTTATTCACCTAGTGAGGTTTAAGCCATTTTCATCAATTACCCACTTTGGTGTGATACACGTGTGATACTTGTTGCTCTAGAACTTGCTTTGAGTCTTTTCAAAACTGCAAGAACATTTAATTGCATGAATATAATGAAGGATTTAACTTTTGATTCTTTTCCTTACTTGAATTGCTTGTTTAATCCACTTGATACTTTCATGTTGTCGTACTTGTCATTCCTATTCATTTATTTCCCATTGTCTTGTGGATTACCTCTACCCATATCTTTTGTTTCCATGTTGGAAGAATAACTTGATAAATTGTTTGTCTGAGATGGACAAAATTCTTAAGTGTGGGGGAGGATATACTGTTTCGTTGGGTAGAAATTTGCTACAGAGCTTGGCCATTCAGAACTTAATCGATCTACAGCTCTGAAAATGGTAGTGAAATTGAGAGATTGGAACTACTGCTGGAAATACTTGTGGTTGAAGCTATGTACTGATCTGGATGGATTGCACTGGAAATGGCAGCATTATCAGAATTGTGCCAGTACCAATAGCATCCTTACCTATACGTGCATCCCAATTTCAACCTAAACAAGGGTGCAGCAGTTCTTGTTGCTGTGAAATTCTGATAAGCTAGTAGATGAAGCTTGGGTTTTAGAGACTGCAGATAGTGTTTCTGTTGAAAAAAAAAAATTTGGTTCTGCTTGGTATAACCAGTTGGACAAGTAAAAATTTCAATGTGAAAGGACCAGGGAAGAGTAGTTAAAATGCTGTGCCAATTATAAGGCCAACAAGTTAAAATTCTGCTTATGGAGTCAGAACTTAGGAATGGATTGAATGTGTTTGGTTGTATCATATTTTCAGGAGTTGTACGTGCAAGATCTGGATTGAATTGGGTTGAATCTGAAATTGGCATCCACTGTTCTGAATCTGAAAATCCAGAAATAGCAACTCAATTACAGAAAGAGTAGTCCATTGATGCAACAACTTTGGGCTTAGCTGTTAATTGGATACAGAGGTTGAAAGTGTAGCTGGAAATAGTTAAGTCAGAAATTTATCAAAGGAAGCACAAGTGTTATATGAATTGGAATTGAAACCTCTGAAATCATCTAATGAAATCTCAGATTTGAAGGTCAATCTCATTTACAAAGAGAATGAGATGCAGAACATTCTGCACCGAGCAACTCAATGCAATTCAAGCTATGACTTCTGAAGTGGAATCTGAGTTAAAGATGTTGAAGAAAAAATGGATACAAGTTCTATTTTAAAATCATTCTATTCCACTGTCGAAGCCATCAAACTTTTGAAAAAAAATCATGAATCACCAAGCTATAAAAGGTTGTGCTTACAGATGGATACAATCTCCATGATCTTGTCTTGTTTGGGCGGAAGAACTTTGATGTTAGTGTAGCTTTGAAAAAAATTGCTCCAAGATACTAAGAGGAGATGCTGAGAGCGCAGAAGTGATGTCGAGCGCAGGCGATGTCATTAAAATTGTGACCTAAAGAAATTTATAAATCTTTCAAGCTAAAGAAAAGTCTCCAAAGATTCAAGATAGGATTTCTGTGTGAAACAACACATACAAGGAGATATGCTGAAAAGAATTCTGGACGATGACAGCAATATGGGTTCTGCTAAACAGCACTTGGCATGGATATGTCTCGGAGAAATTTGAAAGAGTTGCACTTGCCTTTGTTACAGAATTAACTAAATAATGGCTGAACATTTGCAGCACATGGTGGAAGTAAAAAGAGAATTTGTGTCTGATCAAACAAAGAAAAAATTCAGGATCTCTAAGGAAAATTAGCCTCATGCTCGAGCAACACTAAAAGGCCACAAAGATCTGTAATTCTGTGATAGAGTTTGAGTCATCAAGAGATGGACTGCACAGCTACGAGCTCTGCCGGACTATGCTTGTAGATGGAACATATTTTGCTGAAGCAGAGATAAATGAGATGATGTATGATTTTGATCAGGATTACAAGGACATTGGTGTTGTTCTGTTACTACTAGATCCATTTTTTGTTAGAAATGTACCAGATTGAACTTTTCCAGAAACAATGTACAGAATGATGTGGGAGTAAGTTTTTCACACAGACGGCAGGAAGCTGGGAAGTTTTAACCACTGCTGGATGATAGGATTAAGGTCACTTATTGTTTGAAGTGCTCCAGTAGGAGCTGATGCCCTTTGAATCTGATTGCAAAGGGTTAAAATATGTGGTCTGTTATTCATGTTTACTACAGTTTCAGATTTGAGATATTCTTAATTTGGTGATTACCCCAGCTAGCTAAAATTGTGGCTTATGGAAATAGAATGGAGATGTTGTGAGTGTTATTTTCTTGGATCATATTGGAAATCTCCCTACACACTTCTAATTGCAACTAATCAGGTTTATTCTTCCAGTTCTACTATTGTCTTGTTCATGTCAGCTTGATCTTATTTGTATTTCTCTGTTGAAATCTATTTCTGATCTTGTTTAGATCTCGATAAATCCTTTTGATTCATGTATGGAATGTATTGACAGCAGTAAAGAAATAGATGATAAGTAAGCATTTGGTAGGACAAGATTACATGTTGTTTTGAGGGTACCCCACTCCTACGATCATTATGTGAGCATGAGTGCATATATCCATTTGGGAGGTTTTGTATCAGGCTTGGTTTATTTGATTTGACTGTAAATCATCATACATGTTGATTGTTGTAGGAGTCAGATCTTTTTAATACCCTAGATCCTGATGAATTTGGTGATCCTATGTAACTTATTTTTTCTGTCTCTGAATTATTGATCTAGGTATTGCTAGGGGAATGAGTTAGGGAGTTAGTGTGTCTTTGTTTTTGTTCTTGCACGGGACACGCACAAATAAGTGTGGGGGAATTTGATAGCTGCATTTTTTATTGCGCTATTCTTACTTGTGGATTATATATTTTAGGCTCTTTGATGGGATAATTATTGTTATTCGAGATGTTTTTACATATTGAGCCTATTTGAGATTAATTGCGTTAATTCTTATAATTTCAATATTTTTCATGAATTTCATGTGATTTTGTAGGAAACATATAATGAGGATCTAATTGGAACAATCGCAGCCGTTGATCAGGATCAGATCTGAGCATTATGGACTGTCCAATGAATATAGCTAATTCTAAGCCATCTATTTAGATATGGAGATATCCAGTCCGTACATTTCGATATGAACATCTGAGCCCTTCCTCCAGAGTCAACCGATCATAATTATCTTTTCAGATGGTTCAGATCCGTCCTTTTGAAATCAGACTGATCACAGCCGTTGGATCATAACCTTCTTAGGAGATTAATTGGACTCATTAACCTAGCTCTATTTGGACAGCTAGGATCAAAGGAGGTTCCCATCGGACGGCTCATAAAATCCATTTAATAAACCTCACTCGAGCAGAGAAACAGAATCACGCAGAAAGTTTCGAGCGGCGTTTTCTTCCTCTCGCGAGCGTGGCGATCGGCGACTACATTAGCGATCGACGACAGGCCGACAGTATTCCGGTGAGCTTCCCTCTGACAGTCGGCGATTATCCCATGCGAGCCTTGGCAGAAGATTAGATGTCGTGATTCAGACAGCTAATCGGAAGAGGGGCAAGCGCGGGATTCCGGCGGCTGGGATAGGCCTTCCCATCTCGCCGGAGCCACCCACAAGCTGCGCCGGTTTAGGACAGCTCCATCTCCACCGGTGAAGGTCCATTTCACTGTCCGGTGAATCCAGATTTGTCAGAACGGTGATCGCGTTCCTCCGTCTGTCCGTCCTCCCTACTGCGCCGGTCGGGGCAGCTTCGCATTCACCGTCGGAGTGGCTGCTCGGTTTGTTGCGACCGCCGTGTGGTTACCGGTCGTTGTTTTATTTGGATCCAAATGAGTGTGTTTGTGTATTAAACACTCATTTAGTTGGGATTTCGTGTTATTTACATTTTGCGTTTTATTCCAGTGCAATTGTGCAATTGTTAGTAGTTGATTATGTTTGTTTCGTTTAATTGTTGGTTTGTTTACATGCAATGTTATTTCTATCAGTTTGTTGTGCTTAGTTGTTTAATTTTGTTCATCCTGCATTTTTATTAGACTTAATACTGGCATTCGTTATTTAGTTATAGGTTAGTTTAATTTCTTGTTGCTGATGTACTAACCCCATCAATTAAAATTGTCCAATCAATGTATCGTATAGTGACAGTATGGTGTTTGGTTGGAGTGCTTTCATTATTAGGTTAGATTTCTTTTACATTCGACCAGTGTGCCGTATAGTGACAGTGCGGTGCCTGGTTGAATTGCTTACTTTCCTTGCATTTAGTTTAGCTTTTCAGTGACTGTTTGATCACTGTGTCGTATAGTGACAGTGCGGTACTTGGTTAAATTGTTCACCTTTGTTTCTTGACCACTGTGCCGTATAGTGACAGTGCGGTGCTTGGTTGAGCTATTTTCTGTCTGTTAGTGTAGCTTTTTAGTGACTGTTTGATCACTGTGTCGTATAGTGACAGTGCGGTACTTGGTTGAATTGTTCACCTTTGTTTCGTGATCATTGTACCGTATAGTGACAGTGCGGTGCGTGATTACTTACTTTTGCGCATTAGGATAGTTACTTGTTAATTGTTATTTGGTAGTTAGATTTACTTCCTGCAGATTTTATTTCCATGTCTGTTTACTAGAATTGTTTGGCCATTGCATCATATAGTGACAGTGCGGTGCAAGGTTGAATCGTTCTTGCATTGGCTTTGAATAATTGTTTTAATAAATTGTAAAAACCCCCAGTGTTTACTTCTGTTTAAAAATAAACGTCCAACCATTAGGTTCATTGGGAGACGATCCAAGTCAATCCTATACTGCATTAGTGTAGTTAGGGGGTTCGGTAAATAATTTGGGAACAGTATTGCGACAAATAAAAAAAAATGTTCGATCAACGATCGGTGATGAAGCGTCGCGGGCACAAAAATAGCTTGTAGCCGGTGGCTGGTCATTTCTGAGGTATCGATCGGTGATGGATACATCGATCGCTAATGGTTCCGTTGGACTACAACAGTCGGAATCTGACGTGTTTAGAGGTCGTTGTAGTCGCGCCAATCGACTGCTAAAGGCAGCAGTCGACTGATAGCGGCCAACGAGAAGATTTGCTTCCTCTCTATAAAAAGAGAGGGTGGGGGCTTGTAGATGGTTAATCTTCATGCTCAAAACATTCTACTAAGTGCCCCACAAAACTCAAACTCCTTCTTCTAGGTTTCTTTCATATTTATTGTAAAAGAAGGAGTGATCTCTTGTTGTGAAGGTTTACCTCCACCTTGCTTGGGATAAAGGGAGAGACCAATAGTGGATTGGTTACGGAGTGATTCACCGTGGACGAATCGGACCATGGATTAGCAGTGAAGTCGTGAACCATGTTATAGTCTCTTGTTAGCATTGTTTGTATTCTTATTTCTATTTGCTTGTCTTGTTTTGTTTCTGTTGCGCTAATATTCTTTGTAGACAAGCGAATTCCATCATCGAACGATTGAGGGCTATTCACCCCCCTCTAGCCGGCCAACACTTCGATCCTACAAGTGGTATCAGAGCCACGGTAGCTTATCACTAGACTAACCGCCGCAACAAGCTCTACATCAAAGATGGCCGGCTCCAACATTCACCCACCGAGGTTTGAAGGAGAATTCTCTTGGTGGAAGAAGAGAATGGAGGTATTCTTTGAAACCGATTTCAATATTATGCTTATAATGGAAAATGGTTTTGAGATGCCTAGGGACGAAGAGGGTGAACCAATAGAGAAGTCAAGGTGGACTAAAAAGCAAAGAGAGGAGCACCTTGCAAATTTAAAGGCCAAGCACCATCTCTTCAATGTGCTCCCCCAACAAGAGATCAATCGGATTGGGGTGTATTCAAGTGCCAAGAAGATGTGGGAGAGATTGGTTGAACTTCATGAAGGCACTACGGAAGCCAAGCTTGCAAGGAGAGACCTCCTCTGCTCCTAATTAAGCAACATAAAATTGGAAAAGGGAGAAAAGGTAACATCATTACATTCTAGGTTTAAAGAAATTTTAATTGGGCTAACAAGTGTAGGAGAAAAACTTTCTAACCGGGATATGCTTATGAAAGCAATCGACGCTTTTCCCCGGTCATCGAAATGGAGCTCAATGGTGGACTCCTACATGTCGAAGAATTTAGAAGTAAGAACCTTGGAGGAGTTCTTCTCAACCATGGAGCTCCATGAGACAAGGCTTGAAGGGATAAATGAAGAATCAAGTATCAAGCTATCAAGAGGAGTAGCCCTAGTAGCCAACAAGGGAAAGAAGAAGAAGATAGAGACTTCCTCCTCCGATGAAGCATCCTCATCTTCCTCCATGAATAGCAATGAAGATGCTTATATGGTAAGGAAGATAAGGCGTGCTTTAAGAAATTTAAAATTTAACAAATCTTATGATAGGAGAAGGCACAAGAGGAAGATCATATGCTACAATTGCCAACAAGAGGGACATATAAGAGATGATTGTCCCCTCTTGAACAAGAGCAAAGAGGAGAGGAAGAAGAAAGAAGAAAAGAAGTAGAAGGGGAGCAAGAAGAAAAAGGAAGAAGAGAAGAAGGCCAAGGAAAAGGGAAAGGTCAAGGCACTAAAAGCAAGAACTTGGGATGACCCTTCCTCCTCATCATCATCGGAGGAAGAAAATGCTTTTGTCACCAACCTTGCTTTGATGACATTTGACGACCTAGACTCCTCCTCCACCGAAAATGAAGAATCAAGCACAAGTGAGGAGAGCTCTAGTGAAGAGGGAGCTTCGTCACCATCCTCATCCGAAGAAGAGGAAGACATGGAGACTATGGTAACAAATCTCTCACCCCATAAAATAGTTTCCATGATTTCTAGCCTCACTAAAGATTTATTTAGGGCTAAGAAAAAGAACAAAATCATGCTAGACAAAATCAAGGACTTAGAACAAAAATTAGAAAAAGCATGTTTTGATATTAATAATAATGATGCATGCTCACATGATAACTATATGCCATTTGATGTAAGTGATGCATGTATTGAAGAAAATAGGGTCATAAGGGAAAAGGTAGACCACTTGACAAAGGCCCTAGAAAAATTTACAATAGACTCCAACACCCTTAACATGATTATAGGGAGCCAAAGGGAAAGCTTCAACAAGAAAGGCCAAGGATATAAGGAAAATAAAAATGAAAAGGCCTATAAATGCTTAATTGCTAGGGGTCAAGATAAAAAGAAGACAATTGCTAGAAAATGGATCCCTAAGAAATTTTTAGTGAACCCCATAGGAAAGAATTTGTATTGGGTTCCTAAATCCATCCTTAAGGGTTAGGAAAACCCTAGGATAGTCAACCATATGGATTTCACCTATATCATATTTTTGGTTGACTTAGGATGGTGGGACTTAATTTTTGGAATAGTGTTGGGTGATGATAATGCACCCATAAATAGTTTTAAATCATGCTCAACACTTAGTGTAATGTGATACTCATGACCTATATATTTTTAGCAAAGTGTTGGGTGATGATAATGTGCCCATAAATTGATAATAATGCTTAAATCATGATGGTTAATATAATTGTTATATATATTTGTAATCATGATTTATGATATTGACATTTGACATATAATCATAGGCAATAAGGTTTAAATCATGCTTTTGGGTGATACTTTACCTTTTATCATAATTCATACCTAATGCATGATCACAAATTGATGAATACATTTGTTTCATGATCATAATGTGAAATTCATACATATATGTCTTTATGATCATGTGGGATATTAGGATGATACTTAACCATGGGTAGAAATGCATGAAATTAATGGTTAAGTATATACAAATACCTTTAGGATGCATCTCACACTCACCATAGGCTACCTTGATTGAAAACTTAGAATGAGTGAGATGTTAGGATGATACAAATGTCCACTAATGCCTATGGCATTTAGATGGTCATTTAAAGTATCAAAATAGCAATAATAGACCAATCATGGGGAAGGCTTATGTTTAATTCATAGACATATTGTCCAAAGATCATGGTTGGATATTTCATATGTTTTCAAAATAATTTCTTACTTTAAAATCTGTGTGTTCATGTTTTGAAACAATTGAAAGCAAAACTAGGTGTTAAAAGTGATACAAACTTGATCAAAAACCTAGTTGATTTTGAAACTTTTGGATTTTTGGCAAATACTTGAAAATAGAATGAGGCCAATAAATGCTCCAGTTAGGCGATGTGAAATGATGCCAAATATACACATCAAATGAGGAAGAGGAAGACCAAAAAAGACTTGGTTAGCAACAATAAAACAAAATAAAATTTATTTAAATATAGATGATGATATAGTAGGGGATAGAGTCCAATGGCGTAGAAGGATCCATATAGCCAACCCCACCTAGTGGGATAAGACTTTGTTGTTGTTGTTGTTGTCATTGTACTTGAAAATAGAATGAATTTTCATGAAAACTCATTTTTCGCTGATAAAGTACCTTAAAAGAAATGTGTTTTCAAAATTTCACTATTTTTCAAATTTTCTAGAATTTATAGTGCATTTCTGAAATTCATCCAGAAAATCTAAAAACTGATTTTACTTGTGCTAGTCGACTGTCATGCTGATAGCAGTCGACTGATGTACTATGCACGAGCACAGTAACCTGATTTTATCAGGTTTTTGATTGCTTTTGATTTTTGCTTCTCTCTAGACTTGATGTCATGCCATATAAACCTTGTTTAATCTTTTTGATAGTGTCAAAGGGGGAGAAAGATATATGTTTAAGTAAGGGGGAATGTATTTAGGGGGAGTTTCATGTATTAAGGGGGAGAGTTGCTAATCATGTTATTTACATGCTTTCTTTCCTTAATATTTTATCAAATGTTTTACCTAACTTAAACGGATTGTCACACATCAAAAAGAAGGAGATTGTTAGTGCAATCGACCCGTAATATGGTTTTGATGTGTGTGGCAAAGGGTTTAAGTTAGGTTGTTATTGTGATTTGATATGTGCGTTGAAGTCATGCAGGACTTAGTAATTCGCACATGAAGCTTTGGCGGGTTCACCACTCACAACCTCGTGCTTGAGTCGGAGAAGGAGCATTGCAGAGCTGTGCGCTTGATGCTGCCGAGGGACCGCCAGACGAGATGACTTGAAGCGAAGCCAAGGAAGCAGACTTCGAAGGCAAGAGACGTGAAGGAGCATTGCAGAGCCGTGCATCTAATGCTGCCGAGGGACGTGGCTACGAACGAAGAGAGCTTCGACAAGGGACTTCGAGTGAGATGAGAGAATGAGTGAATTGTAAGTAGCTCATTAGGTGAACTTAGCCTAATGGCTAAGTGTCGGATGAGATTTCTCGTCATCAGTCGACTGCCATGAAATGGCGATCGGCTCTCAATCGAGCGGGGTTATTGGTGGGTTTAGCCCGGTGATCGATTGCCATGGAATAATGATCATTGCCAGACCATCAGTCGACTACCAAAGGTGGAAGTCGACTAATGAAGGCAGTCACGGGCACAGAACCGCTCGTAGCCGACTGGCCAGTCGGCTATGGAGGCATCAGTTGACTGCCAATGAATCCGTTGGACTACAACGGTCAGGATCTGACGTGTTCAGAGGCCATTGTAGTGGCGCTAGTCGACTGCCAAAGATAGCAGTCGACTGATAGCAGCCAATGGGAAGATTTGCTTCCTCTCTATAAAAAGAGAGGGTGGGGGCTTATAGATGGTTAATCTTCATGCTCAAAACATTCTACTAAGTGCCCCACAAAGCTCAAACTCCTTCTTCTAGGTTTCTTTCATATTTATTGTAAAAGGAGTGATCTCTTGTTGTGAAGGTTTACCTCCACCTTGCTTGGGCTAAAGGGAGAGACTAATAGTGGATTGGTTGCGGAGTGATTCACCGTGGACGAATCGGACCGTGAATTAGCGGCGAAGTTGTGAACCACATTATATTCTCTTTGTTAGTGAAATCCCTAGAGCCAATCATTTGATGATTGTTGTATGGACTTTATTGTATCATATTCCTATTTATAAAGGCATGGTTATTATATTTACTTGTATTGGTGCCAAATAACTAAGTATAATAACATCCTTGAGTAGTAGATTCTTATCTATATCAATCGATTGGTTGAATCGATTATGAGATGATATAGAGAACACTACTCTTAATCATTCCCAGTCAAGTATTAACATTCAGGGACAATGTTAATGAATAGAGACTAGCATGTAGGTCAACACGATGACTTGATCTCACAAGTCATGGATATGAGATATCAAGTTGACACATGGGTATGCATTGGAGAATGTATACTGAATGACCCGCCATGAGAAAGTATCATGGATCATTATATGAGTGTCATATACTTTCTCATGTGGCTATTAGTATGACTATTAGTCCTTAGACCTGAAGTCACCATGGTTCCCTACATAAGGAGTTGCATACTTTGGCTTCGTCAAACGTCACCCGTAAATGGGTGGACTATAAAGGAGATTATTGGGTATGTAACAAATTATGCGGAGGGATTTGAGTGATGTAGATGAGATCTATCCCTCCTATATGACGGGAGAGACATCGTTATTCTTGATAGAGTGAGACCACGAAGTGTATGGCCATGCCCAAATGAGTCAATATGAGATATTGAGCTCATTTGATTAGAGTGAGTCTACTTAGTGTTCAAGATATAGATTGTACCGAGGATGACACGGTCTATGCCTCAATTGGTCAATCTAGATGTCAAGGATAGAGGGACATTGTCACATATTGTGAGAGTCACAATTAGTAGTCACAATGGTGATGTTGGATCTCAACATTCTTGTAACTTGGGTAGCAATGATGTGTTGCTAGATACCGCTCATTGCTTATGTTCCTAATTCGGTTTAGGAGCATTGCCAACGTTACAAGAACCTATAGGGTCACACATAAAGGGAAATTAGGTGGAGATTAGGTTCATATGATGAACCATGAGGATTAGGTTCATGGGATGAACCAAATTGGATTAAGAGGAATCCAAATTAGACTAATTGAGTTAGACTCAATTTGATTCAAGTGTTGAATGAGTCTAATTTAGATTTGATTCATTGAGTCAATTTAAATTAATGAATAGAGATTCATTAAATCAAATTGACTTGAATCAAGTGATTAGATTTGATCAACCATGGGAGATAAGAGGTCACGTTTGACTTGACTTGAGAGGGAAGATGAATGGTCAATTTTGACTTGACTAATTGCCATGTCATGGTGACATGGCATGTGGGCCGGCCAATGATGGTGTTCCACATCATCATTGACTAATCATGTGGTGCCACCTCATGAGGGAGACCAAGAGCCATTGGCTCTTGGAGTTACATGCATGCATGTAACCCCCCAAAACAAAGTGGCCGGTCACTTGATGGTGATTCATGGGTGAATTCATTTGGAAGTAACTCCATCTTCTTCTTCCTTAGATCTTTTTCCTCTCAAGCTCTCTCTTCCAATCCTCTCTTTGGTCGAAACTCTCAAGGGTGCTAGCACACTCTAAGGTTTCTTCTCCACCATTTTTTCGTGTAGATACTTGTAGAGGAGTGTGCACTTGACACTCTTCGAGATCCGACAAAGCATTTGGACGAGCGGGATAAGCGAAGGGCGTCGTTACGAGGGTAATGCTCTCACCATTTAGATCTATGGTAGATCTAGGTTTTTCATAACACATACATGTAGTTTTATTTTTATACCTTCGCACGGATCCGTGGCCGGGCTTCTGAGGTTTCTGCAATGCAAAAAAACGGTTTTTGCGGCTCGAAAAGTCCAACACTCTTGTTAGCATTGTTTGTATTCTTATTTCTATTTGCTTGTTTTGTTTTGTTTCTGTTGCGCTAATATTCTTTGTAGACAAGCGAATTCCATCATCGAACGTTTGAGGGCTATTCACCCCCCTCTAGTCGGCCAACACTTCGATCCTACATACTAGAGCTCCTCACGGTGAATGACTAGGATGGATGAATCCTTTGTCAAGTAGCTCCTGCAATTGCTCTTGCAGATCTTTCAATTCTGCTGGCGCCATATGATAAGGTGATTTTGAAATTGGTTTGCTGTCGGTGACCAGTTCAATTTCAAACTCGATCTCTCGGCTAGGAGGTAGTCCTGGTAACTCTTCAGGAAATACCTCTAGGTAGTCACAAACTACCCGTACATTTTCTATCTTTGCTCCTTCCTCTTGCTTTGCATCTACTACATGTGCTAGATAACCATAACATCCACTTGCTAACATCCTTTGAGCATTCAAGGCCGATAAGAATTTCTTAGTCTTTCTTTTTGACTCTCCAACAAATTCAAATTGAGATTCTTCTTTAGGCTTGAATACTACTCTTCTTTTACGACATTCAATAGAGGCACTATACTTACTTAGGAAGTCCATACCTCAAATGACATCGTAGTCCTATATAGCAAGTACTACTAAATCACTATAGAGGTCTCTGTTGGAAATCCTGATTGGCACAGCCCGTAGCCAATGTGTGGATGCCATTATCTCCCCCGAAGGCAGTGTTGTTAAGAATTCTAGATTTAGAACATCCAGAGGTATGTCTAACTTTTTAGCAAAAGATACTGATATAAAGGAATGCATTACCCCAGTATCAAACAATACAGTGGCATAATGTCTAAGGATGAGCATCTGACCTGTGACCATGGTAGAGGCACTGGCTACTTCCTCTTTTGTGAGGGTGAAGACTCAGGCATTGGTAGTAATTGGTGGGGCCTCCAGCCTCCCTTGACTGATGTGGGGTCCCTCCAGTGTCATTGCCATCTGATGTGCTTGCATCTGATGTAACTAGGCAGATTTACCCCTAAGCTGCTGCTGGGTTTTGTTAGGGCAAAATCTGGCCATATGCCCTTCTAACCCATAGATGTAGCACCCACTCGTGCCCTGGCGACAGAATCCCAAGTGCATCTTTCCACACTGTGAACAAGGAGGATACTTAAATTGCTTGTTGGTTGACCCTCCCTTTAGGTTGCTTCCTAAGGTCCTCTGCTCCCAATGCTTTCTTTTGTTACCTTTACTCTTCCAATTCTGTGAGTTACCTTGAGACCTCTCTCCTCTAGAACTTCCAACATTCCTTTAATCACCTGTGACTTGCTTCGGCTGCATGTTGCCAGTCCTCATACTATTCAGGTAGTGCTCCGTGATCAACGCACTACTAATTAATTCCTCTGAGGTCTGGGGTCGATTAACTCCGCTAGCCACATTCAGGGCTATCTCAGGTCGTAGCATCTTGAGCATTAGCCTGACTCGTTCTCTTTTTGTACTAACCAGCTCTGGGCATAGTCTAGCAAGCCTATTGAATTTCTTTATTGTCTCTTCAAACGGTAAATCTCCTTGTCGGAATTCTGTGAATTCGTCATAGTGCCTATTAGTAACTTTCATGTGAAAGAATTCCTCGTAAAACTCCGTTTCGATGTTGCCCCAAGTCATCTTATTGACATTTCTCTTTGCCTTTACTCTCTCCCACCACATTCTTGCATCACCAGTAAGGCAAAATGAGGCACACTTAATCTTTTCTATCTCAGGCCAATCCAGTAGTTATAAAGTGCTTTCTAGAGTTTTGAACCATGCCTGAGCATCTCATGGTTCACCGGTGCCAGAAAAACCTTCCGGTTTCAATCTCTGCCACTGAATTAGGTACGCCTCTGGCCTTACCCCTACTACTGGGGATACTGGTACAGCTGGTGGGACCTCAGCTACATCTGGTGCCATCACGTTAGCAACTGGTGGAGCAACAGGATTGGCTTGCTGGTTAGCCATCAGAGTGTTGATAGCCTGCTGCTGGGTTGTAACTTGTTGTTGAAGTTGAGCGATTACTTCCAACAGATTGGGTGATGGTGCTTTTGCATTTTTCCTCTATCCTCTACCTCTTCTGACTTGGTTTTGGATCTCACTAAGGTTGAGGTCGTCATCCTGTCGAGTATTGGCATATCTTCTAGCCATTCCTTTCTATTTTCTTATAAATGACAAACGAAGACAATATAAGACTACCCTTCTATTGACACATCATGCATATATAGTATATCTAATTGGCATCTCTCTTTATACTAATAACAAAAGAAGAAAATATATATACATTCTTTCTTACTTGGGAGGCGGCCAGACTGATGCTTGATGTGAGTGTGGCGGAAGGGCGGGAACTTGGCTCTGATACCATATTGTAACACCCCCCCCCCCTCAATAGGACGTCACGGACATTCATTCTACTAGTTCAAATCAATGACTCTTTAACATGTTGGCATGATCTAAAACCTTCATAGAATTAAACATTCAATAATTGAACAGACATTATAACCTTGAAGCCAACCATCATAACCTAAATTACTAACTAAGTCTCCATTCCAACACCATCAATTTAATGACCCAAGATAATACCATGAAACTCAATCCACATTTGGGTTCTCTATCTTGCCTAATGTCAACGATGGTTTCTAAAACCAAGCATTAACAATGTAAAATCTAACTCACAGGCATAAAAATACAATTCAACTCGTCTATCAAAGAAACATGAATGATAAACTAGCACACAACTATTGATTGATATTCCCTTGTTCCACCACCACACACACCAAACTTCCTTTCAGTTGCCTCCTTGCATCATATATTTTCCTTCCCCTTGTCTGCAGTAAGAGGTAAATAAAACTCATAAGCAAAGGGCTTAGTAAGTATATCATAATCTCACAAAATCGTCGTAAGAACCAATATAAGTGCTTCAAGATAAGACATGCTTAACCTTTTTAAATACTTTGCACTTGGAATCACTTGCAATCATAATCTAAATGCATATATTGGAAAACATGTGGTATGACTTGCAGATCTACACTTACATTACTTATACTTCAAAATAATAAACATCCTCCTTTGGGCCCAACATGGTACCTAATGCGTGCATCTCTAATAGGTTTCGGGGTAGCCAACCACCGAATCCTATTGGAGCTTCTTACTAGGCGATCTAGGGGCCTAGGGGCATTCTCGGAGCCCAGGTACATGCCTCTTAAAAGTAATATAGTTTTGTAACTTAAATACTCATACTCATACTCATACTCATAATAGCTTGGCATTTTCTCAAACACCTTATATGTCTTACTCAAATTGGGGCCCGCTTCAAAGCCTAAATCTTATTTCTTCTATAACATACATATCCTTAAGCAAAATAGAAAAACAAAACATCATATAAAAGCAACCCTTACTGCAGGTGAGAGACATATACTTACAGTTTCTTATCAAACTCACTAGGCGATGTTGTGAAAACCAAGGTTCCCACGCATGTGCACACGCCCTCGCGGAAAAACCCTTGTCGCCAAATCCCCTTGAATAGCCCCAAACCTACCACCCTTTAAGACCAAGGGTGGGACTCTTTTATAGCCTTACTACTCCTCTCTGTCTTCTAAACTTTAGATGTGGGACTAATAAATGTTAGGCTTGAACCACTTGTGCTTTGTATACTTATCGAAGACATGTCCTTAAAGTTCTTATGTTTCACATAAGAAATGTCCAATTGGTGTGATGGTATCACACCTCCTTTATATCCTAGAGGTCTAAGGTTCAAACCCCAAGCTATCACATTTTTCCTATTATTCTTCTTATTCTTCTTTATTTTATAGCCTTACTACTCCTCTTTGTCTTCTAAACTTTAGATGTGGGACTATCGCATTTTCCTATTATTCTTATTATTATTATATATATATATATATGACACTCATATAACGATCCATGATACTTTCTCATGGTGGGTCAATTCAGTATATATATTCTCCAATATATATACCCATGTGTTGATGTGATATCACATATCCATGACTTGTGTGATCAAGTCATCCATTGACCTACATGCTAGTCTCAATGTATTAATATTGCCCTTGTCTATTAATACTTGACTAGGAATATTAAGAATAGTGTTCTCTACAGCTTCTCATAATCAATTCTACCAATTGATATACTGTAGATTAGAACCTACTATTCAAGGGTATTATTATATTTATTTTAGCTGGCACATGTATAAAATAAATATAATAAACAATCTTTGGCTTTTATTAATGAAATATGATACACATGATCCCTAATCAATCATCTCATGATTGGCATTAAGGGTGACACTAACATCTACCGTGCATTTGACTCACGGTCTCATTGGTCTTCATGCTAAAGGTTTGAAGTTGACCTATCAAAAGGTCTCTCTTGGCTCTTCTTGTCTCCTTGGACCCTTCATTAAGTTCAATGAGCTTCTCCCAAAGCTCTTTGGTGGAGTTGAAAGGTCCGACCTTACTCAATTGCTCTTTGGATAAACCACATTGGAGTGTGGTTGTTGCTTTGGCATTGGCTTGAACCTTCTTCGTCATCTCCCTTTGTTGGGATTCTTGTCGTGCTCGAAACACTTTACAAGCAATAAGCAGCGGAAAAACCAAGATCCCTCCAGAGATCCATGCAAAAACTATTTAATCATTTTTATCGATTCTAACCTATGAGAATCGTGATTACCTTTGCTTCGTGCCCTTCGCAATCCCGTCAGCAACACTTGAGTACGGATCTCAGCACAGTCAATACGTCTGCACCTCCACGGTATCCACACGAACCGTGAAGTGGAGAATAACCACACTGTGGTGCTATCCACAAGATAGGTTCAACCAAGAAGGTAGAAGAGGAGGAAGAAGATGATCACCACCTAAATCACCCCCAAAACTAATGTGCACGAAAATAAAATCATCCATTTGAGTCTCATCCAAATTCCTCTTTTATATTCAACCATTGAATATGAAGAGTTTCGACTCTTGGTTTCCATGGAATTAAAATCCCATTAATTCCATCTAAATGATCATGCAACCCTGATGCACATGGATGAGACCTCAAATCTCGCGACGGATACCGTCGAGGACTCAAAGCGTGCTCGCGCTCAGTGCTCGCAAGTGCACGGATGTTGTCAAGTAATAAAGATTATCGATCCCACAGGGACTGGGATTCGAGTACCAATATACTTAGTGGTTGTAATTGTTTGGACGCTGATCTCTAAGAGGTTTCGATTAGTGAGGGCTGTCAATGGACTCTACTCTGTACGGTGTCACACGGAGGAGGAAAGGAGTGTGCCTAGGTCTTCAAAGGTGATTCTAGGATTTCGATTTCGCTTGTGTATCAAAGAACAATGTTGTCAATTGGCATTGTCTAGACGTTTACCTACGGTTTTGTGGAAGGGACATCATACACTCTCCCGCAGAGCCGCCGCATTCACTGGGAGCTATCTCCGCCTAAAAGGACGGGATAGACAATACGAGGATGTCAAATCAATCTCTACAGTGGGCCGTGTCCGATTCCACTGCACCCTTCTCCCCGCAGTTGTAGGAGATCAGGTTTACCCCTAGGTTCCTTAATCAAACCTCCTAAATTTTAGATTGCGAGGGCTGTCACCCTTCATATCGCCTAAGCATAGTGAAAAGAAAGCCAAATATGCATAGATAAAGTAAAGAGAAACTACCAATTGTCAAATCAAACTCATGAGCAGAATTTAATGTGAACCAACATTGTTTATGTACACAAGCTACTCCTTAATTCTAGAATCGAGAGTACTACTCCATGTATACGAAGGAAGAATCGCAAAGCATGTCTAAAATTGAATACATAAGGAATGAAATGAAGAAATAGAGATATACAATGCTTCCGTGATCTTCTCTTTGTTGGGTTTCCGGCACCGCGGCGTGTGTGTGTTCGATCATGTTTCGTAAACATGAGCACAGCGGAAGCAATAAAAATAATAAATACTCCTATTTATTACAACACACACAACACACGCATGCTATTACAACAAGTGTAGACATAACCGTAAATTAAAATTGCAATAAAAGGAAATTAAACTACGTTATACCTTTCGTATGACGTGTAGCGGGAACGGCATCAACCGGAACGATCCTCGTAAGAATCGTCTCTATCCGTATCCACGCCGAGCTCCTCGGGATGACTTCGCCAAGCCACGAGCTTCGTCTTCGTACGGGTTACTAGCCTCGTGTTGAAGACGACGTGATCGAGAGATGATCACGATCCGAATCCAAATTCGGACCTAAAAACAAGTCCTCAAGACTTGCTTCTCCGGAGAGGTATTCGTCAACCGATTGACGAATCCTTCGTCCTCCACCTCAGAGGATTACCGGAGATCAAATCCCCGGTATGTTAGCCGCTGTCGGAGCACTAACCGTCGTCCAAACGACGCTCCGACGAGAGGAGGAAAAGCTGTCCAGAAAACTGGACAGCTTGGTGGAGGAGTAGGCGCCGGCCAAAACAAGGAGAGAAAAGGCTCACCTTGATGCCGAACCTATAGGAGATCACCGGAGGGTCGCCGGAGGTTCACCGGCTGGAGCTTGGATGCCGGCAAGGGTCTTGACGGCAGCACAATCAAGGTGGGCGGCAAGGAGCTTGGGCGGCACAACGGCTAGGGTTTTGATTTTGGATTAGGGTTTAACAATCCCTTAAGCCCACTTTTATAGAGAACTAATTCTCTTAATGGTTAATGGATCATATCCATAAAGTCCGTTAACCCGCTCCATTAAGATAAGTTAAAATAAACCAAACCATGATGGTTTATTTTAAGTTAAAACGAACCGAACCAACTTTTGGTTCATTCGTTTAAAATAAACCAAACCCTTTGGTTTATTCTTATCCATTGGATTAGAACCAAACCATTTTGGTCCATTCATTACGTCTTCATAAGACGCAGCCCATCCACGCTTCCATTGCGACTGAAACAATTTCATGCTCGCTTTATGTTTGGTCCAACCAAACATAGTTTCTCTCGGTCTGAGAATCCCATTCTCAAGCTCGTTTTAAATCCTTTGGATTACACTCGTTGTGCGTGTGACCAAATAGGTTCTCGGTTTATGTTGGCCGTCTATAATTAACCTTTAATTATAGAACGATCATGAGTGGCACCTAGTAGTACATCATGATCCCCAATTAACCGAAAAGATCAACGGTTGATCCAGAACTATTTCTGAAACCCTTGATGGCTTCGAATGAATCGTGCCCCATTCCCTTCACTCATCTTATACCCACTTGGTTCAGGACATGGTCTATTGTGTCAGTCCCCACTAGGCTGACTACGTCACACCTAGCCCAAGTATCATTTCCTCGTCCTACGGATTCTAATTACTCCACATGTATCGAAGAGTACCTTACTCTAAACATGTAATGCTTTGGCCAAAGACTTTAGTAACAATCCGACGAGAGGCCATGGGTATACATCTCCTCGCAAGGAGTGGTGAATCCTTTATAGGCTATTCAAACACCTTCGATCACTTTGACTTATACCCAATCATCCCGGGTCCACATCTCCTTAGAGATGTTTGCTTAAGATGTCAAAGCATAAGTCTCCATGATCAAGATGACTTGAATATCGCAAGTCAAAGGAACATCGCACTTAAGCCACAGTAAGAACTTCATTGACATATCTATATATGCAGAGAACCATATGAAGTCTTACGGCTGGTCACTCCAATGAACTAGTTACCATAACTAGCATCCACGATTAACTCCGGACATCACTATGTCTCCAGCCAGTGAGAATCAGCTGCTTGGATACACCAAGGAGTATACCTCGTGCTAGTCTCGACAGAATTGATGGTGTCCAAATCCATCAATTCATCGACTAGGGATAATTCCGATATATCACAATTACACATGTAGAGATACTCACACGTTGTGATCCAATCACAAATTCTCTCATGCTGTGAATCGTATCGTGGACATTCAGTAAATGAGTTTAAGATCCAATCAAATACATTAAACATGTATACTTAAATAGTGAATCTTCATTTATCATATAAATGGTTCATACATAAGGCGATTGCCTTAGGACATCTCTCATATATTACTAACAGACTCCCACTTGGCCTAATGCCAATCGCTACGGTATCCAATACCATAAGCACCAACATGACCCTCAAACTTACTTTGAGGTAATGCTTTAGTCAAAGGATCCGTTAAGTTCCTTTCAGTGGGAATTTTCTCGATTTGTATTTCATTCCTACTGATGATCTCTCTGATAAGATGATAGCGGCGAAGCACATGTTTGGATCGTTGATGAGACCTTGGCTCTTTCGTCACAATTGCTCCATTGTTGTCGCATGAGACCGGTATTGCTTCAACAATGGCGAATCACACCAAGTTCATGAGCGAACTTCTTGATCCAAACCGCTTCCTTTGCCGCCCGGCCGCAATATATTCCGCCTCGATGGTAGAATCCGCTACGATCTCTTGTTTGGAACTTTTCCAACTCATCGCCCCCATTCAAGGTGAACACGTATCCGTGAGACATCGAGACTGAATCATCCTTGTCTGTTTCGAAGCTGGCATCCGTGTACCCGCATATCACCATGTCCCCTTCTCCATATATTAGGAACACATCCTTAGTTCTTCTCAAGTACTTAAGGATCGTCTTAACAGCCGCCCAATGATCCATTCCTGGATCAGACTGGTATCTGCTCGTGACACTCAGAGCATATGATACATCGGGCCTCGTACATAACATAGCATACATGATAGATCCTATTGCGGATGCATAGGGAATCTTACTCATGCAAATCCTCTCGTCTTCTGTGCACGGACACATAGACTTCGAAAGGTGTACCCCATGCCTGATGGGCAGATAACCTTTCTTGGATTCCGACATGCTAAACCTCTTTAGCACTCGGTCTATATATGTAGACTGCGAAAGACCAAGCAACCGTTTTGATCTATCTCTATAGATCTTAATCCCAAGGATGTAGGTTGCTTCTCCCAGGTCTTTCATGGAGAATGTCTTGGATAACCAAACCTTAACTGACTGTAAGATGGACACATCGTTTCCTATAAGTAATATGTCATCGACATACAATACTAGGAACACGACTGCACTCCCACTAACCTTCTTGTACACACAAGGTTCGTCTGGATTTTGTGAGAAATCAAACTTTTTGATCGTCTCATCAAATCGGATATTCCAGCTCCTGGATGCTTGCTTCAATCCATAAATGGATCGTCGCAATTTGAATACCTTGGTTTTATCAACCGATGTGAAACCCTCAGGCTGTATCATATACACGTCCTCGAGCAGGTTTCCATTAAGGAAAGCTGTTTTCACATCCATCTGCCATATCTCATAATCATAATGAGCTGCTATGGCCAGGAGCATCCGAATGGATTTAAGCATAGCTACAGGCGAATAGGTTTCGTCATAATCAACACCTTGCTTTTGGCGATATCCTTTCGCCACCAATCTAGCCTTATAGGTAATCACATTACCATCCATGTCGGTTTTCTTCTTGAAAACCCACTTGCACCCTATAGGCTTTATGCCTTCAGGTGGGTCAACCAAGTTCCAAACTTGGTTTTCGTACCTGGAATCCCTTTCCGACTTCATGGCACCAAGCCACTTATCCCTTCTCGAACTTGTCAGCACTTCTTCATAACTGGTAGGCTCCTCATCATCAATGAGTAACACGTCGTTCGATTCGCTTACGAGAAATCCATATCTCTCAGGAATATTGCGTGTTCTACCAGATCTACGAAGATGTGGTGTTACAATAGGTCCAGCCGATTGCTCATCACTATGAGTTGTCGGCTATTGTGCTTCACCAGGTATCTCATTAATGTCTATTTGAGTCTCTCGAGCCTCCTCAAGCTCGACGACACTCCCACTGTTTTCTTGCAAGAGAAACTCTTTCTCTAGAAACACAGCTGCCTTGAAACAAACACCTTTTGTTCCACAGGATGATAGAATTTGTAACCCCTTGTTTCCTTAGGGTATCCAATAAATAGACATTTATCAGACTTAGCATCCAGTTTGTCTGATACAGTCCGCTTCACATAAGCAGGACATCCCCATATCTTCAAGTAAGATACATGAGGTTTCTTACCATTCCATATCTCATATGGAGTAGTTGAGACTACCTTGGTAGGCATTCTGTTTAACAAGTAAACAGCTGTCTGAAGTGCATAACCCAAAAGGACTTGGGAAGAGTCGCATGATTCATCATTGACCTGACCATGTCCAACAAGGTCCGATTATGCCCCTCAGATACACCATTATGCTGTGGTGTATATGGCGGAGTCCATTGAGACAATATGCCATTGTCTCTTAGATAATCAAGAAACTCTTGACTTAAGTATTCACCACCTCGATCCGATCGAAGTATTTTAATACTTTTGTCATGTTGTTTCTCTACTTCATTTCTGAATTCTTTGAACCTTTCAAAGGCTTCAGACTTGTGTTTCATCAAGAACACATACCCAAACCGTGAGTGAATATCGGTGAAGGTAATGAAGTAGCTATAGCCTCCTAAAGCTTGAGTTGACATAGGTCCACATACATCAGTATGTACTAGACCTAGTAACTCTCCCACTCGTTCACCTTTTCCAGTAAAAGGTAACTTAGTCATCTTGCCTTTTAAGCATGATTCGCATGTATCGTATGAATCCAATTCAAACGATTCCAGAATTCCACATTGGTGTAATTCGGACATGCGTTTCTTGCTTATATAAGCCAATACATATAGAGTCTATTTGATTATCCTTTCGAGCATGCTTGTTGCTCGCCGATATTGCAAATGTCCTTTGGATACATCCAACGTATAAACACCATTGCTTAAAGTTCCAGTCCCATAAAGAACCCATTCAAAGTTATGTAACAACAATTGTTACTAAACGTCAAATGGAAACCATTTCTATTTAAACAAGAAATAGAAATGATGTTCTTTATCAACGAAGGAATATAAAAGCAATTGTCCAGTTCTAAGACAAGTCTGCAGGAGTTTCAACAAATACGTTCCGATGGCGAGTGCAGCAACCTTTGCTCCATTCCCAACACGTAAATTTGACTTTCCCTTGACGAGTCTTCTTCTATTCCTTAGCCCATGTATGTCATTACATATATGTGAGCCACACCCAGTATCCAATACCCAAGTGTCTAAGGAAATAGAATGACAATCAATAAAGAAGATTTCTGAAGAAGATGGGGCATCCGATGCCTTATTCTTCTTCACGGACTCAAGATAAATCTTGCACTTTCTTCGCAAATGGCTCTCCTTGCCATAATGATGGCAAGTTTCCTTTTGTGCTAGTTCTACCTTCTTAGCCCTTCTCTTCTTTCCCTTACTGCTTTATTCCTTTGACTTCCTCTTAGAACCTTTCTTGAGGAATCAACTAACGGACAGTCCTACTCATGCTTCTCGAGAAGACTCCACGGTCTTGACATGTTGGCGATACCACAGATGAACCTCCTAGCATCTCGGAGGTGAAGAGAGCTTGGAGACTTGAACCTTTGAATCTCACTTGCTCATCAACCAACTCACAAGATGAAGGACTACGATATGAGCATCCATATGCTCATGCGCTTCGTAGCTTGGGTTCCATCGCGGCTAGCATGATGCAACTCATTTGTTGAGAATCACTCACATGTTTACGATAGGCCAACAATTGGTCAAAGTTGCATCGTCACTAGGGCAGCGGGAAGAGCGCCGAGGACATTCATAGCTTTTCCACCTTGAGAACAATTCTCAAGTTTCTAAGCGATCCAAGTTCGGCCCGGTCAATTTATTTGAATCAAAATGGAGCATAAATTAAAGACAACATGATCAATTTTAGAAATACAAAGCGAGCATATATGAGAAAGATGATTTTAAAATGCATCAATATACATTTATAAATCCCATTCATTTTTGAATTTCAAAACCCCAAAATCACTTGGAGATTGTAGGTCCATCTCGAATGGTGATATCCATCATAGTTATGAACAACCTTGGAGAGAGTCCAACAAGCCATTCATAACTCGACGGTAGGTATCATCTATACCGATTGCATATCCCGTATATGCAACTATCACAATGTGCTATCAACTAATTGAATGTTCACACATACATCGGGTTGTTAACACATTAACAAGTATGCATCATATGCATAGCACCCAACTTCACCTCCCTTTACATCGACCTTGGAGAGAGTCCAACAAGCCGATGCTCGAGGTTAAAGCCAACCCATTAATCGGGACATAGTTTTAATATGGTTAGGCGCATTCAACCAATTAGCCCAGCTTGGAGAGAGTCCAACAACCAAAGCTAACGATTGACCTCGACTCTTACCATATTAGTATTAAACTATTCCATGGTTTGAACATATTCGAGTTAGTAGGGCTTGGAGAGTCCAACAACCCAAACAAGAAACAGAACTCTGGTTCTAACCATATTAATGGAAGGTGTAGGCTTTAATATTGATTAAGGGTTTTTATGTCTCATCCTCTTTGCATGCAAATAACTATTATCTACATGGCATGGCATACATCTACATGTCACGACACGCATGACATAATGTTATGCATCTAATGCAATTACATGGCCTACAATTATGTCATGTATATAATTTCCTTATATGTCATAACTATTTATGGAAATAAAATATATTTAAGATTTGATTCTCCAAATCAAATCATAATTAAATTAGGAAACAAATTTCCAAATCTAATCACATATTTTATTCATGGAATTATTTGATTAAGGAAAATCTATTTAGGAAACCAATTTCCTAAATCTTTAAAACTACATATGGAAATTAAATATTTTAAGATTTGATTTCCCAAATTAAATCATGATTAAATTATGAAACAAATTTACATAATCTAATCAAATATTTTATTTATGGAAAATATAAATTTCCATAAATACTTCCAACTTTCCAAAAGTGGAAGATTTCCATAAATACTTCTAGACTTTCCAAAATTGAAAAATTTCCATAAATACTTCTAAATTTCCAAAATTTAGAAAACTTCCAGAAATACATTATGACTATCGCAAAACCATTTTTACGATTATGTCGAAACACAACCTGGGCTCTGATACCACTGTTGGGTTTCCGGCACCGCGGCGTGTGTGTGTTCGATCATGTTTCGTAAACATGAGCACAGCGGAAGCAATAAAAATAATAAATACTCCTATTTATTACAACACACACAACACACGCATGCTATTACAACAAGTGTAGACATAACCGTAAATTAAAATTGCAATAAAAGGAAATTAAACTACGTTATACCTTTGATGATGGCGTGTAGCGAAACGGCATCAACCGGAACGATCCTCGTAAGAATCGTCTCTATCCGTATCCACGCCGAGCTCCTCGGGATGACTTCGCCAAGCCACGAGCTTCGTCTTCGTACGGGTTACTAGCCTCGTGTTGAAGACGACGTGATCGAGAGATGATCACGATCCGAATCCAAATTCGGACCTAAAAACAAGTCCTCAAGACTTGCTTCTCCGGAGAGGTATTCGTCAACCGATTGACGAATCCTTCGTCCTCCACCTCAGAGGATTACCGGAGATCAAATCCCCGGTATGTTAGCCACTGTCGGAGCACTAACCGTCGTCCAAACGATGCTCCGACGAGAGGAGAAGAAGCTGTCCAGAAAACTGGACAGCTTGGTGGAGGAGATAGGCGCTGGCCAAAACAAGGAGACAAAAGCTCACCTTGATGCCGAACCTTTTAGGGGATCACCGGAGGGTCGCCGGAGGTTCACCGGCTGGAGCTTGGATGCCGGCAAGGGTCTTGACGGCAGCACAATCAATCAGGCTGGCAAGGAGCTTGGGCGGCACCAACTGGTTGCGGCAACTCCTTGGAGGCTAGGGTTTTGATTTTGGATTAGGGTTTAACAATCCCTTAAGCCCACTTTTATAGAGAACTAATTCTCTTAATGGTTAATGGATCATATCCATAAAGCCCGTTAACCCGCTCCATTAAGATAAGTTAAAATAAACCAAACCATGATGGTTTATTTTAAGTTAAAACGAACCGAACCAACTTTTGGTTCATTCGTTTAAAATAAACCAAACCCTTTGGTTTATTCTTATCCATTGGATTAGAACCAAACCATTTTGGTCCATTCATTACGTCTTCATAAGACGCAGCCCATCCACGCTTCCATTGCGACTGAAACAATTTCATGCTCGCTTTATGTTTGGTCCAACCAAACATAGTTTCTCTCGGTCTGAGAATCCCATTCTCAAGCTCGTTTTAAATCCTTTGGATTACACTCGTTGTGCGTGTGACCAAATAGGTTCTCGGTTTATGTTGGCCATCTATAATTAACCTTTAATTATAGAACGATCATGAGTGGCACCTAGTAGTACATCATGATCCCCAATTAACCGAAAAGATCAACGGTTGATCCAGAACTATTTCTGAAACCCTTCAGTAGCTCGAATGAATCGTGCCCCATTCCCTTCACTCATCTTATACCCACTTGGTTCAGGACATGGTCTATTGTGTCAGTCCCCACTAGGCTGACTACGTCACACCTAGCCCAAGTATCATTTCCTCGTCCTGCGGATTCTAATTACTCCACATGTATCGAAGAGTACCTTACTCTAAACATGTAATGCTTTGGCCAAAGACTTTAGTAACAATCCGACGAGAGGCCATGGGTATACATCTCCTCGCAAGGAGTGGTGAATCCTTTATAGGCTATTCAAACACCTTCGATCACTTTGACTTATACCCAATCATCCCGGGTCCACATCTCCTTAGAGATGTTTGCTTAAGATGTCAAAGCATAAGTCTCCATGATCAAGATGACTTGAATATCGCAAGTCAAAGGAACATCGCACTTAAGCCACAGTAAGAACTTCATTGACATATCTATATATGCAGAGAACCATATGAAGTCTTACGGCTGGTCACTCCAATGAACTAGTTACCATAACTAGCATCCACGATTAACTCCGGACATCACTATGTCTCCAGCCAGTGAGAATCAGCTGCTTGGATACACCAAGGAGTATACCTCGTGCTAGTCTCGACAGAATTGATGGTGTCCAAATCCATCAATTCATCGACTAGGGATAATTCCGATACATCACAATTACACATGTAGAGATACTCACTAGTTGTGATCCAATCACAAATTCTCTCATGCTGTGAATCGTATCGTGGACATTCAGTAAATGAGTTTAAGATCCAATCAAATACATTAAACATGTATACTCAAATAGTGAATCTTCATTTATCATATAAATGGTTCATACATAAGGCGATTGCCTTAGGACATCTCTCATATATTACTAACACTCTTCGGCGTTGGATTGCAAGGTGTGGACCTCCGACAGCGTTCCTCCTCCCCGTTCCGAGTTATCGAAGCTTTTTAGGGCTTCGGCGTGTCATCCTAGCCGTCGTGCCTCCCCTCTAGGGTTTCGGCAGAGCCATCCTTATATAGACATCGCCTCAGCCCGCTGTAAAATCCGAAAAAAACCCTAGCCGTGCAAATCCGTCGGGCCGCCACACGACCATGCCCTAGGGTGCTGATCTCGCCCATTGGACACAGCCGTGTGAATCCACACGCCCTGGTCGTGTCCCACTTTGCATCTAGCTGTGAAATGTTCTTCTTTTGCTCTGAAAACACATCTTTTTCACCCGAAAAGCTAACCTGCACACAAAAGTACAACGAGCAGACCTCCGAACCAGAAAATAGCAAATACGTGCAAAAATAGAGTAACATATGCATGAAACTAACACAAAATGCAATGAGATGTGAGCGAAAACTACTCCTAAAACCCTATATGTTTTGCTCACATCAAACCCCTTCTTAATGGTGAGTCTAACTCAATTCGAATCTGACTTGAGTTTAACTCGAGTCACATTCATTGGGTATGAATCTGACTTGAGTCTAACTCGAGTCAGATTCATTGGGTATACCTTGAGTCCTACTCAATCCAAATTTGACTTGAGTCTAACTCGAGTCAGATTCATTGGGTATACCTTGAGTTCTACTCATTGAGTCTAATCTATATTAAACTTAACCCGATGGCCCAATGGCTCATCATTCATCTCATGATTGACACTAAGGGCCGACACTAACAATCTCCTACTAGCACTAGTGCCAATAACATGAGCCATCTCCAACTCACATGTCCTAAGTGTGTGAGCCAATAGGTTCTCATAACGTTGGCAATGTTTCTAAAACCCTTTTAGAGACATAAGCAATGAGTGGCATCTAGCAATACATCATTACTACCCAAGTGACGAGAATGTCGAGATCTGACATAACCTTTCCGTGACTACTATCTTGTATGACTCAGTCCTTGTATCCATGATATCTAGATTGATCAATGAGGCATAGACTGTTTCATCCTCTAATCAATCATGAGTTTCTTGATCTCCAAGTAGACTACTCAACCAAATAAGCTCAATATCTCATATTGACTTATTTGAGCATGACCATGCATTTTAGCAGTCCTACTCTATCAAGGGGCCCATAGATATCACTTCTGTTACATGGAAGGGATAAATCCCACCTACATCACTCACATCTCTCCGCATAACTTATTGCATATCCGGTGATCGCCTTTATAGTCACCCTATTATGGGTGACGTTTGACGAAACCAAAGTATACAACTCATTATGTAGGGAACCGTAGTGACTTCAGGTCTAAGGATTATTCATACCAATAGTCACATGAGAATGTTTATGACACTCATATAACGATCCATGAAACAATCTAATGGCGGGTCAATTCAGTATACATTCTCTAATATATACCCATGTGCCAACGTGATATCACATATCCATGATCTGTGAGATCAAATCATCAATTGACCTACATGCTAGTCTCAATGCATTAATATTGCCCTTATATATTAATACTTGACTAGGAATATTTAAGAATAGTGTTCTCCACAGCTTTTCACAATCAATTCTATCAATCGATATGCTGTAGATAAGAACTTACTTTCTAGGGCATTATTATATTTATTCAAATGGCACAAGCATGAAGTAAATATAATAACCAAACTTTGCCTTTTATTAATAAAGTATGATACATATGCTCCCTAATCAATCATCTCATGATTGACACTAAGGGCTGACACTAACAATCTCCACTAGAACTAGTGCCAATCACTGTAATCTCTAAG
Organism: Wurfbainia villosa; assembly: GCA_025175895.1. NCBI lineage: Eukaryota > Viridiplantae > Streptophyta > Magnoliopsida > Zingiberales > Zingiberaceae > Wurfbainia > Wurfbainia villosa. The sequence goes on from CM045989.1 coordinate 92,730,543, forward strand.
ACCCAGTGACCTAGTATGACCATCATGCTTCCTCTGTGCTAAAGCCTTGGTCAAGGGATCCACAATGTTAGCATCAATATCCACTTTGCATATCCGTACATCTCCTCTATCGATGATCTCTCGAATGAGGTGATACAGTCGCAGTAAATGTTTGGAACACTGGTGAGAACAAGGTTCCTTATCCTGTGCTATAGCCCCGTTGTTGTCACAATAAAGCTCTCTAGGGCTCACGATGCTAGGAACTACACCAAGCTCATAAACAAACTTCCTGATCCAAACTGCCTCCTTTGCCGCATTCGAAGCAGCAATATACTCGGCCTATGTAGTAGAATCTGCAACTGTCTTTCTTTGAACTCTTTTAGCTCACAGTACCACCATTTAAACAAAAGACATACCCTGACTGCGATTTGTAATCATCCTTGTCCGTTTAGAAGCTAGCATCGTTGTAACCCTTTACAACAAGCTCCTCATTGCCTCCAAATATCAAGAAATATTCTTTAGTTCTTCTCAAGTACTTAGAATATTCTTGACGACTATCCAGTGACTATCACCTGGATCTGACTGGTACCTACTCGTCATGCTCAACGCATACAAGACATCAGGATGAGTGCATAACATGACGTATATAATAGACCCTATAGCAGATACATAAGAGATCTGATCCATGCATTCCCTTTTTTCCTTAGAAGAAGGGCATTGAGCCTTCGAAAAGCTCACACCATGTGACATTGGCAGAAATCTCTTCTTGGAATTCTGCATGGAAAAACGTTTAAGCACCTTGTCAATTTATGCACTCTGACTTAAGCCAAGCAATCTCTTAGATCTATCTCTATAGATCTTAATGCCTAAAATGTAGGCTGCTTCACTTAAGTCCTTCATTGAGAAATAATTCCCAAGCCAAGTCTTCACAGACTGCAACGTAGGGATGTCATTTCCAATGAGAAGTATGTCATCAACATACAAGATAAGAAAGATAACTATGCTCCCACTAATCCTCTTTTAAATACAGGGTTCATCTTCATTCTTGATGAAACCAAACTGTTTGATCGCATCATCGAATCGAAGATTCCATCTTTTAGATGCTTGCTTTAAATCATAAATGGACCTATGTAGCTTGCATACTTTAGCAGCATGCTTTGGGTCTACAAAACCCTCAGGTTGTGTCATGTACACATCCTCGAGGAGGTTTCCATTCAGAAACACAGTTTTGACATCCATTTGCCAGATCTCATAATCGTGGTAAGCTGCAATAGCAAGCATGATCCGAATGGACTTAAGCATTGCAATTGGTGAAAAGGTTTCATCATAGTCAATACCATGAATCTGTTTGAAACCTTTAGCTACCAATCGCCCTTTATAGGTATGCATAAGACCATCCATGTTAGTCTTTCTCTTAAAGACCCACTTACACACAATGGGTTTGACTCCTTCAGGTGGATCAACTAAATTCCATACTTGGCTAGTGTACATGGATTCCATTTCGGACCTCATGGCCTCTAGCCATTTCTCAAAATCTGGGCTCATCACAACTTCCTGATAGGATGTAGGCTCGTTCAACTCAACAAGCATAACATCATCATTGTCAGACAAGAGAAATGAATATCTCTCAAGCTGACGACGTTCCTATCAGACCTGCAAAGAGGTTGGTCTACTTGAACAGGTTGTTGCTCCATAACTCATTGTGCAACAATCTCATCATCGACAACACTTTGTGGTGCTTGTTCAATTTCCATCTCAGTGCTATCTTTATCTTGAATTTCTTCAAGATGTATTTTACTCCCATAAGTTCTTCTAGCAATGAACTCTCTTTCTAGAAATACTCCATTTCTAGTGACAAACACTTTGCCTAACATGGGATTGTAGAAGTAATATCCTTTGGTTTCCTTAGGATATCCTACAAAGTAGCACTTGTCTGATTTGGGGCCTAGTTTATCGGAGACTTGACGTCGAACATAAGCCTCACAACCCCAAATCTTCATAAAAGACATTTTGGGACTCTTCTTAGTCTATATCACATATGGTGTCTTTATGACTACCTTAGATGGGACACGGTTAAGTGTGAAAGCAGCCGTCTCTAAAGCATGTCCCCAGAAGAAAGAAGGGAGATTTGTGTGACTCATCATGGATCGTACCATATCTAATAATGTACGATTTCTCCTTTCTGATACACCATTCCACTGTGGTGTTCTAGGTGGAGTGAGTTGAGATCTAATCCCAAACTCAATGAGATAGTAACGAAAATCTTGGCTAAGGTATTCCCCACCTCGATTTGATCGAAGTACTTTAATACTCTTACCAAGTTGGTTTTGTACTTCATTCTTGAATTCTTTGAACTTTTCAAAGGATTCAAATTTGTGTCTCATGAGATACACATATTCATATCTACTGAAATCATCAGTAAAAGTAATGAAGTATTGATTGCCTCCTCTAGCTGCTACATTGAAAGGCCCACATACATCAGTATGTATGAGTTCTAACAAATCAGTAGTTCATTCACCATGTCCACTAAATGGAGTTTTGGTCATCTTGCCTAGAAGACAAGATTTTCATGTCTCATATGATTCAAAATCAAATGAGTCTACTAATCCATCCTTATGGAGCTGGGATATGCGACTCTCATTTACGTGACCCAGGCAACAATGCCAGAGATATGTTTGGTTCAGATCATTAGGTTTGAACCGTTTGGTATTTATGTTATAGACTAGGGTTTCAAGATCTAGAAGATAGAGACCATTCACAAGGTGTGCACTATGGAAATAAGCCCAGTGGGCAAAGATAAGGAATATGCCCCTACAGCGATGGCGGTAACCGTTGCTCCATTTCCTACCCGTAGGTCCACCTCGCCCTTCGTCAATGATCTAGTCATTCAAAGGCCCTGCACATTGGTACAAATGTAAGAAGCACAACCGGTATCTAATACCCAAGAAGACAAGATAGATAAATTGACTTCTATAACATATATACCTGAGGCAGAAGTCTCACTTCTCTTCTTTTTTACCTCTTCCAGGTATAGCTTGTAGTTTCTCTTCCAATGCCTAGTCTCACCACAGTGGAAGCATTCCCCTTCCTTAGACACCCCTCCTTTGGGTTTCAATGCATTTGCCTTGCCTTTGCCTTTGGCTTGGGTCTTACCCTTACCTTTAGGCTTCTGCTTGCCTTTGCCTTTGCCTTTAAGGTTGAGTTCAGCAGTTCGCAACATGCTTAATATCTCAGGTAAAGGCTTGTCAATTTCATTCATGTTGTAATTCATGACAAATTGACTGTAGCTTTCTAGTAGCAACTGTAAAACAAGGTCAGTGGCCAGCTCTTGGCCCAATGGAAATCCCAATCTCACTAGGTTCTCAATGTACCCAATCATCTTGAGTACATGAGTGCCTACAGGAGTTCCCTCTTGCATCTTGCATTGAAACAAGGCCTTTGATACTTCGTATCTCTCGTGCCTTGCTTGTCCTTGATATAGTTGTTTCAGATGCTCAACCATACCATAGGCATCCATGTTCTCATGTTGCTTCTGAAGCTCAGAGTTCATGGTGGCAAGCATAAGACATGACACATCCACTGCGTCATCTTGATGCTTTTGTTGGACTATCCGAGTCGCAAAAATTACTTTTTGCATTGCAGAAACCTCAGCCACGGATCCGTGCAAAGATAAATTAAAACTTGAATTCATGTACATGTTAAGAAAAACTTAGATCTACATGAGAAGAGCATTACCCTTGTAGCGACACCCTTCGCTTATCCCGCTCGTCCAAACACTTTGCCGGATTTCAAAGAGTGTCAAGTGTACACTTCTCTACAAGTATCCACACGAACAATAGGTGGAGAAGATCACTTAGAGTGTGCTAGCACTCATGAAGGTCTCGGCAAAAGAGGATGAGGGAGAGAACTTGAGAGGAGAGCAAAGGAGGAAGAAGAAGATCTAATCAATTTCCACTCAATTCACCACTAATGCTCATCTAATGTGGCCAGCCACTTTATGGGTTTTTAAACCATGTGATACCAAGAGCCATGGCTCTTGGTCTTCCTCATGAGGTGGAACCCCATGATGTGTCCATGATGATGTGGAACATCATCATTGGTCGACCCCATGCCAAGTCACCATGACGTGGCATTTGGTCAAGTCAAACTTGACCTTTCATCTTCCCTCTCAAGTCAAGTAAAACTTAACCTCTTATCTCCCATGGTTGATCAAATCCAACCATTTGATTCAAGTCAATTTAATTTAATGAATATCTATTCATTAGTTTAAATTGACTCAATGAATCAAATCTAAATTAGACTCATTCAACACTTGAATCAAATTGAGTCCAACTCAATTAGTCTAATTTGGATTACTCTTAATCCAATTTGGTTCATCACATGAACCTAATCCTCATGGTCCATCATATGAACCTAATCTCCATCTAATTGCTCTTTGTGTGTGACCCTATAGGTTCTTGTAACGTTGGCAATGCTCCTAAACTGATTTAAAAATATAAGCAATGAGCGGTATCTAGCAACACATCATTGCTACCCAAGTTACAAGAATGTTGAGATCCAACATCACCTTTGTGACTACTAATTGTGACTCTCACAATATGTGACAATGTCCCTCTATCCTTGACATCTAGATTGACTAATTGAGGCATAGACTGTGTCATCCTCTGTACAATCTATATCTTGAACTCCAAGTAGACTCACTCTAATCAAATGAGCTCAATATCTCATATTAACTCATTTGGGCATGGCCATGCACTTAGTGGTCTCACTCTATCAAGAATCATGATGTCACTCCCGTCATATAGGAGGGATAGATCCCATCTACATCACTCACATCCCTCCACATAATTTGTTACATACCTGGTAATCGCCTTTATAGTCCACCCATTTATGGGTGACGTTTGACGAAGCCAAAGTGTGCAACTTCTTATGTAGGGAACCATGGTGACTTCAAGACCAAGGACTAATAGTCATACTAATAGCCACATGAGAAAGTATATGACACTCATATAACGATCCATGATACTTTCTCATAGAGGGTCATTCAGTATACATTCTCCAATGCATATCCATATGTCAACTTGATATCTCATATCCATGACTTGTGAGATCAAGTCATCGAGTTGACCTACATGCTAGTCTCTTCGCATTAACATTGTCCCTGAATGTTAATACTTGACTAGGAATGATTAAGAGTAGTATTCTCTATATCATTTCATTATCGATTCAACCAATCGATTGATATAGATAAGAACCTTCTACTCAAGGATAATATTATACTTAGTTATTTGGCACCAATACAAGTAAGTATAATAACCATAAAGAAATGCCTTTATATATATAGGAATATGATACAATAAGTTCATACAACAATCATCACATGATTAGCTCTAGGGCTTTCACTAACAGCTTCTTATAAGCATCCTTCTTAGCACGAGTGGCCATAGGGGCGGGTGGTTCAGGAATGGACTGCTCTAGGACGTACAGTCTGCGTTCTTGCTTGAGGACTATCCTCAAGTTCCTGTACTAGTCCAGGAAGTTAACTCCAGTGAGCTTGTCCTTATCAAGGACAGATCGCAGAGAGAGAGTGTTTGACGTATTTGATGACATGGTGATCTACAATATAGAAATGCAGAAATGTATCATATTTCGATCATTTAATTAGGCCTTTAACTAAATAATTCTCCATTGGTCACAAAGTGGTACAAGATCCATATTATTCCGCATCTTGAGTTAGCTTTGGCTAATTGCCCAAGACTCATATAAATTAGGTAGGTAACTCGTACCAATTATATCTAATGTAACTCTTGTATATCTATATGAACAACATTATTTGTTCATAGTGCCCATTGTATGAGATATCCTTCTAAATTACTACTCATCTTGAGTTAGCTTTGGCTAATCGCCCAAGATTTGTATAATGTAGATAGATGTCTCGTATGAGCTATGCCTCTAAGTTCATCAATCTAATTGAGAGAACTTAGTTAAGTCAAACCCAAGGTTTAATAGGCGGACATCACAATTGTCCTGTCGTACTTTACCGAGGTAAATCGAGTCACTTTGCTTTGGCAAGCGCGCTACGATTGAACAAGGTAATAGTAAGTATTAAACTTTAGTAGACATATATTAAGTGACCTAATTTTTGTGACAACTAACTACGCATGCATTAAATATATAAGCATCACATATATCACATACACACGTAGCAAAGAACGTGACATGGTTGTGGCCCAAATCTATGATCTTCTCAAGCCAATGAGAAGAGCGAATGGTTAACCTAGGGATGACATCTTCTCCAAGTGCTTCCTTCGGTCATCCTGTGTTGTTGGCTTCCTTCATTTGCACCATCCTTCAGCAGTCTAGAACTATTCTACATTGTACATTACAATTAAAAGAAACCTCGAGTTACATTCGAGGGTAATCTAATTTTACAATCAGAATAATAAAGGTGAAAGGCACGACACATAGGCCGTATTATGAATTACAATAAACACAAACATATCCAATCACATTGGGTTAGGGGGCCATAACCATGAACCATGTCATTTAACATTCAAAACATTAATGACAGAAAATTTTTATTATGATCCTAAGCTCGAAATATCGGCCGTAATGCCACGGTGGTCCCACTATGAACCTGAGACCATCCAATCGATTAGGTCTATTCGGTATCAACCAACCGACACAGTCCGATCGGCTCAACCCACTTTGGTATCATTGAATGAGTCGCTACCCATTCTGTTCATCACTATGAACCCGAGACCATCTGGTCGATCAGGTTCGCTCAACACCATCTGACTGGTACAATCCGATCGGCACAGTCCGATCGGCACCATCCGACCGACACAGTTTGATTGGCACAGTCCGATCAGCACAACCCACTCCTTAGTCTACTTCAGGAAAAGCCGCTCGGTAGACTATCAGAGTGGTGCAGCGAAAGCCCATATATAACAACATGAAAATCATAGTAAAACATGTTCTAACTTATATCACATATAACAACATGCAGATCATAATAAAACATGTTCTAACTTAGCCCTTGAACAATAGTCGAGCTTTAGTCGACTCACGACAGTCGAATCGGCCATAATGCCAGTCGACTGCCAACCTCAAACATGAGGTTTTAACTCAAGTATGGTGCCCCCATACTTGCTAGACCACCCTTAGCCTAGACCTAAGCCTTCTTGCCACCTCCGTCAGCCTTGCGCCTACCAGATCCCTCCAAGTCATCCATGACTTGTTCATCCATGCGCTACCCTTCAGGTGCTTCCATCGGCTATGTTATGCTAACGATGTCTACACCGCCAAGGCACATTGGACTTATACTGTCAAGACTCCGCTTGAACTTTACGCCGCCAATATCAAACCCCTTGGACTTCTCAAATGCCAAGTACCCATGACCTGGACTTTCATCGCCAAGACTACACCCTTGGACTTTCCAAATGCCAAGACTCAGGCTTGGACTTTCCCTTGCCAACCCATGTTGGACTTTCCATGCCAAGACCCATGCTTGGACTTTCCTTACCAACCCATGTTGGACTTTCCATGCCAAGACCCATGCTTGGACTTTCCCAAATGCCAAGTGTCCCACTTGGACTTTCCATGCCAAGTACCAAAGACTTGGACTTTTCCCATGACAATCACATTGTCATATGTTTTTGTCGAACTTCAAAACATCTCTCGAGTCAAGCTCGAGTCCTGGTCAATCGTGACCTGGGCTGATTGCACCAATAATCTCCCCCTTTTTGATGTTTGACAAAAACTAAACAAACCATTGAGTTAGACCATCTAACTCAAACCAATCATCCCCATCAATTTTCCAATTGATGTCATTCTCCCAATAAGTTCTCCTCCTTTTTGACTAACATCAAAAAGGTTCTCTCTCTCCAAGGAGGTCAATGTCTCATGTCCCAATGAGATCTTACAATCTCCCTCTTGGTCCAAAAATACCTAGGATGTCTACCATCTTCCTAGTGATAAGTCCCATATCACTCAAGAGAGGCAATCCTATACACTCTCTTAATTTCCAAATTGAGTATCTCAAAATCCCATTTTCCCTCCTCATGAGGAAAAAAAAAATACCATCCATCATCCCTTGATGGATACCTCCCCCTAAAGGTTTGCTCCCCCTTTACCATTGCACCAACAATGTCCTTGGGAAGTCCCTAAGCCAATAGGAACTCTAAACCATCAAAAATAAGGTTCAAAGTTCAAACATGAACTCTCCACACCTTAAATTTGATACATAATCCTAACACCTCTCCTAATCCATATCCAATGGATTTTCACCCTTTATAATGCTTCCCAAAGCATATCCTAGGGTTAGGAGTGGTTAGGGACCTTTACCGTAGCTGAAAATGGGCTAAACAATTTTGTTTTTCCCAAAATAAGCTTAGCAGTCGACTCCTGATAGTTATCGATCGGCATCCTTCATCGATCGCCATCAAGCGTGATCATTGATAACTTAAATTCAATTTGATTATCAATTGAATTTTGAAAAAAGCATAAGTAATTCTACGTATTTTGAAAAAATTGTGAAAATTCATACGTACATTACTTATAAGCAATACAATAGGTAAAAAATGTTTGAAAAACATTTTACCTATAAAATATTGAAATTGATACAAAGTTCAAAAGTGAAGAAAAAAAACCTCAGTGTTTTAGCTCACTTTGTATCAACTTCATCAATGGTGATTGCTATCAAAAGATAGACTTCACCAAGGTTTTATAAATGGATTTTAAAATGATTTTGAAAACTTATATTGAATCATATTCCTTGGGCTTAATGTACATGACTTGTACACAAGCTTTCCCAATGATCCATAATTGAGATAAGATGAGTTTTAGTTCATCTAGATACAAAAACTATGCACCTTGAACTTAACTCATATCCTAGCATCTCACATGTACCTAGGGTGTATAAATACACATACATGTCAAGTTAGATGTGAGATGTGAGTTTTGGTTTATCTTAAACAAAAGCCTCATGCATTTTCTAAGGCAACACTACTTGATTCCCTTATAAATGGGACTCCAAGTCATGCCATAGTCCTTAAATCAATTTTAATCAAATTAAATGCATGAAGTATGATCATGGCATAAATGATAACATAATAAAGCATGGTCAATGATCATGATGTCATGCCATATGATATAAATCTAAGCATACATGACATTAACCTTAAACCTAAGCATAATTATGACATATTAAATGATTAAAACTAAGCATGATGTCATGACATGTTATATGGCAACCAAAGCATGACATATAAAATATATAGGTATAATAATACCTAAATTTTAATATTAATTGCCATTTGATATAATTAAGTAGATTTTGCCATATTCCTATTAATCTCCCAAGTGTGCCCAAAAACCCTAAATGGCACATTATGACCTCTAAACCTAAATTGTGCCAATTTGATCAATTTATCAAACTTCTCAAATAATATTGGCACATCCTAAAATCTTTTAGGATCATAATTCAAATCTATTTCCAAGATATCCATAACCTTGGAAATGACCTAAAATGTCAACTTTGCTATGGTTGAGTTAACTACCCATCCAATCAAGGTTGACACGACCTAACCCATCTAGCGTGAGTCAATCACACCCTTAGGAATCTAAAATCTATTTGAGATCATTGAGTTAATTAGATATTCCTTAGGAATGAATTCCCTAGGTACCTTTCTAATGACCCTTCTAGGCTTGTTAGCCATGGTCATTGTGGTCTTGCCTAGGTTAACCTAAGGGATTGCCTCCCTAGTAACCTTCTTAGTGACCACCCTAGGTTTCTTCGAAACCCTAGCCACTAGGCACCTACCTTAGTCAACCTTGTAGGAGATCGTTGGAACGCTAGAGGGGGGGTGAATAGCGTCGTGCTATACGTCGATGGAACTTGTTCGCGTGTTCATCTACAAACTTCGTCAGTGCAGTGGAATATAGATAATAATAACAATAATGAAATAGACAATTACACGAATACAAGAATATAATGTGGTTCGGAACTGAACGGTTCCTACTCCATGGATCGAGCTCTAAAGAGCTCTAGCGATGCGAATCACACACCACTATGCAAACACTCCTTCTCGACACAAGTCGGACGTGGAGAAACCTCGTACAAATGATTACAATAGTAATAATAAATACAACAAGCAAATACAAGTCAATACAACAAAAGAAATGCAAAGAAAACTTTACAATCGATCTTTTGAGAGCTTGCTTGTTTGGTTGGTTGAGTGGAACTTGGAGACCCTGAATTACACCAGCAATTCGCCCCAAAAATTCCACAAAGAACCATTGCTTTTTCCTCCTTCACGAGATCCATTTAAAGCTTCAACCTGTGCTAGAAAATACCGATCAGTTGACTGATGCTACTGTTGTCGTGAGACAACGACTAGATCCACGCTGGAAAAATCTAACAGATCCTTTATTAGTCGACTGATTATGACCATCAGTTGACTGATCAAGCCATCACTCGACTGATGACCGCAGCGGTCGAGTTAGACTCCATTCTGTGCTCCAAAACCCGAGCACCAGTCGACTGATCACACGATCAGTCGACTGCTCGGCCAATCAGTCGACTGCTAGGGCAATTCCCATAGTCAAACCCTAGTTGACTTACACCAGTCGACTGCCACATGGCACCAGTCGACTGGCACACCTCAAACATGAGGTTTTAACCTAAGTATGGTTCCCCTATACTTGCTAGACCACCCTTAGCATAGACCTAAGTCTTCTATCCACCTCCATTAGCCTCACGCCTCTCGGATCCCTCCAAGTCATCCAAGACTTGTTCATCCATCGCGCTAGCCTTCAGGTGCTTCCATCGGCTATGTCATGCTAACGGTGTCTACACCGCCAAGGCACATTCGACTTACGCCGCCAAGACTCTGCTTGGACTTTACGCCGCCAACCATTGGACTTATGCTGCCAAGACTCCCGCTTTGACTTTATGTCGGCATTATCAAACCCCTTGGACTTCTCAAATGCCAAGACTCAAGCTTGGACTTTCCCTTGCCAACCCATGTTGGACTTTCCATGCCAAGACCCATGCATGGACTTTTCCTTGCCAAGACCCATGCTTGGACTTTACATGCCAAGTACTCAAGACTTGGACTTTCCATGACATGGTCAACTCCAGTCAACCATCAAAGTCTCCCTCGAGTCAAACTCGAGTTCGGTTAATCATAACCTGGGTTGATTGTACAAACAATCTACCCAAAACATTAATAGACATCATTGTCAAACATCAATGTCAACTCACTTTGTCAAACATCAAAACATCACTTGAGTCAAACTCAAGTCTGGTCAATCGTGACCTGGCCCGATTGCACCAACAATCTGTTGGACTTTCTGAGCCGTAAAAACCGCATTTTACATTGCGGAAACCTCGAAAGCCCAGCCACAGATCCGTGCGAAGGTATAAAAAATAAAAACTACATGTATGTGTTATGAAAAACCTAGATCTACTATAGATTTAAATGGTGAGAGCATTACCCTCGTAGTGATGCCCTTCGCTTATCTCGCTCGTCCAAACGCTTTGCCGGATCTTGAAGAGTGTCAAGTGCACACTCCTCTACAAGTATCCACACGAACAAATGGTGGAGAAGAAACCTTAGAGTGTGCTAGCACCCTTGAGAGTTTTGGCCAAAGAGAGGATTGGAAGAGAGAGCTTGAGAGGAAGAAGATCCAAGGAAGAAGAAGATGGAGTTACTTCCAAATGAATTCACCCATCAATCACCATCAAGTGGTCGACCACTTTGTTTTGGGGGGTTACATGCATGCATGTAACTGTTGGTGCAGGGGCACCTAAGTCGAACCTATATTTTGATTATGGCAAAAGACGCAAAGTCAAGGATATATCGTTATCTCACGAGCTGAATCGAGTGTGCAGAAAAGTGCTAAAGCTGGAGCTGAAGGTTAGCGACACCCGGAGGAAGCCGCGGTGGTCGGCCGACACTCGAGTGACTTCGGAGGGAGCCGAAGGAATCGAGTGGAAGGCCGGAAGCAAAAGCAACACAGTAAGTATCGAGGTAAGCTCGTGTGTGCGAGCGTAAGTGAGGTCGTATCCTCTTTATGGGGATGATATTAAGCGTAGATCCGACTAAAGACATCCTATAGATGGTCTAGGTCGAGATCCGACGGTCGACGACTGTCAAAATTATGTTTTTTTTGAGTAACTTTGACTTGCAGCAAGCATCAGTCGACTGCCAGCTTGGAGCACTCGACTGCCGTCCATCAGTCGACTGCCCACGATCAGCACTCGACTGATGCTGCCATCAGTCGACTGATGATGGCCATCAGTCGACTGATGGTCAAGGATCAACTTTGAGGAGTCAAGGCTTATCACCAAATTTCAAGGAGGATTTGTGCCCATTTGTGATTGGTTGAAGACCCATTCAATGAGGGGCTCAAAGGCTATAAAAGGAGGGCTTGTCCTAGGGTTTTTCATCAATTAAAAAGCTTCCAAGTGCTTCCGATACGCTACGAGTCTCCGACATCCCTACGACGAAGCGCTGCCGAGACGACGACTCAAACTCCAAGATTCAAGTCTTCAAAAGTCGTCGGTATAAGATTTAATTTTATAAGTTATTCTTATTTCGAGCTTTAAATCATATCAAGGAGAGGGGGAGTGTCCCTCTACCTTGAGTATTTATTGAGTTTTGTATTCGTTAAACTCCTACCTCCAACGAGGAGGAGTTCGTTTAGTGTTTTGGCCTCCGTGCGTGGTCAAGGACCATTAGGGCCTTTGAGTAGTAGCCGAAGGCTACGAACCAAGTAAAAATATTTGTCTTCTTTTATTTATTGCTTATCTTTCCACTGTAAATTATCTACTCGAGTTTTAACGAACGATTTCATAAAAGTTTTATTGCTATTCACTCCCCCTCTAGCGATCCGCTTCGATCCAACAGTAACTCCAAGAGCCAATGGCTCTTGGTCTCCCTCATGAGGTGTCACCACATGATAAGTCAATGATGATGTTGAACACCATCATTGGCCGATCCACATGCCATGTCACCATGACATGACAATTGGTCAAGTCAAAATTGACCATTCATCTTCCCTCTCAAGTCAAGTCAAACTTGACCTCTTATCTCCCATGGTTGATCAAATCTAACCACTTGATTCAAGTCAATTTGATTTAATGAATCTCTATTCATTAATTTAAATTGACTCAATGAATCAAATCTAAATTAGACTCATTCAACACTTGAATCAAATTGAGTCTAACTCAATTAGTCTAATTTGGATTACTCTTAATCCAATTTGGTTCATCCCATGAACCTAATCCTCATGGTTCATCATATGAACCTAATTTCCACCTAATTGCCCTTTGTGTGTGACCCTATAGGTTCTTGTAACGTTGGCAATGCTCCTAAACCGATTTAGGAACATAAGCAATGAGCGGTATCTAGCAACACATCATCAAGTACCCAAGTTACAAGAATGTTGAGCTCCAACATCACCTTTGTGACTACTAATTGTGACTCTCACAATATGTGACAATATCCCTCTATCCTTGACATCTAGATTGACCAATTGAGGCATAGACCGTGTCATCCTCGGTACAATCTATATCTTGAACTCCAAGTAGACTCACTCTAATTAAATGAGCTAAATATCTCATATTGACTCATTTGGGCATGGACATGCACTTCGTGATCTCACTCTATCAAGAATATCGATGTCACTCCCGTCATATAGGAGGGATAGATCCCATCTACATCACTCACATCTCTCCACATAATTTGTTACATACCCAATAATCGCCTTTATAGTCCACCCATTTACGGGTGACATTTGACGAAGCTAAAGTATGCAACTCCTTATGTAGGGAACCATGGTGACTTCAGGTCTAAGGACTAATAGTCATACTAATAGTCACATGAGAAAGTATATGATACTCATATAAATATCCATGATACTTTTTCATGGCGGGTCATTCAGTATACATTCTCCAATGCATACCCATGTGTCAACTTGATATCTCATATCCATGACTTGTGAGATCAAGTCATCGTGTTGACCTACATGCTAGTCTCTACGCATTAACATTGTCCCTGAATGTTAATACTTGACTAGGAATGATTAAGAGTAGTGTTCTCTATATCATCTCATAATCGATTCAACCAATCGATTGATATAGATAAGAATCTACTACTCAAGGATGTTATTATACTTAGTTATTTGACACCAATACAAGTAAATATAATAACCATGCCTTTATAAATAGGAATATGATACAATAAAGTACATACAACAATCATCACATGATTGACTCTAGGGCTTTCACTAACAATCTCCAACTAGCACTAGTGCCAATCACCGTAGTATCTAATACCCAATGACCTAGTGTGACCATCATACTTTTTCTGTGCCAAAGCCTTGGTCAAGGGATCTGCGATGTTAGCCTCTGTGGGTACTCTACAAATCTTCACATCTCCTCTATCGATAATCTCTCGAATGAGATGGAAGCACTATAGTATGTGTTTTGTCTGCTGGTGTGAGCGAGGTTCCTTAGCATGTGCTATCGCTCCATTGTTGTCACAATATAGTTCTATGGGATCTGCTATGCTAGGAACCACCCCAAGCTCAGTAATGAACTTGCGGATCCAAACTACCTCCTTTGCTGCCTTAGATGCAGCGATATACTCGGCTTATGTTGTAGAATCAGCAACTGTGTCCTGCTTCGAACTCTTCCAGCTCACAGCACCATCATTTAAGCAAAACATGAACCCTGACTACGATATATAATCATCCTGGTCAGTTTGGAAGCTGGCATCGCTGAACCCTTTACAACTAGCTCCTCATCTCCTCCAAATATCAAGAACTATTCTTTAGTCCTTCTCAAGTACTTAAGAATATTCTTGACTGCTATTCAGTGATGCTCACCTGGATCTGACTGGTATCTACTCGTCATGCTCAAAGCATACGAGACATCAGGATGAGTACACAATATGGTGTACATGATAGATCCTATAGCAAATGCGTAAGGGATCTTATCCATGCGGTCTCTCTCCTCTCTAGAAGAGGGATTTTGAGTCTTCGAAAGACTCACACCATGTGACATCGACAGAAGTCCCTTCTTGGAATTCTCCATGGAAAATCATAGTAATACCGTGTCAATGTATGTACTCTGACTTAGGCCAAGCAATCTCTTAGATCTATCTTTATAGATCTTGATGCCTAAAATACAGGCTGCTTCACCTAAGTCCTTCATTGAGAAGCATGTCCCCAGCAAAGTCTTCACAGACTGTAGCGAAGGGATGTCATTCTCAATGATTAGTATGTCATCCACATACAATATAAGGAAGACAACTGTATTCCCAATAACCCTCTTGTAGACATAGGGTTCATCTTCATTCTTGATGAAACCAAACTGTTTGATCGCATCATCGAATCGAAGATTCTAGCTCCGAGAAGCTTGCTTTAGCCCATAAATGGACCTTTACAACTTGCATATTTTTCCAGTATGCTGTGGATCTATAAAACCCTCAGGTTGTGTCATGTACACATCCTCGAGTAAGTTTCCATTCAGAAATGCGGTTTTGACATCCATTTGCCAGATCTCATAATCGTGGTATGCTGTAATAGCAAGCATGATCCGAATGGACTTAAACATCGCCACTGGAGAAAAGGTTTCATCATAGTCAATACCATGAATTTACTTGAAACCTTTAGCCACCAATCGGCCCTTATAGGTATGTGTAAGTCCATCCATGTCAGTCTTTCTCTTAAAGACCCACTTACACCCAATGGGTTTGACCTCTTCAGGTGGATCAACCAAAGTCCATACTTGTTTGTTGTACATGGATTCCATCTCAGATCTCATGGCCTCTAGCCATTTCTCAAAGTCTGGGCTCATCACAGCTTCATGATAGGAGGTAGGCTCATTCTCAATGAGCATAACATCATCATGGTTAGACAAGAGAAATGAGTATCTCTCAGGCTGACGACATATCCTATCAGACCTGGGAAGAGGTAGGTCTACCTGAACAGGTGGTTGTTCCACAACTCTTTGTGCAACAATCTCATAACCCACAACACTTTGTGGTTCCTGTTCAACCTCCATCAAGGCCTCAGTGCTATGATCCTTATCTTGAATTTCTTCAAGATCAAATGTACTC
Source organism: Wurfbainia villosa (assembly GCA_025175895.1). NCBI lineage: Eukaryota > Viridiplantae > Streptophyta > Magnoliopsida > Zingiberales > Zingiberaceae > Wurfbainia > Wurfbainia villosa. The sequence continues at coordinate 92,746,652 of CM045989.1, forward strand.
CCACTAGTTTTTCTAGAAACAAAATCCCTTTCTAGAAAAACCCCAGTCTTTGCCACAAAAACTTTGTGCTGACTGGGAATGTAGAAGTAATATCCCATTGTATCCTTGGAATATCCAACAAAATAGCACCTATTGGATTTGGGTCCCAGTTTGTCTGAGACTTGACATCGAACGTAAGCCTCACAAGCCCAAATCCTCATGAAAGACATCTTGGGATTTCTCCCTGTCCATATCGTATATAGTGTCTTTATCACAGCCTTGAATGGTACACGGTTAAGTGTGAAGGTTGTTGTATCTAGAGCATATCTCCAAAAGGATATAGGAAGATCTGTGTGACTCATCATAGATCGTACCATATCTAATAAGGTACGATTCCTCCTTTCGGATACTCCATTCCACTGTGGTGTTCCAGGAGGAGTGAGTTGGGATAAAATCCCACACTCAGCTAGATAGTCACGAAACTCATGTCTAAGGTATTCACCACCTCGATCTGATCGAAGTATCTTAATAGTCTTGCTAAGCTGGTTTTGTACTTCATTCTTGAATTCTTTGAACTTTCAAAGGATTCTGATTTATGTGTCATGAGATACACAACCATATCTACTGAAGTCATCAGTAAATGTAATGAAGTACCTGTAACCACCTCTAGCAGCAACATTGAAAGGGCTACATACATCACTATGTATAAGTCCTAACAAGTCTGTTGCTCTTTCACTGTGTCCACTAAAGGGAGTCTTGGTCATCTTGCCTAAAAGGCAAGACTCGCATGTCTCATATGATTCAAAATCAAATGAGTCTAGCAGCCCATCCCTATAGAGCTGAGATAAGTGACTCTCATTTATGTGACCTAAGCGACAATGCCAGAGATAGGTTTGGTTCAACTCATTTGACTTGAACCTTTTGGTACTTATGTTATAGATGGGGCTCTCTAAGTCTAGAAAGTAGAGTCCGTTCATTAGAGGTGCACTACAATGGAACATATCATTTAAATAAACTAAACAATATTTGTTCTTTATTATAAATATAAATCCTTTCTTGTCCAAACAAGAAACCGAAATTATGTTCTTAGTTAAAGCAGGCACATAACAACATTCATCTAGTTCTAGTACAAGCCTAGTGGACAGAGATAGATCATAAATGCTTATAACAACAGTAGCAACTCTTGCTCCATTGCCTACTCGTAGGTCCACCTCGCCCTTTGTCAATGCCCTGCTATTTCTCAGCGCCTGCACATTGGTACAAATGTGAGATGCACATCCGGTATCTAATACCCATAATGAAGAAATAGATAGATTGACTTCTATAACATTTATACCTAAAGTAGAAGTCTCACTTCTCTTCTTCTTAAGATCTTCCAGGTAAGCTTTGTAGTTACGCTTCTAGTGTCTAGCTTCCTTGCAGTGGAAGTAAGCCCCTTCCTTGGCCACCCCTCCTTTGGGTTTCAGTTCTTTGCCTTTGCCCTTGGCTTGGGACTTTCCCTTACCTTTAGGCTTGCCCTTGCCTTTCTTCTTTTGCACCATCAAAATGGAGTCAGATTTTCCCTTCTTAAGGTTGAGCTTAGCAGTTCTCAACATGCTGAGTATCTCAGGCAGTGGCTTATCAATTTTATTCATGTTATAATTTATGACAAATTGATTATAGCTTTGTGACAAATACTACAAGATCAAGTCAGTGGCCAGCTCTTGGCCAAGTGGGAATCCCAATCTCTGTAGGTTTTCTACGTACCCAATCTCTGTAGGTTTTCTACGTACCCAATTATCTTGAGTACATATGGACCTACGGGAGTCCCTTCTTGCAATTTGGACCCAAACAATGCCTTAGAGACTTCATATCTCTCGTGCCTTGCTTGTCCTTGATATAGTTGATGAAGATGTTCAACCATATCATAAGCATTCTTGAACTCATGTTACTTCTGAAGCTCAGAGTTCATGGTCGCGAGAATTAGACATGACACATCTAATGCATCATCTTGATGCTTCTTGTAAGCATCTTTGTCAGCTCGCGAGGCAGTGGCAGGAGGTGCCTCCGGAATGGGCTGTTCCAGGACATACAGTTTCCTTTCTTGGGTGAGAACGATTCTCAGGTTCCTGTACCAGTCCAGGAAATTTGCTCCATTGAGCTTGTCCTTCTCAAGGACAGAACACAGGGAGAGAGTGTTCGTGTTTGTTGACATAGTTTTTTACAACATACACAATGTAGAAAATTAATATCATATTCCTTTTATCATTTAATTAGGCCTTTAATCAAATGATGCTCCCACTGAATTATAGGAATTTTGTAGAATCAAGTTATGGATGTGGTCAAACCACATTACTAGATTCATACAAACTAACTATAATTCCTGTGGGACAAGATCCACATCATACTAAGCCTTGAGTTAGCTTTGGCTAAATCGCCCAAGACTTAGTATGATCGGTGGGTAACACATTACCAATTACATCTCTATACAACTCTTGTTTATAGGATCAAGACCCACATTTACAAACGATCTTGAGTTAGCTTTGGCTAAATCGCCCAAGATTTAGTGTAAATGCGATCTTATCCTATCTTTCCAACGGTTGGAATATGCCTATAGTTCTACTCGATCTAATTGAGTTAACTAGTTTTACTCAATCTAATTGAGCTTACTCTAACCCAAGCCGTGATAGGCGGGACCAAGATTGTCCCTCTGCACCCTACCAAGATAATATGCATTGCTCTGTTTTGGCAGATTCAATAACTACAAATGATCGAGGTAGTGATGGGTATCAAGGACTTGGTAGGCATTTTCGAGTTGATTCGATTAAGATCTAATCTATTCGTAATGTGTATCATATACGCATTAAGACCTTTATTATCCTACACTAGCATGCATCACATACATACAAGCATTATTCTAGCATGCATCATATACATACAAGAAAAATATCCTAGCATGCATCATATACATACAAGCATTATTCTACTAGCATGCATCACATACATACAAGCAAAAACATATATATATATATATATATATATATATATATATATATATATATATATATATATATATATATATATATATATATATATAATTAATGTGATGTGGTCATGGCTACTACGATCTTCTCAAGCCAATGAGAAGATCGAGGTCAACCTAGGATTAGCGGCTTTCCAAGCGCCTCTTATGTCATCGGCACCCTTCAGAACTCCGTTCAGAAGTGGACCTTCCACCACTCCATTTTGTACATTACAAACATGAAACTCGAGTTACATTCGAGTCTAAAACTATTTACAACTAAAAGTTTAGAAAGAAGAGGCACGACGCGCAGGTCGCATACCCTATACAATACACATCAAAAAGACGTCCGTATTATGAATTACAACACATTAACATCCAATCATATTGGGGTTCTTAGGCCATTACCATCACAAAATTATACATAATACTAAATTATGTATTTTACAGAAAATTTCTATAATTTTTTCTATTTTTTTTTTAATTTTATGAGTCACCTCTCAGAACGCCCGCTTAAGCGGCTGCGATCAAGGACAAGGCCCCTTTCGGGATAGGGCAGCCCTACTCAAAAAATAAACTTTGAGAGTGTCCCTTAGATATTACAGTGACTAAAGTCACTGTCCCAAAACCTAAAGTGAGAACTCACTGAAGAGTTTTTCTCGGTCAAGCCTACAAGTGTCCCAACACTGCTGTTTCGACTCTTCGAGAAAATACACAAAATTCTATAAAAATAGGAAATTTACAGAAACTTAAAATCTGTAATTTTATATCTAATACAAAACTACAAATATGAAACACATACATGCTTCAGACGTGACTCTTATACCATCGTTGGACTTTCCGAGCCAAAAACCGCCGCAAGGAAACCTGTAAGTCTCATCCATGGTATATAAAAATAAAAACTACATGTATGTGTTATGAAAACCTAGATCTACTATAGATCTAAATGGTGAGACATTACCATCTTTCGCATCCTCATATCCAAACGCTGGATCTCAAGAGTGTCAAGTGCACACTCTCTATCCACACGAACAAATAGTGGAGAAGAAACCTTAGATCTAGCACCCTTGAGGTTTCAAAGAGAGGATTGAAGAGAGATCTTGAGAGAGATCCAAGGAAGAAGAAGATGGAGTTACTCCAAATGAATTACCCATGAATCACCATCAAGTGGCCACTTTGTTTTATTACATGCATGTAACTCCAAGAGCCAATGACTCTTGGTCTTCATGATGGCACCACATACAAGTCAATGATGATGAACACCATCATTGCCCACATGCCATATATCATGACATGGCAGGGTCATTAAAATGACCATTCATCTTCCTCTCAAGTCAAGTCAAACTTGACTCTTATCTCCATGGTTCATCAAATCAACTATTGATTCACATGATTTAATGAATCTCTATTCATTAATTTAAATTGACTCAATGAATCAAATCTAAATTAGACTCATTCAACACTTGAATCAAATCGAGTCTAACTCAATTAGTCTAATTTTGATTACTTTTAATCCAAGGTTCATCCCATGAACCTAATCTCATGGTTCATCATGAACCTAATCAAATTGATCCCTGTGACTCATAGGTTCTGTAACTTGGCAATGTCCTAAACCAAGAACATAAATACATGTCATCTAGCAACACATCATTGCTACCCAAGTTACAAGAATGATCCCAACATCACCTTTGTGACTACTAATTGTGACTCACAATATGTGACAATGCCCTCTATCTCATATCTAGATTGACCAATTGAGGCATATAGTCCATCCTCATACAATCTATATTGAACTAAGTAGATTATTCTAATCAAAATGAGCTCAATATCTCATATCGACTCATTTATATACCATGCACTTCGTGGTCTCACCATCAAGAATATATGTCACCTCCATATAGAGGATAGATCCCATCTACATCACTCACATCCTCCTGATAATTTGTTACATAAAGAATCGCTTTATAGTCCACCCATTTATGTTTTGATCATTCCAAAGTAACTCCTTGTGTAGGAACCATGGTGACTTATCTAAGGACTAATATCATACATTAATTTATATGATGACATCATATAAGATCCACATATTTTCATAGGCCATTCAAGATACATTCTCCAATGCATACCCATAAAAAACTTGATATCTCATATCCATGACTAGATCAATCATCAAATTACATGCCATTTCACATCATTCTAAGTTAATCCACTAGGAATGATTAAATAGTGTTCTCTATATCATCTCATAATGATTCAACCAATCGATTGATATAGATAAGAATCAATACTCTCTTATTATAATTTAGTTATGCACCAATACAAGCAAATATAATAACCATGCCTTTATAAATTGAATAATAAAAATTCTCCATACAACAATCATCACATGATTGGCTCAGGCTTACTAAACAATTTCCTTGCTTGCAAAACCTAAACCATAGTAACCATCTATCTAAAAAAACATATCTTATTTTCCAATAGCATCAATGCTTAAAAATTTTTTTGATAAATGTGGTTTTAAATGTCATTTAGTAAAAATCTAAATTTGTCAAAAATTAATGTACTCTTTATATATAATATAAAAAATATAATCTACAATTTCAGTATTCAAATTCATTTTCTCATCATAAAAAAGATATATCATTGATGTGATATCAAAAGTTTCAATCATGGAAATATTCTAATAAGCAATGGATTAAAATAAAATAAGGTTTTATTTTAAATCTGATCAAAATTAAACAATTCCTACCACATTCAATGATATCTTATAAGCTTAAAATATTAGATATGGTTATCCTTACCTATTTCATGCTAAACATATTATTTTAAAATTAAGATGAAATGATTTCTATAACATGATTTATAAATGAATTTAATTATCAAAATCAATTGATAATTAAATTAAAAATCATAATATATGATATCAAAAAATCTAAAATTCATACATATTATTATGATAAATTAAAAATGAGAAAAATATAAATGATCAAAATAAAATGATAAAAATAAATTTATATTTGTATAACAAACATGATTATAAAAGTAAATTTATAATTTTAATTTTTAAAATTTTTCAAAATATTTTTATCATATTCTCCCAATTACATGACTTTAAATTTAATACATAATTGACATTTTATCATCAATCAAACTCCATAATCAAAACCTAGTTACATGGCTGGGTTTAAATCATCATTCTTAGGATGTATTTGCTCCCTAATCTAGGCAGACTAGGACTTCTTTATCTCCTTTAAAGGGACTAATCATGATTGTCCTAAATCATTTTAATCTTTAAAATCATGATCCTCATAATGTGCATTTATTCATTTTTCAATGATCATGATTCATGGCAATGTTATTTTAAAAAACACTGCTTTTTTTAAAACAAAAGGCTTATGATTCATATGTTAAAAAAGATTTATGTATTCAGACATATAAAAGATGGCATAATAAACCAAAAAAAACGCCTCGCTATATTTTGCATATCCTAATTTCTTTCTCCTAGTGGAAAAAAAAAGAATATAGAACCTAATAAAAGACTAAGATATTCTAACCAAAATAAGGGAATCTTCTTTTGGATAATTGATAAACCTAAGGCATAATGGGATACTCTAACAAGGTTGAACCCCTTAAAACCCATCTAGGATGAATAATATACTACAAACTATGATCTAGTCTGGATTCCTTAGGGATACCTGAATTAAACCTCCAAAAGAAATTTGAGGGTCTTCTTCTGGATCTATCAATTTTATGGACCAGGGCAAAAGGAGTTTCTCCGTCTTATTATGGATCTATCTCATTTCTGATCCTGAGAACAGATTAAGTTTGATAGAAAGGACTCAAGTTGATTTACCAAAGGATAGGTGATCAATCACAACTCTAAATAGGTAGGAAAGAATTAAATCACCTTATAGTTGACGAGAAACCCATATCCTCAACTCTTGACTTTTAGCTGCTTCTTCTCATTCGTGTTATTGACTACTCGCTTTCTTTGCTTAAACCAATAATCGATTTACTAGATAACTTGGTATCACGATCATTCTAATTGTTCCAACTCGTGGATCGATATTTTTATTACTTGACGACAACCGCACTGCGGAAAATAACACATCAAGTTTTTGGCGCCGTTGTTGGGATTGGCACTCAATATTGAATTGAGCGTTGATTTGTTAATCTAGATTTGCTCAATTCTTGTTCAATATTGATTGTTCCTATTTTTCTTTGTATCTATTCAATTTGTTTTGGGAGCCTCTCTGTTGTTGCATGCATGCACTTTAATAGGGAAATTCTCGATATTGATCCCGAGATAGAGAGAACTTTCCTTGCTAGAAGATGATTTCAAAGAACCTCAGAAAAACAATCGACCTCCAACATGGCTGATCGTAATGAGAAAATAAACCTTTAAGGGATTATGCAGCACCTAGTACAAGGGGATTGAGATCGAGTATTAGAAGACCCCCTATTGAAGCAAACAATTTCGAAATAAAATCGGCGCTACTATCTATGGTCCAACAGCATCAATTCGGAGGAGCACCTACTGAATATCCAAATCTGCACTTGGAAGTATTTTTGGAATTTTGAGACTTTAAAATTGAATGGAGCCTCACCGATGCTATTAGATTGCGCTTGTTTCCTTTCTCATCATGCGGACAAAGCTAGAGCTTGGCTACACTCTCTTCCAAATAGACAGTATAACTACCGATCACCGAGCAAAGATTTTAGACAAGTATTTTCCACCCAAAGAAACTGCAAGTCTTCGCCATCAAATCACTAATTTTGCGCAAAAGGATGGAGAAACATTATTTGAAGCTCGGGACAGATTTAAGGGATTACTACAAAGAATGCCTCATCACGTCGAGAAGTGGCTCATTGTTCATACTTTCTACAATGGAATCTCGATGCTACTAAGGTTTCTCTTGATTCTGCTGCAGGAGGAGCTCTTATGAACAAAACATTGGATGAAGCTTTTGAGATCATCGAGAATGTGGCAATGAATTCTCACCAATGGGCTACAGAACGAGGATATCAAACTAAAATGCCAGGTAAGTTTGAGGTAAGTACCATTGATCTACTCAGTGCAAAAGTCGATGCATTAACTCAAAAGCTCAAACATTTTAATGTATCAGCTGTAAACTCATCTAATGTCACTTGCGAGATCTGTGGTGTAACAGGACACGTAGCGATGAACTGTCAAATCCTACACGCACCATCATCGGAAGCTGGGATTGAGCAAGTTGATGCGTTGAATAATTTTAATCAGAAGCCTAATGGTGGCAACCCTTACTCAAACACGTACAATCCCGGTTGGAGAAATCATCCCAACTTTTCGTATAGAGCCCATCAAAATTCTTCTGGACAGAACAACTTTGGAGCACCTTCGGGATTTCAGCCGGGACCAAAGTCGAACTTAGAAAAGATGATGAAAAATGTGTTATTTTCCGCAAGTGCACGGTTGTCGTCAAGTAATAAAAATATCGATCCCACAGGGATTGGAACAATTACCGAATGATCGTGATACCAAGTTATCTAGTAAATCGATTATTGGTTTAAGCAAAGAAACTGAGTAGTCAATAACAACGAATGAGAAGAACGAGCTAAAAGTCAAGAGTTGAGGAAAATCTCAGGATATGGGTTTCACCACGTCAACGATTTATAAGGTGATTTAATTCTTTCCTACCCCTAGTAGAGTTGTTTTGATGGAACCTATCCTAAGGTAAATCAATGGCCCCTTTCGAGGTCTACGCTAACTGTACCTATCAAACTCAACTTACCTGTCACGGTGTTCGATCATAGGGGATCATAATCAGCTAAGGGGACCTGTCACGAGACCCCCGCAAACCTCCCTAGTCTTGCCTCCGTTACCTGGAAAAAATTGGATATGATAGATCAATTAAGTCCAGAAGAGTTCCGCAAGAGTCAAATTTCCTTTTCACGGTAGGTTTGCTGCACACCATGTCGGCTAAGGGGACTGTCACGAGACCCATGACCCTCATAGATACACTCTGCTACTTGGCAGGAGTTATTCCTAGTTGATTAGGTTTCGGGAAGTCGGGTTCACCGTTAGGTACTTCCCCTTAGCTCCTTAGGTTTATCAATAAGAATCCAAAAGAACCAGATCAAAACAAACAATAGTTCGAGTAGTATAGATTATATCATCCATCATAAATCGTCAAGGGCTACTCCCCCAATCCTAAGATTACAAGACACTACTCCATAGTCTGACAAGAGTTGCTAGAGAAAGAAAATACAATACTGGATGCCATCTGCGTTCCTCTGCCGACTCCTTCTCTTTTGCTTCTTCTGTTGTCGATCCCTTTGCCGTCTTCTGTCCTCCTTTTTGACCATCCGTCGTCCCCTTTTAGGGTTAGAATATCTTCTCTTTTATAGCTTTGGCCACCTCTTCAATTAAGGCAATAGATTTCCCTTTAATTCAGACGAAGATCCTGATTGCTCGGAAAGGAATCACGAGTCGAGGCCAACACGCCGTGCCACATGAGAAACAGCGTGTCATTGGTTTCCTGTATGTGTTACGGTTTGAATCAGGCGTGTCGCGGCTGCACTAGGGCGTGTCGGCTGCTGGAATCACTGACACGGGCGTGTTGTTCTTTGACTCGGGCGTGTCGTCCGCTGGTTCTCATGACACAGGCGTGTCGATTCCCAACACGGCTGTGTTGTTTTGATACGCCTTCTTCTTTGCCCTGTTAACACAAAAACACCCAAAAGCAGTCTCTTCTTCCCAAAATATGCTAAACTTAACTGAATCATGATAAAATACATGCCTAGGATATGAAATGAGATAAAATGCACATATATAAAGTAGTGAAAACATAGCATGATTTACACACATCAAAATAATACCGAGGCAATCAAGCAATTGGGAGGCAAGGTTGATAATTTGACTAATCACACTAGAATGCTGGAAAATCAAATTTCCCAAATTGCCAGCTCAGCAGCAAGGACACCGGGCAGATTTCCTGGAAATTCAGAAGTAAACCCAGCTGAGCATTGTAATTCCATAAGTTTGAGAAGCGGAAGGATTTTAGAAGGAGAAAGAAGGGACACGAGCGTGTCGGAGTTGGAAGAAGACAGCAGCACGCCTGGGTTGAACAGCAAAGGGAACCGACACACCCTGACCCAGGGCGTGTTGTTCAACACGCCTGAGGCCCACGAGCGCGTGTCAGCCGACACACCCGTGTCGGGTCATTCCAGAACAACACGCCCGGTGTGCCAAACAACACAGCGTGTCGAATAGGGAACCAAGAACATATAAGCCCCTATCCCGTTCCCTCAAAGGCTGATTAAGGAAAAATTGGATGAACAATTTGGTAAGTTCCTTGAGGTAATTAGGAAGTTGTATATCAATATACCTTTTACGAAGCTCTTGACAAATGCCTACATACTCTAAGTTCTTGAAGGACATCTTAACCAATAAAAGAAAAGTCGAGAGCATGTAAGCGGTGGCTCTTCTTGAGGAGTGCGATTGCCTTAATTAAGAACATGGTACCTCCCAAACTAAATGATCCGTAGCTTTTCTATACCTTGCATAATCAATGACTCAAATTTTGATAAGGCTTTTTGCGATTTGGCGCGATGTAAATCGATACCTCATTACATATGCAAGAAATTGGATTTGGGAGAAATGAAACTAACTACTATGGCTTTGCAGTTAGCCGATCGTTCCATTAGATATCCTTTGGGAATCTTAGAAGATGTACCAGTGCAGGTGGGAAATTTTATTGTTCCAGCAGATTTTGTAGTACTAGACATGGATGAAGACCCATGTATCCCACTTATTTTGGGGAGACCTTTCTTGGCTACTGCAGGAGCAATGATAGATGTCAAAAACCACAAACTTTCACTTGCATTTGGAGACGAAAAAATTGAATTTGACCTTTCAAAAGCTGTTAAACAACCCTTTGTTTTTGATGTTTGTTATAGGATTGACAGTTTCCAGTCAACAGCACTAAAAGGAGCACCAGAACAAACTCATCTTAATCAGCTCGGAGGGGATTTTGAAGATAAAGAACCGGAGATTTCCGATTCCAATCTCACGCCACAGAGATGCGAGGAAATGAATTTAATGCTTAATTGGGAGAAGTGTCACTTCATGGTGCGAGAAGGCATAGTACTTGGACACCTAATTTCACACCGTGGTATCGAGGTGGATATTGCTAAAACTGAAGTGATCAAGAAGTTGCCACCTCCAACTAATATCAAGGGAGTGCGTAGTTTCTTAGGACATGCAGGGTTCTACCGACGGTTCATCAAGGACTTCTCAAAAATTTCAAGGCCATTAACTAATTTGCTTGCTAAAGATGTTGTGTTTCACTTTGATAACCCTTGTCTTGATGCATTTTCCAGGTTAAAGGAAGCATTAACAACCGCCCCAATAATGCAACCTCCAGATTGGAGTCTCCCCTTTGAAATTATGTGTGATGCAAGTGATTTTGCTGTGGGCGCAGTGTTAGGACAAAGAAAGGATCGCAAGGTGTATGCAATCTACTACGCTAGTAAGACATTGGATGAAGCACAAATGAATTATGCTACCACAGAGAAGGAACTCTTGGCTATAGTATTTGCTTTCGACAAGTTCAGATCTTATATCATAGGGACCAAGGTGATAGTTTATACAGATCATGCAGCCATAAGATACTTGCTGAGTAAAAAAGAATCTAAGCCAAGACTTATCCGGTGGATACTTCTCCTACAAGAGTTTGACTTAGAAATTCGAGACAAGCAAGGAACGGAGAACGTAGTTGCAGACCATCTATCGAGGCTTCATCTAGAACCAAATGCGGGAAGAGCTGACGATCTTGCTATAAATGATTTCTTTCCGGATGAGCAGCTACTAGCAGTTCGAACAATCAAGGCTCCGTGGTATGCTGATTTTGCCAACTACCTAGCTTGTGGGATAATACCTTCTAACATGAGTTATCATTAGAGGAAGAAGTTCCTTTCGGATGTAAAGCATTATGTGTGGGACGAACCATTCCTTTTCAAGCAAGGGGCGGATTCTATATATCGAAGATGCGTATCCGAAGAAGAGATTGAGGATATATTGTACCACCGCTATTCTTTTTGCATATGGAGGTCATGCGAGCACGACAAGATCACGCAAAGGTTTTGCAAGCGGAATTTTATTGGCCTCACATTTTTAGAGACTCTCGGAATTATGTGACGACTTGTGACCGCTATCAAAGGACCGGGAACGTATCAAGGAGACATGAGGTGCCTCAAAATTCGATATTGGAAGTCGAATTGTTCGACGTATGGGGAATTGACTATATGGGACCCTTCCCTACTTCCTATAAAAACACCTATATACTGGTAGCAGTGGACTATGTGTCTAAATGGGTTGAGGCTCTACCATCCCCCTCTTGTGATGCAAAAACAGTCATTAAGCTCTTTAAGAGTATAATATTTCCCAGATTTGGAATACCGAGAGCAGTAATAAGTGATGGAGGCTCACACTTTATCGAAAGACAATTTGAAAGTCTTCTCAAGAAGTATGGAGTAACCAATAAACTAGCCTCACCATATCATCCACAAACGAGTGGGCAAGTAGAAGTTTCGAATAGGGAGATCAAGACTATCTTGGAAAAAAAGCGATTATCAAGATCAAGGAAGGATTGGTCTTTAAGACTTGATGATGCTCTATGGGCCTATCAAACTGCCTATAAGACACCCATTGGAATGACTCCATTTCGATTAGTTTATGGAAAACCATGTCATCTTCCAGTTGAAATAGAGAATAGGGCATATTGGGCAATTAAATGGCTTAATTTTGACCTGAAGAAAGAGAGAGAAAAGAAAAGCTGACTAAAGCGAACTTGAAGAACTACGCCTTGATGCTTATGAACATGCGAGGTCTTATAAGGAGAAAGCGAAGAGGTGGCATGACAAGAATATCATGCGCGAGAATTCCATCAAGGAGACTTGGTATTACTATTCAACTCATTGAAACTCTTTCTGGGAAGTGAAATCCGGATGGTGGGGCCATATCGAATTGAAAAGGTTTATCCTCATGGAGCTATTGATATATCTAGTGAGTCTGGAATTTTAAAGTAAATGGTCAAAGACTTAAGAGATACTTCGCAAATAATTCATTGGTGATTGAAGATGAGAGAGGCGAGAGCATACTCAAGCCATATCCCCAAAACTAAGGAGTAATCGAGGGTCAACGACCTTAAACAAGCGCTTCTTGGGAGGCAACCCATGCTATTTTCATTTTTAGTCATTTTATTTTATTTTATTTTATTCTTTATTCTATTTTTATTTTTTGAGGTTTTGAGGATACGTGCCCGCTGCGTGCCAAGTTGACACGACCGCTCTGTGCCGACGACACAGCGTGTTGTTGTTGGTACCGAAGACAACATAGGCGGGGTCGACTAGCACGCGCGCCGTCGCACACTTCTCAACCTAGACACGCTGGTGCGGATCGCGACACGCTGGGAGCGACGGAGCACGCCTATGTCGCACCTAAATGGGTCGGTATTTGCGTAGAGCATGCCCGGACACGCCTATCTTTGCGGATAGCCCTCTAAAACCAGCCCGAGCACGCCCTAATCTTCCACTCGCGATACAAGGTTGAAGCAGCCGCCGCCGGTCTCCCTCTCAATCAGCTGAGGAGCAAACCTGCTGTCTCTCCATTCCCAACGCCATGAGCAAGCGAGTGAAGACTAGAGGAGGAGCTTCTTCCTCTGCGGCAAAGGACAAGGGGAAAAGAAAAGCTCAGGATTTGTGTAACGAACCTCCTCCGAACTATAGCCAAAATTATGGAATTGTATTTAGGTATGAAATTATGAAGACTAAATTGATGAAAGCTTGAAAAAGGAAGTTAGTATCTACGAGAACTATAGACTTCTACACGTTGACCACCTTAGGGTTAAGAGATGACATAACTTGGTTAACAAATAGGATAAATTTGGACCGAGTTTATCACACACCATCACCTTACTTACCCTAGCATCACTCTTGAATTCCTTAGCTCCCTGTCCGCTGAAATACTGCAAGGAAAGGATTGTGAGGAAGGAAAAATAAAATTTAGATTAATGAACCATGAATTTACCCTTTCTCTAAGTGATTTTAATATGATATTTGATTTTCCTAGCGGAGGGGAGAGGAAAATACATAGATATTTAATTCAACATCAATTTTGTACATTAATTTCTGATGACCCTCGCCCTTACGATGCATCTAGATCTAAATCATTTAACATCCCTAATCCTACTTTCCATTATCTCCTTAGATTCATGGCTAATACAATCTCAGGGAGATATGATAGTGCAGGGGTGGCTAGGCAAAGTGAGTTACAATTTTTATGGGCCATGCTAAATGAAGTTAAGATTGATTCTGGAGCCCATATGGTTAGGCATTTAGTTAAGGTTAGTAATAGCCCATCCGGAGTCATAGTCATAGGGGGTATTATCACTAGGATTGCTGTAGCCTTAGGATGTGATTTGGATGACCTTGAATATTGTCCTGCTAGCCCTAGATTGGATTTGGATGCTTGTATAAATATGAAGATGATTGAGGCATGTGACGAGGGATATCGTTTGGTGTTAAGAAATGGAATTAAAATCCCTCTTCCGAACCCTGAGCGGATGACTATACGTAATTCATCCAATTGGCTTTTTAGAGATGTTCAGGAACCCTTTCCTACCCCCACTGCCCATGCTCCATCACCCCCTGCTAGGGAGCCATCTCACATAGCCCCTGAGCCATCACATTCGACTCCTGAACCCCCACGGTTTCCTACTGACAATGTTTCTGTAGGGTACTCTTCTTTTGATTTTTCAGGATTCCGATCATCATTCGAAGCATTTAGGGTCGAGCATACCTCGCACATTGGTGTGTGGGATCAGTATGCCCAAGCTACAGAGGAGCACCATCGCATGGTGACACAACATTTGGATAGGGCAGTTGATTTTTACAGGAGAGCTGATGAGTTTTTCACTGCTGAGTCTGCCCGGAGGGAAGATGATGATAGATTTCGACAAGAGTCCCGGGAGTTTTACCAGGAGCAGCGACGTAGGTGGGCAGAGGAGGATGCTAGTAGCGAAGACGATGACCATTGACCACATTCAACTATTTTGTGAGTTTTGATGCACATCCTTTACTGCTTATGCCGTTTATACTTAGATTTTTAGTTTGGTTATTGCTATTTTATTTGCATCTTTTCATATATCATAACAGTGCATTTTTTATATCATCTAGCGTAATACTGAACATTGGTCGGATCATGAAATTCCTTTTGCCTATTTGATAAGAACCCTATTTCACCTCTAACACGGTCTATAGGTCCGAGGTATCCAAAGAAAAGATTTAAACCCCATATCGGACCAGTACCGATTTTCCATTGGAGACTTACTGCATAACTTAGTTCTTGGAGAAACACTTTCACTAGAAGTATGGTAAAAAAAAAAAAAATGACTGGAATTGTTTTCAAGCACCCCTTTGAGACCAAGTAGTTACTGGGGAAACACCTAAAAGGTGCCCCTTTGAGACTAACTAGTTACTGGGGAAATGCTCTCTATAATTCCTTTCCTTCTCTCTTCTTAGAAAGTGCTCCTTTGAGACCTTTTGATGATAGGTAAGAATGATCCATGCATTAAGGCAGGTAAGTGCCTCTATGCTGGAAATAAGAATGCTCTACGATAGAAGGAATGGCAAATCCGGATTGGTGTCCAATTACTTTAGTCCAACTTTTCACGTGCACTATATAGGGATATTTCAAACTTGGCAACTAGAAATGATTTGAAAAAGATTAAGATCGATTGTATACTGATGGTGTCTAGTATTCCCACAAATAAGTTGTCTTTGAGTTTTCTTTGCTTGAGGACAAGCAAAGTTTAAGACTAGGGATTTTGATGTGTGTAAATCATGCTATGTTTTCACTACTTTATATATGTGCATTTTATCTCATTTCATATCCTAGGCATGTATTTTATCATGATTCAGTTAAGTTTAGCATATTTTGGGAAGAAGAGACTGCTTTTGGGTGTTTTTGTGTTAACAGGGCAAAGAAGAAGGCGTATCAAAACAACACAGCCGTGTTGGGAATCGACACGCCTGTGTCATGAGAACCAGCGGACGACACGCCCGAGTCAAAGAACAACACGCCCGTGTCAGTGATTCCAGCAGCCGACACGCCCTAGTGCAGCCGCGACACGCCCGATTCAAGCGTAACTGCATACACGCCTGGGAAACGACACGCGCTGTGCCTCATGTGGCGCGGGCGTGTGGCTCGACTCGAGATTCCTTTTCTGCGAGCAATCAGGATCTTCGTCTGAATTAAAGGGAAATCTATTGCCTTAATTGAAGAGGTGGCCAAAGCTATAAAAGAGAAGATATTCTAACCCTAAAAGGGGACGGCGGATGGTCAAAAAGGAGGACAGAAGACGGCAAAGGGATCGACAACAGAAGAAGCAAAAGAGAAGGAGTCGGCAGAGGAACGCAGATGGCATCCAGTATTGTATTTTCTTTCTCTAGCAACTCTTGTCAGACTATGGAGTAGTGTCTTGTAATCTTAGGATGGGGGAGTAGCCCTTGACGATTTATGATGGATGATATAATCTATACTACTCGAACTATTGTTTGTTTTGATCTGGTTCTTTTGGATTCTTATTGATAAACCTAAGGAGCTAAGGGGAAGTACCTAACGGTGAACCCGAGTTCCCGAAACCCAGAATCAACTAGGGAATAACTCCGCCAAGTAGCGGTAGTGTATCTATGAGGGCTCATGGGGTCTCGTGACAGTCCCCTTAGTCGATTATGGTCCCGTGTGCAAACCTACCGTGAAAAGGAAATTTGACTCTAGCGGAACTCTTATGGACTTAATGGATCTATCAAATCCAATTTTTACCAGGTAACGGAGGCAAGACTAGGGAGGTTTGCGGGGGTCTCGTGACAGGTCCCCTTAGCTGATTATGATCCCCTATGCTCGAACACCGTGACAGGTAAGTTGAGTTTGATAGGTACAGTTAGCGTAGACCTCGAAAGGGGCCGTTGATTTACCTTAGGATAGGTTCCATCAAAACAACTCTACTAGGGGTAGGAAAGAATTAAATCACCTTATAAATCGTTGACGTGGTGAAACCCATATCCTGAGATTTTCCTCAACTCTTGACTTTTAGCTCGTTCTTCTCATTCGTTGTTATTGACTACTCAGTTTCTTTGCTTAAACCAATAATCGATTTACTAGATAACTTGGTATCACGATCATTCGATAATTGTTCCAATCCCTGTGGGATCGATATTTTTATTACTTGACGACAACCGTGCACTTGCGAAAAATAACACATCAGCCACCCTAGGTTTCTTCGAAACCCTAGCCACTAGGCACACACCATGGTCAACTCTAGGGATGACTTTCCTTTTGACCTTGGTCTTCCTAGACCTAGTTTGTGTTCCATAATCAAATGGAACACTATGATAAGCCACCTTAGGCTTAGGTTTGTGACCCAAACCCTTCTTGCTCTTGAATGACTTTTGACTCTTAGGCCCTAGGTGCTGACTTTGAGTCCTAGACTCTTGACTTTGACCATTTGATCCTTTTAGTTGATTTTGTATTTTATTTAGGGTCTTTTCCAATTTCTCAAGCCTTGACCTCAAGGCTTGATTTTCAAACTCTAATTGCCCAATTGATTTTTGATTAGATTTTTGGGCATGAGACTTCATAGGCATATGCCTAGTCCATTTAGGGTTAAAACCTAGGTGTTCTTGTACCTTTTTAATTGTCTCCCTAGGTAGAATTGGTCTAGAATTGTTTGACCTAGGTTTGTCCTTAGATAAAATGTTTTTAGGGACATTAGTCCCAAATTTCTTTTTATTCCTAAGGTTTACACTCTTAGCACCTAGACAAAATTCCTTATTTCTAGCATGCTCTTTATGATAGATAGCAAGATTGCTAAAATTATTTCTAGCATGCTTTTTGACATTATTTGAATAAGGAGCTTTATTTAAAAATAACTTAGGGTTAGCTTTGGAAGCTCCCCCTACTTGTGTAGCTCCTTCTTCCCCCTTCTTCTTCCCTCTTGGGCATTGACTCCGGTAATGTCCTGGCAGCCGACATTTGAAGCAAATCACTTGCGCCTTGCTCTTTTGCATTGAGGGACCGACATCTTTGACCTTTGGCACCGGTGGAGCTTTTCTTACTCTCTTTGGGCACTTGCTCTTATAGTGTCCGACTTCTCTACACTCAAAGCATATAATATTCATTTTATTATTAATTGACATGATTGAGTTACCTAGGGTGGTGATGAGATTCTCTTGAGCTTGCTCTTCCTCTCTACCGGATGTAGATGGTTCTTCTTGTTGCTCCGGTGTTGAGGATGCTCTAATCTCCTCAATCCTAGAAGTGGATGCTTCTTTCACTTCTTCCACCTCTTCCTCCTTGGATGTTGATGATCTCTCAACCTCCAAGTCCTCACTTCCTTGTGAGGATGATGTGCCTGCCTCTTCGGTCCCTTCCTCTTGGACCGGTGATGGACTTTCATGAAGCTTGGCCACTTGGCTCCATAGCTCCTTGACATCTACATAATTTTCTAACATACACAAGATATTGTTAGGTATTAAATCAATTAAAAACTTCAATACCTTATCATTTTCCTCGAAGGCTTGGACTTGCTCTTCGGTTCATCTCTTTTTCTTGAGGAACCCTCCCTTTGGTCCTATTGGATAGCTATATCCCTGCATTAAAATGGACCATTCTTTGAAGTCCCTCATCATTAGGAAGTCTTCGATCCTTGCCTTCCATTGTCTAAACCCTTCTTGTCCATAGAAGGTATAAGGGATAGGTGTGTTGATATCCCATCCTAGTTGCTTTTAAGCTTCCATCTTCACCCTCTAGCGTGCTCTCTTAGTTGTTAAACCTAGAAGAGCGGCCTCGCTCTGATACCACTTGTAGGAGATCGTTGGAATGCTATAGAGGAGGTGAATAGCGTTGTGCTATACATCGATGGAACTCATTCGTGTGTTCGTCTACAAACTTCATTAGCGCAACAGAATATAGATAATAATAACAATAATGAAATAGACAATCACACGAACACAAGAATATAACGTGGTTCGGAACCGAACGGGTCCTACTCCACGGATCGAGCTCTAAAGAGCTCTAGCGATGCCAATCACACACCACTATGCAAACACTCCTTCTCAACACAAGTCAGAGGTGGAGAAACCTCGTACAAATGATTACAACAGTAATACTAAATACAACAAGAAAATACAAGTCAATACAATAAAAGAAATGCAAAGAAAATTTTACAAACGATCTTTTGAGAGCTTGCTTGTTTGGTTGGTTGAGTGGCACTTGGAGACCCTGAATTACACCAGCAATTTGCCCCAAAAACTCCTCAAAGAACCATTGCTTTTTCCTCCTTCACGAGCTCCATTTAAAGCTTCAACCTGTGCTGGAAAATGCCGATCAGTCGACTGCTCGGGACCATCAGTCGACTGATGCCACTATTATCGTGAGACAACGACTAGATCCACGTTGGAAAAATCCAACGGATCCATCATCAGTCGACTGATTATGACCATCAGTCGACTGATCAAGCCATCACTCGACTGCTGACCGCAGCGATCGAGTGAGACTCCATTCTGTGCTCCAAAACCCAAGCACCAATCGACTGATCACACGATCAGTCGGCTGCTCGACCAATCAGTCGATTGCCCACCTATGACAGTCAACTGCTAGGGCAATTCTCACAGTCAAACCCTAGTTGACCTACACCAGTCGACTGTCACATGGCACCAGTCGACTGGTACACCTCAAACATGAGGTTTTAACCCAAGTATGGTTCCCCCATATTTGCTAGACTACCCTTAGCCTAGACCTAAGCCTTCTAGCCACCTCCATCAGCCTCATGCCTCTCGGATCCCTCCAAGTCATCCATGACTTGTTCATCCATCGCACTAGCCTTCAGGTGCTTCCATCGGCTATGTCATGCTAACGGTGTCTACACCGCTAAGGCACATTGGGCTTATGCTGCCAAGACTCCGCTTGGACTTTACATCGCCAATCATTTGACTTATGCTGCCAAGACTCCCGCTTGGACTTTACGCCGCCAATATCAAACCCCTTGGACTTCTCAAATGCCAAGACTCAAGCTTGGACTTTCTCTTGCCAACCCATGTTGGACTTTCCATGCCAAGGAGTCGTGGAACAAGTTGGTCAAGTTCTACGACAATCCCGAATCAGCCCAAGAAGACTTGGAAGAGGAGGAGACCGAAGAGGAACCTTCATCATCCTCACAAGAAAGTGAGGAGTCAACTTCCGGATCAGAGGAAGAAGAGGTGGAAGAGGTGGAAGAAGTGGAAGAAGCCTCCACTTCAAGGATTGAGGAGGAGCAGAGACCATCCACACCGGAGCCGGAGCAAGATCAAGGAGAAGCCTCAACCTCCGGGAGGGATGAGGAACCCACTTCGGTCACCACCACAGATACCCTAGGTAACTCAAGCAATTTAGGTTTAAATAAAAATCATATAATTTGTTTTGAGTGTAGGGAAAGTGGCCATTACAAGAGCAAATGCCCAAAGAAAGTAAAGAAAGCTCCACCGGCGCCAAAGGTCAAAGATGCCGATCCCTCAATGCAAAAGATCAAGGAGCAAGTGATTTGCTTCAAATGCCGACTATCGAGACATTACTGGAGTCAATGCACAAGAGGGAAGAAGAAGGGGGAAGAAGTAGCTACAGAAGTAGGGGGAGCTTCCAAAGACAACCCTAAGGTATATTTAAATATAGCTCCTTATTCAAATAATGTCAAAAAGCATGCTAAAAATAATTTTAGCAATCTTGCTATCTATCATAAAGAGCATGCTAGAAATAAGGAACTTTGTCTAGGAGCTAAGAATGTCTACCTTTCAAAGAAGGAGAAATTTGGGATTAATGTCCCTAGAAACGTCTTACTTAGGGAATCAATTAGGAAAATAGGAGACCACCTAGGTCTTAATCCCAAATGGATTAGGCATATGCCTAGGAAGTCCCATGTCCAAAAATCTAATCAAAAATCAATCGGGCAATTAGAATTAGAAAATTAAGTTTTGAGGTCAAAGCTTGAAAAACTTGAAAAGTCCCTAAATAAGATACAAAATCAATTTCAAGGGTCAAATAGTCAAAGTCAAGAGTCTATGACCAAAAGTCAACACCTAGGGCCTGAGACAAAAGTCAACCAAGGGCAAGAAAGGTTTGGGTCACAAACCTAGGCCTAAGGTGGCTTATCATAGTGTTCCATTTGATTATGGAACACAAACTAGGTCTAGGAAGACCAAGGTCAATAGGGAAGTCATCCCTAAAGTTGACCATAGTGTGTGCCTAGTGGCTAGGGTTTCAAGGAAACCTAGGGAAGCCACTAAGAAGGTTGCAAGGGGAGTTACCCCTAGAGTCAACCTAGGTAAGATCACAATGACCAAGGCTACCAAGCCTAGGAGGGTCATTAAGAGGGTATCTAGGGAGGTCATCCCTAAGAAATACCTAGTAAACCCTAGGAGCTCAAATAGGTTTTGGGTTTCTAAGAGCGTGATTGATTCACACTAGATGGGTTTAGGGTGTGCCAACCTTAATTGGATGGGTAGTTAACTCAACCATGATAAAGATGACATTTTAGGTAATTTTCAAGGTTATGGGTACCTTGGAAATAGATTTGATCTTATGATCCTAAAAGATTTTAGGATGTGCCAATACATCTTTGGAATCATGAAAAATCAATTAAATTGACACAATTTAGTTTTAGAGGTTAGTGTGTCATTTTGGGTTTTTTGCACACTTGGGAGATTAGTAGTAATATGACAAAATAAACTTAATTATATCAAATGACAACTAATATTAAAATTTATGGATTATTAAACCTATACTTTTTATTTGCCATGCTTTTATTGCCATATAACATGCCATGACATCATATCTATTTTTAAATTATTTAATATGTCATGATCATGTTTAGGATTAAGGATTAAATATCATGTATGCTTAAATTATATCATATGTCATGACATCATGATAATTGACCATGCTTAATTATTGCTATCATTATGCCATGATCATTTCATGCATTTAAATTGATTAAAATTAATTTAAGGACAATGGCATGACTTGAAGTCCCATTTATAAGGGAATCAAGTAGAGTTGCCTTAGAAAAATACATGAAACCAAGATTAGGGAGAACAAAACTCACATCTCACATCACATTGACATGTATGCGTATTTATACACCCTAGATACATGTGAGATGCTAGGATATGAGTTAAGTTCAAGGTGCATAGTTTTTGCATCTAGATGAACCAAAACTCATTTTATATGAGTGATGGATCATTGGGAAAACTTGTGTACAAGTCATGTACATTGAGCCCAAAGAATATGATCCAAAATAAGGTTTTGAAAATATTTTAAAATCTTTTTGAAAAACCTTGGTGAAGTCTATCTTTTGATAGCAATCACCATTGATGAGATTGATACAAAGTGAGCTAAAACTTTGAAGTTTTTATTCACTTTTGAATTTTGAATCAATTTCAATATTTTATGGGTAAAATATTTTTCTATCATTTTTCACCCATTGTACTGCCTATAAGTAATATACTTATGAATTTTCATGATTTTTCGATATACGTATAATTACTTATGATTTTTCGAATTTCATTTTTGATAACTGAAATTTTGAAATTTCAGTTATCAGTCGACTGCTCTGGATGGCAGTCGACTGGTAGCTGAGAGAGTCGACTGCCAATGCTGATTTTGGGAAAACAAGGTATGTTTAACCTGTGTTCAGCTACAGTTAAGGTTCCTAATCACTCCTAAGCCTAGGATATACTTTGGAAAGCATTATAAAGGGTAAAAATCCATTGGATATGGATTTGGAGAGGTGTTAGGATAATGTATCAAATTTAAGGGTGGAAGAGTTCATGTTTGAACTTTGAACCTTATTCTTGATGGTTTAGAGTTCCTATTGGCTTAGGGACTTCCCAAGGACATTGTTGGTGCAATTGTAAAGGGGGAGTAAGCCTTTAGGGGGAGGTATCCATCATGGGATGATGGATGATACTTTTCCTCATGAGAGGGAAAATGGAATTTGAGATACCCAATTTGGAAATTGGGAGAGTGTATAGGATTGCCTCTCTTGAGTGATATGAGACTTATCACTAGGAAGATGGTAGGCATCCTAGGTATTTTTGGACCAAGGGGGAGATTGTAAGATCTCATTGGGACATGATACATTGACCTCGTTGGAGAGAACCTTTTTGATGTTAGTCAAAAAGGGGGAGAATGTTTTGGGGGAGAACTTATTAAGAAAATGACATCAATTGAGAAAATTGATGGGGATGATTGTTTTGAGTTAGATGGTCTAACTCAATGATTTATTTGGTTTTTGTCAAACATCAAAAAGGAGGAGATTGTTGGTGCAATCGACCCAGGTCACGATTGACTAGGACTCGAGCTTGACTCGAGAGATGTTTTGATGTTTGACAAAAACATATGACAATGTAATTGTCATGGAAAGTCCAAGTCTTGGGTACTTGGCATGGAAAGTCCAAGTGGGACACTTGGCATTTGGGAAAGTCCATGCATGGGTCTTGGCATGGAAAGTCCAACATGGGTCTTGGCATGGAAAGTCCAACATGGGTTGGCAAGGAAAGTCCAAGCATGGGTTTTGGCATGGAAAGTCCAACATGGGTTGGCAAGGGAAAGTCCAAGCTTGAGTCTTGGCATTTGTGAAGTCCAAGGGGTTTGATATTGGCGGCGTAAAGTCCAAGAGGGAGTCTTGGCAGCATAAGTCCAATTGTTGGCGGCGTAAAGTCCAAGCGGAGTCTTGGCAGCGTAAGTCCAATGTGCCTTGGCAGTGTAGACACCGTTAGCATGACATAGCCGATGGAAGCACCTGAAGGATAGCGTGATGGATGAACAAGTCATGGATGACTTGGAGGGATCCGAAAGGCGTGAGGCTGATGGAGGTGGCTAGAAGGCTTAGGTCTAGGCTAAGGGTGGTCTAGCAAGTTTGAGGGAACCATACTTGGGCTAAAACCTCATGTTTGAGGTGTGCCAGTCGACTGGTGCTATATGGCAGTCGACTGGTGAGAGTTAACTAGGGTTTGACTGCGGGAAGTGTCATAGCAGTCGACTTCCAGAGGAGGGCAGTCGACTGATCGTGTGATCAGTCGATTGGTGCTCGGGTTTTAGAGCACAGAATGGAGTCTCACTTGACCACTACGGTCAGCAGTCGAGTGATGGTTTGATCAGTCAATTGATGGTCATAATCAGTCGACTGATGATGGATCCGTTGGATTTTTTCAGCGTGGATCTAGCCGTTGTCTCATGACAACAGTGGCATCAGTCGACTGATGGTCCTGAGCAGTCGACTGATCGGCATTTTCTAGCACAGGTTGAAGCTTTAAATGGAGCTCGTGAAGGAGGAAAAAGAAATGGTTCTTTGAGGAGTTTTTGGGGCGAATTGCTGGTCTAATTTAGGGTCTCCAAGTGCCACTCAACCAACCAAACAAGCAAGCTCTCAAAAGATCAATTGTAAAGTTTTCTTTGCATTTCTTTTGTTATATTCACTTGTATTTGTTTGTTGTATTTAGTATTACTATTGTAATCATTTGTACGAGGTTTCTCCACCTCCGACTTGTGTCGAGAAGGAGTGTTTGCATAGTGGTGTGTGATTGGCATCGCTAGAGCTCTTTAGAGCTCGATCCATAGAGTAGGAATCGTTCGGTTCCGAACCACATTATATTCTTGTGTTCGTGTGATTGTCTATTTTGTTATTGTTATTATTATCTATATTTCGCTGCGCTAACGAAGTTTGTAGATGAACACGCGAACGTATTCCATCGACGCATAGCACGACACTATTCACCCCCTCTAGCATTCTAACGATCTCCTACAATTAAGTCATCAATTGACCTACATGCTAGTCTCTGTGCATTAATATTGTCCTTGCATATTAATACTCAACTAGGAATAGTTTTATATATATATATACATATGTCTACAGACTCTCACTATCAATTCAACCAATTGATATGCTGTAAACTTGAACCAATTATTCAAGGATACTATTATATTATTCGTATAACACATATAAGAAATAATATAATAAGCAAACCTTACCTGTTTTTAATGAAATATGATACATATGATCCCTAATCATTCATCTCATGATTGGTACTAAGGGCTGACATTAACAATCTCCCACTAGCATAAGTGTCAATCACTGTAATCTCTAAGACCCAGTGACCTAGTATAACCATCATGCTTCTTCTGTACTAAAGCCTTGGTCAAGGAATCCGCAATGTTAGCATCAGTATATACTTTGCATATCCGCACATCTCCTCTATCGATGATCTCTCAAATGAGGTGATACCACTATAGTATATGTTTGGAACGCTAGTGAGAACGAGCTTCCTTAGCATGTGTTATAGCCTCGTTGTTGTCACAATAAAACTCTATAGGGCTCACGATGCTAGGAACCACACCAAGCTCAGAAACAAATTTCTTAATCCAAACAACCTCCTTTGACGCATCTGAAGCAACAATACACTCGGCCTCCATAGTAGAATCCGCGACTATGTCTTGCTTTGAACTTTTCCAGCTCACAACACCACCATTTAAACAAAAGATATACCCTAACTGTGATATGTAATTGTCCTTGTCCGTTTGGAAGCTAGCATCGTTGTAACCCTTTACAGCGAGCTCCTCATTGCCTCCAAATATCAGGAAATATTCATTGGTTCTTCTCAAGTACTTAAGAATATTCTTGACGGCTATCCAGTGACTGTCACCTGGATATAACTGGTACCTGCTCGTCATGCTTAAAGCATACGAGACATCCGGACGAGTGCATAGCATGAAATACATAATAGACCCTATAGCAGATGCATAAGAGATCTGATCCATGCGTTCCCTTTCTTCCTTAGAAGAAGGGCATTGAGCCTTTGAAAGGCTCACACCTTGTGACATTAGCAGAAATCCCTTCTTGGAAATCTGTATGGCAAAATGTTTAAGCACCTTATCGATGTATGCACTCTGACTTAAGCCAAGGAATCTCTTAGATCTATCTCTATAGATCTTAATGCCTAAAATGTAGGCCGCTTTACCTAAGTCCTTCATTGAAAAACAATTCCCAAGTCAAGTCTTCACAGACTGTAGCATAGGGATATCGTTTCCAATACGAAGTATGTCATCAACATGCAAGATAAGAAAGATAACTATGCTCCCACTAACCC
Organism: Wurfbainia villosa; assembly: GCA_025175895.1. Classification (NCBI taxonomy): domain Eukaryota; kingdom Viridiplantae; phylum Streptophyta; class Magnoliopsida; order Zingiberales; family Zingiberaceae; genus Wurfbainia; species Wurfbainia villosa. The sequence goes on from CM045989.1 coordinate 92,772,849, forward strand.
TCTTGTAGACACAGGGTTCATCTTCATTCTTGATGAAACCAAACTTTTTGATCGCATCATCGAATTAAAGATTCCAGCTTCTAGATGCTTGCTTTAAACCATAAATGGACCTTTGCAGCTTGCATACCTTGCCACCATGCTTTAGATCTCCAAAATTCTCAGGTTGTGTCATGTACACATCCTCGAGTAGGTTTCCATTCAGAAACGTAGTTTTGACATCCATTTGCTAGATATCATAAACGTGGTAAGCTACAATAGCAAGCATGATCCGAATGGACTTAAGCATCGCAACTGGTAAAAAAGTTTCATCATAGTCAATACCATGAATCTGCTTGAAACCTTTAGCTACCAATCGCCCTTTATAGGTTTGCATAAGACCATCAATGTCAGTCTTTCTCTTAAAGACCCACTTACACCCAATGGGTTTGACCCTTTCAGGTGGATCAACCAAAGTTCATACTTGGTTAGTGTACATGAATTCCATTACGGACCTCATGGCCTCTAGCTATTTCTCAAAATCTGGGTTCATCACAGCTTCCTGATAGGATATAGGCTCGTTCAACTCAACAAGCATAATGTTATCATTGTCAGACAAGAGAAATGAATATCTCTCCGGCTGACGACGTATCCTATCAGACATGTGAAGAGGTTGGTCTACTTGAACAGGTTGTTGCTCCACAACTTCTTGTGCAACAATTTCATCATCCACAACATTTTGTGGCGCCTGTTCAATTTCCATCTTAGTGCTATCTATATCTTGAATTTCTTCAAGATGTATTTTACTCCCACTAGTTATTCTAGAAATGAACTCTCTTTCTAGAAATATGTCATTTCTAGCGACAAACACTTTGCCTTGTGTGGGATTGTAGAAGTAATATCCTTTTCTTTCCTTAGGATACACTACAAAGTAGCACTTGTCTGATTTGAGGCCTAGTTTATCGGAGACTTGACATCGAACATAAGCCTCACAACCCCAAATCTTCATAAAAGACATCTTGGGACTCTTTCCAGTCCATATCGCATATGGTGTCTTTATGACTGCCTTAGATGAGACGCGGTTAAGTGTGAAAACAACCGTCTCTAAAGCATATCCCCAGAAGAAAGAAGGAAGATTTGTGTGGCTCATCATGGATCGTACCATATCTAATAATGTACGATTTCTCCTTTCTGATACACCATTCCACTATGGTGTTCCAGGTGGAGTGAGTTGAGATCTAATCCCAAACTCAACGAGATAGTCACGAAAATCTTGGCTAAGGTATTCCCCACCTCAATATGATCGAAGCACTTTAATACTCTTACCAAGTTAGTTTTGTACTTCATTCTTGAATTCTTTGAACTTTTCAAAGGATTCATATTTGTGTCTTATAAGATACACATATCCATATCTACTGAAATCATTAGTAAAAGTAATGAAGTACCGATAACCTCCTCTAGCTGCTACATTGAAAAGCCCACATACATCGGTATGTATGAGTTCTAACGAATCAGTAGCTCGTTCGCTATGTCCACTAAAAGGAGGCTTTGTCCACTAAAAGGAGGCTTAGTCATCTTGCCTAGCAAACAAGATTCACACACCTCATATGATTCAAAATCAAATGAGTCTAGAAGTCCATCCTTATGGAGTTGGGATATGCGACTCTCATTTACGTGACACAGGCGACAATGTCAGAGATATGTTTGGTTTAGATCATTAGGTTTGAACCATTTGGTATTTATGTTATAGACTAGGGTTTCAAGATCTAGAAGATAGAGACCATTCACAAGGTGTGCACTACAAAAAAACATCATTTAAATAAACATAACAACACTTGTCCTTTATTACAAATGAGAAACCTTTCTTGTCTAAACAAAAAACAGAGATAATGTTTTTAGTCAAGCCAGGCACATAACAACAATCTTCTAGTTCCAAGATAAACCCAGTGGGCTAAGATAAGGAGTATGTCTCTACAGCGATGGCGACAACTTTTGCTCCATTGCCTACTCGTAGGTCTACTTCGCCCTTTGTCAATGATCTATTCTTTTGAAGGCCCTGCACATTGGTACAAATGTGAGAAGCACAGCCGGTATCTAATAACCAAGAAGACGAGATAGATAAATTAACTTCTATAACATATATACCTGAGGCTAAAGTCTCACTTCTCTTTCTTTTTACTTCTTCCAGGTATAGCTTGCAGTTCCTCTTCCAATGTCCAGTCTCATTACAATGGAAGCAGGTTCCCTCCTTAGGCACTCCGCCTTTGGGTTTCAATGCATTTGCCTTGCCTTTGTCTTTGGCTTGGGTCTTACCCTTACCTTTAGGCTTCTGCTTGCCTTTAACTTTGCCTTTGTTCACCATCAAAATGGTACCAAGCTTTGCCTTCTGAAGGTTGAGTTCAACAGTTTGCAACATGCTCAACATCTCAGGTAAAAGCTTTTCAATTTCATTCATGTTGTAGTTCATGACAAATTGACTGTAGCCTTCTGGCAGTGACTGTAGAACAAGGTCAGTGACTATCTCTTTGCCCAATGGAAATCCCAATCTCTCTAGGTTCTCAACGTATCCAATCATCTTGAGTACATGAGTGCCTACGGGAGTTTCTTCTTCCATCTTGTATTAAAACAAGGCATTTGATACTTCATATCTCTCGTGCCTTGTGAGTTCCTGATATAGTTGTTTCAGATGCTCAACCATACCATAGGCATCCATGTTCTCATGTTGCTTTTGAAGCTCAGAGTTCATGGTGGCAAGCATAAAGCATGACACATCTAGTGCGTCATCTTTATGCTTCTTATAAGCATCCTTGTCAGCATGAGTGGTCATAGGGGCGGGTGGTTCAGGAATTGATTTCTCTAGGATGTACAATTTGCATTCTTGCTTGAGAACTATCCTCAAGTTCCTATACCAGTCCAGGAAATTAGCTCAAGTGAGCTTGTCCTTATCAAGGACAGATCACAGAGAGAGTGTGTTTGACGTATTTGAAGACATGGTGATCTATAATACAGAAATACAGAAATGTATCATATTTCAATAATTTAATTAGGCCTTTTAACTAAATGATTCTCCCACTGGTCACAAAGTGGAACAAGATCCATATTATACCGCATCTTGAGTTAGCTTTGGCTAATTGCCCTAGACTTGTATAAGTTAGGTAGGTAACTTGTACCAATTACATTTAATGTAACTCTTGTATATCTATATGAACAACATTATTTGTTCATTGTGCCCATCGCATGAGATATCTTTCTAAATTACCACTCATCTTGAGTTAGCTTTGGCTAATCGCCCATGATTTGTATAATGTAGGTAGATGTCCCATATGAGCTATGCCTCTAAGTTCATCAATCTAATTAAGAGAGCTTAGTTAAGTCAAACCCAAGGATTAATAGGCGGACATCACAATTGTCCTGTCGCACTTTACCGAGGTAAATCGAGTCACTTTGCTTTGGCAAATGCACTACGATTGAACAAGGTAATCGTAAGTATTAAACTTTGGTAGGCATATAATAAGTGACCTAATTTTGTGACAACTAACTACGCATGCATCAAATGTACAAGCATCACATGCATCACATATAAGCATAAAGAAATGTGACATGGTTATGACCCTTTTCTACGATCTTCTCAAGCCAATGAGAAGAGCGAATGGTCAACTTAGGGAATAACATCTTCTCCAAGTCTTCCATGGTCATCATGTGTTGTTGGCTTCCTTTTTCCTTTGCACTTCCTCCAGTAGTCTAGAACTATTCTACATTGTACATTACAATTAAAAGAAACCTCAAGTTACATTCGAGGGTAGTCTAATTTTACAACTGGAATAATGAAGGTGAAAGACACGATACACAGGCCGTATTATGAATTACAACGAACACACACATATCCAATCACATTGGGTTTGGGGCCATAACCATGCACCATGTCATATAACATTTAAAACAGTAATGACAAAAAAATGTATTATGATCCTAAGCACGAAATATCAGTCGCAACGCTGCGGTGGTCCAATTGGTTCAGCCCACTCCTCAATCTGCTTCGGGAAAAACCCACCCGCCAGACTATCTTCTCGGCTTCGATGCGAGACAGAACAACATGCAGATCATAATAAAACACATTCTAATTTATATCACATAAAACAACTAAAAATGAGTATTATTTTCACAAGTGGCTCCGATACCATTGTAGGGAATCTAAGCGCGCTCAGAAACATTTTACAAGCACAAAACAGCGAAAAAATAAGATCCCTCCAGAGATCCATACGAAAACCATACTCGTTTGATCGATTCTATCATATGAGAATTGTAGTTACCTTCGATGTGTACCCTTCGCAGTCCCGTCAGCAACACTTGTGTTCAAGGTGTCCAGATCTCAGCGCGGTCAAGATGTCTGCGCCTCCACGATATCCACACGAACCGTGAGATGAAGAGGAACCAAGCTGTGGTGCTAGCCACAAGGTTGGTTTGGCTAAGAAGGTAGAAGAAGAAGGAGAAGAAGATCACAATCAAGCCCACCATCAACACCCATGAATTTCCTCTTTTATATTCAACCATTGAATATGAAGGGTTTGTGACTCTTGGTTTCCATGGAATTAATAACCCATTAATTCCATCTTAATGATTATGCAACCCCTTTCTTAATGGTGAGTCTCGCTCAAATCGAATCTGACTTGAGTCTAACTCGAGTCATATTCATTGGGTATACCTTGAGTCCTACTCAATCCGAATTTGACTTGAGTCTAACTCGAGTCAGATTCATTGGGTATACCTTGAGTCCTATTCAATCCGAATTTGACTTGAGTCTAACTCGAGTCAGATTCATTGGGTATACCTTGAGTCCCACTCATTGAGTCTAATCTACATTAGACTCAACCCGATGGCCCAATAACTCATCACATGAGCCATCTCCAACTCACATGTCCTAAGTGTGTGACCCAATAGGTTCTCGTAACATTGGCAATGTTTCTAAAACCCTTTTAGAGACATAAGCAATGAGCGGCATCTAGCAATACATCATTGCTACCCAAGTGACGAGAATATCGAGATCCGACATAACCTTTCCGTGACTACTATCATGTATGACTCAGTCCTTCTATCATTGATATCTAGATTGATCAATGAGGCATAGACCGTGTCATCCTCTTATCAATCAAGAGTTTCTTGATCTCCAAGTAGACTACTTAGCCAAATAAGCTCAATATCTCATATTGACTTATTCGAGCATAACCATGCATTTTAGGAGTCCTACTCTATCAAGGGGCCCATAGATATCACTTCTGATATATAGAAAGGATAGATCCCATCTACATCACTCACATCCCTCCACATAACTTATTACATACCCAGTGATCGCCTTTATAGTCACCCTGTTACGGGTGACGTTTGACGAAGCTAAAGTAAACAACTCATTATTTAGGGAACTGTAGTGACTTCAGGTCTAAGGATTATTCATACCAATAGTCACATGAGAATGTTTATGACACTCATATAACGATCAATGAAACATTCTCATAGTGGGTCAATTCAGTACATAGTCTCTAATATGTACCCATGTGTCAACTTGATATCACATATTCATGACTTATGAGATTAAGTCATCAATTGACCTACATGCTAGTCTCTACACATTAATATTATCCTTGCATATTAATACTGGACTAGGAATAGTTAAGAGTAGTGTTATATATATATATATATATATATATATATATATGTGTGTGTGTGTGTGTGTGTGTGTGTGTCTCACTATCAATTCAACCAATTGATATGTTGTAAACCTGAACATACTATTCAAGGACACTATTATATTATTCGTATAGCACATATAAGAAATAATATAATAAGCAAACCATGTATGTTATTAATGAAATATGATACATATGATCCATAATTATTCATCTCATGATTGGTACTAAGGGTTGACACTAACAAGTATTACCCCACGTACCCACCACGACAGTTCCTACCACCTCCACCGCAACCCTACCTACTGCTTGCACCACACTCGGCTCAGACTCTCCCCAGTCGACCTCAACCAGAGTCAAATTAGATGATCATCCCTCCTGAAACACAATCACGACCTGAAATGGGGCAAATATATTCCATGATGCGAGAGGAGCCACAACGAGCAGGTGGATCTGTTATACGAGGTATCATTTCAGTTTATACTATTTCAGCTGATATATTGATAGATACTGGTAGTTCACATTCCTTTAAATCTCAAGATTTTTTTAGAAACATTAGAAGAATTTTAGTACCTTGACCCTGCGTCTTATCTATAATGATACCATCAGGGGAGATTCTGATATCCAATCAAGAAGTTGAAGGTTTTCCCTTAGATTTTGGTGGACATATCCTGACAGTGGACTTGCAAGTGCTAGAAATGGTGGAATTCGACATCATCCTAGGCATGGACTGGTTGGGTACGTTTCATGCTACAGTTGATTATCAAACAAGGATGGTAACCTTTCGACCCCCAAACCAACCACCTTGGGAATTCGTCGGGGCAAAGGAAGAGAGAGTATCCATCATTTCCACCCTACAAGCCCAACAACTCTTGGCTCGTGGTTGTGAAGGATATGTGCTATCCTTGCTCAGATCTAGCGTGAATGACACCGTATCCCTTCCTGATGAATTACCTAGTCTGCCACCTCAAAGACAAGTGGAGTTCGCAATTTAGGTATTTCCAGGAACAACTCCAATCTCAAAGGCCCCCTACCATATGGCACCAAAGGAACTAGAGGAATTAAAGTTGCAACTCCAGGAGATGTTAGATCAGAGCTTCATTCAACTAAGTGTTTCTTTTTGGGGAGCCCCTGTGCTTTTTGTTAAGAAGAAGGATGGATCATTGAGGTTGTGCATCGACTATAGGCAGTTGAATGAGGTAACAATCAAGAACAAGTACCCCTTACCACGAATGGAAGATCTATTTGACCAACTTAAGGGTACTTGCGTATATTAAAAAATTGACTTAAGGTCAAGCTATCATTAGCTAAGAGTCAAAGACTCTGACATACAAAAGACAAGCTGTCACACATGGTACGAACACTATGAGTTCCTAGTCATGCCTTTTGGTCTCACCAATGCTCCCGCCGCCTTCATGGATTTGATGAACCGAGTATTTTTGGACTATCTGGATCGATTTGTCATTATTTTTATAGATGACATTTTGGTTTATTCAAAGTCAGAAAAGGAGCATGAGCGACATCTTCATACGGTTTTGGAAACACTTCGGAAAGAGCGCTTATATGCAAAGTTCATCAAGTGCGCATTTTGGCTACCATCGGTAGGATTTCTCGAACATGTGGTTTCTAGAGAAGGAGTTTCAGTAGACTCTCAGAAGGTAGCAGCAATCACCAACTGGGGACAACCCAAGACCGTACAGGAGATTCAGAGTTTTCTTGGAATAGCGGGTAATTACAGAAGGTTTGTGGAAGGATTCTCCAAGATCGCAATACCATTGACTTGACTTACCCGGAATGGGGTGAAGTTCATATGGACAGAGGCTTGTGAATCAATCTTCCAAGAGCTTAAACAGAAGTTAGTACATGCTCCGGTGTTTGCGATCCCTTCGGCGAAGAAGGCTTTATCATCTATACAGATGCATCTATTCAAGGACTAGGAGTCGTGTTGATACAGTTTGATTGGGCAGTATCCTATGCTTCTCGCAAATTAAAAGACCACGAGAAGAACTATCCTATACATGACCTAGAACTAGCAACCATCATCTTTTCTCTTAAGTTGTGGAGGCATTACTTGTACGGAGTCACATTTGAGATTTTTACTGACAATAAAAGCCTTAAGTACTTGTTCACGCAGAAGGAGTTGAATCTCAGGCAACGAATATGGATGGAGTATTTAAAGAACTATGATTGCACTATAAATTATCACCCAGGAAAAGCTAACGTGGTAGCTGATGCGTTGAGTAGGAAATCTCGAGGAGTTTTGGCTAGTCACAAAGTAGCAATTATGGACGTCATCCTACAATTTTCTAACTTGGACTCAATAGAAGAAGGATGGACGGAACAAGGGATCTTAGTATCCATGGTCGCTCAGTCACCCTTAGTCGAATGAATCAAGGAAGCTCAAGCTAATGTCCAACACCTCAAATTCCTGAGTAGTGAGCTAGCTTCAGGATCCCAACAAGATTTTTCCCATGATGAGGATGGAACACTCCGATTTTGAGGAAGACTATGTGTTCTAGAATCACATTAAGTTAAAGAGGACCTACTACATGAAGCACATCGGACTCGATTTGCCATTCATCCAGGTGGTACTCACATGTATCAAGACTTAAAATGCTTTTACTAGTGGAATGGTATGAAAAGGGACATTGCAAACTTTATCGCCCGGTGCCTAGTTGAAGGTCAAAGCTTCGCTTCCCACTTCAACTTGGTCGCTTGTGCATGGCGATTCCATCTACGTCTCCGGATTAAAAAAAATTAATCCAAGACGATGATGGATTACCCAAGAAATCGATCCAACATCGTGCTATTCGATTAGAGTGGTCACTTGAACAAACTTGTTGTTCAAGCAACCTACCTCTTTTCTTTGATTAGCCACGGAATAGACGATGTACAGATCGCCAGTTTTTATGTTTGTCTTCAGGGTCCAAGTAAATTAGCCACATACAATACATACAACTTGCATAGAATAAGAAAACATGCATAAACAAGAATTATACCTCTTGTTTACCTCAAGGTCTTCTATTGTATATCCTTCCTCCTTTTGGACGTCGTGTGGGCGACGATCTTCCAAAAGTCGAAGCCTCCTAGATCACGTTCTTCCCTTCCTTGCTCACTCCGAACAAAGGGAAGAATAAAATAAACTTCTTCTCCTATCTAGGACCGACCACCAAGCCAAAGAGCTTGATGTTGCCGCCGGCCAAGGAGTGGATGAAGGAGATGGAGTGGGCGCCGGCCAAGAGCCCCAAGGGAAGAACCCTAAACCTTGTTGCCACCGTCCAAGGAGGAGAAGAAGAAGATTGGGGTGTTGGCCAAGAAGAGAAAGGAGAAGAGGGGCGCCGGCCAAATCCTAGGAAGATAGGAAAACCTTCCACTTGTTGCCGCCCAAGACTTCTCCAAACCCTAGCCGCCCAATCCTTGAAGCAAAACCTAATCTCCTTGAGTTATCCTTGCCGCCCAACCCTTAAGCCTTATTTATAGAGTTAGGCTTAAGCCTCCTTTTAATCTCCACCATTGGATCTAGAGATTTAATCTCAACCATCGGATCTAGAGATTTAATCTCCACCGTCAGATCTAGAGATTTAACCTCCACTATCGGATCTAGAGTTCCATTTTCCACCATCGAATCTAGGCTTCATGAGGGTTTTAATAGGCTACAATAGGGACCATGAGGAGGAGTTGGATCTTAGCCACCCAATGGATCCGACCCACATAAAATTCGATCTATTAATGATAATCTATTCCACTAGAGGATTATCATTGATCTACCTCACCAACCCCATAAATAAATATGGGCTCCATATATTAATTGTACAAATATCTCTCCATGTTTAAGATCTCGAATGTCTATCAATTAATTAATTTACTGACAATTAATTAATCAACATCTAACTCTATGAGTAGTACCACTCAACTTTATCATCATGCTGGACCAAGTCCACCTGTAGGGTTTACATGATGAACCTTATGAGCTCCTTAAGGGGACATCATCATCCTAATATATAGGACACGGTTTCCTCCTATAATCAACGACACACTATGTAAATAATATCATTTTCCAACTTACCGAGCCTATCGAATTACTTTATAAATCTCGCCCATTGGTAAATCAAAGAAATAAATACTAAGTACATGTGCCCGTTATTATATCGGGATTAAGAGCATGTACATCATAATATTCGAGGTCCGATTCAATTATGTAGTCAGCAATAAATCGAATCACCTCTAAGTCGGTCCTGCTCAATACACACAAAGTGTACTAGTGTAATTCTATGGTCAAGTCAAACCAATACCAAATCACACTACAACTATACCAATTGTTTGTCCAAAACCATCTCGGTTGTGAGCCTTTACTTATACTCTACAAGGAACTGATAACATGATCTCCCGTGTGACACTACACACCATATTATCTACAATGTAATATATCAGACAACATGCATAACCATAAATATGAAAACAATGATCATGTGATTCTTATTTCAAAAATAAAGATGTTCATACAAAAGATAGTCTTTTCAGTATACATCCCAACAATCTCCCACTTATATTAAAAGACTATGTTGTCCTCATACCGCCATACATCTGATTCCCATTTCCTCCATATGCCTATCAAAAGCTCTCGCTGGAAGGGTCTTAGTGAAAGGATCTACCAGGTTATCCTCTGATGCAATCTTGGCCACAACAACTTCTCCTCGCTTTATGATTTCTCGTATCAGGTGGTACTTGCGCTCTATGTGTTTACTTGCCTTATGGGTTCATGGTTCCTTCGAGTTTGCAACTGCACCACTGTTATCACAATAAATTGTGATAGTTCTGGGCAAACCAGGAATCACATCCAAGTCCATCAAGAAGTTCCTGAGTCATATAGCTTCTTTGGCTGCCTTAGAGGTTGCCACATACTCAGCTTCCATGGTGGAGTCCGCCACGCATTTCTGCTTGACACTACTCCATACAATGGCTCCACCTCCCAAAGTAAACACAAAACCTGAGGTAGACTTACTGTTATCCCTATTTGATTGGAAGTCGGAATCTGTGTAACCCACAGGGAGTAATTGATATGCATGGTATACCAACATATAATCCCTAGTCATTCTCAGGCACTTCAATATATGCTTTACCGTAGTCCAATGTCCCTATCCTGGATTACTCTGATATCTGCTAACCATGCACACGACAAAGCAGATATCCGATCTCATACATAGCATAGCATACATGAGGCTTCCTACTACCAAAGCATAAGGAACTGCCTTCATCTCCTCTATCTCCTTTGATGTTCTAGGACACATCTCTTTAGATAAAGGGACTCCATGCCTAAAAGGTAGAAAACCTTTCTTGGAGTTCTGCATGCTAAAACGAGCCAAAATGGTGTCTATGTATGAAGCTTGAGATAAGCACAACATCCTTTTCCTGCGATCCCTTATAACCTTGATCCTAAGGATGTGTCCCACTTCTCCCAAGTCCTTCATATCAAACTGTTTGGACAACCATATCCTTACGTCTGATAACATCTTGACATTATTGCCAATTAATAAAATGTCATCTACGTATAGTACAAGAAATACCACTACGTTTCCATCACATCTCTTGTATACACAAGACTCATCCGAACTTTGAATAAATCCATAAGACTGGATTACCTCAACAAATCGAATGTTCCAAGATCTCAAAGGTTGCTTCAATCCATAAATGGACCAATTAAGCTTGCACACAAGATGCTCTTTGCCCTTTGCAATGAATCCCTCTGGTTGCTCCATATAGATGTTTTCCTCAAGGCTTCCATTAAGGAAAGCTATCTTGACATCCATCTATCACACCTCATAATCCATATGAGTAGCAATACATAAGAGAATCCGGATAGACTTAAGCATGGATACTGGTGAAAAAGTCTCCTCATAATCGATACCCTCTTTCTGAGTATACCCTTTCGCAACAAGCCTTGCTTTGAAGGTCTCAACTTTCCTGTCTATTCCTCTCTTTCTTTTATAGATCCACTTGCATCCAACGATTTTTACACCATTGGGTGGTTCTACCAGCTCCCAGACCTAATTTGAATCCATAGATTCTATCTCAAAAATCATCGCACTTTGCCAAGATACTGCATCTTTATCTTGGATTGCCTCGTCATATGTCCAGGGATCAGCTTCATGTTCGCTAGGGACCAAATCAGAAGACTCTCCCAAGAACATAAATCTATCAGCCTGTCTAACAACCCTCCCATTATGACAAGGTATCACCTGTGTATCCTCTGTGACACGCGGTGCAGTCACTTGTGGTATATCCTCTTGTACCGGTGGTACTGAAGTAGTGACTTCCCCTCTTAATTCCTCTAGAACAATCTTACTCATGGGCTTGTGGTTCATCACATAGTCTTCCTCTAGAAATCTGGCGTTCGTGCTAACGATCATCCTCTGATCTCTAGGACTATAGAACAAACCACCTTTCGTTCTTCTAGGATAGCCTACGAACATGCACGCTTTTGTACGAGGTTCCAACTTACCAGCATCTACCTTCAGCACATGTGTTGGACTCCCCCATATCCGAATATGTCTCAGACTAGGCTTTCGCCCAATCCATAATTCTGTGGGAGTAGAAGACACTAATTTAGATGGTACCAAGTTCAGAATATACACTGTCGTATCTAGAGCATACCCCCAGAACGAATCTGGCAACTCAGAATAACTCATCATCGATCTAACCATCTCTATAAGAATCATATTCCTTTGCTCCACTACACCATTCTGCTGGGGTGTGTGATCACTACCATTTTATTGCATTATTTTGGTCCTTAATATCACCGTTTTAATCCTCTCGTGTGTTTGTTTATCGATTATTTACATGTTTTATGAGTTGGATATATTTTTGGACCTTATTGTAAATGCTCCTAATTTTTGGACTTATATACAAATTTTACATCTTAATCGTAGGAGATCAAGATGAGCCAATGGATTAGACTCGAGTTGGATCAAATATGGCTTCATCTAGGGCTAGAAGGATATTTTAAGCTGGATCAATCTGGACCTTTCATCAAGATCAGAGGCAATTTAATCAAGGGTTCAGATCTGTTTAATCCTGACCATCCGATGAGATTTGATTGATCTGAGCCATCCATCTAAATCTGGAGAGATCCGGTCAGTACATTTAGATCTGGACATCTTGACCATTCATCCAGATTCGACCGATCATGATTATCCCTTCAAATGGATCAGATCCATCCATTCAAAGTCGGAGTAATTTTAGCCATTGGATGGAGCAGCTTAATCAAGAAACTATTTATTCGTTAAACGCTAGCTTTAAACAGAAGGCTAGGATTTGATTCTGCTCAGATCGGACGGGCTAAGGAAATCCAGCTTCTTCATTTAATCAGCCTTCTCATCGCGCAGCATAGTGCCCATCTTCCATCGGGTGATGCCGACCGATTTTCTCCTTCGACGCGCGAGCACCGCTGGTCGTCCACTCCCTCCGCCAAGGCCAACGGTGGTCTCCTCCTTCATGCCTCTACCTCCGGCAGCCACAGTCTTCATCCACCGTCGGCTCCATCTTTATCTTCACGCGACGCCACCGCCAACATCATCCAGCTCCGCCCAATCTGTCACCGCCGATCACCGGAGTGGGGATTCCCCTCCGGTTTCATCTCATTCCAGCCTCCACAGCTCCGACAGCCACCACCTCAGCTCAGGCAGCTCATCTAGCAGTCCATTTCCAGCGCATTTGTGGACAGCTCAATACGGCAACATCTATTTCCAGCACCTAATTTTCAGCAATTTCTTCCCATGTGTTGATGTGTGATTGTTTTGTTTAATTTGTATTGAATGTTTGTAATTAAATTTACTTCCACATTTAGATTTGCATGCATTTTGTTTGATTTCTTACATGCCTACATAGTGTTCGGTTAAATGCCTCTTAGAGTAATTAGGATGTAGTTCATTAGGTTAGATTTAGTTTCATGCTTTATTTAAGTTGCTTTCTTTTAATCATATTTTTAATTGATTGTTAGTTAAATCTTTTCTTCCCTTGAGCCTTAGCAGTCGTGTTCACCTTGCCTCCACCCACTTTCCTCCACGGATTAGAGGAGGAACCACTTCATCGAGAGATTTCGGCGATGTTCTCCATCTTCGCAGCTCATCCACCTTCTCTTTCGGATTCGAGGAGGAGTCCGCCCCGATGACACTTCTTCGAGGTCAGTCGGATCCGCGAGAGTTTGGAGCATCCATCAAACTACTGAATTCAGGAGTTTGAACCATCTCACATCCACTGCCATTTGCGGAGTCTCGATCGAGCTTCGTCGGACTTAGCCAGAGGATCTTGTTCATTCACCGGGCCTATCTTGGCTTGATCAGATCGGTTATTTCTTCTTCCAGTTTTTATTTCTTTAATTCCTGCATTGTCTTTCATTCAGTAGGATTAGTCTTTTAAAATCCAAATTCCCCATTTACATTAGAATACCCAAAGCAATAATTAGAAATCTTAAGTTTACTATTCTGTCGATTACACTCGTTGGGAAATGATCCAGGTCATTCACTATGCTATATTAGTGTAGTTAGGGGGTTCAATAATTAATTTGAAATAGTACCACGACAAACACTGTGCACATCAAATTTTGGCACCATTGCCGGGGAGTGTAATGATGCTTAGTAAACTTAGGATTATTTTCCCATGTTTCAAAAAAAAATTATTAGGGCTTCATTCTTTCATTTTCTGTGTATCCATGTATTTTGTCATGTCTACTTTCTGTGTCTTTTGATTTTTCTGTTGGTGTTTCAGGAAAGACCAAGAATTATCTTTTCTGAGAAGCATGGGTCCTTATTATCATCAACCGGATCAAAATGGCAGCTAGATCAAATTGCAACATCCATCAGTCAGATATTAGCACAAGAGTTCATTCAGCCTTCGTCAGAGACCATTTCTTTGGATATCGACGTGCTTAGGGAGATGAATAGTGGATTTTTATTACTCCACAGGACTCCTATGAACCATTGTAATGTGATTTGCTTTCGGATATTGATGGATGTGTATTCATTGATGAAGCTGCTGTGGTGTCAGATGTTGAGGTTGAAGACACGGGAGTGGTGGATAGCTGGACAGCTCCAGACTGGACACTCCCACCAGAGATAGAGTCTCCAAGAATGTTGCTGATGAAGCCTCTAAAAAAAAGCAGTAATCCAGCCCTAAGGTTGGATACTTTTGTAGGGGATTGTTGGAACGCTAGAGGGGGGTGAATAGCGTCGTGCTAAGCGTGATGGAATTCGTTCGTGATCGAGTCTACAATTTTCGTTAGCACAGTATGTTGGTGCAGTAGGCACCTAAGTCGAACCTAAGTTTTGATTATAGCAAACGATACAAAGTTAAGCATATATTGTTATCTCATGAGCTAAATCAAGTGTGCAGAAAAGTCTCAACGCTGGAGCTAAAGGCTAGCGACACCCGGAGGAAGCCGCGGTGGTCGGGTGACACTCAAGAGACTTCGGAGGGAGTCGAAGGAATTGAGTGGAAGGCCGGAAGCAAAAGCAACACGTAAGTACTGAGGTAAGCTCGTGTGTGCGAGCGTAAGTAAGGTCGTATCCTCTTTACGGGGATGATCTTAAGCGTAGATCCGACCAAAGACTTCTTATAGATGGCCTAGGTCGAGATCGGATGGTCGACGACCATCGAAATTATGTTTTTCTTGAGCTAACCTTGCCTTGCAGCCCAAGATCACGATTGCCAAACTCGAAGGACTCGACTGTCGTCCATCAGTCAAGTGACTATGGCTAGCACTCGATCGATCGCCATCACGATCGGTGGTGATGGCCATCGATCGGTCAAAGGATCACCCTCGAGTAGTCAAGAGTTAGCACTATTTTTCAAGGGGGTTTGTGCCCATTTGTGATTGGCTAAAGACCCATTCGATGAGGGGCTCAAAGGCTATAAAAGGAGGGCAAAACCTAGGGTTTTTCATCAATTAAAAAGCTTCCAAGTGCTTCCGATACTCTCCGACTCTCCGACATCCCTACGGACGAAGCTGCCAGAGGCGACGACTAGAGCTTCAACCTCCAACCTTTAAAGTCGTCGATACGAAAGTTCTAAATTGTATTTCAGTTTATTTCTTTTAGTAAATCTTTAAATCATATCAAGGAGAGGGGGAGTGTCCCTCTACCGTGAGTCTTTATCGAGTTTTGTATTCGTGTAACTCCTACCTCCACCGAGGAGGAGTTCTTTAGTAGTTTGCCCTCCGTACGTGGTCAAGGACCACTAGGGCCTTGGAGTAGTAGTAGAGTACACGAACCAAGTAAAAACCCTCGTGTTTTTATTTATATATTGATATCTTTCCGCATCGTTTTACTCGTACCTTAACGAACGATTACGAAAAAGTTTTTATCGCTATTCACCCCCCCTCTAGCGAACCGCATCGATCCAACAATTGGTATCAGAGCCGGGGGTTGCTAAGATTTGGTGAAACCACCAATCTAGCCATTTTTCACAGATTTATTTTTCTTTTATTTCTGTTTATTTCAGATTTATTTCGCTTTGTTAAATTTACTCCCGCACTACTAATCCAAGACGCGAGTCTTGGTACTTTTTGTGTGTTTTTGTCGTTGCTAGTTTTTTTTCCTTCGTCTCCTTGTGTTCTTTGTTCTAATGGCCCATCTCGAAGGGTTTAGCATCGTCCGACCTCCGTTTTACAATGGAGATGACTTCCGTTATTGGAAGGGTCGGATGGAATGCTTTCTTAAAACCCAAATCGAGATGTGGATCATAATCCAAACGGGTTTCACACTTCCGACTAATGAAGTGGGTGACTCCTTGGATTATGACTAATGGACCATTGCAACAAAAAAACAAGTCGAAGCCGACGCTAAGGCAACGCAAATTCTTCAATGCGGCCTATCCAAGGAGGAGCTAAATCGCGTCGGCCCCTTTATAAGCGCAAAAGATCTTTGGACAAAACTAGTGGAACTACACGAAGGGACCGACGAAGCCAAGGTATGTAAGCGTGATCTCCTTTTCAATAAACTATATAACCTAAAAATGCAGGAACACGAGTCCACGACACAACTTCACGCCCGTGTCCAGGACATCGTCAACAACCTACACGCCATCGGGCAAAAGGTCAAAAATTGCGACCTTATAAGGTATGTCCTAAACTCTTTTCCGAGGACTACCTTATGGGCATCCATGGTCGATGCCTATAAGGTCTCCAAGGACCTTTCTAAAATTAGGTTAGATGAACTCTTTTCGGATTTTGAACTTCATGAGCAGTCTAACTCGGAGCCCGAGAGGGGTATAGCCTTGTTTGCAGAATCAAAGAAGACGAAAATCGCAAGCAAGCCACCACCAACCAAGGAGGAAGACGAGTCCGAAGAAGAAGTTGACTCGGAGTTGACTGCCGAACTAATGAACCTAGCTCGAAGGATAGCCAAGGGACGAAAGCGAACCACGACTCGACCCAACCAAGGTAAGCCTAAAAGTTCTAATATTAGGTGTTATGGGTGCAACAGGTTTGGACATATCAAGTCCGAGTGCCCCAAGCTCAACTACCAAGCACCTAAGCACAAGAAGACCCTCAACGCGACATGGGAAGAAGCGTCATCCGAATAAGACGAAGACCACGTCTTCATGGCGAAATCAATTGAGTCAGACACGGAGACCGAACTTGAGTCAGAACCTGAGGATGACTCGGACTACAAAGCTACCTTCAAGTCAAGCCACGGATACGCATCCGGTTCAAAAGATACCCTTAAAGTAAGTCGAACTTTATTTAATACTTTACAAAATACGGTTAGGTTTTTGTCTAGGAAATTAGTTAAATCCGAGTCCAAGGTCGAGACTCTTGTTGAGGAGGTTAAACTCCTCAAACACGAGGTCTCCCTAACCTCTTCGACTAGTCGAGTTCAAGAGAAGGACTCAACTCGAGTTGAAAAGCTCGAAGTTGAGAACTCTCTCTTGAAAAGTCAAGTCGAAGATCTTAGGAACACGTTGGAAAGGTTCACTTCGGGATCCAAAGGACTTGACCTCCTACTTGGATCTCAAAGGGCCGTGTACAACAAGGCTGGACTAGGGTTTAACTCAAACACGACTAATAGGTCGTATATGTCGATTGTAAGTCGACATAGGAAACATGTCCAAGCATGGGTCCCTAAGAACTTTTTGATTTCAACTCTAGGATCCAACCCGTACTGGGTTCCCAAGGACCAAATCCACTATGTGGATAGACTGAACCGATTCAATGGTCTAGGGGGAGCCAGTACAAAACATGTTTGTGCTTTAACTTAGAAATTGCATGTTTTAACTTAGAATGTTTGTGCTTTAACTTAGAAATTGCATGCTTTAACTTAGAAAGTTTGTACTTTAAAACTTGTGAACTCACTTAGAACATGAACATAATCAACTTCGAAAAGATTGAGCCTCGGGGAGTCTCTTTTCAAAAAAAATAACCAACTAAAATTCTTCGAAAAGATTGAGCTTCGGGGAGCCTCTTTTAAAAAATAACCAGTTAGACTAGGAGATAGTCTTAGGTGAGTCAAGTCATCATTTTCTTGAAAATCGCTTTGTCTAAGGAAGTGGTCGATGATTCGATAAAAGAAGGCCCCTGTGCCTCGCCACGACCTGGAAGTCATGATCTTGAAAAGGTAAACTTGACAAGCCTAGGTTTAAATCCAAATCTAACATAAAATTACTTGAACCTAAATACACTTAATCAACTTAATTGGAAGTCATCTCACACAAAACACATAAGTATAACATGATTGATCATATAGACACAGGTGAGATGACCTAGGTTTAACAACTTACAACCAATTTAAAAAATCTAGCATCCAATCCAACCACCTTGTGTGTAGGATCAATGGATGTTGGACAGCGGTTGCTCCCGACACATGACCGGGGATTAACTTAAATTCACAAAGCTTCGATTCAAACGACAAGGATCGGTAGCCTTTGGGAATAACGGCAAGCTCAAAATCATCGGATCAGGTGATATCGAGCTTAACTCGAATTTTGTTATTAAAAATGTATTACTTGTAGAGAATTTTGAATATAACCTGCTTAGCGTAAGCCAATTATGTGACAATAACTATAAGGTCGTATTTTTAGAAAATGAATGTATAATTAAAACAAATAAAACAGCTAAAATAATACTCAAAGGAACTAGGACAAATAACATTTATACAATTAACTTAATCAATTCCTCAGCCAAATGTCTTATGACACAGGAAGAGGAATCATGGTTGTGGCACCGACGACTCGGTCACTCGCACCCAAGACTCATCCACAAGATGAGTCAGAGTGGCTTAGTCAGAGGCTTACCCAACCTCAACAACTTGGTTAATAAAATCTGTAATGCTTGTCAACAAGGAAAATAACCTAGGACACAACACAAGTTAACTAACCAAGAACGAACCTCAAATGTACTTGAGCTCCTGCATATGGATCTATTCGATTCACATGGAGCCAAGTCACTCAATAGAAGTCAATATTGCTTAGTCATAATTGACGACTACTCCAGGTTTACCTGGGTTAGGTTCATCAAACATAAAAATGATACCCTAGATCAATTAATCAATCTATTCAAATTAATCGAGAATCAAAAAGACCTTAAGGTTAAAAGACTTAGAAGCGATCATGGTGGTGAATTCGAAAATCAAAGGTTCACCGACTTCTGTAACCTAAATGGATACCACCATGAATTCTCTTGCCCTAGGACCCCTCAGCAAAATGGCCTAGTGGAACGGAAAAACCGAACTCTACAAGAAGCCACTAGGACCATGTTGAACGAATACGACCTACACGATAGGTTTTGGGCAGAAGCCGTGAGTACGGCATGCTATGTCCAAAATAGGATCCTTATGGTAAAAAGGCACCTTAAGACCTCATACGAGATTTATCACGATAAAGTACCCAACATCAAGTACTTTAGGGTATTTGGGTGTAAGGTACATATCCTAAACACTAAGGATTACCTAGGGAAATTTACATCCAAAACCACGATCGGAATCTTTCTAGGATACTCGACTACAAGTAGAGCTTATAGAGTATATAACCACGACACCCTTAGAGTCGAGGAAACCATTAATGTAGTGTTCGATGAAGGACATGAACCTACAAAACCCCCGGCAACCCCAATTAGCAAGCCGATTCATACTAGACCTAACTCTGATCCCGAGATCAGGTCTAGTGTTAATCCTAACCTAAGTCAACCAAACCAAGTCACTCTATTGATCAAGTGATAGATGACTCCAACCAAACTAGTGTTCAACCAAGTCACCCTATTGATCAAGCATTACGTGACACAAACCCAACCCAATCTAGGATTCAAACTAACCACCCTATCGATCAAGTGATAGGAGATCCTAATCTAGGAGTTCGAACTAGAGCATCCTATAGGAACCTTAGTCAAATTTTCTTAATTTCAAAGATAGAACCCAAATCAATTGAACAAGCTCTTCTTGATCCCGATTGGATTATTGCAATGCAAGAAGAGCTAGCCCAATTTACTAGGAATGAAGTGTGGGAGTTAGTACCACCACCTAAAGACAAAACGATAATTGGAACAAGGTGGGTGTTTCGAAATAAGCTTGATGATAAAGGTGAAGTAGTTAGAAACAAGGCTAGGTTAGTCGCCAAAGGGTTTAGCCAAGTCGAAGGCTTAGATTACGACGAAACCTATGCCCCAGTAGCTAGACTCGAATCCATTCGAATGTTGCTAGCTTATGCCGCACATCGAGGATTTAAGCTATTTCAAATGGATGTTAAGTCGGCATTCCTAAATGGATACATTAAAGAAGAAGTTTATGTTAGCCAACCCCCCGGATTTGAAAATCTAAATAAACCCGACCATGTTCTAAAACTTAAGAAAGCTCTCTATGGACTTAAACAAGCTCCTCGAGCTTGGTATGAGAGACTTTCAATCCATCTTAAGTCAAAAGGGTTTAACCAAGGCTTAGTTGACCCAACTCTCTTTGTAAAAACCTTAGGTAAAGAAATATTCATAGCTCAAATTTACGTAGACGATATAATTTTTGAAACCTCTAACTCAGCCTTACTAAACGAGTTCGTTTCACTCATGGAAAGTGAGTTTGAAATGAACTTGGTAGGCGAGTTAAGTTTCTTTTTAGGTCTACAAATTAAACAAACTAAGGATGGTATATACCTATATCAACAAAAATACACTAAGGAGTTAATTAAAAGATTTGGAATGCAAGACACTAAGGTAATAAACACCCCAATGGCGATAAATGTTTACATAGGAGAAGACCTAGAAAGTAAGTCCATTGACTTAAAATACTATAGGAGCGTAATAGGGAGTCTCCTATACTTAACTGAGAGTCAACCCGACATCCTATTCGCAGTAAGTATGTGCGCCAGGTTTCAAACCTGTACTAAGGAGTCACACCTAACCCTAGTTAAGCGTATCCTTAGATATCTTACGGGCACACTTAACGTTGGTATTTAGTACCCTAGATCTACGGAGTTCGAACTAATCGGCTACTCCGATTCGGATTATGCCGGTAGTAAGCTCGATAGAAAGAGCACGAGTGGTTGTTGTCAACTTCTCGGCTCGAGTCTAGTGAGTTGTGCGAGGGAAACAACACTGTGTTGCTTTATCTACCACCGAAGCCGAATACATCGCGATGGGTGAGTGTGTCACGCAGCTTCTTTGGATGAAGCACACTCTCCGCGACTTTAAGTTAGACTTTACGAATACTAAACTTCACGTAGATAACATTAGTTCAATTAATCTTACAAAGAATCCGATATGTCACTCTAGGACCAAACATATAGAGGTCAAACACCATTTCATTCGAGAACATGTGGCCAACGGAGCCATACACCTCGAATACGTCGAATCGAAGTCTAACTTGACAGATCTATTTACTAAACCCCTACCCGAAGCCGAATTTAGTCTATTAAGACGAAAATTGGGCATGTGCGTAATAGAATAGGTACATGCAAATTATATGTTCTTACTACTATTTCTTTAATTTCATTTTTATGGAACTAGCATAGGACATACCGTAGATATCATGCACCTATAGATTTAAGGAGCCAGTACATCTCACAACACATAGGACTAATGTGTTTGTGTACTTAGCCACGTAGATGGGCGTGAGATGTTAGGACCTTACTCCTGGTTCCAGATGTAGAGCTAGTGCATCGCTATGAACCACGGAGTATAATCATACATACTAACCGACTCTGACCAGGACTGGTTGATCTTACATATCAATCAAGCCAAATATGAGTCGCACATTTTATAGATGAGCTTATTTTCAGTATATTATTTTTTTTATATATAAAAAAATGGGGAACATGCTTGGACTTTAAATTTAACACTTTTTGTTTTCCACACACCCCTTACTCTTTTCGATATACGGCAAAAGGGGGAGAAAAAGGCCAAAGTTAAGGGGTCAAAATTTTTTGATAACTTAACTCTTACTTCATATTTAAACCAAAAGTTAAAACTTAGTTAACTTTTACCAAAAGGCCAAAGAATTCTTAAACTTATTTGTGCCGTCTAAGTTTTACTTAAACTTATTTTAAAACTTTATGTCGTTAATGTTTTACTTAAGGGGGAGAAAGGGCTTAACTAAAACGTTTTACTAAGGCCAACTTTAAGTAATGTTAATTACTTAAAGCAACCCTCAAGGGGGAGGATTAAGGACTTTCTTCAAGACTCACCCTCGGTCAAGGGGGAGGTTTCCTCAAGGGGGAGTACTTGAAGAAAATCCTTACTACTCCAACTTAATCTTCATATTTTTGTTTCTCATGCACATTATTACTCTTCATGCTTGCTATTTACTTAACTTTGTATGTGGGTTTGCCATAAATCAAAAAGGGAGAGATTGTTGGTGCAGTAGGCACCTAAGTCGAACCTAAATTTTGATTATAGCAAACGATACAAAGTTAAGCATATATTGTTATCTCATGAGCTAAATCAAGTGTGCAAAAAAGTCTCAACGCTGGAGCTAAAGGCTAGCGACACCCGGAGGAAGCCGCGGTGGTCGGGCGACACTCAAGAGACTTCGGAGGGAGCCGAAGGAATTGAGTGGAAGGCCGGAAGCAAAAGCAACACGTAAGTACTAAGGTAAGCTCGTGTGTGCGAGCGTAAGTAAGGTCGTATCCTCTTTACGGGGATGATCTTAAGCGTAGATCCGACCAAAGACTTCTTATAGATGGCCTAGGTCGAGATCGGATGGTCGACGACCATCGAAATTATGTTTTTCTTGAGCTAACCTTGCCTTGCAGCCAAAGATCGATCGCTAACTGAAGGACTCTCAGTCGTCCATCGATCGGTGACTACGCGCTAGCACTCGATCGATGCCATCGATCGGTAGTGATGGCCATCGATCACGGTCAAAGGATCAGCCTCGAGTAGTCAAGAGTTATCACCATTTTTCAAGGGGTCTTGTGCCCATTTGTGATTGGCTAAAGACCCATTCGATGAGGGGCTCAAAGGCTATAAAAGGAGGGCCAAACCTAGGGTTTTTCATCAATTAAAAAGCTTCCAAGTGCTTCCGATACGCTCCGACTCTCCGACATCCCTACGACGAAGCGCTGCCGAGACAACAACTAGAGCTTCAACCTCCAACCTTTAAAGTCATCGGTAACGAAAGTTCTAAATTGTATTTCAGTTTATTTCTTTTAGTAAAGCTTTAAATCATATCAAGGAGAGGGGGAGTGTCCCTCTACCTTGAGTCTTTATCGAGTTTTGTATTCGTTTAACTCCTACCTCCAACGAGGAGAAGTTCTTTAGTAGTTTGCCCTCCGTACGTGGTCAAGGACCACTAGGGCCTTAGAGTAGTAGCCGTAGGCTATGAACCAAGTAAAAACCCTCGTGTTTTTATTTATTTATTGTTATCTTTCCGCTGCGTTTTACTCGTACCTTAACGAACGATTACGAAAAAGTTTTTATCGCTATTCACCCCCCTCTAGCGAACCGCATCGATCCAACATAGTAGAATAATAATAAAAGCAATAACGAAATTAGACAAACACACGAAAACAAAAATTTAACGTGGTTCAGAATCACATGGTTCCTACTCCACGGATCGAGCTCTAGTGATGCACACGCAATCACTAATCACAAATACTCCTTCTTGACAACAAGTCAGAAGTGGAGAAACCTCATACAGTGAATTACAACAAGTAATACATGAAAATGCAAGCAAAATACAAAGAAATATAAAGAACACTTTACAAACTAGGGTTTGAGTGCTTTGCTTGATGGTTACTTGGATGAGGTTGAAGGACCCTGAAATGCAACTGCAATTCGCCTTCAAATCGCCCCAAGAAAGCTTTCAAAGAACTGATGATGAAATCCTCCACGAGCTCCTCTTTTTAACCTGCATCGGGCTGGATTTCCGCCGACCAGTCGACTGCCATAAAGCACCAGTCGATTGATGCCACTGTTGTCGTGAGACAACGGGTCGATCTACGCTGGAAAAACTCCAATGGATCTCTTGGTACGTCGCCAATATATCGGCAGCCGATCAGCGTAATGACATCGTAGTCGGCCACGGAGCATTCTCAGATCGCGACTAAACTAGCAATAATGTCATGCCTTAGCGATCGACTTATCGATCGACATCGATCGACTACGAGCAATTTCGGCTTTCTAAATCGAATGAATCAGAGTCGACTCACGACAATCAAACCGGCCATAATGCCAGTCGACTGCCAACCTCAAACATAAGGTTTTAACCCAAGAATGGTTCCCCCATACTTGCTAAACCACCCTTAGCCTAGACCTAAGCCTTCTAGCCACCTCCATCAGCTTTACGCCTCTCGGATCCCTCCAAGTCATCCATGACTTGTTCATTCATCGCGCTAGCCTTCAGGTGCTTCCATCGTCTATGTCATACTAACGGTGTCTACACCGCCAAGGCACATTGGACTTACGCCGCCAAGACTCCGCTTGGACTTTCCCTTGCCAACCCATGTTGGACTTTCCATGCCAAGACCCATGCTTGGACTTTCCCTTGCCAACCCATGCTTGGACTTTCCTTTGCCAACCCATGCTTGGACTTTCCTTTGCCAACCCATGTTGGACTTTCCATTGCCAAGACCCATGCTTGGACTTTCCTTTCCAAGTACCCATGACTTGGACTTTACATTGCCAAGACTCATGCTTTGACTTTCCTTGCCAAGTACACATGACTTGGAATTTACATTGCCAAGACCCATGCTTGGACTTTTCCTTGCCAAGTGTTCCACTTGGACTTTCCATGCCAAGACCCATGCTTGGACTTTACCAATAATCACATGGTCAACCCTAGTCAACCATCAAAGTCTCCCTTGAATCAAACTCGAGTCCGGTTAATCATAACCCGGGTCGATTGTATAAACAATCTCCCCAAAAACATATTAACCGACAACAATGTTAAACATCAATGTCAAACATACTATGTCAAACATCAAAACATCACTCGAGTGAAACTCGAGTCTGGTCAATCGTGACCTGGGTCGATTGCACTAACAATCTCTCCCTTTTTGATGTTTGACAAAACAAACCTTGAGTTAGGCCCCTAACTCAAATTTCCTTACCAATTTTCCAAATTGGTAATTTAACCTTCTCCCCCTTTTTGACATACATAAAAAAGGTTTACTCTCCAAGGAGGTCAATGTCTCATGTCCCAATGAGATCTTACAATCTTCCCCTTGGTCTAAAGATACCTAGGATGCCTACCATCTTCCTAGTGATAAGTCCCATATTACTCAAGAGAGACAACCCTATACACTCTCCCAATTTCCAAATTGGGTTTCTCAAAATCCCATCAATTTTTTCAATTGATAACATTCTCCCCTTCAAGAAGAAAAACACATCCATCATCCTAAGATGGATAACTCCTCCTAAAGTCTTGCTCCCCCTTGACCATTGCACCAACAATGTCCTTGGGAAGTCCTTAAGTCAATAGAAACTCTAAACCATCAAACTTAAGGTCTAAAGTTCAACATTGAACTCTCCACACCTTAAATTTGATACATCACCCTAACACCTCTCCTAATCCATATCCAATGGATTTTCACCCTTTATAATGCTTCCCAAAGCATATCCTAGGGTTTGGAGTGGTTAGGAAACTTTACCATAGCCGAAACCAGATTAAACAACCTTGTTTTCCCGAAATCAGACTTAGCAGTCGAGTCCTTCAGAAATCAGTTATCGTCACCCTTCGATTATTATCACCCTGGTATTTATAAAGCGTCGATATAGCGAAAATCTCAATTTTCAGTTATCAGAAATGAGATTTGGAAAAGCATAAATAATTATACATAGTTCAAAAAATCATGAAATTTGATATGTATAATACCTATGACAAATACAATGAGTGAAAAATGATAGAAAAATATTTTACCCATAAAATATCGAAATTGATACAAAATCCAAAAGTGAATAAAAACTTCAAAGTTTTAGCTCACTTTGTATCAATCTCATCAATGGTGATTGCTATCAAAAGATAGACTTCACCAAGGTTTTTCAAAAAGATTTTAAAATGTTTTCAAAACCTTATTTTGGATCATATTCCTTGGGCTCAATGTACATGACTTGTACACAAGCTTTCCCAATGATTCAAAACTCATATAAGATGAGTTTTGGTTCATCTAGATGCAAAAACTATGCACCTTGAACTTAACTCATATCCTAACATCTCACATGTATCTAGGGTGTATAAATACACATACATGTCAGTGTGATGTGAGATGTGAGTTTTATTCTCCCTAATCTAGGGTTTCATGCATTTTCTAAGGCAACCCTACTTGATTCCCTTATAAATGATACTTCAAGTCATGTCATCGTCCTTAACTCAATTTTAATCAATTAAAATGCATGAAATGATCATGGCATAATGATAGCAAAATAAAGCATGACCAATGATCATGATGTCATGGCATATGATTAACTCTAAAAACACATGACATTTAGTCCTTAATCCTAAACATGATCATGACATATAAATGATAAAAATAAACATGATGTCATGACATGTTATATGACAAACAAAGCATGACATATAAAAAGTATAGGTATAATAATACCTAAATTTTAATATTAATTGTCATTTGAGATAATTAAGTATATGTTGCCAAAATATTACTTTTCTCCCTAGTGTGCCAAAAATCCAAAATGACATACTATGACCTCTAAACCTAAATTGTGCAAATTTAATTGATTTTTCATAATTCCAAGAATGTATTTGCACATCCTAAAATCTTTTAGGATCAAAAGATCAAATCTATTTTCAAGGTACCCATAACCTTGAAAATTACCTAAAGTGCTACCTTTTTCATAGTCGAGTTATCTACCCATCCAATCAAGGTTGGCACACCCTAAACTCATCTAGCGTGAGTCAATCATGCTCTTAGGAACCCAAAATCTATTTGAGCTCATTGGGTTAATTAGGTATTCCTTAGGGATGACTTCCCTAGATATCTTCCTAATGACCCTCCTAGGCTTGGTAGCCTTGGTCATTTTAGTCTTACATAGGATAACCTTAGGGATTGCCTCCCTAGTAACCTTCTTAGTGGCCACCCTAGGTTTCCTTGAAACCCTAGCCACTAGGCATCTACCTTGGTCAACCTTAGGGATGACTTCCCTATTGACCTTGGTCTTCCTAGACCTAAATTGTGTTCCATAATCAAATGGAACACTTTTATAAGCCACCTTAGGCTTAGGTTTGTGACCCAAACCATTCTTGCCCTTGGTTGACTTTTGTTTCTTGGGTCCTAGATATTGACTTTGAGGTTTTGACGCTTGACTTTGACCATTAGACCCTTGAAATTGATTTTGTATATTCCTAAGGGTCTTTTCTAATTTCTCAAGCCTTGACCTCAAGGCTTGATTTTCTAATTCTAATTGCCCAATTGATTTTTGATTAGGTTCTTAGGCATGGGACTTCCTAGGCATATGCCTAGTCCATTTTGGGTTGAGACCTAGATGCTCTTGTACCTTTCTAATGGTCTCCCTAGGTTGAATTTGTCTAGAATTGTTTGACCTAGGGTCGTCCTTAGGTAAAATATTTCTAGGGACATTAGTCCCAAATTTTTTCTTCTTCCTAAGGTTGACTTTCTTAGCTCCTAAGCAATATTCTCTATTTCTATCATGCTCTTTATGATAAATAGCAAGACTGTTAAAATTATTCCTAGCATGATTTTGACTAGAATTTAAAGAACAAGCATTGTTTAAATATACCTTAGGGTTAGCTATAGAAGCTCCCCCTACTTGTAATGCTCCTTCTTGCCCCTTCTTCTTCCCCTTTGGGCTTTGACTCCGGTAATGCCCTTTTGAGTTGCACTTGAAGCATATGACATGCTCCTTGCTCTTTTGACTTGGGGCACCGACATCCTTGACTTTTGGAACCGATTGAGCCTTCTTTACCCTTTTTGGACACTTACTCTTGTAGTATCCGGATTCCCTACACTCAAAGCAAATTATATGTTTTTTATTTAAAACCATATTGCTTGAGTTACCTAGGGTGGTTGTAGGTGCCGGAATCGGATTTTGAGCTTCTTCATCTTGACTAGATGTCAAAGCTTCTTCTTGATGTTCCGGTGTGGAAGTTCTCTCCTCCCCCTCAATCCTAGAGGTGGATGCTTCTTCCACCTCTTCCAATTCGGACGTTGATTCCCTATCAACCTCCGAATCCTCAAGCTCTTTGGATGACGATATACTTGCTTCCTTTTGAGCTTGAGAGGGTGAACACTCCTCTTCTTCTTGGATTGATGATGAATTTTCATGGAGCTTTGCCACTTGGCTCCACAACTCCTTAGCATCTACATAATTACCTAACATACACAAGATATTGTTAGGCATTAAATCAATTAAAATTTTTATCACCTTATCATTTTTCTCAGAGGCTTGGACTTGCTCTTCGGTCCACCTCTTCTTCTTGAGGAACCCTCCCTTTGGTCCTATTGGATAGCTAAATCCCTCCATCAAGATGGACCATTCTTCGAAGTCCCTCATCATCAAAAAGTTTTCAATTCTCGCCTTCCAAGAATTGAAGCCTTCTCGTCCATAGAAGGCATAAGGAATTGGGGTGTTGATATCCCATCCCAATTGTTCTTCGACTTTCATCTTCACCCTCTAGCGTGCTCTCGCGGCGGTCAAACCTTGAAGAGCCCCGGGCTCTGATACCACTTGTAGGGGATCGTTGGAACGCTAGAGGGGGGGGGGGTGAATAGCATTGTGCTAAGCGTGATGGAATTCGTTCGTGATCGAGTCTACAATTTTCGTTAGCGCAGCGGAATAATAATAAAAGCAATAAAAAAATTAGACAAAAACACGAACACAAGAATTTAACGTGGTTCGAAATCGCACGATTCCTACTCCACGGATCAAGCTCTAAAGAGCTCTAGTGATGCACACACAATCACTAATCACAAATACTCCTTCTCGACAACAAGTCGGAGGTGGAGAAACCTCGTACAGTGAATTACAACAAGTAATACATGAAAATGCAAGCAAAATACAAAGAGATGTAAAGAACACTTTACAAACTAGGGTTTGAGTGCTTTGCTTATTGGTTGCTTGGATGAGGTTGAAGGACCCTGAAATGCAACTGCAATTCGCCTTCAAATTACCCCAAGAAAGCTCCCAAAGAACTGATGATGAAATCCTCCACGAGCTCCTCTTTTTAACCTGCATCAGGATGGATTTCCGCCAATCAGTTGACTGCCATAAAGCACCAGTCGACTGATGCCACTGTTGTCGTGAGACAACGGGTCGATCCACGCTGAAAAAACTTCAACAGATCTCTTGGAAGTCATTGCCACCGGTAGCGTAGTCAGCCCTAATCGACTTCTGAGTATTCACGTGCTCGCGACTAAACTAGCGATCGACTATCTCGTCCCTTAGCGATCATTGTTGTCGACGATTAGTCGATGCTCAATGAAACGATCATTGCCGAGCAATTTCAGCTCTAAAACGGAAGTTGAACCGGCCATAATGGCAGTCGACTGTCAACCTCAAACATGAGGTTTTAACCCAAGTATCATTCCCCCATACTTGCTAGACCACCCTTAGCCTAGACCTAAGCCTTCTAGCCACCTCCATCAGCCTCACGCCTCTCGGATCCCTCTAAGTCATCAATGACTTGTTCATCCATCGCGCTAGCCTTCAGGTGCTTCCATCGGCTATGTCATGCTAACGGTGTCTACACCGCCAAGGCACATTGGACTTACGCCGCCAAGACTCCGCTTGGACTTTCCCTTGCCAACCCATGTTGGACTTTCCATGCCAAGATCCATGCTTGGACTTTCCCTTGCCAACCCATGTTGGACTTTCCATTGCCAAGACTCATGCTTGGACTTCCTTTGCCAACCCATGTTGGACTTTCCATTGCCAAGACCCATACTTGGACTTTCCTTGCCAAGTGCCCATGACTTGGACTTTACATTGCCAAGACCCATGCTTGGTACCCATGACTTGGACTTTACATTGCCATGACCCATGCTTGGGCTTTTCCTTGCCAAGTGTTCCACTTGGACTTTCCATGCCAAGACCCATGCTTGGACTTTACCAATAATCACATGGTCAACCCTAGTCAACCATCAAAGTCTCCCTCGAGTCAAACTCGAGTCCGGTTAATCATAACCCGGTTCGATTGTATAAACAATCTCCCCAAAAACATATTAACCGACATCAATGTTAAACATCAATGTCAACCATACTATGTCAAACATCAAAATATCACTCGAGTGAAACTCGAGTCTGGTCAATCGTGACCTGGGCCGATTGCACCAACAACTTTTTCTGATCGCCTCCGACCACTAGAGAGTACATATGATAAGGCGATGATCATTTCGGAGGGAGCAACATGGAACTACCTTGATCACATCAAGAGAGCACTCACCTCCATTCAATCCATCCCACTCCCAGCTTGGATATTCTTACTGAACCGCCTCCAACTGCCAGGACCTCAAGGGAGTTTGTTCTATCCCATCTACTTTTCTTTTCATTGTATATATCCTTCGTTCACTTCATTTTACTTTATTTGGTTTTGTTTTAGTTGTTATGTTTCGTTTGTTGAGTTTTTATTTTGTCGGTGCTTTCAAATAAATTGTAGGAGATCGTTGGAAGCTAGAAGGGGGGTGAATAGCTTGTATTTGTTCGTGGTGGAATTTGTTCGATTGCATTTGTCTCTACAAATTTAATTAGTGTGCAGCGGAATAATAATAAAGAGATAATGAAATCGACAAACACACAAACATAAATATTTAACGTGGTTCGGAACCTCAAGGTTCCTACTCCACTGATCGAGCTCTAGTGATGCACATGCAACCACTATTCACAAATACTCCTCGACACAAGTCGGAGGCGGAGAAACCCCTTACAATAGTTTACAACAATAAACTAAATACAAAAAGGAAATAATATGAAATACAATGCAATACAAGTAAAGAAAACACTTTGCAAATGCCTTTGGATTGCTTGCTTGTTGATTGCTTGAATCGTTGTTGAAGACACTGATTTGCATCAGCAAATTGCCTCAAGAACGTCCAAGAAATCAGATGCTTTTTCCTCCTCCACGAGCTCCATTTAAAGCTTCTGCCTGGGCTGGAAAATGTCGATCAGTCGACTGATACCACTGTTGTCGTGAGACAACAGCTAGATCCATGCTGGAAAGATCCAATGGATCCATCATCAGTCGACTGATTATGACTATCAGTCGACTGATTGAGCCTCCACTCGACTACTAGCCCTAGCAGTCGAGTCAGACTCCATTCTGTGCTCGAAAAATCGAGCACCGATCGGTCGGTGATCACACGATCGATCATTTTGCTCGACCAATCAATCGATTGTCCTCCTATGGCGGTCATCTATGGCACTTCAGATCGAAACCCTAGTTGACTCACACCAGTTGACTTCCATATGACACCAGTCGATTGGCACACCTCAAACATGAGGTTTTAACCTCAACCATGAGGTTTAACCCAAGTATGGTGTCCCCATACTTGCTAGACCACCTGTAGCCTAGACCTAGGCCTTCTAGTCACCTCCGTCAGCCTCACGCCTCTCGGATCCCTCCAAGTCATCCATGACTTTTTCATCCATTGCGCTAGCCTTCAGGTGCTTCCATCGGCTATGTCATGCTAACGGTGTCTACACCGCCAAGGTACATTGGGCTTACGCTGCCAAGACTCCGCTTGGACTTTACGTCGCCAATCATTTGACTTATGCTGCCAAGACTCCCGCTTGGACTTTACGCCGCCAATATCAAACCCCTTGGACTTCTCAAATGCCAAGACTCAAGCTTGGACTTTCCCTTTCCAACCCATGTTGGACTTTCCATGCCAAGACCCATGCTTGGACTTTTCCTTACCAAGACCCATGCTTGGACTTTACCTTGCCAAGACCCATGCTTGAACTTTACATGCCAAGTACTCAAGACTTGGACTTTCCCAAATGCCAAGTGTCCCACTTGGACTTTCCATTGCCAAGTACCCAAGACTTGGACATTTCCATGACAATCACATTGTCATATGTTTTTGTCTAACATCAAAACATCTCTCGAGTCAAGCTCGAGTCCTGGTCAATCGTGACCTGGGCCGATTGCACCAACAATCTCCCCCTTTTTGATTTTAACAAAAACCAAACAAACCATTGAGTTAGAGCACTAACTCAAATCCCTTACCAATTATCCCAAATTGGTAATTTTACCTTCTCCCCCTTTTTGACATATATCAAAAAGGTTATCTCTCTAAGGAGGTCAATGTCTCATGTCCCAATGAGATCTTACAATCTCTCCCTTGGTCCAAAAATACCTAGGATGCCTACCATCTTCCTAGTGATAAGTTCCATATCACTCAAGAGAGGCAATCCTATACACTCTCCCAAATTCCAAATTGGGTATCTCAAAATCCTTTTTTTTTCCCTCATAAGGAAAAATACCATCTATCTTCCCATGATGGGTACCTCCCCCTAAAGGCTTGCTCCCCCTTGACCATTGCACCAACAATGTTCTTGGGAAGTCCCTAAGCCAATAGGAACTCTAAACCATCAAAAATAAGGTCTAAAGTTCAACCTTGAACTTTTCAACCCTTAAATTTGATACATCACCCTAACACCTCTCCTAATTCATATCCAATGGATTTTAACCCTTTATAATGCTTCCTAAAGCATATCTTAGGGTTAGGAGTGGTTAGGGACCTTAACCGTAGCTGAACACGGGCTAAACATACCTTGTTTTCCCGAAATCAGCCTTGGTAGTCGACTCTCTTAGCTACCAGTCGACTGCCACCCTCATCAGTCGACTGCCACCCAGGGCAGTCGATTGATAACTGAAATATCAGAATTTCAATTATCAGAAGAGAAATTTCAAAAAATCATGAAAATTTATACGTATATTACTTATAGTCAATACAATGGGTGAAAAATGATAGAAAAATATTTTACCCATAAAATATCGAAATTGATACAAAATTCAAAAGTGAATAAAAACTTCAAAGTTTTAGCTCACTTTGTATCAATCTCATCAATGGTGATTGCTATCAAAAGATAGACTTCACCAAGGTTTTTCAAAAAGATTTTAAAATGTTTTCAAAATCTTATTTTGGATCATATTCCTTGGGCTCAATGTACATGACTTGTACACAAGCTTTCCCAATGATCCAAAACTCATATAAGATGAGTTTTGGTTTATCTAGATGCAAAAACTATGCACCTTGAACTTAACTCATATCCTAACATCTCACATGTATCTAGGGTGTATAAATACACATACATGTCAGTGTGATGTGAGATGTGAGTTTTATTCTCCCTAATCTAGGGTTTCATGCATTTTTCTAACGCAACTCTACTTGATTCCCTTATAAATGGGACTCCAAGTCATGTCATTGTCCTTGCATCAATTTTAATCAATTTAAATGCATGAAATGATCATGGCATAATGATAGCAATAATTAAGCATGACCAATGATCATGATGTCATGGCAATGACATATGATTAAATCTAAAAACACATGACATTTAATCGTTAATCCTAAACATGATCATGACATATAAATGATAAAAATAAACATGATGTCATGACATGTTATATGACAAACAAAGCATGACATATAAAAAGTATAGGTATAATAATACCTAAAATTTAATATTAGTTGCCATTTGTTATAATTAGATTTATTTTTCCATATTACTACTAATCTTCCAAGTGTGCAAAAAATTCAAAATGACACACTAACCTCTAATTCTAAATTGTGTCAATTTAATTAGTTTTTCATAATTCCAAAAATGTATTGGCACATTCTAAAATCTTTTAGGATCAAAGATCAAATCTATTTCCAAGGTATCCATAACCTTGAAGATTACCTAAAGTTCCACCTTTGCCATGGTTGAGTTACCTACCCATCCAATCAAGATTGGCACACCCTAACCCATCTATCGTGAATCAATCACGCTCTTAGGAACCCAAAACCGATTTGAGCTCCTAGGGTTAATTAGGTATTCCTTTGGGATAACCTCCCTAGATACCTTCCTAATGACCCTCCTAGGCTTGGTAGCCTTGGTCATTTTGGTTTTGCCTAGTTTAACCTTAGGGATTACCTCCCTAATAACCTTCTTAGTGGTCACCCTAGGTTTCCTTGAAACCCTAGCTACTAGGCACAAACCTTGGTTACTCTTAGGGATAACTTCCCTAGTAACCTTGGTCTTCCTAGACCTAGTTTGTGTTCCATAATCAAATGGAACACTATGATAAGCCACCTTAGGCTTAGGTTTGTGACTCAAACCCTTCTTTACCTTGGTTGACTTTTGTCTCTTAAGTCCTAGGTGTTGACTCTTGGTCCTAGACTCTTGATTTTGACCATTTGACCTTTAATTGAATTTTGCATAATTTTAAGGGTCTTTTCAAGTTTTTCAAGCCTTGACCTCAAAGTTTGATTTTCAACCTCTAATTGCCCAATTTTTGAATTTTGGTTTAATCCATGGGCATTGTTCTTCCTAGGCATATGCCTAGTCCATTTAGAGTTAAGACCTAGGTGCTCTTGTACCTTTCTAATTGTCTCGCTAGGTAGAATTGGCCTAGAATTATTTGACCTAGATTTGTTTTTAGATAAATTTGTTTTAGGAACATTAGTCCCAAATTTCTCCTTATTATTAAAATGAATATTCTTAGTTCCTAGGAAAAAATACTTGTTCCTATTAACATGCTTTTCATAAATTGCAAGAGAATTAAAATCCCTAGCATGCTTTTTGATATTTAAATTAGAAAGAGCATTATTGAAGTATAGGGTTAGCCTTAGCTCCCCCTACATGAGTTGCTCCTTCTTGCCCCTTCTTCTTTCCCATAGGACATTGACTCCTATAATGTCCTTCTTAGTGACACTTGAAACACACAACGTGCTTCTTGCTTTTGATGGTTGGGGAACCAGCTTCCTTTGATTTTTCTTGACTTTTGGGCGTCGGTGGAGCTTTTCATACTCTCTTTGGGCATTTACTCTTATAGTGCCCAAATTTCCTACACTTAAAACTCATAATATTATTTTTATTTTGAATTGAGGTGTTTGAGTTACCTAAGTCAATGGAGGTCGGAGTCAGATTTTGAGCTTCTTCATCTTGACCGGATGTTGAAGCTTCTTCTTGATGTTCCTCCGGTGATCTAATTTCCTCTCCCTCAATCCTAGAGGTGGACGTCTTCTCCGATTCTACTTCCTCTTCCTCCTTGGATGTTGATGGTCTCTCAACCTTCAAGTCCTCACTTCCTTGTGAGGATGATGATGATTCTTCCTCGGCTTCTTGCTCTTCTTGAGCCGATGAAGATTCTTCTTCTTCTACTTGTGCCAAGTGAGGCTTCTCATGAAACTTGGCCAATTTTTTCCATAGCTCCTTGGCGTCAAGATATTCACCTAGCCTAGATAAAACATCATTAGGTATCAAATCTTCTAAAAGTTTTGTTACCTTGGCTTCGGTCTTGAATTTTTTCCGTTGCTCTTGGGTCCATTTCTTCAACTTGAGGACTTGTCCCTTCTTATCTCTAGGAGGTTCAAAGCCTTCTACGAGGTTGAACCAATCCTCTATGTCCATCATCAAGAATGTCTCCATTCTTGCTCTCCATGTCGGAAAATCTTCTCGATCGTATGGTGGTGGAGTGTTGATGTCCCATCCAAGCTTGTCTTGGAATTCCATCTTGTTCCCTCTAGCGTGCTCCCTTAGTTGTTAAACATAGAAGATCGGTCTCGCTCTGATACCACTTGTAGAAGATCGTTGGAAGCTAGAGGGGGGGGGGGGGTGAATAGCTTGTATTTTTTCGTGATGGAATTTGGTCGATTGCGTTTGTCTCTACAAATTTCGTTAGCACGCAGTGGAATAATAATAAAGCGATAATGAAATAGACAAACACGCAAACACAAATATTTAACGTGGTTCGGAACCTCAAGGTTCCTACTCCAAATATCGAGCTCTAGTGATGCACACGCAACCACTACTCCCAAATACTCCTTCTCGACACAAGTCGGAGGCGGAGAAACCCCTTACAATAGTTTACAACAATAAACTAAATACAACAAGCAAATAATATGAAATACAATGCAATACAAGTAAAGAAAACACTTTACAAATGCCTTTGAATTGCTTACTTGTTGATCGCTTGAACCGTGGTTGAAGACCCTGATTTGCAGTAGTAAATCGCCTCAAGAACGTCTAAGAAATCGGATGCTTTTTCCTCCTCCATGAGCTCCATTTAAAGCTTCTTCCTGAGCTGGAAAATGCCGATCAGTCGACTGATGCCATTGTTGCCATGAGACAACGACTAGATCCACGTTGGAAAGAACCAACGGATCCATCATCAATCGACTAATTATGACCATCAGTCGACTGATAGAGCCTCCACTCGACTACTAACCCCAGGAGTCGAGTCAGACTCCATTCTGTGCTCCAAAAATTGAGCACCAGTCGACTGATCACACGATCAGTCGACTGTTCGGCCAATCAGTCAACTACCCTCCTCTGGCAGTCGACTGCTATGACACTTCCCGCAGTCAAACCCTAGTTGACTCACACCAGTTGACTGACACACCTCAAACATGAGGTTGTAACCTCAACCATGAGGTTTAACCCAAGTATGGTGCCCCCATACTTGCTAAACCACCCGTAGCCTAGACCTAAGCCTTCTAGCCACCTCCGTCAGCCTCACGCCTCTCCGATCCCTCTAAGTCATCCATGACTTGTTCATCCATTGTGCTAGCCTTCAGGTGCTTCCATCGCCTATGTCATGCTAACGGTGTCTACACCGCCAAGGCACATTGGGCTTACGCTGCCAAGACTCCGCTTGGACTTTACGCCGCCAATCATTGGACTTATGCTGCCAAGACTCCCGCTTGGACTTTACACCGCCAATATCAAACCCCTTGGACTTTTCAAATGCCAAGACTCAAGCTTGGACTTTCCCTTTCCAACCCATGTTGGACTTTCCATGCCAAGACCCATGCTTGGACTTTTCCTTACCAAGACCCATGCTTGGACTTTACCTTTCCAAGACCCATGCTTGGACTTTACATGCCAAGTACTCAAGATTTTGACATTCCCAAATTCCAAGTGTCCCACTTGGACTTTCCATTGCCAAGTACCCAAAACTTGGACTTTTCCATGATAATCACATTGTCATATGTTTTTGTCTAACATCAAAACATCTCTCAAGTCAAGCTCGAGTCAAGGTCAATCGTGACATGGGTCGATTGCACCAACATAAATTTCCTATGCATTCCTTTATATCATCTTAGAAGTCATGAAAGCTAGTTAAATTTGATTGTCGAGTTTTGGGGATTTATTATCATGAATGGATTATTTGATTGCATATGGTTACTCCTTGGTGATGGATTCTATATTGATAGATTAAGATGATTTTTTTTTCATTCCTAGTGAGGATTCTGCCTATTTTTATTGCTTGTGTGTGGTGCACTTGTGGTTATTGTAACTCTAGAACTTGCTTTGATTCTTTCGAGACCACACAACCATAGGTTTGCATGATTACTATGAAGGCATTCTCACATATTTCCCCTTCACTACTTTTGTTGCCACATGCTACTTAAATAATTTCCTTATCATACGTCATGCCATGTTCATTATTCATTCTATTGTCTTTCTATTCCTGCATTTTCATCATGTCATTTTTTCTCCATTTCTATTTTTGAATGTGGAATATTGGATGTTTCATGATGAGATTTTGCCCGGGATGGACAAAAGTTTAAGTGTGGGGGAGAGAGTAGCTTAGGAGAATTTAATGTAAGCATAGGCATGTCGTGCTTAATCACCATGGACAAGTCGTGTTTTTATTTTTATAGCTGAACTTGATGTTTAGAGTATATGAAAGTGTACTGTATGTCAAAAAAAAATTGAAAAAAAGAAAAAAAAAATGAAAAAAGAAAGTAAAAAAAAAAGAAAAAAAAATTGAAAAAAAAGAACATTTGGCCAAAACAATAAAGACAATAAAAAAAAATCTTTGACATGTTGTGCAGTTTTTTTATCTGTGTGATAGTATTTTTGTGATAGACATCCCTTATTACAACTATTGAGAGAGTTATTGGATATCATATCTGGACTTGTATTGTGAATATGATAGAGGTTGTTTACATGTTTAGTGGATCGTAAAATGCTAGCTTGGATGAAAACTTTTTGGGCACTGCTTTCTTGTACTCATCTATGTAGCATTCCAGTATTTCCATGTCTTATTGCATTGCTTTAGCTATTTCATTTCTTATCTTATCTTTCCTTACACACATACCATTATTTGCTTTTATTCATGTTTCCCTTACATTCTTCATAAACCTTCAGTGATTGTGCATTCTTATGTGTATATAGTGGTGAAGGTAGAAGAAAAGCAAGCATATGGTAGTGCATAAACCATAAGTAGCTTGAGTGAACTCCACTATTATATGCTTATGAGAGCGAGAGAAGCCACCACTTATCTTGTGAGGCTTAATCATTCATAGTCTATTCGTGATTGATTGAAGTCACCATGTTTGTTAACCTGTGTAAGATTTGAGTCCATGATTGCTTGAGTCTTTGAGAGTTGACAATCCTAGATAATGTTCTTTCACGATTTTCTATGTATGCTTGAGAATTGCTAGGGAAATATATTCATTTTACTTTTAATTTTCTTTGCTTGCTCAGGACGCGCAAAAATAAGTGTGGGGGAATTGATCACTACCATTTTATTACATTATTTTGGTCCTTAATATCACCGTTTTAATCTTCTCGTGTGTTCATTTATCGATTATTTACATGTTTTATGAGTTGGATATATTTTTGGACCTTATTGTAAGTTTTCCTAATTTTTGGACTTATATGCAAATTTTACATCTTAATTGTAGGAGATCGAGATGAGCAAATGGATTAGACTCGAGTTGGATCAAATATGGCTTCATCTAGGGCTAGAAGGATATTTTAAGCTGGATCAATCTGGACCTTTCATCAAGATCAGAGGCAATTTAATCAAGGGTTCAGATCTGTTTAATCCTGACCATCCAATGAAATCTGATTGATCTGAGCCATCCATCAAAATATGGAAAGATCCGGTCCGTACATTTAGATCTGGACATCTTGACCGTTCATCTAGATTCGACCGATCGTGATTATCCCTTCATATGGATCAGATCCATCCATTCAAAGTCGGAGTAATTTTAGCCATTGGATGGAGCAGCTTATCAAGAAACTATTTATTCATTAAACCCTAGCTTTAAACAGACGGCTGGGATTTGATTCTGCTCAGATCGGACGGCTAAGGAAATGTAGGCTAAGGAAATCCAGCTTCTTCATTTAATCAACCTTCTCATCGCGCAACACAGTGCTCATCTTCCATCTCGCGACGCCGGCCAGTTTTCTCCTTCGACGCGCGAGCACCGTCGGCCATCCACTCCCTCCGCCAAGGCCGGCGGTGGTCTCCTCCTTCACGCCTCTACCTCTGGCAGCCACAGTCTTCATACACCACCGGCTCCATCTTCATCTTCACGCGACGCCACCGCCAGCATCATCCAGCTCCGCCCAATCTGTCGCTGCCGATCACTGGAGTGGGGATTCCCCTCCGGTTTCATCTCATTCCATCCTCCACAGCTCCGGCAGCCACCACCTCAGCTCCGGCAGCTCATCCAGCAGTCCATTTCTAGCGCATTTGCGGACAGCTAAATACGGCAGCATCTATTTCCAGTACCTAATTTCCAGCAATTTCTTCCCATGCGTTGATGTTTGATTGTTTTGTTTAATTTGTTTTGAATGTTTGTAATTAAATTTACTTCCACATTTATATTTGCATGCATTTTGTTTGATTTCTTACATGCCTACGTAGTGTTCGGTTAAATGCCTCTTAGAGTAATTAAGATGTAGTTCATTAGGTTAGATTTAGTTTCATGCTTTACTTAAGTTGCTTTCTTTTAATTGGTTGTTAGTTAAATCTTTTCTTTCCTTGAGCCTTAGTAGCCGCGTCCACCTTGTCTCCACCCACTTTCCTTCACGAATTCAAGGAGGAACCGCTTTATCGAGAGATTCCGGCGACGTTCTCCATCTTCGCAGCTCATCCACCTTCTCTTTCGGATTCGAGGAGTCCGCCCCGACGATACTTCTTCGAGCTCAACCGAATCCACAAGAGTTCGGAGTATCCATCAAACTACTGGATTCAGGAGTTTGAACCATCCCACATCTACTGTCATTTGCGGAGTCTCGATCGAGCTTCGTTGGACTTAGCTGGAGGATCTTATTCATTCACCAGGCCTATCTTGGGTTGATCAGATCAGTTATTTCTTCTTCCAGTTTTTATTGCTTTAATTCCTGCATTGTCTTTCGTTCAGTAGGATTAGTCTTTTAAAATCCAAATCCCCCATTTACATTAGAAAACCCAAAGAAATAATTAGAAATCCTAAGTTTACTATTCTGTCGATTATACACGTTGGGAAATGATCCGGGCCATTCACTATGCTATATTAGTGTAGTTAGGGGGTTCGGTAATTAATTTGAAACGGTACCACGACAAATACCGTGCACATCAGTGTGCCAAGTGTAGACAATTGGGATTGAATCTCAGCCTCTGATAAGTAATTCCTAAACTCTCCCAAGAGGTACTCACCACCACGATCAGATCGTAGTGCCTTGATACTTTTACCTTGACGTTTTTCCACATCAGTCTTGAATTCTTTGAACCTGTCAAAACATTCAGACTTGCGGCGCATCAAGTAAATGTATCCATATCTTGAATAATCGATATAAAAGAGATGAAATATTCAAAACCACCTCTAGCCTGGATAGACATAGGACCACACAAATTAGAATGAACCAATTCCAATACATCTTTGGCTCTATGCCCCTTGGCCTTAAAAGACCTTTTGGTCATTTTACCTTCCAAGCAAGATTCGCAGGTTGGGAAATCTTCCACCACTAATGAACCCAGAGGTCCATTAGCTATCAATCTTTGAATTCTACTCAGGTTAATATGACCTAACCTTAGATGCCAAAGATATGTTTGGTTCATTTTCGAAGGTTCTTTTCTCTTATTAGAATTAGAAGATGAGTTATTTACTTCTATTTTCATCGTGGGAGCTTTTAGTTCAAGTGTATATAAATTTTCTATCAATGCACCAGATCAGATAATCTCCCTATTCCTTTTTATAACAACTCTGTCATTAAAAGAAATAGAATATCCATCCATAAACAATTTAGAAATCGAAATCAAATTCTTTCTAAATAAAGGTACATAAAGGCAATTTTTCAGAACCAAAATTTTATTCCTCTCAAAAGATAAATAAACATCTTCCACTGCAACAACCGTCACCTTCGTAGCATCGCCTAAGTAAATAGTAATCTCCCCCTCAGCCAGTCGTCTGGTTTCCTGGAACTCTTACAAAGTATTGCAGACATGATCAGTGGCTCCCGTATCTACACATCAGGTGTCGGTGGATAACACCGCTAAACATGTTTCAACGACTAGACCAAAAGATATACCTTTGTTCTACTTCCGGTTGGGGCAGTCCTTCTTCTAATGTCCGGTCTGCTTACAAGTGAAGCACTTGCCTTTCGGCTTCTTCACTCCTCCCTGAAATCCTCCCGCCACCTTTGCCCCACCTTGTTTCTTCTTCTTCTTGCCTTTTGGCTTAGAAGTAGAAATCTTTTGGGCAACCATGGCCTGTGCCTGAGCACTCTGATGAAAAAGCCCCTCTACCACTTGGAGTTCTGTCAGAAGCTCCACCAACGAATACAACCTCTTGTTCATGTTGTAATTCAGGCGAAATTGCTCAAAACTCCTAGGTAGAGACTGGAGAATGATATCGACTTGGGTTTCCCCATCGATCTCAGCTCCAAGTACTTCCAACTCATTCAAATGAGCCATCATCTTAAGAACATGATCCCTCACGGGTGTTCCCTCGATCATGGTGGTCATCATCAAGTTCCTCATAGCTTCCTGCCTAGCAACCCGATTCTGGTGTCTGAAAAGCTCCTTGAGATTGAGCATCATGTCATAAGTAGTGGGCATGACTTGATGCTGATGTTGCAATACATTTGACATAGAAGTCAAAATGTAACACCGCGCCATCTCATCAGCCTTTATCCACTTCTGATAACTCTCCTTCTCCTTTTTCTCAGAATCATCCGTAGGCTTAGGAGGACACTCTTCGAAGAGTACATACTTGTACTCCTCAGCAGTCAAGACAATATCAAGATTCCTTTTCCAATCAACATAATTGAGTCCAGTAAGTTTATTCTCTTTTAGTATCATAGCAAGCGAGTTGAAAGTCATTTTTGAAAAACCTAAGAATCACATAGATCAAAACATTAGATTTCAAAAAATTATTGATTCCTCAAACAATAAAATTTTAAAATCAACCAACACCTCAAAACACCGAGAATATCATATGCCACGATCGTGAGGACGTATACGAATTCTACATTTGTAAGAGGAGGTTTTACCCATTAATTTTACTATCTTGTCAACCTAACTTTTTGACAAATAAAATTAATAGTTGGTTCCTCTTCGGCCCTACAAATAAAAGTAGTGACTCCGATGGGGAGGATACTTCTATTTGCATCTAAGTGTTCACCATTACTCGGTACCAAGGCAATTATCTCGGGTTATGTGTCTTCCGATGGGGAAGTACACACACTCCTAAATAATTTCCTATAACCATATTTAACCTTGTGATCCGCAAAACAAACTCATCCGATGGGGAGGAAGACACTTAGAGCCGACGCGCAAGTTTGTTTGCATTACATGTCAAATCGTAATGGAGGCCGTGGGAATTTATAAAAATATCCCTCTCCCACTTAGTAATTTAAAATTGAGGAATTTTCCTAGCACACGACATGCATATCAAACAAGAAGCAATAAATATGAAAAAAAATATTTTCTAACTATTATGACTTTTGTTCTCTAATATGCCTCCCGTTGTATCGTCATCTCGTCCGCTTCTCCATACACCATGTACAAGCCATCCGGAGATCCGAGCCGAGAAAAATTATTTTAATTTACATCCATCGATCCTATACTCCACGAAGGAGTGTACATGAAATCTAGATCAAAAGTAAACTAAAATAAAAGAGTGACTAAACAATGTCGTACTTAATTACAAAAATTAAATACTAGCCTCATCAACCTCGAGGATTCAAATAATAATACAATTACACACATCCAATCACACACACACACATATGGCCATAATAGTTGGATCTTATGTCTGCAACCAAAAAGTTAGCCTACGCACATCCTACTATCATCCGACACATACAATATATGATAAGTGCATAAAAGTAACCAAATCTTAAACACAAAATCGAAAACCGTGGCTCTGATACCACTTGAAGGTCGAAGCTTCGCTTCCCACTTCAACTTGGTCGCTTGTGCATGGCGATCCCATCTACGTCCCCGGATTAAAAAAAATTAATCCAATACGATGACGGATTACCCAAGCAACCGATCAATCGTCGTGCTATTCGATTAGAGTGGTCACTTGAACAAACTTGTTGTTCAAGCAACCTACCTCTTTTTTTCGATTAGCCGCGGAATAGATGATGTACGGATCGCCGGTTTTTATGTTTGTCTTCGGGGTCCAAGTAAATTAGCCACATACAATACATACAACTTGCATAGAATAAGAAAACATGCATAAACAAGAATAATACCTCTTGTTTACCTCAAGGTCTTCTATTGTATGTCCTTCCTCCTTTTGGACATCGTGTGGGCAACGATCTTCCAAAAGTCGAAGCCTCCTAGATCACGTTCTTCCCTTCCTTGCTCGCTCCGAACAAAGGGAAGA
Source organism: Wurfbainia villosa (assembly GCA_025175895.1). NCBI lineage: Eukaryota > Viridiplantae > Streptophyta > Magnoliopsida > Zingiberales > Zingiberaceae > Wurfbainia > Wurfbainia villosa. Next base: position 92,816,714 of record CM045989.1, read on the forward strand.
ATAAAACAAACTTCTTCTCCTATCTAGGACCGACCACCAAGCCAAGGAGCTTGATATTGCCGCCGGCCAAGGAGTGGATGAAGGAGATGGAGTGGGCGCCGGCCAAGAGCCCCAAGGGAAGAACCCTAACCTTTGTTGCCACCGGCCAAGGAGGAGAGGAAGAAGATTGGGGCATCGGCCAAGAAGAGAAAGGAGAAGAGGGGCACTGGCCAAACCCTAGGAAGATAGGAAAACCTACCACTTATTGCCACCCAAGACTTCTCCAAACCCTAGCCGCCCAATCCTTGAAGCAAAACCTAATCTCCTTGAGTTATCCTTGCTGCCCAACCCTTAAGCCTTATTTATAGAGTTAGGATTAAGCCTCCTTTTAATCTCCACCATTGGATCTAAAGATTTAATCTCAACCGTCGGATCTAGAGATTTAATCTCCACCGTCGGATCTAGAGATTTAACCTCCACCGTCGGATCTAGAGTTCCATTTTTCACCATCGGATCTAGGCTTCATGAGGGTTTTAATAGGCTACAATAGGGACCATGAGGAGTGTTAGTATCAACCCTTAGTGCCAATCATGAGATGATTGATTAGGGATCATGTGTATCATATTTTATTTAATAAAAGGCAAAGTTGTTTATTATATTTACTTTATGCATGTACCAGCTAAAATAAATATAATAATATCCTTGAATAGTAAGTTCTAATCTACAGTATATCAATTGGTAGAATTGATTATGAGAAGCTGTAGAGAACACTATTTTTAATATTCTTAGTCAAGTATTAATATACAAGGGCAATATTAATACATTGAGACTAGCATGTAGGTCAATGGATGACTTGATCTCACAAGTCATGGATATGTGATATCACATTGACACATGAGTATATATATTGGAGAATATATATACTGAATTGACCCGCCATGAGAAAGTATCATGGATCATTATATGAGTGTCATATACTTTCTCATATGACCATTGGTATGAATAGTTCTTAGACCTGAAGTCACTACGGTTCCCTACATAAGGAGTTATGCACTTTGGTATCGTCTAACGTCACACCGTAACAGGGTGACTATAACGGCGATCACTGGGTATGTAACAAATTATGCAGAGGGATATGAGTGATGTAGATGAGATCTATCCCTCATATATGACAGGAGTGATATCTTTGGCCTCCTGATAGTGTAGGACCACGAAATGCATGACCATGCTCAAATGAGTCAGTATGAGATATTGAGCTCATTTGTTTGAGTGTGTCTACTTGGAGATCAAGAAACATAAAGATCGATAAGGGGATGACATAGTCTATGCATCATTGATCGATCTAAGATATCAGAGATAGAAGGACACCGTCATACATGATAATAGTCACAGAAAGGTTGTCGGATCTCGACGATCTTGTAACTTGGGTAGCAATGTTGTATTGCTAGATGCCGCTCATTTCTTATGTATCTAAAAGAAGTTTTAGATACATTGCCAACGTTACAAGAGCCTATAGGGTCACACACAAATGACATTCTATTTTGGAGATGGTTTCTTTTAGTTGGACTAAATGGATAATTGAGCATATGACCAAGATTTGAGTTAGACTCAAACTGGTTAAACTTGAGTTAGACTCAAGTTGAACCATGGAAGATGATTCATCATCATGCATGATTAATTTGATTAATCATGCATGAGAATACCAAAAGCCTTGATATTCATGATGAGAATTCATGAAGGAGAATACCAAGAGTCTTGGTATTAAGAGATATCTTAATGGGAGTTAATGGCAATGGTTGCTATGGGATTAAAAGGCTTGTGTTTTACTGTTTCACGTGGACTTCACTTGAGAGTGGTTGTGTTTGTGCGTGCAAGAAAAAGAAGGCCAAGAGAGAAAGAGTTCTCTCATCTCCTCATTCCTCTCCTTCTTCTTCCAAAGAGGTTTTGGCGTTTTGCTAGGTGTTGCTAGCACAACGTGACTCCAAATCGTGTGGGTGTCAGTGTGGATACCATAGATATATGGTTACCCTTACCGTATTGAGATCCAACCGCGTTTGGAAAAGCGGGATTGCGAAGGGCACGCACCGAAGGTATATTCTTCCTCTAGATAAGATCTAGACTAGGTTAAAGAAAATGATCTATATAGTTTTGCATGGATCTATGGTGGGATCCAGTTTAAATTATTGTTTCCGCTGCGGTTGTGCGAAGTATTCACCCGCGATATTGTGAACATCAGATCCGTACCGGTTTCCCAACAAGGAGGAGTTGGATCTTGGCCACCCAATGGATCCGGCCCACATAAAATCCGATCCATTAATGATAATCCATTCCACTAGAGGATTATCATTGATCTACCTCACCAACCCCATAAATAAATATGGGCTTCATATATTAATTGTACAAATATCTCCCCGTGTTTAAGATCTCGAATGTCCAACAATTAATTAATCAACATCTAACTCCATGAGTAGTACCACTCAACCTTATCATCATGCCGGACCAAGTCCACCTGCAGGGTTTACATGATGAACCTTATGAGCTCCTCAAGGGTACATCATCATCTTAATATATAGGACATGGTTTCCTCCTATAATCAACGACACACCATGTAAATAATATCATTTCTCAACTTACCGAGCCTATCAATTTACTCTATAAATCTCGCCCATTGGTAAATCAAAGAAATAAATACTAAGTACATGTGTCCGCTATTATATCGGGATTAAGAGCATGTACACCATAATATCCAAGGTCCGATTCAATTATGTAATCAGCAATAAATCGAATCACCTCTAACTCGGTCCTGCTCAATACACACAAAGTGTAATAGTGTAATTCTATGGTCAAGACAAACCAATACCAAATCACACTACAACCATATCAATGGTTTGTCCAAAACCATCTCGGTTGTGAGCATTTACTTATACTCTACAAGGAACTGATAACATGATCTCCCGTGTGACACTACACACCATGTTATCTACAATATAATGTATTAAACAATATACATAACCATAAATATGCAAACAATGATTATGTGATTCTTATTTCAAAAATAAAGATGTTCATACAAAAGATAGATTTTTCAGTATACATCCCAACACTAGTATGTCAACAAGTCAAAGCAGAACATCAAAGACCAGCAGGACTACTTCAAAGAATGCTAATACCTGAGTGGAAATGGGAGCACATCACAATGGACTTTGTGGCGGGATTACCCAAAACCCCAAAGGGGCACGACTCGATATGGGTAATAGTGGACCGACTTACTATGTCCGCCCACTTCTTACCAATTCGAAGGACAGAATCCTTGGACCACTTAGTAGGGTTGTACGATCGAGAGATCACCAAACTTCATGGGATACCTCTTAGCATTGTCTCAGACCAAGGTCCATGTTTACTTCACGATTCTAGTGGAGTTTCCAATGCACCTTAGGCACGGAAATTTATTTTAGTACGACATTTCATCCTCAGACAGACAGACAGTCGGAGCGTACCATTCAAACACTGGAAGACTTGCTTTGAGCCTGTGTGATGGATTTTGAAAGTAGTTGGGAAGACCATTTACATTTGGTAGAATTTGCTTATAATAATAGCTATCACTCCGCTATTTATATGCCACCTTTTGAGGCTATATATGGGAGGACTTGTAGATCCCCTACCCTATGGGTTGAGATTGGGGAATGACAGCTCCTAGGACCACATAACATCCAACCAGATGTCGAGTTGGTGAAGGTTATTCGACAAAGATTATTACGAGCCCAAAGCCGATAGAAGAGCTATGAAGATTGACGACGCCGACCATTAGAATTCACAGTAGGTGATCATGTATTTCTATGTGTTTCACCAACCAAGGGAATCAAAAGGTTTAGGTTGAAGGGAAAGTTAACTCCCCGTTACATCGGACCCTTCCAGATATTAGAAAGGGTAGGCATGGTAGGCTATCGTGTAGCATTGCCTCCGTCCCTTGCAAAAGTGCATACCGTTTTCCATGTATCTATGCTACAGAGATATATACCGCATCTGACTCACGTCCTAAGTGATGTTTCAGTAACACTCCGTCCAGATGTGTCTTATGAGGAGCTACAAATTCGCATTTTGGATCACAAGGAAAGGTCATTGCGGAACAAGGTAATCCGATTGGTGAAAGTCGGATGGCAACATCACACCGATGAAGAAACCACGTGGAAGTTAGAAGATGTCATGCAAGCTCAATACCCCCATTTATTTACCCCAGGTACGTAAGTTTAGGGACCAAATATATATATATAAACCTAAGTTATAAATAAACCTAGGTTTAAATTTAAGGGCTTATGTTTTTCTTTTTTCCCGTTGTTGCCTCCACCCGACCTGTGCCGCCCTTCCATCGTACGCGTATCGCTGCCCAGCTTCCCAGGCGCACATACCGCTGCCTGCCTCTGCGGTCGTCGCTGCCAGCATCGCCCTTCCATCGTGCGTGCACCCCCTCCCTCATCTTCCCACGCGCATGCACCGCTGCCTACCTCTGTAGTCGTCACTGCCAGCATTGGCTGCCTTCCAGCCAACATCCGCCGTTGTGACCTGCCCACATCGAGGAAACCTTCAGTTGCATTTTGCTCTTTGTCGCTGCCATTGTTGCTGTTAACCTTGACGGTGCCAGTTCGGCATTACCGACCTCACCTCTGGATAGTGTCGACCTCGCGGGTCGATCACCGTCGGAGTCGCAGTAGCTGCGTGAGCCACTATCGACCCGTGGTCACCGCACCACCACTGTGCCGTGTCCACCCCGAAATTGTCATCGTTCACTCACAGGGTCGCCTTTGTCATTGTAGCTATTTTCTTATGCTGCCAGGAACCCCACCGCCACCTCCTGCTGACCTGTGATCGAAATTCGACGATCGCCGATTGAACCGTATATAAGAAAAATGTTTTTTTGCTAAAATTGATTAGGTTAATTGATCTAGTTTTGTAAATTAAAAAGCCGTAGGATTTTATTAATGAACTTAGATTGTTAATCTGTTTCATTAAGTTGATCAATCCATGTTTAATTGATTAAGTAGCTTAGGTTAATTAATCAAAGTTTTAGATCAATTGATTTAGTTGGGCTAGAATAATTGAATGAATATTTTTTTAGATTAATTAAGGTTGGAAAGGATTAATAAGTTAGTTAAAATATTGGCAATTAAATTAACAAGGACACTTTCAACTGATTAGATAATCCATTTATAAATTAATTGATAATTGAGTTAATGATGGTTTAAATATAATAGAGTTGGGAGTTGAAGCACATCCTCGGATTTAGAGATAGTTAGGATGCGTCGTAGTCAAAGGTGGGTGGTTCTTTCTTTGACCTCTTTAGATCTTAGTGCATGATATTTTGGCTACATCGATTACTTATGTTATATTATCTTTCCACTATATGTTCTTTCTAATATTGTGTTGACCTTATATTTGCTTGACATGTTTATATTCTATTTACCTTCTAGCTATTCGATTTCATTAGTTTGTGAATGCTTATTCTATTGTTTAATGGATAGTGTTGTTATAGGTGCTCATTTGTTTATTTACTGCTTCGGTCTATACCATGATTGAACTGGTAGAAATAGTATAATTTAGGCTTAACCACCCCGACATGCTTATTAGTAGATTAATGATCTTTGTCAACCTTGATAGCCATTTCATGCTAGATGTGTTGGATAACCCTAGGCTTAACAACCTAGGATAATCGACTACCCACGAGACCCATTTGTGGTAGCATATTATTACATGCAGTAGATAGCTAGATAACTATACACTCTGTCTGCCCACGAGATCCGTTCGTGGTAGCATATTGTTGTCCGCAAACATTGAGTATTTATAATGCTTGTCTGCCCACGAGACCCATTCATGGTAGCATGTCGTTGTGCACAGATAGTGCTCTAGGTATTGCTTATCTTCCCACGAGTCCCGTTCGTGGTAGCATGTTATTGCCCGCAGATAGTGCCCTTTGTATTACCTTGAGAGCCTTGAGGCTTTATCACGATATGTTGATGTGTATTTCTTTTAGGTTTGCAGTTGGTTGTGTATGTCACAGGTGCATTTATTATATGCCTGACCAGGTTAGTTGCATGATGATATTGGTACTCTGAGATTTGGGTTACTCGGGTTTATTTTCCTTTGACTTCCATTATGTTTATTATCATGCACTATCTTTCTATACATTCACTGAGTGATTTGTACTCACTTCCTCTTTTCTTTGGCCTCCAAGTTAGCTGATAGAGGATGTGTCAGACTGACCTACCTTCGCGTCGCTCAGAGAGTCCCTTGTTGTGTTAGTCCCACTACATCGTCGAGATGTCGATTTACTTTCTTTGTTGTTATCGCATTTTATTTATGCATTTTGGATTTAGTCGCAATTTGATTTGGATGTCATAAACCTATTTTACTTTCACTGAGTTATATTTTAGTCATGCATGCATGCAGTTTATAAAATAATTATGTTTTATATTTTGATTATTTCAAAGTTTTTACCATATCTGGTTCCAGTAATGTGTTTTAGAATATTGTCACTAAGGGGCTCCTCCATCATTTGGATGACGAATATATCCTCGGGGCGTGACAATACAAACCTAAAGACAATGAAGTAGCTTATATTTTCCTAATTAATAGAAAAGCAACAATCAAGAGTAAGGTGAAGAAAGCTTGGGTCCCAAAGAAATTTTTGATTGATATTTTCGGTCCAAACATTTGGATACCAAAGGAGTTTGTTTTTCATATTGTTTAGTTAGGTAAGCAAAGAATGTGGATTGTGGATAGCGATTACTTAAGACACATGACCAAAGATGTGAGCAAGTTCTTCACAATCAAGTATGTTAAGAAGGGAGCCGTGTCCTTTGGAAATAGTGGGAAGCTCAAAATTTTAGGTAGAGACACAATTGAGGTATCTCCCAAAATCATCATTCACAAAGTATTTTTAGTTGAAAGAATGAAGTTTAATTTACTAAGTGTTAGTCAACTTTGTGATGCGGGTTATATTGTAGAGTTTAAGTCCTCAAAATGTATGATTAGACACAAGAGCTTTGATGATTGCATGCTAATTGAATATAGGAAATCAAATATTTATTATGTTGATGTCAAAAGAAGAGGAAGATTGACTATGACATATAAGGCTTAGGCACATCAATATGAAGAACATAGCCAAGGTAGCCAAATTAGAGTTAGTAAAGGGGCTACCAAAAGTGAAATATGTCAAGAACAAATTGTGTGATGCCTATCATGAAGGAAAGCAATCAAAATCATCACACAAGGGTAAAACTCTAACTAGCACTTTATTACCATTAGAATTATTGCTTTTAGATTTATTTGATTGTCATAACACTCCTTCATTAAATGGTAACAAGTATTGATTAGTTATAGTAGATGATTTTTCTAGGTATACTTGGGTTTATTTTATGACACATAAGGATGATATCTTAGAAATAATCATAGGTTTTCGTAAAATGGTTGAAAATGAAAAGAATCTCAAAATCAACCGGATCCATAGTGATCATGGTAGAGAATTTGAGAATTCATTTTTTTCAAAATTTTGCTTAGAACAAGGGTACAAGCATGAGTTCTCTTGTCCTAAAACACCCCAACAAAATGGAAAGAAGAAATTGTCCCTAGAAGAGGCGGTTAGTACTATGTTTAATGCATTTTTTTTACCTAGCTACTTGTGGGCAGAAGCAGTTAACACCGCTTGCTATATCCAAAATGTTGGTGCAAGAGTGCCCCAATCATTAATGTATTTTGATGTTTGGATAATCAATTAAAGTTAGGCAATAATTGTTATCTAACCATGAATGTTTAAGTAACAGGAAAATCCATGTGTGAATACTTGATAAAGAGAAGTTCAAGTATGAATCTTGGCAAGGAAAGTCCAGGGTAAGGTCATGGCAGCATTGTTGGGATGTATACTGAAAGCCTAGCCTTTGTATGAACATCTTTATTTTTGAAATAAAAATCACATGATCATTGTTTGCATATTTATGGTTATGCATATTGTCTGATACTGTACATTGTAAATAACATGGTGTATGGTGTCACACGGAAGATCATGTTATCAGTTCCTTATAGAGTATAAGTAGAAGCTCACAACCGAGATGGTTTTGGACAAACCATTGGAATGGTTATAGTGTAATTTGGTATTGGTTTGTCTTGACCATAGAATTACACTAGTACACTTTGTGTGTATTGAGTAGGACAGACTTAGAGGTGATTTAATTTATTATTGAATACATAATTGAATTAGACCTCGGATATTATGGTGTACATGCTCTTAATCCTCATATAATAACAGGCACATGTACTTAGTATTTATTTCTTTGATTTACGAATGGGCGAGATTTATAGATTAAATCGATAGGCTCGGTAAGTTGGGAAATGATATTATTTACATGATGTGCCGTTGATTATAGGAGGAAATCGTGTCCTATGTATTAGGATGATGATGTCCTCTTGAGGAGCTCATAAGGATAATCATGTAAACCTTACAGGTGGACTTGGTCCGGCATGATGCTGAGGTTGAGTGGTACTACTCATGGAGTTAGATGTTGATTAATTAATTGTCAGTAAATTAATTAATTGACGGATATTCGATATCTTAAACATGGGGAGATATTTGTACAATTAATATATGGAGCTCATATTTATTTATGGGGGTTGGTGAGGTAGATCAATGATAATCCTCTAGTGGAATGAATTATCATTAATGGATCGGATTTTATGTGGGTCGGATCCATTGGGTGGCCAAGATCCAACTCCTCCTCATGGTCCTTATTGTAGCCTATTAAAACCCTTATAAAATCTAGATCCAACGGACATGATTAAAAGAAGGTTTGGGCAAAATCTATAAATAGGAGGCAAAGGCTTGGGTGGCACATAAGAATTGGAATTCTAGGGTTTGCTTCTTGGCTTGGGCGGCAAGGTTTGGAGAGGCTAGGGTTTTTGGTTTGTCCATCTTCTCTAGGGCTGGCGACAACAAGTGGAAGGGACAAGGGTTTGGTTCTTCTCCCTCACTTGGTCGGCGTTCTCTATCCCTCTCCATTGCCAGCGCCACCTTCCTTTTTCTCCTTGGCCGACGGCAACAAGAACCCATCTTCTTGGTCGGCACCCACTTCATCCTCTCCCTCTCCTTGGTCGATGGAAACAATTCAGTAAGGAGGATTGTTGGTCGGCACTAGATAGGAGAAGAAGGGAGCATTCATCTTCCCTTTGTTCGAAGCTAGCAAGGAAGGGAAGATGCAATCTAGGAAGGTTTCAACTCTTGGAGGATTGTTGCCCACACAACGTTCAAGAGAAGGATAGGACATACAATAGAAGATCAAGAGGTATACAAGAGGTATAATCTTATTTGTTTTGATTTAGTTCTTTTGTATAATGCATGTGGCTAATTTACTTGGACCCTGAAGATAAACACAAAAATCGACGATCCGTATATCATCTATTCCACGGCTAATCGAGGAAAAGAGTTAGGTTGCTTGAATAACAAGTTTATTCAAGAGACCACTCTAATAGAATAGCACGATGATGGATCGGTTGCTTGGGTAATCCGTCTTCGTCAAGGATTAATTTTTTTAATTCGGGGACGTAGATAGGATCGCCATGCACAAGCAACCAAGTTGAAGCGGGAAGCGAAGCTTCGACCTTCAAGTGGTATCAGAGCCACGGTTTCAGGTTTTGTGTGTTTAGGATTCAATTACTTTTATGCACTTTATCATATATTATGTGTGCCAGATAATAGTAGGATGTGCGTAGGCTAACATTTTGGTTGCAGGCATAAGATCCAACTATTATGGCCATATGTGTGTATGTGATTGAATGTGTGTAATTGTAATATTATTTGAATCATCGGGGTTGACGAGGCTAGTATTTAATTTTTGTAATTAAGTACGACATTGTTTAGCCACTCTTTTATTTTAGTTTACTTTCGATCTTGATTTCATGTACACTCCTTTGTGGAGTATAGGATCAATGGATGTAAATTAAAATAATTATTCTCGGTTCGAATCTCCGGATGGCTTGTACATGGTATATGGAGGAGCGGACGAGATGGCGATACGACGGGAGGCATATTGGAAAATAAAAGCCATAATAGTTGGAAAATATTTTTCATATTTATTGCTTCTTGTTTGATATGCATATTGTGTGCTAGAAAAATTCCTCATTTTAAATTACTAAGTGGGAGAGGGATATTTTTTTAAAAATTCCTATGGCCTCCATTATGATTTGACACGTGATGCAAACAAACTTGCACATCGGCTCTGAGTACCTTCCTCCTCATCAGATCACATGGTCAAATATGGTTATAGGAAATTATTTAAGAGCGTGTGTACTTCCCCATCGAAAGGCGCATAATCCGAGATAATTGCCTTGCTATCGAGTAATGGTGAACACTTAGATGCAAATAAGAGTATCCTCCCCATCGGAGTCACTGCTTTTATTTGTAGGGCCAAAGAGGAACAAACTATTAATTTAATTTGTCAAAAAGTAAGGTTGATAGGATAATAAAATTAATGGGTAAAACCTCCTCTTGCAAATGTAGAATTCGTATACGTCCACACTATCGTGACAAACGATATTCTCGGTGTTTTGAGTTGTTGGTTGATTTTAAAATTTTATTGTTTGAGGAATCAATAAATTTTTGAAATCTAATGTTTTGATCTATGTGATTCTTAGGTTTTTCAAAAATGACTTTCAATCCACTTGCTGTGATACTAAAGGAAAATAAACTTACTTGACCTAACTATATGGATTGGAAAAGGAATCTGGATATAGTCTTGACTGTTGAGGAGTACAAGTATGTACTCTTCGAAGAGTGTCCTTCTAAGCCTGTGGATGATTCTGGGGAAAAGGAGAAAGAGTGTTATAAGAACTGGATAAAGGCTGATGAGATGACGTAGTGTTACATTTTGGCTTCTATGTCAAATGTATTGCAACATCAACATCAAGCCATGCCCACTGCTTATGACATGATGCTCAATCTCAAGGAACTTTTCGGACATCAGAATCGGGCTGCTAGGCAAGAAGCCATGAGGAACTTGATGACGACCACCATGGTTGAGGGAACACCCGTGAGGGATCATGTTCTCAAGATGATGGCTCATTTGAATGAGATGGAAGTCCTTGGAGCTGAGATCGATGGGGAAACCCAGGTCGGTATCATTCTCCAATCTCTACCTAGGAGTTTTGAGCAGTTTCGCCTGAATTACAACATGAATAAGAGGTTGTATTCGTTGGCGGAGCTTCTGATAGAACTCCAGGCGACAGAGGGGCTTTTTCGTCAGAGTGCTCAGGCTCAGGCCATGGTTGCTCAAAAGGTTTCGACTTCTAAGCCGAAAGGCAAGAAGAAGAAGAAACAAGGTGGAGCAAAGGTGGCGGGAGGATCTCAGAGAGGAGTGAAGAAGCCGAAAGGCAAGTGCTTTACTTGCAAGCAAACTGGACATTGGAAGAAGGATTGCCCCAACCGGAAGCAGAACAAAGATATATCTTTTGGTCTGGTCATTGAAACATGTTTAGCGGTGTTATCTATCGGCACCTGGTGTGTAGATACGGGAGACACTGATCATGTCTGCAATACTTTGCAAGGGTTCTTGGAAATCAGACGACTAGCTAAGGGGAAGATTACCATTTACTTGGGCGATGCTACGAAGGTGGCGGTTATTGCAGTGGGAGATGTTTATTTATCTTTTGATAGGAATAAAACTTTGGTTCTGAAAAATTGCCTTTATGTACCTTTATTTAGAAAGAACTTAATTTCGGTTTCTAAATTATTTTTGGATAGATATTCTATTTCTTTTAATGACAGAGTTGTTATAGAAAGGAATAGGGAGATTATATGTTCTGGTGCATTGATAGGAAATTTATATACTCTTGAACCAAAAGCTCCCATGACGCAAATAGAAGTAAATAACTTATTTTTTAAATCTAATAAGAGAAAAGAACCTTCGAAAATGAACCAAATGTATCTTTGGCATCTAAGGTTAGTTCATATTAACCTAAGTAGAATTCAAAGGTTGATAGCTGATGGACCTCTGGGTTCATTAGTGATGGAAGATTTCTCAACCTGCGAATCTTGCTTGGAAGGTAAAATCACCAAGAGGCCTTTTAAGGCCAAGGGGTATATAGCCAAAGATGTGTTGGAATTGGTTCATTCTGATTTGTGTGGTCCTATGTCTATCCAGGCTAGAGGTGGTTTTGAATATTTTGTCTCTTTTATAGATGATTATTCAAGATATGAATACATTTACTTGATGCGCCGCAAGTTTGAATGCTTTGACATGTTCAAAGAATTCAAGGCTAATGTGGAGAAACGTGAAGGTAAAAGTATCAAGACACTACGATTTGATTGTGGTGGTGAGTACCTCTTGGGAGAGTTTAGAAATTACTTATCAAAGATTGGGATTCAATCCCAATTGTCTGCACCTGGCACACCTCAGCATAATGGTGTAGCGGAGCGAAGGAATAGGACTCTTATAGAGATGGTTAGATCGATGATGAGTTATTCTGAGTTACCAGATTCGTTCTGGGGGTATGCTCTGGATACGACAGTGTATATTCTGAACTTGGTACCATCTAAATCAGTACATTCTACTCCCACAGAATTATGGATTAGGCGAAAGCTTAGTCTGAGGCATATTCGGATTTGGGGGAGTCCAACACATGTGCTAAAGGCAGATGCTGGTATGTTGGAACCTTGTACAGAAGTGCGCATGTTCGTAGGCTATCCTAGAGGAATGAAAGGTGGTTTGTTCTATAGTCCTAGAGATCAGAGGGTGATTGTTAGCATGAATGCCATATTTTTAGAGGAAAACTATGTGATGAACCACAAGCCCATGAGTAAGATTGTTCTGGAGGAATTGAGAGGGGAAGTCACTACTTCAGTACCACCGGTACAAGAGGATATACCACAAGTGATTGCACCGCGTGTCACAGAGGATACACAGGTAATACCTCGTCGTAGTGGAAGAGTTGTTAGACAACCTGATAGATTTATGTTCTTGGAAGAATCTTTTGAATTGGTCCCTGGCGAACATGAACCCCCTGGACATATAACGAGGCAATCCAAGATAAAGATGCGATATCTTGGCAAAGTGTTGTAGGACTATCCGAGTTGTAAAAACCACTTTTTGCAATGCGGAAACCCCGAAAGTCGGCCACGGATCCATGCGAAGGTAAATAAAACTACATGTATGTGTTTAAAAATTTTAGATCTACTCTAGATCTACATGTTAAGAGTTTACCCTCGATTCGACGCTCTTCGCTTATCCCGCTCGTCCAAATGGCTTGCCAGAACTCGAGAGTGTCAAGTGTACACTCCTCTATTGGTATCCACATGAACAATAGGTGGAGAAGATCACTTAGAGTGTACTAGCACACTAAGGAACCCACGACAAGAGGAGAGGGAGAGAGCTTGAGGGAAGAACCAAGGAAGAAGATGAAGTTCACACAATTAACTTCAACCTAAAGTGGTCAGCCACTTCATGGAGGGGGGTTACATGCATGCATGTAATTCCAAGAGTCAATGGATCTTGGTCTCCCTCATGAGGTGGCACCCCTTGATATGTCCATGATGATGTGGAACATCATCATTGGCTAGCCCCCATGCCAAGTCAACATGACATGACAATTGATCAAGTCAAAATTGACCATTCATCTTCCCTCTCAAGTCAAGTCAAACTTGACCTATTATCTCCCATGGTTGATCAAATCAAACAACTTGATTCAAGTCAATTTGATTTAATGAATCTCTATTCATTATTTTAAATTGACTCAATGAATTAAATCTAAATTAGACTCATTCAACACTTGAATCAAATTGAGTCTAACTCAATTAGTCTAATTTAGATTACTCTTAATCCAAATTGGTTCATTCCATGAACCTAATTCTCATGGTTCATCATATGAACCTAATCTCCATCTAATTGCCCTTTGTGTGTGACCCTATATGTTCTTGTAACATTGGTAATGCTTCTAAACCAATTTAGGACCATAAGTAATGAGCGGTATCTAGCAACACATCATTGCTACCCAAGTTACAAGAATATTGAGATCCGACATCACATTTGTGACTACTAATTGTGACTCTCACAATATGTGACAATGTCCCTCTATCCTTGACATTTAGATTGACCAATTGAGACATAGACCGTGTCATCCTTGGTACAATCTATATCTTAAATTCCAAGTAGACTCACTCTAATCAAATGAGCTCAATATCTCATATTGACTCATTTGGGCATGACCATGCACTTAGTGATCTTACTCTATCAAGAATAACGATGTCACTCCCATCATATAGGAGGGATAGATCTCATCTACATCACTCACATCCCTCCGTATAATTTGTTACATACCCAGTAATCGCCTTTATAGTCCACCCATTTACAGGTGACGTTTGACGAAGCCAAAGTATGCAACTCCTTATGTAGGAAACCATGGTGACTTCAGGTCCAAGGACTAATAGTCGTACTAATAGTCACATGAGAAAGTATATGACACTCATATAACGATCCATGATACTTTCTCATGGTGGGTCATTCAATATACATTCTTCAATGCATACCCATGTGTCAACTTGATATCTCATATCCATGACTTGTGGGATCAAGTCATCGAGTTGACCTACATGTTAGTCTCTATGCATTAACATTGTCCTTGAATGTTAATACTTGACTAGGAATGATTAAGAGTAGTGTTCTCTATATCATCTCATTGTCATTTCAACCAATCGATTGATATAGATAAGAACCTTCTACTCAAGGACGTTATTATACTTAGTTATTTGACACCAATATAAGTAAATATAATAACCATGCCTTTATAAATAGGAATATGATACAATAAAGTCTATACAACAATCATCACATGATTGTCTCTAGGGCTTTCACTAACAATCTCCCACTAGCACTAGTGCCAATCACCGTAGTATCTAATACCCAATGACCTAGTGTGACCAATATGCTTTTTCTGTGCCAAAGCCTTGGTCAAGGGATCTGCGATGTTAGCCTCTGTGGGTACTCTGCAAATCTTCACATCTCCTCTATCGATAATCTCTCGAATGAGATGAAAGCGCCATAGTATGTGTTTGGTCCGCTGGTGTGAGCGAGGTTCCTTAACCTGCGCAATCGCTCCATTGTTGTGACAATAGAGCTCTATAGGATCTGCTATGCTAGGAACCACCCCAAGCTCAGTAATGAACTTGCAGATCCAAACTACCTCCTTTGCTGCCTCTGATGTAGCGATATATTCGGTCTCTGTTGTAGAATCAGCAACTGTGTCCTGCTTCGAACTCTTCCAGCTCACAACACCACCATTCAAGCAAAACACGAACCCTGACTGTGATCTATAATCATCCTGGTCAGTTTGGAAGTTGACATCGGTGTAACCTTTTACAGTTAGCTCCTCATCGCCTCCAAATATCAAGAAATATTCTTTAGTCCTTCTCAAGTACTTAAAAATATTCTTGACTGTTATCCAGTGACGCTTACCTGGATCTGACTGGTATCTACTAGTCATGCTCAAAGTATATGAGACATCAGGACGAGTACACAACATGATGTACATGATAGATCCTATGCAGATGCATAAGGGATCTTATCCATGCAGTCTCTCTCCTCTCTAGAAGAGGGATTTTGAGTCTTCGAAAGACTCACACCATGTGACATCGACAGAAGTCCCTTCTTGGAATTCTGCATGGCAAACCGTAGTAAAACTGTGTCAATATATGTACTCTGACTTAGGCCAAGCAATCTCTTAGATCTATCTCTATAGATCTTGATGCCTAGAATACAAGCTGCTTCACCTAAGTCCTTCATTGAGAAGCACGTCCCTAGCCAAATCTTCATAGACTGTAGCGAAGGGATGTTATTCCCAATGAGTAGTATGTCATCCACATACAATACAAGGAAAACAACTGTGTTTCCATTAACCCTCTTATAGACACAGGGTTCATTTTCATTCTTGATGAAACCAAACTGTTTGATCACATCATCGAATCGAAGATTCCAACTCCGAAAAGCTTGCTTCAGCCCATAAATGGACCTTTGCAGCTTGCATACTTTCCCAGTATGCTGTGGATCCACAAAACCCTCAGGTTGTGTCATGTACACATCCTCAAGCAAGTTTCCATTCAGAAATGCGATTTTGATATCCATCTTCTAGATCTCATAATCGTGGTACGCTGCAATAGCAAGCATGATCCGAATGGACTTAAACATCGCCACTGGAGAAAAAATTTCATCATAGTCAATACCATGGATTTGCTTGAAACCTTTAGCCACCAATAGGCCCTTATAGGTATGCGTAAGTCCATCCATGCCAGTCTTTCTCTTAAAGACCCACTTACACCCAATGGGTTTGACGCCTTCAGGTGGATCAACCAAAGTCCATACTTGGTTGGTGCACATGGATTCCATCTCGGATCCCATGACCTCTAGCCATTTCTCGGAATCTGGGCTCATCACAGCTTCCTGATAGGAGGTAGGCTCATTCTCAATGAGCACAATGTCATCATGGTCAGACAAGAGAAATGAGTATCTCTCAGGTTGATGACGTACCCTATCAAACTTGCGAAGAGGTAGGTCTACCTGAACAGGTGGTTGTTCCACAACTCCTTGTGCAATAAACTCATCACCCACAACACTTTGTGATTCCTATTCAACGTCCATCAAGGCCTCAGTGCAATGATCCTTATTTTGAATTTCTTCAAGATCGAACGTACTCCCACTAGTTTTTCTAGAAACAAAATCCCTTTCTAGAAATACCCCAATCATTGCCACAAAGACTTTGTGTTGACTGGGAATGTAGAAGTAATATCTCTTCGTCTCCTTGGGATATCAAACAAAATAGCACTTATCAGATTTGGGTCCCAGTTTGTCTGAGACTTGACGTCGAACGTAAGCCTCACAACCCCAAATCCTCATGAAAGATATCTTGGGATTTCTCCCTGTCCATATCGTATATGGTGTCTTTATCACAACCTTGGATGGTACACGGTTAAGTGTGAAGGATGCTGTGTCTAGAGCATATCCCCAAAAAGATAGAGGAAGATCTGTGTGACTCATCATAGATCGTACCATATCTAATAGGGTACGATTCTTCCTTTCGGATACACCATTCCACTATTGGGTTCCAGGAGTGAGTTGGGATAGAATCCCACACTCAGCTAGATAGTCACGAAACTCATGGCTAAGGTATTCACCACCTTGATCTGATCGAAGTATCTTAATACTCTTGCCAAGTTGGTTTTGTACTTCATTCTTGAATTCTTTGAACTTTTCAAAGGATTCTGATTTATGTGT
The DNA here is from genome assembly GCA_025175895.1 of Wurfbainia villosa. Lineage (NCBI taxonomy): Eukaryota > Viridiplantae > Streptophyta > Magnoliopsida > Zingiberales > Zingiberaceae > Wurfbainia > Wurfbainia villosa. Next base: position 92,833,990 of record CM045989.1, read on the forward strand.
CATCAGATACACATAACCATATCTACTGAAGTCATCAGTAAATGTAATGAAGTACCTATAACCACCTCTAGCAGCAACATTGAAAGGGCCGCATACATCACTATGTATAAGTCCTAACAAGTCTGTTGCTTTCTCGCTGTGTCCACTAAAGGAAGTCTTGGTCATCTTGCCTAGAAGGCAAGACTCGTATGTCTCATATGATTCAAAATCAAATGTCCAGCAGCCCATCCTTATGGAGCTGGGATAAGCGACTCTCATTTATGTGACCTAAGTGACAATGCCAGAGATAGGTTTGGTTCAACTCATTTGACTTGAACCTTTTGGTACTTATGTTATAGATGGGGCTCTCTAAGTCTAGAATGTAGAGTCCGTTCATTAGAGGTGCACTACAATAGAACATATCATTTAAATAAATTGAACAACATTTCTTCTTTATTATAAATGAAAAGCCTTTCTTGTCCAAACAAGAAACTAAAATTATGTTCTTAGTCAAAGGAGACACATAACAACATTCATCTAGTTCTAGTACAAGCCCAGAGGGCAGAGATAGAAAATAAGTTCCTACAACAACAATAGCAACCCTTGCTCCATTGCCTACTCGTAGGTCCACCTCGTGTTGGGTTTCCGGCACCGCGGGGTGTGTGTGTTCGATCACGTTTCGTAAACATGAACACAGTGGAAGCAATAAAAATAATAAATCTACATTTATTACAACACACACAACACACGCATGCATATTACAACAAGTGTAGACATAACCGTAAATTTAAATTTGCAATAAAAGGAAATTTATCTACGTTATACCTTTCGTATGACGTGTAGCGGGAACGACATCAACCGGAACGATCCTCACTAGAATCGTCTCTATCCGTATCCACGCCGAGTTCCTCGGGATGACTTCGCTAAGCCACGAGCTTCGTCTTCGTATGGGTTACTAGCCTCGTGTTGAAGACGACGTGATCGAGAGATGATCACGATCCGAATCCAAATTCGGATCCTAATACGAGTTCTCAAAACTCGCTTCTCCGGAGAGGTATTCGTCAACCAATTGACGAATCCTTCGCCCTCCACCTCAGAGGATTACCGGAGATCGAATCCGATAAGTTAGCCCGGAGCTCCAACCGCCGCCCAAACGACGCCCGACGAGAGGAGAACAAGCTGTCCGTAAAAAACTGGACAGCTTTGGTGGAGGAGATAGACGCCGCCAACCAAGGGAAGAAAAGGCTCACCTTGATGCCAAACCTATAGGATATCACCGAGGGTCGCGAGGATCACCGGCCGAAGCTTGGTCGCCGAAGGAGCCGGACGGCGACACAACAAGTCGGGCGGCAATGGAGGTTGGGCGGCAATGAAGGTCGGCAACTCCAAGCTAGGTTTTGGATTAGGCTTAATTATCCCTTAAGCCCTAGTTTATAGAGAACTAATTCTCTTAATGGTTATTGGATCATAACCATTAGGCCCGTTAACCCGCTCCATTAAGATAAGTTAAAATAAACCAAACCATGATGGTTTATTTTAAGTTAAAACGAACCGAACCACCTTTTGGTTCATTCGTTTAAAATAAACCAAACCCTTTGGTTTATTCTCCTCCATTGGATTAGAACCAAACCATTTTGGTTCATCCATTATGTCTTCATAAGACACGGCCCATCCACGCTTCCATTGGGACTGAAACGATTTCATGCTCGCTTCATGTTTGGTCCAACCAAACCTAGTTTCTCTCGGTCTGAGAATCCCATTCTCAAGCTCGTTTTAAATCCTTTGGATTACGCTCGTTGTGCGTGTGACCAAATAGGTTCTCGGTTTATGTTGGCCGTCTATAATTAATCATTAATTATAGAACGATCATGAGTGGCACCTAGTAGTACATCATGATCCCCAATTAACCGAAAAGATCAGCGCTAATCCGTAACTATTTCAAAACCCTTCGCACTCGAATGATTCGTGCCCCATTCCCTTCACTCATCTTATACCCACTTGGTTCAGGACATGGTCTATAGTGTCAGTCCCCACTAGGCTGACTACGTCACACCTAGCCCAAGTATCATTTCCTCGTCCTACTGATTCTAGTTACTCCACATGTATCGAAGAGTACCTTACTCTAAACATATAATGCTTTGGCCAAAGACTTTAGTAACAATCCGACGAGAGGCCATGGGTATACATCTCCTCGCAAGGAGTGGTGAATCCTTTATAGGCTATTCAAACACCTTCGATCATTTCGACTTATACCCAATCATCCCGGGTCCACATCTCCTTAGAGATGTTTGTTTAAGATGTCAAAGCATAAGTCTCCATGATCAAGATGACTTAAATACCGTAAGTCTAAGGAACATCGCACTTAAGCCACAGTAAGAACTTCATTGACATATCTATATATGCAGAGAACCATATGAAGTCTTACGACTGGTCACTCCAATGAACTAGTTACCATAACTAGCATCCACGATTAACTCCGGACATCACAATGTCTCCAGCCAGTGAGAATCAGCTGCTTGGATACACCAAGGAGTATACCTCGTGCTAGTCTCGACAGAATTGATGGTGTCCAAATCCATCAATTCATCGACTAGGGATAATTCCGATACATCACAATTACACATGTAGAGATACTCACTAGTTGTGATCAAATCATAAATTCTCTCATGCTGTGAATCGTATCGTGGACATTCAGTAAATGAGTTTAAGATCCAATCAAATACATAAAACATGTATACTCAAATAGTGAATCTTCATTTATCATATAAATGGTTCATACATAAGGCGATTGCCTTAGGACATCTCTCATATATTACTAACACCTCGCCCTTTGTCAATGCCCTGCTATTTCTCAGCGCCTGCACATTGGTACAAATGTGAGATGCACATCCGGTATCTAATACCCATGATGAAGGAATAGATAGATTGACTCTATAACATTTATACCTGAAGTAGAAGTCTCACTTCTCTTCTTCTTAAGATCTTCCAGGTATGTTTTGCAGTTACGCTTCCAATGTCTAGCTTCCTTACAGTGGAAGCAAGTCCCTTCCTTGGCCACTCCTCCTTTCGGTTTCAGTGCCTTGCATTTGCCCTTGGCTTGGGACTTTCTGTAGGGTCAATGGTGGCTGGCTAGAGGGGAGTGAATAGCCCTCAATCATCGTATGACGGAATTCATTCATTCTTGCGTGTTTGTCTACAATTGTCGTTATATATGCAGAGGAATAATAATAGAAATAACAACAATAAATAATTACACACACGACACAAGATATACGTGGTTCAGAACCGAAAGGTTTCTACTCCACGGGTGAGCTCACCGAGCTCTAGTTATGCGCATGACACTAACCAAATCACTCATTCTCGACAATACATCGGAGGTGGAGAAACCTCATACAAGATATTACAACAAGTAAAATGAAATACAAACAAGAATACAAATACAATACAAAGAACACTTTTCACCGATTGCTTTTGATTGCTTGTTTGTTGCTTGCTTTGGTTGGCTCTTGAAGGTCTGGAATGCAACAACAATTCCCCTCCAATGTCACCCTTAAAGTCTTGGCGAAATCCTCCCTCTTGAGCTCCATTTATAACCTGCATCAAAATGATTTCGCGCCCATCAGTCGACTGATCGTGACCATTAGTCGACTTATCCTGTAGCTGTTGTCTCACAACGGCCAGATCCACATTGGTCAAGTTCCAACGGATCATCCATCAGTTGATTGATGATACCCATCAGTCGACTGATCATCCCATCAGTCGAGTGCTGGCGCGAGCACTCGACTGGAAACCATTCTGTGGCTGAAAACACCTCGATCAGTCGACTGATGGTGTTATCAGTCGACTGCCATCCCTCGGCAGTCGACTGATCAGCCAGACCCTGTTCAGTCGAACACCAGTCGAACCCAAGTCGACTTAGAGCAGTCGACTGACACCTATGCCAGTCGACTGATGTCGAGTAAAACCTCAAACACCAAGTTGTTTGAGCATCCGACACTCAGTCTTAGCCACTTGGCCAAGTCCACCTCATCCCTCAAGGAGTTCCCTACCGAAGCTCTCTTACCTTGGCCTACATCCCTCGGATGCACCAAGCGTACGACTTCGCAACACCATCCTTCGCGTCTCTTGCCCTTGAAGTATGCTTCCCTTGGGCCTCACTCCATTCACTCCTCGTTCGGCGGTCCCTCGGATGCACCAAGCGCACGACTTCGCAATGCCATCCTTCACCGACTTAAGGACCCCGAGCCTAGTGAACTTACCAAGTCCTCAAGACTTCCCACATGCACCAAGCATATGGCTTCGCAATGCATTTCTCACCAAGCACCAAGCGCACGACTTCACAATGCTTTGGACTTTTCCACACCAAGCCCCATGCTTGGATTTTCCATGCCAACTCCATGTTGGACTTTCCTATGACAATCCCATGTCATAAATTTTGTCTATCATCAAAATACTGCTCGAGTCAAACTCGAGTCAACCTGGGTCGATTGCACCAATAATCTTCCCCTTTTTGATGATTAACAAAACTACCATCTCAAGTCTACCAATTCTCCCATATTGGCAATTCTCATATCCCAATGAGAATTCCTACGAACCCTAATTAGTAACTTGGTAACTTCTCCCACTTTTTGACATTACATCAAAAAGGTCCTTAAGGGTGTCAATGTCTCATATCCCAATGAGATATTACAATCTTACCCTTGGCATGCTTTCAATCTTTCTAGTGATCCTATATCACTTAAGAGAGGCAACTCAATTTTCCTCTCATGAGGAAATACACATCCATCTTTCCATGATGTATACCTCCCCTAGAGGCTTGCTCCCCATTGACCATTGCACCAACAATGTCCTTGGAGAGTCCCTAAGCCAATAGGAACATCAAAACAATCAAAATTAAGGTAAAGTTCAACAACGAACTCTCATCCACCTTAAAATTGATACTCTCCCTAAACACTTCTCCTAATCCACATCCAATGGATTTCCACCCTTTCTAATGCTCTCCCAAGCATGTCCTAGGGTTAGGAGTGGTTAGGGGACCAAAACACAGTTGAACATGGGCCTAACCACCAAGGTTTACCCGAAATCAGCCTGTGCTAGTCGACTCTCTTAGATATCAGTTGACTGGACTTGCTATCAGTCGACTAGTCTCCATTACAGTCGACTGATAACTGCATTTGCAGTTTGCTGAATTTCAGAAATGAATTTTTGAAATTCGTAAGTAAATATACATATGTTGAAAAATCTTGAAATTTGGTATGTATATTATTTATCACAATCATTATGGGTGAAAAATATTTGAAAATTATTTTACTCACAAAATAGTGAGATTGATACAAAGTCCAAAAGTTAAGAAAAACTTCAATATTGAGCTCTCTTTGTATCATCCCATTCAATGGTGATAGCTATCAAAAGATAGACTTTACCAAGGATTTTCAAAATATTTTCAAAATGTTTTTGAAACCTTTAATTCATTTTTCCTAAACATCTCACTTGTATCTAGATGTGTAAAACACATACAAGGTAATTAATCTAGTGAGATGTGAGTTTTGTTAGGGCAATCTCTTACCGTAATATGATTTTGATGGTGTGACAAAGAGTTTAAGTTAGTGTGTTATGTTGATTTGATATGTGCGTTGAAGTCGTGCAGGACTTAGTAATTCGCACATGGAGCCGTGGCGAGTTTCACATCTCATTACTCGTGCCTTGAGTCGGTGAAGGATAGCTTTGCGGAAGCCGTGCGCTTGGAGCATCCGAGGGACCGCCGGACGAGAAGCTTGGAGTGAAGCCGGAGGAAGTAGACTTCGAGGCAAGAGACGCGAAGGAGCATTGCAGAGCCGTGCGCCTGATGCTGCCGAGGGACGTGGCCGAGAACGAAGAGAACTTCGAAGGCGAAGGACTCCGAGAGATGAGAGTGAGCGATTGTAACCCGGGGAGGGGTAGCTCTTAGGTGAAACTTGGCCATTTGGCCAAGTGTCGGATGAGTTTTCCCGACACCAGTCGACTGCCATGTCATGGTAGTCGACTGCTCTGAGTTGAGTGAGTTCGACTGGTATCCGACTGATGGGTTTATGCCCGGCCGATCGCTATGGAATGATAATGATCGCCAGAGGATATCGCGGGCACAGAACCACTCGTAGTCGACTACGGGCGGAGTGATCGAGGTCCAGAATGATCGCCAAGAGTTCCGTTGGACTACAACGGTCGGGATCCGACGTGTTCGGAGGCCGTTGTAGTGACGGCAGTCGACTGCCAAGGGCAGCAGTCGACTGGTGGCAGCTAACGGGAAGAAATCTGCCCTCTCTATAAAAAGAGAGGGTGTGAGCCTTTGAGAGGCCAATGCTTATGCTCTAAGTGATCTTCCTAGTGCCCCACAAGCTCTAAACTCTTCTTACTTGTTTTTACTTCATTCTATTTGTAAGAAGAGTGATCTTGATTGTAAAGGTTACCTCCACCTAGCTTGGTGCAAAGGAGAGACCAATAGTGATTGGATTTGGAGGAGTGATTCACCTCGGACGAATCGGGATCGTGGATTAGCGGCGTAGCCGTGAACCACGTTACATTCTTTGTTAGCGCTTGTTTTCTCGTATTTCTATTTGCTTGTCTTTATTAGTCTTCCGCTTGCGCTAATTAGTCTTGTAGACGAGCAAATACCGGCATCCAAACGAAAAGGGCTATTCACCCCCCTCTAGCCGGCCGTACCGATCTCCCTACAAGTTTTTGTTCTTTAATGGTCTCATGCATACTTCTAGGCAATATTATTTGATTCCCATCAAATCATGCCATAGTTCTTAAATCCATTTTTAATTATATGCATGATGATGATTATGACATAAATATGATTTAACTAAGCATGTGCCAAAATCATGATGTCATGACATGTGAATGACATTTTAGCATACATGACATATAAAGAATAAGTCTAAAAACATGATCATGATATTTTTAGAGATAAAAATAAAAATGATGTCATGACATGGCAAGACAAATAAATCATGACAAGTAAAATATACTAAGGTATAAAATACCTAAGTGTTAAATCCAAATTGCCATTTCTAAGATTAAATTTATTCTTGCCTTAATGTCATTTATCCCCCTAGTGTGTCATAAACCCAAAATGACACATCAATACCTCTAAGACCTAATTGTGCCAATTTAATCATTTTTCAACTTCTCAAAGCATATTGACACATCCTAATGTGTCAACTCACCATGGCTAGGTTAACTACCCATCCACTTAGGGTTGACACACCCTAACCCATCTAGCGTGAATCGATCACGCTTCTAGGAACCCAATACCTATTGGAGCTCCTTGGGTTAAGGTATTCACTAGGGATAACTTCCCTAGATACCTTCCTAATGACCCTTTTAGGCTTTAAAGTCATAGTCTTTTGGGTCTTTCCTAGGTCAACTCTAGAGGTGACTCCTCCTTTGACCTTCCTAGTGGCTTTCTTAGATTTTCTTGAGTTCTTAGCCACTAAGCAAGCACCATAGCTAGACTTAGAGATAACTTCCCTATTAGCCTTGGTTTTTCTAGACCTAGAAATTGTTCCATAATTAAATGGAACATTATGATATGTCTTCTTGGGCTTAGGTTTGTGACCCAAACCTTCCTTGCCCTTAGACCGTTTTTGAACCTTAGGTCTTGACTTTTGGGCATTTGACCATTGAATTAAATTTTCGATAATCCTAAGGGTTTTTTCCATTCTCTCAAGCCTTGACCTCAAGACTTGGTTTTCTAGCTCTAGTTTTCCCAATTTTGATTTATCATTAGATTTTTGGGAAATCTTCTTCCTCTTAGGCATGTGTCTACTCTTCTTGGGATTAATGCCTAGATTTTCTTCTATTCTTCTAATTGACTCCTTTGGTAAAATATTTCTAGAATTATGAGCGCTAGGTTTGTCTTTAGTTACATGAACATGCTTGGCACCTAGGCAATAAACCTTATTATTTCTACTAACATGCTTTTCATTAATAATTGCAAGAGAGCTAAAATAGTTCTTAGCATGCTTTTTAACTCTAGAACTAGAAGGTGCATAATTTAAATTTACCTTAGGGTTAGCTTTAGAAGCTCCCCCTACATGAGATACACCCTCTTGCCCCTTCTTCCTCCCCCTAGGGCATTGGCTTCGGTAATGTCCCCTTTGATTGCATTTAAAGCACACAATGTGCTCTTTGCTTCTAGTTGTGGGAACTCTGGCATTTTTGACTTTTGGTCCCGGTTGAACCTTCTCCTTAGCCAATTTAGGGCATTTACTCTTGTAATGCCTTTTCTCCCTACACTCAAAGCATATTATATGATCTTTATTTAAAATCAAAATACTTGAGTTACCTAGGGAGGTGGTGGAAGCCTCTTGATCACATCTTCCGGAGGTAGATGCTTCATTTTGACTTTCCTCCGGAATGGAAACCCTTTCCTCCCTCTCAATGCTAGAAGTGGAGGTCTCCACTAAATCATCAACATCTTCAAATGTGGTGGGTGCTTCTTCCTCGACATTCTCCTCTACTTGTGCCGGTTGAGAATTTTCTAGGAATTTCATTACCTTATTCCATAGCTCCCTTGCATCCCTATAGTCACCCAATCTAGACCAAATAGTGTTAGGTAACAAATCACTAAGTAATTTTATTACCTCGAGATTTATCTTGAAGTCCTTGATTTGGTCTTGGTTCCACCTTGACTTCTCAATGGGCTTGTTTTCTCTATCTCTAGGCATTTCAAAATCATTTTCTATAATTAACATGAAATCGAAATTGGTTTCGAAATATACCTCCATCCTTTTCTTCCACCAAGAAAAGTTTCCATCATATTTCGGTGGATGGATGTTGTCGGCTATTTTGTAGTGCTTGTGTCGGTGGTTAGTCCTCGACAAGCTCCTAGCTCTGATACCACTTGTAGGGTCGATGGTGGCTGGTTAGAGGGGGGTGAATAGCCCTCAATCGTCGTATGATGAAATTCGTTCATTCTTGCGTGCTTGTCTACAATTGTCGTTATATACGCAGTGAAATAATAATAGAAATAACAACAATAAACAATCACACACACGACACAAGATATACGTGGTTCGGAACCGAAAGGTTCCTACTCCACGGGCGAGCTCACCGAGCTCTAGTTATGCGCACGACACTAACTAAACCACTCCTTCTCGACAACACGTCGGAGGTGGAGAAACCTCGTACAAGCTATTACAACAAGTAATATGAAATACACACAAGAATACAAATACAATACAAAGAACACTTTTCACTGATTGCTTTTGATCGCTTGTTTGTTGCTTGCTTTGGTTGGCTCTTGAAGGTCTAGAATGCAACAACAATTCCCCTCCAATGTCACCCTTAAAGTCTTGGCGAAATCCTCCCTCTTGGGCTCCATTTATAACCTACATCAAGATGATTTCACGCCCATCATTCGACTGATCGTGACCATCAGTCGACTTGTCCTGTAGCCGTTGTCTCACAAGGGCCAGATCCACGTCGATCAAGTTCCAACGGATCATCCATCAGTCGATTGATGATACCCATCAGTCGACTGATCATCCCATCAGTCAAGTGCTGGTGCGAGCACTCGACTGGAAACCATTCTGTGGCTGAAAACACCCCGATCACCGATCGATCTACCTCATCGATCGATGGTGTTATCGATCGATCCATCCTAGCCAATCGCTTCAGCTAGACCCTGTTCAGTCGAACACCAGTCGAACCCAAGTCGACTTAGAGCAATCGACTGGCACCTATGCTAGTTGATTGATGTCGGGTAAAACCTCAAACACCAAGTTGTTTGAGCATCCGACACTCAGTCTTAGCCACTTGGCCAAGTCCACCTCATCCCTCATGGAGTTCCCTATTGAAGCTCTCTTCCCTCGGCCTACGTCCCTCGGATGTGCCAAGCGCACGACTTCGCAATGCCATCCTTTGTGTCTCTTGCCCTCGAAGTATGCTTCCCTTGAGCCTCACTCTATTCACTCCCCGTCTGATAGTCCCTCGGATGCACCAAGCGCACGACTTCACAATGTCATCCTTCACCGACTCAAGGACCCTGAGCCTAGTGAACTTACCAAGTCCTCAAGACTTTCCACATGCACCAAGCGCACGGCTTCGCAATGCATTTCTCACCAAGCACCAAGCGCACGGCTTCACAATGCTTTGGACTTTTCCACACCATGCCCCATGCTTGGATTTTCCATGCCAACTCCATGTTGGACTTTCCTATGATAATCCCATGTCATAAGTTTTGGCTATCATCAAAATATTGCTCGAGTCAAACTCAAGTCAACCTGGGATGATTGCACCAACACTTTCCCTTACCTTTAGGCTTGCCCTTGCCTTTCTTCTTTTGCACCATCAAAATGGAGTCAGATTTTCCCTTCTTAAGGTTGAGCTCAGCAGTTCTCAACATGCTGAGCATCTCAGGCAGTGGCTTATCAATTTCATTCATGTTGTAATTCATGACAAATTGATTGTAGCTTTGTGGCAAAGATTGCAAGATCAAGTCAGTGGCCTGCTCTTGGCCAAGTGGGAATCCCAACCTCTGTAGGTTTTCTATGTACCCAATCATCTTGAGTACATATGGACCTACGGGAGTCCCATCTTGCATCTTGGACTGAAACAATGGCTTAGAGATCTCATATCTCTGGTGTCTTGCTTGTCATTGATATAGTTGACGAAGATGTTCAACCATATCATAAGCATTCATGAACTCGTGTTGCTTCTCAAGCTCAGAGTTCATGGTCGCGAGCATGAGACATGACACATCTAATGCATTATCTTGATGCTTCTTGTAAGCATCATGGTCAGTTCGCGAGGCAGTGGCAGGAGGTGCCTCCGGAATGGGCTGCTCCAGGATGTACAGTTTCCTTTCTTTGGTGAGAATGATTCTCAGGTTCCTGTACCAGTCCAGGAAATTAGCTCCATTGAGCATGTCCTTCTTAAGGACAGAACGCAGGAAGAGAGTGTTCGTGTTTGTCGACATGATAATCTACAACATACACAATGCAGAAAATTAATATCATATTCCATATATCATTTAATTAACCCTTTAATCAAATGATGCTCCCACTGAATTATAGGACTTTTATAGAATCGAGTCATGGATGTGGTCAAACCACATTACTAGATTCATACAAACAAGCTATAATTCTTGTGGGACAAGATCCACATCATACTATACCTTGAGTTAGCTTTGGCTAAATCGCCCAAGACTTAGTATGATCGATAGGTAAGACATTACCGATTACATCTCTATGCAACTTTTGTTTATAGGATCAAGATCCACATTTACAAAAGACCTTGAGTTAGCTTTGGCTAAATCGCCCAAGATTTTGTGTAAATGCGATCTTATCCTATTTTTCCAACGGTTGAAATATGCCTATAGTTTTACTCGATCCAATTGAGTTAACTAGTTTTACTCAATCTAATTACGCTTATTCTCACCCAAGCTGTGATAGGCGGGACTAAGATTGTCCCTCCGCACCCTACCAAGATAATATGCGTTGCTCTGCTTTGGCAGATTCAACAACAACAAATGATCGAGGTAGTGATGGGTATCAAAACTTGGTAGACATTTTGAGTTGATTCGACTAAGATATAATCTAATCATGAATGTGTATCATATACACATCAAGGCCTTTATTATCCTACACTAGCATCCATCACATACATACAAGCAATGTACTAGCATGCATCATATACATACAAGCAAAATATCCTAGCATGCATCATATACATACAAGCAAAATTTACTAGCATACATCACATACATAAAAGCAAACAAATATATATATATATATATATATATATACCTACTACGATCTTCTCAAGCCAATGAGAAGATCGGACGGTCAACCTGTTGGGTTTTTCCGAGCCGCAAAAATCGCTTTTTGCGTTGCGGAAACCTCGGAAACCCCGGCCATGGATCCGTGCGAAGATATATTAAAATAAAACATGTATGTGCTTACTAAAAACCCTAGATCTACCTTAGATCTAAGAGGTGAGATCATTACCCTCGATGCGATGCCCTTCGCAAATCCCGCTCGTTCAAAAGGTTCGTCGGAACTCGAGAATGTCAAGTGCACACTCCTCTATTGGTATCCACACAAGCAATAGGTGGAGAAAAGACAATCTTGAGTGTTCTAGCACTCCTAGAAGGTCTCGGCAAAGGAGGTTGGGAGAGGTAGAGAGCTTGAGGGAAGATGATCCAAGGTTGAAGATGATGGAATAAGTAACTCACCAAAATGAATTCCTCCCTAATGGTGTTGGCCGACCACATTATGGCTTGGGAGGTTACATGCATGCATGTAACTCCAATGCCTCTTGGTCTCCCTCATGATGTGGCACCAATTGACAAAGTCAATGATGATGTGGAGCATCATCATTGGCCGGCCATGCCAAGTCATCATCATGACATGACATTTGGTCAAGTCAAACTTGACCTTTCATCTTCCCTCTCAAGTCAAGTTAAACTTGACCTCTAATCTCTCATGGTTGATCAATACTAACCACTTAACTCAAGTCAATTTAATTTAATAAATCTCTATTCATTAATTTAAATTGATTTGATGAATCAAATCTAAATTAGACTCATTCAACACTTGAATCAACTTGAGTCTAACTCAATTAGTCTAATTTGGATTATTCTTAATCCAATTTGGTTCATCCCATGAACCTAATCCTCATGGTTCATCATATGAACCTAATCTCCATCTAATTGCTCTTATGTGTGTGACCCTATAGGTTCTTGTAACGTTGGCAATGTCCCTAAACCGATTTAGGAACATAAGCAATGAGTGGTATCTAGCAACACATCATTGCTACCCAAGTTACAAGAATGTTGAGCTCCAACATCACCTTTATGACTACTAATCGTGACTCTCACAATATGTGACAATGTCCCTCTATCCTTGACATCTAGATTGACCAATCGAGGCATAAACCGTGTCATCCTCGGTATAATCTATATCTTGAACTCCAAGTAGACTCACTCTATTCAAATGAGCTCAATATTTCATATTGACTCATTTGGGCATGGCCATGCACTTCGTGGTCTCACTCTATCAAGAATATCGATGTCACCCCCATCATATAGGAGGGATAGATCTCATCTACATCACTCACATCCCTCCGCATAATTTGTTACATACCCAGTAATCGCCTTTATAGTCCACCCATTTACGGGTGACGTTTGACGAAGCCAAAGTATACAACTCCTTATGTAGGGAACCATGGTGACTTCAGGTCTAAGGACTAATAGTCATACTAATAGCCACATGAGAAAGTATATGACACTCATATAACGATTCATGATACTTTCTCATGGCGGGTCATTCAGTATACATTCTCCAATGCATACCCATGTGTCAACTTGATATCTCATATCCATGACTTGTGAGATCAAGTCATCGTGTTGACCTACATGCTAGTCTCTACGCATTAACATTGTCCCTGAATGTTAATACTCGACTAGGAATGATTAAGAGTAGTGTTCTCTATATCATCTCAATATCGATTCAACCAATCGATTGATATAGATAAGAACCTACTACTCAAGGACATTATTATATTTAGTTATTTGGCACCAATACAAGTAAATATAATAACCATGCCTTTATAAATAGGAATATGATACAATAAAGTCCATACAACAATCATCACATGATTGACTCTAGGGCTTTCACTAACAATCTCCCACTAGCACTAGTGCCAATCACCGTAGTATCTAATACCCAATGACCTAGTGTGACCATCATGCTTTTTCTGTGCCAAAGCCTTGGTCAAGGGATCTGCGATGTTAGCCTCTGTGGGTACTCTGCAAATCTTCACATCTCCTCTATCGATAATCTCTCGAATGAGATGGAAGCGCCGTAGTATGTGTTTGATCCGCTGGTGTGAGTGAGGTTCCTTAGCTTGTGCAATCACTCCATTGTTGTCACAATAGAGCTCTATAGGATCTGCAATGCTAGGAACCACTCCAAGTTCAACAATGAACTTGCGGATCCAAACTGCCTCCTTTGCTACCTCAGATGCAGCGATATACTCGGCTTCTGTTGTAGAATCAACAACTGTGTTCTGCTTCGAACTCTTCCAGCTCACAGCGCCACCATTCAAGCAAAACACGAACCTTGACTGCGATCTATTATCATCCTGGTCAGTTTGGAAGCTGGCATCGCTGTAACCTTTTATAGCTAGCTCCTCATCGCCTCCAAATATCAAGAAATATTCTTTAGTCCTTCTCAAGTACTTAAGAATATTCTTGACTGCTATCCAGTGACGCTCACCTGGATCTGACTGGTATCTACTCGTCATACTCAAAGCATACAAGACATCAGGACGAGTACACAGCATGGCGTACATGATAGATCCTATAACAGATGCGTAAGGGATCTTATCCATGCGGTCTCTCTCCTCTCTATAAGAGGGACTTTGAGTCTTCGAAAGACTCACACCATGTGACATCGGCAGAAGTCCTTTCTTGGAATTCTGCATAGTAAACCGAAGTAATACCGTATCAATGTATGTACTCTGTCTTAGGCCAAGCAATCTCTATAGATTTTTATGCCTAGAATACAGGCTGCTTCACCTAAGTCCTTCATTGAGAAGCACGTCCCGAGCCAAGTCTTCACAGACTGTATCGAAGGGATGTCATTCCCAATGAGCAGTATGTCATCCACATACAATACAAGGAAGACAACTGTGTTCCCATTAACCCTCTTGTAGACACAGGGTTCATCTTCATTCTTGATGAAACCAAACTGTTTGATCGCATCATCGAATCGAAGATTCCAGCTCCGAGAAGCTTGTTTTAGCCCATAAATGGACCTTTGCAGCTTGCATACCTTCCCAGTATGTTGTGGATCTTCAAAACCCTCAGGTTGTGTCATGTACACATCCTCAAGTAAGTTTCCATTCAGAAATGCGATTTTGACATCCTTCTGCCAGATCTCATAATCGTGGTATGCTGCAATAGCAAGCAAGATCCGAATGGACTTAAACATCGCCACTGGAGAAAAGGTTTCTTCATAGTCAATACCATGGATTTGCTTGAAACCTTTAGCCACTAATCGACCCTTATAGGTATGCGTAAGTCCATCCATGTCAGTCTTTCTCCTAAAGACCGACTTACACCCAATGGGTTTGACCCCTTCAGGTGGATCAACCAAAGTCCATACTTGGTTGGTGTACATGGATTCCATCTCGGATCTTATGGCCTCTAGCCATTTCTCAGAATCTAGGCTCATCACAACTTCCTGATAGGAGGTAGGCTCATTCTCAATGAGCATAACGTCATCATGGTCAGACAAGAGAAATGAGTATCTCTCAGGCTGACGACGTACCCTATCAGACCTACGAAGAGGTAAGTCTACATGAACAGGTGGTTGTTCCACAACTCTTTGTGCAACAACCTCATCACCCACAACACTTTGTGGTTCCTGTTCAACCTCCATCAAGGCCTCAGTGCTATGGTCCTTATCTTGAATTTTTTCAAGATCGAAGGTACTCCCACTAGTTTTTCTAGAAACAAAATCCCTTTCTAGAAAAACTCCAGTCTTTGCCACAAACACTTTGTGCCGACTGGGAATGTAGAAGTAATATCCCTTTGTATCCTTGGGATATCCAACAAAATAGCACCTGTCAGATTTGGGTCCCAGTTTGTCTGAGACTTGACGTCGAACGTAAGCCTCACAACCCTAAATCCTCATGAAAGACATCTTGGGATTTCTCCCTGTGCATATCGTATATGGTGTCTTTATGACAGCCTTGGATGGTACACGGTTAAGGGTAAAGGCTGCTGTGTCTAGAGCATATCCCCAAAAGGATATAGGAAGATCTGTGTGACTCATCATAGATCGTACCATATCTAATAGGGTACGATTCCTCCTTTCGGATACACCATTCCACTGTGATGTTCCAGGAGGAGTGAGTTGGGATAGAATCCCACACTCCGCTAGATAGTCACGAAACTCATGGCTAAGGTATTCACCACCTCGATCTGATCGAAGTATCTTAATACTCTTGCCAAGCTAGTTTTGTACTTCATTCTTGAATTCTTTGAACTTTTCAAAGGATTCTAATTTGTGTCATAAGATACACATAACCTGTAACGCCCGTAAAATTCCTAGCAATTTTATAGGAATTTTTGGCTTGATGATCATGGGCCTTGGGTGGGCCTTTTTCCAAAACAAAAGAAAATAAGCCAAAAATGGATGCAAGACCTAGGAATTGAACTCCAAACCTCTAGAGATAGCCAAACCCTATAGATGCACCCACTAACCAGAAGCCCAATAGGATATCATCATTAGAGGAAGGGGGGGGGATTATAGATAAGTGTGATAAAGGCAAATGAAGAGGCATGGAAGAAGAGAAGAGAAACTTCTCTTCCTCCCTTTATAAAGAAGAGGGAAGGTTCTAATTTGCCACTTCCTCTCTTCTTCTTCTTCTTCTTCTCACCGAATTCTCTCCCTCTCCATTTCCCTCTTTTGGCCGAACCTCATCCAAGCAAGAAAGCAAAGGCTAGGTTGGTTCTTTAGGTTATCTTCCCCACCCAAAGCAAAGCGAAGGATGTAAGTATCCCTCACCTGCATACGAGTAGTTTCGTTTGATGTTTGTAAAAGAAAATCTATATGTTATATCTAACTAAGCTATGTTTTAGTTTATTAATGAAGTTGTATGCTAAGTTTAGGAGGTATATGATGATGTTAACATGAAAAAAAAAAAAAGGATTAGGTTAGAAGCTAACCCTAATAGCCCCTAGAGCCTATTCGGCCATGCCATGATTTTAGGGTTCTAATGAAGCTCTATGCCATGTTTTTGTAACTATATGATGATGTTAGGATTAAGATGGATTAGGGCAAAAGTTAACCCTAAAAACCCTACTTGGACCATTCGGCCAACCTAGGTTTTTGGGTGAACAAATGAAGTTTTAATCCATATGTTATATGCAAATGAAGTTGTTGTTATATGAAATGAATTAGGTTAAAGGTTAACCCTAAAAACCCTACTTGGACCATTCGGCCAACCTAGGTTTTGGGTGAACAAATGAAGTTTTAATCCATATGTTATATGCAAATGAAGTTGTTGTTATATGAAATGAATTAGGTTGTTGTTATATGAAATGAATTAGGTTAAAGGTTAACCCTAAAAACCCTACTTGGACCATTCGGCCAACCTAGGTTTTGGGGTGAACAAATGAAGTTTTAATCCATATGTTATATGCAAATGAAGTTGTTGTTATATGAAATGAATTAGGTTAAAGGTTAACCCTAAAAAAACCCTACTTGGACCATTCGGCCAACCTAGGTTTTGGGTGAACAAATGAAGTTTTAATCCATATGTTATATGCAAATGAAGTTGTTGTTATATGAAACGAATTAGGTTGTTGTTATATGAAATGAATTAGGTTAAAGGATAACCCTAGAAGACCCTATGGACCATTCGACCATCATGCATTTTGGGGATTAGATGAAGTCTTAATATAAGTCTTATGTGCATATGAATTTGTTGTTAAGTTAAATGAATAGGTTAACATGTATTTTATGTTGGGTGAATTCATGTTGACTTGTGATATTAAATAATGCTAGATGAAGATAACATGCCTTAGGTTAGTGTTTACTTACTTTTGATGCCATGCCTTTTTGCCATGTCTATGTGTATGCTATGTTTGAAATATGTTATGAAATGGAAGAAGATAGGATTATGAAATGAAACAAAACGATATGTACACGACATGAATATGACATGATGATGAAATGAAGAAGGATATGTTATGAAATGAAGAATGACATGTTTACGAAATGAAAGATGATATGTCCATGAAGGGAAGCATGATGTGTTATGAAATGAAGGATGCTATGTTTGCAAAATGTAAGCTATGTTATAAAATAAGCATATAAGTATTTTACTTACGCATGGCTTGTACCAAGACCCTAACAGGTCCAAGAAGGATGGGCTCTAAGATGCCCTAGGTCGATGGAATAAGACTCGGGCCTAGGATGGGCTTCTATGTATGATTGCCCTAGGTCGATGGAATAAGACTCGGGCCTAGTAATGCGGGATGGGCTCCAAGATGCCTTAGGTCGATGGAGTAAGACTCGGGCCTAGGATGAGCTTCTACGCTATGGCGATTGCCTAGGTCGACGGACTAAGATCGGGCCTAGTAACCTATTAGGTTCGAGACTTGCTACCTCGGGCCTATTTAGGGATCGCTATGATAATGAAGAAGTAGTGGTACAATGCTGACCCAAATATGTTGAGATTTATATTTACGCATCTATAAAATATGTTTTCAAAAGCATCGATTAGATGTTATGTTTGATATGCCATGTTGATATGTTACATATGAAGTATGTTATGTTTGATATGCCATGTTGATATGTTACATATGAAGTATGTTATGTTTGATATGCCATGTTGATATGTTACATATGAAGTATGTTATGTTTGATATGCCATGTTATGTCACTATGCTACATATGATGTATGTTATGTCTGATAGGTCATACCTATATGTTTTATGTTATGTTGATTTGCTACGTTACATATGTTATATGTTATGTTTAAATAAGTCCTAGACGTACATGACATGATGCTATGTTATAGATGATACATGTTATGCTGCCATGCTATGGATGAGATATGTTATGTTTACTCACGTTATTTATGCTACATGTTAAGTTAATTACGCCATGTATGTTACATGTTATGTGGCTTATATGTTATGAATGTTACATGCTTATATGTTATGAATGGTACATGCTATGATTAATGTCGATATATGGTTTTTGTGAGTAGGACTGGATTTTACTAAGCCTATGTGCTTATAGTTTATCTTTCCCTCGTACTGCAGATAAGGGTAAGGGATGGATAAACTAAAGGGAGCAGCAGGAGGGGCCAAATGTGTGTGGCAAAGGTATGGGTGGAGAAGATCCGTTAGGTTTATATATATATGTTTACCTATGATGATGATGTGTATGGATGTCCTTACTTATGTCTCCGTATGACAACGATGGTTATGAACCTGAACTAAGCACTAAGTAACTATCTAAGTTATAATGCATGCTCTATGTTAATAAGAAGAAGTAAAGAAGAAGTAAGAAGAAGTATCTATATATGTTATGATGCATGCCCTATGTGAAGAAGAAGAAGTATATATATATATATATATATATATATATATGTCAATGCATGTTTATGTTATAAAAGAAAAAAAATGTCTAAAGTCTTCCGCTGTAAGAAGTACGAAATATGTATAAAGTCTTCCGCTGTATGTATGTATGTATGTATGTATGTACGATCGCGTCACGCGTCGCCCCTCCGGGTTCTGGGTCCGGAAAGGGCGAGCGTGACATAACCATATCTACTGAAGTCATCAGTAAATTTAATGAAGTACCTGTAACCATCTCTAGCAGCAACATTGAAAGGACCACATACATTGCTATGTATAAGTCCTAACAAATCTGTTGCTCTTTCGCTGTGTCCACTAAAGGGAGTCTTGGTCATCTTGCCTAAAAGGCAAGACTCGCATGTCTCATATGATTCAAAATCAAATGAGTCTAGCAGCCCATCCTTATGGAGCTGAGATAAGCGACTCTCATTTATGTGACCTAAGCGACAATGCTAGAGATAGGTTTGGTTCAACTCATTTGACTTGAACCTTTTGGTACTTATGTTATAGATAGGGCTCTCTAAGTCTAGAAAGTAGAGTCCATTCATTAGAGGTGCACTACAATAGAACATATCATTTAAATAAACTGAACAACATTTGTTCTTTATTATAAATGAAAATCCTTTCTTGTCCAAACAAGAAACTGAAATGATGTTCTTAGTTAAAGCAGACACATAACAACATTTATCTAATTCTAGTACAAGCCCAGAGGGCAAAGATAGATCATAAGTTCTTACAGCAACAACAACAACCCTTGCTCCATTGCCTACTCGTAGGTCCACCTCGCCCTTTGTCAATGCCCTGCTATTTCTCAGCGCCTGCACATTGGTACAAATGTGAGATGCACATCCCGTATCTAATACCCATGATGAAGAAATAGATAGATTGACTTCTATAACATTTATACCTGAAGTAGAAGTCTCACTTCTTTTCTTCTTAAGATCTTCCAGGTATGCCTTGCGATTCAGCTTCGCCCAGTGTCTGCTTCCTTGCGATGAAAGCAAGCCCCTTCCTTGGCTACCCCTCCTTTGGGTTTAAGTTCTTTTCCTTTTCCCTTGGCTTGGGACTTTCCCTTACCTTTAGGCTTGCCCTTGCCTTTCTTCTTTTGCACCATCAAAATGGTGTCAGATTTTCCCTTCTTAAGGTTAAGCTCAGCAGTTCTCAACATGCTGAGCATTTCAGGCAATGGCTTATCAATTTCATTCATGTTATAATTCATGACAAATTGATTGAAGGCTTGTGGCAAAGATTGCAAGATCAGGTCAGTGGCCAGCTCTTGGCCAACTGGGAATCCCAACCTTTGTAGGTTTTCTACGTACCCAATCATCTTGAGTACATATTGACCTACGGGAGTCCCTTCTTGCATTTTAGACCCAAACAATGCCTTAGAGACTTCATATCTCTCATGCCTTGCTTGTCCTTGATATAGTTAACGAAGATGTCCAACCATATCATAAGCATTCATGAACTCATGTTGCTTCTGAAGCTCAGAGTTCATGGTCGCGAGCATTAGACATGACACATCTAATGCATCATCTTGATGCTTCTTGTAAGCATCTTTGTCAGCTCGCAAGGCAGTGGCAGGAGGTACCTCCGGAATGGGATGCTCCAGGACGTACAACTTCCTTTCTTGGGTGAGAACAATTCTCAGGTTCCTGTACCAGTCTAGGAAATTCGCTCCATTGAGCTTGTCCTTCTCAAGGACAGAACGCAGAGAGAGAGTGTTCGTGTTTGTCGACATAGTTATCTACAACATACAATGCAGAGAATTAATATCATATTCCTTTTATCATTTAATTAGGCCTTTAATCAAATGATGCTCCCACTGAATTATAGGAATTTTGTAGAATCGAGTTATGGATATGGTCAAACCACATTTACTAGATTCAAACAAACTAGCTATAATTCTTGTGGGACAAGATCCACATCATACTAAGCCTTGAGTTAGCTTTGGTTAAATCGCCCAAGACTTAGTACGATCGGTGGGTAACACATTACCGATTACATCTCTATGCAACTCTTGTTTATAAGATCAAGACCCACATTTACAAAAGACCTTGAGTTAGCTTTGGCTAAATCGCCCAAGATTTAGTGTAAATGCAATCTTAACCTATCTTTCCAACGATTGGAATATGCCTATAGTTCTACTCGATCCAATTGAGTTAACTAGTTTTGCTCAATCTAATTGAGCTTACTCTAACCCAAGCGTGATAGGCGGGACCAAGATTGTCCCCCCGCACCCTACCAAGATAATATGCATTGCTCTGCTTTGGCAGATTCAACAACAACAAATGATCGAGGTAGTGATGGGTATCAAGGCTCGGTAGGCATTTTCGAGTTGATTCGATTATGATCTAATCTAATCATAATGTGTATCTCATATGCATTTAGGCCTTTATTATCCTATATTAGCATGCATCACATACATACAATCATTATTCTAGCATGCATCATATACATACAAGAAAATTATCCTAGCATGCATCATATACATACAAGCATTATTCTACTAGCATGCATCACATACATACAAGCAAAATCGAATATATATATATATATATATATATATATATATATATATATATATATATATATATATATATATATATATATATATATATATATATATATATATATATATATATATATATATATATATATATATATATAATTAAATGTGATATAGTCATGGCCCTACTACGATCTTCTCAAGCCAATGAGAAGATCGGACGGTCAACCGAAGGCTAGCGGCTTCTCCAAGCTCTTCCTTTGACCGTCATGTGTCGTCGTCACCCTTCTCGTAACCTCGTCTTCAAGTGGACTTTCCACCGCTCCATTTTGTATATTACAAATATGAAACTCGAGTTACATTCGAGTCTAAAACTATTTACAACTAGAATATCAAAAAGGAGGTACGGCGCGCAGGTCGCATACACTATACAACACGCACAACCACAAAATGGCACGCAGGCCGTATTATGAATTACAACACATCACATCCCTACTCACAAAATAAACTTTGCGAGTATCCCTACAATGATCTTACAACAACTTAAGTCGCTGTCCCAAAAACCTAAAGCGAGAACTCACCGTTTCGAAGAGTTTTTCTCGACGGTTGAAGCCTATAAGTGTCCCAACACTCGTTGCTTCGATTCTTCGAGAAAAATACTCAAAAATTCTATAAAAATAGGAAATTTACAGAAACATATAAATCTGTAATTTTTTTTATCTAATACAAAAATTACAAAAACGAAGCACATACATGCTTCGCACGTGGCTCTGATACCACAGTTGGGTTTTTCTGAGCCGCAAAAATCGCTTTTTGCGTTGCAAAAACCTCGAAAACCCCGGCCACGGATCCGTGCGAAGATATATTAAAATAAAACATGTATGTGTTTACTAAAAACCTTAGATCTAAGAGGTGAGATCATTACCCTCGATGCGATGCCCTTTGCAAATCCCGCTCGTCCAAAAGGTTCGCCGGAACTCGAGAGTGTCAAGTGCACACTCCTCTATTGGTATCCACACAAGCAATAGGTGGAGAAAAGACAATCTTGAGTGTGCTAGCACTCCTAGAAGGTCTCGGTAAAGGAGGATGGGAGAGGTAGAGAGCTTGAGGGAAGATGATCCAAGGTTGAAGATGATGGAATAAGTAACTCACCAAAATGAATTCCTCCGCAATGGTGTTGGCCGGCCACATTATGGCTTGGGAGGTTACATGCATGCATGTAACTCCAATGCCTCTTGGTCTCCCTCATGATGTGGCACCAATTGACAAAGTCAGTGATGATGTGGAGCATCATCATTGGTCGGCCATGCCAAGTCATCATCATGACATGACATTTGGTCAAGTCAAACTTGACCTTTCATCTTCCCTCTCAAGTCAAGTCAAACTTGACCTCTAATCTCCCATGGTTGATCAAATCTAACCACTTGACTCAAGTCAATTTAATTTAATGAATTTCTATTCATTAATTTAAATTGATTTGATGAATCAAATCTAAATTAGACTCATTCAACACTTGAATCAACTTGAGTCTAACTCAATTAGTCTAATTTGGATTACTCTTAATCCAATTTGGTTCATCCCATGAACCTAATCCTCATGGTTCATCATATGAACCTAATCTCCATCTAATTGCTCTTATGTGTGTGACCCTATAGGTTCTTGTAATGTTGGCAATGTCCCTAAACCGATTTAGGAACATAAGCAATGAGCGGTATCTAGCAACACATCATTGCTACCCAAGTTACAAGAATGTTGAGCTCCAACATCACCTTTGTGACTACTAATCGTGACTCTCACAATATGTGACAATGTCCCTCTATCCTTGACATCTAGATTGACCAATCGAGGCATAGACCGTGTCATCCTCGATACAATCTATATCTTGAACTCCAAGTAGACTCACTCTATTCAAATGAGCTCAATATCTCATATTGACTCATTTGGGCATGGCCATGCACTTCGTGGTCTCACTCTATCAAGAATATCGATGTCACCCCCATCATATAGGAGGGATAGATTCCATCTACATCACTCACATCCCTCCGCATAATTTGTTACATACCCAGTAATCGCCTTTATAGTCCACCCATTTACCGGTGACATTTGACGAAGCCAAAGTATGCAACTCCTTATGTAGGGAACCATGGTGACTTCAGGTCTAAGGACTAATAGTCATACTAATAGCCACATGAGAAAGTATATGACACTCATATAACGATCCATGATACTTTCTCATGGCGGGTCATTCATTATACATTCTCCAATGCATACCCATGTGTCAACTTGATATCTCATATCCATGACTTGTGAGATCAAGTCATCGTGTTGACCTACATGCTAGTCTCTATGCATTAACATTGTCCCTGAATGTTAATACTCGACTAGGAATGATTAAGAGTAGTGTTCTCTATATCATTTCAATATCGATTCAACCAATCGATTGATATAGATAAGAACCTACTACTCAAGGACATTATTATATTTAGTTATTTGGCACAAATACAAGTAAATATAATAACCATGTCTTTATAAATAGGAATATGATACAATAAAGTCCATACAACAATCATCGCATGATTGGCTCTAGGGCTTTCACTAACACAACCTAGGGTTAGCGGCTTCTCCAAGCGCCTCCTTTGACCGCCATGTGTCGTCGGCTCCCTCCCCGTAACTTTGTCTACAAGTGGACCTTCCACCGCTCCATTTTGTACATTACAACCATGAAACTCGAGTTACATTCGAGTCTAAAACTATTTATGACAGGAATTTTAAAAGAAGAGGCACGACGCACAGGTCGCATACCCCTATACAACATGCACAACCACAAAAACGGTGTGCAAGCCGTATTATGAATTACAACATGTTTATCCAATCATATTGGGGTTCTTGGGCCATGACCATCACAGAATTATAAATAATTCTAAATTATGTATTTTACAGAAATTTCCATAATTTTTCCTATTTTCTTTTCAATTTTATGAGTCACCTCTCCGTAACGGTCCCGCTAAGCGGTTTCCGGCCGTGATCGCGGGACAATGCCCATTTCGGGGTTAGGGGCAGCGCCCCTACTCGCAAAATGAACTTTGCGAGTCTCCCACCTTGATCTTACAGTTACTTAAGTCGCTGTCCCAAAAACCTAAAGCGAGAACTTGCCGTTTCGGAGAGTTTTTTCTCGGTGGTTGAAGCCTACAAGTGTCCCAACACTTGTTACTTCGACTCTTCGAGAAAAATACCCAAAAAATCTATAAAAATAGGAAATTTACAGAAACTTATAGATCTATAATTTTTATATCTAACACAAAAACTACGAAACAAAAATACATACATGCTTCGCATGTGTCTCTAATACTACAGTAGGACTATCCGAGCCGCAAAAATCGCTTTTTGCATTGCGGAAACCCCGGAAGTCATCCACGGATCCGTGCGAAGGTAAATAAAACTACATGTATGTGTTTAAAAATTTTAGATCTACTCTAGATTTACATGTTAAGAGTTTACCCTCGATGTGACGCCCTTTGCTTATCCCGCTCATCCAAATGTCTTGCCGAAACTCGAGAGTGTCAAGTGTACACTCCTCTATCGGTATCCACACGAACAATAGGTGGAGAAGATCACTTAGAGTGTGCTAGCACACTAAGGAACCCATGACAAGAGGAGAGGGAGAGAGCTTGAGGGAAGAACCAAGGAAGAAGATGAAGTTCACACAATTAACTTCAACCTAAAGTGGCCGGCCACTTCATGGAGGGGGGTTACATGCATGCATGTAATTCCAAGAGTCAATGGCTCTTGGTCTCCCTCATGAGGTGGCACCCCTTGATGTGTCCATGATGATGTGGAACATCATCATTGGCTGGCCCCCATGCCAAGTCAACATGACATGACAATTGGTCAAGTCAAAATTGATCATTCATCTTCCCTCTCAAGTCAAGTCAAACTTGACCTATTATCTCCCATGGTTGATCAAATCTAACCACTTGATTCAAGTCAATTTGATTTAATGAATCTCTATTCATTATTTTAAATTGACTCAATGAATCAAATCTAAATTAGACTCATTCAACACTTGAATCAAATTGAGTCTAACTCAATTAGTTTAATTTGGATTACTCTTAATCCAATTTGGTTCATCCCATGAACCTAATCCTCATGGTTCATCATATGAACCTAATCTCCATCTAATTGCCTTTTGTGTGTGACCCTATAGGTCCTTGTAACATTGGCAATGCTCCTAAACCGATTTAGGAACATAAGAAATGAGCGATATCTATCAACACATCATTGCTACCCAAGTTACAAGAATGTTGAGATCCAACATCACCTTTGTGACTACTAATTGTGACTCTCACAATATGTGACAATGTCCCTCTATCCTTGACATCTAGATTGACCAATTGAGGCATAAACTATGTCATCCTCGGTACAATCTATATCTTGAACTCCAAGTAGACTCACTCTAATCAAATGAGCTCAATATCTCATATTGACTCATTTGGGCATGACCATGCACTTAGTGATCTCACTATATCGAGAATAACGATGTCACTTCCGTCATATAGGAGGAATAACTCCTATCTACATCACTCACATCCCTCCACATAATTTGTTACATATCCAGTAATCACCTTTATAGTCCACTCATTTACGGGTGACGTTTGACGAAACCAAAGTATGCAACACCTTATGTAGGGAACCATGGTGACTTCAGGTCCAAGGACTAATAGTCATACTAATAGACACATGAGAAAGTATATGATACTCATATAATGATCCATGATACTTTCTCATGACGGGTCATTCAATATACATTCTCCAATGCATACCCATGTGTCAACTTGATATATCATATCCATGACTTGTGAGATCAAGTCATCGAGTTGACCTACATGCTAGTCTCTACGCATTAACATTGTCCCTGAATGTTAATACTTGACTAGGAATGATTAAGAGTAGTGTTCTCTATATCATCTCATTGTCGATTCAACCAATCGATTGATATAGATAAGAACCTTCTACTCAAGGACGTCATTATACTTAGTTATTTGGCACCAATACAAGTAAATATAATAATCATGCCTTTATAAATAGGAATATAATATAATAAAGTCCATACAACTATCATCACATGATTGACTCTAGGGCTTTCACTAACAAGTGCGATGAATTCTGTGTAGGGATGTATACTAAAAAGTCTATCTTTTGTATGAACATCTTTATTTTGAAATAAGAATCACATGATCATTGTTTACATATTTTTATGGTTATGCATATTGTCTAATACTTTACATTATAGATAACATGGTGTGTGGTGTCACACGGGAGATCATGTTATCGGTTCCTTGTAAAGTATAAGTAAAGGCTCACAACCGAGATGACTTTAGACAAACCATCGGAATGGTTGTAGTGTGATTTGGTATTGGTTTGTCTTGACCATAGAATCACACTAGTGCACTTTGTGTGTATTGAGTAGGACCGACTTAGAGGTGATTCGATTTATTACTGACTATATAATCGAATCGGACCTCAGATATTATATTGTACATACTCTTAATCCCGATATAATAACGGGCACATATACTTAGTATTCATCTCTTTGATTTACCAATGGACGAGATTTATAGATTAAATCGATAGGCTTGGTAAGTTGGGAGATGATATTATTTATATGGTGTGTCGTTGATTATAGGAGGAAACCGTGTCCTATACATTAGGATGATGATGTCCCCTTGAGGAGCTCATAAGGTTCATCATGTGAACCCTGCAGGTGGACTTGGTCCGGCATGATGAAAAGTTTGAGTGGTACTACTCATGGAGTTAGATGTTGATTAATTATTGGTCAGTAAATTAATTAATCGACGGACATTCGAGATCTTAAACATGGGGAGAAAATGTACATATAATATTTGGAGCCCATATTAACTTATGGGGGTTGGTGAGGTAGATCAATGATAATCCTTTAGTGGATTGGATTATCATTAATGGATCGGACTTTATGTGGGCTTGATCCATGGGTGGCCAAGATCCAACTCCTCCTCATGGTCCCTAATGTAGCCTATTAACACCTCATGAAGCTTAGATCCAATGGATAGAAACAGAACTCTAGATCCAAAGGTAGAGATTAAATCTCTAGATCCGATGGTTGAGATTAAATCTCTAGATCCGATGGTTGAGATTAAATCCCTAGAACCAATGGTGGAGATTAAAAGGAGGCTTATCCCTAACTCTATAAAAGGAGGGCAAGGGGTTGGCGTGGAGGACAATTAAAGAGAAGCTAGGGTTTTGGAAGTTGGCAGCAAGGCATAAGAGCTAGGGTTTGGGCTTGGGCGGCACCTAATAAGGAAATATTTTCCTTGTGTTGTTCTTCTTCCCCAAGCTGCCAGCGCCCTTGGAGTTCATTTCAGCCCTTGGTCGGCCTCCAAAACAGGTCCTCTCCTTCTCCTTGGCCGGTGGAACAAAGGTTTAGGGTCCTCCCTTGAAGCTTTTGGTCGGCCACTCTCAATCTCCTCTTCCTTATTGGTATGGTTGTCCAAACAGTTTGATATGAAGGACTTGGGAGAAGTGAGACACATCCTTGGGATCAAGGTTATAAGGGATCACAGAAAAAGGATGTTGTGCTTATCTCAAGCTTCATACATAGACACCATTTGGCTCGTTTTAGCATGCAGAACTCCAAGAAAGGTTTTCTACCTTTTAGGCATGGAGTACCTTTATATAAAGAGATGTGTCCTAGAACATCAAAGGAGATAGAGGAAATGAAGGTGGTTCCTTATGCTTCGGCAGTAGGAAGCCTCATGTATACTATGCTATGTACGAGGTCAGATATCTGCTTTATCGTATGCATGGTTTGCAGATATCAGAGTAATCCTGGACAGAGACTTTGGACTGCGATAAAGCATATATTAAAGTACCTGAGAAGGACTAGGGATTATATGCTGGTATACCAAGCAGATCAATTACTCCTTGTGGGTTACACAAATTCTGACTTCCAATCAGATAGGGATAACACTAAGTCTACCTCGGGTTTTGTATTTACTTTGGGAGGTGGAGCCATTGTATGGAGGAGTGTCAAGTAGAAATGCGTGGCGGACTCTACCATGGAAGCTAAGTATGTGGCAGCCTCTGAGGCAGCCAAAGAAGCTGTATGGCTCAGGGACTTCTTGATAGACTTCGATGTGATTCTTGGTTTTCCCAGAACTATCATAATTTATTGTGATAACAGTGGTGTAGTTGCAACCTCGAAGGAACTACGAGCCCATAAGGCAAGTAAACACATAGAGTGCAAGTACCACCTGATATGAGAGATTGTAAAATAGGTAGAAGTTACTGTTGCCAAGATTGCATCAGAGGATAACTTGGTAGATCCTTTCACTAAGACCCTTCTAGCGAGAGCTTTTGATGGGCATGTGGAGGGAATGGGAATTAGATGTATAACACTTTGATGGCAGCATAGTCTTTTAGTATAAGTGGGAGATTGTTGGGATGTATACTAAAAGCCTAGCCTTTGTATGAACATCTTTATTTTTGAAATAAGAATCACATGATCATTGTTTGCATATTTATGGATATGCATATTGTCTGATACTGTACATTGTAGATAACATGGTGTGTGGTGTCACACGGAAGATCATGTTATCAGTTCCTTGTAGAGTATAAGTAGAGGCTCACAATTGAGATGGTTTTGGACAAACCATTGGAATGGTTGTAGTGTAATTTGGTATTGATTTGTCTTGACCATAGAATTACACTAGTACACTTTATGTGTATTGCGCAGGATCGACTTAGATGTGATTCAATTTATTGCTGACTACATAATTAAATCGGACCTCAGATATTATGGTGTACATGCTCTTAATCCCGATATAATAACGAGCATATATACTTAGTATTTATTTCTTTGATTTACCAATTGGCGAGATTTATAGATTAAATCGATAGGCTCGGTAAGTTGGGAAATGATATTATTTACATGATGTGTCGTTGATTACAGGAGGAAACTGTGTCCTATGTATTAGGATGATGAAGTCCCCTTGAGGAGCTCATAAGGATCATCATGTAAACCCTGCAGGTGGACTTGGTCTGACATGATGATGAGGTTGAGTGGTACTACTCATGGAGTTAGATGTTGATTAATTAATTATCAGTAAATTAATTAATTGATGGACATTCGATATCTTAAACACAGAGAGATATTTGTACAATTAATATATGGAGCCCATATTTATTCATGGGGTTGGTGAGGTAGATCAATGATAATCTTCTAGTGGAATGGATTATCATTAATGGATCGAATTTTATGTGGGTCATATCCATTGGGCGACCAAGATCCAGCTCCTCCTCATGGTCCCTATTGTAGTCTACTAAAACCCTCATGAAACCTAGATCCAATGGACATGATTAAAAGAAGGTTTGGGAAAAATCTATAAATAGGAGGCAAAGGCTTAGGCGGCACATAAGAATTGGAATTCTAGGGTTTGCTTCTTGTCTTGGGCGGCAAGGTTTGGAGAGGCTAGGGTTTTTGGTTTGTCCATCTTCTCTAGGGTCAGTGGCAACAAGTGGAAGGGACAAGGGTTTGGTTCTTCTCCCTCACTTGGTCAGCATTCTCTATCCCTCTCCATTGCCGACACCTCCTTCCTTTTTCTCCTTGACTGGCGACAACAAGAACCCATCTTCTTGGCCGGCGCCCACTTCATCCTCTCCCTTTCCTTGACCGGCGACAACAATTCAGCAAGGAGGATTGTTGGTCGGCACTAGATAGGAGAAGAAGGGAGCGTTCATCTTCCCTTTGTTCGGAGCAAGCAAGGAAGGGAAGAAGCGATCTAGGAAGGTTTTAACTCTTTGAGGATCGTTGCCCACACAACGTTCAAGAGGAGGATAGGACATACAATAGAAGATCAAGAGGTATACAAGAGATATAATCTTGTTTGTTTTGATTTAGTTCTTTTGTATAATGCATGTGGCTAATTTACTTGGACCCCGAAGATAAACACAAAAACCGGTGATCCGTACATCATCTATTCCACGGTTAATCGAGGAAAAGAGTTAGGTTGCTTGAATAACAAGTTTATTCAAGAGACCACTCGAATCAAATAGCACGATGATGGATTGGTTGCTTGGGTAATCCATCTTCGTCAAGGATTAAATTTTTTAATCTAGGGATGTAGATAGGATAGCCATGCAAAAGCGACCAAGTTGAATCAGGAAGTGAAGCTTCGACCTTCAAGCATAAGTCCAAGCATATAGTCTTGGCGCAGTGTTCGCAAACACTAGGTGGTTTTGCTCCGGCAGGGTTGTTATTGTTGGTGCAATCGGCTCAGGTCACGATTGACCATACTCGAGTTTGACTCGAGTGATGTTTTGATGTTTGACAAAGTGAGTTGACATTGATGTTTGACATTAATGTCTATTGATGTTTTGGGAAGATTATTTATACAATCGACCCGGGTTATGATTAACCGGACTCGAGTTTGACTCGAGGGAGACTTTTATGGTTGACTAGGGTTGACCATGTGATTATGGGAAAGTCCAAGCATGGGTCTTGGCAAGGTAAAGTCCAAGTTATGGGTAGTTAGCATGGAACATCCAAGTGGGACACTTGGCAAGGAAAATTCCAAGCATGGGTCTTGGCAATGGAAAGTCCAACGTGGGTTGGCAAGGGAAAGTCCAAGCTCGAGTATTGACATTTGAGAAGTCCAAGGGGTTTGATATTGGCAGCGTAAAGTCCAAGCGGGAGTCTTGGTAGCATAAGTCCAATGGTTGGCGGCGTAAAGTCCAAGCGGAGTCTTGGCGGCGTAAGTCCAATGTGCCTTGGCGGTGTAGACACCATTAGCATGACATAGCCGATGGAAGCACCTGAAGGCTAGCGCGATGGATGAACAAGTCATGGATCACTTGGAGGGATCCGAGAGGTGTGAGGCTGATGGAGGTGGCTAGAAGGCTTAGGTCTAGGCTAAGGGTGGTCTAGCAAGTGTGGGGGAACCAAACTTGGGCTAAAACCTCATGTTTGAGGTGTGCCAGTTGACTAGTGTCATGTGTCAGTCGACTGGTGTAAGTCAACTAGGGTTTGACTGCGGGAATTGCCCTAGCAATCGACTGCCATAGGTGGGCAGTCGACTGATTGGAAGAGCAGTCGACTGGTGCTCGAGAAATCGAGCACAGAATGGAGTCTCACTCGACCGCTGCGGTCAGCAGTTGAGTGATGGCTTGATCAGTCGACTGATGGTCATAATTAGTCGACTGATGATGGATCCGTTGGATTTTTCTAGCGTGGATCTAGCCATTGTCTCGCGACTGATGGTCCTGATCAGTCGACTAAATGACTTTTTCCAGCACAGGTAGAAGCTTTATAAGGAGCTCGTGGAGGAGGAAAAAGGTAGCGGTTCTTGAGGGCATTTTGGGCGATTTGCTATTGCAAATTAGGATCTCCAAGTTGATTTCAAGCAACTAAGTGATCAAGCATTCAAAGAGCATTATAAAATAGTTTTTCTTTACTTGCATTATATTTCATTATTGTAATTGATTGTATCCATTTAGATTATTATTGTAATCAATTGTAAGGGATTTCTCCACCTCTGACTTGTGTCGAGATGGACTTATTTGTGATCAGTGATTGCGTGTGCATCACTAGAGCTCTTTAGAGCTCGATCCGTGGAGTAGGAACCATTCGATTCCGAACCACGTTACATACTCGTGTTCGTGTGTAATTGTCTTATTTCATTATTGTTATTATATATATTCCACTGTGCTAACGAAATTTGTAGACGTACACGCGAAAGAATTCTATCACGTATAGCACGATGCTATTCACCCCCTCTAGCATTCCAACAATCATCAACAAGTGGTATCAGAGCGAGGCCGCTCTTGAAGTTTAACAACTAAGGGAGCACGCTAGAGGGAAGAAGATGGATCTTCAAGAAAGATGGGGCGATGACATAGCGATTCCACCCGCCTTCGACCGCGAAGATTTCGCATACTGGAAAGGTAGGATGGAATATTTTCTAATGTCAAATATAGAAAATTGGTTTTCCGTGATTATAGGATTTGATGCTCCGAGAGGAGAGAACGGAGAAATCCTCAAGATGAAGTGATGGACCGAGGAGCAACGATAAAAATTCAAGACAACCGTTAAGGTAACAAAAATGTTAGTTAATTTGATACCTAACAATATTTTGTTTAGATTAGGAAGCTATAGGGATGCCAAGGAGTTGTGGAACAAGTTGGTCAAGTTCTACGACAATCCCGAATCGGTCCAAGAAGACTTGGAAGAGGAGGAGACCAAAGAGGAAGCTTCATCATCCTCACAAGAAAGTGAGGAGTCAACCTTCGGATCGGAGGAAGAAGAGGTGGAAGAAGTGGAAGAAGCATCCACTTCTAGGATTGAGGAGATTAGAGCATCCTCAACACCGGAGCAACAAGAAGAACCATCTACATCTGGTAGTGAGGAAGAGCAAGCTCAAGAGAACCTCACCTCCACTATAGGTAACTCAAACATGTGTTAATAATAAAATGCATATAATATGTTTTGAGTGTAGGGAAACCAGGCACTACAAAAGCAAGTGTCCGAAACGGATTAGGAAAACTCCTCTGGCACCAAAAGTCAAAGATGTCGGTGTCCAAAGTCAAAAGAGCAAGGAACATGTCATATGCTTCAAGTGCAATTCAAAAGGGCATTACCGGAGTCAATGCCCAAAGGGGGAGAAAAAGAGAGCATTACAAGTAGGGGGAGCTTCTATAGCTAACCCTAAGGTATATTTAAACAATGCTTGTTCTTTAAATTCTGAAATTAAAACTCATCTAGATGAACTAAAACTCATTTTAATTATAAGGTGGATCATTGGGAAAGCTTGTGTACAAGTCATGTACATAGAGCCCAAGGAATATGATCCAAAATAAGGTTTTAAAAATATTTTTGAAAAAACCTTGGTGAAGTCTATCTTTTGATAGCAATCACCATTGATGAGATTGATACAAAGTGAGCTAAAACTTAGAAGTTTTATTCACTTTTGAATTTTGTATCAATTTCAATATTTTATTGGTAAAATAATTTTCAAATATTTTTCACCCATTGTATTGTTCATAAGTATTATACGTATCAAATTTCATGATTTTTCGAATTACGTATAATTATTTATGATTTTCCAAAATATGTTTCTGATAATTGAAATTCTGAAATTTCAGTTATCAGTCGACTGCCCTGGGTGGCAGTCGACTGATGTGACCGACAGTCGACTGGTAACTGACGGAGTCGACTGCCAATGCTGATTTCAGGAAAACAAGGTTTGTTTAGCCCGTGTTCAGCTGCGATTAAGGTCCCTAACCACTCCTAACCCTAGGATATACTCTGGGAAGCATTGTAAAGGGTGAAAATCCATTGGATATGGATTTGGAGAGGTGTTAGGTCAAAGTATCAAATTTAAGGGTGGAAGAGTTCATGTTTGAACTTTGAAGCTTATTTTTGATGGTTTAGAGTTTCTATTGGCTTAGAGACTTCCCAAGGACATTGTTGGTGCAATGGTCAAGGGGGAGCAAGCCTTTAGGGGGAGGTATCCTTCATGGAATGATGGATGGTATTTTTCCTCATGAGGAGGAAAATGGGATTTTGAGAGACCCAATTTGGAAATTGGGAGAGAGTATAGGATTGCCTCTCTTGAGTGAAATGAGACTTATCACTAGGAAGATGGTAGGCATCCTAGGTATTGTTGGACCAAAGGGGAGATTGTAAGATCTCATTGGGACATGAGACATTGACCTCCTTGGAGAAGACCTTTTTGATGTTAGTCAAAAAGGGGGAGAATGTTTGGGATTACCAATTTGGGATAATTGGTAAGGAGATTCGAGTTAGTGGCCTAACTCAAGGTTTGTTTTTGTCAAACAACAAAAAGAGGGAGATTGTTGGTGCAATCGGTCGAGGTCACGATTGACTAGACTCGAGTGATGTTTTGATGTTTGACAAAGTGAGTTGACATTGATGTTTGACATTAATGTCTATTGATGTTTTGGGAAGATTATTTATACAATCGAACTGGGTTATGATTAACCGGACTCGAGTTTGACTCTAGGGAGACTTTGATGGTTGACTAGGGTTGACCATGTGATTATGGGAAAGTCCAAGCATGGGTCTTGGCAAGGTAAAGTCCAAGTCATGGGTACTTGGCATGGAAAGTAAAGTGGGACACTTGGAAAGGAAAAGTCCAAGCATGGGTCTTGGCAATGGAAAGTCCAACATGGGTTGGCAAGGGAAAGTCAAAGCTTGAGTCTTGACATTTGAGAAGTCCAAGGTGTTTGATATTGGCGGCGTAAAGTCCAAGCAGGAGTCTTGGCAGCATAAGTCCAATGGTTTGCGGTGTAAAGTCCAAGCGGAGTCTTGGCGGCGTAAGTCCAATGTGCCTTGGCGGTGTAGACACCGTTAGCATGACATAGCCGATGGAAGCACCTGAAGGCTAGCGCGATGGATGAACAAGTCATGGATGACTTGGAGGGATCCGAGAGGCGTGAGGCTGATGGAGGTGGCTAGAAGGCTTAGGTATAGGCTAAGAGTGGTTTAGCAAGTATGGGGGAACCATATTTAGGCTAAAACCTCATGTTTGAGGTGTGCTAGTCGACTGGTGTCATGTGACAGTCGATTGGTGTAAGTCAACTAGGGTTTGACTGCGTGAATTGCCCTAGCAGTCGACTGCCATAGGTGGGCAGTCGTCTGATTGGACAAGCAATCGATTGATATTGTGATCAGTCGACTGGTGCTCGAGAAATCGAGCACAGAATAGAGTCTCACTCGACCGCTGCGGTCAGCAGTCGAGTGATGACTTGATCAGTCGACTGATGGTCATAATCAGTCGACTGATGATGGATCCGTTGGATTTTTCCAGCGTGGATCTAGTTGTTGTCTCACGACAATAGTGGCATCAGTCGACTGATGGTCCCGATCAGTCGACTGATCGACTTTTTCCAGCACAGGTAGAAGTTTTATAAGGAGCTCGTGGAGGAGGAAAAAGGTAGCAGTTCTTGAGGGCATTTGGGGCGATTTGCTGTTGCAAATCAGGGTCTCCAAGTTGATTTCAAGCAACCAAGTGATCAAACATTCAAAGAGCATTGTAAAGTAGTTTTTCTTTACTTGCATTGTATTTCATTATTTTAATTTCTTATATCCATTTAGATTATTGTTGTAATCAATTGTAAGGGATTTCTCCACCTCTGACTTGTGTTGAGAAGGAGTTATTTGTCATTAATGATTGCGTGTGCATCACTAGAGCTCTTTAGAGCTCGATCCGTGGAGTAGGAACCGTTCGGTTCCGAACCACATTACATACTCGTGTACGTGTGTGATTGTCTTATTTCATTATTGTTATTATATATATTCCGCTACGCTAACGAAATTTGTCGACGTACACGCGAAAGAATTCTATCACGTATAGCACGACGCTATTCACACCCACTCTAGCGTTCCAATGATCATCAACAGTTTCCCTGGGCTAGTTTTTCCAGACTCAGGGTGGTTTGGGACTACTCACAGTCTAGGACAGTCCTCCCTGAACTTCCCTCCCCGTCCAGGGCAGTACTCACTGGCCAGGGCACTCCGCCCTGTCCAGGGCACTTCGCCCTATCCAGGGCACTTCAAAAAAAAAAAATTTTGATGAGGAAGGGTGAATAGGCCCACCCATAATGGCCTATCTAGTTTGTAGCAAACGGCTATGGTAAAGACATTAAATCCGTTTATGACTGAGGCTTGGCCAAAAAGCCTAATAGAGGTGAATAGGCCCACCTGAATGGCCTATCTAGTCCGTAGCAAATGGCTACGGTAAAGACATGACAAATTCGTTATTGGCTGATCACTTGCCAAAAGTGAAAAACTTGGAGGACCGTGACTAGAGGGACAAAGGAGGCAAGCCGTTGTAAGATGTATTGAGCGGGTAAAGAGACATGGAAAATGCACACGCATTGTACACAAGAGCTGGACATGTAGGTGTTGATGTATTGAGCGAGAGGGCTAGAGCCCATGAGAGGGGTGGGTAGAGAGCACTTGTACGCTGCAGCCGGGATGCATCTCAGATCTGACACTTCGTCAGACTTGACATGAGCATGAAGCCCAGGCTACTGTATGTTTGTGCTTTTCTTTGATGATATATATTTACCTTTCATAAAAAAAAAGCATGTAGTCTTGGCGGTGTAAAGTCCAAGCAGACCTGGCTAAGGAAGTCCAAAAATAAAGTCTTGGCAGCGTAGGTCCAAACATGTAGTCTTAGCGGCGTAAAGTCCAAGCGGACTTTTGTTGGGTTTCCGACACCGCGGCGAGTGTGTGTTCAAACATGTTTCGTTAACATGTGCATAGCAGAAGAAATAAAAAGCAATAAATCTAATTTATTACAACACACACACCAAATGCATGCATAGTACAACATGTGTAGACATAATCATAGTTTCAAATTTTGCAATAAAAGGAAATTATTCTAGGTATACCTAACGTATCACGTGCAGTGGGAAAGACATCAACCGGAGTGACTCTCGCTAGAATTGCCTATATCCATATCAACACCGACTATTGTCGGGATGACTTCACAAAGCCACGAGCCTCATCTTCTCAGGAGTCACTAGCCTCATGTCAAAGACGATGTGATTGAGAGAAGATCACAATCCGAATCAAAATTCGGATTCAAAAATGAGTCCCCAAAACTCGCTTCTCTGGAGAGGTATTCGTCAACCATTTGATGAATCCTTTGTCCTCCTCCTATGAGGATTACCGGAGATCAAATCCCCGACAAGGTAGCCGCTGTCGGAGCTCCAAACGTTGTCCAAACAACGCTCCGACACGAAGGGAGGAAGCTGTCCAGAATTCTAGACAGATTGGTGGAGGGGTTGCGCCGGCCCAAAGATAATGGCCGGCTGCTCCTTGGTCACTTGAGCCAAGGGAAGTCGCCGGAGGGTCACCGGAGGATCGCCGACAGGAGCTTGGATGCCGACAGTAGCTTGGACGGCGACACAAAGCTGGGCGGCAACAAGGTTGGGCGGCGGCAAGGAGAAGAGAGGGAGGGGCGGCAAGACTAAGATTAGGTTTTCACAAAACCCTTAAGCCCTGTTTTTATAGAGAACACATTCTCCTAATGGTTATTGTCATAACCAAAAATCCGTTAACCCGCTCCAATAACTTAAGTTAAAATAAACCGAACCGAGTTGGTCTATTTTAAGTTAAAATGAACCGAACCAACTTTGGTTAATTCATTTAAAACAAACCAAACCCCTTTGGTTTATTCTTCACCATTGGATTAGAACCAAACCAATTTGGTTCATCCATCATGTCTTCATAAGACACGACCCATCCACGCTTCCATTGTGACTAAAACAATTTCATGCTCGATCCTTGTTTGGTCCAACCAAACTTAGTTTCTCTCGGTTTGAGAATCTCATTCTCAAGCTCATTTTAAATCCTTCGGATTACGCTCGTTGTGCGTGTGACCAAATAGATTCTCGGTTTATGTTGGCCGTCTATAATTAACCATTAATTATAGAATGATCATGAGTGGCACCTAGTAGTACATCATGATCCCCAATTAACCGAAAGATCAATGGTTGATCCAGAACTATTTCTGAAACCCTTCAGCAGCTACAATGAATCATGCCCCGTTCCCTTCACGCATCTTATACCCACTTGGTTTAGGACATGGTCTATAGTGTCAATCCCCACTAGGTTGACTACGTCACACCTAGCCCAAGTATCATTTCCTTATCCTACAGATTCTAGTTACTGCACATGTATCCAAGAGTACCTTACTCTATAGGGTGTTGAATGCTACTGGATGTCAATCTTACCTATCTCGATTGGAGTAATTGACAGAATATATAGTCTTTGCCATTCTTTCATGTGGACCACAAAGCACCCGCCGATAGCGTGGAGTGACATATGCAGACCGAAAGAGGAAGGAGGCCTGGGGCTGAGGGATTTGAGGGCATGGAACATGGCTCTGCTGGCCAAGGTTCTATGGCGAACACAAGAGAAGAAGGACACCTTATGGATTCGATGGGTGCATCACACATATATACAACAAGGAGATATATGGGAATGGAAAAGCAAGCACAAGGACTCCCCACTCCTAAAGCAGCTGATACTCATCAAGAATAACATCCTAACCACTGCAGGGAACCCAGAAGGAGCGAGACAACTCTTAGGCACATGGTTTGGAAAAAGAAAAGGTGGAGTCAAGAGGGCATATGATTATTTTAGAAATACTGGAACTAGGAAACCATGGGTGATGACAGTGTGGCAGAAGGATATACATCCAAGCCATAGGTTTACGCTGTGGATGTTAGCCCAGGGCAAGCTACCGGTACGAGCCAGACAAGAGTACCAAGAAGATAGGAGATGCATCTTCTGTAACTAAACAGAGGAGACTTTGGACCACGTCTTTTTCAGATGTGAGCATATTCGACAGTTATGGGGAAGAGTTCGAGGGTGGCTGCGGATAAGGGCAGAAATGGGCACTTATAGGCATATGCTGAGAACTTTCAAAGCGCGGTATAAGAAAGCATCTGGTTTAAACCGAGCATGCCACCTAGCCATGTCAGCATTAATCCACTTTGTTTGGAGGGCGAGAAACTCTAGTAGATTCGAAGGAACAAGGTTTGAAGGAGATCTGATCTTCCGCAAAATACAAGTCCATGTGTACAGAGCAATGGAGGGATATGATCTTCAGCTCCCAGCAGGGATTACGTGAAGAAGCCAGGGTAGTCCCCCCCTCTCTCCCTCTTTCCTTACCTGTGTTACATAATACTTTTGCTTCTGTATTGGTCAATTGTGTCCTTCCAGGGTACCTAGACATCCCCCCCTCATTCCCTCAACCTTCGATCTTCAGGGCAGTTCCCCACCTCCCCAGGGCTGTTCTTGGCCTCCGAAAGCATCCCTCTGGTCCCCAGGGCAGTAGGACTACCCCCCCTTAGATTTCCTAGTCTTAGGGCAGTAGTACTCCCCCGTCCTACAGGGGGGTTCCCTTACTTCCTGGGCACTTTCCCCATGGTCTAGGGCAGTTCTACTTTGAACCCCCCCTACTTCTCCACCTTCCAGGGCAGTTCACCATTTTTCTAGTCCATCTCCCCCTGTCCCAGGCCAGCAGAGTAAGTTCCCTGTGCTTTTATCCCTGAGCCTCTAATCCCCTACCCTCCCCCTCCCGGTCAGTTTTGCACCCTCTCAGGGTAGGTTCACGCCATCCAGAACAAATTTGCACCCTCCCAGGGCAGATCTACACCCCTCCGGAGAAGTTCCTCTGTTCCAGGGCAGTTCTTTGGACCCAGGACGGTTACACTGGCTGACTAGTTTAGCCATTGTCCAGGGTGGTTTCTTCACCCAAGGAAGCTACTCTTCTCTTGGCTGGTCTCCATAGAGCCCTTGCGCAGGGTAGTTTATAAAAAAAAATCGGTTTACTTATGATCATAGTAGTTGCTCCGGCTCTAGGATGGTTTTACGTGACTCCTAGTTGCCCCCTTGATCAGGATGTTTCTCCGGCTCCAGGGTGGATTAGGATGGAAGGCTGCTCCATCCCCAGGCTAGTTAACCCTTGGACAGGGCAGTCCTCCTCGACTCCAAGCTAGACCTCCTTGCCTCGGCTAGTGCTCCTTGACCAGGGTGGACTCTTTGCTTCCTTTCTAGGCTAGTTAAACCTCTTACAGGGCAATTTGTCTTCAATGTGGGCACTCCAGGGCAGTTTTGAAGCGTTTGGTTCGCTGAAGTGATAGGGCAATTTCTCTAACTCCAGGGTGGTTTTTAGGGCCAACGCACCTTGCCCAGAGCGGTTACCG
The DNA here is from genome assembly GCA_025175895.1 of Wurfbainia villosa. NCBI lineage: Eukaryota > Viridiplantae > Streptophyta > Magnoliopsida > Zingiberales > Zingiberaceae > Wurfbainia > Wurfbainia villosa. The sequence continues at coordinate 92,874,399 of CM045989.1, forward strand.
GGGCCAGGGCAGTCCCCCACGACCAAGACCCACTGGCCAGGGCAGCTCCCTTACCCAGGATAGTCCGTTTGCTCCCGGCTAGGCTTTCCTCTCTGGATCCAGGGTCGTTCTCTCCCCGGCCAATTCGCTCACTAACTAGGGCAGTCATCTTACTCAGGGAAGTTCTACTACTCCAAATTGGTTTAAAAAAAAAAAGGAAGGACAGATCTTGGCAGTTGCTATTTTGATGAAGGAGGGTGAATAGACCCACCCATAATGGCCTATCTAGTCCGTAGCAAACGACTATGGTAAAGACATCACAAATCCGTTTATGGCTGAGGCTTGGCCAAAAACCCTAGTAGAGGTGAATAGCCCCACCTAAATGGGCTATCTAGTCAGTAGTAATGGCTACGGTAAAGACATGGCAAATCTGTTATCAGTTGATCACTTGCCAAAAGTGACAAATGTTGGAGGACCATGATGCTAGCTGGACATAGGAAGAAAGATGGCACAAGAAGGTACACATGAGGAGATGAGTGCAGTTGGATGGTTCATAGGAGCAAAAGACATACGGATAGAGTGCATGCACTGTACGCATGGGTTGGATGCATGAAGGATGATAAAGAGGGATGAGTGGATGTATTAAGCGAGAGGGTTGGTACCCAAGTGAGCACATGTACGCCGCACCTTGGATACATCTCAGATCTGACACTTCGTCAGACATGACATGAGCATCAATCCTAGGCTATTATATGATTGTGCTTTTTCTTTGAAGATATATATTTACCTTTCATCAAAAAAAAAAGAGTACCTTACTCTAAACATGTAATGCTTTGGCCAAAGACTTTAGTAACAATCCGATGAGAGGCTATGGGTATATATCTCCTCGCAAGGAGTGGTGAATCCTTTATAGACTATTCAAACACCTTCGATCACTTTGACTTATGCCCAATAATCCCGGGTCCACATCTCCTCAGAGATGCTTGCTTAAGATGTCAAAGCATAAGTCTTCATGACCAAGATGACTTGAATACCGCAAGTCAAAGGAACATCGCACTTAAGCTATAGTTAGAACATCATTGACATATCTATATATGCAGAGAACCATATGAAGTTTTACAGTTGGTCACTCCAATGAACTAGTTATCATAACTAGCATCCACAATTAACTCTGGACATCACAATGTCTCTAGCCAGTAAGAATCAACTGATTGGATACACCAAGAAGTATACCTCGTGCTAGTCTCGACAAAATTGATGGTGTCCAAATCCATCAATTCATCGACTAGGGAAAATTCCAATACATCACAATTATACATGTAGAGATACTCACTAGTTGTGATCCAATCACAAATTCCCTCATGCTGTGAATTGTATCATGGACATTCAGTAAATGAGTTTAAGATCTAATCAAATACATGAAAATATGTATACTTAAATAATGAATCTTCATTTATCATATAAATAGTTTAAATATAAGGCGATTGCCTACGGAAATCTCATATATTACTAACAAACTCCCACTTGGCCTAATGCCAATCGCTACGGTATCCAATACCATAAGCTCTAACATGACCCTCAAACTTACTTGGAGGTAATGTCTTAGTTAAAGGATCCGCTAAGTTCCTTTCAGTGGGAATATTCTCGATTTGTATTTCCTTCCTACTTATGATCTCTTTGATCAAATGATAGCGGCGAAGCACATATTTGGATCGTTGATGAGATCTTGACTCTTTTGCCTGTGCAATTGCTCCATTGTTGTCATAGTAAATCGATATTGCTTCAACAATTGCTGGAACTACACCAAGTTCATAAATGAACTTCTTGATCCAAACCGCTTCCTTTGCTGCTTCCGAAGCTGCAATGTATTCTTCCTCAGCGGTAGAATCCGCTACAGTATCTTGTTTGGAACTTTTCCAACTCACTGCGCCCCCATTCAAGGTGAACACGTACCCAGACTGAGACTTAGAATCATCCTTGTCTATCTGGAAGCTGGCATCCATATACCCGCGTATCACCATGTCCCCTTCTCCATATATTAGGAACACATCCTTAGTTCTTCTTAAGTACTTAAGGATCATCTTAACAGCCACCCAATGATCCATTCCTGGATCAAACTAGTATCTGCTCGTGACACTCAGAGCATACGATACATCGGGCCTCGTACATAACATAACATACATGATAGATCCTATTGCGGATGCATAGGGAATCTTACTCATGCAAATCCTCTTGTCTTTTGTGCGCGGATACATAGACTTCGAAAGATGTATCCCATGCCTGATGGGTAGGAAACCTTTCTTGGATTCCGACATGCTAAACCTCTTTAGCACTCGGTCTATATATGTAGATAGCGAAAGACCAAGCAACCGCTTCGATCTATTTCTATAGATCTTAATCCCGAGGATGTAGGTTGCTTCTCCCAAGTCTTTCATGGAGAACGTCTTGGACAACCAAATTTTAACTGACTGTAAGACATAAACATCATTTCCTATAAGTAATATGTCATCGACATACAATACTAGGAACACGACTGCACTCCCACTAACCTTCTTGTGTTGGTGCAGGGGCACCAGATAATCGAACCTGTGTTTTGATTATGGCAAAGACACAAAGTTAAGTTTACATAGTTATCTCACGAGCTAAGTCAAGTGTGCAGAAAGTGCTAAAGCTAGAGTTGAAGGTCAACAACACTCAGAGGGAGCCGTTGTTGTCGGGCAACACCGAGATGATTTCGGAGGGAGCCGAAGGAATCAGGTGGAAGACTGAAAGCAGAAGCTACAAGTTGAGGTGAGCTCGTGTGAGTGAGAGATGGTAAAGTCATGTCCTCTGTACGGGGAGGACCATAGGCAGCGATTCGACTAAAACTTCCTGTGGAAGATCTAGGTCGAGATCGGACGGTTAGAAACCGTCGCATTTACCATTTTTTGTGCTAATCTCTTACTGTAGGGAAGTGGCCAGGCTGGCAGTCGACTGATGCTCATCAGTCGATTGATGGGAGGCATCAGTCAACTGATGGCGATGAATCAGCCTTTGCGCTTGGTCAAAACTGATAAGGTTTGATGCGGCCACTTCGCAATAAAATTTGGTACAACTTCGTGATCTATTCCAAAAGATGAGGAGACATATTCAGAGGCCAAACTCTATAAAAGGAGGGGAGGATTCCAACTCCAAAGATCATCAAGATCATTCTTAAGTGCTCCTACAACGCTAAAGCTCCAACACCGTCATAATGCCGACGTGATGCCAAGCTTTCACCTTCTTCGTCGGCAGCAACAACAAGTAACATATTTTGTTATTCTATTCTTTGTTTTTATTCGTAACGAGATGACGTAGGCTTGTTGCCTCATCCTCGTACTTTCAATTTTGTGATCGTTGTCTCCTACCTTCAACGAGGAGGAGACGTTATAGTGCTTTGCCCTCCGTACACGGTCTAGGATCGTTAGAGCTTTGGAGTAGCAACCGCTGGGTTGTGAACCAAGTAAAAATAAACATGTCTTTTTATTTTTCCCCTGTGCTTACTCATGTATCGAACGAACGAACGAAAAGATTTACGCTCGCTATTCACCCCCCTCTAGCGACGCTTCTCGATCCAACATCTTGTACACACAATGTTCGTCCAGATTTTGTAAGAAATCAAACATTTTAATAGTCTCATCAAAATGGATATTCCAGCCCCTGGACGCTTGCTTCAGTCCATAAATGGACCGTCGCAATTTGCATACCTTGGTTTTATCAACCGATGTGAAACCCTCAGGCTGTATCATATACACATCCTCGGGTAGGTTTTCATTAAGGAAAGTTGTTTTCACATCCATCTGTCATATCTCATAATCATAATGAGCCGTTATGGCTAGGAGCATCCGAATGGATTTAAGCATAACAACACCTTGATTATGACGAATAGGTTTTGTCATAATCAACACCTTACTTTTGACGATATCTTTTCACCATCAATCTAGCCTTATAGGTAATCACATTACCATCCATATCGGTTTTCTTCTTGAAAACCCACTTGCACCCTATAGGCTTTATGCCTTCTAGTGGGTCAACCAAGTTCCAAACTTGGTTTTCATACATGGAATCCATTTTCGACTTCATGGCGTCAAGCCACTTATCCCTTTCTGAACTTCTTCATAACTAGTAGGCTCCTCATCATCAATGAGTAACACGTCGTTCGATTCACTTACGAGAAATCCATATCTCTCAGGAATATTGCATGTTCTACCAGATCTACGAAGATGTGGTGTCTCAATAGATCTAGCCGATGGCTCATCACTATGAGTTATTGGCTGTGGTGCTTCATCAGGTGTCCCATCAATGTCTACTTGAGTCTCTCGAGCCTCCTCAAGCTCAACGACACTCCCACTATTTTCTTGCAAGAGAAACTTTTTCTCTAAAAATACAGCATGCCTTGAAACAAACACCTTTTGTTCCACAGGATGATAGAATTGGTAACCCCTTGTTTCCTTAGGGTATCCAATAAATAGACATTTATCAACTTATCATCCAATTTGTCTGATACAGTCCGCTTCACACAAGCAGGACAACCCCATATCTTCAAGTAAGATAAATGAGGTTTCTTACTATTCCATATCTCATATGGAGTAGTTGAGACTGCCTTGGTTGGCATTCTGTTTAACAAGTAAATAGCTATCTGAATTGCATAGCCCCAAAAGAACTTGGGAAGATTCGCATGATTCATCATTGACCTGACCATGTCCAACAAGGTCCGGTTACGCCTCTTAGATACATCATTATGCTACGGTGTATATGGCGGAGTCCATTGAGACAATATACCATTGTCTTTTAGATAATCTAGAAACTCTTGACTTAAGTATTCACCACCTTGATTCGATCGAAGTATTTTAATACTCTTGTCATGTTGTTTCTCTACTTCATTTATGAATTCTTTGATCCTTTCAAAGGCTTCAGACTTGTGTTTCATCAAGAACACATACCCAAACCATGAGTGATCATCGGTGAAGGTAATGAAGCAGCTATAGCCTCCTAAAGCTTGAGTTGACATAGGTCCACATACATCAGTATATATTAGACCTAGCAACTCTTCCACCTGTTCACCTTTTCCAGTAAAAGGGGACTTAGTCATCTTGCCTTTTTAGAATGATTCGCATGTATCGTATGAATCCAATTCAAATGATTCCAGAACTCCACATCGATGTAATTCGGACATGCATTTCTTGCTTGCATGGCCAAGACGACAATGCCACATATAGGAGTCTAATTGATTATCCTTTCGAGCACGCTTGTTGCTCGCTTTGATATTGAAAATGTCACTGGATACGTCCAACGTATAAATGCTATTGCTCAAAGTTCCTGTCCCATAAAGTATGCCATTCAAAGTCATATAACAACGATTGTTACTAAACGTCAAATGGTAACCAATTCTATTTAAGCAGGAAATAGAAACAATGTTCTTTATTAAAGAAGGAACATAATAGCAATTGTCTAGTTCTAAGACTAGTCCACTAGGGAGCTTCAACAAATATGTTCCGATGGCTACCGCAACAACCTTTGCTCCATTTCCAACTCGCAAATTTGACTCCCCTCTAACGAGTCTTCTTCTATTTCTTAGCCCCTGTATGTCATTACATATATGTGAGCCACACCCAGTATCCAATACCCAAGTGTCTAAGGAAATATAATGACAATCAATAACGAAGATACCTGAAGAGGATGGGGCATCGGATGCCTTTTTCTTCTTCACGGACTCAAGATAAATCTTGCAGTTTCTTCGCCAGTGGCCCTCCTTATCACAATGATGGCAAGTGCCCTTTTGTGCTTGTTCTTCCTTCTTAGCCTTTTTGTTCTTTCCATTCTTCTGTTCCTTTGACTTTCTCTTAGAACCTTTCTTTGAGGAATCAACTAACAGAACCGCCTTCTCCTCATGCTTCACAGAAGGCTCCACAGTCTTCAGAATATTGAGGAGCTCAAGAATAGTGAATTCTAGTTTATTCATCCGGTAGTTCATCACAAATTGTGAGAAACTCTTGGGCAAACAATGCAGAGTTAAGTCAATACTTAATTCATGATCCGTCACAAACCTGAGGGTGGCCAGCCGCTCGATGTACCCATTCATCTTTAGCACAAACTGCACTACAGATGAACCTTCTTGCATCTTAGAGGTGAAGAGGAGCCTAGAGACTTTGAACCTTTCGAATCTCGGTTGCTCATCAAACAACTCATGAAGATGGAAGACTATGGTATTATCATCTATATGCTCATGCTGCTTTTGCAGCTCGGGTACCATCGCGGCTAGCATGATGCAACTCGCCAGTTCAGAATCTGCCACATGTTTCTGATAGGCCAACAATTGGTCTGGAGTTGCATCACCCCTAGGACGGTTGGGAAGAGGCTCTTCAAGGACATACGCGAGCTTTTCTGCCTTAAGAAAAATTCTCAAGTTTCTAAGCCAGTCCAGGAAGTTAGGCCCAGTCAATTTATTTGAATCCAAAATAGTGCACAAATTCAAAGACGTCATGATCAATCGATTAACCTAGAAATACAAAATGAGCATATATGAGAAAGATGATTTAAAATGCATCAATATACATTCATAAATCTCATTTATTTTTCGAATTTCAAAAACCCCAAAAATCACTTCGGGAGATCGTAGGTCCATCTCCGAATGGGCTGATATCCAATATAGATATGAACAACCTTGGAGAAAGTCTAACAAGCCATTCATAACTACGATGGTAGATATCAAATATACCGATTGCATATCACATATATGCAACTATCACAATGTGCTATCAACTAATTGAATGTTCACACATACATCGGGTTGTTAAAACATTAACAAGTATGCATCATATGCATAGCACCCAACTTCACCTCCCTTCACATCGACCTTGGAGAGAGTCCAACAAGCCGATGATCCTGGTTAAAGTCAACCCATTAATCCAGAAATTGTTTTAATATGATTAGAGCGCATTCAATCAATTAGCCGGACTTGGAGAGAGTCCAACAACCAAAGCTAACGATTGACCTCTGACTCTTACCATATTAGTATTAAACTATTCCATAGTTTGAACATGTTCAGGTTCGAGCCGGGCTTGGAGAGAGTCCAACAAACCAAACAGAAAATAGAACTCTGGTTCTAACCATATTAATTGAAGATGTAGGCTTTAATATTGAGTAAGAGGTTTTATGTCTCATCCTCTTTGCATGCAAATAACTATTATCTACATGACATGACATACATGACATACATCTACATGTTACGACACGCATGACATAATGATATGCATCTAATGCAATTACATGACATACAATTATGACATGTACAAAAATTTCCTTATATGTCATAACTATTTATGGAAATAAAATATGTTTGAGATTTGATTCTCCAAATCAAATCATGATTAAATTAGGAAACAAATTTCCAAATCTAACCACATATTTTATTTATGGAAAGTGTTAATTAAGGAAAGCCAAATTTAATTTAGGAAACAAATTTCCTAAATTGTCAAAACTATTTATGGAAATAAAATGTATTTTAGATTTGATTCCCCTAATCAAATTATGATTAAATTAGGAAGCAAATTTTCACATCTAATCATATATTTTATTTATGGAAAGTGTCAATTTCCATAAATACTTCTAAACTTTCTAAAAGTAGAAGATTTCCATAAATACTTCTAGACTTTCCAAAATTAGAAAATTTCCATAAATACTTCTAAACTTTCCAAAAATAGAAAATTTCCATAAATACAATTACGACTATCGCAAAATAATTTTACGATTATGTCGAAACACAACCTGGACTCTGATACCACTGTTGGGTTTCCAACACCGTGGTGAGTGTGTGTTCGAACATGTTTCGTAAACATGTGCACAGCGAAAGAAATAAAAATCAATAAATCTAATTTATTACAATACACACACCACACACATGTATAACACAACATGTGTAGACATAATCGTAGTTTCAAATTTTGCAATAAAAAGAAATTATTCTAGGTATACCTGACGTATCACGTACAGTGGGAAAGACATCAACCGGATCGACCTCGCTAGAATCGCCACTATCCGTATCCACGCCGAGTATCGTCGGGATGTCTTCACAAAGCTACGAGCCTCATCTTTGTAGGAGTCACTAGCCTCGTGTCGAAGACGATGTGATCGAGAGAAGATCACAATCTGAATCAATATTCGGATTCAAAAATGAGTCCCCAAAACTCGCTTCTCCGGAGAGGTATTCGTCAACCGTTAGACGAATCCTTCGTCTTCCACCTATGAGGATTACCGGAGATCGAATCTCCGACAAGGTAGCCGCTGTCGGAGCTCAAAACGTCGTCCAAACGACGCTCCGACACGAAGGGAGGAAGCTGTCCAAAATTATGGACAGATTGGTGGAGGGGTTGTGCCGGCCCAAAGAGGATGGTCGGTTGCTCCTTGGTCACCTGAGCCAAGGGAAGTCGCCGGAGGGTCACCGGAGGAATGTTGGCAGGAGCCTGGATGCTGGTAGCAGCTTGGACAGCGGCACAAAGCTGGGCGGCAACAAGGTTGGGTGGCGACCTTGTTGGGCGGCGGCAAGGAGAAGAGAGGGAGGGGGCGGCAAGACTAGGTTTAGGTTTTCACAAAACCCTTAAGCCCTATTTTTATAGAGAACATATTCTCCTAACGGTTAATGGTTCATAACCAAAAACCCGTTAACCCGCTCCAATTACTTAAGTTAAAATAAACCGAACCGAATTAGTCTATTTTAAGTTAAAACGAACCGAACCAACTTTGGTTCATTCGTTTAAAAGAAACCAAACCCCTTTGGTTTATTCTTTACCATTGGATTAGAACCAAACCAATTTGGTTCATCCATCATGTCTTTATAAGACACGGCCCATCCACGCTTCCATTGCGACTAAAATGATTTCATGCTCGATCCTTGTTTGGTCCAACCAAACCTAGTTTCTCTTGGTCTGAGAATCTCATTCTCAAACTCGTTTTAAATCCTTCAGATTACGTTCGTTGTGCGTGTGACCAAATAGGTTCTCGGTTTATGTTGGCCATCTATAATTAACTATTAATTATAGAACGATCATGAGTGACACTTAATAGTACATCATGATCCCCAATTAACCAAAAGATCAACGGTTGATCCAGAACTATTTCTGAAACCCTTCAGCAGCTACAATTAATCATGTCCCATTCCCTTCACGCATCTTATAATGACTTGGTTCAGGACATGGTATATAGTGTCAGTCCCCACTAGGTTGACTACGTCACACCTAGCCCAAGTATCATTTCCTCGTCCTACGAATTCTAGTTACTGCACATGTATCCAAGAGTACCTTACTCTAAACATGTAATGCTTTGGCCAAAGACTTTAGTAACAATCTGACGAGAGGCCATGGGTATACATCTCCTTGCAAGGAGTGGTGAATCCTTTATAGGCTATTCAAACGCCTTCGATCACTTCGACTTATTGTTAGTGCATATAAGATCCACATATTTCCACAATGACATGATATTGTCCACTTTGGGCCTAAGCCCTCATGGTTTTTATTTTTGGGCTTTACCCAAAAGGCCTCATGCCAATGGAGATATCTTTTTTCTTATAAGCACATGATCTTTTCCATGTCTTACCAATGTGGGACTTTGATTGTATTCCCCATACTCCCAACAATCCCCCCCTCAAACGAAGGACCACATTGGGCCCCCCCTCAAGCCTATCCCTCCTCGAAGGATTTTCTCTGCTTGATGTCCGATCTTCAACCCACCAGGACTTCCTGTCAGTTGTTCGGTCCTCCCGACCCAACTAGACTTCCTTCCTGATGTCTGGTTCTCTTGATCCGGACGTGGGAGCTCAACTTCCTTCGTTCGAGGTTCATGGCTTGACATGGACCATGGCTCTGATACCAATTGTTAGTGCATATAAGATCCACATATCTCCACAATGGCATGATATTGTCCACTTTGGGCCTAAGCCCTCATGGTTTTTATTTTTGGGCTTTACCCAAAAGGCCTCATGCCAATGGAGATATCTTTTTTCTTATAAGCACATGATCTTTTCCATGTCTTACCAATGTGGGACTTTGATTGTATTCCCCATACTCCCAACACTTATGCCCAATCATCCCGGGTCCACATCTCCTCAAAGATGCTTGCTTAAGATGTCAAAGCATAAGTCTTCATGACCAAGATGACTTGAATACCGCAAGTTAAAGGAACATCGCACTTAAGCTGCAGTAAAAACTTCATTGACATATCTATATATGTAGAGAACCATATGAAGTTTTACAGCTGGTCACTCCAATGAACTAGTTACCATAACTAGCATCCATGATTAACTTTGGACATCACAATGTCTCCAGCCAGTGAGAATTAGCTGATTGCATACATCAAGGAGTATACCTCGTGCTAGTCTCGACAGAATTGATGGTGTCTAAATTCATCAATTCATCGACTTGGGATAATTCCAATACATCACAATTACACATGTAGAGATACTCACTAGTTGTGATCCAATCACAAATTTTCTCATGCTGTGAATCGTATCGTGGACATTCAGTAAATGAGTTTAAGATCTTATCAAATATATGAAATCATGTATACTCAAATAGTGAATCTTCATTTATCATATAAATGGTTCAAACATAAGGTGATTGCCTTAGGATATCTCTCATATATCACTAACAACTTTGGCAAAGGAGAAACCCAAAGCTTTTGAAGGCAAGAGAAAGGATGAAGGAGTCGTGGACTCGGAGAGATCTTGGAAGCTAAAGGTTTATGGAGAAGCTAGAAGGTTAAGCCTAGGCTTACGGTATGTTTTCAAGTATGAATTAGTCATACTTGAAGAGTACCAGTTGACTGGTGGCTTAGACCAGTCGATTGATCTCCAATGTTTAGCACTCAAGAGTCTAGAAGACTTGAACAGTCGATTGAGATTATGACCCATTCGACATGTCAAGCAGTCAATCAAAGTCAACTACTGTCTGTAGCTTTATCATTCAACTTCTAGGGTATAGTAGTCAATTGGTCTACAACAGTCGATTGCCATATATGAGCAGTCGATTATTTTAAGTGGACACGAGCATAATAGCATTTTTAGTCGATTGATTTCTTGGAGCAATCGACTGTTGACTTGAGTAGTCGACTGCTAATATGAGCAATCGACTGATCAAGTGGACGTTGAGTTGTGACGATCGCAATTAGGCTTTGCAAGAAGTCATTGGATCTGGTCAATAGTGGCGGCAGCCGACTATTAGTATGCAGCAGTTGACTGGTGTAGGGCTCAACGGGCAAAAACAACCAAAGTCTATAAAAGGAGGCTGAGGGAGCTTGGATGGGGCTAATGCTTTCATTCTAAACGTTCATCCTAAGCTCTCTAGTCTTCCTCTAAGCTTTCAAGTGTTTTCTAACATCTTCTTCTTGATCTTATCTCAAATCTTGTAAGAAGAAGAGTGTTCTAGTAAAGAAGGCTTCTCCACCTTAGTGTTCTCATCAAAAGAAGATTTTATCGAAAGCTTGTGAGGAGTGATCCACCTTACGGATTATCGTAGAGTAGGAGCATCATCTCCAAACCACGTTACATCGACGTGTTAGCATTGTCTTCTTTGATTTTGATTTTAGTTATTGTTTTCTTTTGTATTGCTTCCGCTAACAAACTTGTAGAAATCGAAGAAGCGTCATTCAACCCCCTCTTGCGCTCTACTAAATACAACAAGTGGTATGAGAGTCCAAATCGCTTGGAAGATTTAACCATCAACCGAAGCATTTCAATGGCTCTTCAAGAGAAATATAGCACCGCTAAACCACCGTTCTTCAATGGCAATCATTTTCCATATTGGAAAGGTAAGATAGAGTACTACTTAATGAATGATATTAAATTTTGGTTTAGTATTGTGGATGGCTTCAAAAAACAGGTGGATGACGATGGAGCACCTCTCCTAACCAAGGATTGGATAAGGGAAATGGCTAGGAAAGCTCAATCAAATGTAAAAGCCATAACCACACTTCAATGTGGCCTCTTAATGAAGCAACTCAATAAGGTCAGACCCTTCAGATCTACCAAAGAGCTATGGGAGAAGCTCATTGAGCTAAATGAAGGATCCAAAGAATTAAAGAGAGCTAAAAAGGATTTGTTGATCGGACAACTCCAAACCTTTGCCATGAAGACTCATGAAACTGTAAGTCAAATGCATGGAAGATTCAAAGAGATTGTTAATGGACTCCACATCATAGGTGAGAAATTACACAACAGAGATTTGGTAAGGTATATTCTTCATGCTTTTCCTAGGATCACCTTATGAGCATCAATGGTTGATGCTATTAAGGTTTATAGAGATCTTTCCTTGGTTAAAATTGATGAATTATTTTATGAATTTAAATTACAAGAGCAAACTAACATGTTTTCCAAGGAAAAGGGTTAGCTCTCCTTGTAGAAAAGAAGGAGAAAAAGAAGAAGGAGAAGAAGGAAGTCTCCTCATCATCCGAGTCGGAGCATGAGTCAAGTAGCGACAAAGGATCATTGGCTAGTGAGATTGCGCACCTTGTTAGGAAGTTGTTTTGGAAAACAAAAGGATTCAAGAATAGGGATGCAAGGAGAATGTCTCAATTTTCAAGAGGTAAATCTAGTGGTAATTCAAATTTTAATACTAATGTTATTTGCTATGGATGCAATAAAGAGTGGCATACCAAGTCAAATTGCCTGGAGCTAAAGAAGGAGGAAAAAGAGAAGAAGAAGAAGGAGAAGAAGAAGGAAGCTATGGTGGCCCAACCCACTCGGGACACTCAAAGTGTGGAGGACTCATCCGACAATTATGAGCTTTGTCACATCACACGCCATGTGGCACTCATGGCATTGGGGGATGACACTGAGGGCTCGAGTCAAGAAGAATCTTCTTCTAGCGATAAATCATTATCTAGTGACAATGAGGTAAGGGATTCTCCCCAAGTAGAATTATTGTATAAGACTATTGCATACCTTAAGAATGCACTAGATAAATCAAAATCTAAGGTTAAGGATTTGAAGGTAGAACTAAAGGCAATTAGAAATGATCCATCGCTATCTAGTGATTCATGCATGCTTAAGGAGGATAATGAACATTTAAGAAGTCAAGTAGATGAATTGAAAACATGCTTAGAAAAGTTCACTAATGGCTTAAAATACCTTGACATGATCCTTGGGGACCAAAGAGTCATATACAATAAGGCCGGTATAGGATACAATCCAAAGGATAAGGAAGTTGCATATATCTCTTTAATTAATAGAAAAGCAACCATTAGGAGTAAGGTGAAGAAAGCATGGGTTCCAAAGAAATATTTAAGTGATGTTTCCGGTTAAAATGCTTGGGTACCAAAAGAATTCATTTTTCATGTTGTTTAGGTAGGTGAGCAAGGTATGTGGATTGTGGATAGCAGTTGCTCAAGACACATGATCGGAGATGTGAGCAAGTTCTCCACAATCTACTATGTTACTAAAGGAACCGTATCTTTTGGAAATAGTGGGAAGCTCAAAATTTTATGTAGAGGAACAATTGAGGTCCCCTAGAATCATTATTCACAAAATTTTACTAGTTAAAAGCATGAAGTTTAATTTACTTAGTGTTAGTCAACTTTGTGATGCTGACTATAATGTTGAGTTTAATTCCACTAAATATTTAATAAGACACAAAGGTTTAGAGAATTTCATGCTAGTTGGCTATAGGAAAACAAATATTTATTATGTTGATTTATCCTATGCTTCTAATATTTCTAATAAGTGTCTTATGGCAAAAGAAGATGAAGGTTGGCTATGGCATAGGAGGCTTGGATATATCAACATGAAGAACATAGCCAAGGTATCCCAATTGGAGTTAATTAGTTAAGGAGCTACCAAAAATCAAGTACATTAAAAACAAATTGTGTGATGCATGCCAAGAAGGAAAACAATCTAAATCAGCACACAAAGGTAAAACCCTAACTAGTACTTCATTACCATTAAAATTACTGTACTTAGATTTATTTGATTGTCATAGCATTCCTTCTTTAAATGGTAACAAATATTGTTTAGTTATAGTTGATGACTTCTCTAGGTATACATGAGTTTACTTTTTTAAACATAAGGATGATACCTTAGAAACAATCATAGGATTTAGCAAAAGAGTTGAAAATGAAAAGAATCTCAAAATCAACTGGATCCATAGTGATCATGGTGGAGAATTTGAGAATTATAATTTTTCAAAATTTTTCTTAGAACAAGGGTACAAGCATGAGTTCTCTTGTCTTAGAACACCCCAACAAAATAGAAAGGAGAAATCATGCCTACAAGAGGCGGTTAGGACAGTGCTTAATGCATACTCTTTACCTAACTACTTATGGGCAGAAGCGGTTAACACCACTTGCTATATCCAAAACCATATTTTAATTCATAGATTTTTAAACAAAACACCCTTTGAGTTATGGAATGGAAAAATTCCAACAATTCACTATTTTAAGGTCTTTGGATGTAAAGTATATATTTTAAATACCAAAGACAATTTAGAAAAAATTGAGTATAAGGCGGATGAGGGAATCCTAGTTGGATACTCATCTACAAGTAAAGGTTATAGAGTATGTAATAAGGGGACTCATAAGGTTGAGGAATCTTCCAATGTTGAATTTGATGAGTCCTCTTGTACCTATCCTAGAAAATCATCCATTGATAAGGATATTAATGATAAAAATCAAGACGTTACCCAAGGACTTCAAAATTTAAATTTAGGGGGTAAAGGTCAAGGGGGAGAATTAGGAGGTAATAATCAAAAGGGAGGAAGAGGAGATTCCGATGATGAAAGAAGAAAGGATAACCATGATCAAAATCAATTTGATTCACCTCCCAGGACCTTAAGGATTCATTAAAACCATCCCCTCAATCAAGTAGTAGGAGAATGATCACAAGGAGTAAGAACTTGGTCATTCTAAAGAGCTCCTACTATTCAAGTTGCTCTCTTCTCTTGAATTGAGCCTAAATCAATTAAAGATTCATTACTTGATCGGATCAGAAGAGTACTAGTGGTGGATGTCAATTTCCTGGATCCTCCCTTGTGAGTTGTTGTAGTAAGAAGCAACCTTGTATTGCTTTGTCTACAATCGAGGTCAAATAGGTGGCCATGGGTGATTGTGTAGCTCAACTACTATGGATGAGACATACCTTAGAAGATTATGAGCTACATTACTCCAAAGTTAAGGTTTTTTGTGATAATATGAGTACCATCAATTTGACCAAAAATCCAATAAATCACTCTAGGACAAAGCACATTGAAGTGAAACATCACTTCATTAGAGATCATGTGGCAAGAGGAGACATTGAGCTTAATTACATTGAATCCAAGTCTAACCTTGTCAATATTTTCACTAAGGCTCTTCCTGAAGCAGAATTTACATCATTAATGATAGAGCTTAGAATGTTCTCTGTGTTAGTACGAGCCCTTAGTGCCAATTATGAGATGATTGGTGAGGGAGACTTTTGTATTATATTCTTGCATTAATAAAGGCAAAGATTGATTATTATATTTCTTTATGCGTGTGCCAGCTAAATAAATATAATAATTCCCATGAATAGTAGGTTGTTATCTACAGTATATCAATTGGTAGAATTGATTATGAGAAGCTGTAGAGAACACTATTCTTAAATATTCCTAGTCGAGTATTGTATTAATAGACAAGGGCTATATTGATACATTGAGACTAGCATGTAGGTCAATGGATGACTTGATCTCACAAGTCATGGATATATGATATCACATTGATACATGGGTATATATATTGGAGACTATATATACTGAATTGACCCACCATGAGAAAGTATCATGGATCGTTATATGAGTGTCATATACTTTCTCATGTGACTATTGGTATGAATAGTCCTTAGACCTGAAGTCACTGTGGTTCCCTACATAAGGAGTTATGTACTTTGGTATCGTCTAACGTCACATCGTAATTGGGTGACTATAACGGCGATCACTGAGTATGTAACGAATTATGCGGAGGGATGTGAGTGATGTAGATGGGATCTATCCCTCCCATATGACGGAAGTGATATCTTTGGCCTCTTGATAGAGTAGGACCACGAAATGCATGGCCATGCTCAAATGAGTCAATATGAGATATTGAGCTCATTTGTTTGAGTGAGTCTACTTGGGGATCAAGAAACATAAAGATTGATAAGAGGGTGACACGGTCTATGCCTCATTGATCGATCTGAGATATCAAGGATAGAAAGACACTGTCATATGATAATAGTCACGGAAGAGGTTGTCGGATCTCGACATTCTCATCACTTGGGTAGCAATGATGTATTGCTAGATGCCGCTCATTGCTTATGTATCTAAAATGGTTTTGGATACATTGCCAACGTTTTGAGAGCCTATAGGGTCACACACAAAGAACATATTATTTTGGAGAGGAAATCATTTTGGTTTGACTAAAATGAATTATTAGTTAATTGGATTAACTAGAATGAGTAAGACTCATTACTTGGCTAAATTTGAGTTGGACTCAAATTGGTTTATGTTGAGTTAGACTCAAGTCAAACCAAGAGAAGAAGGCTAAAATGAATAATACACGAATTAATAATATAATACACGAATTAATAATATAATACACGAATTAATAAATGGGGTTTTAAATGGGATTTAAAACTCATTAATGTGCATTTAATGAGAATTAATTGACTTCCTTTCTTTTACCATGGAGAATAAGGAAGTGCATTTAATGTCTCATTAAGGTGTATTATTATGGCTTCTTCTTCTTCAACATGGACAATGAAAAAGAAATCAGATTTTATTTTCGTTCACAACACAAGAGGGCCAAGTACCGAGTGGAAAAGTGAGACCTTGGAGTGGTTGCTAGCACAATCGAAAGGGCTTTCCTCTTTTCTCCAATATCGTGTGTGTGTGCACCGTAGAGGCGTGGACATTCTGACCACGCTGAGATCCGCAAGTGTTGCTGACTGGAATTCGAAGGGCACGCTTCGAAGGTAATCTCAATTCCTATAGGATAGAATCGATAATTGAAACGAGTATATTTTTTTTTGCTTGGATCTCTGGAGGGATCCTAAGTTTTCCGCTGTAAATTTTGTTTATCGCTCAGGATCCCTACAGTGGTATCAGAGCCACTTGTTAAAAAAAATGTACACATTTTTTTAGATGTTTTATGTGATATAAACATGAGATTAGTTTTATTATGTTTTTTTTTTTGCCGACTCGGTATATGTCCAAGTTGATTTAGCCAAGCAGATAGTCTGCCGAGTGGGCTGAATCAAGTCGGATGGTGCCAACTCGGTCTATGTCCGAGTTGATTTAGCCAAGCAGATAATCTGCTGAGTGGGCTGAATCAAGTCGGATGGTGCCGACTCCGCCTGTGTCCAAGTTGATTCAGCCGGATGAGTCCGCCAAGTGGGTGGTGGTTAGTCGAGACAGTCGAACACACAGCCATCTGGAAGTCTCGGGTTCATAGAGATGGACAAAATGGGCAGTGACTCATAAGATGAATTAGCAAAAAAAAATTTTGCCGGGGGACCGTCGTGGTGTTGCGGCTAATCGGCATAGCGGCTTAAAAATTGCACATAATAAAACTGATAAATAAAATAATTTATTAAATCATTGTGAATGATTTGTATATGGTGCATGGTTATGGCCTAGGACCCAATATGATTGTGGTTATGTGTTGTAATTCATAATACGGCCTGCGTGCCGTCATATGTATGTGGGTGTTGTATTTTTTTTACACGGCCTGCGTGTCGTGCCTTCACTTCTATTTTCTAGTTGTAAAATAGATTTAGACTTGAATGTAACTCGAGTATTCTCATTTTGTAATGTACAAAATAAATAAGCAATGAAAGTCAATTGAAGGTGGATGTTACAAGGACGATGCTGACAACACATGCTGACCAAAGGAAGCGCTTGGAGAAGATGCTATCCCTAGGGTAACCAATCGATTTTCTCATTGGCTTGAGAAATCGTAGAATAAGGGCCATAACCATGTCACGTTTAGCGTATATGTGATATATTTTGTGTGTATGCGATGCATGCTAGATAATCTGTTATCTTAAAATTAAGTCAAATGAATATGCCTACCAAAGTTTGGTACTCATAAACTACCTCGATCATTTGTGTTGGGTTTGCCAAAGAAAAGCAGTGCATTTTATCTTGGTAGAGTGCGAGAGGACAATTGTGATGTCCCGCTATCAAACTTTGGATGAGACTTCACTAAGTGTCTCAATTAGATTGAGAAATACTTAGAGGCATTTCCTAATAGTTAGGAGACAAGGATAAGAGAACATTTATACTAAGTCTTGGGCGATTAGCCAAAGCTAACTCAAGATGATGTATAATGTGAATCTTGATCCTTTATTCCAAGAGTTGCATACGATGCAATTGGTAAAATGTTACCTACCTAGTGATACTAAATCTTGGGTGATTAGCCAAAGCTAACTTAAGGTGAGGTATGATGTGGATCTTGTCCCACATGAACTTGAAGCTCAATAGAACTGGTATGACTAGCTCCTATTGAAGCTAAGGGAATCAGTGGGAGTCTCATTTAATTAAAGGCCTAATTAAATGATTTCAGATATAATACTCATTTCTGCATATCATTTCTGTTGTAGATTACTATGTCTTCAAATACGTCAAATACCCTCTCTTTGCGATCGGTCCTTGAGAAGGACAAGCTCAATGGAGCAAACTTCATTGACTGGTTCAGAAATTTGAGAATAGTTCTCAAATAGGAGAGGAAACTCTATGTCCTAGAGCAACCCATTTTTGAACCACCCGCCAATAATGCTACTCGTGCAGATAAGGATGCATACAAGAAGCATCAAGATGATGCATTAGATACATCATGCCTTATGCTTGCAACCATGAACTCTGAGCTTCAGAAGCAACATGAGAACATGGATGCCTTCGATATGGTTGCACACTTGAAGCAACTATATCAAGGGCAGGCGAGGCACGAGAGATCTGAGGTATCTAAGGCATTATTTTCATGCAAAATGCAAGAAGGAACACCCGTAGGAACTCATGTACTCAAGATGATTGGGTATGTTGAGAACCTTGAAAGATTGGGGTTTCCTTTAGGCCAAGAGTTGGCCACTAACCTTATTCTATATTCGCTGCCTAGAGGCTTTAGTCAATTTGTCATGAATTATTACATGAGCGAAATTGACAAACCATTGCCTGAGCTCTTAAGCATGTTGAGAACTGCTGAGAGCAATCTTAAGAAGATGCAACCTGGTACTAATGATGTACTTATGGTTAAAAAGGGCAAGGGTAAGAAAAAGTCTAAAGGCAAGGGTAAGACCCAGAATAAAGATAAGGACAAAGCATTGAAGCCTAAAGGTGGGGTGGCCAAGGAAGGGACTTGCTTCCACTGCAAGGAAGCTGGACATTATAAGAGGAACTGCAAAAAGTACTTCGAGGAAGTTCAGAAGAAGAAAGGAAGTGAGACTTCCACTTCAGGTATACATGTTATAGAAGTCAATCTATCTATTTCTTCCTCATAGGTATTGGATACCGGTTGTGCTTCTCACATTTGTACCAATGTGCAGGGCTTGAGAAGAAGTAGATCTTTGACAAAAGGAGAAGTGGACCTACGTCTTGGCAATGGCGCAAGAGTTGCTGCTATAGCTGTAGGAACATATTCCTTATCATTACCTAGTGGTTTAATTCTAGAACTTGAAGAGTGTTATTTCGTACCTGCAATAACTAAGAACATTATGTCTATATCTTGTTTGGACAAGAAAGGTTTTTCATTTATAATTAAGGATAAGTGTTGTTCTGTATATTTAAATGAAATGTTCTATTGCAGTGCACACTTGATGAATGGACTCTATGTTCTAGACCTTGAAAACCCAGTCTATAACATAAATACCAAACGATTCAAATCTAATCATTTGAATCAAACATATCTTTGACATTGTCGCTTGGGACACATAAATGAGAGTCGCATAGCCTAGCTCCATAAGGATGGATTACTGGACTCATTTGATTTTGAATCATATGAGGTATGTGAATCTTGTCTTTTAGGCAAGATGACCAAGACTCCATTTAGTGGACAAGGCGAACGAGCGACAGATTGTTGGTGCAATGCCCAGGTTAGCAGTACCTTGATAGTATTTTGATGATAGACAAAACTCATGACATGGGATTGTCATGGGAAAGTCCAACATGGGGTTGGCATGGAAAATCCAAGCATGGAGCTTGGTGTGGAAGTCCAAGGGGGAAGCCTTGGCATGAGAAAGTCCAAAGCATTACGAAGCCGTGCGCTTGGTGCTTGGCATGGGAAATCCAAAGCATTGCGAAGCCGTGCGCTTGGTGCTTGGTGAGAAATGCATTGCGAAGTCGTGCGCTTAGTGCATTTGGGAAGTCTTGAGAACTTGGCAAGTTCACTAGGCTCAGGTCCTTGAGTCGGTGAAGGATGGCATTGCGAAGCCGTGCGCTTGGTGCATCCGAGGGACCGCAGGACGGGGAGCGAATGGAGTGAGCCCAAAGGGAAGCATACTTCTAGGGCATGAGACGTGAAGGATGGCGTTGCGAAGCCGTGCGCTTGGCGCATCCGAGGGACGTAGGCCGAGGGAAGAGAGCTTCGGTGGGGAACTCCATGAGGGATAAGGTGGACTTGGCCAAGTGGCTAAGACTGAGTGTCGGAGGCTCAAACATCATTATGTTTGAGGTTTTAGCCGACATCACGATCGGTAGATAGGTGCCGATCGCTTCTAGGTCGTATGGGTTCGACCAGTGTTATTGAATCAAGTTCCGATCCGATCGCCATGGAGGGAGCGATCGTTGGAGCATCACGATCGCCAAGGGATGTCAGTCGACTGATGACACTGTGCACGGGCATAGAATGGAGTCGAGCTCGCCAGCACTCGACTGATGGATGATCAGTCGACTGATGGGTGCCATCAGTCGACTGATGTGTGATCCGTTGGAACTTAACCAACATGGATCGGGCCATTGTGAGACAACGGCTACGGGACCAGTCGACTGATGGTCACGATCAGTCGACTGATGGGCACGAAAACATCTTGATGCAGGTTATAAAAGGAGCACGAGTTGGAGGATTTCGCCAAGGCTTTTGAGGTGACTTTGGAGGGGAATTGCTGTTGCATTCTAGACCTTCAAGAGCAAGCAAAAGCAAGCAACAAGAAAGCGATCAAAACAATTGTGTAAAAGTTCTCTTTTGTATTGTCTTTGTATTTCTTGTTGTATTTCATATTACTTGTTGTAATAGCTTGTGAGAGATTTCTCCACCTCCGATGTGTAGTCGATAAGGAGTGTTGTTAGTGCCGTGCGCATAACACGAGCTCGTTGAGCTCACCCCGTGGAGTAGGAACCATTCGGTTCCGAACCACGTATATGCTTGTGTATTGATTGTGCTTGTATTGTTGTTATTTCTATTGTTATTCCGCTGCGTATATTAACGACAATTGTAGACAAGCACACAAGAACGAACGAATTACGACGTCCAACGAACGAGGGCTATTCACCCCCCTATAGCCAGCCATTCGATCCCCAACACAGATTTGTTAGGCCTCATACATAGTGATGTATGCGGTCCTTTCAAAGTCGCAGCCAGAGGAGGTTATCAATACTTCATCACATTTACTGATGATTTCAGTAGATATGGATATGTGTATCTTATGAGACACAAATCAGAATCCTTTGAAAAGTTTAAAGAATTCAAGAATGAAGTACAAAACCAACTTGGTAAGAGTATTAAGATGCTTCGATCAGATCAAGGTGGGGAATACCTAAGCCAAGAGTTTAGTGACTATCTAGTTGAGTGTGGGATAAGATATCAGCTCACTCCACCTGGAACACCACAGTTGAATGGTGTATCTGAGAGGAGAAATCGTACTCTATTAGATATGGTACGATCAATGATAAGTCATACAGAACTTCCTCCTTCCTTCTGGGGATATGCTCTAGAGACCGCCGCTTTCACACTTAACCGTGTTCCTTCTAAGGCAGTCGTAAAGACACCATATGAGATATGGACTGGGAAGAGTCCCAAGATGTCTTTTATGAAGATTTGGGGTTGTGAGGCTTACGTACGACGTCAAGTATCAGATAAACTTGTCCCGTAATCAGATAGATGTTATTTCATTGGATATCCCAAGGAAACTAAGGGATATTACTTTTACAACCCCACACAAGGCAAAGTGTTTGTTGCCAGAAATGGTGTTTTTCTAGAAAGGGAATTTATTTCTAGAAAAATAAGTGGGAGTAAAATTGATCTTGAAGAAGTTCAAGATACACAAAATAGCACTGATACCTTAATGGAACAAGAACAGTCATCACAAGGAGTTGTGATACAGCACCTGTTCAGTAGACCAAGCTCTGTGTGGTCGATGAGATCGTCATCAACCTGAGAGATATTCTTTTCTCTTGGATGATAACGATGGTATCATGCTTGATGAGCCGACATCCTATCAGGAAGCTGTAATGACCCCAGATTCTGAGAAATGGCTCGAGGCCATGAGATCCGAAATAGAATCCATGTACACTAACCAAGTCTGGACTTTGGTTGATCAACCTGAAGGGGTCAAACCCATTGGGTGTAAGTGGGTCTTTAGGAGAAAGACTGACATGGAAGGTAATGTGCATACCTATAAAGGGCGATTGGTAGCAAAAGGATTCAAGCAGATTCATGGTATTGACTATGATGAAACCTTTTCTCCAGTTGCGATGCTCAAATCCATTCGGATCATGCTTGCTATTGTAGCTTACTATGACTATGAGATCTGGCAGATGGATGTCAAAACAGCATTTCTTAATGGAAATCTACTCGAGGATGTGTATATGACACAACCTGAGAGTTTTGTCGATCCAAAGGATGCTGGAAAGGTTTGTAAGTTGCATAGGTCCATTTATGGTTTAAAGCAAGCTTCTAGAAGCTAGAATCTTCGTTTCGATAATGCGATCAAAATGTTTGGGTTCATTAAGAACGAAGATGAACCTTGTGTCTACAAGAAGGTTAGTGGGATCTCAATTGTTTTCCTCATATTGTATGTAAATGACATACTGCTCATTGGAAATGATATCCCTATGCTGCAGTCTGTGAAGACTTCGCTTGGGAATTGTTTTTCAATGAAAGACTTAGGTGAAGTAGCCTATATTCTAGACATCAAGATCTATAGAGATAGATCTAAGAGATTGCTTGGCTTGAGTCAGAGTACATATGTGGACAAGGTGCTTAAGCGTTTTGCCATGCAGAATTCCAAGAAGGTATTTTTGCCAATGTCACATGGTATGAGTCTTTCGAAGACTCAATCTCCCTCTTCTAAGGAGGAGAGAGATCGTATGGATCAGATCCCTTATGCATCAGCTATAGGATCTATCATATACGCCATGATTTGTACTCGCCCTGATGTCTCGTATGCTTTAAGCATGACGAGCTGGTATCAATCAGATCCCGGTGAATGTCACTGGACAGCTGTCAAGAATATTCTTAAGTACTTGCGAAGGACAAAAGAATATTTCTTGATATTTGGAGGCAATGAGGAGCTAGCTGTAAAGGGTTACAATGATGCGAGCTTCCAAACTGACAAGGATGACTCCAGATCGTAGTCAGGCTATGTATTTTGCTTGAATGGTGGCGCTGTGAGCTGGAAGAGTTCGAAGCAGGACACAGTTGCAGATTCTACAACAGAAGCCGAGTATATTGCTGCGTCTTCTGCAGCAAAGGAGGTTGTTTGGATCTGAAAGTTCATCACTGAACTTGAGGTGGTTCCTAGCATAGCAGACCCAATAGATCTCTATTGTGACAACAATGGGGCTATTACTCAGGCTAAGGAATCTCGATCTCATCAGAGGACCAAACACATACTGCGGCGGTATCACCTCATTCGAGAGATCATCAAAGAAGGAGATGTTCAGATATGCAGAGTAGATACTGATGCTAACATTGCAGATCCCTTGACCAAGGCTTTGGCACAGAGGAAGCATGATGGTCATACTAGGTCACTGGGTCTTAGAGATTACAGTGATTGGTACTAGTGCTAGTGGGAGATTGTTAGTATGAGCCCTTAGTGCCAATTATAAGATGATTGGTGAGGGAGACTTTTGAATTATATTCTTGCATTAATAAAGGCAAAGATTGATTATTATATTTCTTTATGCGTGTGCCAGCTAAATAAATATAATAATGCCCATGAATAGTAGGTTGTTATCTACAGTATATCAATTGGTAGAATTGATTATGAGAAGTTGTAGAGAACACTATTCTTAAATATTCCTAGTCGAGTATTGTATTAATAGACAAGGGCTATATTGATACATTGAGACTAGCATGTAGGTCAATGGATGACTTGATCTCACAAGTCATGGATATATGATATCACATTGATACATGGGTATATATATTGGAGACTATATATACTGAATTGACCCACCATGAGAAAGTATCATGGATCGTTATATGAGTGTCATATACTTTCTCATGTGACTATTGGTATGAATAGTCCTTAGACCTGAAGTTACTACGGTTCCCTACATAAGGAGTTATGTACTTTGGTATCGTCTAACATCACACCGTAATTGGGTGACTATAACGGCGATCACTGAGTATGTAACGAATTATGCGGAGGGATGTGAGTGATGTAGATGGGATCTATCCCTCCCATATGACGAGAGTGATATCTTTGGCCTCTTGATAAAGTAGGACCATGAAATGCATGGCCATGCTCAAATGAGTCAATATGAGATATTGAGCTCATTTGGTTGAGTGAGTCTACTTGGGGATCAAGAAACATAAAGATTGATAAGAGGGTGACACGGTCTATGCCTCATTGATCGATCTGAGATATCAAGGATAGAAGGACACTGTCATATGATAATAGTCATGGAAGAGGTTGTCGGATCTCGACATTGTCATCACTTGGGTAGCAATGATGTATTGCTAGATGTCGCTCATTGCTTATGTATCTAAAATGGTTTTGGATACATTGCCAACGTTATGAGAGCCTATGGGGTCACACACAAAGAACATATTATTTTGGAGAGGAAATCATTTTGGTTTGACTAAAATGAATTATTAGTTAATTGGATTAACTAGAATGAGTAAGACTCATTACTTGGCTAAATTTGAGTTGGACTCAAATTGATTTATGTTGAGTTAGACTCAAGTCAAACCAAGAGAAGAAGGCTAAAATGAATAATACACGAATTAATAATATAATACACGAATTAATAAATGGGGTTTTAAATGGGATTTAAAACTCATTAATGTGCATTTAATGAGCATTAATTGACTTTCTTTCTTTTACCATGGAGAATAAGGAAGTGCATTTAATGTCTCATTAAGGTGTATTATTGTGGCTTCTTCTTCTTCAACGTGAACAATGAAAAAGAAATAAGATTTTTTTTTTTTTCGTTGACAACACAAGAGGGCCAAGTATAGAGTGGAAAAGTGAGACCTTGGAGTGGTTGCTAGCACAACCGAAAGGGCTTACCTCTTCTCTCCAAGATCGTGTGTGTGTGCACCGTAGAGGCGTGGACATTTTGACCACGCTGAGATCCGCAAGTGTTACTGACTGGAATTCGAAGGGCACGCTTCGAAGGTAATCTCGATTCCTATAGGATAGGATCGATAATTGAAACGAGTATATTTTTTTTGCTTGGATCTCTGGAGGGATCCTAAGTTTTCCGCTGCGAATTTTGTTTATCGCTCGGGATCCCTACAACATAGCTCCACACACATATCCCCGCAACACTCTCTATCCCACAGAGAGTCCTAGTCAACCAAAAGTCAACTATGCAAGGACTACTAATCCACAATCACAAACTACTTATCTCTGCACAGATAACTAGATCCACCATAGATGCATAACTAATATGTGTACGATACAACAATCGACTCCATAATCTAATCCATCACCTAACCCTAGTGATGTGACATGGTAACCCAATCTGAGTTCACAACGGTGACCCTAACCACATGTACTTAACTGAACATCCATAAGCTAACATACAATAGGGTTTGTAATTCGTATCCAAGATAAATGAACGATGAATTAACAACAACACATCTCAAAGATCAAAGGCTAAGTGCAAGCACTGTTGGGATGTATACTGAAAAGTCTATCTTTTGTATGAACATCTTTATTTTTGAAATAAGAATCACATGAACATTGTTTGCATATTTATGGTTATGCATATTGTCTAATACATTACATTATAGATAACATGGTGTGTAGTGTCACATGGGAGATCATGTTATCAGTTCCTTGTAAAGTATAAGTAAAGGCTCACAACAAAGAAGGTTATGGACAAACCATTGGTATGGTTGTAGTGTAATTTGGTATTGGTTTGTCTTGACGATAGAATTACATGAGTACACTTTGTGTGTATTGAGCATGGCCGACTTAGAGGTGATTCGATTCATTGCTGACTACATAATCGAATCGGACCTCAGATATTATGTTGTATATCCTCTTAATCCCGATATAATAACGAGCACTTATACTTAGTATTCATTTCTTTGATTTACCAATGGGAGAGATTTATAGAGTAAATCGATAGGCTCGATAAGTTGAGAAATGATATTATTTATATGGTGTACCATTGATTATAGGAGGAAATTGTGTCATATATATATTAGGATGATGATGTCCCCTTGAGGAGCTCATAAGGTTCATCATGTAAACTCTGCAGGTTGACTTGGTCCGGCATGATGATAAGGTTGAGTGGTACTACTCATGGAGTTAGATGTTGATTAATTAATTGTCAGTAAATTAATTAATCGACGAACATTCGAGATCTTAAACACGGCGAGATAAATGTACAAATAATATATGGAGCCCATATTAACTTATGGGGGTTGGTGAGGTAGATCAATGATAATCCTCTAGTGGAATGGATTATCATTAATGGATCGGACTTTATGTGGGCTTGATCCATTGGGTGGCCAAGATCCAACTCCTTTTCATGGTCCCTATTGTAGCCTATTAAAACCTCATGGAACCTAGATCCGATGGTGGAAAATAAAACTCTAGATCCGACGGTGAAGATTAAATCTCGAGATCCGACGGTGGAGATTAAATCTCTAGATCCGACGGTTGAGATTAAATTCGTAGATCCAACGGTTGAGATTAAATGCCTAGCTCTATAAAAGGAGGCTTAAGGTGGGCGGCAAGAGCATTTCTTGGAGATTAGGGTTTGGGTGGCTAGGGTTTTGGGGAATCCTTGGGCGGCAAGGATTCCTTCTCTTCTCCTTGGCCGGCGCCCAACTTGATCTTCTAAACCTTGGCCGGTGCTCATCTCTTCTTCCTCCTCTCTTTGGCCGGCGGCAAGCATCAAGCTTGGAGCTTAGTGGTCGGTTAATGGAAGGAGAAGAGTTTTGTTTTATTCTTCCTTTTGTTCGGAGTGAACAAAGAAAGGTAGATTGGTGATCTAGGAGGCTTCAACTTTTGGAAGATCGTCGCCCACACAACATCCAAAAGGAGGAAGGACATACAATAGAAGATCAAGAGGTATAATGCTTGTTTATATTCTTTTGTATTATGTCTATAATTGTTTTTCAATTATATGCATGTTGTATGTTTTGTTTTGTGGCTAATTTACTTGGACTCCGAATACAAACGCAAAAACCGACTATCCATACATCGTCTATTCCGTGGCTATTCGAAAAATAGAGGTAGGTTGCTTGAACAACAAGTTTGTTCAAGTGACCACTCTAATCGAATAGCACGACGATGAAACGGTTGCTTGGGTAATCCCTCTTTGTCTAGGATTAATTTTTATTTAATCCGGGGACGTAGACGGGATTGCCATGAACAAGCGACCAAGTTGAAGTGGGAAGCGAAGTTTCCTCCCTTCAAGTGGTATCAGAGCTAGGTTTTTCTGTTTTGTGTGTTTAGGATTCGCTTACTTTTATGCACTTTTCATATATTATATGTGCCGGATAATAGTAGGATGTGCATAGGTTAACTTTTTTGTTGCAAGCATAGAATCCAACTATTATGGCCATATGTGTGTATGTGATTGTATGTGTGTAATTGTATATTTTGTTGAATCCTCGCGGTTGATGAGGCTAGTATTTAATTTTTTAATTAAGTACGACATTGTTTAGCCACTCTTTTTATTTTAGTTTACTTTCGATCTAGATTTCATGTACACTCCTTCATTGAGTATAGGATCGATGGATGTAAATTAAAATAGTTTTTCTCGGCTCAGATCTCCGGATGGCTTGTACATGGCATAGGGAGGAGCGGACGAGATGACGATACGACTGGAGGCATATTGGAGACAAAAGCCATAATAGTTGGAAAATATTTCTTTTTCATATTTATTGCTTATTGTTTGATATGCATGTCGTAGGCTAGAAAATTCCTCAATTTTTATAAATTCCCACGGCCTCCATTACGATTTAACATGTGATGCAAACAAACTTGTGCGTCGGCTCTGAGTACCTTCCTCCACATCGGATGAGTTTGTTTGCATATCACAAGGTCGAATATGGTTATAAGAAATTATTAAGGAGCATGTGTACTTGCCCATCGGAAGGCACATAACCCAAGATAATTACCTTGGTACCGAGTAATGGTGAACACTTAGATACAAATAGAAGTATCCTCCCCATCAGAGTCACTGCTTTTATTTGTAGGGCCGAAGAGGAACCAACTATTAATTTTATTTGTCAAAAAGTTAGGTTGACAAGATAGTAAAATTAATGGGTAAAACCTCCTCTTAAAAATGTAGAATTCGTATACGTCCACACTATCGTGGCATACGATATTCTCGGTATTTTGAGGTGTTGGTTGATTTTAAAATTTTATTGTTTGAGGAATCAATAATTTTTTGAAATCTAATATTTTGATATATGTGATTCTTAGTTTTTTTTCAAAATGACTTTCAACTCGCTTGCTGTGATACTGAAAGAAAATAAACTTACTAGACCTAATTATGTTGATTGGAAGAGGAATCTTGACATTGTCTTGACTGTTGAGGAAGACTAATATGTACTCCTCGAAGAGTGTCCTCCTAAGCATGCGGATGATTCTGGGGAAAAGGAGAATGAGAGTTATAAGAAGTGGATTAAGGCCGATGAGATGGCGCAGTGTTACATTTTGCCATCTATGTCAAATGTACTGCAACATCAGCATCAAGCCATGCCCACTAATTATGACATGATGCTCAATCTCAAAGAGCTTTTTGAACACCAGAATCGGGCTGCTAGGCAGGAAGCCATGAGGAACTTGATGACGACTACCATGATCGGGGGAACACCCGTGAGGGATCATGTTCTCAAGATGATGGCTCATTTGAATGAGTTGGAAGTCCTCGGAGTTGAGATCGATGGGGAAACCCGGGTCGATATCATTCTCCAGTCTCTACCTAGGAGTTTTGAGCAGTTTCGCCTAAACTACAGCATGAACAAGAGGTTGTATTCGTTGGCAGAGCTTCTGACAGAACTCTAGGCCGCAAAGGGGCTATTTCGTCAGAGTGCTCAGGCGCAGGCCATGGTTTCCCAAAAGGTTTCTACTTCTAAGCCGAAAGGCAAGAAGAAGAAGAAACAAGCTAGAGCAAAGGCGGCAGGAGGAACTCAGGGAGGAGTGAAGAAGCCGAAAGGCAAGTGCTTCACTTGCAAGCAGACTGGACTCTAGAAGAAGGACTGCCCCAACCGAAAGCAAAACAAAGGTATATCTTTTGGTCTAGTCGTTGAAACATGTTTAGCGGTGTTATCTATTGGCACCTGGTGTGTAGATACAGAAGCCACTGATCATGTCTGCAATACTTTGCAGGGGTTCCAAAAAACTAGACGACTGACTGAGGCAGAGATTACCGTATACTTGGGCGATGCCATAAAGGTGGCGGCTATTTTAGTGGGAGATGTTTATTTGTCTTTTGAGAGGAATAAAGTTTTGGTTCTTAAAAATTGCCTTTATGTATCTTTATTTAGAAAGAATTTGATTTAAGTTTCTAAATTGTTTATGGATAGATATTCTATTTCTTTTAATGATAGAATTGTTATAAAAAGGAATAGGGAGATTATCTGTTCTGGTACATTGATAAGAAATTTATATACACTTGAACCAAAAGCTCCCACGATGCAAATAGAAGTTAATAACTCATCTTCTAATTCCAATAAGAGAAAAGAACCTTCGAAGATGAACCAAACATATCTTTGGCATCTGAGAATTGGCCATATTAACCTAAGAAGAATTCAAAGGTTGATAGATGATGGACCTTTGGGTTCATTAGTGGTGGAAGATTTCCCAACCTGCGAATCTTGCTTGGAGGGTAAAATGACCAAGAGGCCTTTTAAGGCCAAGGGGTATAGAGCCAAAGATGTATTAGAATTGGTTCATTCTGATTTGTGTGGTCCTATGTCTATCCAGGCTAGAGGTGGTTTTGAGTATTTCGTCTCTTTCATAGACGATTATTCAAGATATGAATACATTTACTTAATGCGTCGTAAGTCTGAATCCTTTGACAAGTTCAAAGAATTCAAGGCTGTTGTGGAGAAACGTCAAGGTAAAAGTATCAAGACACTACAATCTGATCGTGGTGGTGAGTACCTCTTGGGAGAGTTTAGGAATTACTTATCAGAGGCTGGGATTCAATCCCAATTGTCTGCACCTGGCACACCCCAGCAGAATGAAGTAGCAGAGTGAAGGAATATGACTCTTATGGAGATGGTTAGATCGATGATGAGTTATTCTGAGTTGCCAGATTCGTTCTGGGGATATGCTCTACATACGACAGTGTATATTCTGAACTTGGTACCATTTAAATCAGTGCCTTCTACTCCCATAGAATTGTGGACTGGCCGAAAACCTAGTCTAAGACATATTCGGATTTGGGGGAGTCCAGCACATGTGCTGAAGGCAGATGCTGGTAAGTTGGAACCTCGTACGGAAGTATGCATGTTCGTTGGCTATCCTAGAGGAACGAAAGGAGGTTTGTTTTATAGTCCTAGAGATCAGAGGGTGATC
Source organism: Wurfbainia villosa (assembly GCA_025175895.1). Classification (NCBI taxonomy): domain Eukaryota; kingdom Viridiplantae; phylum Streptophyta; class Magnoliopsida; order Zingiberales; family Zingiberaceae; genus Wurfbainia; species Wurfbainia villosa. Next base: position 92,905,300 of record CM045989.1, read on the forward strand.
GTTAGCACGAACGCCAGATTTCTAGAGGAAGACTATGTGATGAACCACAAGCCCATGAGTAAGATTGTTCTGGAGGAATTGAAAGGGGAAGTCACTACTTCAGTACCACCGGTACAAGAGGATATACCACAAGTCACTGCACCGCGTGTCACAGAGGATACACAGGTGATACCTCATCGTAGTGAGAGGGTTGTGAGACAACCTGATAGATTCATGTTCTTGGGAGAATCTTCTGATTTGGTCCCTGGTGAACATGAACTTGATCCTTGGACATATGACGAGGCAATCCAAGATAAAGATGTGGTATCTTGGCAAAGTGCAATGAATGCTTAGATTGAATCTATGGATTCAAATCAGGTCTGGGAGCTAGTAGAACCACCCAATGATGTAAAAACCAATGGATGCAAGTAGATCTACAAAAGAAAGAGAGGAATAGACTGGAAGGTTGAGACCTTCAAAGCAAGGCTCATTGCGAAGGGGTATACTCAGAAAGAGGGTATTGATTATAAGGAGACCATTTCGCCGGTAGCCATGCTTAAGTCTACCAGATTCTCTTATGTATTGTGCTCATATAGATTATGAGGTATGGCGGATGGATGTCAAGATAGCTTTCCTTAATGGAAGTCTTGAGGAAAACATTTATATGAAGCAACCAAAGGGATTCATTACAAAGGGCAAAGAGCATCATGTGTGCAAGCTTAATCATTCCATTTATGGATTGAAGTAAGCTTCGAGGTCTTGGAACATCCGCTTTGATATGGTAATCCAGTCTTATAGATTTATTCAAAGTCCGGATGAGTCTTGTGTATACAAGAGATGTGATGGAAACGTAGTGGTATTTCTTGTACTATACGTAGATGACATTTTGTTAATTGAAAACAATGTCAAGGTGTTATCAGACGTAAGGGTATGGTTGTCCAAACAGTTTGATATGAAGGACTTGAGAGAAGTGGGACACATCCTTGAGATCAAGGTTATAAGAGATCGCAGGAAAAGGATGTTGTGCTTATCTCAAGCTTCATACATAGACACCATTTTGGCTCGTTTTAGCATGCAGAACTCCAAGAAGGGTTTTCTACCTTTCAGGCATGGAGTTCCTTTATCTAAGGAGATGTGTCCTTGAACATCTGAGGAGATAGAGGAGATGAAGGTGGTTCCTTATGCTTCGGCAGTAGGAAGCCTCATGTATGCTATGTTGTGTACGAGACTAGATATCTACTTTGCCGTAGGCATGGTTAGCAGATATCAGAGTAATCTTGGATAGAGACATTGGACTGCAGTAAAGCATATAGTGAAGTACTTGAGAAGGACTAGGGATTATATGCTAGTTTACTAGGCAGACCAATTACTCCCTGTGGGTTACACAGATTCTGACTTCCAATCAGACAGGGATAACAGTAAGTCTACCTCAAATTTTGTGTTTACTTTGGGAGGTGGAGCCATTGTATGGAGGAGTGTCAATCAGAAATGTGTGGCGAACTCCACTATGGAAGCTAAGTATGTGGCAACCTCTGAGGCGGCCAAAGAAGCTGTGTGGCTCAGGAACTTCTTGATGGACTTAGATGTGATTCCTGGTTTGCCCAAAACTATCACAATTTATTGTGATAATAGTGGTGCAGTTGCAAACTCGAAGGAACCACGAGCCCATAAGGCAAGTAAACACATAGAGCGCAAGTACCACCTGATACGAGAAATCGTAAAGAGAGAAGAAGTTGTTGTGGCCAAGATTGCATCGGAGGATAACCTGACAGATCCTTTCACTAAGGCCTTTACGATGAGAGCTTTTGATAGGCATGTGGAGGGAATGCGAATCAGATGTATGATAGTTTAGGACAACATAGTCTTTTAGTATAAGTGGGAGATTGTTGGGATGTATACTGAAAAGTCTATCTTTTGTATGAACATCTTTATTTTTGAAATAAAAATCACATGATCATTGTTTGCATTTTTATGGTTATGCATATTGTCTAATACATTATATTGTAGATAACATGGTGTGTAGTGTCACACGGGAGATCATATTATCAGTTCCTTGTAAAGTATAAGTAAAGGCTCACAACCAAGATGGTTATGGACAAACCATTGGTATGGTTGTAGTGTAATTTGGTATTGGTTTTTCTTGACCATAGAATTACACTAGTACACTTTGTGTGTATTGAGCAGGACCGACTTAGAGGTGATTCGATTCATTGCTGACTACATAATTGAATCGGACCTCAGATATTATATTGTACATGCTCTTAATCCCGATATAATAACGGACACATATACTTAGTATTCATTTCTTTGATTTACCAATGGGCGAGATTTATAGAGTAACTCGATAGACTCGGTAAGTTGGGAAATGATATTATTTATATGGTGTGCCGTTGATTATAGGAGGAAACCGTGTCCTATATAATTTGATGATGATGTCCCCTTGAGGAGCTCATAAGGTTCATCATCTAAACCCTGCAGGTAGACTTGGTCCGACATGATGATAAGGTTGAGTGGTACTACTCATGGAGTTAGATGTTGATTAATTAATTGTCAGTAAATTAATTAATCGATGGACATTTGAGATCTTAAACACGGGGAGATAAATATACAAATAATATATGGGGCTCATATTAACTTATGGGGGTTGGTGAGGAAGATCAATGATAATCCTCTAGTGGAATGAATTATCATTAATGGAACAGACTTTATGTGGGCTAGATCCTATGGTGGAAAATAAAACTCTAGATCTGACTGTGGAGATTAAATCTCGAGATCCTATTAGTGCAATCGACCCGTGATATGGTTTTGATGTGTGTGGCAAAGGGTTTAAGTTAGGATGATTGGATTTGATATGTGCGTTGGAGTCTTGCAGGACTTAGAAATTCGCACATGAAGCTTTGGCGGGTTCACCACTCACAACCTCGTGCTTGAGTCGGAGAAAGAGCATTGCAGAGCCAAGGTGCTTGTTGAGGACTACCGCCAACACAAGCACTATATCAAGAGATGGTCGGCTTGAACATTCATCCACCGAAGTTTGAAGGACTTATTTAGGGCTAAGAAAAAGAACAAAAGCATGCTTGATCAAATTAAGGATCTAGAAAAAAAATTAGAACAAGCATGTTTACATGTTAATGATGAAGATTCATGCTCACATGATTTTTATATGCCTCTTGATGTTAATGATGCATGCATTGAAGAAAATAGGGTCCTAAGGGAAAAGGTCGATCACTTAACCAAGGCCCTAGAAAAATTCACCATTGGCTCCAACACCCTTAACATGATCATAGGGAGCCAAAGGGCAAGCTTCAACAAGAAAGGCCTAGGATATAAGGAAAATAAAAATGAAAAGGCCTATAAATGGTTAATTGCTAGGGGTCAGGATAAAAAGAAAACAATTGCTAGAAAATGGATCCCTAAGGAGTATTTAGTGAACCTCATAGAAAAGAACTTATTTTGGGTTCCTAAATCCATCTTAAAGGGTTAGGAAAACCCTAGGATAGTCAACCATATGGATTTTATCTATATCATATTTTGGTTGACTTAGGATGGCAGGACTAAATTTTTGAAATAGTGTTGGGTGATGATAATGCACCCATAAATAGTTTAAATCATGCTCAACACTTAGTGTAATGTGATACTCATGACCTATACATTTTTAGCAAAGTGTTGGGTGATGATAATGTGCCCATAAATTGATAATAATGCTTAAATCATGATGGTTAATATAATTGTTATGTATTTTTGCAATCATGATTTATGATCTTGACATTTGACATATATTCATGGGCAATAAGGTTTAAATCATGCCTTTAGGTGATACTTTATTTATTATCATGATGTAATACCTAATGCATGATCACAAATTGATGAATACATTTTTTTCATGATCATAATATGAAATCAATGCATATATATCATGATGATCATATGGGATGTTAGGATGATACTTAACCATGGGTAGAAATGCATGAAATTAATGGTTAAGTATATACAAATACCTTAGGAACATCTCACACTCACCATAGGCTACCTTGATTGAAAACATAGCATGGGTGAGATGATAGGATGATACTAATGGTCCACTAATGCCTATGGCATTTAGATGGTCATTTAAGGTATCAAATAGCAATAATAGACCAATCATAGGGAAGGCTTATGTTTAATTCATAGACATATTGCCCAAAGATCATGGTTTTGGAAAATTCAAATGTTTTGGAAAACATTTCTTGTTTCATAAATTGAATGTTCATGTTTTGAAAAGCTTTAAGGCAAAACTAGGCTTCAAAATTGATACAAACTTTAGATATTTTCAAACTTTTGAGATTTTGCCTAATTTTCGAAAATATAATGAATTTTCATGAAAACTCATTTTTTACTGATAAAGGAACTTAAAATAAATGTGTTTTCAAAAGTTCACTATTTTTTGAATTTTTTGGAATTTATAGTGCATTTCTGAATTTAGTCGGAAAATCAAAAGCGATTTACTTGTGTCGGTCATTGCCATCTGATAGCGATCGGTAGCCGATGTATCTTAATGCACGAGCACAGTAATATGATTTTATCAGGTTTTTTGATTGTTTTTGGTTTTTGTTTCTCTCTAGACTTGATGTTATGCCATATAAACTTTGTTTAATCTTTTTGATGGTGTCAAAGGGGGAGAAAGATATATGTTTAAGTAAGGGGGAATGTATTTAGGGGAGGTTCATGTATTAAGGGGGAGAGTTGCTAATCATGTTATTTACATGCTTTCTTTCCTTAATATTTTTATTAAATGTTTACCTAACTTAAACGGATTGCCACATGTCAAAAAGGGGGAGATTGTTAGTGCAATCGACCCGTGATATGGTTTTGATGTGTGTGACAAAGGGTTTAAATTAGGATGATTGGATTTGATATGTGCGTTGGAGTCTTGCAGGACTTAGGAATTCATACATGAAGTTTAGGCGGGTTCACCACTCACAACCTCGTGCTTGAGTCGGAGAAGGAGCATTGCAGAGTCGTGTGCTTGATGTTGCTAAGGGATCGCCGGACGAGATGACTTAAAGTGAAGCCAAGGAAGCAGACTTCAATGGCAAGAGACGCGAAGGAGCATTACAGAGCCGTGCACCTGATGCTGCCGAGGGACGTGGTCGCGAACGAAGAGAGCTTCAGCGAGGGACTTTGAGTGAGATGAGAGAATGAGTGAAATGTAAGTAGCTCATTAGGTGAACTTGGCCGAATGGCTAAGTGTCGGATGAGATTTCTCGACATCAGTCGACTGCCATGAAATGGCAGTCGACTACTCTGAGTCGAACGGGATTCGACTGGTGTTCGACTGATGGGTTTTAGCCCGGTGGATCGCCATGGAATGGCGATCATTGCCGGACCATCGATCGCCAAAGGTGGTAGTCGTGATGAAGGCGATCGCACGCTGAAGCCGCTTGTAGGCCGATCGATCGACTACGGAGGCATCGATCGTGATGGATACATCGATCGGCTAGAACCGTTGGACTACAACGGTCGGGATCTGATGTGTTCAGAGGCCGTTGTAGCAGTGTCAGTCGACTGCCAAAGGCAGCAGTCAACTGATAGCAGCCAACGGGAAGAAATCAACCCTCTTTATAAAAAGAGAGGGTGTGGGCTTTTGGATGGCTAATGCTTATGCTTCAAACTATCATCCAAGTGCTCCACAAGTGTTAAACTCCTTCTTCTAGTTTCTTTCACATCTATTGTAAAAGGAGTGTTCTTGAGTTGTAAGGCTTTACCTCCACCTTGCTTGGGCTAAAGGGAGAGACCAATAGTGGATTGGTTGTGGAGTGATTCACCGAGGACGAATCGGATCGTGGATTAGCGGCGAGGCCGTGAACCACGTTACATCCCTTGTTAGCATTGATTTTGTTTTGCTTATCTTTATTGTTGTATTGTCTTTGCTTTGTATTTTTCGCTTGTGCTAACGTTTATTGTAGACGATTAAGAACGACTTCCATCATACGACGAAAGAGGGCTATTCACCCCCCTCTAGCCGGCCAACATCGACCCTATAGATCCGACGGTGGAGATTAAATCTCTAGATCCGACGGTTGAGATTAAATCCCTAGATCCAACGGTTGAGATTAAATCCCTAGATCCGATGGTGGAGATTAAAGGAGACTTAGGCCTAGCTCTATAAAAGGAGGCTTAAGGTGGGCAGCAAGAGCATTGCTTGGAGATTAGGGTTTGGGCGGCTAGGGTTTTGGGGAATCCTTGGGCGGCAAGGATTCCGTCTCTTCTCCTTGCCCGGCGCCCAACTTTATCTTCTAAACCTTGGCCGGTGCTCATCTCTTCTTCCTCCTCTCCTTGGCCAGTGGAAACAAGGGTTAAGGTGGTTCCTTGGAGCTCTTGGCCGGCGCCCACTTCCTCCCTTATTCTCTCTTTGGCCGGCGGCAAGCATCAAGCTTGGAGCTTGGTGGTCGGTTAAAGGAAGGAGAAGAGTTTTGTTTTATTCTTCCTTTTGTTCGGAGTGAACAAAGAAAGGTAGATTGGTGATCTAGGAGGCTTCGGCTTTTGGAAGATCATCGCCCACACGATGTCCAAAAGGAGGAAGGACATACAATAGAAGATCGAGAGGTATAATGCTTGTTTATATTCTTTTGTATTATGTCTATAATTGTTTTTTAATTATATGCATGTTGCATGTTTTGTTATGTGGCTAATTTACTTGGACCCTGAATACAAAAACAAAAATCGGCGATCCGTACATCGTATATTCCGCAGCTATTCGAAGAATAGAGGTAGGTTGCTTGAACAATAAGTTTGTTCAAGTGACAACTCTAATCGAATAGCACGACGATGAAACAGTTGCTTGGGTAATCCCTCTTTGTCTAGGATTATTTTTTTTTTAATTCGGGGATGTAGACGGGATCGCCATGAACAAGCGACCAAGTTGAAATTGGAAGCGATGTTTCCTCCCTTCAAGCACATGATTAAATAAGAGTGGAGTCAAGATAAAAGGTATCAGCATAAATCCAAATTCATGCACTGGATTCAACAAACTACCTGACCAGGGTAGATATTACCCACTTGCTATGTAGCTCTTATCAGCCATCCATAACTACGAGCATCATCACTAATTAAAGTCCTGCCATTAACAGTTAATTAGCTGTAGATCAAGCTAACCAAATCCATACTCAATCCAGAACACCTGCCCTATTCACAACTAATAATCCACAATCAACTACAACATCAACTCCAAATATAGTAAGCATCCATATCATTTAGATCTATACTTACCTCATGTTGCTTTAATCTCTCCCAGCTTGTTCATCTGAAGGAAACTGTGATTCAACCAATAACAATGCAACCAGGAGCTATATAAGACACAAATATCGCAACAACAATCATACAACATAAACTAGATTTAAATCAATAAACCTCTTAACTACATTCCGACCAATCAATTCAACATACAAACTCACCATATAATCTACAACCACTCTAATCCAAGCTTACCTTGCCAATGCAAACCTAGCTTCCCTGCTCAACTCTGATCTCCACGGCAATTTCAACAGCCACTATCATCATCAATAAAAACAAATTAAACCATATCAGCTTAATATCAAACTGAACACATACCACCAACTCCTCAAATCTCTTCCCCATACCACACAGATCTGGGCTCTCAACCTCACAATCCATCAACACAGCAGAACCAACACGAAACCCCAACTCTGCTCCTCAGCTCACACAACCACAGAATTTTTGATCGCCACTGCCAAGCTCTATCAGAAGCTAGTCGTTTGCGAAGATCATGGAATAACAATCCATGAACAGAGTGTTGGTGCAAGGGCACCAGATAATCGAACCTGTGTTTTGATTATGACAAAGACACAAAGTTAAGTTTACATCGTTATCTCACGAGCTAAATCGAGTGTGCAAAAAAGTACTAAAGTTAGAGCTGAAGGCTAGCGACACCCGAAGGAAGCCGCGGTGGTCGGGCGACACTCGAGTGACTTCAGAGGAATCGAGTGGAAGGCCGAAAGCGAGAGATACAAGGTAAGTATCAAGGAAAGCTCGTGTGAGTGAGAGATTGTAAGGTCGTGTCCTCTTTACGGGGACGACCGTAGGCGGCGATCCGACTAAGACTTCCCATGGAAGGTCTAGGTTGAGATCGGACGGTCAGAAACCATCGCATTTATCATTTTCCGAGCTAACCTCTTACTGCAGGGAAATGGCGCCGGATCATTCTTTGGGACATCAAGCGCCGATCGATGCTCATCACGATCGATGATGGAGGCATCGATGGGACTGATGGCGATGAATCAACCTTTGCGCTAGGTCAAAACGAATAAGGTTTGACGCGGCCACTTCGCGATAAAATTTCGACAATTTCGTGATCTGTTCCAAGAAAAAAGGAGATAAATTCAGAGGCCAAAATCTATAAAAGGAGGGGAGGATTCCAACTCCATATATCATCAAGTTATTCTCAAGTGCTCCTATAACGCCAACGCTCCAACGCTGACGCGACGACAAGTTCAAATCTCCTTCGTCGGCAGCAGTAGCAAGTAATTGTTTTTATTGTATTCTTTATTTCAATCGTGACAAGGTGAGGTAGGCTTGTTGCCTCATCCTCGTACATTCGGTTTTGTGATCGTTGTCTCCTACCTCCAACAAGGAGGAGACGTTATAGTGCTTTTCCCTCCGTATGCGGTCTAGGATCGATAGGGCCTTGGAGTAGCAATCGCTGGGTTGTGAACCAAGTAAAAATAAATGTGTCCCTTTATTTTCTGCTGCTCTTACTCGTTTACTTGTCTACTCGAACGAAACGACAAAAAGATTTACGATTGCTATTCACCCCCCCTCTAGCGACGCTTCTCGATCCAACAATTGGTATAAGAGCGGGGGTCATATCTTTTCACACAAGAGGACTCTCAAAACGATCTACCTACCAAATCGAAGCTCTCTGAAAGATCTACATTTTTTACAAGGGTTTACCCTTGTAACAAGCTGTTTCCAGTCCCAAAATCCAACGTTCAGTACCCTTTTGGGGACACCAAAGGTCGTAAGTTTCTAGTTTTTGTTAGTTTCTTATTCTTCTTATTTATTTCTATTTATTTCCTATTATTTCCCACACTACTAATCCAAGACTGAGTCTTGGAATTCTCTTTGGTTTTTATTTGTGTTTTGCAAGAGACTTAATGGCTCACATTGAGGGGTATAGCACCACCCGACCTCCGTTCTTTAACGGAAATGATTTCCGTTATTGGAAAGGTCGGATGGAGTGTTTTCTAAAAACACAAGTTGACACTTGGTTAATAATCCAAACCGGCTTTGCTCTACCCACCAATAATCAAGGAGAGCCCTTGGATTTCAACAAGTGGACAAATGCAACCAAGAGGCAAATCGAAGCCGATGCAAGAGCAACCCAAATATTACAATGCGGCTTGTCCAAGGAGGAACTCAACCGCATCGGACCATTCATTAGCGCCAAAGACCTATGGAACAAATTGATTGATCTACACGAAGGGATACCCGATGCTAAGGTATATAAAAGAGATTTACTTTTAAATAAACTGTACAATCTAAAGATGCAGGATCACGAGACCGCCACCCAACTACATGCGCAGATCCAAGATATCGTCAACGGTCTTCACTCGATCGGGCAAGCCGTAGAGAACCGGGACCTTATAAGGTACGCTTTAAATGCTTTCCCTAGGACTACCTTGTGGGCATCCATGGTCGATGTCTACAAGGTCTCTAAGGATCTTTCGAGGCTTAGGTTAGACGAATTATTTTCCGAATTTGAACTTCACGAGCAAACTAACGTGGTTCGGGACGAGAGAGGTATTGCTCTATTTGCATGACAAAGAAGCAAGCCACCTACTAGGCAAATAGATGAACTCGAACCCGAAGACGAATCAGAGTCCGAATCGGAAGAGGTGGAAGCAATAGTGAACGTAGTGCGGAAGATCGTTTGGAGGGAAAGGAGGCTACTAAAGAACCAAAAGAGGGCACATTTCAAATCAAATCAAAAGAAGGCCTTCCATGCAACTTGGGACAACAAAGAAGACATAGCTTACATGGCAAGACCGGAAGAGTCCGAGTCAGAGTCCTAATCCGAATCCAACTATAACACCGACTCCGAACTCGAGGACTATTTCGAAAAGAAACTCAAAGCCAGATCAAAAGAGAAAATTAGGGTTAGCCGCTCACTAATTCATACGATCTACAATACAATTAAAGTGCTTACTAGGAAATTAACTAAGTCCGAGTTTAGGGTTGAGTCGTTACTTGAGGAGGTTGAAACCCTCAAGCAAGAGGCTACTCTAACCTCTTCAACTAGTCAAGTTCAAGAGGGAAACTCAACCCAAATTGAAAAACTCGAGGAGGAGAATTCTCTCTTGAAATACTGAGTTCAAGAGGTCGAGGCTAGGTTGGAAAGGTTCACGTTGGTATCTAAGAACCTTAATCAACTACTTGGAACCCAAAGAGCCGTGTACACAAAGCCGGACTTGGATTTAAGTCAAAGACTACGAATAGATCATATATGTCTATCATAAATCGTAGTCATCAAAGAGTCCAAGCATGGGTCCCAAAGGTTTTATTAAACTCACATATAAGGACTAATAAGGTTTGGATTCCCCAGGATCAAGTTCATTATTTGAATAGACCATATTGGTTCAATGGTCCAGGGGGAGCTAATACTAAAATAGTATACCCGCTTACTTAGCAAAACCATTGCATATTTTACTTTAATTTTTAGAACGGCTAGATAGGGTAAATGGTTAGTCAACTCTTGATAACATAGTATCAGGATGCGGCGAGATGATAGTACGTTAGGGAAATAAAGTTTCGTGTATTCGAGCTAGATAAGGCATATCTAGCTTGGTGCACTTGACTGAGTGGAACTAGATGAAGCTACCTCGCTGTATCCTAAACTAGTTAGAACAGGAAGTAACCCTAAGTGACTTAAGTGATATTTTCTTGAATTTGGCTTTGTCTAAGGAAGTGGTCGTTGTTCCGATCAAAGAAGGCCCCTGTGCCTCGCCATGACCTGGAAGCCAGTTTCTCGAAAAGTTACTTAACGATCTAAAGGTTAAATCTGAATCTAACCCAAGGTTGACTATCTTTAATCAATTTAAAATCATCTCACAAAACATATAAGGTGAACAAATTCTGAGACACATAGAATGGGTGAGATGTTAAGGATAATTGAAATATACTTAAAACAATCTCTTCAAAATACTACTTATTTTCTCAACTATTGTACTTAACAACTCTTAGGCCAAAGTTTAGCGCCCCCTACATCTCTTATACTTCATATATTTGACTAAGGGGGAGAGCAAACTAACCCTAAGGGTTATATTATAAATCTTTAGATTATTGGTGCAGAGGGACACACCTCGAACCAATCTATCTAACTACTGCTAGATGCATGCTTGGACTCATATTTGATTTATCTAGATGCATACATATACGATATTGTTTTCAAAACCCATATTTTATACAAAAACCCCCAACATTATGTTTTGATTTATGGCAAAAGGGGGAGAAGAGTAAAATTTAAGGGGGAGTAACACAAAATTTAATTTTGAAAATTAAAGTTTATCTTTCAAAACTCACCTAGGTTTAAGGGGGAGTTTTGGTTAAGGGGGAGTTTTTGAAAATGGCGTTCATCATCTACTATACTTGTTTTATGCTTTAATTTCTCTTAACTTTGTGTTGGTTTTCCATAGATCAAAAAGGGGGAGATTGTTGGTGCAGGGGCACTAGATAATCAAACCTGTATTTTGATTATGGCAAAGACACAAAGTTAAGTTTACATCGTTATCTCACGAGCTAAATCGAGTGTGAAGAAAAGTACTAAAGCTGGAGCTGAAGGCTAGCGACACCCGGAGGAAGCTGCAGTGGTCGGGTGACACTCGAGTGACTTCGGAGGAATCGAGTGGAAGGCCGGAAGCAAGAGCTACAAGGTAAGTATCGAGGAAAGCTCGTGTGAGTGAGATATTGTAAGGTCGTGTCCTCTTTATGGGGAAGACCGTAGGCGGCGATCCGACTAAGACTTCCCGTGGAAGGTCTAGGTCGAGATCGGACGGTCAGAAACCGTCGCATTTATCATTTTCCGAGCTAAACTCTTACTGCAGGGAAGTGGCCAGGCTGGCAGTCGACTACTTGATATCAAGCAGTCGACTTATGCTCATCAGTCGACTGATGGGAGGCATCAGTCGATTGATGGCGACGAATCAGCCTTTACGCTAGGTCAAAACGGATAAGGTTTGACGCGGTCACTTCGCAATGAAATTTGGACAACTTCGTGATCTGTTCCAAGAAAAAAGGAGACAAATTCAGAGGCCAAAATCTATAAAAGGAGGGGAGGATTCCAACTTCATATATCATCAAGTTATTCTCAAGTGCTCCTACAACGCCAACGCTCCAACGTCGTCATAACGCCGACGCGATGACAAGTTCAAATCTCCTTCGTCGGCAGCAGTAGCAAGTAATTGTTTTTATTGTATTCTTTATTTTAATCGTGACGAGGTGAGGTAGGCTTGTTGCCTCATCCTCGTACATTTGGTTTTGTGATCATTGTCTCCTACCTCCAATGAGGAGGAGACGTTATAGTGCTTTGCCCTCCATACGCAGTCTAGGACCGATAGGGCCTTGGAGTAGCAACCGCTGGGTTGTGAACCAAGTAAAAATAAACGTGTCCCTTTATTTTCCGCTGCTCTTACTCATTTAATTGTCTACTCGAACGAAACGATGAAAAGATTTACGATCGCTATTCACCCCCCCCCCCCTCTAGCGATGCTTCTCGATCCAACACAGAGGAGAAGAAGACACCAAAATAAACACAACCTAACAATCAAGCCAAAATTAAGAACTCTACTAGGTAAAGAATCAATTCCAACGATGCTCACCTACAACGACGACAACGTCGATTTGAGTCCCAACAATGGCAGCAACCATCTGAAGTGGGAATACTTGTTGGTGTCAAGATCCAAAAATGATAGCTAGTGATCATAGGAAATGAAGATACAACCAACCAAACTCTTGGCAAGGATGATCTCGCTGTGTTCAAGAATGGAGGAGTCGTGATCGATAACCTTCCACCATAGGTGAAAATCTCTCAGGATCAAAGATCGAGAGGAAGGAAGATAGAAATCACTGCTGATTCCTAGCTCCCAACAAAGACACTCGTTGGAATCTTACACGGGGTAGCTACAATCGACGTCCCTCTCTTCGACTGGATCTCCCACCGGAAGAAATCGCCGACAGCAACTGCGGTATGGAAGAGACGAGAAGCAAAGGTGAAGTTGAAATTGTGAGTGAGGAGAAGAAGGTCATGATGTGGAAGAGGAGAAATGCGGTAGTGGCTGATCGGATCGGGTTTGGGACCTTATGAAGTTCGTTCAACAATTGTGGTCAAGCTAATTTAGGTTAAGTCCAAGCTAACCCCAAGTTGACCCAACCACCCATTTAAACCTTTGAATCCAGGAAAAGTTCTAAAAAATTCCATAAGATAATTTCTTAATTAGCAAGGGATATTGTTATTACTATTATTTTCTCGGTATCTTACAATGAGAATTGTCAATTGGGGATAATTGGTAGACTTGAGTTAGGTCACCTAACTCAAAGGTGTTTGGGGTTTTGTCAAACATCAAAAAGGAGGAGATTGTTGGTGCAATCGACCCAGGTCACGATTGACCGGACTCGAGTTTGACTCGAGTAGTATTTTGATGTTAGACAAAACATATGGCATGTGATTGTCATGGGAAGACCAAGTGTGTAGCCTTGGCCACGTAAGTCCAAGTGTGTAGCCTTGGTGGTGAAAGTCCAACATGGGGTTGGCATGAGAAGTCCAAGTGTGTAGCCTTGGCAATGGAAAAGTCCAAGCTTGAGTCTTGGAATTTGGCTAGCTTGATAAAGCATTGATGAGTTCATCATCTTATTGGTCAAGTCCTTGAGTCGGTGAAGGATGGCACGGGGAGAAGCCGTGAGCTTGGTGCATCTGAGGGATCGCCGGACAAGAAACGAATGGAGTGAAGCCAAAGGAAGCATACTTCAAGGCAAGATACAAAAGATGGCATGGGAGAAGCCACGAGCTTAGTGCATCCGAGGGACGTAGTCGGACGAAGAGAGCTTCGGTGAGGGACTCCATGGGAGATGAGAGTTGAGCTTGCCAAGTGGCTTAGATCGAGTGTCGGATGCTCAAATATTGTTGTTTGAGGTTTACTCGATGGTCGAATGCTCAAACAATGTGTGTTTGAGGTTTTACCCAACAACAGTTGACTGATATAGGTACCAGTCGACTGCTCTGAGTCGATTGATTGTCGACTGGTGTTTAACTGTAGTATTTCTTGCCTAGCAGTCGACTGTTAGGGTTTGGCAGTCAACTGTTGCACCGTTAGTCGACTGTTAAGGGAATACAGTCGACTGTTGAAGGTGATCGCGAGCACAGAAGGATTTTGAGTCGACTGATTGCCTGGATCAATCGATTGATGGCTTGATCAATCGACTGATAGGCATGATCAGTCGACTGATGCTGTATCTGTTGGAACTTGTCCATCATGGATCGAGTCATTGTGAGACAATGACTACATGAGCAGTCGACTAATGGGTATGAGCAGTTGACTACTAGGCACAGAATCAGCCCGAGACAAGCATAAAAGGAGGAGCTTGGGGAGGATTTTCACAACGATTTTTGGGCCAATTTTGGAGGGGAATTGCTGCTGCATTCCAGACCTTCAAGACAATCCAAAGCAAACAACAAGCAAGCAATTCAAAGTTCTTGTGTAAAGTGTTCTTTACTTATTTTTGTGTATTTCTTAGTGTATTTGTTGTATTTCATTGTATTACTTTTGTAATCACTTGTACGAGGTTTATCGACCTCCGACTTGTTGTCGAGAAGGAGTTTTAATAGTGGTGTGTTAATCACTCGAGCTCATTGAGCTCATCCCGTGGAGTAGGAACCCTAAGGTTCCAAACCACATATATCGATTGTGTCTTGTGTGTTGTATTTGCATTTCATATTTGTATCTATTATTTCTGCTGCGCATATTGACGATCATTGTATACAATCATGCAAGAATGATCGAAATCCGTCAAGCATAGAATCGGGCTATTCATCATCCCTTCTAGCTGAACAACGATCCTCCAATAGGAGCTGTGGATTCGGAGGGATCCTGGAGGCACAAGGTTGATGAAGAAGGTAGAAGGTTTAGTCTAGGCTTAGGGTGTGTTTTCAAGTATGAATTAGTCATACTTGAGGTGTACCAGTCGACTAGTCTCGAGTGTTCCAACACTCGAGGGTCCAGAGAACTTTATCAGTCGACAGGGGTTATGACACAGTTGACTGTTCAAGTAGTCAACTGTGGGTCAACTGCTGAACAGAAGCTTTGGCATTCGACTGGTGCTTGATACCAATCAACTAGCCTTAAGTGGCCCGTGCACAGATGGTTTTGCAGTCGATTGTCTGCTGGAAGCAGTCGACTGGTGACTTGGGCAGTTGACTGCTATTATGAGGAGTGTACTGATAGAGTGTCCATTGAGCTATGATGATCACAATCAGGCTTTGTCAGAAGCCGTTAAATTCAGTCAACAGTGGAATCGGGCTCAACAGGCAAGAATGCCCAAGTTCTATAAGAAGGACCTTGGGGAGCTTGATGATGGCTAGTGCTCTAATTCTAAACGTTCATACTAAGGTCTCCAAGCCTTCCCTCAAGCTTTTCAAGTTCTATAACCTCTTCTTCGTTAGCTTCAATCATCTTGTGAGAAGAAGAGTGTACTTATAAAGAAGGCTTCTCCACCATGGTGTGTTCATCAAAAGGATACTTTAGTGAAAGCTTGCTAGGAGTAATCTACCTTATGGATTGCTGTGGAGTAGGAGCATCATCTTCGAACCACGTTAAACACCTTTGTTAGCATTGTTCTTATTGTTCTTCATTTTCAATTGTGTTTTTGTTTTGCTTTCGTTAACGGTTCTTGTAGAAAATATAAAAAAGGTTATTCACCTCCCCTCTAGACATCCAAAGATCACCCTATTTAACCTTGAACTTTAACCTGCCTCTTAAAGTTTGATTCTCACCCTATTTAATTCTCCTATTCATTTTCATCAAAAAAATATTCCCTTTGAATGCTTGTTCAAGAATATTAGAGGGTTAGAAGTAATTAAAATACCTAGAGTTGTTCTTAACTAGCTTAAACAAATCTATTTAGTCAAAAATAGCTTTAACAGTTGATTGGTAAGTCCATCAATCAACTAATTTCCTAAACTAGTTGATTGTTCTATGTAAACTCAAGAAAATTAGACCAACTTAAAAAAAAAATAATTCTAGACCAACTTAAAAAATTCACAAGTAATTCTATATATTTTTTGAAAAATCTTAAAACTTCATACGGACATTACTTATGTCAAATACTATAAGAGAAAAATATTTTTTTATGAAAATATTCATTAGTTTTAAAGAATGACACAAAATTAAAAACCATCAAAAACTTATGTTTCATCTTAATTTTGTATCAATATTATCAATGGTGATTTCTATCGACAAATATAGTTCGCCAACGTTTTTAAAAATGATTTAAAAATCTTTTTCAAAACCCATTTCCAATCATGATCTATAGACTAAGTATACATGACTTGCCCATTAGCTTTCCACATGAACCATATAAAATATGTGTTATTTGATGAAGTTTCATTCATTTTAATGCACCATATCAACACCTTAAACTTAAATAACATTCTAACATCATCTTTGTGTCTAAAGTGTCTCAATACACACATAAGTCATCCTATTGTTGAGAGTATTGAGAATACAATCAAAGTCCCACATTAGTAAGACATGGAAAAGATCATGTGCTTATAAGATGAAAAAATATCTCCATTGATATGAGACCTTTTGGGTAAAGCCCAAAAATAAAACTGAGGGCTTATGCCCAAAGTGGACAATATCATGTCATTGTAAAAATATGTGAATCTTATAGGCACTAACACCTATGACCTTTGTTAGATGTAAATGATTTTTCTTTGAATTAAGGGATCATGCATTTCTTTCTAGACATTTCTAATTTGACCACCCTACTTAGGATGTCAAATAATGCCAATTATCCTTTTACAATCAGATAAACCAATGCGCGAACATGATTATGACATACATTAAGTGCATAACTTAAAAAAATACCAATATTAAATGATGCATAATGTAACGCCCGCCCTTCCAGTCCTCCTAACACACATCCTATAGACGGGCGACGGCGCTACGCGATCATACATTCATGCATATAACAGCGGAAACATTTAAAAACTTTACAACTTTTAACTCTAATTACATTAACCCAATCAACCTAACAATTTAATCATGACAAAAGGTCTTAGCAATTTATTTAACTAAACATGTATTAACCATTTCAAGGTTCATAAAAATAAACATGAGTAACCACCATAGAAAGCATTAACGTCTCCTAACAGTTTACACAAACTGAAAATCATGCATAAGTCCGTATATGAAAAATGATCTCGTCCACCATGCCACTTCCACACACATCTTTGCCCCTCCTGTTGCTCCCTTTAATTTATCCATTCCTTGCCCTTTTCTGCAGTACAAGGAAAGTAAACTGTAAGCACATAGGCTTAGTAAGGTCATTTCCTACTCACAAAAACATACATCATGAATTAAACGTAAAGTAATGACATGTTCGTTTAAACAACATATGAGCACAGCATTTATTTAAAGTAGAGACATGATCAATTTAGGAAAAGAACATAAACTTAGCATTTTCATCGCAACAGTACATTGTCTCTAAACATGATAATTCGATGAACATAAAATGGTATATGCAGGATGCGCTTTGAAAACGTATAGTTTTTATACTTAAACATAATCTCAACATATTGGGTCTGGCATTGTACCACATATATCATTTGTGCGCATCCTAAATAGATCCGAGGTAGCTAATCCCTAACCTACTAGGTTACTAGGTTCGTACTATGTCCGTCGACCTAGGGGCAACCGTGGATCCCATCCCGTGGACCTTGTTAGGGTCCGGTACAAGCAATGCATAAAGTAAAATAACATATATGTTCTTTGTCCTAAAGAGTGTTCTTGTCCCCACTCTTAGGGAAACATTTCTTAGACATTTCATATACGTGAGTCATGCCTAACATGGGTGAAAACATAAGCATGTAGCATAGCATCAATTGGCATGAGTACAATTTAACATGGCATAAGGTAGTGACATAAGGAAAATTAAGCTAACATAAATAGAAATCATCATCTAACATGCATAACGTGGAAGAATTTCAACAAGAATAATTTCTCTAATCCTATTAGCCGAACCTTCTACACATAGTTCTAGATTCTTTCGTTCAAAATCAAGCATACAACATTACATCGTAAGCACTTATACTGCAGGTGAGGGGATACTTACCTCCTACGCTTTTACACCAATTTATACCGTTATATTTCGTAAAGAGAAGACCTCCTACGTGTTCCTTTGCTTTAGCGTGATCCTCTACCAAGTCCTTGAGGATATCCCTCTTGAAATCCCCTTTCGAATTATCCCACGATGGAGAAATTATAAAGGCTCTCCGTTTTTTTTTATTCCACGGAGGAAGAACGAGAGAGAAAGATGAGAGTTCGGCGGCTGGAAAAAAATTGAAAGGGGAAGAGGAAGGGGAAGGATCGACATTTGGAGAGCGTTGGAGAGAAGAGGTGCTGGGTGGGCGTTTGGAGAGAAGAGGCATTGGAGAGAAGAGGTGGCTGGGTGGACGTTTGGAGAGAAGAGAGAGAGAGAGAGGTGGGTGGCGTGGTCGGCATGAGGGAGTTTAGGGATTTAAGAGAAAGGAAAGAAAAATAAATTAGTGTTTTTCTTAATTTAATTACTCCTTTAAATCCTTAGTAAAATTAACCAACTTCTCTTTTTATTTCTACCAATAGATATATTCTGTTATATCCTACTCATTGGTAATCTTATGACTTAGTGGTGGGAAGCCTATTCCCCCAAATCAACGGTTCATAGTTCAAGCCTCGACTACGAACTATTTATTCATTTTTTTATTCTTTTATATATATATATATATATATATCCTTTAAATAAAAATATAGTAACTAAAATTTGGGATGTTACAATCCCTTATACCTTATAAAAGTTTCGTCCTCGAAACTTAAAACAACTCGGGGTACTTTTGCTTCATGTCATCCTCATGTTCCCAGGTGGCTTCTTCGTATCGTTGACTTTGCCATAGGACCTTCACTGAGGGTACTTCTTTATTCCTTAGTCTTTTGACTTCTCGGTCTAATATCCGGATAGGTCGACTTTCATAGCTCAAGTCCTCTTGAATTTGCACTGTCTGTGGCCCGACCACTTGGTCGGTATTGGAAATGCACTTCTTAAGCATCGAGACATGGAACACGTTGTAAATAGCAGACATCTCCTGAGGTAGTCCTAGCTCGTAAGCTACCTTGCCAACTCTTTTTAGGATCTTGTACGGTCCTACGTATCGCGGACTTAGCTTTCCTTTCTTCCCGAATCTCATTATTCCTTTCATAGGAGCTACCCGGAGAAATACCAAATCTCCGACATTGAATTCCAAAGGTCTACGTCGCTGATCTGCGTAGTTCTTCTGCCGGCTCTGAGCAGTCTCTATTCTTTGGCGGATATTCTGTATCGCTCGGGTGGTGTCGTCGATGAAATTCGTCTGAAGTCCCATCTCTTTCTTCTCACCACCTTCGTACCAACAGATCGGAGACCTACATCTCCTCCCATATAATGCTTCATAAGGTGTCATTCCGATGGTAGCTTGGTAGCTATTATTGTAAGCGAATTCTGCTAAACATAAGTAGCGGCACCAACTCCCTTTGAAACCCAAGGCACAAGCTCATAACATGTCTTCTAGTACTTGGTTCACCCTTTCTGTTTGTCCATCTATTTGAGGATGAAAGGCGGTACTGAAATGCAGCTTCGTGCCAAGTGCCTTATGAACACATCCCCAAAACTGTGAAGTGAAGCGACCATCCCTATATGAAATGATGGTCTTGGGAATACCATGCAGTCTGATGATTTCCTTAGCATATAATTGAGCCAATTGCTCAATCGAATATGTCATCTTGATCGCTAGGAAATGAGCTGACTTTGTCAATCTGTCAATGATAACCCATATAGCATCATATCCGTTCGTAGTCTTGGGAAGACCTGAAATGAAATCCATAGAGATGTCTTCCCATTTCCACTCCGGAATTTGGATCGGTTGCAGAACTCCTCCAGGCCTCTGGTGTTCTGCTTTAACTTGTTGGTAGGTCAGGCAGGTACTGACGTGCTGAGCTACGTCCCTCTTCATACCGGACCACCAGAACTTCTCTTTCAGGTCTTGATACATTTTGGTGGATCCCGAATGCATAGAATAGGGGGTTCCGTGAGCCTCCTCTAATATCTTTTTGCGTAGTTCCGGATCGTTAGGGATACATAACCGATCCCTAAGGTATAATACTCCACTATTGGCGATACGGAAACCCTCGCCTTTTCCTTCTAGGATCTCCTGCTTGATCCTCTGGAGACTTGGATCATCACTTTGTTTTGCTAATATGTCATCGAATAGTGTTGGTATTATTGCCATGGTCAAAAGCTGCCCGGAAATAACCTCGATTCCATAGCACATAATTTCCTTCTCCAGCGGTCGAGACAATACCGATAAGGACATCAGGGTGGCACTGGACTTCCTGCTGAGTGCATCGGCCACTTTGTTTGCCTTGCCAGGATGGTAAAAGATCTCGCAGACATAGTCCTTCACGAGCTCCAGCCATCTGCATTGTCTCATATTGAGGTCCTTCTGAGTGAAGAAATACCGTAGACTCCGGTGATCCGTATAAATCTTGCACTGTGCTCCATACAGATAGTGCCTCCATACCTTGAGAGCGAAGACCATAGCTGCTAGCTCTAAATTGTGAGTGGGATAGTTCTTTTCATGTTTCTTGAGTTACCTAGAGGCATAGGCAATAACTTTACCCCTCTACATAAGTACAGCTCCGAGTCCCAATCCGGAGGCATCGCTGTACATGTCGAAGCTCTTGTCGTTCTCTGGGAGAGTAAGGATTGGATCACTTGTAAGTCTCCTTTTGAGCTCCAAGAAACTCTTCTCACATTCCTCCGTCCATACATACTTCTTGTTCTTCCGGGTGAGAACTGTCATAGGTGCTGCTATTCTGGCGAAGTCTTCTACGAATTTCCGGTAATAGCCCGCTAATCCGAGAAAACTCCTCACTTCACTAGCATTCTTTGGCCTGCTCCAGTTACTCACAGCTTCAATCTTTCTTGGGTCTACCATAACTCCGTCTTTGGATATAATATGACCCAAAAAAGATACTTGATTTAGCCAGAATTCACATTTGGAGAACTTGGCATATAGTTGCTTTTCTTGAAGAATCTGTAATACCATCTTCAGGTGTTTTGCATGCTCTTCTTGATTTCTCGAATAGACGAGGATATCATCAATGAAGACGATCACGAACTTGTCAAGAAACGTCGAGAATACCCAATTCATCAGGTCCATGAACATAGCAGGAGCATTCGTCACTCCGAAAGGCATGACTACGAACTCATAATGTTCGTATCTTGTTCAGAAAGTTGTCTTCGATATATCATCTGGTTTCACTTTCACTTGATGATAGCCAGATCTGAGGTCAATCTTTGAAAAGACGGTGGCACCTTTTAACTGGTCGAACAGATCATCAATCCGTGGTAAAGGGTACCTATTCTTGATCGTCACAATATTTAGCGCTCGGTAGTCTATGCACAGGTGCATAGTCCCATCCTTCTTCTTTACGAACAGTACCGGAGCTCCCCATGGAGAGTGACTAGGGCGAATAAAACCCTTGTTGAGTAACTCCTGTAGCTGTCCCTGAAGTTCCTTCAATTCGGTTGGCGCCATCCGGTAAGGTGCTTTAGAGATCGGGTGAGTACCAGGAATTAATTCGATCTCAAATTCAATTTCCCTATCATGGGCTAACCCTGGTAGTTCATCAGGAAATACCTCTGGGTAGTGGCATACCACTCTGACATCTTCTAGCTTCTGGTCCTCAGCTTGACTTGTATCAACCACATGTGCTAGAAACCCAATGCATCCCCTGTCTAACATCTTGTGTGCCTTTAGAGCTGATAAGAATTTATAGGTTCTGTTCCTTGGCTCTCCAATGAATTCAAACATAGATTCTGCCTCAGGCTGAAAGACCACTTTTCTCTTACGGCACTCGATCGAAGCACCGTACTTGCTTAAGAAATCCATGCCCAATATGACATCATAATCCTGCATGCCGAGCACTATCAGATCACAGTAGAGTTCTCTGTCTGCAATTCTGATGGTGCGGCTCGCAGCATATGAGTAGAAGGCATCACTTCTCCCGAGGGCAGGGTCGTTAAGAACTTGCAATCCAAAACTTGCGGGGGTATGTCAATCTTCTTTGTGAAAGGCGTAGAGACAACGAGTGTGTTGCACCAGTATCAAATAATACAGTAGCATGCTGACAGAAAATAATTATCTGACCTGTGACAACAGTAGAATCATTCGCCATGTCTTCCTTAGTGAGAGAGAAAACCCTGGCATTCGTCGTAACTGGCGGGGCTTCCAATCTCCCTTGGCTTATCCGGGTACCTTCTATTGCAACTTGCATCTGGTGTAGCTGTGAAGGAGCACCCTGTACTGGGCATACTGCTGAGGAGGTGCCTGAACCTGGGTAGGGTAGTCCTTGACTCTGTGTCCTTCCAGTCCACAGCGGTAGCATCTATTCGTGCCCTTGTAGCACACCCCGGTATGTGGTTTCCCACATGTAGTACATTGGGGAATCTTCGCTTGTTTGTTCACTGGACCACCTTTAGAGTCGTTCCATTGTTTCCTCTTGCCACTGTGGTTTCCTTTCCAGTTACCATGAGCTTTCTGACCTCCTGGCTAGCCTTGACTCTTGCCTTCACTTAGCGCCTTCTTTTCCTGGTTAATATTGTTCAGGTAGTACTCGGTGATTAGGGCACTACTGAACAACTCCTCTGCGGTCTGCGGTCTATTCACTCCGCCGGCCACGTTCAGAGCTATCTCAGGTCGGAGCATCTTCAGCATAAGTCTGACCCTTTCTTTTTCTGTGCTGACCAACTCTGGGCATAGGCATGCGAGTCGGTTGAATCTTTTCACCGCTTCGTTAACTGATAGGTCACCTTGCCTGAACCCGGTGAAATCATCGTAGTTCTTGTTGGTCACTCACATATGGAAGAATTCTTCGAAAAATTCAGCTTCGAAGTCCGTCTATCTCATTTGGTTTACTTGCCTCTTTGCTTTAATTCTTTCCCACCACATTCGAGCATCTCCAGAAAGGCAAAAGGATGCGCACTTAATCTTTTCATGTTCAGGCCAATCCAGCAGCTCTACTATGCTTTCCACCATTTTAAACCAAGACTAGGCATCCCATGGTTCACAATTACCCGAGAAATTCTCCGGTTTCAACCTTTGCCACTGGATCAGGTAAGCTTCTGGTCGAACTATCGGGCTAGAGCCTCCTGGTGGTACTGGAGTAGCTGCAGGCCTATCTAGATGCGCCTACTGGTCCCATGGTGGTCTACTAGGGTTTCCCTGCTGAGTCATTAAGGCATTTATCACTTTCTGTTGTTCAGTGACTTGACGATGGAGTTCAGTAACCACCTGCATAAGATTCGGTGGAGATTCTATCTCACTGACTCCATTACCGCGTCTTCTGCCCATGCTTATCTTAATAAATGATAAAAAATGCCAACATAAGTTTATCATCCTTACTTATATGCATGCATACCCAACTAAAAACATTTCTTAGCGTATATATATCATACATGAAATAAATATAGTAGGCATATAATGTCTTACTTGGAGCGGCAGGATGGAAGCTTGATGTGTGTGTAGTGGAAAGGCAGAATTGGGCTCTGATACCACCTGTAACGCCCGCCCTTCCCATCCTCCTAACACACATCCTATAGACGGGCGGCGGCGCTACGCGATCATACATTCATGCATATAACAGCGGAAGCATTTAAAAACTTTACAACTTTTAACTCTAATTACATTAACCCAATCAACCTAACAATTTAATCATGGCAAAAGGTCTTAGCAATTTATTTAACTAAACATGTATTAACCATTTCAAGGTTCATAAAAATAAACATGAGTAACCACCATAGAAAGCATTAACATCTCCTAACAGTTTACACATAAACTGAAAATCATGCATAAGTCTGTATATGAAAAATGATCTCGTCCACCATGCCACTGCCACACACATCTTTGCCCCTCCTGCTGCTCCCTTTAATTTATCCATTCCTTGCCCTTTTCTGCAGTATAATAAAAGTAAACTGTAAGCACATAGGCTTAGTAAGATCCTTTCCTACTCACAAAAACATACATCATGAATTAAACGTATAGTAATGACATGTTCATTTAAACAACATATGAGCACAACATTTATTTAAAGTAGAGACATGATCAATTTAGGAAAAGAACATAAACTTAGCATTTTTATCGCAATAGTACATTGTCTCTAAACATGATAATTTGATGAACATAAAATGGTATATGCAGGATGCTCTTTGAAAACGTATTGTTTATATACTTAAACATAATCTCAACATATTGGGTCTGGCATTGTACCACATACATCATTTGCGTGCATCCTAAATTGATCCGAGGTAGCTAATCCTGAACCTACTAGGTTACTAGGTCCGTACTATGTCCGTCGACCTAGGGGAAACCTTGGAGCCCATCCCGTGGACCTTGTTAGGGTCTGGTACAAACCATGCATAAAGTAAAATAACATACATGTTCTTTGTCCTAAAGAGTGTTCTTGTCCCCACTTTTAGGGAAACATTTCTTAGACATTTCATATACGTGAGTCATGCCTAACATGGGTGAAAACATAAGCATGTAGCATAGCATTAATCGACATGAGTACAATTTAACATGGCATAAGGTAGTGACATAAGGAAAATTAAACAAACATAAATAGAAATCATTATCTAACATGCATAACATGGAAGAATTTCAACAAGAATAATTTCTCTAATCCTATTAGCCGAACCTTCTATACATAGTTCTAGATTCTTTCGTTCAAAATCAAGCATACAACATTACATCGTAAGCACTTATACTGCAAGTGAGGGGATACTTACCTCCTACGCTTTTACACCAATTTATACTGTTAGATTTCGTAAAGAGAAGACCTCTTACGTGTTCCTTTGCTTTAGCGTGATCCTCTACCAAGTCCTTGAGAAGATCCCTCTTGAAAATCCCCTTTTGAAATATCCCACGGTGGAGAAATTATAGAGGCTCTCTGTTTTTTTTTTATTCCACCGAGGAAGAACGAGAGAGAAAGATGAGAGTTCGGCGGCTAGAAAAAAAAATGAAAGGGGAAGAGGAAGGGGAAGGATCGGCGTTTGGAGAGCGTTGGAGAGAAGAGGTGGCTGGGTGGGCGTTTGGAGAGAAGAGGCGTTGGAGAGAAGAGGTGGTTGGGTGGACGTTTGGAGAGAAGAGAGAGAGAGAGAGGTGGGTGGCGTGGTCGGCGTGAGGGAGTTTAGGGATTTAGGAGAAAGGAAAGAAAACTAAATTAGTGTTTTTCTTAACTTAATTATCCTTTTAAATGCTTAGTAAAATTAACTAATTTTTTTTTCTACCAATAGATATATTCTGTTATATCCTACTCATTGGTAATCTTATGACTTAATGGTGGGAAGCCTATTCCCCCAAATCAACGGTTCATTGTTCAAGCCTCGACTACAAACTATTTACACATAATGTCATGTTATGGCAAGGACATGCTTATGTCCCTCCGAATCAAGAACTTTCGATCTCGGAGGGTTTCTCTTTTACAGTGATAAAAGGATAACATAACAAACTACCTATCCTTGTGGAATTAATTACAAACAAAATGAAAGATACAAAGGCAAATTAGTATACCGACACTTATAACTATTGGGAGTATTGAAAATACAATCAAAGTCACACATTGATAAGACATGAAAAAGATCATGCGCTTATAAGATGAAAAGATATCTCCATTAGTATGAAACCTTTTGGGTAAAGACCAAAAACAAAACCATGAGGGACTTAGATCTAAAGTGGATAATATCATACTATTGTGGAGATATGTGAATCTTATAGGCACTACAAATTAGTATCAGAGTCATGGTCTATGTCAAGCAAAGCACCTCGAACGAAGGAAGTGAGGCTCCCATGTATGGATCAAGAAAACTAGACACCGGGCAAGAAGTCCAGTTGGTTCATGAGGATTGGATAACTAGCAAGAAGTTCAATTTGGTAAAAAAAAACCAACTGGGAAGAAGTTTAGTTGTGTCAAGAGAACCAGACAACTAGCAGGAAGTCCAGCTAGGTCAGGAGGACTAGACAATTGGTGGAAGTCCTGGTGGGTTGAGGATCGGACATCAAGCAAAGGAAGTCATTCGAGGACGGATAGGATATAGGGGCAGGCCCAATGTGGTCCTTCATTTAAGGAGGGGATTGTTTGGAGTATTGAAAATGCAATCAAAGTCCCACATTGGTAAGACATGGAAAAGATCATGTGCTTATAAGATGAAAAAAATATCTCGATTGGTATGAGACATTTTGGGTAAAGCTCAAAAATAAAACCATGAGGGTTTAGGCACAAAGTGGACAATATATACCATTGTGGAGATATGTGAGGCTTGGAAATGAGGCTTGGAGTGTCGGTCTTGTGGAGTGATGGCATGTAGAAGCTTTTGTAGATGATGAACAATAGTTACAACACTTTGAGGTATATCAAATACTTAATTCGGAGTTGACCCTCCATTTATTTTATAAGCCCTTTCCAGTCGACTGGAACACCCTCCAATTGACTCCAAATTAGCTCGTTGATTTGATATTCTGGACTTTCCAATCGACTAGACCTGGTCTAGTCGACTCTATGTCAGCTAGCTCAGCTCCTTTACAGTTTCATTATTTTTCTATCCCAGTCGCTTAAACCTAGTCCAGTCGATTGGAATACGTACCATCTCGGTTGTATGATCTTCAGTCGATCGACAACTCCTCTTGCCATCTCAACTTCCAATCGTCTAGACCTAGTCCAGTCGACTGGGTCAGAGGCATCTAGACTCTGGCCAGTAGTCTGAAGACCTACAAAACTAGATTAGTACAAAACAAAATATAATATCATTTGATAGTAGTAATACTGCTCGATCTCGACTTCTGAGTCCAACACAGACCCTCCGTTGGATCGATGCCTAGCTTTGTCCCCACCTAAGAACTCGGCCTCAGCTCTTCACTCGAGGCTTACCTGTCGACTGTCCTACCGGACTTACCTTGCTTGACATCCGATCTAACCCACCAGGGCTTCATGCCAGTTGTCTAGTCTGCCTGACCCAGCTGGGCTTCCTGCCAACTATTTGATCTCCCTGATCTAGTCGTCTTCTGCCAGATGTCCGATCCACTCGACCCATTTGGACTTCATGCCTAGTGTCTGGTCCTCCAGATTTGTCAAGACTCTTGCCTAGTATCTAGTCCACATGACCTACCTAGACTTTCCTGTTAAGCCTGGACACTTATCATGCATATTAGATCACAAGCTTATCCTAACTTTAACTATGGTTCATACATCAAAACTCAGGAGTGGTTCTCTCTGTACCAACAATCTCCTCCTTTTTGATATATGAAAAACACATCGATTAAAGTTAGGAGGAATATAACAAGTTCACATTCAATGCATCAAGTTCACATTATATATAATGAAATGCATTAGGTTCACATCAACAAAATGGATCAAGTTCATATGACATATAATGAAATGCAACAATGAAATGAATTTATATATAACTTTAAACTTTACATTCTCTCCCCCTTTGGCATACATTAAAACAATATAAAATATATTTTATATGTCATTTTGAATATGAAAGCAATAATGAAACCTATTCTACAATACATAACCCTAATTGTCTTCTAAGGGTACTAAACTCAACTTCGGGAAGTGGTTTAGTAAAGATATTTGCTAAGTTAGACTTGGACTCAACATAGTTGAGTTCAATACTCCCCTTGGCAGCTTGATCACTTATGAAGTGATGTTCAATATCAATGTGTTTAGTGCTTGAATGATGAATTGGATTTTTAGTTAAATTTATTGAACTTATGTTATCAACAAGTGTCTTAACATTTTTGTAATCTAACTCAAAGTCTTTTAGTTTATGCATCAACCATAGTAATTGTGCAATACACCCTCCTAATGCTATATATTCTGCCTTAGTTGTCGATAGGGCAATATAATGTTGCTTCCTACTAAACCAGCTGGCTAGACAAGATCTTAGAAATTGACATCTTCTACTTGTATTTTTTCTATCTAGTTTACAACTGACATAGTCTGAGTTGGAATATCCTAATAGTTCAAAATTACTTTACCTAGGATACCACATCCCTACATTAATTGTTCCTTAAAATTCTTTTTACATATGTTAGATGTGATTCTTTGGCACAAGATTGATATCTTGCGAACATATTAACTCCAAACAATATGTCAAGTCGACTTATAGTTAGGTATAAGAGACTTCCTATGACACTTCCATAATACTTTAGATCTACAGACTTTTCTTCTGTTTCACTATTTAATATTATGTTTGTTGTCATTGGTGTTTTAATGTCTTCTGCATTTTCAATTCCAAATTTTAAATTAATTCTTTAGCATATTTATTTTGAAAGATGAAATTTTCATCTCTTGTTTGTTTTATTTATAACCCTAAGAAGAAATTTAATTCTCCAATTAAGCTCATTTCAAATTCTTGTTCCATTAGGGTTATGAATGTAGGTGCAATCGGCCCAGGTCACGATTGACCAGGACTCGAGTTTGACTCGAGTGATGTTTTGATGTTCGACAAAAACATATGACAATTGTCATGGGAAAGTCCAAGTCTTGGGTAGTTGTCATGGAAAGTTCAAGTGGGACACTTGGCATTTGGTAAAGTCCAAGCATGGGTCTTGGCAATGGAAAGTCCAAGTGGGACACTTGGCATTTGGAAAAGTCCAAGCATGGGTTGGCAAGGGAAAGTCCAAGCTTGAGTCTTGGCATTTGAGAAGTCCAAGGGGTTTGATATTGGCGGCGTAAAGTTTAAGCGGGAGTCTTGGCAGCATAAGTCCAATGGTTGGCGGCGTAAAGTCCAAGCGGAGTCTTGGCGGCGTAAGTCCAATGTGCCTTGGCGGTGTAGACACCGTTAGCATGACATAGCCGATGGAAGTACCTGAAGGCTAGCACGATGGATGAACAAGTCATGGATGACTTGGAGGGATCCGAGAGGCGTGAGGCTGATGGAGGTGGCTAGAAGGCTTAGGTCTAGGCTAAGGGTGGTCTGGCAAGTATGGGGGCACCATACTTGGGCTAAAACCTTATGTTTGAGGTGTGCCAGTCGACTGGTGCCATGTGGCAGTCGACTGGTGTAAGTCAACTAGGGTTTGACTTCGGGATGTGTCCCAACAGTCGACTACCAAAGCTTGGCACTCGACTGATTGGACCATCAGTCGACTGATGCTCGGATTTTGGGACACAGAGTGTAGTCTCGCTCGACTACGTGGACGAGCAGTCGACTGATGGCTTGAACAGTCGACTGATGCTAATGATCAGTCGACTGATGTCCTAGCCGTTGGACTTTTCCAGCGTGGATTACACCGTTGTCTCACAACAACAGTGTGATCAGTCGATTGATGGTCCCGAGGAGTGGACTGATTGACTTTTTCCAGCACAGGTTGAAGCTAGAAAAGGAGCTCATGATGGAGAAAAATGTATTCGGTTCTTGAGGGCTATTGGGGCGATTTGTTGCTGCAAATCAGGTCTCCAAGTGCAAGCAAGCAACCAAGCATTCAAGAAATCAAAACAAGTGTTGTAAAGTCTTTTCTTTACTTGTCTTTCGTATTTGCATTGTATATTGCTTGTATTTCATTCTTTCTGTTGTAAGATCGTTTGTACGAGGTTTCTCCACCTCTGACTTGTGTCGAGAAGGAGTTATTGTGATTAGTAGTGCATGTTTGCATTGCTAGGGCTTTTCGAGCCAGATCCGTGGAGTAGGAACCATTCGGTTCCGAACCACGTTAAATACTTGTGTATTTGTGTTTGTCTTGTTTCGTTATTGTATTATTTCTATTTCCGCTGTGCTAACGAAATTTATAGACGAACACGAAATGAATTCCATCACGCGATGCTATTCACCCCCCCTCTAGCGGCCTCAAATATCCTACAATTGGTATCAGAGCCCGGGGCTCTTCTACAGATTAACCGCCGGGAGCTAAAGAAGCTACAGGGAAGATGGAATTCCAAGACAAGCTTGTTAGGGCAATCTCTTGCTGTAATATGGTTTTGATGTTGTGGCAAAGGGTTTAAGTTAGTGTGTTATGTTGATTTGATATGTGCGTTGAAGTCGTGCAGGACTTAGTAATTCGCACATGGAGCCGTGGCGAGTTTCACATCTCATGACTCGCGCCTTGAGTCGGTGAAGGATAGCTTTGCGGAAGTCGTGCGCTTGGAGCATCCGAGGGACCGCCGGACAAGAAGCTTGGAGTGAAGCCGGAGGAAGTAGACTTCGAGGCAAGAGACGCGAAGGAGCATTGCAGAGCCGTGCACCTGATGCTGCCGAGGGACGTGGCCGAGAACGAAGAGAACTTCGAAGGTGAAGGACTCTGAGAGATGAGAGTGAGCGATTGTAACCCGGGGAGGGGTAGCTCTTAGGTGAAACTTGGCCATTTGGCCAAGTGTCGGATGGGTTTTCCCGACACCAGTCGACTACCATGTCATGGCGGGCTTGGTGCTCGAGTCAGTGAGTTTGGTAGTATTCGATCGATGGGTTTATGGCTCAGCCGATCGCCATGGAATGGCGATCGATTGCCGGAGGATATCGCGGCAGCAGAACCGCTCGTAGCCGATGAAGGGCCGACTACGGAGCGTGATCGGGTGAGGTCCATCAGTCGACTGCCAAGAGTTCCGTTGGACTACAACGGTCGGGATCCGACGTGTTCGGAGGCCGTTATAGTGGCGACAGTCGACTGCCAAGGGCGGCAGTCAACTGGTGGCGGCCAACGGGAAGAAATCAGCCCTCTCTATAAAAAGAGATGGTGTAAGCCTTTGAGAGGCTAATGCTTATGCTCTAAGTGATCTTCCTAGTGCCCCACAAGCTCTAAACTCTTCTTACTTGTTTTTACTCCATTCTTATTGTAAGAAGAGTGATCTTGATTGTAAAGGTTACCTCCACCTAGCTTGGTGCAAAGGAGAGACCAATAGTGATTGGCTTTGGAGGAGTGATTCACCTCGGACGAATCGGGATCGTGGATTAGCGGCGTAGCCGTAAACCACGTTACATTCCTTTGTTAGCGTTTGTATTTTCGTTTACCACTTTGTCTTTATTGTTTATGCTTCCGCTTGCGCTAACGATTGTGTAGACGAGCAAACGAACGAGAGAATTCCAACATCCATTGGAAAAGGGCTATTCACCCCCCTCTAGCCAGTCGTATCGATTCCCTACAAGTGGTATCAGAGCCGAGGAAAGCTTGTCGAGGACTAACCGCCACAACAAGCAACTTTCAAAATGGTCGGCTCCAACATTCATCCTCCGAAGTTTGAAGGAGAATTCGCTTGGTGGAAGAAGCAAATGGAGGTATTTTTCGAAACGGATTTTGACATTATGATTACAATGGAATCCGGTTTCGTTTTGCCTAGGGATGAAGAGGGGAAGCCAATAGAGAAATCTAGGTGGACCAAAAGGCAAAGGGAAGAGCACCTTGCAAATTCAAAAGCCAAGCATCATCTCTTCAATGTGCTCCCCCAACAAGAAATCAACCAAATAGGAGAATGCCTAAGCACCAAGGAGATGTGGGAGAAGCTAATTGAGCTTCATGAAGGCACATCCGAGGCGAAGCTAGCAAGGAGAGATCTCCTCCGCTCCCAACTATCCAACATTAAATTAGAAAAGGGAGAAAAGGTAACTTCTTTGCATTCTAGATTCAAAGAAATTTTAAATGGACTAACAAGTGTAGGAGAAAGGCTCTCCAATCGCGATATGATAATGAAGGCCATAGATGCTTTCCCCCGATCATCCAAGTGGAGTTCAATGGTGGGCTCATTTTACATTTCAAAGAATCTAGAGGTAACTACTCTAGATGAATTTTTCTCCACTATGGAATTACATGAATCTAGGCTTGAAGGAATACAAGAAGAGCCAAAAATACAACCTTCAAGGGGAGTAGCATTGTTGGAAAATAAGGGGAAGAAGGATATAGAGATCTCCTCCTCCGATGATGATGAAGTGTCTTCCTCCTCCTCCATGGATAGCACCGAAGAAGCCTATATGGTAAGGAGGGTAAGACGTGCTTTAAAAGGTTTTCATTTTCATAAATCAAATGATAGGAATAGGAGACCAAGGGGGAAGGTCATATGCTACAATTGCCAAGGAGAGGGGCACATAAGGGACAATTGTCCTCTCCTAAACAAGAGCAAGGAAGAGAAGAAAAAGAAAGAAGAAAAGAAGAAGAAAAAGGGGAGCAAGAAAAAGAAGGAAGAGGAGAAGAAGACAAGAGAAAAGGGGAAGACC
This sequence comes from Wurfbainia villosa, assembly GCA_025175895.1. NCBI lineage: Eukaryota > Viridiplantae > Streptophyta > Magnoliopsida > Zingiberales > Zingiberaceae > Wurfbainia > Wurfbainia villosa. Next base: position 92,937,823 of record CM045989.1, read on the forward strand.
AAAGCTCTAAAGGCAAGGACTTGGGATGACCCATCCTCATCCTCCTCATCATCATCGGATGAGGAGAATGCCTTTGTCACCAATTTGGCCTTGATGGCCTTTGATGACTTGGATTGCTCTTCATCCGAAAATGAAGGATCAAGCTCAAGTGGGGAGAGCTCAAATGAAGGGGGAGCTTCTACATCCTCATCATCCGAAGAAGAAGAGGACATGGAAACTATGGTAACGAAAGCCTCTCCTAAGAAAATAGTTTCCATAATTTCTAGTTTAACTAAGGACTTATTTGGAATGAAAAAGAAAAATAAAAGCATGCTTAATCAAATTAAGGCATTAGAAAATAAGCTAGAAAATGCATGCTTAAATGATAATATTTCTTCTAGCTTAAATGATGCATGCTCACATGACCTTTATGTGCCATTAGATGTTAGTGATGCATGTATAAATGAAAATAGGGCCTTAAGGGAAAAGGTAGATTATTTAACAAAAGCCCTAGAAAAATTCACAATTGGCTCCAACACATTGAACATGATCTTAGGGAGCCAAAGAGCTAGTTTCAACAAAAAGGGCCTAGGCTACAAGGAAAAGAAAAATGAAAAGGCCTACAAATGCCTAATAGCTAGGGGACAAGACAAGAAGAAAGTAATAGCTAGGAAATGGATCCCCAAGGAATACTTAGTGAACCCAATAGGAAAGAACTTATTTTGGGTTCCAAAATCCATCCTTAAGGGTTAGAAAACCCCTAGGGTAGTCAACCATATGCAATTGACCTATATCATATTTTGGTTGACTTAGGATGGCGGGACAACATTTTTAGAATAGTGTTGGGTGATGATAACGTGCCCATAAATAGATAATAATGCTTAAATCATGATGATTAATGTAATTGCTATGTATGTTAGCAATCATGATTTATGCTATTGATATTTGGCACATAATCATGGGAAATAGGATTGAATCATGCTTTAGGTGATACTTTGTTTATTATCATCTTATAATACCTAATGCATGACTATTATTTGATGAATACATGAGTTTCATGATCATAATGTAGAATTCATTCATATATGTCTTTATGATCATGAGGATTATTAGGTTGATACTTAACCTTGATAGAATTGCATGAATATATTGGTTAAGTATACACAAATACCCCCCTAGGATGCATCTCACACTCACCATAGGCTACCTTGATTGAAAACTTAGTATGAGTGAGATGTTAGGATGATACAAATGTCCACTAATGCCTATGGCATTTAGATGGTCATTTAAAGTATCAAAATAGCAATAATAGACCAATCATGGGGAAGGCTTATGTTTAATTCATAGACATATTGCCCAAAGATCATGGTTGGATATTTCATATGTTTTCAAAATAATTTCTTACTTTAAAATACATGTATTCATGTTTTGAAACAATTGGATGCAAGACTAGGTGATAAAATGGATACTCTTATGATCAAAAACCTAGTAGTTTTTAAAGCCTTTAGAATTTTGGCAAATCTCAGAAAATATAATGATATTTCTTGAAAAACTATTTTTCATTGATAGATATACTTAAAAGAAATATGTTCCCTAAATTTCATGATTTTTCGAATTTTCTGGAATTAATAATGCATTTCTGAAATTCATCCAGAAAATCAAATTAGATTCGTTAGTGCTACCGACCGCCATACCGATAGCAATGATCGATGGACTGTGAACAAGTACAGTAACCTGATTTTATCAAGTTTTGACTGATTTTAATATATGTTTCTCTTTATACTTGATGTCATGAGTTTATAACTTAGTATTAATATTTTTGATGGTGTCAAAGAAGGAGAAATAATTATGTTTAAGTTAATTATGATAGGGGGAGAAATTAAAAGGAGTTTCATGGATTAAGGGGGAGTTGCATGTTGCTATATCATGTTTATGTTTACATGCTTTCTTTCCTTTGAAATTTATATCAAATGTTTTTACCTAACTTAAACAGATTTCCACACATCAAAAAGGGGGAGATTGTTAGGGCAATCTCTTGCCGTAATATGGTTTTGATGGTGTGGCAAAGGGTTTAAGTTAGTGTGTTATGTTGATTTGATATGTGCGTTGAAGTCGTGCAGGACTTAGTAATTCGCACATGGAGCCGTGGCGAGTTTCACATCTCATGACTCGTGCCTTGAGTCGGTGAAGGATAGCTTTGCGGAAGTCGTGCGCTTGGAGCATCCGAGGGACCGCCGGACAAGAAGCTTGGAGTGAAGCCGGAGGAAGTAGACTTCGAGGCAAGAGACGCGAAGGAGCATCAGAGAGTCGCGCCGATGCCGCCGAGGACGTGGTCGAGAACGAAGAGAACTTCGGCGAACAACTCGAGAGATGAGTGAGCGATTGTAACCCGGGAGGGGTAGTTTAGGTGAAATCTCGCCATTTGGCCAAGTGTCGGATGGGTTTTCGACACCGATCGACCGCATGTCATGGCAATGATCGCTTCCGAGTCGAGTGAGTTCGACCGTATCCGATCGATGGCGAGGTTTGCCCAGCAGATCCAATCGCTATGGAATGGCAATGACCGCCAGAGGATATCGCGGCACAGAACCGGCCAGAGCCGATCGGGCGCCGACTACGGAGGCGTGAATGACCGTGAGGTCCATCAGTCGACTACCAAGAGTTCCGTTGGACTACAACGGTCGGGATCCGACGTGTTCGGAGGCCGTTGTAGTGACGGCAGTCGACTGCCAAGGGCGGCAGTTGACTGGTGGCGGCCAACGGGAAGAAATCAGCCCTCTCTATAAAAAGAGAGGGTGTAAGCCTTTGAGAGGCTAATGCTTATGCTCTAAGTGATCTTCCTAGTGCCCCACAAGCTCTAAACTCTTCTTACTTGTTTTTACTCCATTCTTATTGTAAGAAGAGTGATCTTGATTGTAAAGGTTACCTCCACCTAGCTTGGTGCAAAGGAGAGACCAATAGTGATTGGCTTTGGAGGAGTGATTCACCTCGGATGAATCGGGATCGTGGATTAGCGGCGTAGCCGTGAACCACGTTACATTCCTTTGTTAGCGTTTGTATTTTCGTTTACCGCTTTGTCTTTATTGTTTATGCTTCCGCTTGCGCTAACGATTGTGTAGATGAGCAAACGAACGAGAGAATTCCAACATCCATTGGAAAAGGGCTATTCACCCCCCTCTAGCCGGCCGTATCAATTCCCTACAAAGCTTGGATGGGACATTAACACTCCACCGCCATATGATTGAGAAGACTTTTCGACGTGGAGAACAAGAATGGAGACGTTCTTGATGATGGATATAGAGGATTGGTTCATCCTCGTAGAAGGCTTTGAACCTCCTCGGGACAAGAATGGAAACGTCTTGAAATTGAAGAAGTGGACACAAGAGCAACGTCTCAATTTCAAGACCGAAGTCAAGGTAACAAAGTTTTTAGAAGATTTGATACCTAATGACATTTTGTCTAGTTTAGGTGAATTTTAAGACGCCAAGGAGCTATGGGACAAATTGGCCAAGTTCCATGAGAAGCCTCACTTGGCACAAGTAGAAGAAGAAGAATCTTCATCGGCTCAAGAAGAGGAAGAAGTCGAGGAAGAATCATCATCATCTTCACAATCGAGTGAGGACTCGGAAGTTGAGAAGGAATCAACTTCCGGATTGGTGGAAGAAGAGGAGACCTCCACCTCTAGGATTGAGGGGGAGGAGATTAGAGCATCTACACCGGAGCAATCTCAAGAAGAATTATCTACATCCGGTAGAGAAGAAGAGCAAGCTCAAGAGAACCTCACCACCACCATAGGTAACTCAAGCATGTCAATCAATAACAAAATTCATATAATGTGCTTTGAGTGTAGGGAATTCGGACACTACAAGAGTAAGTGTCCAAAAAGGGTTAAGAAAGCTCCTCCGACACCAAAAGTCAATGAAAAAGTCAAGGACACCGGTGTCCCCACCAAGAAGAGCAAGGAGCACGTGGTGTGCTTCAAATGCCTACAATCGGGACACTATAGGAGCCAATGTCCTAAAAGAAAGGAGGGAGCTTCACAAGTAGGGGGAGTCTCTAAGACTAACCCTAAGGTATATTTTCATATTGCTCATTCTTTAAATTCTAAGCAAAAGCATGCTAGAATTAATTCAAATAATTTTGCTATTACTCATGAATCAAAGCATGCTAGAAATAACAATTATGGTTGTCTAGAAGCTAAACATGTTGGTTTTAGGACTAAGGAGAAATCTAGAAATGATAACTCTAGGTCTATTTCAAAGAAGGAGAAATTTGGGACTAATGTCCCTAGAAATGTCCTTCCTAAGAAAACAATTAAGAAAATTGAAGACCATTTAGGCATCAATCCCAATAAGGGTAGACATATTCCTAAAAAGAATGGTAATGCCCAAAAATCTAATCAAAAATCATTTGGGCAATTAGAGTTAGAAAATCAAGCTTTGAGGGCAAGACTTGAGAAATTGGAAAAGACTCTTGCAAATATGCAAAATCAATTTAAAGGGTCAAAGTGTCAAACCCTAGGATCTAGAAGTCAACAAAAAGGGTATAAGAGACAAGAATTATCTAGAAGACAAGGTTTGGATCACAAGCCTATGTCTAAGAGAGTAATGTCTACTTATCACAATGTTCCATTTGATTATGGAACTAAACCTAAATCTAAGAAAACCAAAGTCTCTAGGGAAATTATCCCTAAGGCCAACCATAGTATGTACCTAGTGGCTAGGGTTTCTAAGAAACCTAAGGAAGCCATTAAGAAGGTTATTAGGGAGGCAATCCCTAAGACTAACCATGGCAAGACCATAATGACCAAGGCTAATAAGCCTAAAAGGGTTATTAGGAAGGTATCTAGGAAAGTTATCCCTAAGGAATATCTAACTAATCCAATGAGCTCAAATAGATTTTGGGTTCCAAAGAGCGTGATTGATTCACGTTAAATGGGTTAGGATGTGTCAATTTTGATTGGATGGGTAGTTAACTCAACCATAGCAAAGTTGACATTTTTAGGTTATTTTCAAGGTTATGGATACCTTGTATCCTAAAAGTTTTTAGGATGTGCCAATATATTTTTGAAATCATGAAAAATCAATAAAATTGGCACAATCTAGATTTAGAGGTCATAGTGTGTCATTTTGATCTTTGGCACACTTTAGGAATTAATGTATCAAGAGAAGTGTTTTTAAGGTGTAAAAGTTACATCAAGAGTGATACTCAAGTGTCACACACCTTGATGTCTTGTACTTACCATGCTTCATGTGTTTCACCATGTGTTCGCATGGAAGGAATGTCTAGGGTGGATTGCATCTCACAAAACAAGTCTTTTACCTTGATTGTGTATTTCAACACTTAGAAAGGGTGAGATATTAGGATTTTGAAACCATTGGATGTTAATGTTTGCTAAAATGAAATAAAATATCAAAATACATTAACGAATACATGAATATAAGCATAACAATAATATATTCGATATACAAGATTAAACATGAGAAAATGAAGCAAGTTGGATAAAGAAATCGAGACTTTCAATTTCGAATCAAAATCGTAGATCGATCCGATCGATACGCTTATCAATCGATCGATAATATCAGAAAGCACGATACGATGTGTTAAGCAGTCGAGAGCTATTTCTAGGACTCGACTATTTTGTACATCAGTCGATTGATAGGTTACATCAGTCGACTGATAGTACTGTTCATCGAGGCAGAGGATCATCAGTCGAGTGGTGATCGAATCCCGATCGATGTTATCAGAGCATGACACGTAAGACTCGAGTCGATTCTTTGGCCGAGTAGTCGCTGCGCAGTTCGTTAAAATCGCTCATAAGCCACAATCAGTCGACTGATGTTGCACATCAGTCGACTAGTTTCATGATTTTATAACGCTGAACCGCTAGGGTTCGGCGTCTTCACGCATCGATCTCTCGCTTCTTCTTTCTCTCCGGTCGTCGCCTTTCTTCTCCGACCAGTTTTTCTGACCGCGTCGGCCACCTAAGTCCTAGGTTTGATAGCCAAACTCTTTCGCTCATGTTTTTAGCATCTCATAGCCCTAATCCACTCACTTCTCTAGCAAATTTTCTTCTTCGATTAGGGTTTCGGCGATCCACTGCTCCGGCAATCTTTTCAGCGGTATCTGAGTACCCTCTCATCATCATCCTAAATGGTGCCAAAGTATAACTTTCTTACTCCTCTAAAACCCTAATTTTTCCATTATAACTTATTATGATCTAATCGTGCATTTGTGCCTTTGCATTTCATGTCATTGCATTACATTCATATAGGCGATCCCGTAGAAATGACCCACCTGAGGTTGAATCACAGTTGTACCAAGCCATGTTGGTTAGGTACATTGATAGGGATTTCTTTAATCGTTACTGCGGTGATGTAATGGAAATATTATCATATTATCATCTCATGAAAATAGTATTATGCACACATGCCATCAATGATGATCTCCTTAAGGAGTTCTATCAGAACTTGAAGAAGGTAGACGATGGCCCTACCTACACTACCCGCATTGCAAAACGCGATTTAGAGTTCACTCCTGCGATATTGCAGGAGTTTCTTGAATGTAAGCCATCGGCTGATACCTTCATTTTCTACCCTACCTTCGATGCCCCTTTACCTGAGCCCTTTGATCATATTTCCTTAGACTCCATGCATGAGCATGTCTTTCGCCATCCTCGTCCACCAGCTCAGAACCTATTTCCTATCACTGAGCTATCTGCACCTGACAATGTACTCTACAAAGTCATTGTTGGGTGTTTTCTTCCGATTGTGACTCAGGGTCTGGCCAAGATTCGGCCTCCCCATCTCTTTCTCCTGTGCACCATGCCCCATAGACTAGACATAAACATTGCATTAAACATGTTTCATTGCATTGTACATTTCATATCCCCTGTACAAGGGAAAGTGCATATGCCTTTTGGCCACATCATCACTGCATGGTTAGAGTCAGTAGGCATTAACATAAATAGGAGATCGCTGAGGGCGCTATATGAGGTGTACAACTGCATATCAGTTTGTAACTTCTCGTTGGTGAAGCTGCGGATGGGACAGGGGCAGATGGAGCTGGCACCTCGACCTCCGCCCAAGGCACGTGGGGAGCCACCTCTAGTGCCTAGAGAGGCTGCAGAGGACTATGAGGACCCTGATGCTGCTGATGAGGGTGATCCGATACCTGCAGATGCATCAACAGCAGGTCCATCAGATAGGTTTGGACAGTTGGAGGCCAGATTCCAAGAGTACCAGCAGATAGTGGACTCTAGACTGGATGAGATTCTGGCAGGGCAGGGCCACATTGAGTAGCGCCAGCTCGACATATACGAGATGATGCGAGCCTAGACATTGAGCCAGCAGCCTCCTCCACCTCCACCTTCTGCAGATGATTAGAGCTAGAGGATGTTAGGATTTTTTTTTCAGTTAGTGAGATTGAGCGTCTCAAATCTCCATTTTGGATGTAAAAACTGAAGTTTTTTTTTAATTGAATGAAATATTTTGTTTATGAAAATCACTTGTGTCTGATTGTGTGCTTGTATTAATGTATTGGTTTATGGAAAATTGCCATATCATGACATGAAATTTCATCTTATCATATAACATGTCATGCCATTGTTTTGGATTATTTTAGATGTCATGTCTGTTTTTAGCTTATATCATATGCCATGACATCATGATCATTGGCCATGTGTTATTATTTTGCTATCATTATGCCATGATCATTCATGCATGTATTGTGATTAAAATTGATTTAAGGAAAAATGACATGACTTGGAGTTCCATTTATAAGGGAATCAAGTAGGGTTGCCTAGAAAATGCATGAGACCATAATAATCCTAACTCCACATCTCACATCACATTGGCATGTATGTGTATTTATACACCCTAGATACATGTGAGATTCTAGGATAATAAGTTAGGTTCAAGGTGCATAGGTAGTGCATCTAGATGAACTCAAACTTATTTCAATCATCACTAAGAATCATGAGGAAAGCTAATATACAAGTTATGTATATTTATCCAATAAACCATGGTTCAAAATAGGTTTTCAAAAACATTTTATAATCAATTTAGAAAACCTTGGTGAAGTCTATCTTTTGATAGTCATCATCATTGTAGAAGTTGATACAAAATAGATCAAAAATTTTAAAGTTTTAATAGTTTTTGAACTTTGTATCAATCTCTTATTTCAATGGTTAAAATATTTTTCCAAAATATTTCACCGATTGTATGTGTGATAAGTAATATACGTATCAAATTTCATGATTTTTCGATATACGTAGAATTACTTATAAATTTCCAAAAGTCGAGTCTGATATTTGAAAATCAGGTTTTTAGTTATCAGTCGACTACCACTACAGGGCAGTCGACTGATGGGAAGCGCTTGGATTCGACTGGCAGCACAGTATCACTCGACTATTGCTTCGTGCCAGTCAACTGATGGGCACATTAGTCGACTGTCAATGCTGATTTCATGAAAACTAGGTTTGTTTAGCCCGATTTCAGCTACGGTTAAGGACCCTAATCACTCCTAACCCTAGGATATGTTTTGGGAAGCATTATAAAGGGTGAAAATCCATTGGATATGGATTTGGAGAGGTGTTTAGGGTTTGTATTAAATTTAAGGTGTTGGAAAGTTCAATGTTGAATTTCTAACCTTATCTTTGATGGTTTAGAGTTCCTATTGGCTTAGAGACTTCCCAAAGACATTGTTGGTGCAATAGTTAAGGGGGAGCAAGCCTTTAGGGGGAGGTATCCATCATGGGATGATGGATGATATTTTTTCCTCATGGGAAGGAAAAATGAGATTTTCACATACCCAATTTGGAAATTGGGGAAAGTATAGGATTGCCTCTCTTGAGTGATATGAGACTTATCACTAGGAAGATGGTAGGCATCCTAGGTATTTTTGGACCAAGGGGGAGATTGTAAGATCTCATTGGGGCATGAGACATTGACCTCCTTAGAGAGAAAACCTTTTTGGTGTTAGTCAAAAAGGGGGAGAATGTTTGGGGGAGAACATTTAGAGAATGTTTAAGATTACCAATTTGGGATAATTGGTAAGGGATTTGAGTTAGTGTTCTAACTCAATAGTTTGTTTGGTTTTTGTCAAACATCAAAAAGGGGGAGATTGTTGGTGCAATCAGCCCAGGTCACGATTGACCAGGACTCGAGTTTGACTCGAGTGATGTTTTGATGTTCGACAAAAACATATGACAATTGTCATGGGAAACCCCAAGTTTTTAGTAGTTGGCATGGAAAGTCCAAGTGGGACACTTGGCATTTGGTAAAGTCCAAGCATGGATCTTGGCAATGGAAAGTCCAAGTGGGACACTTGGCATTTGGGAAAGTCCAAGCATGGGTCTTGGCAAGGTAAAGTCCAAGTCTTGAGTACTTGGCATGGAAAGTCCATCATGGGTTGGCAAGGGAAAGTCCAAGCTTGAGTCTTGGCATTTTAGAAGTCCAAGGGGTTTGATATTGGTGGCGTAAAGTCCAAGCGGGAGTCTTGGCAACATAAGTCCAATGGTTAGCGGCGTAAAGTCCAAGTGGAGTCTTGGCGGCGTAAGTCCAATGTGCCTTGGCGGTGTATACACCGTTAGCATGACATAGCCGATGGAAGCACCTGAAGGCTAGCGCGATGGATGAACAAGTCATGGATGACTTGGAGGGATCCGAGAGGCGTGAGACTGATGGAGGTGGTTAGAAGGCTTAGGTCTAGGCTAAGGGTGGTCTAGCAAGTATGGGGGCACCATACTTGGGCTAAAACCTCATGTTTGAGGTGTGCCAGTCGACTGGTGCCATGTGGTAGTTGACTGGTGTAAGTCAACTAGGGTTTGACTTCAGGATGTGTCCCAACAGTCGACTGCCAAAGCTTGGCACTCGAATGATTGGACCATCAGTCGACTGATCTTGCGATCAGTCAACTGATGCTCGGATTTTGGGACACAGAGTGTAGTCTCACTCAACCGCTGGGATGAGCAGTCGACTGATGGCTTGAATAGTCGACTGATGCTAATGATCAGTCGACTGATGTCCTAGTCATTGGACTTTTCCAGTGTGGATTAGACCGTTGTCTCACAGCAACAGTGTGATCAGTCGACTGATAGTCCTGAGCAATCGACTAATTGACTTTTTCCAGCACAGGTTGAGGCTATAAAAGGAGCTCGTGATGGAGAAAAATGTATCCAGTTCTTGAGGGCTATTGGGGCGATTTATTACTGCAAATTAGGTCTCTAAGTGAAAGCAACCAATCAAGCATTCAAGCAATCAAAACAAGTGTTGTAAAGTCTTTTCTTTACTTGTCTTTCGTATTTGCATTGTATATTGCTTGTATTTCGTTCTTGCTATTGTAAGATCATTTGTACGAGGTTTCTCCACCTCCGACTTGTGTCGAGAAGGAGTTATTGTGATTAGTAGTGCGTGTTTCCATTGCTAGGGCTTTTCGAGCCCGATCCATGAAGTAGGAACCGTTCGGTTCCGAACTACGTTAAATACTTGTGTATTTGTGTTTGTCTTGTTTCATTATTATATTATTTCTATTTCCACTGTGCTAACAAAATTTGTAGACGAACGCGAAACGAATTCCATCACGCGATGCTATTCACCCCCCCCTCTAGCGGCCTCAAATATCCTACAATGAATTCATTTAAAAAGTTGGAATTGGTTGAGCCAAATATTATGTAATCTATGTATACTTGAGCAATAAAAATATCTAGTTCTAAAGTTTTTACAAAAAGGGTCGAGTCAATTTGACCTTGTATAAAACCTTTTGAAATTATGTGAGATGATAATCTTTCATAGCATGCTCTAGGAGCTTGTTTTAGTCCAGACAAAGCCTTTTTCAATTTATATACATGATTAGGATATTCTTTAATTTCAAAACCGGGGAGTCGACTTATGTATACCTCTTCTTTGATTATCCCGTTTAAGAATGCAGACTTAACATCCATTTGATATAACTTGAATCCTTTGTGTGCCTTATAGGCTAACAACATCCTAATAGATTCAAGCCTAGCTACCGGGGCATAAGTCTCATCATAATCTAGCCCTTCTAATTGACTAAACTCTTTCACCACTAAACGAGCTTTATTCCTTATAGTTTCTCCTTTGTCATCTAATTTATTTCTAAATACCCATTTAGTGTCTATTGTTGAGTTGTTTGTTGGTTTAGGTACTAAGTCCCAAATGTCATTTCTTTTGAAGTGGTTTAGTAAAGATGTTTGCCAAGTTAGACTTGAACTCAACATAGTTTAGTTCAATACTCCCCTTGACAACATGATCCCTTATGAAGTGATGTTCAACATCAATGTGTTTAGTGCATGAGTGATGAATTGGACTTTTAGTTAAATTTATTGAACTTATGTTATCAACAAGTGTCTTAACATTTTGTAATCTAACTCAAAGTCTTTTAGTGTATGCATCATCCATAGTAATTGTGCAATACACACTTCTAATGCTATATATTCCGCATCAGTCGTCAATAGGGCAATATAATGTTGCTTCCTACAAAATCAGCTGACTAGACAAGATCTTAGAAATTGACATCCTCTACTTGTACTTTTTCTATCTAGTGTCATAGTGTGAGCCTGAATATCCTAATAGTTCAAAATTACTAGACCTAGGATACCACATCCCTACATTAATTGTTCCTTTAAGTTTTCTTAAGATTTTTTTTACATATGTTAGATGTGATTCTTTGGAACAAGATTGATATCTTGTGCATATATTAATTGCAAACAATATGTCAGGTCGACTTACAGTTAGGTATAAGAGACTTCCAATGACACTTTCGTAATACTTTATATCTACGGACTTTCCTTCTGTTTCACTATTTAATATTATGTTTGTTGCCATTGGTGTTTTAATGTCTTTTGCATTTTCAATTCTAAATTTTTTAATTAATTCTTTAGCATATTTATTTTGAAAGATGAAATTTCCATCTCTTGTTTGTTTTATTTGTAATCCTAAGATGAAATTTAATTCTCCAATAAAGCTCATTTTAAATTCTTGTTCCATTAGGGTTATGAATTCATTTAAAAAGTTGGAATTGGTTGAGCCAAATATTATGTCATCTATGTATATTTGGGCAATAAAAATATCATGTTCTAAAGTTTTTACAAAAAGGGTCGAGTCAATTTGACCTTGTAAAAATCCTTTTTAAATTAGGTAAGATGATAATCTTTCATACCCTGCTTTAGGAGCTTATTTTAGTCCATACAAGGCCTTTTTCAATTTATATACATGATTAGGATATTCTATGATTTATAAGTCGGGGAGTCGACTTACGTATACCTTTTCTTTGATTATATTATTTAAGAATGCAGACTTAACATCCATTTGATATAACTTGAATCCTTTGTGTGCCTTATAGGCTAACAACATCCTAATGGATCCAAGCCTAGCTACCGGGGCATAAGTCTCGTCATATTCTAGCCCTTCTACTTGACTAAACCCTTTCACTACTAAACGAGCTTTATTCCTTATAATTTCCTCTTTGTCATCTAATTTATTTCTAAATACCCATTTAGTGTCTATTGTTGATTTGTTTGTTGGTTTAGGTACTAAGTCCAAAACGTCATTTCTTTCGAATTGTGCTAATTCTTCTTGCATAGCTATTACCCAGTCAAAATCTAGTAATGCCTCGTCTATTGATTTTGTTTCTATTTTCAAAATTAGTGCTATTTGGTTTGTATTTCTAAAAGATGATCAGGTTTGTACTCCTAAAGTAGAATCTCCTAACACTTGCTCAATTGGATGGTTCAGATTTATTCTAATTATTTTTAAGTTTCTTTGACATTTTTTTTCTTCTTCTTCTTGTATGGTTTCACTAACTCCACGTTGACCATTACTTGTTGTATTTTTGTCACTTTCTATTTGACTACTGTCTTCATCAAATATTACATTCGTTGTTTCCTCAATTTTTAGTATGTTCTTATTGTATACTCTATGCACCCTACTAGTTGTTGAATAACCTAGAAAAATCCCATTGTCCATTTTTTATGTAAATTTTTCTAAATGGTCTTAGTATTTAAAATATACACTTTGTATCCAAATACTCTCAGATAGTTTATTATTGGAGTTTTATTATTAAAGATTTCATATAAAGTTTTATTAACTATTTTATTTATTATTGTTCTATTTTGTACATAACATGCTATATTGATTGCTTCGACCCAAAAGTAGCTAGGTAGGTTGTATTCATTAAGCATTGATCTAGCGACTTATTGTAGAGTTCAATTCTTTCTTTCTCATATACCATTTATTGGGGACCGTTTGGTGTGCTAGAGGAGGGGGGGGGTGAATAGCGATGATCGATTTCTTTGTTCCTATTCGTGTCTCTACAAAACATTAGCACAACGGAATACACAAAAACAATAGAAGAACACAAGACAATCACAACACCAAGTTTTTACATAGTTCGAAATCTTAGTTCCTACTCCACGATCGAGCTCTAGTGATCTACACTCATAAAAATCTCTCCTTCTCGATATAACACCGGAGGTGGAGAAACCTCATACAATATGAAGCTTACAACAAGGAAACACTAAATACAAGCAAATATAATAGAAAATAAAAGAAACAAGTGAAAACACTTTACAAGATTGAACTTTTGATTGCTTGTTGATGTGGTTGCTTTGAATGCCTTAGAAAGTCTGGAATGCAGCAGCAAATCCCCTACCAAATCACCAAGAATCGACTGTTTCATCCTCTAATTGAAGTCTCCTTATAAAGCTACAACTTGGGTTGATTTTCGCCTAATAGTTGACTGACCTTACTTTCAGTTGACTGCCCATTTATCCGTTGTCTCGCAATGGACTAATCCATGTCAAAAAATGATCATTCAGTCGACTGCCCTGACCCAGCAGTCGACTGCCATGGGTCAGCAGTCAACTCCAAAAGATTCTTTGCCTTGTCCACTTAAGGCAAGTCTACTGCTCTACACTAGCAGTCGATTGCTAGTGGCTAGTCGACTATTAAAGCATAGGCCAGCAGTTGAGCCTCAGTTGACTACATGACCAGTAAACTGGGTCATAACCCCAGTCGACTGGTCAAGTCAAACTGAGCTCCCGAGTGCCTTTCACTCGGCCAGTGGACTAGCCAATGCCATCAGTCGACTAGTATATCTCAAAACTGAGGTTTAACCAAAGTATGCTCCCCTCATACTTGATACTCACCCTAAGCCTAGATCTAAGCCTTCAAGCCAACTCCATCAGCCTCACACCCTCAGGGTCTATCCAAGTCCTTCACGACTCCTTCACCCTTCATGCTAGCCTTTAGGTGTTCCATCAGCTTTGTCATGCCATCAGGTACCCTTAGCCTAGAATTAAGACTTCAAGTCACTTCCATCAGCCTCAAGCCTTTGGTTTGAGTCTACGACTCCTCACCCTTGGCCCTAGCTTTCAAGTGCTTCTGTCAGCTTTTGTCATGCTAACAAGTCTACCTTTACCAAGTCTTCGAGACTTCCATAGCTAGCCTCCAAACTTAGACTTTCTCCGCCAAGACTATACCCTTGGACTTACATAGTCAAGACTACACACTTGGATTTTTGCCTTTGCCAAATATCCATATTTGGACTTTCCCTTGCCAAGACTCTACCCTTGGACATTCCCTTACCAAGTATCCATATTTGGACTTCTCCATTGCCAAAAATCCAATCTTGGACTTCCCTTGCAAAGTATCCATACTTGGACTTCTCCATTGCCAAGAATCCAATCTTGGACTCACCTTGCTAAATCCATATTTGGACTTCTCCATTTCCAACAATCCAATCTTGGACTTCCACTCGAGTCTCACTCGAGCTTGGTCAACCTTGACCAAAGGTTAATTTCTCCAACAATCTCTTCCTCACAATCTCCCCCATATGACCTTGGATATCCCAATCATCCACTAGTCATATGGTCAAGCCATATTGTCAAGCAATTGTCAAACATCAAAACCCAACTCGAGTCCCACTCGAGTTTGGTCAATCGTGACCTGAAGCTGATTGCACCAACAATCTACCCCTTTTTGATGTTTGACAATACCTTTAAGTTAGGATAACTCATAAACCCAACTTGACTCTTCTTATGCCAAAGCATAATGACGGTTTATCTAACATAAAACTTTCATTTTTCCCCCTTTGGCATGCATCAAAAAGTCTACCAATATTTTCAATGTCTCATCTACCAATGAGATCATTCATTCTCCCCCTTGGTCCAAAATTATCTTAGATGTCTTCACTCTTAATGACAAAACCTTTATCACTAAATGAGAGGCAATCTTTCATTCTCCTCTTTTTTAGCATCCATCATCCCTTGATAGACACTCTCCTCCTAAAGGCTTGCTCCCCCTTGACCATTGCACCAAGATTGTCCTTGAAGAGTTCTTTGTAGGGGATCGTCGGAAGCTAGAGGGGGGGTGAATAGCTTCGTGCTAAGCGTGATGGAATTCATTCGCGTTTCGTCTCTACAAATTTCGTTAGTGCGCAGCGGAATAATAATGAAAGCAATAAAGAAATAAACAACAACGCAAACACGAGTATGTAACGTGGTTCAGAACCGCACGGTTCCTACTCCACAGATCGGGCTCAAACGAGCCCTAGCGATGCCACAAGCACACCACTATGTAATAACTCTTTCTCGGAACAACCCGGAGGTGGAGAAACCTCGTACAATGTATATAACAATAATACAATGAAAATACAAGCAAATACAATGAAATACAAAGCAATACAAGTAAAGAAACTACTTTACAAATGCCTTTGGATCGCTTGCTTGTTTATCGCTTGAATCGTGATTGAAGACCCTGATTTGCAATAGCAAATCGCCTCAAGACGTCCAAGAAATCACATACCATTTCCTCCATCACGAGCTCCATTTAAAGCTTCAACCTGTGATGGAAAAAGTCGATCAGTCGACTGATCGAGAACATTAGTCGACTGATGCCACTGTTATCGTGAGACAACGGCTAGATCCACGCTAGATAAGTCCAATGGATCCATCATCAGTCGACTGATCATGACCATCAGTCGACTGATGGAGCCTTCACTCGACCAGTCGAGTCTCGACTCCATTCTGTGCCCGATTTCACGAGCACCAGTCGACTGCTAGGGCATTTTTTGCAGTCAAACCCTAGTTAACTTACACCAGTCGACTGCCACATGGAACCAATCGACTGGCACACCTCAAACATGAGGTTTCAACCCAAGTATGGTTCCCCCATACTTGCTAGACTACCCTTAGCCTAGACCTAAGCCTTCTAGCCACCTCCATCAGCCTCATGCCTCTCGGATCCCTCCAAGTCATCCATGACTTGTTCATCCATCGCGTTAGCCTTCAGGTGCTTCCATCGGCTATGTCATGCTAACGATGTCTATACCGCCAAGACACATTGGACTTACGCCGCCAAGACTCCGCTTGGACTTTACGCCGCCAATCATTGGACTTATGCTGCCAAGACTCCCGCTTGGACTTTACGCCGCCAATATCAATCCCCTTGGACTTCTCATATGCCAAGACTCAAGCTTGGACTTTCCCTTGCCAACCCATGTTGGACTTTCCATGCCAAGACCCATGCTTGGACTTTCCATGCCAAGTACTCAAGACTTGGACTTTCTATGCCAAGTACTCAAGACTTGGACTTTCCCAATAACCACATGGTCAACCCTAATCAACCATCAAAGTCTCCCTCGAGTCAAACTCGAGTCCAGTCAAACATGACCCGGGTCGATTGCTCTAAAAATCTCCCCAACATATTAACCGACATCAATGTCAAACATCCTATGTCAAACATCAAAACATCACTCGAGTGAAACTCGAGTCTGGTCAATCGTGACCTGGGCCGATTGCACCAACAATCTCCCCCTTTTTGATGTTTGACAAAACAAACCTTGAGTTAGGCCCCTAAATCAAATCCCCTTTCCAATTTCCCAAATTGGTAATTTTACTCTCTCCCCATTTTTGACATAGATCAAAAAGGTTATCTCCAAGGAGGTCAATGTCTCATGTCCCAATGAGATCTTACAATCTCCCCCTTGGTTCAAAAATACCTAGGATGCCTACTATCTTCCTAGTGATAAGTCCCATATGACTCAAGAGAGGCAATCCTAAACTCCCTCCCAATTTCCAAATTAGGTTTCTCAAAATCCCATTTTCCTCCTCATGAGGAAAACTATCATTCATCATCCCATGATGAATTCCTCCCCCTTGACCATTGCACCAACAATGTCCTTGGGAAGTCCCTAACCCAATAGGAACTCTAAACCATCAAAAATAAGGTTCAAAGTTCAAACATGAACTTTCCACACTTTAGATTTGATACAAACCCTAAACCACTCTCCTAATCCATATCCAATGGATTTTCACCCTTTCTAATGCTTCCCAAAGCATATCCTAGGATTAGGAGTGGTTAGGAACCCTTACTAGCTGAAAACGGACTAAACAACCTTGTTTTTCGCGAAATCAAACAATCAGTCGAGTGATTCAGAAATCAGTCGACTAACACCCTCATCAGTCGACTGCCACCAAGGGCAGTCGACTAATAACTGAAATATCAAAATTTCAGTTATTAGAAACGAGATTCGGAAATTCATAAATAATTATACATAATTCAAAAAATCATGAAATTTGATACTTATAATACCTATGACACATACAATGGGTGAAAAATATTTGAAAATTATTTTACCCATAAAATATCGAAATTGATACAAAATCCAAAAGTGACTAAAAACTTTAAAGGTTAAGCTCACATTGTATCAATCTCATCAATGGTGATTGCTATCAAAAGATAGACTTCACCAAGGTTTTTCAAAATGATTTAAAAATGTTTTCAAAATCTTATTTTGGATCATACTCCTTTGGCTCAATGTACATGACTTGTACACAAGCTTTTCCAATGATACACCTATGATTTTAGATGAGTTTTAGTTCATCTAGATGCAAAAACTATGCACCTTGAACTCAACTCATATCCTACCATCTCACATGTATCTAGGGTGTATAAATACACATACATGTCAATATGATGTGAGATGTGGGTTTTGATTCATTTAATCTAGGGTTTCATGAATATTTCTAAGGCAACCTTACTTGATTCCCTTATGAATGGGACTCCAAGTCATGCCAAAGTCCTTAACTCAATTTCATTAATTTAAATGCATGAAATGATTATGGCATTAATGATGGCATAAATAAACACATGCTCATAATCATGATGTCATGGCACAAGATGGAATCTAAAAACACATGACATTTAATCCTAATCCTAAACATAATCATGACATATAAATGATTAAAGATAAACATGATGTCATGACATGTCATATGGCAATCAAAGCATGACAAATAAGATATAAAGGTATATAATACCTAACTTTTAGTATTAATTGCCATTTGTTGGGATTAAGTATATTTTGTCATATTACCTAAATTCTCCCAAGTGTGCCAAAAACCCAAAATGGCACACACACCTCTACACTCTAAATTGTGCCAATTTGATCATTTTATCAAACTTCTTAATTAATATTGGCACATCCTAAAAACCTTTAGGATATTAATTCAAAACACATTCCCAAGGTAACCATAACCTTGAAAATGACCTAGAGTGCCACCTTAACCATGGTTAGGTTAACTACCCTTCCATTCAAAGTTGGCACATCCTAACCCCATCTAGCGTGAATCAATCACACTCTTAGGATCCCAAGACCAATTTGAGCTCCTAGGGTTAATTGGGTATTCCTTAGGGATGACCTCCCTAGATACCTTTCTAATGACCCTCCTAGGCTTGTTAGTCTTGGTCATTGTGGTTTTACCTAGGTTGACTCTAGGGGTAACTCCCCTTGCAACCTTTTTAGTGACTTCCCTAGGTTTCCTTGAAACCATAGCCACTAGGCATATACCATGGTCAACTCTAGGGATGACTTCCCTATTGACCTTGGTCTTCCTAGACCTAGTTTGTGTTCCATAATCAAATGGAACACTATGGTAAGCCACCTTAGGCTTAGGTTTGTGACCCAAACCTTGCTTGCCCTTGGTTACCTTTTGTTTCTTAGGTCCTAAGTGTTGACTTTGAGATTTGGACCTAGAAGTTTGACTAATTGACCCTTGCATTTGATTTTGCATAACCTTAAGGGTCTTTTCAAGTTTTTCAAGCCTTGACCTCAAGGCTTGATTTTCAACCTCTAATTGCCCAATTTTTAAATTTTGATTTGGTCTTTGGGCATGGTTCTTCCTAGGCATATGTCTAGTCCATTTAGGATTATGGTCTAGATGCTCTTGTATTTTCTTAATAGACTCCCTAGGTAAGGTTTTTCTAGGGACATTAGTCCCAAATTTCTCCTTATTCCTAAAGTTGACACTTTTAGCTCCTAAACAAAAATATTTGTTATTTCTAACATGCTTTTCATGAGAGATAGCAATAGAATTAAAAGCATGCTTTTGACTTTTAGCTAAAGAAGGAGCATTACAATATACCTTAGAGTTTGCCTTAGAGGCTCCCCCTACTTGTGAAGCTCCCCTTTGAGTCTTCTTCTCCCCCTTTGAGCATTGATTCCGGTAGTGTCCCGGTTGCCGGCATTTGAAGCAAATCACTTGCTCCTTGCCTTTAGATGTTGGGGAACCGACATCCTTGACTTTTGGTACCGGAGGAGCTTTCTTGACTTTCTTTGGGCACTTACTCTTATAGTGCCCAAATTCCCTACACTCAAAACACATAATATTATTTTTATTTTGAATTGAGGTGTTTGAGTTACCTAGGGTGGTGGTGAGGTTCTCTTGAGCTTGCTCTTCCTTTCTACCGTATGTAGATGGTTCTTCTTGTTGCTCCGGTGTTAAGGATGCTCTAATTTCCTCCCCCTCAATCATAGAGGTGGAGGTCTCCTCCAATTCTACTTCCTCTTCCTCCTTGGATGTTGATGGTCCCTCAACCTCCAAGTCCTCACTTCCTTGTGAGGATGATGCGTTTGCCTTTTCGGTCCCTTCCTCTTGGACCGGTGATGGACTTTCATGGAGCTTTGCCACTTGGCTCCATAGCTCCTTGGAATCTACATAATTTTCTAACATGCACAAGATATTGTTAGGTATTAAATCGATTAAAAACTTCAATACCTTATCATTTTTCTCGAAGGCTTGGACTTGCTCTTCGGTCCATCTCTTTTTCTTGAGGAACCCTTCCTTTGGTCCTATTGGATAGCTATATCTCTCCATTAAAATGGACCATTCTTCGAAGTCCCTCATCATTAGGAAGTCTTCGATCCTTGCCTTCCATTGTCCAAACCCTTCTTTTCCATAGAAGGAATATGGGACCGGGACGTTGATATCCCATCCAAGTTGTTCTTCTAATTCCATCTTTACCCTTTAGCATCTTGCTCCCGGATGTTAATCCGTTGAAGAGCCACCTGGCTCTGATACCACTTGTAAGGGATCGTCGGAAGCTAGAGGGGGGTGAATAGCTTCGTGCTAAGCGTGATGGAATTCGTTCATGTTTCGTCTCTACAAATTTTGTTAGCGCGCAGCGGAATAATAATGAAAGTAATAATGAAATAAATAACAACGCAAACATGAGTATGTAACGTGGTTTGGAACCGCACGGTTCCTACTCCACGGATCGGGCTCAAACGAGCCCTAGCGATGCCACAAGCACACCACTATGTAATAACTCCTTCTCGAAACAATCCGAAGGTGAAGAAACCTCGTACAATGTATACAACAGCAATACAATGAAAATACAAGTAAATACAATGAAATACAAAGCAATACAAGTAAAGAAACTACTTTACAAATGCTTTTGGATTGCTTGCTTGTTGATCGCTTGAATCGTGATTGAAGACCCTGATTTGCAACAGAAAATCACCTCAAGATGTCCAAGAAATTGCATACCATTTCCTCCATCAGGAGCTCCATTTAAAGCTTCAACTTGTGCTGGAAAAAGTCGATCAGTCGACTGATCAGGACCATCAGTCGACTGATGTCACTGTTGTCGTGAGTCAACGACTAGATCCACACTGGATAAGTTCAACAGATCCATCATCAGTCGACTGATCATGACCATCAGTCGACTGATGGAGCCTTCACCTGACCTATCGAGTCTCAACTCCATTCTGTGCTCGATTTCACGAGCACTAGTCGACTGATCACAAGATCAGTCGACTGCTCAGCCAATCAGTCGACTACCCATATCTGGCAGTCGACTGCTAGGACATTTCCTGCAGTCAAACCCTAGTTGACTTACACCAGTCGACTGCCACATAGAACCAGTCGACTAGCACACCTCACACATGAGGTTTCAACCCAAGTATGGTTCCCCCATACTTGCTAGACCACCCTTAGCCAAGACCTAAGCCTTCTAGCCACCTCCATCAGCCTCACGCCTCTCGGATCCCTCCAAGTCATCCATGACTTATTCATCCATCTCACTAGCCTCCAGGTGCTTCCATCGGCTATGTCATGCTAATGGTGTCTACACTGCCAAGGCACATTGGACTTACGCCACCAAGACTCCGCTTGGACTTTATGCCGCCAATCATTGGACTTATGCTACCAAGACTCCCACTTGGACTTTACGCCGCCAATATCAATCCCTTTGGACTTCTCATATGCCAAGACTCAAGCTTGGACTTTCCCTTGCCACCCATGTTGGACTTTCCATGCCAAGACTCATGCTTGGACTTTCCATGCCAAGTACTCAAGACTTGGACTTTCCATGCCAAGACCCATGCTTGGACTTTCCTTGCCAAGTACTCAAGACTTGGACTTTCCATGCCAAGTACTCAAGACTTGGACTTTCCAATAACCATATGGTTACCCCTAGTCAACCATAAAAGTCTCCCTCGAGTCAAACTCGAGTCTGGTCAAACATGACCCGGGTCGATTGCTCCAACAATATCCCCAACATATTAACCGACATCAATGTCAAATATCAATGTCAAACATCCTATGTCAAAAGTCTGGTCAATCGTGACCTGGGTTGATTGCACCAACATTCTTAAGCCTATAGGAAATCTAAATCATCAAAAATAAGGGTAAAAGTTCAAACTTGAACTTTAACCTCTCTTAAAATTTGATCTCCACCCTAATCAACTCTCCTATTCATTTTCAATCAACATTTCACCCTTCCATTGCTTCTCTAAGCACATCATAGGGTTAGGAGTAGTTAGGGTACAAAGGGGTGTTGATAACTAGCTAAACAAATCTCATTCAGCCAAAATCAGCTCCATTAGTCGACTGTGTCAGCAACCAGTCGACTGAAACAACCACCAGTCGATTGGCTGCCTACAACAGTCGACTGGAGTCTGATTTTTTAAAAAATCAGACTTTTCAGATGAATTAAAAAAAAACATAAGTAATTATATATTTTTCAAAAAATCTTGAAATTACATACATACATTACTTTTGTCAAGTACAATGGGTGAAAAATATTTTTATTTTAAATACCCATTACTTTGAAGAATTGAATCAAAATTCAAAACCATTGAAAACTTTAATGTTTTTGCCTAACTTGTATCAATATTGTCAATGGTGATTGAAAAATATAGACTTCACTAAGGTTTTCCAAAGTGATTTTAAAATGATTTTCAAACACTATTTTTAATCATGGTCTATGGGATAAGTATACATGACTTGTACATTAGTTTTCCTCATGATTTGTGCATATGATTGAAAGAGTTAAAGTTGATTTTGATATACCATATAAGCACATTGAACTTAACTCAATTTCCTAGCATCTCAAATGTGTCTAAGGTGTATCAATACACACACATGTCTTATTATGGTCTTTGTGAGATGTAAGTTTGATTTTTCTCTAAATCTAAGAGTTCATGCATTATTATCTAGGTGTATTCATTTGATTCTTTTATCTAGGACATCAAATAATGCCACTTATTCTTAAATTCAATTTTAATGCTTGAATATGGCATAAATGATTTGCATAATTAAAAACATTTGCCAATGATTCATGATATCATGACATAATAAAACATAACTTAGGTACTAACATGACATTTATCAACCTATGTGCTATCATGACATTTTAAAAGATCATATAAAGCATGATGCCATGACATGGATTATGGAAATCAAGGCATGGAAAATTTATAAAATACAAAGGTATAGAAATACCTAAGTCTTAAAATCTAAATTGACATTTTCTAAAATACCAACTTTTCCATAATGACACTATCATCCCTCAAGTGTGCCAAAATCCCAAAATGATGCACTTTTGACTCTAACTAATTGTGCCAATCATGATTAATTTTTCAAACTTTCATAACTTTTATTGGCACATCCTAAATATTTTAGCATCAATTTCTAAACTCATTTCCAAGGTATCACATTACCTTGAAAATGCCTTAAACCCATTGCTAGGTTAACTACCCATCCACTTAAGGCTGACACACCCTAAACCCATTTAACATGAAGGGATCATGCTCCTAGGAACCCAAAATCTATTGGAGCTCCTTGGGTTTACAAGGTACTCACTAGGGATAACCTCCTTTACTACTTTCTTAATGACCCTCCTAGGTTTGGAAGCCTTGGTCATTTTGGTCTCATCTAGGTTAACTCTAGAGATTGCCTCCCTTGTAACCTTGCTAATGACTTTCTTAGGCTTGGAAGTCTTAGTCATTTGAGTCATATCACAGGCAACTCTAGGGATGACCTCCCTTGTGACCTTGTCACTCCTAGACCTAGGATTAGTTCCATAACTATATGGAACACTATGGTAGTTAGACTTATCTACCTAGGATTTAGGTTTGTGATCCAAACCGTTCTTGTCCATAGATGCACCTTGCTTCCTAAACCATAAATTTTGACCATTAGACCCTTTAATCGAATTTGTCATCTTTTCAAGGATCTTTTCCAATTTATCAAGTCTCGACCTCAAGACTTGATTTTCCTTCTCTAATATTGCTACTTTTAATCTTTCACTATATTTTTGGACATGATTTTTCCTCCTAAGAATATGTCTAATTTTCTTAGGGTTTTTGCCTAGATTTTTCTCCTTTTTCTAATGGTTTCCTTAGGTAGTGTAGTTTTGGAGGTAATGGTCCTATACTTGTCCTTAGTCCTAAATTCATGAGATTTTGCCCCTAAGCAAAAACATTTATTGCTAGCATGCTTCTTATGATAAATTGCAAGTGCATTAACATGTGATACATTACTAGCATTCTTTTTATCATGAACTAAAGAAAGAACATTATTAAAATATACCTTAGGATTTGCCTTAGCACCCCCTACATATGAGGCTCCTCTCATGTTCTTCCTAGGGTGACTCCCCCTAGGACATGGGATTCAGTAATGGCCCTTTTGTTTGCATTTGAAGCACACTATGTGTTCCTTGCTCTTGTGAAATGGAGCTCCGACTTCTTTGACTTTTTCCTTCTCCTTTGGCACTATTTGAATTTTCTTCTTGACCAATTTTGGGCGTTTACTCTTGTAGTGCCCTTTTTCCCTACACTTAGAGAAAATTATGTAATCTTTTTTTTTTACAAATTTCACTTGAGTTACCTATAGAAGAATCTTGGATGGTAGGAGAATCGTGAGCTTGTTTTTCATTTCGCTTAGATGTGGAGGGTTCCTCCATTTTCTCTTGTTCCGACATTGAATCTCTAACCTCCTCCTCAATCCTAGGGGTGGAGGCTTCCTCCAACTCTTCTACCTCTTCTTCTTTGGATGTTGAGAATCTCTCAACTTTCAGATCTCCAAAAGCTTGGGATGATGATAGAATTTCTTCTTTCTCGGGCTTGTCATCATCCTTACTTTGGGTCGGTGAAGGTTATTCATGGAACTTGACCAAGTTGTTCCATAAATCCATTGCATACTTGTAACCACCTATCTAAAACAAAATATCATTAGGTATTAAATTAACCAATATTTTTTCTACCTATCATTGGTCTCGGACTTTTTAAGTTGCTCATCAGTCCATCTATTCTTCTTAAGAAATACACCCTTCTTACCCCTTGGAGCTTCTAATCCATCTATCAAAATAAGTCAATCTTCTATATTACACAATAAAAATTACTCCATACTACCTTTCCAATACCCGAAATTCTCTTGGTTGAAGATGGGTGGAACTAGGATGTTGTAGCCTAGTCCATCATTGGACAACTCCATTGTCTTCTAGCGCTTGGTCTCTTGGAAATTAGTCCTTGAAGAGCATCCTCACTCCAATACCACTTGTTGGAGACCATTTGGTGCGCTAGAGGAGGGGTGAATAGTGATGATCGATTTCTTCGTTCGTGCTTGTGTCTACAGAATACACAAAACACTACAAAATCACAACACAATCACAACACCAAGTTTTAACGTGGTTCAGAACCCTAATTCCTACTCCACGATCGAGCTCTAGTCATCTACACTTACTAAAACCTCTCTTTCTCAGTATGACAACGGAGGTGGAGAAACCTCGTACAATATGAATCTTACAATAAGGAAACACCAAATACAATAGCAAATGAAAGAAACAAGTGAAAACACTTTACAAGATTGAACTTTTGATTGATTATTAATGGGGTTGCTTTGAATGCCTTGGAAGGTCTGAAATACAACAACAAATTCCATCTAAAATCTCCAAGAACCCACTGCTTCATCCTTCAATAAAGTCTCTTTATAAGGATGCAACTCGGGTTGATTTTCAATTAGTAATCAACTGACCTTGCCCTCAGTCAACTGCCCACTTATCCATTGTCTTACAACGAACTAATACACGTCAGAAAATGCCCATTCAGTCGACTGCTATGACCTAGTAGTCGACTGCCATTAGCCAATAGTCGACTCCAAAAGATTCTATGCCTTGTCCACTTAAGGCAAGTCGATTGCTCAACCCTAGTAGTCGACTGCCCGTGGTCAGTCGACTGGTGCAAGCCACCAGTCGGCTATCAGAGCCATAGGTTAGCAGTCGAGCCTTAGTCGACTACATGACTAGTCAACTAAGTCATAACTCCAATCGACTACTTGAGTCAAATGATGCACGCTGACCAATGCCCTCAACAGTGAAGTCGAAGACCAGGTCACGCTCAATGCCCGCAAGTGCTTGATTGTCGTCAAGTAATAATTAATATCAATCCCACAGGGACTAAGATTTGATTATTAGGATGTCCAGTGAACGTTGATCGTTCGGAGGAAATCTTGGCAGTCGAAAGTCATCGGGAAACAAGGACTGGCTCTAGTGTGGTGTCACATGGAGAAAAGTTAATAGTTGAACTCAAGGTCTATCAAAGGATTCTAGGATTTTGATTTTACTTGTGCATTGCTAAACATGCTATCAATTTATGTTTCTAGGTTCTCTAATTTCAATGTTGCAGGAGGATCATCAAGTGTAATCCTAGTGAACTTTTGATTCTATACGAGAATTACCTAATCTTCTAGAGCATCCCTTTCGGATCCACAGAGCTCGGGAGGATGTTGTCACTGTGTTTCCCCTGTCATGGGTCCCACAACCACTAAGTTTATTTCTCCTACTTCTTTGCCTCTAGATAGACTAGGCTCATAGAGTTCTAAGATGTCCTATGTATCCCTAGGAACAGGTGGACCATGTTTTATGTCCTACTCTTTCACGACCTATTTTCTACTATTTTGGGAGGGAGGATGATCGTTAGATCCCTCCTTAATTCTCCTAGATTTCGATAAAGAAGCTTTCGACCTCTATATCGACTAAGCATGGTATAAATAAAACCAAGATGCAATTATCATTGAACTAGATATCATAAATCACAAATAAAATCAAATGGATGAAAATATATTTGTTCTAACATGTTCAACGTGCACAAGCTACTCCCTAATCCTAGAATCGAAGTTTCTACTCCATAAATATGGAAAGACAAAGACAAGACATTATATTATCAATCATTACAATCCAAACAATAACAAAATGTAAGAATATATGCCTTGTTTGCTTTGTAGAGTTGTCTTGGTAGCCTTCCAGTGGATTGGAGCATTGTCGTCGGCCTTGAGTTGCCTTCCTTCTCCTCGTTTGCGAGCATTCAATGCTTTTTGGCACCCCTAGTTGTCACTACCGTCATCACCCCCACCCCCCCCCTTAGGGTTAGGTGTGCCTTTCCTTATATAGGAGCGAACCCAACTTTCCTTCTTTGCCCGTGAAATCATATTTCCTTATTTTACGTCACTTCCACACAGCCATGTGGATTCCACACGGCCAACCATGTGAAATACTGAAAATCATGACTTGAAACTTGGACCTAGGAAAAGGAACGACCATGTGAATTTCACAAGGTTGACTGTGTATTTCTTTAGAGAACCATATGTTGGAGACTCTAGGATAAGATGAAGCGGAATAAAGTGAATAAAATAATTTACTTGTTGTAGAAAACTTGTTGTAGTATAATCAAATGTAAACACACAAAGGAGAGGAGAATCCATACCTTCAAGATTCTTTCGAATCCGTCGAAACCATAAAAAAGATCAATGGGCCTTGCCTCTATCAGTATCCTGTTGGTGCAACAATGCCCCAAGCATTTATATGTTTTGATGTTTGGATAATCATCTAAGTTAGGCAATAATTTGTGATCTAATTATTACAATGTTCAAGTGACAGGGAAATCCAAGTATGAAGACTTGGTAAAGGCAAAGTCCAAGTATGATCTTGGCAAGAGAAGTCCAAGGTAAAGGTTTGGCGGCATAACCCCAAGCATGTTGTCTTGGCGGCATTAAGTCCAAATGGACCTTGGCAAAGGAAGTTCAAAGGCAAGTCTTGGCAGCGTAAGTCCAAGCATGTAGACTTGGCAGCGTAAAGTCCAAGCATGATTTTGGCAAAGGAAAACCCAAGACATGACAAAACCGAAGGAAGCTCTTGGAAGAAAAGCGCAAAGGATGAACAAGTCGCGGACTCGGAGGGATCCTGGAGGCGCAAGGCTTAAGGAAGAGCTAGGAGGTTAAGTCTAGGTCTAGGGGGTGAAATCAAGTGTGAATTACTCATACTTGATGAGTATCAGTCGACTGATACGATGTATCAATCGGCCCAGTCACGATCTCGGAGTCGGGATGAAACCTCGACAATCGGCCAATCCTGCTGGTCATGGCGATCGATGATGTTGCGATCGATCGGCCCAATAGTGTCGATCGGTCGATCAACGTAAATACGAGCACAGAGTGGAGTCGCACTCGACTGCGGTCGGTGATCACTCAACTGATCACTCCATCAGTCGACTGATGGAGTGATCAGTCGACTGATGAGAATGTCGTTGGACGAAATGACTCTGAATCCCATGAATCCAGCTATTCAGAAGCCGCTAACCACATCGGCAGTCGACTGATGTTGTATATCAGTCGACTGATGGTGCTCCAACGGGAAAATCAGCCTTCTCTCTATAAAAAGAGGGATGGTGGAGGTTTTTGGGGTTAATGCTTATTCTCTGATTCTTCTCCAAAGCCTCCACGAGTTTTCAAGCTTTCTAAGTGATCTTAAATCCCCTCCTCCTCTCTCTAAGCTTAAGTTTTATTCTTTGTAAAGAAGAGGAGGTTTGTTGTAAAGGAAAGCTTCTTAGTGGAATTGCTTGGGTTGATCCACCTTAAGGATCGCCGTGGAGTAGGAGCATTATCTCTGAACCATGTAAAGGCCTTGTTAGCATTATTCTTTCATTTTTTACTTATATTATTTTTGTTTGCTTCCGCTAATCATTCTTGTAGAAATGAAAAACGCTATTCACCCCCCTCTAGCTTCCAAATGATCACCAACAAGTGGTATCAGAGCCCGGATCGCATCGGAAGATCTAGCAATCAACCGGAGCAAAGATGGCATTTCAAGAGGGGTATAGCACGGCGAGGCCTCCGTTCTTCGACGACAACGACTTTGGCTATTGGAAAGGTAGGATGGAGTATTACTTAATGAATGATATTGAGAATTGGTTTAGTGTTGTAGATGGTTTCGAGAAGCCAGTGGATGAACACGGAGCACCCATACCAACGAAGGATTGGACAAGAGACATGGCCAAGAAGGCTCAAGCCAACGCCAAGGCAACAACCACACTTCAATGTGGTTTGTCAAAAGAGCAACTAAGCAAGGTGGGGCCATTTGAATTGGCAAAAGAGCTTTGGGAGAAGTTGATTGAGCTCAACGAAGGATCCAAAGAAACAAGAAGGACCAAGAGAGATCTTCTAATTGGCCAACTTCAAAGCTTCTCAATGAAGATAAATGAGACCGTGAGCCAAATGCACGGTCGCTTCAAAGAAGTAGTCAACGGACTACATGTTATAGGTGAGAAGGTCGACAACTGAGACATTGTAAGGTATGTGCTACAAGCTTTCCCTAGAACTACCTTATGGGCCTCAATGGTAGATGCCTATAAGGTCTCTAGGGATCTTTCATTAGTTAAGTTAGATGAGCTATTTTGTGAATTTCAATTACATGAACAAGCTAACACTTCATCCAAAGAGAAGGGTATAGCTCTTTTTGTAGGAAAGAAGGACAAAAAGAAGAAGGAGAAGAAAGAAGTGTCCTCCTCATCCGAATCCGAGGAAGACTCATCAAGTAGTGAAGATGAGTTATCGGCAAGCGAGGTGGCACACTACGTCAAAAAGTTTGGTGGGAAATCAAGAAAACTCACCAAGAAAGATGTGAAGAGGATGTTCCAATTCTCAAGAGGTAAGTTTTCAAATAGTTTAAATTCTACCTCTAACGTGACTTGTTTTGGTTGCAACAAGAAAGGGCATATAAAGCCAAATTGCCCGGAACTAAAGAAGAAGGAGGAGAAGGAAAAGAAAAAGAAAGAAAAGAAGGAGAAGAAGAAGAAGGAGGCAATGGTGGCTCAAACATGGGACACTCTAAGCATGGAGGATTCTTCCGACGATGAAGAAGTATGCCATGCCACCTGGAACCTAGCCCTCATGGCATTAGAGGAAGAAGCCGGGAGCTCAAGTGAGGAGTCCTCTTCCTCTTCAAGCGACGAATCATCATCAAGTGATGATGATGAGGTAAACAACTCACCTAAAGTAGATTTACTTTACAAGACTATTGCATGCCTACAAAATGCTTTGAATAGACGGAAACTAGGATTAAGGATTTAAAAATAGAGATTAAATCACTTAAGAGTATAGAATCATCTTGTAGTAAGTTATCTAGTGATGAATGTACCCTTAGGGATGAAAATGATGAATTAAGAAAAGAAATAGGTAACTTAAGAGCATGCTTAGAAAAATTCACTAATGGCTCTAAATACCTAGACATGATTATTAAGGATCAAAGGGCTATTTACAACAAGGCCGGATTAGGATATAGACCTAAGGAAAAAGAGGTAGCATTTGCATCCCTTGTTAGTAGAAAATCCATAATTAAAAGCAAGGGTAGAAAGGCTTGGGTACTTAAGAAATTTATAATTGATGCTAGTGGTCCTAAGATTTGGGTACCTAAGGATTGTATTTTTCATGTGATATAGGTAGAAGTACCAAGCTTGTGGATAGTTGATAGTGGGTGCTCAAAGCATATGACCGGTGATGAGAGAAAATTCATCACTATCACCACACTAGCAAAGGAAAGGTCTCATTTGGTAATAGCGGCAAACTTAAGATTCTAGGAAAGGACACAATTGAGGTATCCCCCAATCTTGCCATTCATAAAGTGCTATTAGTTAAAAATATGAAATTTAATTTACTTAGTGTAAGCCATCTATGTGATGCAAACTTTGATTCCTCAAAATGTTTTATAAGACACAAAACTCTAAATGATTGCATGTTAGTAGGCTTTAGGAAATCAAATATATATTATGTTGATCTATCCTATGCTACTAATGTTACTACTAAGTGTCTTATTGCAAAAGAGGAAGAAAGTTGGCTTTGGCATAGGAGGCTAGGACACATAAACATGAAGAATATAGCCAAGATAGCAAAAATGAAATTAGTCAAAGGGTTGCCTAAAGTCAAATTTCTCAAGGACAAGATGTGTGATGCATGCCAAGAAGGGAAACAATCAAAGACATCACACAAAGGTAAAAATTTACTTAGTACCGCTTTACCGTTAGAACTTTTACATATGGATTTATTTGATTGTCATAGTACTCCTTCTATGATTGGTAGTAAGTATTGCTTAGTAATAGTAGATGATTTCTCTAGGTTTACTTGGGTATTTTTCTTGAAAAATAAAGATGAAACCTTAGGAATAATCATAGGCTTTATCAAAAGAGTAGAAAATGAAAGAAAACTCAAAATCAACCGGATCCGTAGTGATCATGGTGGAGAATTTGAGAATTCTAATTTTTCAACTTTTTGCTTAGAACAAGGGTACAAGCATGAATTTTCTTGTCCTAGAACACCCCAATAAAATGGGGTTATGGAAAGGAAAAATCGTGCCCTACAAGAAGCGGCTAGGACAATGCTTAATGCATACTCCTTACCTAGCTACTTGTGGGCGGAAGCGGTTAATACCGCTTGCTATATCCAAAATAGGGTTTTGATTCATAGGTTTTTAGGAAAAACTCCATTTGAATTGTGGAATGGTACAATTCCAACAATTCATTATTTTAAGGTCTTTGGATGTAAAGTCTATATTTTAAATACCAAAGGCAACCTAGGTAAGTTTGAGTCCAAAGCGGATGAGGGAATCCTAGTTGGATACTCATCCACTAGTGTAGGGTATAGAGTTTACAATAAAAGGACTCAAAAGATTGAAGAATCTTCAAATGTCCAATTTGATGAAACTTCCAATACATACCCTAGGAAATCCCCTATTGATGATGATATTAATAATGAAAATCAAGTAATTACCCAACAATTTCAAGATTTAACCTTAGGGGGTAATGATCAAGGGGAGGATTGAATCAAGGGGAAGTAAGGGATGATTCCGATGATGAGCATAGGATTGAGGCTAATCATGATCAAACTCAACTTAATACACCTCCTAGAACCATAAGAGTTCATCAAAATCACCCCTTAGATCAAATTGTGGGTAAATTATCTCAAGGTGTTAGGACTAGGTCTTTTCATAGGGATCCCACTAGTCATATAGCTTTAATTTCTCAAATTGAGCCCAAAACAATCAAAGATGCATTACTTGATCCGGATTGAATCTTAGCAATGCAAGATGAATTGGCTCAATTTGAAAGGAGTCAAGTATGGGAGTTAGTTCCTAGACCAAATGAAAACACCATTATTACTACAAGATGAGTTTTTAGGAACAAACTAGATAACCAAGGGAATATCACTAGAAATAAAGCAAGACTAGTTGCAAGGGGTTTTAATCAAGTTGAGGGACTTGACTATGATGAAACATATGCCCCGGTTGCTAGGTTAGAGTCTATTAGGATACTATTAGGATATGCCTCCTATATGGGTTTCAAACTCCATCAAATGGATGTTAAATTGGCATTCCTAAATGGGTTTATTAAGGAAGAGATATATGTAGAACAACCTCCCGGGTTTGAGAATATGAATTATCCAAACCATGTATACAAGCTTAGGAAAGCTTTGTATGGTTTGAAACAAGCTCCCCGGGCTTGGTATGAAAGATTATCATCTTTCTTAATTTCTAAGGACTTTAAAAGGGGTAGTGTAGATCAAACTCTATTTATAAAGTCAACATCAATGGACATCTTTGTAGCCCAAGTATATGTTGATGACATTATCTTTGGGTCAACAAATGATGAACTTCTCCAAGACTTTATTAAAAATATGGAAAAAGAGTTTGAAATGAGTCTAGTTGGGGAATTAAATTTCTTCCTAGGATTACAAGTTAAACAAACAAGTGAAGGAATTTATATTTATCAAACCAAATATGCTAAGGAAATGATTAAGAAATTTGGTTTGAAAAATGCTAAGGTAGTTTCAACTCCAATGGCAACAAGTACAAAAATAGATAGTGATAATGAAGGCAAGCAAATTGATCTTACACTATATAGGAGTATGATTGGTAGCCTTTTATACTTAACCGCTAGTAGACCCGACATACTATTTGCGGTTGGTATGTGTGCTAGGTACCAATCATGTGCAAAAGAATCTCATTTAGTTGCCGTTAAGCGAATCTTAAGATATATTAAAGGCACACTAAATGTAGGACTATGGTACCCTAGGACTAGGTCTTTTGATTTGGTTGGGTACATCGACTCCGATTATGCCGGTTGCAAATTAGATCGAAAAAGTACAAGTGGTGGATGTCAATTCCTTGGGTCCTCCCTAGTTAGTTGGAGTAGTAGGAAGCAACCTTGTGTTGCCCTATCCACCACCGAAGCAGAGTATGTGGCTATGGGTGGTTGTGTAGCTCAACTACTATGGATGAAACATACCTTAGAAGATTATGAGCTATCTTACTCCAATATGAAAGTATTTTGTGACAATGTGAGCACCATAAACTTGACCAAAAATCTGGTGCATCACTCTAGGACCAAGCACATTGAAGTGAAACATCACTTCATTAGAGATCATGTGGCTAAGGGGGACATTGAGCTTAATTACATTGAATCCAAGTACAACTTAGCCGACATATTTACCAAGGCTCTTCCCGAGGTAGATTTTTCATCACTTAGGAGAGAACTTGGAATGTGCTTGGTTGAGTAAAGGTGTAGGTTTGCATGATCCTATAGAAATCCTAGGATTTATACCTTTAAGCATCTCACAAAATACCTAAGAAACCATGATTTTTTGTATTGAGCCACTTAGACAACATGTGAGATGTTAGGAAGATGCACTTGGTTCATCATGCTTGTTATGATGCATTACTATGGACCAAAGTGTCATCTAGAGACATTAATCCTTCATTGGACCAATCATTGGGAAGGCTTATACACAATTGATGTGCATATAGCTCCAAGAACATGATTGGAAATGTCAAATAAAACATAATTTAAACTATGTTTATCATATTTTGAAAAACAGTTTTCAAGTGGAACACAAAAGTGATACAAAGTTTACCAAATTTTTAGAACTTTTGTTAGTTTCCAAGTTTGTATCAATCATGTAATCTGGAAAACATATATTTTTTAAATTATTTTTCCTTAATAAAGTATGATCTCAGAAATGTGTACACAAAATTTCGTGATTTTTCGAGGTTTCTTTTGGTGAAAAAATTTCAAATTGGATTTCAAGCGTAGCGATCGTTCGTAAATCAGTCGACTGATACACTGTGTTTTCTGATAAATAGCTCCTTTTTCTGATAGTTAGTGTATCTTTGATGTCCTAAAACTATAGTATGATAATATTGAGTATAAACAACTTTTTAGGACTGTTTAATGCGTGTTTTAGGGGGAGTTTCATAAGATGCATTTTTTTCATTCCCTAAAAATTACATTGTTGGTGCAAAGCTTGGATTTATTCTTCATGTCTATTAGGCTTTTTGCTCCACATGTCTTTTACTCATTAACTACTATATCTTGAATTAAGGGGGAGCTAAGATTCAATTCTATACCTTAGTTCAAGATTACCACAACTTCAAAATTCCTTTATGCATTATATGATTTTTTCTTCTCTTTTTGATGTATGTCAAAGGGGGAGAAGAAATGTTTAAGCTAGAATTGGATATATGATGTGATAATATGTGTATCTTTAAAAGACCTAACTTAAATGATTGCCAAACATCAAAAAGGGGGAGATTGTTGGTGCAACAATGCCCCAAGCATTTATATGTTTTGATGTTTGGATAATCATCTAAGTTAGGCAAAAATTTGTGATCTAATTGTTACAATGTTCAAGTGACAGGGAAATCCAAGTGTGAAGACTTAGTAAAGTCAAAGACCAAGTATGATCTTGGCAAGAGAAGTCCAAGGTAAAGGTTTGGCGGCATAAGACCAAGCATGTTGTCTTGGCGGCATTAAGTCCAAACGGACCTTGGCAAAGGAAGTCCAAAGGTAAGTCTTGGCAGTGTAAGTCCAAGCATGTAGACTTGGCGG
Organism: Wurfbainia villosa; assembly: GCA_025175895.1. Lineage (NCBI taxonomy): Eukaryota > Viridiplantae > Streptophyta > Magnoliopsida > Zingiberales > Zingiberaceae > Wurfbainia > Wurfbainia villosa. Next base: position 92,972,593 of record CM045989.1, read on the forward strand.
CGTAAAGTCCAAGCACGCTTTTGGCAAAGGAAAACCCAAGACATGACAAAACCGAAGGAATCTCTTGGAAGCAAAGTGCAAAGGATGAACAAGTCGCGGACTCGGAGGGATCCTGGAGGTGCAAGGCATAAGGAAGAGCTAGGAGGTTAAGTCTAGGTCTAGGGGGTGAAATCAAGTGTGAATTACTCATTACGATGTATCAGTCGAGGATGAAACCACGACCATCGGTCATTGCTGAATCGTGGCAATCGGTCGATGTTGCGATCGGTCGGCGCCAGGCTGTCGATCGGTGATCAGCGTAAATACGAGCACTGAGTGGAGTCACACTCATCGTAGCGGCGATCACTCAGACTAATCCATCACCGATCGATGGAGTGATGGGTGATCGATCGGATGAGAATGTCATTGGACGAAACGACTCTGAATCCCGTGAATCCGGCTATTCAGAAGCCGTTAACCGCGCCGACAGTCGACTGATGCTGTACATCAGTCAACTGATGGTGCTCCAATGGGAAAATCAGCCTTCTCTCTATAAAAAGAGGGCTGGTGGAGGTTTTTGGGGGTTAATGCTTATTCTCTGATTCTTCTCCAAAGCCTCCACGAGTTTTCAAGCTTTCTAAGTGATCTTAAATCCCCTCCTCCTCTCTCTAAGATTAAGTTTTATTCTTTGTAAAGAAGAGGAGGTTTGTTGTAAAGGAAAGCTTCTTAGTCGAATTGCTTGGGTTGATCCACCTTAAGAATTGCCGTGGAGTAGGAGCATTATCTCCGAACCACGTAAAGGCCTTGTTAGCATTGTTCTTTCATTTTTACTTATATTATTTTTGTTTACTTCCACTAATCATTCTTGTAGAAACGAAAAATGCTATTCACCCCCCTCTAGCTTCCAAACGATCACCAACATATCCACACCGGGATCACCTGAGACAACTCTTAGAGCAGCAAGCCTTCTCTGATTGGTGTTAGCCAAGCGGCGGAGACAAGAGAAGAAGAGAGAGGAAGACGACTACCAATGAAGAACCCCTAAGAAAAAAACTCTTTTCCAAAGATTATTAAGGGATTTATTTATAGATCTCTTGATTAGGTCATCTTAGGAGGCTTAAACATAACCTATCTTACAATAATTATCATATAATTAAGGTAAGAACAATCAAGAAAATTTTCATAAGAGAAATCTCCAAAGTGTGTCTTACACGTCTAAAAGGAACCGTAATCAGATATCGGTGAAAGCCCTAGAGCCAATCATATGATGATTGTTGTATGGACTTTGTTGTATCATATTCCTATTTATAAAGGCATGGTTATTATATTTACTTGTATTGGTGCCAAATAACTAAGTATAATAACGTCCTTGAGTAGAAGGTTCTTATCTATATCAATCGATTGGATGAATCTATTGGAATGTATACTGAAAAATCTATCTTTTATATGAATATCTTTATTTTGAAATAAGAATCACATGATCATTGTTTACATATTTATGGCTATGCATATTGTCTAATACATTACATTGTAGATAACATGGTGTGTGGTGTCACACAGGAGATCATGTTATCGGCTCCTTGTAAAGTATAAGTAAAGGCTCACAACCGAGATGGCTTTGGACAAACCATTGGAATGGTTATAGTGTGATTTGGTATTGGTTTGTCTTGACCATAGAATCACACTAGTGTACTTTGTGTGTATTGAGAAGGACCGACTTAGAGGTGATTCGATTTATTGCTGACTACATAATCGAATCAAACCTTAGATATTATATTGTACATGCTCTTAATCCTGATATAATGACGGGCACATATACTTAGTATTCATTTCTTTGATTTACCAAAGGGCGAGATTTATAGATTAAATCGATAGGCTCGGTAAGTTGGGAAATGATATTATTTATATGGTATGTCGTTGATTATAGGAGGAAACCGTGTCCTATATATTAGGATGATGATGTCCCCTTGAGGAGCTCATTAGGTTCATCATGTAAACCCTGCAGGTGGACTTGGTCCGGCATGATGAAAAGGTTGAGTGATACTACTCATGGAGTTAGATATTGATTAATTAATGGTCAGTAAATTAATTAATTGATAGACATTCAAGATCTTAAACGCGGGGAGAAAATGTACATATAATATATGGAGCCCATATTAACTTATGGGGGTTGGTGAGGTAGATCAATGATAATCCTTTAGTGGATTGGATTATCATTAATGGATTGGACTTTATGTGGGCTTGATCCATTGGGTGGCCAAGATCCAACTCCTCCTCATGGTCCCTATTGTAGCCTATTAATACCTCAAGAAGCCTAGATCCAATGGATGAAAACAAAACTCTAGATCCAAAGGTAGAGATTAAATCTCTAGATCCGACAATTGAGATTAAATCTCTAGATCCGACGGTTGAGATTAAATCCCTAGAACCAATGGTGGAGATTAAAACAAGGCTTACCCCTAACTCCATAAAAGGAGATGAGGGGGTGGGCAACAAGAGGAATCCCATTAGAGATAGGATTAGGGTTAAGGTGGGCGGCAAGCTTGAGGATTAGGGTTTGGAGTTGGCGGCACCAAATAAGGAAACCTTTTCCTTATCTTCTTCTTCTCCCTTGGTGGTCGGCGCCCATACAAGCTCTTCCCTCCTTTGGCCGGCATCCAAACTCCCTCAATCTCTTCTTCTTGGCCGGTGGAAACAAGGGTTAGGGTATTTCCTTGGAGTCCTTGGCCGGCGCCCACTTCCTTTCCTCCTCTTCTTCTTGGCCGGTGGCTATCACCTAGCTTGGAGCTTGGTTGTTGGTTGAAAGAAGGAGAAGAGTTTTGTTTCTTATTCTTCCTCTTGTTCAGAGTGAGCAAGGAAGGAAGATTGGTGGTCAAGGAGCTTCAACTTTTGGTAGATCGTCGCCCACACGACGTCCAAAAGGAGGAAGGACATACAATAGAAGATCGAGAGGTATAACACTTATCTATCTTCATATGTAACACGTTTGTAATTATTTTTCAATTATATATGCATGATATATTCTATTTTGTGGCTAATATAACTTCGACCCCGAACATAAACACAAAAGCTGGCGATCCGTACATCGTCTATTCAGTGGCTATTCGTAGAATAGAGGTTGGTGGCTTGAACAACAAGTTTATTCAAGTAACCACTCTAAACGAATAACACGACGATGAAACAGTTGCTTGGGTGTTCTCTTTTTGTCTAGGATTAAATTTTTTTAATTCGGGGACTTCGATGGGATCGCCATGAACAAGCGATCGAGTTGAAGTGGGAAGCGAAGTTTCCCCTCACTCACGGAACCAACAAGTGGTATCAGAGCCACGGTTTTCGATTTTGTTTGTTTAGGATTCAGTTACTCTTTTTCATTTTTCATATATTATATGTGTCGGATAATAGTAGGATATGCGTAAGTTAACTCTTTGGTTGCAGGCATAGGATCCAACTATTATGGTCATATGTGTGTATGTGATTGTATGTGTGTAATTGTATATTTTGTTGAATCCTCGGGGTTGACGAGGCTAGTATTTAATTTTTTATAAATTAGATATGACATTGTTTATCCACTCTTTCTATTTTAGTTTACTTTCGATCTAGATTTCATGTACACTCCCTCATGGAGTATAGGATCGATGGATGTAAATTAAAATATTTTTTTTCTCGGCTCGGATCTCCGGATGGCTTGTACATGGCATAGGGAGGAGCGGATGAGATGGCGATACGGCCGGAGACATATTAAAGACAAAAGCCATAATAGTTGGAAAATAATTATTTTTCATATTTATTGCTTATTGTTTGATATGCATGTCGTAGTCTAGAAAATTCCTCAATTTTAAATTACTAAGTGGGAGAGGGAAATTTTTATAAATTCTCACGACCTCCATTACGATTTGACATATGATGCAAACAAACTTGCGCGTCGGCTCTGAGTGCCATCCTCCCCATCGGATGAGTTTGTTTGCGGATCACAAGGTCAAATATGGTTATAGGAAATTATTTAGGAGCATGTGTACTTCCCCATCGGAAGGCACATAACCCAAGATAATTACCTTGGTATCGAGTAATGGTGAACACTTAGATACAAATATAAGTATCCTCCCCATCGGAGTCACTGCTTTTATTTGTAGGGCCAAAGAGGAACCAACTATTAATTTTACTTGTCAAAAAGTTAGGTTGACAAGATAGTAAAATTAATGGGTAAAACCTCCTCTTACAAATGTAGAATTCGTATACGTCCACACTATCATGGCATATGAAATTCTCGGTGTTTTGAGGTGTTGGTTGATTTTAAAATATTATTGTTTGAGGAATCAATAATTTTTTGAAATCTAATATTTTGATCTATGTGATTCTTAGGTTTTCTTTCAAAATGACTTTCAACCCACTTGCTGTGATACTGAAAGAGAATAAACTTACTGGACCCAACTATATTGTTTGGAAGAGGAATCTTGACATTGTCTTGACTGCTAAGGAATACAAATATGTACTCCTCGAAGAGTGCCCTCCTAAGCCTGCGGATGATTCTGGGGAAAAAGAGAAGGAGAGTTATAAGAAGTGGATCAAGGTCGATGAGATGGCGCGGTGTTACATTTTGACATCTATATCAAATGTACTGCAACATCAGCATCAAGCCATGCCCACTGCTTATGACATGATGCTCAATCTCAAAGAGCTTTTCGGACACTAGAATCGGACTTCTAGGCAGGAAGCCATGAGGAACTTGATGATGACCACCATGATCGAGGGAACACCCGTGAGGGATCATGTTCTCAAGATAATGGCTTATTTGAATGAGCTGGAGGTCCTTGGAGCTGAGATCGATGGGGAAACCCAGGTCGATATCATTCTCCAGTCTCTACCTAGGAGTTTTGAGCAGTTTTGCCTGAACTACAACATGAGCAAGAGGTTGTATTCGTTGGTGGAGCTTCTGAAAGAACTCCAGGTGGTAGAGGGGCTATTTCGTTAGAGTGCCCAGGCGCAAGCTATGGTGACCCAAAAGGTTTCTACTTCTAAGCCGAAAGGCAAGAAGAAGAAGAAACAAACTGGGGAAAAGGCGGTGGAAGGAACTTAGGGAGGAGTGAAGAAGCCGAAAGGCAAGTGCTTCACTTGTAAGCAGACTGGACACTGGAAGAGGGACTGCCCCAACTGCTAGTAGAACAAAGGTATATCTTTTGGTCTAGTCGTTGAAACATGTTTGGCAGTGTTATCTACCGGCACCTGGTGTGTAGATACGGGAGCCACTGATCATGTCTGCAATACTTTGCAAGGGTTCCAGGAAACCAGACGACTGGCTGAGGGGGAGATTATCGTGTACTTGGGCGATGCCACGAAGGTGGCAGTTGTTGCAGTGGGAGACGTTTATTTATCTTTTGAGAAAAAAAAAGTTTTGGTTCATAAGAATTGCCTTTATGTACCTTTATTTAGAAATAATTTAATTTCGATTTCTAAATTGTTTATGGATGGATATTCTATTTCTTTTAATGACAGAGTTGTTATAAAAAGGAATAGGGACATTATCTGTTCAGGTGCATTGATAGGAAATCTATACACACTTGAACCAAAAGCTCCCACGATGCAAATAGAAGCTAATAAATCATCTTCTAATTCCAATAAGAGAAAAGAACCTTCAAATATGAACTAAATATATCTTTGGCATCTTAGGCTTGGCCATATTAACCTAAGCAGAATTCAAAGGTTGATAGCTGATGGACCTCTGGGTTCATTAGTGGTGGAAGATTTTCCAACCTGTGAATCTTGCTTGGAGGGTAAAATGACCAAGAGGCCTTTTAAGGCTAAGGGGTATAGAGCCAAAGATGTATTAGAATTGGTTCATTCTGATTTGTGTGGTCCTATGTCTATCCAGGCTAAAGGTGGTTTTGTGTATTTCGCCTCTTTTATAGACGAATATTCGAGATATGGATACATTTACTTGATGCGCCGCAAGTCTAAATGCTTTGACAAGTTTAAAGAATTTAAGGCTGATGTGGAGAAACGTCAAGGTAAAAGTATCAAGACACTACGATCTGATCGTGGTGGTGAGTACCTCTTTGGAGAGTTTAGGAATTACTTATCAGAGGCTAGGATTCAATCCCAATTGTCTGCACCTGGCACACCCCAGCAGAACAGTGTAGCAGAGCGAAGGAATAGGAGTCTTATGGAGATGGTTAGATCGATGATGAGTTATTCTGAGTTGCCAGATTCGTTTATCTAAGGAGATGTGTCCTAGAACATCTGAGGAGATAGAGGAAATGAAGGCAGTTCCTTTTGCTTCGGCAGTAGGAAGCCTCATGTATGTGATTCTATGTACGAGACTAGATATCTGCTTTGCCAAGGGCATGGTCAGCATATATCAAAGTAATCTAGGACAGGGACATTGGACTGTGGTAAAGCATATATTGAAGTACCTGAGAAGGACTAGGGATTATATGCTAGTTTACCAGGCAGACCAATTACTCCATGTGGGTTACACAGATTCCGACTTCCAATCAGATAGGGATAACAGTAAGTCTACCTCAGGATTTGTGTTTACTTTGGGAGGTGGAGCCATGTTAGTGAAAGCCCTAGAGCCAATCATGTGATGATTGTTGTATGGACTTTATTATATCATATTTCTATTTATAAAGGCATGGTTATTATATTTACTTGTATTGGTGCCAAATAACTAAATATAATAATGTCCTTGAGTAGTAGGTTCTTATCTATATCAATTGATTAGTTGAATCGATAATGAGATGATATAGAGAACACTACTCTTAATCATTCCTAGTTGAGTATTAACATTCAGGAACAATGTTAATGCGTAGAGACTAGCATGTAAGTCAACATGATGACTTGATCTCACAAGTCATGGATATGAGATATCAAGTTGACACATGGGTATGCATTGGAGAATGTATACTGAATGACCCGCCATGAGAAAGTATCATGGATCATTATATGAGTGTCATATACTTTCTCATGTGGCTATTAGTATGACTATTAGTCCTTAGACCTGAAGTCACCATGGTTCCCTACATAAGGCGTTGCATACTTTGGCTTCGTCAAACGTCACCCGTAAATGGGTGGACTATAAAGGCGATTACTAGGTATATAATAAATTATGCGGAGAGATGTGAGTGATGTAGATGGGATCTATCCCTCCTATATGACGGGAGTGACATCAATATTCTTGATAGAGTGAGACCACGAAGTGCATGGTCATGCCCAAATGAGTCAATATGAGATATTGAGCTCATTTGATTAGAGTGAGTCTACTTGGAGTTCAAGATTTAGATTGTACTGAGGATGACATGGTCTATGCCTCAATTGGTCAATCTAGATGTCAAGGATAGAGGGACATTGTCACATATTGTGAGAGTCACAATTAGTAGTCACAAAGGTGATGTTGGAGCTCAACATTCTTGTAACTTGGGTAGCAATGATGTGTTGCTAGATACCGCTCATTGCTTATGTTCCTAAATCGATTTAGAAACATTGCCAACGCTACAAGAACCTATAGGGTCACACACATAAGAGCAATTAGATGGAGATTAGGTTCATATGATGAACCATGAGGATTAGGTTCATGGATGAACCAAATTGATTAAGAGTAATCCAAATTAGACTAATTGAGTTAGACTCAAGTTGATTCAAGTGTTGAATGAGTCTAATTTAGATTTGATTCATCAAATCAATTTAAATTAATGAATAGAGATTCATTAAATTAAATTGACTTGAGTCAAGTGGTTAGATTTGATCAACCATGGGAGATTAGAGGTCAAGTTTGACTTGACTTGAGAGGGAAGATGAAAGGTCAAGTTTGACTTGACCAAATGCCATGTCATGATGATGACTTGGCATGGCCGCCAATGATGATGCTCCACATCATCATTGACTTTCAATTGGTGCCACATCATGAGGGAGTTACATGCATGCATGTAACCCCTTCCATGAAGTGGCCGGCCACTTTACTCCATGTGATGGAATTCATTTGGTGAGTTATTCTAACTTCATCTTCTTCCTTGGATCTTCCCTCAAGCTCTCTCCCTCTCCCATCCCTCTCTTTGGCCGAACCATCCATAGGGTTCTAGCACACTCAAGGGTGTGTTTTCTCCACCTATTGCTTGTGTGGATACCAATAGAGGAGTGTACACTTGACACTCTCGAGTTCCGGCAATCCACTTGGACGAGCGGGATACGCGAAGGGCATCGCTTCAAGGGTAACGATCTCACCTCTTAGATCTAAGGTAGATCTAGGGTTTTTAGTAAGCACATACATATTTTATTTTAATATATCTTCACACGGATCCGTGGCCGGGGATTCCGAGGTTTTCGCAACGCAAAAACGGTTTTTGCGGCTCGAAAAATCCCAACAGTGGTATCAGAGCCACGTGCGAAGCATGTATGTGTTTCGTTTTTGTAGTTTTTATATTAGATATAAAAATTACATATTTTTTATGTTTCTGTAAATTTCCTAATTTTATAGAATTTTTGGGTATTTTTCTCGAAGAATCGAAGCAACGAGTGTTGGGACACTTGTAGGCTTCAATCATCGAGAAAAACTCTCCGAAACGGCGAGTTCTCGCTTTAGGTTTTTTGGACAGCGACTTAAGTTTCTGTAAGATCATTTTAGGGGCACTCACAAAGTTTATTTTGCGAGTAGGGGCGCTGCCCCTATCCCCGATAGGGGCCTTGTCCCACGATCGCGCCCGGAAACCCCTTAGCGGGACCGTTACGGAGAGGTGACTCATAAATTTGAAAAAAAATTAGGAAAAATTATAGAAATTTTCTGTAAAAATACATAATTTAGAATTATGTATAATTCTGTGATTTTCATGGCCCAATGACCCCAATTTGATTGGATTATGTGTGTTGCAATTAATAATACGGCCTGCGTGCCATTTTGTGGTTGTGCGTGTTGTATAGTGTATGCGACCTGCGCGTCGTACTTCTTCTTTTGATATTCTAGTTGTAAATAGTTTTAGACTCGAATGTAACTCGAGTTTCATATTTGTAATGTACAAAATGGAGCGGTGGAAAGTCCACTTGAAGACGAGGTTACGAGAAGGGTGCCGACGACACATGGCGGTCAAAGGAAGCGCTTGGAGAAGCCGCTAGCCTTAGGTTGACCATCTGATCTTCTTATTGGCTTGAAAAGACCGTAGTAGGGCCATGACTACATCACATTTAATTATATATATATATATATGTTGATATATATATATATATTTATTTGATTTTGCTTGTATGTATGTGATGCATGCTAGTAGAATAATGCTTGTATGTATATGATGCATGCTAGGATAATTTTCTTGTATGTATATGATGCATGCTAGAATAATGATTGTATGTATGTGATGCATGCTAATATAGGATAATAAATGCCTAAATGCGTATAAGATACACATTACGATTAGATTAGATAATAATCGAATCAACTCGAAAATGCCTACCGAGCCTTGATACCCATCACTACCTCGATCATTTGTTGTTGTTGAATCTGCCAAAGCAGAGCAACGCATATTATCTTGGTAGGGTGCGGAGGGACAATCTTGGTCCCGCCTATCACGCTTGGGTTAAAGTAAGCTTAATTAGATTGAGCAAAACTAGTTAACTCAATTTGATCGAGTAGAACTATAGGCATATTCCAATCGTTGGAAAGATAGGGTAAGATCGCATTTACACTAAATCTTGGGTGATTTAGCCAAAGCTAACTCAAGGTCTTTTGTAAATGTGGGTCTTGATCCTATAAACAAGAGTTGCATAGAGATGTAATCGGTAATGTGTTACCCACCGATCGTACTAAGTCTTGGGCGATTTAGCCAAAGCTAACTCAAGGCTTAGTATGATGTAGATCTTATCCCGCAAGAATTATAACTAGTTTGTATGAATCTAGTAATGTGGTTTGACCACATCCATAACTTGATTCTACAAAATTTCTATAATTCAGTGGGAGCATCATTTGATTAAAGGCCTAATTAAATGAAAAAAGGAATATGATATTAATTCTCTGCATTGTATGTTGTAGATAACTATGTCGACAAATACGAACACTCTCTCTCTGCGTTCTGTCCTTGAGAAGGACAAGCTCAATGGAGCAAATTTCCTGGACTGGTACAGGAACCTGAGAATTGTTCTCACCCAAGAAAGGAAGTTGTACGTTCTGGAGAAGCCCATTCCGGAGACACCTCCTGCCACTTCCTCGCGAGCTGACAAAGATGCTTACAAGAAGCATCAAGATGATGCATTAGATGTGTCACGTCTAATGCTCGTGACCATAAACTTTGAGCTTCAGAAGCAACATGAGTTCATGAATGCTTCTGATATGGTTGGACATCTTCGTCAACTATATCAAGGACAAGCAAGGCATGAGAGATATGAAGTCTCTAAGGAATTATTTGGGTCTAAAATGCAAGAAGGGACTCCCGTAGGTCAATATGTACTCAAGATGATTGGGTACGTAGAAAACCTACAAAGGCTGGGATTCCCACTTGGCCAAGAGCTGGCCACTGACCTAATCTTGCAATCTTTGCCACAAGCCTTCAATAAATTTGTCATAAATTATAACATGAATGAAATTGATAAGCCATTGCCTGAAATGCTCAACATGTTGAGAACTGCTGAGCTTAACCTTAAGAAAAAAACATCTGACACCATTTTGATGGTGCAGAAAAAGAAAGGCAAGGGCAAGCCTAAAGGTAAGGGAAAGTCCCAAGCCAAGGGCAAAGGCAAAGAACTCAAACCCAAAGGAGGGGTAGCCAAGGAGGGGGCTTGCTTCCACTGCAAGGAAGCTGGACACTGGAAGCGTAACTGCAAGGCATACCTGGAAGATCTTAAGAAGAAGAGAAGTGAGACTTCTACTTCAGGTATAAATATTATAGAAGTCAATCTATCTATTTTTTTCATCATGGGTATTAGATAACGGATGTGCATCTCACATTTATACCAATGTGCAGGCGCTGAGAAATAGCAGGGCATTGACAAAGGGCGAGATGGACCTACGAGTAGGCAATGGAGCAAGGGTTGCTGCTGTTGCTGTAGGAACTTATGATCTATCTCTGCCCTCTAGGCTTGTACTAGAATTAGATGAATGTTGTTATGTGTCTGCCTTAACTAAGAACATCATTTCAGTTTCTTGTTTGGACAAGAAAGGATTTTCATTTATAATAAAGAACAAATGTTGTTCAGTTTATTTAAATGATATGTTCTATTGTAGTGCACCTCTAATGAACAGACTCTATTTTCTAGACTTAGAGAGCCCTATCTATAACATAAGTACCAAAAGGTTCAAGTCAAATGAATGGAACCAAACCTATCTCTGGCACTGTCGCTTAGGTTACATAAATGAGAGTCACTTATCTCAGCTCCATAAGGATATGATGCTAGACTCATTTGATTTTGAATCATATGAGACATGCGAGTCTTGCCTTTTAGGCAAGATGACCAAGACTCCCTTTAGTGGACACAGCGAAAGAACAACAGATTTGTTAGGACTTATACATAGTGATGTATGTGGTCCTTTCAATGTTGCTGCTAGAGATGGTTACAGGTACTTCATTACATTTTCTGATGACTTCAGTAGATATGGTTATGTGTATCTTATGACACATAAATCAGAATCCTTTGAAAAGTTTAAAGAATTCAAGAATGAAGTACAAAACCAGCTTGGCAAGAGTATTAAGATACTTCGATCAGATCGAGGTGGTGAATACCTTAGCCATGAGTTTCGTGACTATTTAGCTAAGTGTGGGATTCTATCCCAACTCACTCCTCCTGGAACTCCACAGTGGAATGGTGTATCCGAAATGAGGAATCGTACCCTATTAGATATGGTATGATCTATAATGAGTCACACAGATCTTCCTATATCCTTTCGGGGATATGCTCTAGACACAGCAGCCTTTACCCTTAACCGTGTACCATCCAAGGCTGTCATAAAGACACCATATACGATATGGATAGGGAGAAATCCCAAGATGTCTTTTATAAGGATTTGGGCTTGTGAGGCTTACGTTCGACGTCAAGTCTCAGATAAACTGGGACCCAAATCCGATAGGTGCTATTTTGTTGGATATCCCAATGATACAAATGGATATTACTTCTATATTCCTAGTCAGCACAAAGTGTTTGTGGCAAAGACTGGGGTTTTTCTAGAAAGGGATTACCTTCGATCTTGAAGAAATTCAAGATAAGGACCATAGCACTGAGGCCTTGATGGAGGTTGAATAGGAACCACAAAGTGTTGTGGGTGATGAGGTTGTTGCACAAAGAGTTGTGGAACAACCACCTGTTTAGGTAGACTTACCTCTTCGCAGATATGATAGGGTACGTCGTCAACCTGAGAGATACTCATTTCTCTTGTCTGACCATGATGACGTTATGCTCATTGAGAATGAGCCTACCTCCTATCAGGAATCTGTGATGAGCCCAGATTCTGAGAAATGGCTAGAGGCCATGAGATCCGAGATGGAATCCATGTACACCAACCAAGTATGGACTTTGGTTGATCCACCTGAAGGGGTCAAACCCATTGGGTGTAAGTTGGTCTTTAGGAGAAATACTGTCATGGATGGACTTACGTATACCTATAAGGGTCGATTGGTGGCTAAAGGTTTCAAGCAAATTCATGGTATTGACTATAATGAAACCTTTTCTCCAGTGGCGATGTTTAAGTCCATTCGGATCTTGCTTGCTATTGCAGCATACCAAGATTATGAGATCTGGCAGATGGATATCAAAACCGCGTTTCTAAATGGAAACTTACTCGAGGATGTGTACATGACACAACCTGAGGGTTTTGAAGATCCACAACATACTGGGAAAGTATGCAAGATGCAAAGGTCCATTTATGGGCTAAAGCAAGCTTCTTGGAGATGGAATCTTCGATTCGATGATTCGATCAAACAGTTTGATTTCATCAAGAATGAAGATAAACCCTGTGTCTACAAGAGGGTTAATGGAAACACAGTTGTCTTCCTTGTATTGTATGTGGATGACATACTGCTCATTGGGAATGACATCCCTTCACTACAGTCTGTGAAGACTTGGCTCGGGATGTGCTTCTCAATGAAGGACTTAGGTGAAGCAGCCTGTATTCTAGGCATCAAGATCTATAGAGATAGATCTAAGAGATTGCTTGGCCTAAGTCAGAGTACATACATTGACCGGGTATTACTACGGTTTGCCATGCAGAATTCCAAGAAGGGACTTCTGCCGATGTCACATGGTGTGAGTCTTTCGAAGACTCAAAGTCCCTCTTCTAGAGAGGAGAGAGACCGCATGGATAAGATCCCTTACGCATCTGCTATAGGATCTATCATGTACGCCATGCTGTGTACTCATCCTGATGTCTCGTATGCTTTGAGCATGACGAGTAGATACCAGTCAAATCCAGGTGAGCATCACTGGATAGCAGTCAAGAATATTCTTAAGTACTTGAGAAGGACTAAAGAATATTTCTTGATATTTAGAGGCGATGAGGAGCTATCTGTAAAGGGTTACAGTGATTCCAGCTTCCAAACTGACCATGATGATTATAGATCACAGTCAGGGTTCGTGTTTTGCTTGAATGGTGGCGCTATGAGCTGGAAGAGTTCCAAGCAGGACACAGTTGTTGATTCTACAACAAGAGGCCGAGTATATCGGTGCTTCCATCTCATTCGAGAGATTATCGATAGAGGAGATGTGAAGAGTACCCACAGAGGCTAACATCGCAGATCCCTTGACCAAGGCTTTGGCACAAAAAAAAACATGATGGTCACACTAGGTCATTGGGTATTAGATACTACGGTGATTGGCACTAGTGCTAGTGAGAGATTGTTAGTGAAAGCCCTAGATCCAATCATGTGATGATTGTTGTATGGACTTTATTGTATCATATTCCTATTTATAAAGGCATGGTTATTATATTTACTTGTATTGGTGCCAAATAACAAAATATAATAATGTCCTTGAGTAGTAGGTTCTTATCTATATCAATCGATTGGTTGAATCGATAATGAGATGATATAGAGAACACTACTCTTAATCATTCCTAGTCGAGTATTAACATTCAGGGACAATGTTAATGCGTAGAGACTAGCATATAGGTCAAAATGATGACTTGATCTCACAAGTCATGGATATGAGATATCAAGTTGACACATGGGTATGCATTGGAGAATGTATACTGAATGACCCGCCATGAGAAAGTATCAAGGATCATTATATGAGTGTCATATACTTTCTCATGTGGCTATTAGTATGACTATTAGTCCTTAGACCTGAAGTCACCATGGTTCCCTACATAAGGCGTTGCATACTTTGGCTTCGTCAAACGTCACCCGTAAATGGGTGGACTATAAAGGCGATTACTGGGTATGTAACAAATTATGTGGAGGGATGTGAGTGATGTAGATGGGTTCTATCCCTCCTATATGACGGGAGTGACATCGATATTCTTGATAGAGTGAAACCACGAAGTACATGGCCATGCCTAAATGAGTCAATATGAGATATTGAGCTCATTTGATTAGAGTGAGTCTACTTGGAGTTCAAGATTTAGATTGTACCGAGGATGACACGGTCTATGCCTCAATTGGTCAATCTAGATGTCAAGGATAGAGGGACATTGTCACATATTGTGAGAGTCACAATTAGTAGTCACAAAGGTGATGTTGGAGCTCAACATTCTTGTAACTTGGGTAGCAATGATGTGTTGCTAGATACCGCTCATTGCTTATGTTCCTAAATCGGTTTAGGGACATTGCCAACGTTACAAGAACCTATAGGGTCACACACATAAGAGCAATTAGATGGAGATTAGGTTCATATGATGAACCATGAGGATTAGGTTCATGGGATGAACCAAATTGGATTAAGAGTAATCCAAATTAGACTAAGTGAGTTAGACTCATGTTGATTCAAGTGTTGAATGAGTCTAATTTAGATTTAATTCATCAAATCAATTTAAATTAATGAATAGAGATTCATTAAATTAAATTGACTTGAGTCAAGTGGTTAGATTTAATCAACCATGGGAGATTAGAGGTCAAGTTTGACTTGACTTGAGAGGGAAGATGAAAGGTCAAGTTTGACTTGACCAAATGTCATGTCATGATGATGACTTGGCATGGTCGGCCAATGATGATGCTCCACATCATCATTGACTTTGTCAATTGGTGCCACATCATGAGGGAGACCAAGGGTCATGGGAGTTACATGCATGCATGTAACCCCCTCTCCATGAAGTGGATGGCCACTTTACTCCATGTGATGGAATTCATTTGGTGAGTTATTCTAACTTCATCTTCTTCCTTGGATCTTCCCTCAAGCTCTCTCCCTCTCTCATCCCTCTCTTTGGCCGAACCATCCATAGGGTGCTAGCACACTCAAGGGTGTGTTTTCTCCACCTATTTCTTGTGTGGATACCAATAGAGGAGTGTACACTTGACACTCTCGAGTTTCGACAATCCACTTGGACGAGCGGGATACGCGAAGGGTATCGCTTCAAGGGTAACGATCTCACCTCTTAGATCTAAGGTAGATCTAGGGTTTTTAGTAAGCATATACATGTTTTATTTTAATATATCTTCGCACGGATCCGTGGTCGGGGATTCCGAGGTTTCCGCAACGCAAAAAGTGGTTTTTGCGGCTCGGAAAATCCCAACAAGCCTTTGTATGGAGGAGTGTCAAGCAGAAATGCATGGCGGACTCTACCATGGAAGCTGAGTATGTGACAGCCTCTGAGCTGGCCAAAGAAGCTGTGTGGCTCAAGAACTTCTTGATGGACTTGGATGTGATTCCTGGTTTGCCCAGAACTATCACAATTTATTGTGATAATAGTGGTGCAGTTGCAAACTCGAAGGAACCATGAGCCCATAAGGCAAGTAAACACATAGAGCGCAAGTACCACCTGATACGAGAAATCGTAAAAAGACGATAAGTTGTTGTGACAAATATTGCATCGGAGGATAACCTGGCAGATCCTTTTACTAAGGCCCTTCCGGCGAGAGCTTTTGATAGGCATGTGGAGGGAATGGGGATCAGATGTATGGCAGTTTGAGCACAGCATAGTCTTTTAGTATAAGTGGGAGATTGTTGGGATGTATACTGATAAGTCTATCTTTTATATGAACATCTTTATTTTGAAATAAGAATCACATGATCATTGTTTACATATTTATGGCTATGCATATTGTCTAATACATTACATTGTAGATAACATGGTGTGTGGTGTCACACGAGAGATCATGTTATCGGCTCCTTGTAAAGTATAAGTAAAGGCTCACATCCGAGATGGCTTTGGACAAACCATTGGAATGGTTGTAGTGTGATTTGGTATTGGTTTGTCTTGACCATAGAATCACACTAGTGCACTTTGTGTGTTTTGAGAAGGACCGACTTAGAGGTGATTCGATTTATTGCTGACTACATAATCGAATCAAACCTCAGATATTATATTGTACATGCTCTTAATCCCGATATAATGATGGGCACATATACTTAGTATTCATTTCTTTGATTTACCAATGGGCGAGATTTATAGATTAAATCGATAGGCTCGGTAAGTTGGGAAATGATATTATTTATATGGTGTGCCATTGATTATAAGAGGAAATCGTGTCCTATATATTAGGATGATAATGTCCCCTTGAGGAGCTCATAAGGTTCATCATGTAAACCCTGCAGGTGGACTTGGTCTGGCATGATGAAAAGGTTGAGTGGTACTACTCATGGAGTTAAATGTTGATTAATTAATGGTCCATAAATTAATTAATCGACGGACATTCGAGATCTTAAATGCGGGGAGAAAATGTACATATAATATATAGAGCCCATATTAACTTATGCGGGTTGGTGAGGTAGATCAATGATAATCCTTTAGTGGATTAGATTATCATTAGTGGATCGGACTTTATGTGGCTTTGATCCATTGGGTGGCCAAGATCCAACTCCTCCTCATGGTCCCTATTGTAGCCTATTAATACCTCATGAAGCCTAGATCCAATGGATGAAAACAAAGCTCTAGATCCAAAGGTAGAGATTAAATCTCTAGATCCGACGGTTGAGATTAAATCCCTAGAACCAATGGTGGAGATTAAAACAAGGCTTACCCCTAACTCTATAAAAGGAGATGAGGGGGTGGGCGGCAAGAGGAATCCCATTAGAGATAGGATTAGGGTTAAGGTAGGCGGCAAGCTTGAGGATTAGGGTTTGGAGTTGGCGGCACCAAATAAGGAAACCTTTTCCTTATCTTCTTCTTCTCCCTTGGTGGTCGGCGCCCATGCAAGCTCTTCCCTCCTTTGGCCGGCCTCCAAACTCCCTCAATCTCTTCTCCTTGGCCAGTGGAAACAAGGGTTAGGGTAATTCCTTGGAGTCCTTGGCCGGCACCCACTTCCTTTCCTCCTCTTCTTCTTGGCCGGCGGCTATCACCTAGCTTGGAGCTTGGTGGTTGGTTGAAAGAAGGAGAAGAGTTTTGTTTCTTATTCTTCCTCTTGTTTGGAGCGAGCAATAAAGGAAGATTCGTGATCTAGGAGCTTCAAATTTTGGTAGATCGTCACCCACATGACGTCCAAAAAGAGGAAGGACATACGATAGAAGATTGAGAGGTATAACACTTATCTATCTTCATATGTAACATGTTTGTAATTGTTTTTCAATTATATATGCATGATATATTCTATTTTATGGCTAATATAACTTCGACCCCGAACATAAACACAAAAGCCGACGATCCGTACATCGTCTATTCCGCGGCTATTCGTAGAATAGAGGTTGGTGGCTTGAACAACAAGTTTGTTCAAGTAACCACTCTAATCGAATAACACGACGATGAAACAGTTGCTTGGGTGTTCCCTTTTTGTCTAGGATTAAATTTTTTTAATCCGGGACTTTGATGGGATCGCCATGAACAAGCGATCGAGTTGAAGTGGGAAGCGAAGTTTCCCCTCACTCACGGAACCAACAGAATCGATAATGAGATGATATAGAGAACACTACTCTTAATCATTCCTAGTCAAGTATTAACGTTCAGGAACAATATTAATGGAAAGAGACTAGAATATAGGTCAACTCGATGACTTGATCTCACTAGTCATGGATATGTGATATCAAGTTGACACATGGGTATGCATTGAAGAATGTATACTGAATGACCCGCTATGAGAAAGTATCATGGATCATTATATGAGTGTCATATACTTTCTCATGTGACTATTAGTATGACTATTAGTCCTTGGACCTGAAGTCACCATGGTTCCCTACATAAGAAGTTGCATACTTTGGCTTCGTCAAACATCACCCATAAATGGGTGGACTATAAAGGCGATTACTGGTATGTAACAAATTATGCGGAGGGATGTGATTGATGTAGATGGGATCTATCCCTCCTATATGACGGGAGTGACATCGTTATTCTTAATAGAGTGAGATCACTAAGTTCATGGCCTTGCACAAATGAGTTAATATAAGATATTGAGCTCATTTGATTAGACTAAGTCTACTTGGAGTTCAAGATATAGATTCTACCGAGGATGACACAGTCTATGCCTCAATTGGTCAATCTAGATGTCAATGATAGAGAGACATTGCCACATATTGTGAGAGTCACAATTAGTAGTCACAAAGGTGATGTTGGATCTCAACATTCTTGTAACTTGGGTAGCAATGATGTGTTGCTAGATACCGCTCATTGCTTATGTTCCTAAATCAGTTTAGGAGCATTGCCAACATTACAAGAACCTATTGGGTCACACACAAAGGGAAATTAGATGGAGATTAGGTTCATATGATGAACCATGAGGATTAGGTACATGGGATGAACAAAATTGGATTAAGAGTAATCCAAATTTAACTAATTGAGTTAGACTCAAGTTGATTCAAGTGTTGAATAAGTCTAATTTAGATTTGATTCATCAAGTCAATTTATACTAATGAATTGAGATTCATTAAATCAAATTGACTTGAATCAAATTGTTGGATTTGATCAACCATGGGAGATAAGAGGTCAAGTTTGATTGGACTTGAGAGGGAAGATGAATGGTCAATTTTGACTTGACCAATTGTCATGTCATGGTGACTTGGCATGGGGCCAACCAATGGTGATGCTCCACATCATCATGGACACATCATGGGGTGCCACCTCATGAGGGACACCACTTGGAGTTACATGCATGCATGTAACCCCCTTATAGTGGGTTATGAAAGTGTGAAGTTAAGTTGTGTAACTTCATCTTCTTTCTCCTCTCTTCCCTCAAGCTCTCTCTTCCTCATCTTGCCGTGAGCCTCTAAGGGGTGCTAGCACACTCTAGGTTGCTTTTCTCCACCTATTGCTTGTGTGGATACCAATAGAGGAGTGTACACTTGACACTCTCGAGTTTCGATAAGTCGTCTGGACGAGCGAGATAAGCGAAAGTCATCACATCAAGGGTAAAACTCTTAACATGTAGATATAGAGTAGATCTATGGTTTTTAAACATCTACATGTAGTTTTTTTTATCTTCGCACAGATCCGTGGCCGACTTTTGGTGTTTCTGCAATGCAAAAAGCGGTTTTTATGGCTCGGATAGTCCAACAGTGGTATTAGAGCCACGTGCGAAGGATGTATGTGTTTTAGTTTTTTAGTTTTTGTATTAGATATAAAAATTATAGATCTGTAAGTTTCTGTAAATTTCCTATTTTTATATATTTTTTGGGTATTTTTCTCGAAGAGTCAAAGCAACAAGTGTTGGGACACTTATAGGCTTCAACCACCGAGAAAAACTCTCCGAAACGGAGAATTCTCGCTTTAGGTTTTTGGGACAGCGACTTAAGTTGCTGTAAGATCAAAATGGGGCACTCGCAAAGTTCATTTTGTGAGTAGGGGCGCTGCCCCTAACCCCGGAAGGGCCATTGTCCCGCGATCGTGCCCGGAAATCGCTTGGCGGGACCGTTACGGAGATGTGACTCATAAAATTGAAAAAAAAAATAGAAAAAATTATAGAAATTTCTGTAAAATACATAATTTAGAATTATGTATAATACTGTGATGGTCATGGCCCAAGAACCCCAATGTGATTGGATAAATGTATTGTAATTCTTAATACGGCTTGCGTGCCATTTTTGTGGTTGTGCATGTTGTATATGGTATGTGACCTGCGCGTCATGCCTCATCTTTTAATATTCCAGTTGTAAATAGTTTTAGACTCGAATGTAACTCGAGTTTCATGTTTGTAATGTACAAAAATGGAGCGGTGGAAGGTCCACTAGTAGGCGGAGTTATGAGGAGGGTGCCGACAACACATGGCGATCAAAGGGGGTGCTTGTAGAAGCCGCTAACCCTAGGTTGACCGTCTGATCTTCTCATTGGCTTGAGAAGATCGTAGTAGGGCCATGACCTCATCACAATATATTGTGACCTCATCACAATATGTATATATATATATATATATATATATATATATATATATATATATATATGTTTTGCTTGTATGTATGTGATGCATGCTAGTAAATTTTGCTTGTATGTATATGATGCATGCTAGGATTTTTTTGCTTGTATGTATATGATGCATGCTAGTATATTTTGCTTGTATGTATGTGATGCATGCTAGTAAAGGGTAATAAAGGCCTTAATGTGTATATGATACACATTCACGATTAGATTAGATCTTAATCGAATCAACTCGAAAATGTCTACCAAGTTTTGATACCCATCACTACCTCGATCATTTATTGTTGTTGAATCTGCCAAAGCAGAGCAACACATATTATCTTGGTAGGGTACGGAGGAACAATCTTGGTCCCGCCTATCACAGCTTGGGTGAGAATAAGCTCAATTAGATTGAGTAAAACTAGTTAACTCAATTGGATCGAGTAAAACTATAGGCATATTCCAACCATTGGAAAGATAGGATAAGATCACATTTACACAAAATCTTGGGCGATTTAGCCAAATATAACTCAAGGTCTTTTGTAAATGTGGATCTTGATCCTATAAACAAGAGTTGTATAGAGATGTAATCGGTAATTTGTTACCTACCGATCATACTAAGTCTTGGGCGATTTAGCCAAAGCTAACTCAAGATGTAGTATGATGTGGATCTTGTCCCGCGAGAATTATAGCTAGTTTGTATGAATCTAGTAATGTGGTTTGACCACATCCATGACTCGATTCTACAAAAGTCCTATAATTCAGTGGGAGCATCATTTGATTAAAGGCCTAATTAAATGATAAATGAAATATGATATTAATTTTCTGCATTATGTATGTTGTAGATTACCATGTCGACAAATACGAACACTCTCTCCCTGCGTTCTGTCCTTGAGAAGGACAACCTCAATGGAGCAAATTTCCTGGACTGGTACAGGAATCTGAGAATCGTTCTCACCCAAGAAAGAAAATTGTACATCCTGGAACAGCCCATTCCAGAGGCACCTCCTGCCACTGCCTCGCGAGCTGACCGAGATGCTTACAAGAAGCATCAAGATGATGCATTAGATGTATCATGCCTCATGCTCGCGACCATAAACTCTGAGCTTTAGAAGCAACACGAGTTCATGAATACTTTTGATATGGTTGAACATCTTCGTCAACTGTATCAAGGAAAAGCAAGGCACGAGAGATATGTGATCTCTAAGGCACTATTTCAGTCCAAGATGCAAGATGGGAATCCCGTAGGTCCATATGTACTCAAGATGATTAGGTACATAGAGAACCTACAGATGTTGGGATTCCAACTTGGCCAAGAGATGGCCACTGACTTGATCTTGCAATCTTTGCCACAAAGCTACAATCAATTTGTCATGAATTACAACATGAATGAAATTGATAAGTCACTGCCTGAGATGATTAGCATGTTGAGAACTACTGAGCTCAACCTTAAGAAGGAAAAACCTGACTCTATTTTGATGGTGCAAAAGAAGAAAGGCAAGGGCAAGCCTAAAGGTAAGGGAAAGTCCCAAGCCAAGGGTAAAGGCAAGGCACTGAAACCGAAAGGAGGGGTGGCCAAGGAAGGGACTTGCTTCCACTGTAAGGAAGCTGGACACTGAAAGTGTAACTACAAAGCATACCTGGAAGATCTTAAGAAGAATAGAAGTGAGACTTCTACTTCAGGTATAAATGTTATAGAAGTCAATCTATCTATTTCTTCATCATTGGTATTAGATACCGGATGTGCATCTCACATTTATACCAATGTGCAGGCACTGAGAAATAGCAGGGCATTGACAAAGGACAAGGTGGACCTACAAGTAGGCAATGGAGCAAGGGTTGCTGCCATATCTGTAGAAACATATGATATATCTCTGCCCTCTGGGCTTATACTAGAACTAGATGAATGTTGTTATGTGCCTGCTTTGACTAAGAACATAATTTCGATTTCTTGTTTGGACAAGAAAGGCTTTTCATTTATAATAAAGAACAAATGTTGTTCAGTTTATTTAAATGATATGTTCTATTGTAGTGCACCTCTAATGAACGGACTCTACATTCTAGACTTAGAGAACCCCATCTATAACATAAGTACCAAAAAGTTCAAGTCAAATGAGTTGAACCAAACCTATCTCTGCCATTGTCGCTTAGGTCACATAAATGAGAGTCGCTTATCCCAGCTCCATAAGGATGGGTTGCTGGACTCATTTGATTTTGAATCATATGAGACATATGAGTCTTGCCTTCTAGGCAAGATGACCAAGACTCCCTTTAGTGGACACAGCGAAAGAGCAACAGACTTATTAGGACTTATACATAGTGATGTATGTGGCCCTTTCAATGTTACTACTAGAGGTGGTTATAGGTACTTCATTACATTTACCGATGACTTCAGTAGATATGGTTATGTCTATCTGATGACACATAAGTCAAAATCCTTTGAAAAGTTCAAAGAATTCAAGAATGAAGTACAAAACCAGCTTGGCAAGAGTATTAAGATGCTTAGATCAGATCGAGGTGGTGAATACTTTAGCCATGAGTTTCATGACTATCTAGCAGAGTGTGGGATTCTATCCCAACTCACTCCTCCTGGAACACCACACTGGAATGGTGTATCCGAAAGGAGGAATCATTCCCTATTAGATATAGTACGATCTATGATGAGTCACACAGATCTTCCTATATTCTTTTGGGGATATGCTCTAGACACAGCAACCTTCACACTTAACCGTGTACCATCCAAGGTTGTGATAAAGATACTGTTGGGTTTTTCCGAGCCGCAAAAACCGCTTTTTGCGTTGCGGAAACCTCGGAATCCCCGGCCACAGATCCGTGCGAAGATATATTAAAATAAAACATGCATGTGCTTACTAAAAAAACCCCAGATCTATCTTAGATCTAAGAGGTTAGATCATTACCCTCGTAGCGACGCCCTTCGCTTATCCCGCTCGTCCAAAAGTTCGCCGAAACTCGAGAGTGTCATGTGCACACTCCTCTATTGGTATCCACACAAGCAATAGGTGGAGAAAGAGAATAACTTGAGTGTGCTAGCACTCCTAGAAGATCTCGGCAAGATGAGGAAGGAGAGGGAGAGCTTGAGAGAAAAAAATCCCAAGGAAGAAGATGATGGAATGAGTAACTCACCAAATGAATTCATCATCATAACCCCTAAAGTGGCCGACCACTTCATGGAAGGGGGGTTACATGCATGCATGTAACTCCCATGACCATTGGTCTCCCTCATGATGTGGCACCAATTGACCAAGTCAATGATGATGTGGAGCATCATCATTGGCCGGCCATGCCAAATCATCATGACATGGCATTTGGTCAAGTCAAACTTGACCTTTCATCTTCCCTCTCAAGTCAAGTCAAACTTGACCTCTAATCTCCCATGGTTGATCAAATCTAACCACTTGACTCAAGTCAATTTAATTTAATGAATCTCTATTCATTTAATTTAAATTGATTTGATGAATCAAATCTAAATTAGACTCATTCAACACTTGAATCAACTTGAGTCTAACTCAATTAGTCTAATTTGGATTACTCTTAATCCAATTTGGTTCATCCCATGAACCTAATCCTCATGGTTCATCATATGAACCTAATCTCCATCTAATTGCTCTTATGTGTGTGACCCTATAGGTTCTTGTAACGTTGGCAATGTACCTAAACCGATTTAGGAACATAAGCAATGAGCGGTATCTAGCAACACATCATTGCTACCCAAGTTACAAGAATGTTGAGCTCCAACATCACCTTTGTGACTACTAATTGTGACTCTCACAATGTGTGACAATGTCCCTCTATCCTTGACATCTAGATTGACCAATCGAGGCATAGACTGTGTCATCCCCTTACAATCTAAATCTTGAACTCCAAGTAGACTCACTCTAATCAAATGAGCTCAATATCTCATATTGACTCATTTGGGCATGGCCATGCACTTCGTGGTCTCACTCTATCAAGAATATCGATGTCACTCCCGTCATATAGGAGGGATAGATCCCATCTACATCACTCACATCCCTCCGCATAATTTGTTGCATACCCAGTAATCGCCTTTATAGTCCACCCATTTACGGGTGACGTTTGACGAAGCCAAAGTATTCAACTCCTTATGTAAGGAACCATGGTGATTTCAGGTCTAAGGACTAATAGTCATACTAATAGCCACATGAGAAAGTATATGACACTCATATAACGATCCATGATACTTTCTCATGGCGGGTCATTCAGTATACATTCTCCAATGCATACCCATGTGTCAACTTGATATCTCATATCCATGACTTGTGAGATCAAGTCATCATGTTGACCTACATGCTAGTCTCTACGCATTAACATTGTCCCTGAATGTTAATACTCGACTAGGAATGATTAAGAGTAGTGTTCTCTATATCATCTCAATATCGATTCAACCAATCGATTGATATAGATAAGAACCTACTACTCAAGGACATTATTATATTTAGTTATTTGGCACCAATACAAGTAAATATAATATACCATGCCTTTATAAATAGGAATATGATACAATAAAGTCCATACAATAATCATTACATGATTGACTCTAGAGCTTTCACTAACAATCTCCCACTAGCACTAGTATCAATCATCATAGTATCTAATACCCAATGACCTAGTGTGACCATCATGCTTTTTCTGTGCGAAAGTCTTGGTCAAGGGATCTGCGATGTTAGCCTCTATGGGTACTCTGCAAATCTTCACATCTCCTCTATCGATAATCTCTCGAATGAGATGGAAGCACCGATATATTCGGCCTCTGTTGTAGAATCTGCAACTGTGTCCTGCTTGGAACTCTTCCAACTCACAGTGCCACCATTCAAACAAAATACGAACCCTGACTGCGATCTATAATCATCCTGGTTAGTTTGGAAGATTGCATCGCTGTAACCCCTTACAGCTAGCTCCTCATCGCCTCCAAATATCAAGAAATATTCTTTAGTCCTTCTCAGGTACTTAAGAATATTCTTGACTGCTCTCCAGTGACACTCACCTGGATCTGACTGGTATCTACTCGTCATGCTCATAGCATACGAGACATCAGGACGAGTACATAGCATGGCGTACATGATAGATCCTATAGCAGATGCGTAAGGGATCTTATCCATGCAGTCTCTCTCCTCTCTAGAAGAGGGACTTTGAGTCTTCGAAAGACTCACACCATGTGACATCGACAGAAGTCCTTTCTTGGAATTCTGCATGGCAAACCGAAGTAATACCGTGTCAATGTATGTACTATGACTTAGGCCAAGCAATCTATTAGATCTATCTCTATAGATCTTAATGCCTAGAATACAGGCTACTTCACCTAAGTCCTTCATTGAGAAGCACGTCCCGAGCCAAGTCTTCATAGACTGTAGCGAAGGGATGTCATTCCCAATGAGCAGTATGTCATCCACATACAATACAAGGAAGACAACTGTGTTCCCATTAACCCTCTTGTAGACACAGGGTTCATCTTCATTCTTGATGAAACCAAACTGTTTGATCGCATCATCGAATCGAATATTCCAGCTCCGAGAAGCTTGCTTTAGCCCATAAATGGACCTTTGCAGCTTATATACTTTCCCAGTATGCTATGGATCTACAAAACCCTCAGGTTGTGTCATGTACACATCCTCGAGTAAGTTTCCATTCAGAAATGCGGTTTTGACATCCATCTGCTAGATCTCATAATCGTGGTATGCTGCAATAGCAAGCAAGATTCGAATGGACATAAACATCGCCATTGGAGAAAAGGTTTCATCATAGTCAATACCATGAATTTTCTTGAAACCTTTAGCCACCAATCGGCCCTTATAGGTATGCGTAAGTCCATCCATGTCAGTCGTTCTCCTAAATACCCACTTACACCCAATGGGTTTGACCCCTTCAGGTGGATAAACCAAAGTCCATACTTGGTTAGTGTACATGGATTCCATCTCGGATCTCATGGCCTCTAGCCATTTCTCAGAATCTGGGCTCATCACAGCTTCCTGATAGGAGGTAGGCTCATTCTTAATGAGCATAACGTCATCATGGTCAGACAAGAGAAATAAGTATCTCTCAGGCTGACGACGTACCCTATCAGACCAGCGAAGAGGTAGGTCTACCTGAACAGGTGGTTGTTCCACAACTCTTTGTGCAACAACCTCATCACCCACAACACTTTATGGTTCCTGTTCAACCTCCATCAAGGCCTCAGTGCTATGGTCCTTATCTTGAATTTCTTCAAGATCTAAGGTACTCCCACTAGTTTTTCTAGAAACAAAATCCCTTTCTAGAAAAATCCCAGTCTTTGCCACAAACACTTTGTGCTGACTGGGAATGTAGAAGTAATATCCCTTTGTATCCTTGGGATATCCAACAAAACAGCACCTATCGGATTTGGGTCCCAGTTTGTCTGAGACTTGACGTCGAACGTAAGCCTCACAACCCCAAATCCTCATGAAAGACATCATGGGATTTCTCCCTGTCCATATCGTATATGGTGTCTTTATCACAGCCTTGGATGGTACACGGTTAAGGGTAAAGGTTGCTGTGTCTAGAGCATATCCCCAAAAGGATATAGGAAGATCTGTGTGACTCATCATAGATCGTACCATATCTAATAGGGTATGATTCCTCCTTTCGGATACACCATTCCACTGTGGTGTTCCAGGAGGAGTGAGTTGGGATAGAATCCCACACTCAGCTAGATAGTCACGAAACTCATGGCTAAGGTATTCTCCACCTCGATCTGATCGAAGTATCTTAATACTCTTGCCAAGCTGGTTTTGTACTTCATTCTTGAATTCTTTGAACTTTTCAAAGGATTCTGATTTGTGTGTCATGAGATACACATAACCATATCTACTGAAGTCATCAGTAAATGTAATGAAGTACCTGTAACCACCTCTAGCAGCAACATTGAAAGGACCACATACATCACTATGTATAAGTCCTAACAAATCTGTTGCTCTTTTGCTGTGTCCACTAAAGGGAGTCTTGGCCATCTTACCTAAAAGGAAAGACTCGCATGTCTCATATGATTCAAAATCAAATGAGTCTAGCAGCCCATCCTTATGGAGCTGAGATAAGCGACTCTCATTTATGTGACCTAAGCGACAGTGCCAGAGATAGGTTTGGTTCAACTCATTTGTCTTGAACCTCTTGGTACTTATGTTATAGATAGGGCTCTCTAAGTCTAGAAAGTAGAGTCCGTTCATTAGAGGTGCACTACAATAGAACATATCATTTAAATAAACTGAACAACATTTGTTCTTTATTATAAATGAAAATCCTTTCTTGTCCAAACAAGAAACTAAAATGATGTTCTTGGTTAAGGCAGGCACATAACAACATTCATCTAATTCTAATACAAGCCCAGAGGGCAGAGATAGATCATAAGTTCCTACAGCAACAGCAGCAACCCTTGCTCCATTGCCTACTCGTAGGTCCACCTCGCCTTTTGTCAATGCCCTGCTATTTCTCAGCGCCTGCACATTGGTACAAATGTGAGATGCACATCCGGTATCTAATACCCATGATGAAGAAATAGATAGATTGACTTCTATAACATTTATACCTGAAGTATAAGTCTCACTTCTTTTCTTCTTAAGATCTTCCAGGTAAGCTTTGCAGTTACGCTTCCAGTGTCCAGCTTCCTTGCAGTGGAAGCAAGCCCCTTCCTTGGCTACCCCTCCTTTGGGTTTAAGTTCTTTGCCTTTGCCCTTGGCTTGGAACTTTCCCTTACCTTTAGGCTTGCCCTTGCCTTTCTTCTTCTGCACCATCAAAATGGTGTCAGATTTTCCCTTCTTAAGGTTAAGCTCAGCAGTTCTCAACATGCTGAGCATTTCAAGCAATGGCTTATCAATTTCATTCATGTTATAATTCATGACAAATTGATTGAAGGCTTGTGGCAAAGATTGCAAGATCAGGTCAGTGGCCAGCTCTTGGCCAAGTGGGAATCCCAGCCTTTGTAGGTTCTCTACGTACCCAATCATCTTGAGTACATATGTACCTACGGGAGTCCCTTCTTGCATTTTAGACCCAAATAATGCCTTAGAGACTTCATATCTCTCATGCCTAGCTTGTCCTTGATATAGTTGACGAAGATGTCCAACCATATCATAAGCATTCATGAACTCGTGTTGCTTCTGAAGCTCAGAGTTCATGGTCACGAGCATAAGACATGACACATCTAATGCATCATCTTGATGCTTCTTGTAAGCATCTTTGTCAGCTCGCGAGGCAGTGGCAGGAGGTTCCTCCGGAATGGGCTGCTCCAGGACGTACAACTTCCTTTCTTGGGTGAGAACAATTCTCAGGTTCCTATACTAGTCCAGGAAATTTGCTCCATTGAACTTGTCCTTCTCAAGGACAGAACGCAGAGAGAGAGTGTTCGTGTTTGTCAACATAGTTATCTACAACATACAATGCAGAGAATTAATATCATATTCCTTTTATCATTTAATTAGGCCTTTAATCAAATGATGCTCCCACTAAATTATAGGAATTTTGTAGAATCGAGTTATTTATGTGGTCAAACCACATTACTAGATTCATAGAAACTAGCTATAATTCTTGTGGGACAAGATCCACATCATACTAAGCCTTGAGTTAGCTTTGGCTAAATCGCCCAAGACTTAGTACGATCGGTGGGTAACACATTACCGATTACATCTCTATGCAACTCTTGTTTATAGGATCAAGACACACATTTACAAAAGACCTTGAGTTAGCTTTGGCTAAATCTCCCAAGATTTAGTGTAAATGCGATCTTAACCTATCTTTCCAACGATTGGAATATGCCTATAGTTCTACTCGATCCAATTGAGTTTAACTAGTTTTGCTCAATCTAATTGAGCTTACTCTAACCCAAGCGTGATAGGCGGGACCAAGATTGTCCCTCCGCACCCTACCAAGATAATATGCGTTGCTCTGCTTTGGCAGATTCAACAACAACAAATGATCGAGGTAGTGATGGGTATCAAGGCTCGGTAGGCATTTTCGAGTTGATTCGATTATGATCTAATCTAATCATAATGTGTATCTTATACGCATTTAGGCCTTTATTATCCTATATTAGCATGCATCACATACATACATTCATTATTCTAGCATGCATCATATACATACAAGAAAATTATCCTAGCATGCATCATATACATACAAGCATTATTCTACTAGCATGCATCACATACATACAAGCAAAATCAATTAAGTATATATATATATATATATATATATATATATATATATATATATATATATATATATATATATATATATATATCAACATATATATATATAATTAAATGTGATATAGTCATGGCCCTACTACGATCTTCTCAAGCCAATGAGAAGATCGGGCGGTCAACCTAAGGCTAGCGGCTTCTCCAAGCGCTTCCTTTGACCGCCATGTGTCGTCGTCACCCTTCTCGTAATCTTGTCTTCGAGTGGACTTTCCACCGCTCCATTTTGTACATTACAAATATGAAACTCGAGTTACATTCGAGTCTAAAACTATTTATAACTAGAATATCAAAAGAAGAGGTACGACGCGCAGGTCGCATACACTATACAACACACACAACCACAAAACGGCATGCAGGCCGTATTATGAATTACAACACACATAATCCAATCAAATTGGGGTCATTGGGCCATGACAATCACAGAATTATACATAATTCTAAATTATGTATTTTTACAGAAATTTATATAATTTTTCCTAATTTTTTTTTCAAATTAATGAGTCACCTCTCCGTAACGGTCCCGCTAAGCGGTTTCCGGGCGCAATCACGAGAACAAAGCCCCTTTCGGGGATAGGGGCAGCGCCCATACTCACAAAATTAACTTTGCGAGTGTCCCTACTACAATCCTACAGTGACTTAAGTCACTGTCCCAAAAACCTAAAGCGAGAACTCGCCGTTTCGGAGAGTTTTTTTCGACGGTTGAAGCCTACAAGTGTCCCAACACTCGTTGCTTCGACTCTTTGAGAAAAATACCCAAAAATTCTATAAAATTAGGAAATTTACAGAAACATATAAATCTGTAATTTTTATATCTAATACAAAAATTACAAAAACGAAACACATACATGCTTCGCACGTGGCTCTGATACCACTGTTGGGTTTTTCCGAGCCGCAAAAACCGCTTTTTACGTTGCGGAAACCTCGGAATCCCCGGCCACGGATCTGTGCAAAGATATATTAAAATAAAACAGGCATGTGCTTACTAAAAAAACACTAGATCTACCTTAGATCTAAGAGGTAGATCATTACCCTCGTAGCGACGCCCTTCGCTTATCCCGCTCGTCCAAAAGTTCGCCGGAACTCGAGAGTGTCAAGTGCACACTCCTCTATTGGTATCCAAACAAGCAATAGGTGGAGAAAGAGACAAACTTGAGTGTGCTAGCACTCCTAGAAGATCTCGGCAAGATGAGGAAGGAGAGGGAGAGCTTGAGAGAAAAAAATCCCAAGGAAGAAGATGATGGAATGAGTAACTCACCAAATGAATTCATCATCATAACCCCTAAAGTGGCCGACCACTTCATGGAAGGGGGGTTACATGCATGCATTTAACTCCCATGACCCTTGGTCTCCCTCATGATGTGGCACCAATTGACCAAGTCAATGATGATGCGGCCGGCCATGCCAAGTCATCATCATGACATGGCATTTGGTCAAGTCAAACTTGACCTTTCATCTTCCCTCTCAAGTCAAGTCAAACTTGACCTCTAATCCCCCATGGTTGATCAAATCTAACCACTTGACTCAAGTCAATTTAATTTAATGAATCTCTATTCATTTAATTTAAATTGATTTGATGAATCAAATCTAAATTAGACTCATTCAACACTTGAATCAACTTGAGTCTAACTCAATTAGTCTAATTTGGATTACTCTTAATCCAATTTGGTTCATCCCATGAACCTAATCCTCATGGTTCATCATATGAACCTAATCTCCATCTAATTGCTCTTATGTGTGTGACCCTATAGGTTCTTGTAACGTTGGCAATGTCCCTAAATCGATTTAGGAACATAAGCAATGAGCAGTATCTAGCAACACATCATTGCTACCCAAGTTACAAGAATGTTGAGCTCCAACATCACCTTTGTGACTACTAATTGTGACTCTCACAATATGTGACAATGTCCCTCTATCCTTGACATCTAGATTGACCAATCGAGGCATAGACCGTGTCATCCTCGATACAATCTAAATCTTGAACTCCAAGTAGACTCACTCTAATCAAATGAGCTCAATATCTCATATTGACTCATTTGGGTATGGCCATGCACTTTGTGGTCTCACTCTATCAAGAATATCGATGTCACTCCTGTCATATAGGAGGGATAGATCCCATCTACATCACTCACATCCCTCCGCATAATTTGTTGCATACCCAGTAATCACCTTTATAGTCCACCCATTTACGGGTGACGTTTGATGAAGCCAAAGTATTCAACTCCTTATGTAGGGAACCATGGTGATTTCAGGTCTAAGGACTAATAGTCATACTAATAGCCACATGAGAAAGTATATGACACTCATATAATGATCCATGATACTTTCTCATGGTGGGTCATTCAGTATACATTCTCCAATGCATACCCATGTGTCAACTTGATATCTCATATCCATGACTTGTGAGATCAAGTCATCATGTTGACCTACATGCTAGTCTCTACGCATTAACATTGTCCCTGAATGTTAATACTCGACTAGGAATGATTAAGAGTAGTGTTCTCTATATCATCTCAATATCGATTCAACCAATCGATTGATATAGATAAGAACCTACTACTCAAGGACATTATTATATTTAGTTATTTGGCACCAAGACAAGTAAATATAATAACCATGGCTTTATAAATAGGAATATGATACAATAAAGTCCATACAACAATCATCACATGATTGGCTCTAGGGCTTTCACTAACAGATACTATATACGATATGGATAGGGAGAAATCCCAAGATGTCTTTCATGAGGATTTGGGGTTGTGAGGATTACATTTGACGTCAAGTCTCAGACAAACTGAGGCCCAAATCTGATAAGTGCTATTTTGTTCGATATCCCAAGGAAACGAAGGGATATTACTTCTACATTCCCAGTCAGCACAAAGTGTTTCTGGCAAAGACTGGGTATTTCTAGAAAGGGATTTTGTTTCTAAAAAAAACTAGTGGGAGTACGTTCGATCTTGAAGAAATTCAAGATAAGGACTATAGCACTGAGGCCTTGATGGAGGTTCAACATGAACCACAAAGTGTTGTGGGTGATGAGATTGTTGCACAAAGAGTTGTGGAACAACAACCTATTCAAGTATACCTACCTCTTCGCAGGTCTGATAGGGTACATTGTCAGCCTGAGAGATACTCATTTCTCTTGTCTGACCATGAAGACGTTATGCTCATTGAGAATGATCCTACCTCCTATTAGAAAGCTATGATGAGCCCAGATTCTGAGAAATGGCTAGAGGCCATGAGATCCAAGATGGAATCAATGTACACCAACCAAGTATGGACTTTGGTTGATCCACCTGAAGGCGTCAAACCCATTGGGTGTAAGTGGGTCTTTAAGAGAAAGACTTACATGGATGGACTTAAACATACCTATAAGGGTCGATTGGTGGCTAAAGGTTTCGAGCAAATTCATGGTATTGACTATGATGAAACATTTTCACCAGTGGGATGTTTAAGTCCATTCGGATCATGCTTGCTATTGCAGCATACCACGATTATGAGATCTAGAAAATGGATGTCAAAATCACATTTTTGAATGGAAACTTGCTCGAGGATGTATACATGACACAACCTGAGGGTTTTATAGATCCATAGCATACTGGGAAAGTATGCAAGCTGTAAAGGTCCATTTATGGGCTAAAGCAAGCTTCTCGGAGTTGGAATCTTCGATTCGATGATGCAATCAAACAGTTTGGTTTCATCAAGAATGAAGATGAACCCTGTGTCTACAATAGGGTTAATGGAAATACAATTGTCTTTCTTGTATTGTATGTGGATGACATACTACTCATTGGGAATGACATCGCTTCGCTACAGTCTGTGAAGATTTGGCTGGGGACGTGCTTCTCAATGAAGGACTTAGGTGAAACAGTCTATATTCTAGGCATCAAGATCTATAGAGATAGATCTAAGAGATTGCTTGGCCTAAGTCAGAGTACATATATTGACACAGTATTACTACGGTTTGCCATGCAGAATTCCAAGAAGGGACTTCTGCCGATGTCACATGGTGTGAGTCTTTAGAAGACTCAAAGTCCCTCTTCTAGAGAGGAGAGAGTCCTCATGGATAAGATCCCTTATGCATCTGCTATACGATCTATCATGTACGTCATGCTATGTACTTGTCCTGATGTCTCGTATGCTTTGAGCATGACGAGTAGATACCAGTCAGATCCAGGTGAGTGTCACTGGATAACAGTCAAGAATATTCTTAAGTACTTGAGAAGGACTAAAGAATATTTCTTGATATTTGGAGGCGATGAGTAGCTAGCTGTAAAGGGTTACAGCGATGCCAGCTTCCAAACTAACCAGGATGATTATAGATCACAGCCAGGGTTCATGTTTTGCATGAATGGTGGTGCTGTGAGCTGGAAGAGTTTGAAGCAGGACGCAGTTACTGATTCTACAACAGAGGCCGAGTATATTGTTGCATAAGAGGCAGCAAAGGAGGAAGTTTGGATTCGTAAGTTCATTACTGAGCTTGGGGTGGTTCCTAGCATAGCAGATCCTATAGAGCTCTATTGTGACAACAATGGAGGATTGCGCAGGCTAAGGAACCTTGCTCACACCAGCGGACCAAACACATACTACGTCGCTTCCATCTCATTCGAAATATTATTGATAGAGAAGATGTAAAGATTTGTAGAGTACTCACAGAGGCTAACGTCGCAGATCCCTTAACCAAGGCTTTGGCACAGGAAAAGCATGATGGTCACACTAGGTCATTGGGTATTAGATACTACAGTGATTGGTGCTAGTTCTAGTGGTAGATTGTTAGTGAAAGCCCTAGAGCCAATCATGTGATGATTGTTGTATGGACTTTGTTGTATCATATTCCTATTTATAAAGGCATGGTTATTATATTTACTTGTATTGGTACCAAATAACTAAGTATAATAACGTCCTTTATTAAAAGGTTCTTATCTATATCAATCAATTAGATGAATTGAAAATGAGATGATATAGAGAACACTACTCTTAATCATTCCTAGTCAAGTATTAACGTTCAGGGACAATGTTAATGCAAAGAGACTAGCATTTGGGTCAACTCGATGACTTGATCTCACAAGTCATTGATATGTGATATCAAGTTGACACATGGGTATGCATTAGAGAATGTATACTGAATGACCCGCCATGAGAAAGTATCATGGATCGTTATATGAGTGTCATATACTTTCTCATATGACTATTAGTATGACTATTAGTCCTTGGACCTGAAGTCACCATGGTTCCCTACATAAGGAGTTACATACTTTGGCTTCATCAAACGTCACCCATTAATGGGTGGACTATAATGGCGATTACTGGGTATGTAATAAATTATACGGAGGGATGTGAGTGATGTAGATGGGATCTATCCCTCTTATATGATGGGAGTGACATCGTTATTCTTGATGGAGTGAGATCACTAAGTGCATGGCCATGCCCAAATGAGTCAATATGAGATATTGAGCTCATTTGATTAGAGTGAGTCTACTTGGAGTTCAAGATATAGATTGTACCAAGGATGACACAGTCTATGCCTCAATTGGTCAATATAGATGTCAAGGATAGAGGGATATTGTCACATATTGTGAGAGTCACAATTAGTAGTCACAAAGGTGATGTTGGAGCTCAACATTCTTGTAACTTGGGTAGCAATGATGTGTTGCTAGATACCACACATTGCTTATGTTCCTAAATCGGTTTAGGAGCATTGTCAATGTTACAAGAACCTATAGGGTCACACACAAAGGAAAATTAGATGGAGATTAGGTTCATATGATGAACCATGAGGATTAGGTTCATGGGATGAACCAAATTGGATTAAGAGTTATCCAAATTAGACTAATTGAGTTGGACTCAAGTTGATTCAAGTGTTGAATGAGTCTAATTTAGATTTGATTCATCAAGTCAATTTAAACTAATGAATTGAGATTCATTAAATCAAATTGACTTGAATCAAATGGTTGGATTTGATCAACCATGGGAGATAAGAGGTCAAGTTTGACTTGACTTGAGAGGGAAGATGAATGGTCAATTTTGACTTGACCAATTGCCATGTCATGGTGACTTGGCATGGGGCCGGCCAATGATGATGTTCCACATCATCATGGACACATCATGGGGTGCCACCTCATGAGGGAGACCAAGAGTCATTAGCTCTTGGAGTTACATGCATGCATATAACCCCTTTATAGTAGGTTATGAAAGTGTGAAGTTAAGTTGTGTAACTTCATCTTCTTCCTCCTCTCTTCCTTCAAGCACTCTCTTCCTCATCTTGCCGTGAGCCTCTAAGGGGTGCTAGCACACTCTAGGTTGCTTTTCTCCACCTATTGCTTGTGTGGATACCAATAGAGGAGTGTACACTTGACACTCTCGAGTTCCGACAAGCCGTTTGAACGAGCGGGATAAGCGAAGGGCATCGCATCAAGGGTAAAACTCTTAACATGTTGATCTAGAGTAGATCTAAGGTTTTTAAACACGTACATGTAGTTTTTTTTTATCTTCGCACGGATCCGTGGCCGACTTCTGGGGTTTCCACAATGTAAAAATTGGTTTTTCCGGCTCGGATAGTCCATTCGCATGGATCCGTGGCCGACTTCCGTGGTTTCTGCAACGCAAAAAGCGGTTTTTATGGCTCAGATAGTCCAACAAGGACACACGACCAACCATGTGTCCTTCTATACACATCCTAAGTTTTGGCTATTTTTGGCCAGAGTTAGGCACGACCCGTGCCAGGTTTGGTAGAGGAGTGTGAGGCTCTGTTTGGTCCATTTGAGTTCATTTAGCTGCGATGTGGCCGTGCTAAGTTCGACAAGGCCATAGGAGCTTCCATTGCCTTCGTTTCACACCACCTTGGTCTGGTCCAACAAAATATATCCTCTCTCATCAAGAATCTCATTCTTAGACTTGTTTTGCATCTCGAGATCACCGTAGTGCGTGTGACCCAATAGGTTCTCGGTTATGTTGGTCATTCATAATTAACCCCTTAATTATGAATAGATCATGAGTGACACCTAGCAGTGCATCATGACCCCCAATTGATCGGAAAGTATAAATCGACTCCAGAACATTTTTAAACCCTTCAACAGCTACAGTTGTTCGTGCCTTATTCCTTTCACTCATCTATACCCACTTAGTTCAGGACATGGTCAATGTGCTCATCCCCACTAGGCTGACTACGTCACACCTAGCCCAAGTTAGTTTCCTTGTCCTGTGGATTCAAGTTACTCCTACATGTTCCCAAGAAGACCATCTTCTTAACATGTTTGCTCTGGCCAGAGTCTTCTGAGTAACAATCCTGGCAAGAGACCTAGGGTATATATCTCCTTTATCAGGAGTGGTGAATCCTATGTGGGCTATTCAAATACCTTCGATCACTTTGGCTTATACCCAATTATCCCGGAGTTACACTTCCTATGGAGATGGCTGCGAAGAAGTCAAGGTATAAGGCGCCAGATCAAGGTGACTTGAATACCTCAAGTCTAAGGAAGCTCGCACTCGAGCTATAATATGATCTTCAATGACATATAGAACCATATGAAGTCTCATAGCAGGTCACTCCAATGAACTAGTTACCATAACTAGCATCAACATGTTCACTTTCAAAATCCCTATGCTTCCATTCAGTGAGTACTGAACATTTGGATAAATCAAGGAGCATAATATGTGCTAGTTTTACAGAATTGATGATTTCCAATCTCATCAATTCATTGACTAGGGATAGTTTCAATACTTGCATGATTACACATGATAAGATACACACTAATTATGATCCAATCACAATTTCTTTCATGCCATGAATCGTATTGTGGACTTCTGTACATGAGTTTAAGATCCAATCAAATACATAGTTAATGTATACTCAAATAGTGAATTTTATTAATAACTTCTAAGGCGATTGCCTTAGGACACCTCTCAATTACATCAAACTCCCACTTGGCCTACAACCAATCGCCTTGGTATCTAATACCATATGCCTTTATATGCCTCTCAAACTTTTCTTGGGGAAGAGGCTTTATCAAGGGATCTACTAGATTTTTATCTGTGGGAACTTTCTCTATTTGTACGTCTCTTCTACTTATGATCTCTCTGATCAGATGGTAACATTGTAGTACATGCTTGGATCACTGATGAGACTGTGGTTCCTTCACCTGTCCAATGGCGCCATTATTGTCGCAGTAAATCGGTAATGCTTCAACAATGCTCGGAACTACTCCAAGTTCAATAATGAACTTTTTGATGTAGACCACCTCCTTTGTTGCTTCAGAAGCTACAATATACTCTGCCTCCGTAGTAGAATTAGCAACGGTGTCTTGCTTGGAACTTTTCCAACTCATCGCACCTCCATTCTGGATGAATATGTATCCAGACTGAGATTTGGAATCATCCTTATCTGTCTAAACACTGGCATCAGTATACCCGCTCACTACTATATCACCTCCTCCATATACCAAGAACAAATCCTTAGTCCATCTCAAGTACTTAAGGATTGTCTTGATAGTCACCCAATGGTCCATACCAGGATTCGACTGGTATCTACTCATAATGCTGAAAACATATAATACATCAGGCCTCGTACATAACATAGCTTACATGATCGATCCTATAGCTGATGAAAATGGGATCTGACTCATGTGAATCCTCTCGTCTTCAGTCCACGGGCACATAGACTTCAAAAGGTGAATCTCATGCCTCATGGAAATAAAACCTTTCTTGGATTCTTCCGTGCTAAAATGTTTTACCACTTTGTCTATGTATGTAGATTGTGAAAGACCAAGCAACAGATTCAAGACCAAGTAACCGATTCAATCTATCTCTATAGATCTTAATTCCCAAAATATAGGTTGCTTCTCCCATGTCTTTCATGGAGAACATTTTGGACAATCAGACCTTGACTTTTTGCAAAATAAGAATATCATTTCCTATGATCAATATGTCATCGACATACAGTACTAGGAATATGATCACACTCCCACTAACATTTTTATACACATAGGGCTCCTCAAGATTTTGTGAGAAATCAAACTATTTGATTGCCTCATCAAAATGGATATTCCAACTCATGGATGATTGCTTTAATCCATAAATGGATTGTTGAAGCATTCATACTTTGTTCTTGTTAATGGATGTGAAACCCTCAGGTTGTATCATATATACATCCTCAGACAGGTTTTCATTAAGGAAAGTTATTTTCACATCCATCTGTCATATCTCATAATCAAAATGAGCCGCTATGGCTAGGAGTATTCGAATGGATTTAAGAATAGCTACTGGTGAAAAGGTTTTGTCATAGTCAACACATTATTTTTGATGATAGCCTTTTGACATTAATGTAGCTTTATAGGTAATAACATTACCATCCATGTCGGTTTTCTTCTTGAAAAGCCACTGGCACCCTATATGCATTATGCCTTCGGGTGGGTCCACCAAGTTCCAAACTTGGTTTTCATACATGGAATTCATTTTTGATTTCATGACTATTAGCCACCTATCCCTATCTGAACTATTCAGTTCCTCTTCGTAACTAGTGGGTTCCTCATCCTCTATGAACAACACATCATTAGATTCACTTATGATAAATCCATATCTCTCAGAAATCCTACGTGTCCTGCTAGATCTACGAGGATGTGATTTATTATCAGGTTCAGCTATTACCTCATCCAAATGAGTAATCAGCTATGGTTCTTGACTAGACATCTCTTCTGTGTCTACCAGAGTCTCTTGAACTATGCTTAGTTCAATCTCACTCCCACTGTTTTCCTATAAGAGAAACTCCTCCTCTAGGAATACAGCATGCCTTGAAACAAACACTTTTTGTTTCAAGGGATGATAGAATTGGTAACCCCTTGTTTCTTTAGGGTAACCAATAAATAGACACTTATCAAACTTAGCCTCTAGCTTGTCTGATACTGTCCTTTTCACATAAACAGGACAACCCCATATCTTCAAATAAGATAAATGAGATTTTCTACTATTCCACATCTCATATGGAGTAGTAAAGATTTCCTTAGTCGGAACTCTATTTAACAAGTAAACAGCGGTCTCGAGTACATAACTCCAAAAGGTTTTTGGAAGACTTGCATACTGCATCATTGACCTAACCATGTCCAACAAGGTTCAGTTTCGCCTTTCAGCCACACCATTAAGTTGTGGCATGTAAGGTGGAGTCCTTTGGGACAAGATGCCATTGTCTCTTAGATAATCTTGAAACTCTTGGCTTAAGTATTCACCACCTCGATCCGATTGAAGTACTTTAATACTTTTCCCATATTGTTTCTCTACTTCTTTTCTAAAATATTTAAACCTTTCAAAGACTTCAGTTTTGTATCTTAATAGATACAAATACTCATATCGTGAATTAATCATCGATAAAAGTAACGAAGTAGATATAACCTTCTATGGTATGAGTTGACATTGGTCCACATATATCAGTATGTATAAGGCTCAATACCTCAATTGCTCATTCACCTTTTCCACTAAAATGTAATTTAGTCATCTTTCCTTTTAAGCGTGAAACACATGTGTCTAATGAATCGGATTCATAAGACTCCAAAATGCCAAGCTTATGCAGTTTGGACAGTGTTCATTACATATATGGCCAAGACGATAATGCTATAATTGCGAGGCTAACTGATTATCTAACTTAGCGTGTTTGTTATTTGATTCGATATTGAATACCTCGTTGGATGTATCTAACGTGTAGATACCATTATTTAACATTTTATTGGTGCAGGGGCACTAGATAATCGAACCTGTGTTTTGATTATGGCAAAGACACAAAGTTAAGTTTTCATCGTTATCTCACGAGCTAAATCGAGTGTGCAGAAAAGTGCTAAAGTTGGAGCTGAAGGCTAGCGACACTCGGAGGAAGCCGTGGTGGTCGGGCGACACTCGAGTGACTTCAGAGGGAGCCGAAGGAATCGAGTGGAAGGCTGGAAGCGAGAGCTACAAAGGAAGTATCGAGGTAAGCTCGTGTGAGTGAGAGATGGTAATGTCGTGTCCTCTGTACGGGGACGACCGTAGGCGGTGATCCGACTAAGACTTCCTGTGAAAGGTCTAGGTCGAGATTGGACGGTTAAAAACCGTTGCATTTATCATTTTTCGAGCTAACCTCTTACTACAGGGAAGTGACCAGGCTGGCAGTCGACTATTGGACATTGGGCAGTCGACTGATGGGAGGCATCGGTCGACTGATAGCGATGAATTAGCCTTTGCGCTAGGTCAAAATAGATAAGGTTTGACGCGGCCACTTCGCGATAAAATTTGTACAACTTCGTGATCTGTTCTGAAAGATGAGGAGACCAATTCAGAGGCTAAATTCTATAAAAGGAGGGGAGGATTCCAACTCCAAATTACATCAAGTTTATTCTCAAGTGCTCCTACAACGATAAAGCTCCAACACCGTCACAACGCCGACGCGACGACAAGTTCTCATCCTCTTCGTCGGCAGTAGCAAGTAACATATTCTATTGTATTCTTTGTTTTTATTCGTAACGAGGTGAGGTAGGCTTGTTGCCTCATCCTCGTACCTTCGGTTTTGTTATCGTTGTCTCCTACCTCCAACGAGGAGGAGACGTTATAGTACTTTGCCCTCCGTAAATGTATCCATACCTTGAATAATCGTCGATAAAAGAGATAAAGTATTCAAAGCCACCTCTAGTCTAGATAGACATAGGACCGCACAAATCAGAATGAACCAATTTCAATACATCTTTGGCTATATACCCCTTAGCCTTAAAAGGCCTCATGGTCATCTTACCTTCCAAGCAAGACTCGCAGGTTGGGAGATCTTCCACCACTAATGAACCCAAGGGTCCATCAGCTATCAACCTTTGAATTCTACTCAGGTTAATATGACCAAGTCTTAGGTGCCAAAGATATGTCTGGTTCATTTTCGAAGGTTCTTTTCTCTTATTGGAATTAGAAGATGAGTTATTCACTTCTATATGCATCGTGGGAGTTTTCGGTTCAAGAGTGTACAAATTGCCAACCAATGTACCAGAACAGATAATCTCCCTATTCCTTTTTATAACAACTTTGTCATTAAAAGAAATAGAATATCCATCCAGAAACAATTTAGAAACTGAAATTAGATTCTTTCTAAAAGTAGGTACATAAAGACAATTTCTCAAAACCAAAACTTTTTTCCTATCAAAAGATAAATAAACGTCTCCCACTGCAATAGCCGGCACCTTTGAAGCATTGCCCATGAAAATGGTAATCTCTCCCTCAGCTAGTCGTCGGGTTTCCTGGAACCCCTGCAAAGTATTACAGACATGATCAGTGGCTCCTGTATCTACACACCAGGTACTGGTAGATAACATCGCTAAACATGTTTCAACGACTAAACAAGAAGATATGCCTTCGTTCTTTCGGCGAGGACAGTCCGCCTTTCAATGTCCAGTCTGCTTACAAGTGAAGCACTTGCCTTTCAGCTTCTTCACTCCTCCCTGAGATCCTCCCACCACCTTTGCTCCACCTTGTTTCTTCTTCTTCTTGCTTTTCGGCTTAGAAGTAGAAACCTTTTGGGCAACCATGGTTTGAGGACACTCTTCGAAGAGTACATATTTGTACTCCTCTGTAGTTAAGACAATATCAAAATTTCTTTTCCAATCAATATAATTTGAGTACAGTAAGTTTGTTTCCTTTAGCATCATAGTAAGTGGGTTGAAAGTCATTTGAAAATCCTAAGAATCACAATAATCAAAACATTAGATTTCAAATATTATTGATTCCTCAAACAATAAAATTCCAAAATCAACCAACACCTCAAAACACCGAGAATATCGCATGCCACGATAGTGTGGACGTATATGAATTCTACATTTGTAAGAAGAGATTTAACCCATTAATTTTATTATCTTGTCAACCTTACTTTTTGACAAATAAAATTAATAGTTGGTTCCTCTTTGGCCCTATAAATAAAAGTAGTGACTCCGATGGGGAGGATACTTTTTATTTGAATCTAAGTGTGCACCATTACACAATACTAAGGGAATTATCTCGGATTATGTGCCTTATCGATGGGGAAGTACACACACTCCTAAATAATTTCCTATAACCATTATTTGACCTAGTGATCCGCAAACAAACTCATCCGATGGAGAGGAAGGCACTCAGAGCCGACGCGCAAGTTTGTTGCATCACACGTCAAATTATAATGGAGGCCGCGGGAATTAATTAAAATGTCCCTCTCCCACTTAGTAAATTGACAGTGAGAAATTTTCAAGCACACACAACATGCATATAAAATAAATCAGCAATAAATATGGAAAAAATCAGAATTTTCCCAACTATTATGGCATTGTTCTCCAATATGCGTCCCGTCGTGTCGCCACCTCGTCCGCTCCACCTTTTCCCGTGCGCAAGTCACCAAAGAGATCCGAGCCGAGATAAACTATTTTAATTTACATCCATCGATCCTATACTCCACGAAGGAGTGTACAAATAATCTAGATCGAAAGTAAACTAAAATGAGTGGCTAAACAATGTCGTATTTAATTAAAAAAATTAAATACTAATTTAGCCTCATCAACCCCGAGGATTCAAATAATATACAATCACACACACATGCAATCACATACACACATATATAGCCATAATAGTTGGATCTTATGCCTGCAACCAAAAAGTTATCCTACGCACATCCTACTATCATCCGACATACACAATATATGATAAGTGCATGAAAGTAACCGAATCCAAAACACACAAAATCGGAAATCGTGGCTCTGATACCAAATTTGATGGCATGTTAGGAGGCTCGTCGACTCCCATGTCCCCGAATTAAAATTTTCACTAATGAAAAACTAATCCGAATGGGATGAGTTTCCTAAGCTCAACCAATTCATCGTCGTGCTAATGACTTGAGCGATTGCTTGAACAAATTAGTTGTTCAAGCAACAAAACTCTTCTAGTCGGTTAGCCGCGGAAGAGACGACGGACGGATCATCAGTTTTTATGTTTATCTTCGGGGTCCATGATTATACAAATACATATGGATGTAGACATGTATAATCAACACATACAATCATATTAATAAGAACATGCAAATATCAATAATAAAACTTGTAAAACTTTTATACCTCTCGATCTTCTATCGTATATCCTAACCTCCTTGTAGACTTCGTGTGGGCGAAGATCCTCCACAAGTTGAAACTTCCTAGATCTTCTTCAATCAAAAGAAAGAAGAACTCTCCTTTCCTTCTTGCTTGAGCCAACCACCAAGCCACAAAAGCTTGTTGCCGCCGGCCCTCAAGAAAAGAGAAAACAAAATGGCTAACCAAGGAACCAAACAAGGGACAAACCCTAGCTCCTAGTGCCGCTGGCCAAGAGGAAATGAAAAGGAGAAGAGGAATAGGTTGAGCGCCGACCAAGGTAGAGGGAATAGAGATAGGTGCCGGCAACACCTTAGGAAGAAGAAGGGAACCTCTCCTATTGTTGCCGCCCACTCCACCTCCCAAACCCTAGCCACCCAACCAAACCTTAACCTTCCTAGGGTTTCTTGCCGCCCAAGCTATTGATAGGCAAAACCCTAATCTCTCTAAACAACATCATCATCTTGCCGCCCACCTTAAGCCTCCTTTTATAGAGTTAGGCTTAAGCCTTGTTTTAATCTCCACCATTGGTTCTAGGAATTTAATCTCAACTGTCGGATCTAGAGATTTTATCTCAACCGTCAGATCTAGAGATTTAAT
The DNA here is from genome assembly GCA_025175895.1 of Wurfbainia villosa. Taxonomy (NCBI): domain Eukaryota; kingdom Viridiplantae; phylum Streptophyta; class Magnoliopsida; order Zingiberales; family Zingiberaceae; genus Wurfbainia; species Wurfbainia villosa. Next base: position 93,016,872 of record CM045989.1, read on the forward strand.
CTCCACCGTCGGTTCTAGTGATTTAATCTCAACCGTCGGATCTAGATATTTAATCTCAACCGTCGGATCTAGAGATTTAATCTCAACCGCCGAATCTAGAGATTTAATCTCCACTGTCGGTTCTAGGGATTTAATCTCAACCGTCGGATCTAGAGATTTAATCTCAACTGTCGGATCTAGAGTTTTGTTTTCCATCATTGGATCTAGGCTCCTTGAGGTTTTAATATTAGGCTACGATAGGGACCATGAGGAGGAGTTGGATCTTGGTCACCCGATGGATCGGAACCACACAAACTTGATCCATCAATGATGTTCCATTCCACTAGAGGATCATCATTGAATTACCTCACCAACCCCCATAAATTAATATGGGCTCCATATATTATTTGTACATCCATCTCCCCATGTTTAAGATATCGAATGTCCGTCAATTAATTGATTTACTGACCATCAATCAATTAACATCTAACTCCTCGAGTAGTACCACTCAACCTTATCATCATGTTGACTAAATCAACCTGTAGGGTTTACATGATGAACCTTATGAGCTCCTCAAGGGGACATCATCAACCTAATATATAGGACACGATTTTCTCCTATAATTAATGGCACACCATGTAAATAATATCATTTTCCAACTTACCGGGCATATTGATTTAATCCATATAAATCTCACCCTTTGGTAAATCAAAGAAATAAATACTAAGTACATGTGCCTATTATTATATCGGGATTAAAAGCATGTACAACATAATATCCGAGGTCCGATTCAATTATGTAGTCAGTAATAAATTGAATCACCTCTATGTCGGTCCTGCTCAATACACCTAAGTGTACTAGTGTAACTCTATGTTCAAGACAAAACAATACCAAGCTACACTACAACCATGCCAATGGTTTGTCCAAAACCATCTTGGTTGTGAGCCTCTACTTATATTCTACAAGGGACTGATAACATGATCTTCTGTGTCACACCAAGCACCATATTATCTACAATGTAAAATATTAGACAATATGCACACATATAATAAATATAAAGTGCAAACAATGATCATGTGATTCTTATTTCAAAATAAAAATGTTCATAAAAAAGAGCTAGGCTTTCAGTATACATCCCAACAATCTCCCACTTATACTAAAAGACTATGCTGTCATTACACTGCCATACATTTGATCCCCATGTCCTCCACATGCCTATCAAACGCTTTTGGTGGAAGGGCCTTTGTGAATGGATCCGCTAGGTTATCCTCTGATGCAATCTTGGCGACAGCTACTTCTCCTCGATTTACGATCTCTCGTATCAGGTGGTACTTGCGCTCTATGTGTTTACTTGCCTTATGGGCTCGTGGTTCCTTCAAGTTTGCAACTGTACCATTGTTATCACAATAAATTGTGATAGTTCTGGGCAAACCAGGAATCACATCCAAGTCCATCAAGAAGTTCCTGAGCCATACATTTTTGGTCGCTCAGAGGCCACACATACTCAGCTTCCATGGTAGAGTCCGCCACACATTTCTGCTTGACACTCCTCCATACTATGGCTCCACCTCCAAAAGTAAACACAAACCCCGAGGTAGACTTACTGTTGTCCCTATCTGATTGGAAATTAGAATTCGTGTAACCCATAGGGACTAATTGATCTGCCCGGTAAACCATCATATAATCCCTAGTCCTTCTCAGGTACTTCAATATATGCTTTACCGTAGTCCAATGTCCCTGTCTAGGATTACTCTGATATCTACTACCCATGCCCACGGCAAAGCAGATATCTGGTCTCGTACATAGCATAGCATACATGAGGCTTCCTACTGCCGAAGCATAAGGAACCGCCATCATCTCCTCTATCTCCTTTGATGTTTTGGGACACATCTCTTTAGATAAAGGTACTCCATGCCTAAAAGGTAGAAAACCTTTCTTGGAGTTATGCATGCTAAAACGAGCAAGGATAGTGTCAATGTATGAAGCTTGAGATAAGCACAACATCCTTTTCTTGCAATCCCTTATCACCATGATCCCAAGGATGTGTCCCACTTCTCCCAAGTCCTTCATATCAAACTGTTTAGATAACCATACCCTTACGTCTGATAACACTCTGATATTGTTGCCAACTAACAAAATGTCATCTACGTATAGTACAAGAAATACCACTACGTTTCCATCACATCTCTTGTATACACAAGGCTCATCCGGACTTTGAATAAATCCATATGACTGGATTACCTCATCAAAGCAGATGTTCCAAGATCTAGAAGCTTGCTTCAATCCATAAATGGACCGATTAAGCTTACACACAAGATGCTCTTTGCCCTTTTCAATGAATCCCTCTGGTTGCTTCATATAGATGTTTTCCTCAAGACTTCCGTTAAGGAAAGCTGTCTTGATATCCATCTGTCAAATCTCATAATCCTCATAAGCAGCAATAGATAAGAGAATCCGGATAGACTTAAGCATGGCTACCGGTGAAAAGGTCTCCTCATAATCAATACCCTCTTTCTAAGTATACCCTTTCACAACAAGCCTAGCTTTGAAGGTCTCAACCTTCCCGTCTACTCCTCTCTTTCTCTTGTAGATCCACTTGCATCCAATGGCTTTCACACCATCGGGTGGTTCTACTAGCTCCCAGATATGATTAGAATCCATAGATTCTATCTCTGAATTCATCGCTCTTTGCCAAGATACCGCATCTCTATCTTGGAGTGCCTCGTCATATGTCCAGGGATCAGGTTCATGTTCACCAGGGACTAAGTCCGAAGACTCTCCCAAGAACATGAATCTCTCGAGTTGTCTAACAACCCTCCCACTACGACGAGGTGCCTCCTGTGTATGCTCTGTGACACGCGGTGCAGTGACTTGTGGTATCTCCTCTTATACCGGTGGTACTGAAGTCGGGACTTCCCCTGTCAACTCCTCAAGAACAATCCTACTCGTGGGCTTGTGGTTCATCACATAGTCCTCCTCTAGAAATCTGGCATTCGTACTCACGATCACCTTCTGATCTCTAGGAGTATAGAACAAACCACCCTTTATTCCCTTAGGGTAGTCAACAAACAAGCGTACTTCTGTACGAGATTCCAACTTACCAGCATCTCCCTTCAGCACATGTGCTGGACTACCCCAAATCCGAATGTCTTAGACTAGGCTTTCGCCCAGTCCACAATTCTATGGGAGTAGAGGGTACTGACTTAGATGGAACCAAGTTCAGAATATGTACTGCCATTTCCAGAGCAAACCCCCAGAACGAATCAGGTAACTCAGAATAACTCATCATCGATCTGACCATCTCCATAAGAGTCCTATTCCTTCCACTATAACAAAAAATCGAATAGACAACGGTGAAAAACCGTTGTCTATTAGCCAAAAAATCTGTAGTTAATTGACCTGTTGTGGAAAGTGGTTCGAGCAAAGACAACGGTGAAAAACCGTTGTCTATTGGTAAAAAATTCTGTGGTAAATCGACCCGTTGTGAAAAGTGGTTCGGGCAAAGACAGCGGTGAAAAACCGTTGTCATTTCAAAGATAAGACAACGGTTTTTAACCGTTGTCTTTGACCAAACCACTATTCACAACGGGGCGATTTACCACGGATTTTTTTCTAATAGACAACGGTTTTCACCGTTGTCTTTTCCTTAAATCTACAACGGTTTTTCACCGTTGTCTTTGACCGACCCCCGATTTACCACGGATTTTTTTTGCTCATAAACAACGATTTTTCAGCGTTGTCATTTCTCAACGGTTACTCTATAACATAATAAACCGTTGTAGATTTATAGTGTTGTATTTTTAATATAAATCATACAACATCAAAAAGAATTATAGAAAACACATATATACACTCGCACTTGTAGCAATGTAAAGTACAAGGTCACATTACATTTTAAATGATCACTTTTACCGATATATATTTAAAAGTACTGTGGCAAAACAACTACACATCATATGCACCAAAAGTATTTGCATAGCAAAACACTTATAGAATGTAACCAAAAGATGTATGTACACTTAAATCTCTCCTAATCATCAGATATGTGATCTTGCTCAACGTACTTCATCAATTTCCTTTGCAGCTATCACAGAATTTGCGAACTGCATGTGAAAAAATGAAAATGTAATTAAACGCTATGGTATCAATAAGAAAATTTGAAAATATATCTAATATTACTATTGATCGTAGGGAAGACTTGTCAAAGGATGGGTGCCTTCAATTATCTCTCTCATATATCGTAAAATAAAATACCCGCATTGAGCTCCATCCGGTTGAAGGGGAACCTGTGATGGAAAAAAATTATAGTAGTTATTCTGATAGTAAAATTTGATACATAAATTATACACGACATAAAAAAAGTTGGCATAAGGGAAAAAAATTGTCATTAATTTCAATTGTTGCATTTGTTTTATTTTCAATTATACATCTAATAACCTCCTTAATTTCCCTACTTGAGTTCAAAAAAAGCTGGTAGTTATTCCTTGAGCAACATCTAGTACGAGTAAAAGTCTTTTGGAATTTAACTCCTCCTTGTGCTTCACTAAACCGCTTGTCGATTTTGACGCCGCTTGAAGGTCATAGACCATCTAGCCATGGCATAGGTTGAGATCCAAAGACTGCTTTGACATTGGCATAGGTTGATACCGACATCAAGACTAGCCATGCATTATTCTAGTAAATCCTAAAACACTCAGTATCTATCATGGTTGAAAGTGGTATTCTCTTTAGGAACTAGATGCCATTTGCTATCATAACAACCGCACAAAGTGAGATTTATCTGAGTTTAATAGAATAACTAATGACAAGATCTAGAGCAAAGAAGAAGATTTGCATATTTCTTTTAATGATTTAGTAAAAGTTATGACAGGCCTACACAACCTTTGCTTACATTGAAGTAATAATAAATTTGTAATAAGAATTTACTTTTACGATAGTCCTACACAACTTTTATCATTTGTTTTTTTTCCTCTTGCAGGAGAATACAGGATGTAAACAGTTTACATGATCTTTCCCGAAATTCCTTGTGCCATAAAGTCACCTGATCACATGATGATTTTCAAGCTGGATTCTATTTTAAAAATGCAACAATTAAGAGCGATAGTGAGAAAATTATTGCAATGCAAATTAGAAGGGTACTACCAGTATCGCAGGCAATTCAGAGCACACTGTCATTTTTGTTAGTAATATATGAGAGATGTCCTAAGGCAATCGCCTTATGTATGAACCATTTATATGATAAATGAAGATTCACTATTTGAGTATACATGTTTTATGTATTTGATTGGATCTTAAACTCATTTACTGAATGTCCACGATACGATTCACAGCATGAGAGAATTTGTGATTGGATCACAACTAGTGAGTATCTCTACATGTGTAATTGTGATGTATCGGAATTATCCCTAGTCAATGAATTGATGGATTTGGACACCATCAATTCCGTCGAGACTAGCACGAGGTATACTCCTTGGTGTATCCAAGCAGCTGATTCTCACTGGCTGGAGACATAGTGATGTCCGGAGTTAATCGTGGATGCTAGTTATGGTAACTAGTTCATCGAGTGACCACCGTGAAGACTTCATATGGTTCTCTCGATATATAGATATGTCAATGAAGTTCTTACTGGGCTTAAGTGCGATGTTCCTTCGACTTGCAGATTCAAGTCATCTTGATCATGGAGACTTATGCTTTGACATCTTAAGCAAACATCTCTAAGGAGATGTGGACCCGGATGATTGGGTATAAGTCGTGATCAAGGTGTTTGAATAGCCTATAAAGGATTCACCACTCCTTGCGAGGAGATGTATACCCATGGCCTCTCGTCTGATTGTTACTAAAGTCTTTGGCCAAAGCATTACATGTTTAGAGTAAGGTACTCTTCGATACATGTGCAAGAATTCAGAACTGTGAGGACGAGGAAAATGATACTTGGGCTAGGTGTGACATAGTCACCTAGTGGGATCGATACACTATAGACCATGTCCCAACCAAGTGGGTATAAGATGAGTGAAGGGAATGGGGCACGAATCATTCGAGAGCCAAGGGTTTTAGAAATAGTTCGATCAACCGCTGATCTTTTTGCTAATTGGGGATCATGATGTACTACTAGGTGTCACTCATGATCGTTCTATAATTAATGGTTAATTATAGACGGCCAACATAAACCGAGAACCTATTTGGTCACACGCACAACGAGCGTAATCCAAAGGATTTAAAACGAGCTTGAGAATGGGATTCTCAGACCGAGAGAAACTAGGTTTGGTTGGACCAAACATAAAGTGAGCATGAAATCGTTTCAGTCGCAATGGAAGCGTGGATGGGCCGAGTCTTATGAAGACGTAATGGATGAACCAAAATGGTTTGGTTCTAATCCAATGGAGGAGAATAAACCAAAGGGTTTGGTTTATTTTAAACGAATGAACCAAAAGTTGGTTCGGTTCGTTTTAACTTAAAATAATCCATCATGGTTTGGTTTATTTTAACTTATCTTAATGGAGCGGGTTAACGGGCCTAATGGTTATGATCCAATAACCATTAAGAGAATTAGTTCTCTATAAAAGAGGGCTTAAGGGATGGTTTAAGCCCTGATCCACAACCCTAAGTTGCTCTCCTCCTCCTTGCCGCCGCCCACCTTGAGGCTCCAACCGCGCCCGTAAGGCTGCTTCTTCCCCGCCGGCCCGAGCTCGCTGCCGATTAGTGCTCTGGTGATCTCCTTCAAGTTTGGCATCAAGGTGAGCTCTATCTCCCTTGGTTGGCCGGCGCCTATCACCTCCACCAAAGCTGTCTAGTTTTCTGGACAGCTTGTTCTCCTCTCATCGGAGCGTCGTTTGGACGACGGTTAGAGCTCCGACAGCGGCTAACTTACCGGGGATTCGATCTTCGGTAATCCTCTGAGGTGGAGGACGAAGGATTCATCAATTGGTTGACAAATACCTCTCCGGAGAAGTGAGTTTTGAGAACTCGTATTAGAATCCGAATTTGGATTCGGATCGTGATCATCTCTCGATCACATCGTCTTCAACACGAGGCTAGTAACCCGTACGAAGACGAAGCTCGTGGCTTAGCAAAGTCATCCCGAGGAACTCGGCGTGGATACGGATAGAGACGATTCTAGCGAGGATCGTTCCGGTTGATGCCGTTCCCGCTACACGTCATACGAAAGGTATAACGTAGATAAATTTCCTTTTATTGTAAATTTAAATTTACGGTTATGTCTACACTTATTGTAATATGCATGCGTGTGTTGTGTATGTTGTAATAAATGTAGATTTATTATTTTTATTGCTTCCGCTGTGTTCATGTTTACGAAACGTGATCGAACACACACACGCCGCGGTGCAGGAAACCCAACAGTGGTATCAGAGCCCAGGTTTTGTTTCGACATAATCATAAAATGGTTTTGCGATAGTCATAATGTTATTTCTGGAAATTTTCTAATTTTGGAAATTTAGAAGTATTTATGGAAATTTTTCAGTTTTGGAAAGTCTAGAAGTATTTATGGAAATCTTCCACTTTTGGAAAGTTGGAAGTATTTTATGGAAATTAATATTTTCCATAAATAAAATATTTAATTAGATTCTGGAAATTTGTTTCCTAATTTAATCATGATTTGTTTTGGAGAATCAAATCTTAAAATATTTTATTTCCATAAGTAGTTTTGATGATTTAGGAAATTGGTTTCCTAAATTGATTTTCCTTAATCAATTATTTTCATAAATAAAATATGTGATTAGATTTGGAAATTTGTTTCCTAATTCAATCATGATTTGATTTGGAGAATCAAATCTTAAACATATTTTATTTCCATAAATAGTTATGACAAATAAGGAAATTATGTACATGACATAATTGTATGCCATGTAATTGCATTAGATGCATAATATTATGTCATGCGTGTCGTGACATGTAGATGTATGTCATGTATGTCATGCCATGTAGATAATAGTTATTTGCATGCAAAGAGGATGAGACATAAAACCCTAACTCAATATTAAAGCCTACACCTTCCATTAATATGGTTAGAACCAGAGTTCTGTTTCTTGTTTGGGTTGTTGGACTCACTCCAAGCCCGGCCAACTGAACATGTTCAAATCATTGGAATAGTTTAACTCTAATATGGTAAGAGTCAGAGGTCAATCGTTAGTTTGGGTTGTTGGACTCACTCCAAGCCTGGCTAATTGGTTGAATGCGCTCTAACCATATTAAAATTATTTCGCAATTAATGGGTCGGCTCTAACTTGGAGCATCGATTTGTTGGACTCACTCCAAGGTCGATGTGAAGAGAGGTGAAGTTGGGTGTTATGCATATGATGCATACTTGTTAATGTGTTAACAACCCAATGTATGTGTAAACATTCAATTAGTTGATAGCACATTGTGATAGTTACATATACATGATATGTAATCGGTATACTTGATACCCACCATCATAGCTAAGAATGGCTTGTTGGACTCACTCCAAGGTTGTTCTTATCTATATTGGATATCAGCCCATTCGGAGATTGACCTACGATCTCCCAAATTGATTTCAAGGGTTTTGAATTCGAAAAATGAATGGGATTTTGTAAATGTATGTGGATGCATTTTAAAATCATCTTTCTCATATGTGCTCGTTTTGTATTTCTAGGTTAATCGCTTGATCATGATGTCTTTGAATTTGCGCTCTATTTTGAATTCGAATAAATTGACTGGGCCGAACTTCTTGGACTGGCTTAGAAACTTGAGAATTGTTCTCAAGGCAGAAAAGCTTGAGTATGTCCTCGGCTGCCTCTTCCTCGTCCTAGTGATGATGCAACACCGGACCAATTGTTGGCCCATCAGAAACATGTGAGTGATTCTGAGCAAGTGAGTTACATCATGCTAGGGGCGATGGTACCCGAGCTGCGAAAGCAGCATGAGCATATGGATGCTCATACCATAGTCCTTCATCTTTATGAGTTGTTTGATGAGCAAGTGAGATTTGAAAGGTTCGAAGTCTCCAAGCTCCTCTTCGCCTCTGAGATGCATGAAGGTTCATCTGTGGTACTGCTCAACATGCTGAAGACTGTGGAGCCTTCCGAGAAGCATGAGCAGGGGACGGTGCTGTTAGTTGATTCCTCGAAGAAAGGTTCTAAGAGGAAGTTAAAGGAACAGAAGAAGGGAAAGAAGAGAAGGGCTAAGAAGGTAGAACTAGCACAAAAGGAAACTTGCCATCATTATGGCAAGGAGAGCCATTGGCGAAGAAAGTGCAAGATTTATCTTGAGTCTGTGAAGAAGAATAAGGCATCGGATGCCCCATCTTCCTCAGATATCTTCGTTATTGATTGTCATTCTATTTCCTCAGACACTTGGGTATTGGATACTGGGTGTGGCTCACATATATGTAAAGACATACATGGGCTAAGAAATAGAAGAAGACTCGTCAAGGGAGAGTCAAATTTACGTGTTGGGAATGGAGCAAAGGTTGCTGCACTCGCCATCGGAACGTATTTGTTGAGACTCCCTACAGGACTTGTCTTAGAACTGGACAATTGCTTTTATGTTCCTTCATTGATAAAGAACATCATTTCTATTTCTTGTTTAAATAGAAATGGGTACCATTTGACTTTTAGTAACAATTGTTGTTACATAACTTTGAATGGAGTTCTTTATGGGACTGGAACTTTAAGCAATGGTATTTATACGTTGGACGTATCCAGTGACATTTTCAATATCGAAGTGAGCAACAAGCGTGCTCGGAAAGATAATCAATTAGACTCCTATATGTGGCATTGTCGTCTTGGCCATGCAAGTAAGAAACACATGTCCGAATTACACCGATGTGGAATTCTGGAATCGTTTGAATTGGATTCATACGATACATGCGAATCATGCTTAAAAGGCAAGATGACTAAGTTACCTTTTACTGGAAAAGGTGAACGAGTGGAAGAGTTGCTGGGTCTAATACATACTGATGTATGTGGACCCATGTCAACTCAAGCTTTAGGAGGCTATAGCTACTTTATTACCTTCACCGATGATCACTCACGGTTTGGGTATGTGTTCTTGATGAAACACAAGTCTGAAGCCTTTGAAAGGTTCAAAGAATTTAGAAATGAAGTAGAGAAACAACTTGGCAAGAGTATTAAAATACTTCGATCGGATCGAGGTGGTGAATACTTGAGTCAAGAGTTTCTAGATTATCTGAGGGACAATGGTATATTGTCTCAATGGACTCACTGATACACCACAACTTAATGGTGTATCCGAGAGGCTAAATCGGACCTTGTTGGACATGGTCGTCAATGATGAATCACGAATCTTCCAAGTCCTTTTGGGGCTATGACTTCAGTAATTGTTACTTGTTAAACAGAGTCCCGACCAAGGTAGTCTCTAATACTCCATATGAGATATGGGCTAGTAAGAAACCTCATTTATCTTACTTGAAGATATGGGGTTGTCCTGCTAATGTGAAGCGGACTGTGTCAGACAAATTGGATGCTAAGTCTGATAAATGTCTATTTATTGGATACCCTAAGGAAACGAGGGATTACCAATTCTATCATCCCTTGGAACAAAAGGTGTTTGTTTCAAGGAATGTCGTGTTTCTAGAGAAAGAGTTTCTCTTGCAAGAAAACAGTGGGAGTGTCGTTGAACTTGAGGAGGTTCAAGAGACTTGAGACATTGAAGAGATACGGTCAAGACACCCGATGACTCATAGTGATGAGCCATCGGCTGGACCTATTGAGGCACCACATCTTCGTAGATCTAGTAGAGAACGCAATATTCCCGAGAGATATGGATTTCTCGTAAGTGAATCGAACAACGTGTTACTCATTGATGATGAGGAGCCTACTAGTTATGAAGAAGTGCTGACAAGTTCAGAAAGGGATAAGTGGCTTGATGCCATGAAGTCGGAAATGGATTCCATGTATGAAAACCAAGTTTGGAACTTGGTTGACCCACCTGAAGGCATAAAGCCTATAGGGTGCAAGTGGGTTTTCAAGAAGAAAACCGACATGGATGGTAATGTGATTACCTATAAGGCTAGATTGGTGGCGAAAGGATATCGTCAAAAGCAAGGTGTTGATTATGACGAAACCTATTCGCCTGTAGCTATGCTTAAATCCATTCGGATGCTCCTGGCCATAGCGGCTCATTATGATTATGAGATATGACAGATGGATGTGAAAACAGCTTTCCTTAATGGAAACTTGCTCGAGGACGTGTATATGATACAGCCTGAGGGTTTCACATCGGTTGATAAAACCAAGGTATGCAAATTGCGACGGTCCATTTATGGATTGAAGCAAGAATCCAGGAGATGGAATATCCGTTTTGATGAGACAATCAAAAAGTTTGATTTCTCACAAAATCCAGACGAACCTTGTGTGTACAAGAAGGTTAGTGGGAGTGCAGTCGTGTTCCTAGTATTATTTTTATTGCTTCCGCTGTGTTCATGTTTACGAAACGTGATCGAACACACACACGCCGCGGTGCAGGAAACCCAACAATTTTGCTCCAGGAATCAGCATCGCAGCCAATTCAAGGCACAATGTCTATTTTCTCCAGAACACAATGTCGATTAGCAAAACACTCCAGAATAGATTGGAGTAAGTAGGCCGATCAGAGCACAATGTCAATTTAGCCAAAGTCAAGAAGTAGATCAAGGCAAAACAAAATGTCGGGGAGGAGGTCAGATTAGTTTATGCTTAACAAAAAATAAGGAATTTGTAGATCTAACTCGAACTAATTTGATACCCACCTCAGCCAATTCCAGAATAGATCGGAGTTATCTGAAGAAGAGAGACCCATTTTTTCATGAAGCTGACCGAATCTTCTACTATTTCCAAACCACGCTGGCTGCCCTTACAAGCCTCAATGACTGGGCCTTCGGTGCTGCTGCTTCCTCTGCTCCACTCTTCTTCTCTCTGAATATGAACAACAAAGAGAGAGTTCTTATCCATGTCTTCTTCTTTTTCGTTGTGCTGCTCATTTTTGCACTCTCGAGTCGTGCCACTGCTGCATCATTTGTATGTTTTCTGGTTTCTTGCAGGAACTAATCGAAGAATAATTAAGCAAAAAAGAAAGAAAAAGAAAAAATTGAATTAAGTGTACCTTTGAGAAGTCCAACTAGAGATCATAACCGAGTCCATTGCAATGCATAATTCTCATTTTGGGGGAAATTTGGAGTGTTCTTGGTCTTCTTGCTGCAACTCATCGACAGGACCAAGGATTAAATAATGAGTATAATGAGAATAATCTCTTTATCAAGAAATAATTTACAAAAAGGATTGGTACAAAGAAAAATGAAACGATTGCTTAGCTTTTTATTGCGAGGCAACATTAAATAGGGCATGTTTAGTCAATGGAATTTTGGTGGAAGACAAGGAAAAGTTCCTAAATCTTTGGCAGCTTCAAAGCGTGTGATTGTGACAAGAAATCTTGTGGGGAGAGAAACATGTGGATGTGCCGGATGTCAAGGGGAAGAATAAGGAGAGGAACATGGCATATCTATATATATATATATATATTTCACTCTTTATTTTTCAACTTTTGTGTTCATGTTATGCATTTCATGGTTATATTTATTCACCTTCCAGATCATCTATCATAAGAATCTAACTTCTCACCTTCCCAATCATAGTTTCTGTTAAATCTTCCAAATGCTATAGTCAGCAAAAATCCAATTTGCACAACTTAACAATTCATAGACAGAAATTAACTGAACTTGCAAAACTTAACTGTGATACCTTTTGTTAGACAAGAATTCCTACTATCATAGAAATAGTAAATATAGAAAATGATATATATATATAAAGAACCTTTGCAAAGTAGATGACCATACTTCTCAGCTTCTTCTCTTCCTTCCCTCAATTTTCCTCTCCCTTCCTTCTCATGCGGATTCTTGTTCTTCCATTGCTTCTCGGTTGTTTCACACTTAGTCCAACCTACTTCCATGCCTCATTTAAAGTTGCTTTCTAAGCCATTCAAAAAAAAAGGACTGAAAGTTTTGACAGTCAATCAAAATCCAAAAAGGTCTGACAGCTTCTCAGGGTAAAAGGAAAATTGTTGAGAGGAGGCAATTATTCAATGAAAATTGTTGAGAGGAAAATTGTTCATGAAAACTCCCCTTCTTTATTGAGTCAAAGGATAGCTCGGTTTATTTCATTATCAATAGATAATTCATCCTTCTAATAACAATAATAAATGAATCAATATTATTTAAATACCTCTTCGTTAAGGTATCAAATTTATTGTAAGTGATAATTAAATATTACTTACTATTTCTTCAGCTAGGCGTGCATATCCTTTGCGAGAAAGTCGATGGGGGTATTTGTTTTGGGCTCTCCTTTCCTGTTGTTTCTCACTTAGTTCCTTAAAAAATAAACAAGACAACAATGCATTACCAATCACAATATTCTATTAAGAGTTAATTATTTGAGACATGAGATTTAAAAATCTTACTTTAAATTCATTAGACAAACGACTTATCACGAACTTGCTCCATATGTCTGCTAGAATATTTGATCCTGGAGGTGACATATGCAACTTCTCTGGAGTTTTTCAATTGGGATAAATATAGTTTTGCGTGAGGCTGCTTTTCCATTGGCGCCACTTATCATTTGCCAAGCTCAAACATCCCTTTTTCCAAGCAACATCAACCTTGTACGCCAACTACAAATCCATAAAAAAATGGATAAACATCAAATGTTAATAAACACAAAAAAAAAGTATTAGTTTATATTTGAAGAATAAAAGTATGGTCATTTATATTTACATTCACGGCTTCCCACACACTCCTTGATGTCAATAGGAACATGCTTCCAAGTATTGTAAGTTATTGGTACTTTCTCTCGAACAATCTGGCCAAGTGAACTTTGCATTTTAACTGCATTTTCCCCAATAGGTTGTCCCAGATTATTGAATTCAACTTTCAGTATAATGCCCTTATTCCTTAGCCTTGAAATACTGTCCATATGTGTAGGACCTCTACTCATTTTGTTTGATTGGGTAGCAGTGGAATCCTGTGTGCAGCCAACATTTTCCTCGTCTAATAAATCAGCGCCAATTTTTTCCTTACCCTTTTCAATGTTTTTACCTCCTCGTTTGCTTTTCTTTTTTGTCATAGAGTTGACAACCTATTAATCACAAAATCTGCACTTTGCAAATATAAGGTAAATATCATAAATTACTGATGGAGATAACAACAAATATTAAACTTGCAACTTCTGTCTTGTGTGAGTTGACAACAAAAAATTCAGCTTTAGATTAATATAATCTACAATTGGCATGCTTAGTATCCTTAATTATATAAAAGTTCATGAACAGAACTCATATACAAATAAGCAAGTTTATTTTCAACAGGAATATAATCATGTTGCAGTCCACACGTAGCTGAGCTTGCTAAAATATGTGCAAATATTAAGAAAAACAAATAACAAGTAAGCAACACAAAGTTGAAATTCTTACAATCTCCTGTAAGGGTTGATAAATTTGGAGGTGCAGCGACTATCACAAAGGATCAAACTGGCATTTCATTATTGTGTTGCAAAATTATCTGACATATAAAGCAGTATCATTTACCAAACCAGATTTGATGCCGGTGTGGTAAACCATCATCAAATTTATGGGATAAAGAGTATCATTTACAGATAACAGATAATAGATAAAGCAGTATCATCTACCAAAACAGAAATAATCGAGTGACAAATAAAATAAAGCAATCCCATAAGATATAGCAAATTTATGGAAAAAAAATATAATTCCAATCCAAAGTAACACTAGGTGACACAAAGACAAACCAAAACATTAATGTAGGATTTAAATTTAAATATAATTTCCACACTAAGGTAAAACATCATCAACCCAAGTTCCGTCACAATCTTCACGCATGCACGGTGGTTCATTGTCATCTAATTCGTCAACATCCATTATTGGGAGCCCTCGAGAAAAATATTGATAGTTGGTTGCAGTTTCTTCCAAATTATCACCAATAATATTTTCAAAGTAGTCTCTACTAGGAAATTAAAACTACAACTGAAATTAAATTCACACAAGAGTCAAAGAAAAACGAAAAAGTAATAATGAACAGAATAGCACAGACAAAAAGGAGATATGATCCGGTAAAGCAACGGTTAGCGCAAAGCTCACCTTCATGATTATCTCATATACATCATCAGCAATCAAAGGGGCAATCTGACCAGCTCTCTCGTTGAGATGTCGATGCATCAGCTTTATCCTACATCCATAACCATCAACGACCCAGAAAATCATAACACGAATAAAGTAGCAGTGGCAATACTTTCAATAATAGCATGCTTTTGAGCTATCTCTCGACGAATCAACAAGTCACAGTACATTACTTGTCTTTCTGATAAATCAAACAGATTGGGAAAGTAAAAGAACTTACGCTTCAGAGAATGACTTCTTCGTGTTCTTGTGCAAATTGGAAACCGCGATCCTCGCGGCAAGCTACAAGATAAAGCCGAGGGGAAAAAATGGCATCTTGTAACAACGACGAACATAACAAATACCAAAGAACAGGGATCCGAAGGAGTACCGAGGCATAGTCGGGATGGTTGGTGGTCATCGCTGCGGCAGTCTCAGCGGCGAGCTCATCGAGCTGGCTAGTGGTGACGCCCTTGTATACACCAGCGCAGACCTTCTGGGCGACCAGCACAGGGTCGCAGTGCTCCTGGCTGAGCCCGTAGCTAAGCTTCTTCAGCCGCGCCGTGATTTTGTCAAAGTGGACAACCTCGTGTCGTCCATCACGCTTCACCATGTACATCCTCGAATCCCTTCTGCGTGAAATTCCGTCGGACGACGGAAGACGTGCGGATAAGAAGCTGAACCTGTTGGGACGGAATCAAGACGCTGAACGATGGACGAAGGCTGACGGACGGAGGTCGAGCAATGGCCGACGGAAAAGGAAGAGAACGAACAGAGGGCGACCAACCGTGAGAATGCGGTGCGGAAGAAGATGGGATGGACGAGCGCGCAACGGAGAACGGGGGAGGTTTTTTGGGAAATAGGAACCGCGGAGGTTTTCGGAAAGTAAGAACGACGAAGAAATTTAGAGAAGATTTATTTAACCTAACAAATTTTTAAATATATATAACAACTTTTAAAAAAAATATTGTTGTAATATATTGTTTAAAAAATATATATAAACTTTTAAATATATTATTGTAAACGTATATATTTATAATTTAAAAAAAAACTTATTTCTAATAATTTAAAAAAAAATAGTATTAATAATTAAAAAAATAATTTCACCATTGTATTATAAAAATAAAATAGTATTAATAGTATTATAAACTTTTAAAATTTCATTGACAACGGTTTAAAACCGTTGTAATATTATCACAACGATAACAAAAAAATTCTCATTGACAACGGTTGATTGCACCGTTGTCCCAACTATTGTCAAGATAAAAAAAAAAACCTTAAAGACAACAGTTCTAGAAAACCGTTGTAAAATGTGTTGTTGATTTAAAAAAAAATATGCTCAATGACAACGGATACTGTAAAACCGTTGTCTTTTGTGTTATATGGGTGCTCAAAGACAACGGTTTTATCAAAAACCGTTGTCTTTTAACAAAAAGACAACGGTTTCTCCTAAAACCGTTGTCTTTGTGGTGTTGTCTTTTAGCATTTTTGTTGTAGTGTTCGCTCCGCCACACCATTCTGCTGGGGTATGCCAGGTGCGGACAATTGGGATTGAATCCCAGCCTCTGATAAGTAACTCCTAAACTCTCCCAAGAGGTACTCGCCACCATGATCAGATCATAGTGTCTTGATACTTTTACCTTGACGGTTCTCCACATCAGCCTTGAATTCTTTGAACCTGTCAAAGCATTCAGACTTACGGCGCATCAAGTAAATGCATCCATACCTTGAATAATCGTCTATAAAAGAGACAAAGTATTCAAAGTCACCTCTAGCCTAGATAGACATAGGACCGCACAAATCAGAATGAACCAATTCCAATACATCTTTGGCTCTATACCCCTTAGCCTTAAAAGGCCTCTTGGTCATCTTACCTTCCAAGAAAGACTCGCAGGTTGGGAGATCTTCTACCACTAATGAACCCAAGGGTCCATCATCTATCAACCTTTGAATTCTACTCAGGTTAATATGACCAAGTCTTAGGTGCCAAAGATATGTCTGGTTCATTTTCGAAGGTTCTTTTCTCTTATTGGAATTAGAAGATGAGTTATTCACTTCTATATGCATCGTGAGAGTTTTCGGTTCAAGAGTGTACAAATTGCCAACCAATGTACTAAAACAGATAATCTCCCTATTCCTTTTTATAACAACTTTGTCATTAAAAGAAACAGAATATCCATCCAGAAACAATTTAGAAACTGAAATTAGATTCTTTCTAAAAGTAGGTACATAAAGACAATTTCTCAAAACCAAAACTTTATTCCTATCAAAAGATAAATAAACGTTTCCCACTGGAATAGCCGACACCTTTGAAGCATTTCCCATGAAAACGGTAATCTCTCCCTCAGCTAGTCGTTGGGTTTCCTGGAACCCCTGCAAAGTATTACAGACATGATCAGTGACTCCTGTATCTACACACCAGGTACTGGTAGATAACACCGCTAAACATGTTTCAACGACTAAACAAGAAGATATGTCTTTGTTCTTTCGGCGAGGATAGTCCACCTTCCAATGTCCAGTCTGCTTACAAGTGAAGCACTTGCCTTTCGGCTTCTTCACTTCTCCCTGAGATCCTCCCACCACCTTTGCTCCACCTTGTTTCTTCTTCTTCTTGCCTTTCGGCTTAGAATTAGAAACCATTTGGGCAACCATGGTTTGAGGACACTCTTCAAAGAGTACATATTTGTACTCCTCTGCAGTTAAGACAATATCCAAATTTCTTTTCCAATCAATATAATTTGGGTACAGTAAGTTTGTTTCCTTTAGCATCATAGTAAGTGGGTTGAAAGCCATTTGAAAATCCTAAGAATCACAATGATCAAAACATTAGATTTCAAATATTATTGATTCCTCAAACAATAAAATTTCGAAATCAACCAACACCTCAAAACACCGAGAATATCGCATGCCACGATAGTGTGGACGTATACGAATTCTACATTTGTAAGAGGAGGTTTAACCCATTAATTTTATTATCTTGTCAACCTTACTTTTTGACAAATAAAATTAATAGTTGGTTTCTCTTTGGCCCTACAAATAAAAACAGTGACTCTGATGGGGAGGATACTTTTTATTTGCATCTAAGTGTGCACCATTACACGATACTAAGGGAATTATCTCGGATTATGTGTCTTACCGATGGGGAAGTACACACGCTCCTAAATAATTTCCTATAACCATTATTTGCCCTGGTGATCCGCAAACAAACTCATCCGATGGGGAGGAAGGCACTCAGAGCCGACGCGCAAGTTTGTTGCATCACACGTCAAATTGTAATGGAGGCCGCGGGAATTAATTAAAATGTCCCTCTCCCACTTAGTAAATTGATAGTGAGGAATTTTCAAACATACACAATATGCATATAAAACAAATCAGCAATAAATATGGAAAAAATCAGAATTTTCCCAACTATTATGGCATTGTTCTCCAATATGTGTCCCGTCGTGTCGCCACCTCGTCCGCTCCACCTTTTCCCGTGCGCAAGTCACCAAAGAGATCCGAGCCGAGATAAACTATTTTAATTTACATCCATCGATCCTATACTCCACGAAGGAGTGTACAAATAATCTAGATCGAAAGTAAACTAAAATGAGTGGCTAAACAATGTCGTATTTAATTACAAAAATTAAATACTAATTTAGCCTCGTCAACCCCGAGGATTCAAATAATATACAATCACACACACATCCAATCACATACACACATATATAGCCATAATAGTTGGATCTCATGCCTGCAACCAAAAAGTTATCCTATGCACATCCTACTATCATCCGACATACACAATATATGATAAGTGCGTAAAAGTAACCGAATCCAAAACACACAAAACCGAAAACCGTGGCTCTAATACCAAATTTGATGGCATGCTAGGAGGCTCGTCGGCTCCCATGTCCTCGGATTAAAATTTTCACTAATGAAAAACTAATCCGGATGGGATGAGTTTCCTAAGCTCAACCAATTTGTCGTCATGCTAACGACTTGAGCAATCGCTTGAACAAACTAGTTGTTCAAGCAACAAAACTCTTCTAGTCGGTTAGCCGCGGAAGAGACGACGGACGGATCGCCGGTTTTTGTGTTTATCTTCGGGGTCCATGATTATACAAATACATATGGATGTAGACATGTATAATCAACACATACAATCATATTAATAAGAACATGCAAAGATCAATAATAAAACTTGTAAAACTTTTATACCTCTCGATCTTCTATCATATGTCCTAACCTCCTTGTAGACTTTGTGTGGGCGAAGATCCTCTACAAGTTGAAGCTTCCTAGATCTTCTTCAATCAAAAGAAAGAAGAACTCTCCTTTCCTTCTTGCTTGAGCCAACCACCAAGCCTCAAAAGCTTGTTGCCGCCGGCCCCAAGAAAAGAGAGAACAAAATGGCTAACCAAGGAACCAAACAAGGGACAAACCCTAGCTCCTAGTGCCGTCGGCCAAGAGGAAATGAAAAGGAGAAGAGGAATAGGTTGAGCGCCGACCAAGGTAGAGGGAATAGAGATAGGTGCCGGCAACACCTTAGGAAGAAGAAGGGAACCTCTCCTATTGTTGCCGCCCACTCCACCTCCCAAACCCTAGCCGCCCAACCAAACCCTAACCTTCCTAGGGTTTCTTGCCGCCCAAGCTATTGATAGGCAAAACCCTAATCTCTCTAAACAACATCATCATCTTGCCGCCCACCTTAAGCCTCCTTTTATAGAGTTAGGCTTAAGCCTTGTTTTAATCTCCACCTTTGGTTCTAGGGATTTAATCTCAACCGTTGGATCTAGAGATTTAATCTCAACCGTCGGATCTAGAGATTTAATCTCCACCGTCGGTTCTAGGGATTTAATCTCAACCGTCGGATCTAGAGATTTAATCTCAACCGTCGGATCTAGAGATTTAATCTCAACCGCCGGATCTAGAGATTTAATCTCCACCGTCGGTTCTAGGGATTTAATCTCAACCGTCGGATCTAGAGATTTAATCTCAACCGTCGGATCTAGAGTTTTGTTTTCCATCATTGGATCTAGGCTCCTTGAGGTTTTAATATTAGGCTACGATAGGGACCATGAGGAGGAGTTGGATCTTAGCCACCCGATGGATCGGAACCACACAAACTTGATCCATCAATGATGTTCCATTCCACTAGAGGATCATCATTGAATTACCTCACCAACCCCCATAAATTAATATGGGCTCCATATATTATTTGTACATCCATCTCCCCGTGTTTAAGATATCGAATGTCCGTCAATTAATTGATTTACTGACCATCAATCAATTAACATCTAACTCCTCGAGTAATACCACTCAACCTTATCATCATGTTGACTAAGTCAACCTGCAGGGTTTACATGATGAATCTTATGAGCTCCTCAAGGGGACATCATCAACCTAAAATATAGGACACGGTTTTCTCCTATAATTAATGACACACCATCTAAATAATATCATTTCCCAACTTACCGGGCATATTGATTTAATCCATATAAATCTCACCCTTTGGTAAATCAAAGAAATAAATACTAAGTACATGTGCCCGTTATTATATCGGGATTAAGAGCATGTACAACATAATATCCGAGGTCCGATTCAATTATGTAGTCAGCAATAAATTGAATCACCTCTATGTCGGTCTGCTCAATACACCTAAGTGTACTAGTGTAACTCTATGTTCAAGACAAAACAATACCAAGCTACACTACAACCATGCCAATGGTTTGTCCAAAACCATCTTGGTTGTGAGCCTCTACTTATATTCTACAAGGGACTGATAACATGATCTTCTGTGCCACACTAAGCACTATGTTATCTACAATGTAAAATATTAGACAATATACACACATATAATAAATATAAAGTGCAAACAATGATCATGTGATTCTTATTTCAAAATAAAAATGTTCATACAAAAGAGCTAGGCTTTCACTATACATCCCAACAGGATACAACAACAACTTTTGCTCCATTGCCAACCCTTAGATCTACTTCTCCCTTAACCAGTCTTCTTCTGTTCCTAAGCCCCTGTATATCATTACATATATGTGAGCCACACTCGATATCCAATACCCAAGTGTTAGAGGAAACAATATGACATTCAATAACAAATATACCTGAAGTAGATTGGGCATCAGATTCCTTTTTCTGCTTCAGTGACTCCAGATACTGCTTGCAGTTTCTCTTCCAATGGTCATCTTTGCCACAATGATGGTTGGTGCCCTTGGGAGTTAATTCTTCCTTCTTTGCCTTTTCCTTCCCTTTGGCTTTTGTTTTTGACTTCCTCTTAGAACCTTTCTTTGAAGAGTCAACCAGCATCACCGCCTTCTGTTCTTTAGCAACAAATGACTCCATTGTTTTGAGCACATTGATCAATTTAGGAATTGTGGACTAAATCTTATTCATTCGATAGTTCATCACAAATTGTGAATAGCTACCAGTCAGATTGTGAAGAATTAAGTCAATACTTAATTCATGGTCCATGAAAAACCCTAATGATCCCAATTGCTCAATATAGCTATTAATCCTTAGTGCAAACTTCTCTACAGATGAACCCTCCTGCATATTCAAGCGAAAAAGGAGTTGGGTGACCTCGAACCTTTCATATCACGCTTGCTCATCGAATAACTCTCGAAGATGAAAAACAATTGAATTAGCATCCATATGCTCATGTCGCTTATGCAACTCAGGAGACATCGACGCTAGCTTAATGCAACTCGCTATCTCAGAGTCAGCAACATGTTTGTGGAAAGTCAACTTTTGGTCATCAGATGCATTGTCTGCAAGAGGTTGGGGAAGAACCTCTTAAAGGACATAAGCTAGCTTTTCAACCTTAAGAACAATTCTCAGGTTGCGAAGCCAGTCCAAGAAGTTTGGCCTAGTCAATTTGTTGTTGCCCAAAATAGAACGTAAGTAAATGGAGGTTGACATGTTGTTCTAATTAGTACCTAGACATACAAAAAGAGGTGTATAAGAGAGATGAATTTATAGTAATGTAAACAATTTACATTAACAAGAAACTCCCACTATTTTATAAAATTCAATAGCCCTCACTTTGAATTCGAGAGATGGTAGGTTATCTCATAGTGGGTTGATATCCATTATGACTAAGAACAACCTTGGAGATGTTGGTTCAGGGGCACCAGATAATCGAACCTAGGTTTTGATAATGACAAAGATTCAAAGTTAAGCTATTTTTTATCTCATATGCTATGCTAAGTGTGCAGGTAATGTACTAGACTTTGTTGAGGTCAGAGACGCCGGGAGAATCTTGGGATGAGAAACCTTGGTGGTCAAGTGATCGAAAGCTAAGCCACAGGTCAGAAGGACCTAAGGTAAGCTCCGAGTGTGGAGCGATGGTAAGGACATGTCCTCCATACTGGGACAACTATAGGCGATGATCCGACTAAGACTTCCAGAGGAAGGTCTAAGTCGAAGTCGGATGGTATAGGATGTTGGGGGGATCGATTGGCCGGCTAGAGGTGGGTGAATAGCCCTCGTTCATTGGATATCGGAATTCGTTCGTTCTCGTGTGCTTGTCTACAATTGTCGTTAATATACGCAGCAGAATAACAATAGAAATAACAACAATACAAGCACAATCAATACACAAGCATATACGTGGTTCGGAACTGAATGGTTCCTACTCCACGGGGTGAGCTCAACGAGGTCGTATTATGCGCACGACACTAACAACACTCCTTATCGACTACACGTCGAAGGTGGAGAAACCTCTCACAAGCTATTACAACAAGTAATATGAAATACAAGAAGAAATACAAAGACAATACAAAAGAGAACTTTTACACAATTGCTTTGATCGCTTTCTTGTTGCTTGCTTTTGCTTGCTCTTGAAGGTCTGGAATGCAATAGCAATTCCCCTCCAAAGTCACCTCAAAAGCCTTGGTGAAATCTTCCCTCTTGAGCTCCTTTTATAACCTGCATCAAAGCTGATTTTGCGCCCATCAGTCGACTGATCGTGACCATCAGTCGACTGGTCCTGTAGCCGTTGTCTCACAACAACCAGATCCACGTTGGTTAAGTTCCAACGGATCACATCGACCGATCGATGGCACCCATCGCCATCGATCATCCATCACCGATCGTCGGCGAGCTCGACTCCATTCTCAGTACTGCGTACGCGGTGTCATCACGATCGCCATCCCTCTCGCAATGATCGCCTCCCTAGCTTGACTGATCAGCCAGACTTGGTTCAATCGAACACTGGTCAAACCCATATGACCTAGAGCAGTCGACTGACACCTATGCTAGTTTACTGATGTCGGCTAAAACCTCAAACACCAAGTTGTTTGAGCGTCCGACACTCAGTCTTAGCCACTTGGCCAAGTCCACCTTATCCCTCATGGAGTTCCCCACCGAAGCTCTCTTCCCTCGGCCTACGTCCCTCGGATGCGCCAAGCGCATGATGTGTTATTTTCCGCAAGTGCACGGTTGTCGTCAAGCAATAAAAATATCGATCCCACAGGGATTGGAACAATTACCGAATGATCGTGATACCAAGTTATCTAGTAAATCAATGTATGGTTTAAGCTAAGAAACTGAGCAGTCAATAACAACGAATGAGAAGAACGAGCTAAAAGTCGATAGTTGAGGAGAATCTCAGGATATGGGTTTCACCACGTCGATGATTTATAAGGTGATTTGATTCTTTCCTACCCCTATTAGAGTTTGTTTTGATGGAACCTATCCTAAGGTAAATCAACGGCCCCTTTCGAGGTCTACGTGATCGCACTATCAAATTCAATTTACATCACGATGTTCGAGCATAGGGATCATAATCGCCTAAGGGACTCACACGAGACCCCGCAAACCTCCCTATTCTTACCTCACACTAGGTAGAAACTGGATTTGATAGATCCATTAAGTCCATAAGAGTTCCTCTAGAGTCAAATTTCCTTTTTCACTGTAGGTTTGCACACGGACCATAATCACTAAGGGGACTCGTCACGAGACCCCGCAAGCCCTCGTGAGATACGCTACCGCTTACTTGACAGAGTTTATCCTAGTTGGTTCGGGTTTCGAACTTGGGTTCACTGTTAGGTACTTCCCTTAGCTCCTTAGGTTTGTCAATAAGAATCCAACAAAACCAAATCAACACAAACAATAATTTAAGTAGTATAGATTATATCATCATCAGAATCGTCAAAGGGCTACTCCCCATCCTAAGATTACAGGACACTACTCCATAGTCCGACAAGAGTTGCTAGAGAAAGAAAATACAATCGGATGCCATCTGCGTTCCGCCGACTCCTTCTCTTTGCTTCCTCCGTTGTCAATCCCTTCCGCCTTCTCTCCTCCTTTTAACCATCCGCCCCCCCTTTTAGGGTTAGAATATCTTCTCTTTATAGCCTTGCCTCCTTCAATTTAAGGCAATAGATTCCCACGAAGATCCCGATTGCTCGCAGTAAAAGGAAGGCTGAATCAGCCAACACGCCCATGCCATGAGGGCACCGTGTCGCGGGTTTCCACAAGGCGTGTTACGGTTTGAATCGGGGCGTGTCGCACGCATAGGGCGTGTTGGTCGGAATCACCGAGACGGGCGCGTGTTGTGCATAGGGCGTGTTGGTCGCCGGAATCACCGCACGGCGTGTTGCTCTTTGAACTCAGGCGTGTTGTCCGCTGGCTCTCATGACACAGGCGTGTCGATTCCGAGCACGCCTGTGTTGTTTTGATACGCCCTTCTTCTCCGCCCTGTTAACACAAAAACACCCTGACAGCAGTCTCTTCCTCCAAAATATGCTAATCATGATAAAATACATATCTAGGATATGAAATGAGATAAAATGCACATATATAAAGTAGTGAAAACATAGCATGATTTACCCACATCAAAATCCCTAGTCTTAAACTTTTGCTTGTCCTCAAGCAAAGACAACTCGAAAGACAACTTATTTGTGGAAATACTAAGCATCATCTAGGGTATACAATCGATCTTAATCTTTTCAAATCATTCCTAGTTGCCAAGTTCGAAAGATCCCTATATAGTGCACGTGAAATGGTGGACTAAAGTCATTGGACACCAACTGACTTGACATCCCTTCTATCGTAGAATATTCTTATTTCCGATAGAGGCACTTACCGCTTTAATGCATGGATCATTCTTACCTATCATCAAAAGGTCTCAAAGGAGCACTTTCCAAGAAGAGAGAAGGTAAGGAATTACAGAGAGCATTTCCCAAGAACTAGTTAGTCTCAAAGGGGCACCTTTAGGTGTTTTCCCAAGAACTAATTGGTCTAAAAGGGGTGCTTGAAAAAAAACTTTTTTTTTTTTTTTTTTTACTTCTAGTGAAAGTGTTTCTCCAAGAACCAAGTTGCAAGTAAGTCTCCAATGGAAAATCGAGTACTGCGATATGGGGATTTAAATCTTTTCATTGGATACCTCGGACCTATAGACCGTGGTTCGTGAAATAGGGTTCTTATCAAATAGGCAAAAGGAATTTCATGATCCACCAATATTCATTGTATTACGGATGATATATAAAAAATTGCACCGTTATGAGATATGAAAAGATGCAAATAAAATAAAATAGCAATAACCAAAAGATCTAAGTAGAAACGGCATAAGCAAAGAAAGGATGTGCATCAAAACTCACAAAATAGTTGAAGGTGGTCAATGGTCATCGCTTCGCTACTAGCATCCTCCTCCGCCCACCTACGCCGCTCTCCCGGTAAAACTCCCGGGACTCTTGTAAATCTATCATTATCTTCCCGGGCGACTCAGAAGTGAAAAATTCATCACTCTCTGAAAAATCACCGCACTATCCAAATCTTTGGTCACCATGCGATGGTGCTCTCAGAGCTTTGGGCATACCGATCCCACACACCAATGTGCGAGGTATGCTCGACCCTAAATGCTTGAATGATGATCGGAATCTGAAAATCAAAAGAAGAGTACCTGCAGTAAACATTGTCGAGAGGAAACCGTGGGGTTCAGAGTCGAATGTGATGGCTCGGGGCTATGTGAGATGGCTCCTAGCAGGTGATGGAGCATGGGCGTGGGGGGTAGGAAAGGGTTCTGAACATCTCTAAAAGCCAATTGGATGAATTACGCATACCATCCGCCAGGTTCTGGAAGAGGGATTTTAATTCCATTTCTTAACACCAAACGATATCCCTCGTCACATGCCTCAATCATCTTCATATTTATACAAGCATCCAAATCCAATCTAGGGCTAGCAGGACAATATTCAAGGTCATCCAAATCACATCCTAAGGCTACAGAATCCTAGTGATAATACCCTATGACTATGACTCGGATGGGCTATTACTAACCTTAACTAAATGCCTAACCATATGGGCTCCAGAATCAATCTTAACTTCATTTAGCATGGCCCATAGAAATTGTAACTCACTCTGCCTAGCCACCCCTGCACTATCATATCTCCCTGAGATTGTATTAGCCATGAATCTAAGGAGATAACGGAAAGTAGGATTAGGGATGTTAAATGATTTAGATCTAGATGCATCGTAAGGGCGAGGGTCATCAGAAATTAATCTCCAAAATTGATGATCAATAAAATGTCTATGAATTTGCCTCTCCGCTAGGAAAATCAAATATCATATTAAAATCACTGAGAAAGGGTAAATTCATGGTTCATTAATCTAAATTTTATTTTTCCTTCCTCACAATCTTTTCCTTGCAGATTTCAAATGGACAGGGAGCTAAGGAATTCAAGAGTGATACTAGGGTAAGTAAGGTGATGGTGTGTGATAAACTCTGTCCAGCCTATCCTATTTGTTAACCAAGTTATGTCATCTCTTAACCCTAAGGTGGTCAACGTGTAGAAGTCTATAGTTCTCGTAGATACTAACTTCCTCTTTTCAAGCTTACTGAATTTAGTCTTCATAATATCATCCCTAAAAACAATTCCATAAGGATGGCTAGAGGTCGGAGGAGGTTCTGCTACCCAAATCCCGAGCTTTTCTTTTCCCCTTGTCCTTTGTCAGAGGAAGAAGCTCCTCCTCTTGTCTTCACCGCTTGCTCATGGCGTTGGAATTGGAGAGACAAAGAGTTTGCTCCTCCTCGCTTGAGAGGGAGACCGGGCGGTCGCTTCAACCTTGTATCGCGAGTGGAAGATTAGGCGTGCTCGGGCTGGTTTTAGGGCGTGTCGGGCTTGTTCTTACGCA
Source organism: Wurfbainia villosa (assembly GCA_025175895.1). Lineage (NCBI taxonomy): Eukaryota > Viridiplantae > Streptophyta > Magnoliopsida > Zingiberales > Zingiberaceae > Wurfbainia > Wurfbainia villosa. The sequence continues at coordinate 93,044,115 of CM045989.1, forward strand.
AATACCCGACCCGCTTTGCGACATGGGCGTGTTCCGTCCCTCCGTAGGCGTGTCGCCCGCCAGCGTGCCTAGTGTTGAGAAGTGTGCACGGCGCTAGGCCAAGACGCCGCCTATGTTGTCTTCGGGTACCAACAACACGCCTGTGTCGTTCGGCATAGGAGGGTCGTGTCAATTTGGCACGCAGTGGCACGTTTATCACGTCGTGTCCTGTAAACCTGAAAAAAAAATGTAAAACTCAAAATCAAATAAAATAAAATAAAATTACTAAAAAATGAAAATAGCTTGGGTTGCCTCCCAAGAAGCGCTTGTTTAAGGTCGTTAGCTTGACCCCTCAGTTATCCCCTAGTTTTGGGGATATGGCTTGAGGAGTGTGTTCTGCCTCTCCTCATCTCCAATCAGCTCAACAGAATTATTTGCGAAGTATCTCTTAAGTCTTTGACCATTTACTTTGAAAATTCCGGTAGACTCACTAGATATATCAATAGCTCCATGAGGATAAACCTTTTCAATTCGATATGGCCCCGACCATCTGGATTTGACTTCAGGAAAGAGTTTCAATCTGGAGTTGAATAGTAATACCAAGTCTCCTTGATGGAATTCTCTGCGCATGATATTCTTGTCATGCCACCTCTTCGTTTTCTCCTTATAAGACCTCGCATGTTCATAAGCATCAAGGCGTAGTTCTTCAAGTTCGTTTAGCTGCAGTTTTCTTTTCTCTCCGGCTTTCTTCAAGTCAAAATTAAGCCATTTAATTGCCCAATATGCCCTATGCTCTATTTCAACTGGAAGATGACATGGTTTTCCATAAACTAATCGAAACGGAGTCATTCCAATGGGTGTCTTATAGGCGATTCGATAGGCCCATAGAGCATCATCAAGTCTTAAAGACCAATCCTTCCTTGATCTTGATCTCGCTTTTTCCAAGATAGTCTTGATCTCCTATTCAAACTTCTACTTGCCCACTGCTTGTGGATGATATGGTGAGGCTAGTTTATGGGTTACTCCATACTTGAGAAGACTTTCAAATTGTCTTTCGATAAAGTGTGAGCCTCCATCACTTATTATCGCTTCCTGTATTCCAAATCTTGGAAATATTATACTCTTAAAGAGCTTAATGACTGCTTTTTGCATCACAAGAGGGGGATGGTAGAGCCTCAACCCATTTAGACACATAGTCCACGCTACCAAGATATAGGTGTTTTTATAGGAAGTAGGAAGGGTCCCATATAGTCAATTCCCATACGCCGAACAATTCGACTTCCAATATCGAATTTTGAGGCATCTCATGTCTCCTTGATATGTTCAGTCCTTTGGCCCGACAGTCACAAGTCGTCACATAATTCCGAGAGTCTCTAAAAATGTGAGGCCAATAAAATCCCGCTTGCAAAACCTTTGCGCAGCTTGTCTGTGCTCGCATGACCTCCATATGCAAAAAGAATGACAAGTGGTACAATATATCCTCAATCTCTTCTTCTGACACGCATCTTCGATATATAGCATCCGCCTTGCTTGAAAAGGAATGGTTCGTCCCACACATAATGCTTTACATCCGAAAGAAACTTCTTCCTCGATGATAACTCATGTTAGAAGGTATTATCCCGCAAGCTAGGTAGTTGGCAAAATCGCATACCACGGTGCCTTGATTGTTCGAATCGCTAGTAGCCGCTCATCCGGAAGAAATCGTTTATAGCAAGATCGTCGGCTCTTCCCGCATTTGGTTCTAGATGAAGCCTCGACGGATGGTCCGCAACTACGCTTCTCCGTTCCTTGCTTGTCTCGAATTTCTAAGTCAAACTCTTGTAGGAGAAGTATCCACCGGATCGGTCTTGGCTTAGATTCTTTTTACTCAAAGAAGTATCTTATGGTCGCATGATCTGTATAAACTATCACCTTGGTCCCTATGATATAAGATCCGAACTTGTAAAAGCAAATACTATAGCCAAGAGTTCCTTCTCTGTGGTAGCATAATTCATTTGTGCTTCATCCAATGTCTTACTAGCATAGTAGATTGCATACACCTTATGCGATCCTTTCTTTGTCCTAACATCGCGCCACAAAGAAAATCACTTGCATCACACATAATTTCAAAGGGGAGACTCCAATCTGGAGGTTGCATTATTGGGGCGGTTGTTAATGCTTCCTTTAACCTGGAAAATGCATCAAGACAAGGGTTATCAAAGTGAAACACAACATCTTTAGCAAGCAAATTAGTTAATGGCCTTGAAATTTTTGAGAAGTCCTTGATGAACCGCCGGTAGAACCCTGCATGTCCTAAGAAACTACGCACTCCCTTGACATCAGTTGGAGGTGGCAACCTCTTGATCACTTCAGTTTTAGCAATATCCACCTCGATACCACGGTGTGAAATTAGGTGTCCAAGTACTATGCCTTCTCGCACCATGAAGTGACACTTCTCCCAATTAAGCATTAAATTCATTTCCTCGCATCTCGCAATACCTTGACCAAATTAGATAAACATATATCAAAATCTGCACCATATACGTAAAAATCATCCATGAATACTTCCATTATATTCTCGATCATATCGTAAAAATTGAAGTCATACACCTCTCAAAAGTGGCGGTGCATTGCATAACCCAAAAGGCATTCTCTCAAGGCAAAGGTACCATAGGCAGGTGAAAGTTGTTTTCTCTTGGTCATTAGGAGAGATAGGGATTTGATAGAAACACGAGTATCCATCTAAGTATGTAAATGCGAGTGTTTTGCTAACTGGTCTAACATTTGGTCAATAAATGGGATGGGAAAATGGTCCTTTCTAGTTTCCTTATTCAATTTTCTATAATCAATACACATTCTCCATCCCAGTAATCTCTAGTGGGGATTAACTCATTCGTAGCATTCCTTATTACCGTTATCCCCCTTTCTTTGTACAACATGGACAGGACTTACCCATTCGCCATATCGGATATTGGATAGATAATTCTGCATCTAGCAATTTCATAACCTCTTTCTTGACTATCTCTTTCATAGCTGGGTTCAATCTTCTTTGATGCTCTATAGAGGTTTTAAAATTGTCTTCTAATAAAATCTGTGCATGCAAACCGATGGACTAATTCCTTTAATGTCATCAATCTTGTATCCAATGACATTCTTATATATTTTCAATACCTCAATCAGTTTTTTCACCTCGCATTACTCAGATTAGCATTAATGATCACGTGGTAAGTAGAATTTTCGCCAAGAAACTCGTACTGAGTGTCGATGGAAGAGGCTTAAGTTCTACGTGGCGTGAGATCGAATCGAAATCTCAGGTTCTTTATCTTCAAAATCCTCCGAGCTTATTAAGATGAGTTTGTTCCGTGCTCCTTTTAGTCTATTGATCGAAATCACAATCCTACAACAAACATCAAAACAGAGGGTTGTTTAATTTTTGAAAGATCAAATTCAATTTTTCGCTTTCCAAATGCAAGTGAAAGTTTGTGGTTTTTGACATCTATCATTGCTCTCGCAGAGCCAAGAAAGGTCTCCCAAGATAAGTGGGATACATGGGTCTTCATCCATGTCTAGTACTACAAAATCACTGGAACAATAAAATTTCCCACCTGATCGGGTACATCTTCTAAGATTCCTAAAGGATATCTAATGGAACGACGGCTAACCGCAAAGCCATAGTAGTTAGTTTCATTTCTCCCAAATCCAATTTCTTGCATATGGAAAGAGGTATCAAATTTACATGGCGCCCAAATCGCAAAAAGCCTTATCAAAATTTGAGTCATTGATTATGCAAGGTATAGAAAAGCTACTGGATCATTTAGTTTGGGAGGTACCATGTTCTTAATTAAGGCCTTTGCACTCCTCAAGAAGAGCCAACATTACATGCTCTCGACTTTTCTTTTATTGGTTAAGATGTCCTTCAAGAACTTAGAGTACGTAGGCATTTGTTGAAGAGCTTCGTAAAGGTATATTGATATACAACTTCCTAATTACCTCAAGGAACTTACCAAATTGTTCATCCAATTTTTCCTTAATCAGTCTTTGAGGAACGGGATAGGGGCTTATATGCTCTTGGTTCCCTATTCGACATGCTCGTGTTGTTTGGCACACCGGGCGTGTTGTCGCTGGAATGACCCGACACGGTGTGTGTCGGTGACCGACACGCTGGGCCTCGTGGGCCTTGTTGCTCAACACGCTCGGGTCGTGTCGGTTCAACCCAGCGTCTTCGCATCATCTTCCAACTACGACACGCTCGTGTCAGAGGCTGCTTGTTTAGCTCTGACTCCTTCTAAAATCCTTCCACTTCTCAAACTGATATAATTACAATGCTCTGGGTTTATACGAATTTCCAGAAATCACAAGGCGTCCTTGATCTTGGTAGCAATTGGGAAATTTGATTTTCCAAAGATTCTTGTGTGATTAGTCAAATTATCAACCTTGCTTCCCAATTGCTTGATTGCCTCGGTATTATTTTGATGTTGCCTATTTGATTCTACAATATCTAAATTCATCATTTATCTTCCCGACACGTGATAAAATTTTCCATCATCTTTTCTAAGCTCGACTTGGGTCCCGCCAAATCCCAAGGTGCTCCAAAGTTGCTCGTCTGTAAGAATTTTGATGGGCTCTATACGGGTTGGGATGATTTCTCCAACCGATTGTATGCGTGTTTGAGTAAGGGTTGCCACCATTAGGCTTCGATTAAAATTATTCAATGCATCAACTTGCTCCCATGATGGTGCGTGTAGGATTTCGACAGTTCATCGCCACGCGTCCCTGTTACACCACGCATCTCGCAAGTGACATTAGATGAGTTTACTACCGATACATTAAATGTTCGAGCTTTTGAGTTAATGCATCGACTTTTGCCGAGTAGATCAATGGTACTTACCTCAAACTTACGGCATTTTAGTTTGATATCCTCGGATTCAGAGCCCATTGGTGAGAATTCATTGCCACATTCTCGATGATCTCAAAAGCTTCATCCAATGTTTTGTTCATAAGAGCTCCTCCTGTAATCAAGAGAAACCTTAGTAGCATACGAGATTCCATTGTAGAAAGTATGCACAATGAGCCACTTCTCCAGCCCATGATGAGGGCATTGTTGTAGTAATCCCTTAAATCTGTCCCAGGCTTCAAATAATGTTTCTCCATCCTTTTGCGCAAAATTAGTGATTTGATGGCGAAGACTTGCGCTTTCTTTGGGTGGAAAATACTTGTCTAAAAATCTTTGCTCCAGTTGATCCTGTAGTTATACAATGCTGAAGAGAGTGTAGCCAAGCTCGCTTTGTCCATAATGAGAAAGGAAACAAGCGCAGTCTAATAGCATCTGCTGAGGCTCCATTCAGTTTCAAAGTCTCGCAAAATTCCAAAAATACTTCCAAGTGCAGATTTGGATCTTCAGTAGGTGCTCCTCCGAATTGATGCTGTTGGACCATAGATAGTAGCGACTGTTTTAATTCGAAATTGTTAGCGTCAATAGGGTCTTCTAATACGATCTCAATCCCTTGTACTAGGTGCCGATAATCCCTTAAAGGTTTATTTTCGTGGTCACCATGTCGAGGTCGATTGTTTTCCGAGGTTGTAAATCGTTTCTAACAAGGAAAGTTCTCTCTATCTCGGGATCAATATCGAGAATTTCCCTATTAAGTCTGCATGCAACAACAAGAGAGGCTCCCAAAACAAGAATTCGAGAATAGATACAAAAAAGAAAATAGGAACAATCAATATTCGAACAAGAATTCAGATCAAATCTAGATTAACTAAATCACGCTCAATTCAATATTGAGTGCCAATCCCCGGCAACGGCGCCAAAAACTTGATGTGTTATTTTCCGCAAGTGCACGGTTGTCGTCAAGCAATAAAAATATCGATCCCACAGGGATTGGAACAATTACCGAATGATCGTGATACCAAGTTATCTAGTAAATCAATGTATGGTTTAAGCTAAGAAACTGAGCAGTCAATAACAACGAATGAGAAGAACGAGCTAAAAGTCGATAGTTGAGGAGAATCTCAGGATATGGGTTTCACCACGTCGATGATTTATAAGGTGATTTGATTCTTTCCTACCCCTATTAGAGTTTGTTTTGATGGAACCTATCCTAAGGTAAATCAACGGCCCCTTTCGAGGTCTACGCTGACTGTACCTATCAAATTCAATTTACCTGTCACGATGTTCGAGCATAGGGGATCATAATCAGCTAAGGGGACCTGTCACGAGACCCCCGCAAACCTCCCTATTCTTACCTCTCACTAGGTAGAAACTGGATTTGATAGATCCATTAAGTCCATAAGAGTTCCTCTAGAGTCAAATTTCCTTTTTCACGGTCGGTTTGCACAGGACCATAATCACTAAGGGGACTGTCACGAGACCCCAAGCCCTCGTGATACGCTACCGCTACTTGACAGGAGTTTATCCCTAGTTGGTTCGGGGTTTTGAACTTGGGTTCACTGTTAGGTACTTCCCTTAGCTCCTTAGGTTTGTCAATAAGAATCCAACGAAACCAAATCAACACAAACAATAATTTAAGTAGTATAGATTATATCATCATCGTAAATCGTCAAAGGGCTACTCCCCATCCTAAGATTACAGACACTACTCCATAGTCGACAAGAGTTGCTAGAGAAAGAAAATACAATACTGGATGCCATCTGCGTTCCTCTGCCGACTCCTTCTCTTTTGCTTCCTCTGTTGTCGATCCCTTTGCCGTCTTCTCTCCTCCTTTTTAACCATCCGCCGTCCCCCTTTTAGGGTTAGAATATCTTCTCTTTTATAGCCTTGCCTCCTCTTCAATTTAAGGCAATAGATTCCCACGAAGATCCTGATTGCTCGCAGAAAAGGAAGGTCAAATCAGCCAACACGCCCATGCCACATGAGGGCACCGGCGTGTCGCGAGTTTCCCACAAGGCGTGTTACGGTTTGAACTGGGGCGTGTCGCGGCTGCATAGGGCGTGTTGGTCATTGGAATCACCGCAAGACGGGCGTGTTGTGGTGCATAGGCGTGTTTGTCGGAATCACCGCAGACGCGCGTGTTGCTCTTTGAACTCAGGCGTGTTGTCCGCTGGCTCTCATGACACAGGCGTGTCGATTCCGAGCACGCCTGTGTTGTTTTGATACGCCCTTCTTCTTCGCCCTGTTAACACAAAAACACCCTGACAGCAGTCTCTTCCTCCAAAATATGCTAATCATGATAAAATACATATCTAGGATATGAAATGAGATAAAATGCACATATATAAAGTAGTGAAAACATAGCATGATTAGTGGTAAGTATTCCCGCCTGTCACGCGGGTGACCCGGGTTCGATCCCCACCAACGGCGCCACAAAAACTTGATGTGTTATTTTCCGCAAGTGCACGGTTGTCGTCAAGCAATAAAAATATCGATCCCACAGGGATTGGAACAATTACCGAATGATCGTGATACCAAGTTATCTAGTAAATCAATGTATGGTTTAAGCTAAGAAACTGAGCAGTCAATAACAACGAATGAGAAGAACGAGCTAAAAGTCGATAGTTGAGGAGAATCTCAGGATATGGGTTTCACCACGTCGATGATTTATAAGGTGATTTGATTCTTTCCTACCCCTATTAGAGTTTGTTTTGATGGAACCTATCCTAAGGTAAATCAACGGCCCCTTTCGAGGTCTACGCTGACTGTACCTATCAAATTCAATTTACCTGTCACGATGTTCGAGCATAGGGGATCATAATCAGCTAAGGGGACCTGTCACGAGACCCCCGCAAACCTCCCTATTCTTACCTCTGTCACTAGGTAGAAACTGGATTTGATAGATCCATTAAGTCCATAAGAGTTCCTCTAGAGTCAAATTTCCTTTTTCAGTGAGGTTTGCACACGGGACCATAATCGACTAAGGGGACTGTCACGAGACCCCATGAGCCCTCGTGATACGCTACCGCTACTTGACAGAGTTTATCCCTAGTTGGTTGAGGTTTGGGAACTTGGGTTCACTGTTAGGTACTTCCCTTAGCTCCTTAGGTTTGTCAATAAGAATCCAACGAAACCAAATCAACACAAACAATAATTTAAGTAGTATAGATTATATCATCATCGTAAATCGTCAAAGGGCTACTCCCCATCCTAAGATTACAGGACACTACTCCATAGTCCGACAAGAGTTGCTAGAGAAAGAAAATACAATCTTGGATGCCATCTGCGTTCCTCTGTGAGCTCCTTCTCTTTTGCTTCCTCTGTTGTCAATCCCTTTGCCGCCTTCTCTCCTCCTTTTTAACCATCCGCCCCCTTTTAGGGTTAGAATATCTTCTTTTATAGCCTTGCCTCCTCTTCAATTTAAGGCAATAGATTCCCACGAAGATCCTGATTGCTCGCGAAAAGGAAGGTCGAAATCGAGCCAACACGCCCATGCACATGAGGGCACCGCGTGTCGCGGAGTTTCCACAAGGCGTGTTACGTTTGGCGCGTGTCGCGTGTGCATAGGGCGTGTTGGTCTGGAATCACCGCACGCAGGCGTGTTGTGGATAGGGCGTGTTGGTCGGAATCACCGGCACGGGCGTGTTGCTCTTTGAACTCAGGCGTGTTGTCCGCTGGCTCTCATGACACAGGCGTGTCGATTCCGAGCACGCCTGTGTTGTTTTGATACGCCCTTCTTCTTCGCCCTGTTAACACAAAAACACCCTGACAGCAGTCTCTTCCTCCAAAATATGCTAATCATGATAAAATACATATCTAGGATATGAAATGAGATAAAATGCACATATATAAAGTAGTGAAAACATAGCATGATTCACCCACATCAAAATCCCCTAGTCTTAAACTTTTGCTTGTCCTCAAGCAAAGACAACTCGAAAGACAACTTATTTGTGGAAATACTAAGCATAATCTAGGGGTAAATCAACGACTTCGCAATGTCATCCTTCGCATCTCATGCCCTCGAAGTATGCTTCCCCTTTGGGCTCACTCCATTCGCTCCCCGTTCGGCGGTCCCTTGGATGCACCAAGCGCATGGCTTCGCAGCGCCATCCTTCACCGACTCAAGGACCCCGAGCCTAGTGAACTTACCAAGTCCTCAAGACTTCCCACATACACCAAGCATCAAGCGCACGGCTTCGCAATGCTTTGGATTTCCCATGCCAAGCACCAAGCGCACGGCTTCGCAATGCTTTGGACTTTCCCATACCAAGCACCAAGCGCACGACATCGCAATGCTCTGGACTTTCCCATGCCAAGGCTTCCCCCTTGGACTTCCACACCAAGCTCCATGCTTGGATTTTCCATGCCAACCCCATGTTGGACTTTCCCATGACAATCTCATGTCATGAGTTTTGTCTATCATCAAAATACTATTAAGGTACTGCTCGAGTCAAACTCGAGTCAACCTGGGCCGATTGCACCAACACAAGACCGTCAGATTTGTTCGCTATACAATTCTTATGCTAATCATGTGTTGTAGGTGATTTATCAAGCCATTAGTCAACTGGAGGAAAATGGAAGTTGACTGGATCACCATCAGTCGATTGTTATAAGCTTCAGTCATCTGCTAATGAATTTGGTCACTTCGTAGAAAGTCAAGATAAGAGCCACAAAATGAGGGGAGATAGGCTTGTTTGACTCAGATTTGGATCTCAATGAGATGGGGCTTGAAAGGCTATAAAAGAAGAGGCAAATCACCCTTTTCACTAACAACAAAGGCTCCCAAAAGTGCTCCATCAATCCAAGTGTTCATTGCCACGCAATAGCGTTGTAACACCGGCGAAGCTTCCGTCATCCACACTTCTAAGTCGGTAGTTACTTTTGTTAATTGTTTGCTTATTACTTGCTAAGAGGAGAGGTAGGCTTGTTACCTCTTCCTCTACATTTCATGTACTTCTTCGTATCTCTTACCTCAATGAGGAAGAGAGTTTTAGTGAATTGCCCTTCGATGACGGTCTTGGATTGCGGGCCTTGGATTAGCAGCCGGTAGACTGTGAACCAAGTAAAAATCTTGTGTACTTGTGTTTTACTATTCCTCTGCGACTACTTTGATTTTACGAGGTTTTAAATTGATTTTAAAAGAAAGATTTTAGTACGTTATTCACCCCCCTCTAACGTGTTTTCGATCCTACAATTGTTAACAGAGCAGGGGCGCTCAAATTCGGTGCAACCACCGGTTAAGCAACTTTTTTTTACTTTTATTCTTTGCATAAATTTTATCCCGCACTACTAATCCAAGACCATGTCTTGGAATATTTTTATTGTTTTTGTTTCGTGCAAGATTTACATGGATAGTCAAGAGGGATTTAGCACTGTCCAACCTCCATATTTTTTGCAAAGATGACTTCCATTATTGGAAGGGTCGGATGGAGTGTTTCCTAAAGACTCAAGTCGACATGTGGATCGTCATCCAGAAAGGGTTCGATCTACCTACCAACGAAAAGGGTGAGCTCTTGGAGTGTGATTTGTGGGCCAATTCAATGAAGAAACAAATTGAAGCGGATACCAAAGCCACCCAAATTTTGCAATGCGGTCTATCAAAAGGGGAGCTCAACCGCGTCGGCCCCTTCATCAGCGCTAAAAATTTATGGGATAAACTTACCGAGCTCCACGAAGGAACCTCCGATACAAAGGTATGTAAAAGGGACTTACTTTTAAATAAATTATATAATTTAAAAATGCAGGACAATGAGGCTGCAAGTCAACTTCATGCTCTCATTCATGACATCCTAAATGGCCTCCATTCGAGCAGATAGAAGGTGGAGAACCACAATATTATAAGGTACGCATTTAAGGCCTTCCCTAGGACGACATTGTGGGCATCAATGGTTGATGCTTACAAAGTGTCCTGGGATCTTTCCAAGATTAGATTAGATGAACTTTTTCTGTATTTGAGTTACACAAACAAACTAATTCGGCTCTGATCGAGAAAAGTATAACTTTGTTTGCAGGGCAAAAGAAAACAAAAGGTAAACCAACTCCCGAAGACAATGAGTCCAATTCGGATCTAGACAATGAATTGGAAGTGGAGATCATCAATCTTGTTTGAAGACTAATCAAGAAAAGAAGACGTACAATCAAGTTAACTAAAGAGAAAAATCCCAAAACAAATCAAAAGGTCAAGCAAGACTACAAGTGATACGAATGCAACAAGAAGGGCCATTTCATAGTCGACTGCCCCAAGCTAAAGTCTAAATCTACCAAGAAGGCTCTTAGAGAAACATCGGAAGAATCATCGAATGAAGAAAAATGAGAACAAGTTGACAACCTCGTCTTCATGGCAAGACCCTTCGAATCCAAATCCGAGTCTGAATTAGAATTCGAGCGCAAATCCATCTTCGAGTATGAGTCCGAGTCTGAGACAAGCCACAGATCTGTATCCATTTTCGAAGGTTCAGTAAAGGTACGCCATTTTACAATTAGGAACTTATATACTACAATTAAGTATTTAAATAAAATGTTAACTAAGTTCGAGTCTAAGGTCATGCCTCTTCTTAAGGAAGTTGAAACCCTTAAGAAGACTAACTTAATTTCTTCAACTAGTCACATTTAAGAAGGAACCTTAACTCGAGTCAAGACACTTGAGGAAGAGAATTCCTCCTTGAAAGGACAAGTTTAAGATCTTAAGAAAATGTTGGAAAATTTCACATTGGGATCCAAAGGTCTCGACCTAATACTTGGGTCTCAACGTGTTGTATACAATAAGATCGGACTCGGATTTAGACAATCAAATAGGTCGTTTATTTCACTAGGAAGTCGTGTTCAAACAAGAATCCAAGCATGGGTCCCTAAGATCATTTTAACATCACAATTAGGTTCAACCAAGTATTGGGTTCCCAAAGATCAAATCCATTATGTGGATAGACCGTATCGATTCAATGATCTAGGGGGAGGCAATACTAAAATTGTGTGCTCAATTACTTGATTAATTTAGCTTTGCATGCTTAGTTAGTTTTTTATTTGCTTAATTTAGAACGGTTAGATAGGACCAATGGATAATTAGCCTTGACAAAATAGTATTAGGACACAGTGAAATGATAGTACGTTAGGGAAATGAAGTCTCGTGTATTCAGGTTAGATAAGGAGTATCTAGCTTGGTGCACTTGGCTAAGTGGAACTGATTGAAGTTACCTCACCACATCCTAAACTAGTTAGACTAGGATTTAATCCTAAAGTAAATTAAGTGTAATATTTTTTAAGCTTGTTTTATCTAAGGAAGTGGTCGTTGTTCCGATCAAAGAAGGCATTTGTGCCTTGCCACGACCTGGAAGCCCTCTTTTGAAATTTCTACTTAACTAACTAAAGGTTAAATTCGAATCTAACCCAAGGTTAATTAATTTTCAATTCATTAAAACTTAACTAAGTAAAATAAACCCCTCATCTCACAATACATATAAGGTTAACTTGATTGATTATTTAGATTGGGTGAGATGAAAGTTAGAATAAAATTTTCTAAAACCAATTTAAAATTCCAATATCCAATCCAACTACTTTATGTGTAGGATCAATGAATGTTGGACAGTGGGTGCTCCATACATATGATCGGAGACCGACTGAAATTTACGAAGTTAAAATTCAAAAATCATGGATCAATAGCCTTCGAAAATAATGAAAAACTCAAGATCATCGGATCAGGTGATATTGAGCTAAATTCAGATTTAATTATACGTAAAGTATTGTTAATAGAAAACTTTGACTTTAATCTTCTAAGTATAAGTCAACTTTGTGATAGTGGATATAAGGTTAAATTTTCTTCAAATGACTGCTTAATTAGAAAAATTGATTGCTTAGAAATCATACTTAAAGGACTTAGGAAAAATAACATTTATACCATAGACCTGCCAACTTCCTCACTCAAGTGTCTAATGACACAGCAAGAGGAATCATGGTTGTGGCACAAGAGACTGCCCCACATCCATCCAAGACTTGTTTCAAAAATAAGTCATAATGGACAAGTTAAAGGTCTACCCAAATTAAGCAATTTAGAAAATAAAGTGTGTGATGCCTACCAACAAGGAAAACAAAGTAAAAGTTCACATAAATTAACTAATTCAGATAGAACCAAAAGTGTACTTGAGCTTTTACACTTAGCTTGGATCTATTTGATTCACATGGGGCCAAGTCACTAAGTAGTAGTCAATACTGTTTAGTTATAGTAGATGACTACTCTAGGTTCACTTGGGTTAGATTTTAAAAAATAAAAGTGAAACAATTGGTCAATTTATCAATCTATGCAAATTATTAGAAAATGAAAAGAATTTGAAAATTAAAAGAATTAGAAGCGATCACGGAGGAGAATTTGAAAATTATAGGTTTAATGAATTTTGTATACAAAATGGGTATCACCATGAGTTCTCCTTTCCGAGAACTCCTCAACAAAATGGGTTAGTCGAAAGGAAAAAATAGAACCCTACAGGAGGCCACTAGGACAATGTTAAATGAGTATAAATTAAATGATAGGTTTTGGGCCAAGGCAATAAATACCGCTAGCTATGTTCAAAATAGAATATTAGTAACTAAACATCATAATAAAACACCTTACGAGTTACATTACAACAATATACCAAATATTAAATATATTCAGATTTTTTGATGTAAATTACATATATTAAATACCAAAGATGCTTTAGGAAAATTTACTTCAAAATCAGTGGATGGAATATTTTTAGGTTATTCAACTACTAGTAGAGCCTATAGAGTATATAATTAAAATACATTAAAAATCGAAATAACTATTAATGTAGTATTTAATGAGGATAATAATCCTCCTAAACCTAAAACAACAATTGACTTAACTAATGAAAACCTAAATGATGAAGATACAATTGAGTTCAACCAACAAGATCAATCTAACACTAACTCTAATACAAGAACATCTAGAGTAAGATCTGACCATCAAATAGACCAAATTTTGGGTGATCCTACTCAAGGAATTAGGACTCGAGCATCTTATAGAAACTTAAGTCAAGTCTCACTCATATCCAAGATTGAACCTAAATCTATAGATCAAGCTCTTAACCCTGACTGGATCATTGCTATGCAAGAAGAGTTAGCTCAATTCACAAGAAACCAAGTTTGGCACTTAGTACCAGTACCTAAGGACAAAACTATTATAGGTACTAAGTGGGTATTTAGAAATAAGCTTGATGACAAGGGTGAGATTGTTAGGAGTAAAGCAAGATTAGTTGCTAAAAGGGTTCAGTCAAATAGAGGGATTAGACTACGATGAAACTTATGCCCCAGTAGCTAGACTTTAGTCTATTAGGATGTTGTTAGCATATGTCGCACATAAAGGATTTAAATTATTTCAAATGGGTTTTAAATCAGTATTTCTAAATGGTGTTATTAAGGAAGAAATATACATAACCAGACCTCCAGGATTTGAAGATATAAATCAACCAGATCATGTGTTTAAACTTAGGAAACTTTATACGGACTAAAACAAACACCCAGGGCATGGTATGAAAGATTAACAACTTACCTAATATCAAAAGGGTTTAAACAAGGTTTAGTCGATCCTACATTATTTGTAAAAACCTTAACAAAAGAAATCTTTATAGCCAAAATTTATGTAGATGATATTATTTTTGGTTCTACAAATAGTACATTTTTAAATGAATTTTTATCATTAATGGAGAATGAATTTGAAATGAGTTTAGTAGGTGAACTCAACTTTTTCTTAGGGTTACAAATAAAAAAAATAAAGGAGGGAACTTATGTGTATCAAAATAAATATGCTAGAGAATTAATTAAAAAAAATCATGGGAAATGCTAAGGAAATTAGTACACCTATGGTAGTTGCCAACTTCTAGGTCAAAACCTAGTCAGTTGGTCTAGTAGAAAAACAACATTGTGTTGCATTATCTACTACCAAAGCTAAGTACATAGCAATGAGTGAGTGTGTAGCTCAACTTCTGTGGATGAAACACACTCTAAATGACCTACAACTAAACTGTAAGGATACTAGAGTTATGATAGACAACATTAGCTCGATCAACCTAACTAAAAATCCAATACAACATTCAAGAACTAAACACAGAAATTAGATTATATCAAATTTCTATATCGAACATGTTTTGTTAGATTATATACAACATTTGTTTTTTTAGGGAACATGTAACAAATGATGAAATAAAATTAGATTATATCAAATCTATATCGAACCTAGTTGACATTTTTACTAAACCATTACCTGAAGCAGAGTTCAGTTCACTTAGATGAAAACTAGGTATGTGCTTAGTAGAGTAGGAATTGTTTGTACTTACTACTTTTCTATCATCTTTCGTTTATGATACAAGGAGCTAGCATAGGACTTACCTTAGAAATCATGAACCTATAGGTTTTTTTAAGAGCCAACACATCTTATAACACATAGGTTTAATGTGATTGTGTACTAAGCCACGTAGATAGGCATGAGATGTTAGGACCTTACTCCTGATTCCAGATGTAGAACAAGTGCATCAATATGAATCATGTAGTATACTTTTTCAAAATAACCAACTCTAATCAAAACTTATTAATTATTTAATATCAATTGGGTAAAAATAGAGTCGAATATTTTCTTAAGGACATGTTATTAGATGATTTATTTTGAAAATATTATTTTACAAAAAGGACACATTCTTGGATTCATAAAATCATTTAATTATTTATTTTATCATTTGAACTTATAATGTTTTTTTTAACTTTATTAGAATTTCTTTTCCTTTACATTAATCTTAAAAATACACCTCTCATAAAATTATTTTTGATATATGGCAAAGGGGGAGAGAGGTTAACTTTTTTCAAAAAGTTAAGAACTTAGTTTTTGTTTTTCAAACACTCACCTAGGGTTAAGGGGGAGGTAACCTTGAGGGGGAGGTTTTGTAAAATGTTTATTGCCTACTATTTCCTTAACTTTGAATTGGTTTGCCATAGATCAAAAAGGGGGAGATTGTTGGTGTAGGGGCACCAGATATTCGAACCTAGGTTTTGATAATGTTAAAGATTCAAAGTTAAGCTATTTTGTTATCTCATATGCTATGCTAAGTGTGCAGGTAATGTACTAGACTTTGCTGAGGTCAAAGATGCCAGGAGAATCTCGGGACAAGAAACTCGGTGGTCAAGTGATCGAAAGCTAAGCCACAGGTCAGAAGGACCTAAGGTAAGCTCCGAGTGTGGAGCGATGGTAAGGACGCTTCCTCCATACGGGGACAACTGTAGGCAACGATCCAACTAAGGCTTCTAGAGGAAGGTCTAAGTTGAGGTCGGACGGTACAGGATAGTCAGATTTGTTCACTATACAATTCTTGTGCTAACTATGTGTTGCAGGTGATTTATCAATCCATTAGTCGACTGGAGGAAAATGGCAGTCGACTGGGTCACCATTAGTCGGTTGTTGTAAGCTTCAATCGATTTCTAATGAATCTAATCACTTCGAAGAAAGTCAAGATAAGAGCCACAAAATGAGGGTAGAAAGGCTTGTTTGACTCAGATCGGGATCTCAATGAGATGGGACTTGAAAGGCTATAAAAGAAGAGGTAAATCACCCTTTTTCACTAACAACAAAGGCTCCCAAAAGTGCTCCATCAATCCAAGTGTTCATTACCACGCAACAACGTCGTAACGCCGATGAAGCTTCTGTCATCCACACTTCTAAGTGGGTAGTTACTTTTGTTAATTGTTTGTTTATTACTTGCTAAGAGGAGAGGTAGGCTCGTTGCCTCTTCCTATACATTTCGTGTACTTATTCGTATCTCTTGCCTCCAATGAGGAAGAGAGTTTTAGTGAATTGGTCTTCGATCGCGAGCCTTGGATTAGTAGCTGGTAGGTTGTGAACCAAGTAAAAATCTTGTGTACTTGTGTTTTACTATTCCGGTATGACTACTTTGATTCTACGAGGTTTTAAATCGATTTTAAAATAAAGATTTTAGTACGCTATTCACCCCCCCCCCCCTGCCCTAGCATGTTTTCAGTCCTACAAGAGAACCCAATAAGTCATTCATAGTCATAATGTGGTATCATCAATACCCATTATATATCAAATATATAACTATCACTTTATGCTATCAACTAATTGAATGTTCACATATACATTAGTTTGTTAACTCGTTAACATATATACATCCAATGCATATCACCTAATTGCACCTCTGTTCACATTGACCTTGGAGAGAGTCCAACAAATCACTGTTTCAGTTAGGGCCAACCCATTAATTGTGAGATCGAATTTAAATGATTTGAACACATCCAATTTACAAGCCAGACTTGGAGAGAGTCCAACAATCCAAACTTCAAATTAACCTCTGGTCCTCACCATTTAAAATAAACATCGAATCTCATATGAATTGAGCATGCTCGATGTCATGCCAAGCTTGGAGAGAGTCCAACAACCTAAACACGAAAAAGAACTCTGGTTCAACCATATTAATGGAAGGTGTTAGCCCTAATATTTGTACAAGGAATTTTAGGTTATTATGGGTCTCATCTATAAAAGGAAATAAACCTAAATATGAAAACTAAGATCACATTAGAAAATAATTTTCCCAATATGAACGTGAGTCTATGCTTAGACTCTAACGATGCGGCCAACACCTTCAGTGTTTCCAAGTGCATCCTCAATATTATCTTTTAGGTTACAAGCATATCCTATGTGTAGAATCATGCATACTCTAATCTATCATATAGGAAAACATGGCACAGAGGTATATTAAAACACCATACATGATTTAAATATTCTCCTACAACATGCAATCTATGCTAAACAAACAAGGTGGATCTGATACCACTTGTTGGAGAGTACAGGATTATATGAAGTGGAATAAAGTGAAAAAAAATAATTTTTATTACATCCCAGACATCCCGGGGGCTAGGAAAACTTGTTGTAGTATAATCACATGTAAACACACAAAGGAGAAGGAGAAGTTATACCTTCGAGATTCTTTCGAATCCGTCAAAACCATAAACAAGACCAATGGGCCTTGACTCTATCAGTAACTACACTGAGATCACCTGAGACAACTCCTAGAGCAACAAGCCTTTTTCTCATATTGGTGCTAGCCAACCGGCGGAGACAAGAGAAGAAGAGAGAGGAAGACGGCTACCAAGGAAGATACCCTAAGAAAAAAACTCTTTTCCAAAGATTATCAAGGGATATATTGTTGGGATGTATACTGAAAAGTCTATTTTTTGTATGAACATCTTTATTTTGAAACAAGAATCACATGATCATTGTTTGCATATATATGGTTATGCATTTTGTCTAATACATTACATTGTAGATAACATGGTGTGTAGTGTCACACGGGAGATCATGTTATCAGTTCCTTGTAAAGTATGAATAAAGGCTCACAACTGAGATGGTTTTGGACAAACCATTGGCATGGTTGTAGTGTGATTTGGTATTGGTTTGTCTTGACCATAGAATTACACTAGTATACTTTGTGTGTATTGAGCAGGATCGACTTAGAGGTGATTTGATTTATTGCTGACTACATAATTGAATCGGACCTCAGATATTATATTGTATATGCTCTTAATCCTGATATAATAACGGGCACATATACTTAGTATTCATTTCTTTGATTTACCAATGGGCGAGGTTTATAGAGTAAATCGATAGGCTCGGTAAGTTGGAAAATGATATTATTTATATTATGTGTCGTTGATTATAGGAGGAAACTATGTCCTATATATTAGGATGATGATGTCCCCTTGAGGAGCTCATAAGGTTCATCATGTAAACCCTACAGGTGGACTTGGTCCGGCATGATGATAAGGTTGAGTGGTACTACTAATGGAGTTAGATGTTGATTAATTAATTGTCAGTAAATTAATTAATTGATGGACATTCGAGATCTTAAACACGGGGAGATAAATGTACAAATATTATATGAAGTCCATATTA
Organism: Wurfbainia villosa; assembly: GCA_025175895.1. Taxonomy (NCBI): domain Eukaryota; kingdom Viridiplantae; phylum Streptophyta; class Magnoliopsida; order Zingiberales; family Zingiberaceae; genus Wurfbainia; species Wurfbainia villosa. The sequence continues at coordinate 93,062,909 of CM045989.1, forward strand.
ACTTATGGGGGTTGGTGAGGTAGACCAATGATAATCCTCTAGTGGAATGGATTATCATTAATGGATCAGACTATATGTGGGCTTGATCCATTAGGTGGCCAAGATCCAACTCCTCCTCATGGTCCCTATTGTAGCCTATTAAAACCTCATGGAGCCTAGATCCGATGGTGGAAAATGAAACTCTAGATCCGACGGTGGAGATTATATTTCGAGATCCGACGGTGGAGATTAAATCTCTAGATCCGACTGTTGAGATTAAATCCCTAGATTCAACGGTTGAGATTAAATCCCTAGATCCGATGGTGGAGATTAAAGGAGGCTTAGGCCTAGCTCTATAAAAGGAGGCTTAAGGTGGGCGACAAGAGTATGGCTTGGAGATTAGGGTTTGGGTGGCTAGGGCTTGGAGGCTTGGGCGGCTAGGGTTTTGGGGAATCCTTGGGTGCCAAGGATTCCTTCTCTTCTCCTTGGCAGGCACCCAACTTGATCTTCTACACCTTGGCCGGTGCTCATCTCTTCTTCCTCCTCTCCTTGGCCAGTGGAAACAAGGGTTAAGTGTTAGTAAAATATGAGAGATGTCCTAAGGCAATCGCCTTATGTATGAACCATTTATATGATAAATGAAGATTCACTATTTGAGTATACATGTTTTATGTATTTGATTGGATCTTAAACTCATTTACTGAATGTCCACGATACGATTCACAGCATGAGAGAATTTGTGATTGGATCACAACTAGTGAGTATCTCTACATGTGTAATTGTGATGTATCGGAATTATCCCTAGTCGATGAATTGATGGATTTGGATACCATCAATTCTGTCGAGACTAGCACGAGGTATACTCCTTGGTGTATCCAAGCAGCTGATTCTCCCCGGCCGAGACATAGTGATGTCGGAGTTAATCGTGGATGCTAGTTATGGTAACTAGTTCATTGAGTGACCGGTCGTAAGACTTCATATGGTTCTCTGCATATATAGATATGTCAATGAAGTTCTTACTGTGGCTTAAGTGCGATGTTCCTTTGACTTGCGGTATTCAAGTCATCTTGATCATGGAGACTTATGCTTTGACATCTTAAGCAAACATCTCTAAGGAGATGTGGACCCGGGATGATTGGGTATAAGTCAAAGTGATCGAAGGTGTTTGAATAGCCTATAAAGGATTCACCACTCCTTGCGAGGAGATGTATACCCATGGCCTCTCGTCGGATTGTTACTAAAGTCTTTGGCCAAAGCATTACATGTTTAGAGTAAGGTACTCTTCGATACATGTGGAGTAACTAGAATCCGTAGGACGAGGAAATAATACTTGGGCTAGGTGTGACATAGTCAGCCTAGTGGGGACTGACACAATAGACCATGTCCTGAACCAAGTGGGTATAAGATGAGTGAAGGGAATGGGGCACGAATCATTCGAGTTGCTGAAGGGTTTCAGAAATAGTTCTGGATCAACCGTTGATCTTTTCGGTTAATTGGGGATCATGACGTACTACTAGGTTCCACTCATGATCGTTCTATAATTAATGGTTAATTATAGACGGCCAACATAAACCGAGAACCTATTTGGTCACACGCACAACGAGCGTAATCCAAAGGATTTAAAACGAGCTTGAGAATGGGATTCTCAGACCGAGAGAAACTAGGTTTGGTTGGACCAAACATAAAGCGAGCATGAAATCGTTTCAGTCGCAATGGAAGCGTGGATGGGTCGAGTCTTATGAAGACGTAATGGATGAACCAAAATGGTTTGGTTCTAATCCAATGGATGAGAATAAACCAAAGGGTTTGGTTTATTTTAAACGAATGAACCAAAAGTTGGTTCGGTTCGTTTTAACTTAAAATAAACCATCATGGTTTGGTTTATTTTAACTTATCTTAATGGAGCGGGTTAACGGGCCTAATGGTTATGATCCAATAACCATTAAGAGAATTAGTTCTCTATAAAAGAGGGCTTAATGGATAATTAAGCCCTAATCCAAAAACCCTAGCCTTTGAGTTGCCGCCCACCCTTGGAGTTGCTCGGCGCCAACCCTAGGCTGCCGCCCAGCTTGTTGTGCCGCCGTCATCTCCTTGTCGGCGTCCAAGCTTCAGCCGGTGAACCCTCCGGCGACCCTCCGGCGACCCTCCGGTGATCTTCCTAGGCCTCGGTGAAAAGGTGAGCACTTGGCTTCCTTGTTTTGGCCGGCGCCTACTCCTCCACCAAGCTGTCCAGTTTTCTGGACAGCTTCTTCTCCTCTCGTCGGAGCGTCGTTTGGACGACGGTTAGAGATCCGACAGTGGATAACTTACCGGGGATTCGATCTCCGGTAATCCTCTGAGGTGGAGGACGAAGGATTCATCAATCGGTTGACGAATACCTCTCCGGAGAAGCGAGTTTTGAGGACTCATTTTGGATCCGAATTTGGATTCGGATCGTGATCATCTCTCGATCACGTCGTCTTCAACACGAGGCTAGTAACCCATACGAAGACGAAGCTCGTGGCTTAGCGAAGTCATCCCGAGGAATTCGGCGTGGATACGGATAGAGACGATTCTAGCGAGGATCATTCCGGTTGATGCCGTTCCCGCTACACGTCATACGAAAGGTATAACGTAGATAAATTTTCCTTTTATTGCAAATTTAAATTTATGGTTATGTCTACACTTGTTGTAATATGCATGCGTGTGTTGTGTGTGTTGTAATAAATAGGAGTATTTATTATTTTTATTGCTTCCGCTGTGTTCATGTTTACGAAACATGATCGAACACACACACGCCGCAGTGCCAGAAACCCAACAGTGGTATCAGAGCCCAGGTTGTGTTTCGACATAATCATAAAATGGTTTTGCGATAGTCATAATGTATTTCTGGAAATTTTCTAATTTTTGAAATTTAGAAGTATTTATGGAAATTTTTTAATTTTGGAAAGTCTAGAAGTATTTATGGAAATCTTCCACTTTTGGAAAGTTGGAAGTATTTATGGAAATTGATATTTTCCATAAATAAAATATTTGATTAGATTCTGGAAATTTGTTTCCTAATTTAATCATGATTTTATTTGGGAAATCAAATCTTAAAATAATTTATTTCCATAAGTAGTTTTAATGATTTAGGAAATTGGTTTCCTAAATAGATTTTCCTTAATCAAATAATTCCATGAATAAAATATGTGATTAGATTTAGAAATTTGTTTCCTACTTTAATTATGATTTGATTTGGAGAATCAAATCTTAAACATATTTTATTTCCATAAATAGTTATGACATATAAGGAAATATATACATGACATAATTGTATGCCATGTAATTGCATTAGATGCATAACATTATGCCATGCGTGTCGTGACATGTAGATGTATGCCATGTATGTCATGCCATGTAGATAATAGTTATTTGCATGCAAAGAGGATGAGAATTAAAAACCCTTAAACAATATTAAGGTCTACACCTTCCATTAATATGGTTAGAACCAGAGTTCCGTTTCTTGTTTGGGTTGTTGGACTCTCTCCAAGCCCGGCTCGAACCCGAATATGTTCAAACCATGGAATAGTTTAATACTAATATGGTAAGAGTCAGAGGTCAATAGTTAGCTTTGGTTGTTGGACTCTCTCCAAGCTGGGCTAATTGGTTGAATGCGCTCTAACCATATTAAAACTATGTCCCGATTAATGGGTTGACTTTAACCTGGAGCATCGGCTTGTTGGACTCTCTCCAAGGTCGATGTAAAGGGAGGTGAAGTTGGGTGCTATGCATATGATGCATACTTGTTAATGTGTTAACAACCCGATGTATGTGTGAACATTCAATTAGTTGATAGCACATTGTGATAGTTGCATATACGTGATATGCAATCGGTATAGTTGATACCTACCGTCGTAGTTATGAATGGCTTGTTGGACTCTCTCCAAGGTTGTTCATAACTATGATGGATATCAGCCCATTCGGAGATGGACCTACGATCTCCCGAAGTGATTTTGGGGTTTTTTGAAATTCAAAAAATGAATGGGATTTATAAATGTATATTGATGCATTTTAAAATCATTTTCTCATATATGCTCGTTTTGTATTTCTAAGATTGATCATGATGTCTTTGAATTTGCGTTCCATTTTGGATTCGAATAAATTGACTGGGCCAAGCTTCTTGGATTGGCTTAGAAGCTTGAGAATTGTTCTCAAGGTTGAAAAGCTTGCAAATGTCCTCGAAGCGCCTCTTCCCGCCCGTCCTAGTGACGATGCAACTCTGGATCAATTGTTGTCCTATCAGAAACATGTGAGTGATTCTGAACAAATGAGTTGCATCATGCTAGCCACGATGGAACCCAAGATACGAAAGCAGCATGAGCATATGGATGCTCATATCGTAGTCCTTCATCTTTGTGAGTTGGTTGATGAGCAAGTGAGATTCGAAAGGTTCGAAGTCTCAAAGCTCCTCTTCACCTCTGAGATGCTAGAAGGTTCATCTGTGGTACTGCTCAATATGCTGAAGACTGTGGAGTCTTCTGAGAAGCATGAGCAGGGGATGGTGCTATTAGTTGATTCCTCGAAGAAAGGTTCTAAGAGGAAGTCAAAGGAACAGCAGAAGGGAAAGAAGAGAAAGGCAAAGAAGGTAGAACTAGCACAAAAGGAAACTTGCCATCATTATGGCAAGTAGGGCCATTTGCGAAGAAAGTGCAAGATTTATCTTGAGTCTGTGAAGAAGAATAAGGCATCGGATGCCCCATCTTCTTCAGATATCTTCGTTATTGATTGTCATTCTATTTCCTCAAACACTTGGGTATTGGATACTGGGTGTGGCTCACATATATGTAAAGACATACATGGGCTAAGGAATAGAAGAAGACTTGTCAGAGGGGAGTCAAATTTGCGAGTTGGCAATGGAGCAAAGGTTGCTGCAGTCGCCATCGGAACTTATTTGCTGAAGCTCCCTAGTGGACTAGTCTTAGAACTGGACAATTGCTATTATGTTCCTTCTCTAAGCAGTCATTGTTTCTATTTCCTGTTTAAATAGAAATGGTTTCCATTTGACGTTTAGTAACAATTGTTGTTATATAACTTTAAATGGCGTACTTTATGGAACTGGAACCTTGAGTAATGGCATTTATACGTTGGACGTATCCAGTGACATTTTCAATATCGAAGCGAGCAACACGCATGCTCAAAAGGATAATCAAATAGACTCCTATATGTGGCATTGTCGTCTTGGCCATATAAGCAAGAAATGCATGTCCGAATTACACCGATGTGGAATTCTGGAATCGTTTGAATTGGATTCATACGATACATACGAATCATGCTTAAAAGGCAAGATGACTAAGTTACCTTTTACTGGAAAAGGTGAACGAGTGGGAGAGTTACTAGGTCTAGTACATACTGATGTATGTGGACCTATGTCAACTCAAGCTTTAGGAGGCTATAGCTACTTCATTACCTTCACCGATGATCACTCACGGTTTGAGTATGTGTTCTTGATGAAACACAAGTCTGAAGCCTTTGAAAGGTTCAAAGAATTCAGAAATGAAGTAGAGAAACAACATGACAAGAGTATTAAAATACTTCGATCGGATCGAGGTGGTGAATACTTAAGTCAAGAGTTTCTTGATTATCTAAGAGACAATGGCATATTGTCTCAATGGACTCCGCCTATACACCACAAAGATAATGGTGTATCCGAGAGGCGAATCGACCTTGTTGGACATGGTCAGTCAATGATGAATCATGCAACTCTTCCCAAGTCCTTTTGGGACTTGCATACCTATTTACTTGTTAAATGTAATGCCTACCAAGGTAGTCTCAACTACTCCATATGAGATATGGAATAGTAAGAAACCTCATGTATCTTACTTGAAGATATGGGGTTGTCCTGCTTATGTGAAGCGGACTGTATCAGACAAATTGGATGCTAAGTCTGATAAATGTCTATTTGTTGGATACCCTAAGGAAACAAGGGGTTACCAATTCTATCATCCTATGGAACAAAAGGTGTTTGTTTCGAGGCATGCTGTGTTTCTAGAGAAAGAGTTTCTCTTGCAAGAAAACAGTGGGAGTGTCGTCGAGCTTGAGGAGGCTCGAGAGACTCAAATAGACATTAATGAGATACCTGGTGAAGCACAACAGCCGACAACTCATAGTGATGAGCAATCGGCTGGACCTATTGTAACACCACATCTTCGTAGATCTGGTAGAACACGCAATATTCCTGAGAGATATGGATTTCTCGTAAGCGAATCGAACGATGTGTTACTCATTGATGATGAGGAGCCTACCAGTTATGAAGAAGTGCTTACAAGTTCAGAAAGGGATAAGTGGCTTGGTGCCATGAAGTCGGAAATTGATTCCATGTATGAAAACCAAGTTTGGAACTTGGTTGACCCACCTAAAGGGATAAAGCCTATAGGGTGCAAGTGGGTTTTCAAGAAGAAAACCGACATGGATGGTAATGTGATTACCTATAAGGCTAGATTGGTGGCGAAAGGATATCGTCAAAAACAAGGTGTTGATTATGACGAAACCTATTCGCCTGTAGCTATGCTTAAATCCATTCGGATGCTCCTGGCCATAGTGGCTCATTATGATTATGAGATATGGCAGATGGATGTGAAAACAGCTTTCCTTAATGGAACCCTGCTCGAGGACGTGTATATGATACAACCTGAGGGTTTCTCATCGGTTGATAAAACCAAGGTATGAAAATTGCGACGGTCCATTTATGGATTGAAGCAAGCATCCAGGAGCTGGAATATCCGTTTTGATGAGACAATCAAAAGTTTGATTTCTCACAAAATCCAGACGAACCTTGTGTGTACAAGAAGGTTAGTGGGAGTGCAGTCGTATTCCTAGTATTGTATGTCGATGACATACTACTTATAGGAAACGATGTTTCAATCTTATAGTCAGTGAAGGTTTGGTTATCCAAGACATTCTCCATGAAAGACCTGGGAGAAGCAACCTACATCCTCGGGATTAAGATCTATAGAGATAGATCGAAACGGTTGCTTGGTCTTTCGCAGTCTGCATATATAGACCGAGTGCTAAAGAGGTTTAGCATGTCGGAATCCAAGAAAGGTTTCCTACCCATCAGGCATGGGGTACACCTTTCGAAGTCTATGTGTCCGCGCACAGAAGACGAGAGGATTTGCATGAGTAAGATTCCCTATGCATCCACAATAGGATCTATCATGTATGCTATGTTATGTACGAGGCCCGATGTATCGTATGCTCTGAGTGTCACGAGCAGATACCAGTCCGATCCAGGAATGGATCATTGGGCGGCTGTTAAGACGATCCTTAAGTACTTGAGAAGAACTAAGGATGTGTTCCTAATATATGGAGAAGGGGACATGGTGATACGCGGGTATACGGATGCCAGCTTCCAGACAGACAAGGATGATTCCAGGTCTCAGTCTGGATACGTGTTCACCTTGAATGGGGGCGCAGTGAGTTGGAAAAGTTCCAAACAAGAGACTGTAGCGGATTCTACCACTGAGGCAGAATACATTGCAGCTTCGGAAGCAGCAAAGGAAGCGGTTTGGATCAAAAAGTTCGTTCATGAACTTGGTGTGATTCCGGCCATTGTTGAAGCAATACCGGTCTACTGCGACAACAATGGAGCAATTGCACAGGCGAAAGAGCCAAGGTCTCATCAACGATCCAAACATGTGCTTCGCCGCTATCATCTTATCAGAGAGATCATCAGTAGGAACGAAATACAAATCGAGAAAATTCCCACTGAAAGGAACTTAGCGGATCCCTTGACTAAGGTATTACCTCAAAATAAGTTTGAGGGTCATGTTCGAGCTTATGGTATTGGATACCGTAGCGATTGGCATTAGGCCAAGTGGGAGTCTGTTAGTAATATATGAGAGATGTCCTAAGGCAATCGCCTTATGTATGAACCATTTATATGATAAATGAAGATTCACTATTTGAGTATACATGTTTTATATATTTGATTGGATCTTAAACTCATTTACTGAATGTCCACGATACGATTCACAGCATGAGAGAATTTGTGATTGGATCACAACTAGTGAGTATCTCTACATGTGTAATTGTGATGTATCGGAATTATCCCTAGTCGATGAATTGATGAATTTGGATACCATCAATTCTGTCGAGACTAGCACGAGGTATACTCCTTGGTGTATCCAAGCAGCTAATTCTCACTGGCTGGAGACATAGTGATGTCCGGAGTTAATCGTGGATGCTAGTTATGGTAACTAGTTCATTGGAGTGACCAGCCGTAAGACTTCATATGGTTCTCTGCATATATAGATATGTCAATGAAGTTCTTACTGTGGCTTAAGTGCGATGTTCCTTTGACTTGCGGTATTCAAGTCATCTTGATCATGGAGACTTATGCTTTGACATCTTAAGCAAACATCTCTAAGGAGATGTGGACCCGGGATGATTGAGTATAAGTCGAAGTGATCGAAGGTGTTTGAATAGCCTATAAAGGATTCACCACTCCTTGCGAGGAGATGTATACCCATGGCCTCTCGTCGGATTGTTACTAAAGTCTTTGGCCAAAGCATTACATATTTAGAGTAAGGTACTCTTCGATACATGTGGAGTAACTAGAATCCGTAGGACGAGGAAATAATACTTGGGCTAGGTGTGACGTAGTCAGTCTAGTGGGGATTGACACAATAGACCATGTCCTGAACCAAGTGGGTATAAGATGAGTGAAGGGAATGGGGCACGAATCATTCGAGCTGCTGAAGGGTTTCAGAAATAGTTCTGGATCAACCGTTGATCTTTTCGGTTAATTGGGGATCATGACGTACTACTAGGTGCCACTCATGATCGTTCTATAATTAATGGTTAATTATAGACGGCCAACATAAACCGAGAACCTATTTGGTCACACGCACAACGAGCGTAATCCAAAGGATTTAAAACGAGCTTGAGAATGGGATTCTCAGACCGAGAGAAACTAGGTTTGGTTGGACCAAACATAAAGCGAGCATGAAATCATTTCAGTCGCAATGGAAGCGTGGATGGGCCAAGTCTTATGAAGAAGTAATGGATAAACCGAAATGGTTTGGTTCTAATCCAATGGATGAGAATAAACCAAAGGGTTTGGTTTATTTTAAACGAATGAACCAAAAGTTGGTTCGGTTCGTTTTAACTTAAAATAAACCATCATGGTTTGGTTTATTTTAACTTATCTTAATGGAGCGGGTTAACGGGCCTAATGGTTATGATCCAATAACCATTAAGAGAATTAGTTCTCTATAAAAGAGGGCTTAATGGATAATTAAGCCCTAATCCAAAAGCCCACCCTTGTAGTTGCTCGGCGCCAACCCTAGGCTGCCGCCCAGCTTGTTGTGCCGCCGTCATCTCCTTGTCGGCGTCCAAGCTTCAGCCGGTGAACCCTCCGGCGACCCTCCGGTGATCTTCCTAGGCCTCGGTGAAAAGGTGAGCACTTGGCTTCCTTGTTTTGGCCGGCACCTACTCCTCCACCAAGCTGTCTAGTTTTCTGGACAGCTTCTTCTCCTCTCGTCGGAGCGTCGTTTGGACGACGGTTAGAGCTCCGACAGCGGATAACTTACCGGGGATTCGATCTCCGGTAATCCTCTGAGGTGGAGGACGAACGATTCGTCAATCGGTTGACGAATACCTCTCCGGAGAAGCGAGTTTTGAGGACTCATTTTGGATCCGAATTTGGATTCGGATCGTGATCATTGAATGTTCACACATACATCGGGTTGTTAACACATTAACAAGTATGCATCATATGCATAGCACCCAACTTCACCTCCCTTTACATCGACCTTGGAGAGAGTCCAACAAGCCGATGCTCCAGGTTAAAGTCAACCCATTAATCGGTACATAGTTTTAATATGGTTAGAGCGCATTCAACCAATTAGCCCAGCTTGGAGAGAGTCCAACAACCAAAGCTAACGATTGACCTCTGACTCTTACCATATTAGTATTAAACTATTTCATGGTTTGAACATATTCGGGTTCGAGCCGGGCTTGGAGAGAGTCCAACAACCCAAACAAGAAACGGAACTCTGGTTCTAACCATATTAATGGAAGGTGTAGGCCTTAATATTGTTTAAGGGTTTTTATGTCTCATCCTCTTTGCATGCAAATAACTATTATCTACATGGCATGACATACATGGCATACATCTACATGTCACGACACGCATGGCATAATGTTATGCATCTAATGCAATTACATGGCATACAATTATGTCATGTATATATTTCCTTATATGTCATAACTATTTATGGAAATAAAATATGTTTAAGATTTAATTCTCCAAATCAAATCATAATTAAATTAGGAAACAAATTTCCAAATCTAATCACATATTTTATTCATGGAATTATTTGATTAAGGAAAATCTATTTAGGAAACCAATTTCCTAAATCATTAAAACTACTTATGGAAATAAAATATTTTAAGATTTGATTTCCCAAATCAAATCATGATTAAATTAGGAAACAAATTTCCAGAATCTAATCAAATATTTTATTTATGGAAAATATCAATTTCCATAAATACTTCTAACTTTCTAAAAGTGGAAGATTTCCATAAATACTTCTAGACTTTCCAAAATTAAAAAATTTCCATAAATACTTCTAAATTTCCAAAATTAGAAAATTTCCAGAAATACATTATGACTATCGCAAAACCATTTTACGATTATGTCTGGCGATGTTATTCGATCATGTTATGACATAGCCAGAATATGAACACAGCGGAAGCAATAAAAATAATAAATACTCCTATTTATTATTTTTATTGCTTCCGCTGTGTTCATGTTTACGAAACATGATCGAACACACACACGCCGCGGTGCCGAAAACCCAACATTAAGGTGGTTCCTTGGAGCTCTTGGTCGGAGCCCACTTCCTCCCTTATTCTCTCTTTGGCAGGCGGCAAGCATCAAGCTTGGAGCTTGGTGGTCGGTTAAAGGAAGGAGAAGAGTTTTGTTTTATTCTTCCTTTTGTTCAGAGTGAACAAAGAAAGGAAGATTGGTGATCTAGAAGGCTTCAACTTTTGGAAGATCGTTGCCCACACGACGTCCAAAAGGAGGAAGGACATACAATAGAAGATCGAGAGGTATAATGCTTGTTTATATTCTTTTGTATTATGTCTACAATTGTTTTTCAATTATATGCATGTTGTATGTTTTGGCATGTGGATAAATTTACTTGGACCCCAAATACAAATGCAAAAATCGGTGATCCATACATCGTCTATTCCGCAGCTATTCGAAGAATAGATGTAGGTTGCTTGAACAACAAGTTTGTTCAAGTGACCACTCTAATCGAATTGCACGATGATGAAACGGTTGCTTGGGTAATCTCTCTTTGTCTAGGATTATTTTTTTTTTAATCCGGGGATGTAGATAGGATCGCCATGAACAAGCGACCAAGTTGAAGTGAAAAGCGAAGTTTCCTACCTTCAAGTGGTATCAGAGCCAGGTTTTCCAGTTTTGTGTGTTCAAGATTCGGTTACTTTTATGCACTTTTCATATATTATATGTGTCGGATAATAGTAGGATGTGCATAGGTTAACTTTTTGGTTGCAGGCATAGGATCCAACTATTATGGACATATATGTGTATGTGATTGTATGTGTGTAATTGAATATTTTGTTGAATCCTCGGGGTTGACGAGGCTAGTATTTAATTTTTTAATTAAGTATGGCATTGTTTAGCCACTCTTTTTATTTTAGTTTACTTTCGATCTAGATTTCATGTACACTCCTTCGTGGAGTATATGATCGATGGATGTAAATTAAAATAGTTTTTCTCGGCTCGGATCTCCGTGTTGGAATGTATACTGAAAGCCTAGCTCTTTTTGTATGAACATTTTATTTTGGAATAAGAATCACATGATCATTGTTTGCATTTTATATATTTATTATATGTGTGTGCATATTGTCTAATATTTTACATTGTAGATAACATGGTGCTTGGTGTGGCACAGAAGATCATGTTATCAGTCCCTTGTAAAATATAAGTAGAGGCTCACAACCAAGATGGTTTTGGACAAACCATTGGCATGGTTGTAGTGTAGCTTGGTATTGTTTTGTCTTGAACATAGAGTTACACTAGTACACTTAGGTGTATTGAGTAGGACCGACATAGAGGTGATTCAATTTATTGCTGACTACATAATTGAATCGGACCTCGGATATTATATTGTACATGCTCTTAATCCCGATATAATAACGGGCACATGTACTTAGTATTTATTTCTTTGATTTACACGAGGGTGAGATTTAGATGGATTAAATCAATATGGCCGGTAAGTTGGGAAATGATATTATTTACATGGTGTGTCGTTGATTATAGGTGGAAACCGTGTCCTATATATTAGGTTGATGATGTCCCCTTGAGGAGCTCATAAGGTTCATCATGTAAACCCAGCTGGTTGACTTAGTCAACATGATGATAAGGTTGAGTGGTACTACTCGAGGAGTTAGACGTTAATTAATTGATGGTCAGTAAATCAAATTAATTGACGGACATTCGATATCTTAAACACGGGGAGATGAATGTACAAATAATATATGGAGCCCATATTAATTTATGGGGGTTGGTGAGGTAGTTCAATGATGATCCTCTAGTGGAATGGAACATCATTGATGGATCAAGTTTGTGTGGTTCCGATCCATCGGGTGGCCAAGATCCAACTCCTCCTTATGGTCCCTATCGTAGCCTGATATAATCCTCATGAAGTCTAGATCCAAGGATGTAAAACAAAACCCTAGAACCAACGGTTGGAATTATATCCCTAGATTCGATGGTTAGGATGAAACCCTAGAATCGACGGTTTGGATTAAATCCCTAGATCCGACGGTTGGGATAAAACCCTAGATCCGACGGTTGGGATGAAACCCTAGATCCGAAGATTGAGATGAAATCCTAGATCCGACGGTTGGGATGAAACCCTAGATCCGACGGTTGGGATAAAACCCTAGATCCGACGGTGGAGATTAAATCCCTAGATCCGACGGTGGAGATTAAAGGAGGCTTAAGCCCAATTCTATAAATAGAGGGCTTAGGTTGGGCGGAAAGAAATGATTCAATTGGATTAGGGTTTTGCCTCTCAAGTGCTTTAGGCGGCTAGGGTTTTTGGATTTGGTTTGGGCGGCAACTAGAAAGGAGATTGGATTGTTTTGTGTGTGATTGTATGTATATTATTTGAATCCTCGGGGTTGACGAGGCTAGATTAGTATTTAATTTTTGTAATTAAATACGACATTGTTTCGCTGCTCATTTTAGTTTACTTTCGATCTAGATTATTTGTACACTCCTTCGTGGAGTATAGGATCGATGGATGTAAATTAAAATGATATATCTCGGCTCGGATCTCTTTGGTGACTTGCACACGGGAAAAGATGGAGCGGACGAGGTGGCGACATGACGGGATGCGTATTGGAGAACAATGCCATAATAGTTGGAAAAATTCTGTTTTTTTTTCATATTTATTGCTTATTTGTTTTATATGCATGTTGTGTATGCTTTAAAATTCCTCAATTTCAATTTACTAAGTGGGAGAGGGATATTTTAATTAATTCTCGCGACCTCCATTACAATTTGATGTGTGATGCAACAAACTTGCACGTTGGCTCTGAGTGCCTTCCTCCCCATCAGATGGGTTTGTTTGCGGATCACTAGGTCAAATAATGGTTATAGGAAATTATTTAGGAGCGTGTGTACTTCCCCATCGGTAAGGCACATAATCCGAAATAATTCCCTTAGTATCGTGTAATGGTGCACACTTAGATGCAAATAAAAGTATCCTCCTCATCGGAGTCACTGCTTTTATTTGTAGGGCTAAAGAGAAACCAACTATTAATTTTATTTGTCAAAAAGTAAGGTTGACAAGATAATAAAATTAATGGGTAAAACCTCCTCTTACAAATGTAGAATTCGTATACGTCCACACTATCGTGGCATGCGATATTCTCGGTGTTTTGAGGTGTTGGTTGATTTCGGAATTTTATTATTTTGAGGAATCAATAATATTTGAAATCTAATATTTTGATCATTGTGATTCTTAGGTTTTTCAAATGGCTTTCAACCCACTTGCTGTGTTATTAAAAGAAAATAAACTTACTGGACCAAACTATATTGATTGGAAAAGAAATCTGGATATTGTCTTAACTGCGGAGGAGTACAAATTTGTACTCTTCGAGGTCTGTCCTCCTAAGCCCACCGATGACTCTGATGAAAAGGAGAAAGAACGTTATAAGAAATGGATCAAGGCAGATGAGAGGCGCGGTGTTACATTTTGGCATCTATGTCAAATGTGCTGCAACATCAGCATCAGGCCATGGCCACAGCTTATGACATGATGTTCAATCTCAAGGAACTTTTCGGACATCAGAGTAGGGCGGCTAGACAGGAGGCGATGAGAAACTTGATGACGACCACCATGATCGAGGGAACACCCGTTAGGGAACATGTTCTCAAGATGATGGCTCATCTTAATGAGATGGAAGTCCTCGGAGCTGAGATCGATGGGGAAACCCAGGTCGATATCATTCTCCAGTCTCTGCCTAGGAGTTTTGAGCAGTTCCGCCTCAATTACAACATGAACAAGAGGTTGTATTCGTTGGCGGAGCTTTTGACAGAACTCCAGGTGGCAGAGGGGCTTTTTCGTCAAAACACTCAAGCCATGGTTGCTCAGAAGGTTTCTTCTTCTAAACCGAAAGGTAAGAAGAAGAAGAAGCAAGGTGGAGCGAAGAAAGTGGCAGTGGGACCTCAGGCAGGAGTGAAGAAGCCGAAAGGCAAGTGCTTCACTTGCAAGCAGACTGGACATTGGAAGGCGGACTGTCCTCGCCGAAAGAACAAAGGTATATCTTCTTGTTTAGTTGTTGAAACATGTTTAGCGGTGTTATCTACGATTACGGTGTGTAGATACAGAGCCCGATCATGTCTGCAATACTTTGCGGGGTTCCAGAAACCCGATGACTAGGCCGAGGAGAGATTCTACCGTCTTCATGGGCAATGCTTCAAAGGTGGCGGCTATTGCAGTGGGAGACGTTTATTTATCTTTTGATAGGAATAAAGTTTTGGTTTTGAGAAATTGTCTTTATGTACCTACTTTTAGAAAGAATTTAATTTCAGTTTCTAAATTTTTTATGGATGGATATTCTGTTTCTTTTAATGACAAAGTGGTTATAAAAAGGAATAGGGAGATTATCTGTTCTGGTACATTGGTTGGCAATTTATATACTCTAGAACCGTAAACTCCCACGATGCATATAGAAGTAAATAACTCATCCTCTAAGTCTAATAAGAGAAAAGAACCTTCGCAAATGAACCAGACATATCTTTGGCATCTAAGGCTTGGTCATATTAACCTAAGCAGAATTTAAAGGTTGATAGCTGATGGACCTTTGGGTTCATTAGTGGTGGAGGATCTCCCAACCTGCGAATCTTGCTTGGAAGGTAAAATGACCAAGAGGCCTTTCAAGTCAAAGGGGTATAGAGCCAAAGATGTGTTAGAATTGGTTCATTCTGATCTGTGCGGTCCTATGACTATCCAGGCTAGAGGTGGCTTTGAATACTTCGTCTCTTTTATAGACGATTATTCAAGGTATGGATACATTTACTTGATGCGCCGCAAGTCTGAATGCTTTGACAGGTTCAAAGAATTCAAGGCTGATGTGGAGAACCGTCAAGGTAAAAGTATCAAGACACTACGATCTGATCGTGGTGGCGAGTACCTCTTGGGAGAGTTTAGGAGTTACTTATCAGAGGCTGAGATTCAATCCCAATTGTCCGTACCTGGCACACCCCAGCAAAATGGTGTGGCGGATCGAAGGAACAGGACTCTTATGGAGATGGTCAGATCTATGATGAGTTATTCTGAGTTACCTGATTCGTTCTGGGAGTTTGCTCTGGAAACAGCAGCACACATTCTGAACTTGGTTTCATCTAAGTCAGTACCCTCTACTCCCACAAAGTTGTGGACTGGGCAAAAGCCTAGTCTAAGACATATTCGGATTTGGGGTAGTCCAGCACATGTACTGAAGGGAGATGCTGGTAAGTTAGAATCTCGTACAGAAGTACGATTGTTTGTTGGCTACCCTAAGGGAACGAAGGGTGGTTTATTTTATAGTCCTAGAGATTAGAAGGTGATCGTGAGTACGAATGCCAGATTTCTAGAGGAGGACTATATGATGAACCACAAGCCCACGAGTAGGATTGTTCTTGAGGAGTTGATAGGGGAAGTCCCGACTTCAGTACCACCGGTACAAGAAGAGTTACCACAAGTCACTGCACCGCGTGTCACAGAGCATACACAGGAGGCACCTCGTCGTAGTGGGAGGGTTGTTAAACAACCCGAGAGATTCATGTTTTTGGGAGAGTCTTCGGACTTAGTCTCTGGTGAACATGAACCTGATCCCTGGACATATGACGAGGCACTCCAAGATAGAGATGCGGTATCTTGGCAAAGAGCGATGAATTCAAAGATAGAATCTATGGATTCTAATCAGGTCTGGGAGCTAGTAGAACCACCCGATGGTGTAAAATCCATTGGATGCAAGTGGATCTACAAGAGAAAGAGAGGAGTAGATGGGAAGGTTGAGACCTTCAAAGCTAGGCTTGTTGCGAAAGGGTATACTCAGAAAGAGAGTATCGATTATGAGGAGACCTTTTCGTCGGTAGCTATGCTTAAGTCTATCCGGATTCTCTTATCTATAGCTGCTCATATGGATTATGAGATTTGGTAGATGGATGTCAAGACAGCTTTCCTTAACGGAAGTCTTGAGGAGAACATCTATATGCGGCAACCAGAGGGATTCATTGCTAAAGGCAAAGAGCATCTTGTATGTAAGCTTAATCGGTCCATTTATGGATTGAAGCAAGCTTCTAGATCTTGGAACATCCGCTTTGATGAGGTAATCCAGTCATATGGATTTATTCAAAGTCCGGATGAGCCTTGTGTATACAAGAGGTGTGACGGAAATGTAATAGTGTTTCTTGTACTATACGTAGATGGCATTTTGTTAGTTGGCAACAATATCAAAGTGTTATCAGACGTAAGGGTATGGTTGTCCAAACAGTTTGAAATAAAGGACTTGGGAGAAGTGGGACACATCCTTGGGATCAAGGTAATAAGGGATCGCAAGAAAAGGATGTTGTGCTTATCTCAAGCTTTATACATTGACACTATCCTTGCTCGTTTTAGCATGCAGAACTCCAAGAAAGTTTTTCTACCTTTTAGGCATAGAGTTCCTTTATCTAAAGAGATGTGTCCCAAAACATCAAAGGAGATAGAGGACATGAAGGCGGTTCCTTATGCTTCGGCAGTAGGAAGCCTCATGTATGCTATGCTATGTACGAGACCAGATATCTGCTTTGCCGTGGGCATGGTTAGCAGATATCAGAGTAATCCTGGACAGGGACATTGGACTGCGGTAAAGCATATATTGAAGTACCTGAGAAGGACTAGGGATTATATGCTGGTTTACCGGGCAGATCAATTAGTTCCTGTAGGTTACATGGATTCAGATTTTCAATCAGATAGAGACAACAGTAAGTCTACCTTGGAGTTTGTGTTTACTTTTGGAGGTGGAGCCATAGTATGGAGGAGTGTCAAGCAGAAATGCATGGCGGACTCTACCATGGAAGCTGAGTATGTGGCAGCCTCTGAGGCAGCCAAGGAAGCTGTATGGCTCAGGAACTTCTTGATGGACTTGGATGTGATTCCTGGTTTGCCCAGAACTATCACAATTTATTGTGATAACAGTGGTGCAGTTGCAAACTCGAAGGAACCACGAGCCCACAAGGAGAGCAAACACATAGAGCGCAAGTACCACATTATACGAGAGATCGTAAAGCGAGGAGAAGTTATTGTCGCCAAGATTGCATTAGAGGATAACCTGGCGGATCCATTCACTAAGGCCCTTCCAGCGAAAGCGTTTGATAGGCATGTGGAGGACATGGGGATCAGATGTATGGAAGTGTGATGACAGCATAGTCTTTTAGTATAAGTGGGAGATTGTTGGAATGTATACTGAAAGCCTAGCTCTTTTTGTATGAACATTTTATTTTGGAATAAGAATCACATGATCATTGTTTGCACTTTATATATTTATTATATGTGTGTGCATATTGTCTAATATTTTACATTGTAGATAACATGGTGCTTGGTGTGGCACAGAAGATCATGTTATCAGTCCCTTGTAAAATATAAGTAGAGGCTCACAACCAAGATGGTTTTGGACAAACCATTGGCATGGTTGTAGTGTAGCTTGGTATTGTTTTGTCTTGAACATAGAGTTACACTAGTACACTTAGGTGTATTGAGCAGGACCGACATAGAGGTGATTCAATTTATTGCTGACTACATAATTGAATCGGACCTCGGATATTATGTTGTACATGCTCTTAATCCCGATATAATAACGGGCACATGTACTTAGTATTTATTTCTTTGATTTACCAGAGGGTGAGATTTATATGGATTAAATCAATATGCCCGGTAAGTTGGGAAATGATATTATTTACATGGTGTGCCGTTGATTATAGGAGGAAACCGTGTCCTATATATTAGGTTGATGATGTCCCCTTGAGGAGCTCATAAGGTTCATCATGTAAACCCAGCTGGTTGACTTAGTCAACATGATGATAAGGTTGAGTGGTACTACTCGAGGAGTTAGACGTTAATTAATTGATGGTCAGTAAATCAAATTAATTGACGGACATTCGATATCTTAAACACGGGGAGATGAATGTACAAATAATATATGGAGCCCATATTAATTTATGGGGGTTGGTGAGGTAGTTTAATGATGATCCTCTAGTGGAATGGAACATCATTGATGGATCAAGTTTGTGTGGTTCCGATCCATCGGGTGGCCAAGATCCAACTCTTCCTTATGGTCCCTATCGTAGCCTGATATAATCCTCATGAAGTCTAGATCCAAGGATGTAAAACAAAACCCTAGAACCAACGGTTGGGATTAAATCCCTAGATCCGATGGTTAGGATGAAACCCTAGAATCGACGGTTGGGATTAAATCCCTAGATCCGACGGTTGGGATAAAACCCTAGATCCTGTAGGGAATTCTTTATGCCAAATGGCATATGCGCAACGGAAAAATTAGGATCCCTTCCAAGTGATCCATGCGAAAGCAAACTTGTATAAAATAAATTTCTCTAAACCAAGCCTATCTTATAGGAGAGTTCTACCTTTGTTGCGTGCCCTTTGCAATCCCACTTTTCCTTTCGGTTTGTTGGATCTTTAGCACGTTCAAGTGTCCGTGCCTCTATACGTATCCACACGAGCATGCTCTTGTCTCACAAAAGGAAAACTAGAAGAGCTCTCCTTTACTTCTTGCTAGAGAAGTCCCTAAAGGAGAGGAAGAGAGGGAAAAGGAGAAAGGAAGAAGAAGACTCCTCTTCTTGCTAGCCTACACTCACAAACCCACACAACTAAAGCTTCCACCAAGCTTTCTCACCACTAACACAACCAAAGCTTCCACCAACAACAAAAGCCAATCCCCCATTTGGCCGGCCACTTAGGGTGTCTTTTATAGGGTTGGAAAAACCCTTTCACCTCCACACATTCAATGCAATCCATTGCATTGAGACATATCCTTGTTTGGCCGGCCACTTAAGGAGACAAAACCATTTTGTTTCCTTCCACCTTAACTAGCTTAGGTGGATGCTTAGGTGGCATGCTTATGTGGCATGCTTATGTGGCATTCTTATGTGGCATTCATGCATGTTGAATTAATCTTATTAATTCAATTAAGCTTATGTTATCATATTGAATTAATCTTATTAATTCAATCATATTGAATTAATCTTATTAATTCAATTAAGCTTATGTTATCATATTGAATTAATCTTATTAAATCAATAAGGTAACATATTGAATTAATCTCATTAAATCAATTAGCTAAAATTCTCATTAAGCTTAAAGTCCAAAAACCATTTTGTACTTAAGCTTATTCCCAAATTATTCTAGTCAAACTAGAATACTCTAATTCCTCTAATTATCATGCTCTTTGTGTGTGACCCTATAGGCTCTCATAACGTTGGCAGTGGATCTAAACTCTTTTAGATACACAAGCAATGAGCGGCATCTAGCAATACATCATTGCTACCCAAGTTACGAAATAAGTCAAGATCCGACTAACCTTTGACTACTATAATATATGACCGTGTCCTTCTATCCTTGATATCGATTGATCAATGAGGCATAGGCCGTGTCATCCTCGATCAATCTATGTGTTTCTTGATCCCTGAGTAAACTAACTCAAACAAATGAGCTCAATATCTCATATTGACTCATTCGAGCATGGCCATGCGTTTTAGTAGTTCTACTCAATCAAGGGCCCACCGATATCACTCTCGTCATATGAGAGGGATAGATCCCATCTACATCACTCACATCCCTCCGCATAATTTGTTATATACCCAGTAATCGCCTTTATGGTCCACCCTGTTACGGGTGACGTTTGACGATACCAAAGTACATAACTCCTTATGTAGGGAACCATAGTGACTTCAGGTCTAAGGACTATTCATACCAATAGTCACATGAGAAAGTTTATGACACTCATATAACGATCCATGAAACTTTCTCATGGCGGGTCAGTTCAGTATATATTCTCCAATATATACCCATGTGTCAACTTGATATCATATATCCATGACTTGTGAGATCAAGTCATCAATTGACCTACATGCTAGTCTTTATGTATTAATATTGCCCTTGCATATTAATACTCGACTAGGAACATTTAGGAAAGTGTTCTCTACAGCCTCTCATAATCAATTCGATTGATGTCTGTGTAGATAAGAACCTACTTTTCTAGGGCATTATTATATTTAAATTAGGCACAAGCAAGATGTAAATATAATAACCAATCCTTTGCCTTTATAGAATATGATACAAAATGTTCCCTATTCAACCATCACATGATTGGTTCTAGGGCTTTAACTAACAATCTCCCACTAGCACTAGTACCAATCACTATGATATCTAATACCTAGTGACCTAGTGTGACCATCATGCTTCCTCTGTGCCAAAGCCTTGGTCAATGGATCTGCGATGTTAGCTTCTGTCGGTACTCTGCATATCCTCACATCTCCTCTATCGATGATCTCTCGAATGAGATGGAAGCGCCACAGTATGTGTTTGGTCCATTGATGTGATCGAGGTTCCTTAGCCTGTGCAATAGCCCCATTGTTGTCACAATAGAGGTCTATTGGATCTGCAATGCTAGGAACTACCCCAAGTTCACCGATGAACTTACGGGCCAAACACCTCCTTTGCTTTGCATCGATGTCGCAATATACTGGCTTCATTGTAGAATCAGAATCGTGTCCTCGCTTGAACTCTTCTAGCTCACACTCCACCATTCGAGCAAAACACGCACTCGATTGCGATCTATAGTCATCCTTGTCTGCTTGGAAGCTTGCATCATCGTAACCCTTCTGATTAGCTCCTCATTGCCTCAAATATCGGGAAATATTCTTTCGTTCTTCGTAAGTACTTAAGAATATTTTTGACCGCTATCCAAATGACTTTCACCGGATCGATCGTATCTACTCGTCATGCTCAAAGCATACGAGGACGTCGTGAGAGTACAAAGCATGGCGTGCATGATAGACCCTATAGGCGATGCATAAGGGATCTTATCCATGCGATCTCTCTCCTCCTTAGAAGAGGACATTGAGTCTTGAAGACTCACACCATGTGATAAAGCGAAACCCTTTCTTAGTATTTTGCATAGCAAAAGCGATCTAGCACTTTATCAATGTATGTACTGACTTAGGCCAAGTAATCTTCTAGATCTATCTCTATAGATCTTGATGCCTAGAATATAGGCACTTCACCTAAGTCCTTCATCGAGAAACAATTCCTAACCACATCTTCACAGTGGAGTGAGGGAATATCATTTCCGATGAGAAGTATGTCATCTACATACAAGACAAGAAATACAATGTGCTCCACTATTTCTCTTGTAGACACAAGGCTCATCTTCATTCTTGATGAAACCAAACTCTTTGATTGCATCATCGAATCAAGATTCCAGAGAGGCTTGCTTTAGTCCATAAATGGACCTTTGCGGTTTGCATACCTTTCAGATGCTTTGGATCTTCAAAACCCTCGTTGTGTCATGTACACATCCTCGAGTAGCTTCCATTCGAAAAGCGGTTTTGACATCCATCTGCCAGATCTTATAATCATGGTAGGTCGCAATAGCAAGTATGATCCGAATGGATTTAAGCATCATAGCGTGAAAAGGTTTCTTCATAGTCAATACCATGAATTTGTTTGAATCCTTTAGCCACCAATCTACCTTTATAGGTATGCTTATTACCATCCATGTCAGTCTTTACTTTAAAGACCCACTTACACCCAATGGGTTTTACCCCTTCAGGTGGATCAACCAAAGTCCATACTTGGTTAGTGTACATGGATTCCATTTCGGATCTCATGGCCTCTAGCCATTTCTCGGAATCTGGGCTCATCATAGCTTCTTTATAGGATGTAGGCTCGTCAAGATTGATAAGCAGTACATCACCGTTGTCACCAAGAGAAAAGAATATCTCTCGGGTTGACGACGGATCCTATTAGATCTACGAAGAGGTTGGTCTACTTGAGCAGTGTTTGCTCCACAACTCTTTGGGCAACAAATTCCTCATCCACAACACTTTGTGGTGCTCATTTTCCATCGAAGCCTTAGTGTTATCATCATCTTGAACTTCTTCAAGATGAATTTTACTCCCACTAGTATTTCTAGAAATAAATTCTCTTTCTAGAAAGGCGATGATTTCCGCAACAAACACCTTGCCAAGTGTGGGATTGTAAAAGTAATATCCCTTAGTTTCCTTGGGATATCCTACAAAATAACACTTATCGATTTGGGTCCTAGTTTATCCGAGACTTGGCGTCTAACGTAAGCTTCACAACCCCAAATCTTTATAAAAGACATTTTGGGACTCTTCGGTCCATATCGTATATGGTGTCTTTTCTACTGGCTTTTGATGGAACGCGATTAAGTGTGAAAGCGGTGTCTCTAGAGCTAAACCCCAAAAGGAAGTAGGTAGATCGATCGGCTCATCATTGATCGTACCATATCTAATAGAGTACGATTTCTCCTCTCGGATACACCATTCCATTGTGGTGTTCGGTGGAGTGAGTTGGGATATTATCCCACACTCACCAGTGATCACGAAACTCTTGACTAAGGTATTCACCACCTCGATCCGATCGAAGTAGCTTAATCGCTTACCAAGTTGGTTTTGTACTTCATTCTTGAATTCTTTGAACTTTTCAAAGGATTCGACTTATGTCTCATCAAATATAAGTAGCCAAATCTACTCATATCATCGGAAAGTAATAAAGTACTTATAGCCTCCTCTGGCCCGACATTGAAAGGGCCACATACATCGGTATGTATGAGTCCTAACAAATCCGTCGCTCTCTCGCCATGTCCACTAAATGGAGTTTTAGTCATCTTTCCTAAAAGAAAAGACTCGCATACCTCATATGATTCAAAATCAAATGAGTCCAATAATCCATCTTTATGGAGTTGGGATATGCGTTTTTCATTTATGTGACCTAGGCGATGATGAAGATATATGTCAGTTCAAATCATTCGATTTGAACCGTTTGGTATTTACGTTATAAATTGGGTTTTCTAAATCTAGAACATAGAGACCATTCATAAGTGGTGCATTACAATAGAACATTTCATTTAAATAAATGGAACAACATTTGTCCTTTATTATAAAAGAAAAGTTTTTCTTGTCTAAACAAGATACAGAGATTATGTTCTTTGTCAATGCAGGTACATAAAAGCACTCCTCTAGTTCTAAGATAAGTCCAGTGGGCAAAGACAAAGAATATGTTCCTACAGCTACAGCAGCAACTTTTGCGCCATTGCCTACTCGTAGGTCCACTTCGCCCTTTGCCATTATTCTACTATTTCTCAGTCCCTGCACATTAGTACAAATGTGAGATGCACATCCGGTATCTAATACCCATGTAGAAGAAATAGATAGATTAACTTCTATAACGTGTATACCTGAGGCAGAAGTCCCACTTCTCTTGTTCTTTACTTCCTCAAGGTAGACTTTTGCCCGCTTCCAAAGGTCCAATCTTACCGCAATGGAAGCAGTCCCCTTCCTTAGGTACTTTACCTTTACCCTTTGAAGTGGATGAATTGGCCTTGCTTTTGGCTTGGGTCTTACCCTTGCCTTTGCGCTTACCTTTGTCCTTCTTGACCATTAGTACATTACTAACTTTCTTCTTGAGATTTGGTTCAGCAGTTCTTAACATGCTGAGAATCTCAGGCAAAGGTTTATCAATTTCATTCATGTTATAATTCATGACGAATTGATTGTATGCTTCCGGCAACGATTGCAGGATAACATCAGTTGCCAATTCTTGGCTCAGTGGAAAACCTAGTCTTTCAAGGTTCTCAACGTACCCAATCATTTTGAGTACGTGAGTTCCTACAGGTGTTCCTTCTTGCATCTTGCATGCAAAAAGAGCCTTAGACACTTCAAAACGCTCGTGCCTAGCTTGTCCTTGATATAGTTGTTTCAAGTGCTCAACCATATCATAGGCATCCATGTTCTCATGTTGCTTCTGAAGCTCAGAGTTTATGGTGGCAAGCATAAGACATGACACATCTAATGCGTCATCTTGATGCTTCTTATAAGCATCCTTTTCAAAGACGAGTGAGGCGGGGTATTTCGGGGTAGATTGCTCTAGGACATATAGTTTGCGTTCTTGCTTGAGGATAATCCTCAAGTTCCTATACCAGTCAAGAAAGTTTGCTCCATTGAGCTTGTCCTTCTCAAGGACAGATCGCAAGTTGAGGTGGTGTGTCGTGTTAGATGACATGGTGATCTACAACATTAAAATGCAAAGTTAAGTATCATACCTAAATCATTTAATTAGGCCTTTAATTAAATGAGGCTCCCACTAAATTCTCATAGCTACTATTTAGCTATAAATTTATATGGGATAAAGATCCACATCATAATTTGTCTTGAGTTAGCTTTGGCTAATCGCCCAAGACGTAGTATAATTAGGTAGGCAATCTTTTGCCAATTACATCTGATGTAACTCTTTAATAGCTTTGGTTAAGTTTTAGATTAGTTTAGTGTTTATTCCTAAACCAACTTCAGCCGTGGCAAGGCACAGGCCTTCTTGGATATCGAGCAACGACCACTTCTAAGACAAAGCCGATGTTCTAAATCACACAAAACTAATGTTAACACTTATGTTCAAAGCTAATATATGCCTCTACTTTCTTAACCAATTAAGAAAACACTTAATTAAGTCTTAACCAAGGCGATAGCGGGACATCACGATTGTCCACTCGCACCCCTCCAAGATAAAATGCATTGCTTTGCTTTTGGCAAACCCAATAACAAATGATCGAGGAAGTAGTGAGTACCAACTTTGGTAGGCATATCGTTTAGACTTATTAAGAAATAAACATGTATCATATACATATTAGCATACATCACATATAAGCTAAACTAATCATGCATCACATACAAGCTAAACTAACATGCATCACATACATATTAAACTAACGTGTCATGGTTATGGCCCTTATTCTACAATCTTCTCAAGCCAATGAAAAGATTGATTGGTCAACCTAGTGACAGCTTCTTCTCCTAAGTGCTTCCTTTTGGTTGTCTTGTGTGTTGACTTCCTCCTTGTAACCTCATCTTCCAATGGACCCTCCATCCTTGTTTTGTACATTACAAAGGAGAAATACTCGAGTTACATTCGAGTCTAAAACTAATTTTACAACAAGAATATTAGGAGAAAGGCACGACACGCAGGCCGTATTAAGAATTACAACACACAATCACAAACTTTTTGGGACTAGGCCATAACCAAGCACCATGTCATTTTAACTTTTAAAAGACATTGGATATTTTATTATGTTTGAAAATTTGCTAATGCAATTATCAACTCATAATAAAATTTATCCTACTTCTATATCACATATAAAATAGAGAAAACCTATTTTTATACGATCTTTCGCAAGTGGCTCTGATACCACTGTAGGGAATTCTTTATGCCAAATGGCATATGCGCAACGGAAAAATTAGGATCCCTTCCAAGTGATCCATGCGAAAGCAAACTGGTATAAAATAAATTTCTCTAAACCAAGCCTATCTTATAGGAGAGTTCTACCTTTGTTGCGTGCCCTTTGCAATCCCGCTTTTCCTTTCGGTTTGTTGGATCTTTAGCACGTTCAAGTGTCCGTGCCTCTATACGTATCCACACGAGCACGCTCTTGTCTCACAAAAGGAAAACTAGAAGAGCTCTCCTTTACTTCTTGCTAGAGAAGTCCCTAAAGGAGAGGAAGAGAGGGAAAAGGAGAAAGGAAGAAGAAGACTCCTCTTCTTGCTAGCCTACACTCACAAACCCACACAACTAAAGCTTCCACCAAGCTTTCTCACCACTAACACAACCAAAGCTTCCACCAACAACAAAAGCCAATCCCCCATTTGGCCGGCCACTTAGGGTGTCTTTTATAGGGTTGGAAAAACCCTTTCACCTCCACACATTCAATGCAATCCATTGCATTGAGACATATCCTTGTTTGGCCGGCCACTTAAGGAGACAAAACCATTTTGTTTCCTTCCACCTTAACTAGCTTAGGTGGATGCTTAGGTGGCATGCTTATGTGGCATGCTTATGTGGCATTCTTATGTGGCATTCATGCATGTTGAATTAATCTTATTAATTCAATTAAGCTTATGTTATCATATTGAATTAATCTTATTAATTCAATCATATTGAATTAATCTTATTAATTCAATTAAGCTTATGTTATCATATTGAATTAATCTTATTAAATCAATAAGGTAACATATTGAATTAATCTCATTAAATCAATTAGCTAAAATTCTCATTAAGCTTAAAGTCCAAAAACCATTTTGTACTTAAGCTTATTCCCAAATTATTCTAGTCAAACTAGAATACTCTAATTCCTCTAATTATCATGCTCTTTGTGTGTGACCCTATAGGCTCATAACGTTGGCAGTGGATCTAAACTCTTTTAGATACACAAGCAATGAGCGGCATCTAGCAATACATCATTGCTACCCAAGTTACGAGATAAGTCAAGATCCGACTAACCTTTCCGTGACTACTATAATATATGACCGTGTCCTTCTATCCTTGATATCAGATTGATCAATGAGGCATAGACCGTGTCATCCTCGATCAATCTATGTGTTTCTTGACCCCTGAGTAAACTAACTCAAACAAATGAGCTCAATATCTCATATTGACTCATTCGAGCATGGCCATGCGTTTTAGTAGTTCTACTCAATCAAGGGGCCCACCGATATCACTCTCGTCATATGAGAGGGATAGATCCCATCTACATCACTCACATCCCTCCACATAATTTGTTATATACCCAGTAATCGCCTTTATGGTCCACCCTGTTACGGGTGACGTTTGACGATACCAAAGTACATAACTCCTTATGTAGGGAACCATAGTGACTTCAGGTCTAAGGACTATTCATACCAATAGTCACATGTGAAAGTTTATGACACTCATATAACGATCCATGAAACTTTCTCATGGCGGGTCAGTTCAGTATATATTCTCCAATATATACCCATGTGTCAACTTGATATCATATATCCATGACTTGTGAGATCAAGTCATCAATTGACCTACATGCTAGTCTTTATGTATTAATATTGCCCTTGCATATTAATACTCGACTAGGAACATTTAGGAAAGTGTTCTCTACAGCCTCTCATAATCAATTCTGCCAATTGATGTGCTGTAGATAAGAACCTACTTTTCTAGGGCATTATTATATTTAAATTAGCTGGCACAAGCAAGATGTAAATATAATAACCAATCCTTTGCCTTTATAGAATATGATACAAAATGTTCCCTATTCAACCATCACATGATTGGTTCTAGGGCTTTAACTAACAGATCCGACGGTTGGGATGAAACCCTAGATCCGAAGATTGGGATGAAATCCTAGATCTGACGGTTGGGATGAAACCCTAGATCCGACGGTTGGGATAAAACCCTAGATCCGACGGTGGAGATTAAATCCCTAGATCCGACGGTGGAGATTAAAGGAGGCTTAAGCCCAATTCTATAAATAGAGGGCTTAGGTTGGGCGGCAAGAAATGGTTCAATTGGATTAGGGTTTTACCTCTCAAGTTCTTTAGGCAGCTAGGGTTTTTGGATTTGGTTTGGGCGGCAACTAGAAAGGAGATTAGGGTTTCCTCCTTTGCTCCTTGGTGGCCGGCGCTCACTCCTTCCTTCTCCTAGCTTTGGCCGGCCCTCTTCCTCCTCCTTTGCTCCTTGGTGGCCGGCGGTTCTCCAACACCTTGGTGGCCGACACTTCTCCAACTTCTAGGTGACCGGCGGAAAGATTGCAACAAGTTGATCGGCGCTCATCCATTCATTCCTTGGCCGGCGGTTACATCGAGCTCTTTTGATTGGTGGCCGGTTCTAGAAAGGAGGAGTTTTTGTTTTGTTCTTCTCTTTGTTCGCAGTGAACAAGGAAGGGAAGAACGCGATCTAGAAGGCTTCTACTCGTGGAGGATCTTCGCCCACACGTCGTCCACGAGGAGGATAGGACATACGGTAGAAGATCGTGAGGTATAAAAGTTTTACAACTTTATTTTCTGATCTTAGCATGTTCTTTTATGTGTTGATTATACAAGTGTGCATTGGTATATATTTTGTATAATCATGGACACCGAAGACAAACACAAAAACCGGCGATCCGTCCGTCGTCTCTTCCGCGGCTAACCAACTAGAAGAGTTGTGTTGCTTGAACAACTAGTTTGTTCAAGCGATCAGTCAAGTTGTTAGCACGACGACGAATTGGTTGTGCTAAGGAAAATCATCCCATCCGGATTAATTCTTTCATTAGTGAAAATTTTAATCCGGGGACATGGGAGCCAATGAGCCTCCGAAGCAACTCCCTATACTCCGAATGGCTTGTACATGGCGTAGGGAGGATCGAACGAGATGGCGATACGACGGGAGGTATATTGGAGACAAAAGACATAATAGTTGGAAAATATTTCTTTTTCATATTTATTGCTTATTGTTTGATATGCATGTCGTAGGCTAGAAAATTCCTCAATTTTAAATTACTAAGTGGGAGAGGGATATTTTTATAAATTCCCACGGCCTCCATTACGATTTGACATGTGATGCAAACAAACTTGCGCGTCGGCTCTGAGTGCCTTCCTCCACATCGGATGAGTTTGTTTACGGATTACAAGGTCGAATATGGTTATAGGAAATTATTAAGGAGCGTGTGTACTTCCCCATCGGAAGGCACATAACCCAAGATAATTACCATGGTACCGAGTAATGGTGAACACTTAGATACAAATAGAAGTATCCTTCCCATCAGAGTCACTGCTTTTATTTGTAGGGCCGAAGAGGAACCAACTATTAATTTTATTTGTCAAAAAGTTAGGTTGACAAAATAGTAAAATTAATGGGTAAAACCTCCTCTTACAAATATAGAATTTGTATACGTCCACACTATTGTGGCATACAATATTCTCGGTGTTTTGAGGTGTTGGTTGATTTTTAAATTTTATTATTTTAGGAATCATTAATTTTTTGAAATCTAATGTTTTGATCTATGTGATTCTTAGGTTTTTTCAAAAATGACTTTCAACCCGCTTGCTGTGACACTAAAAGAAAATAAACTTACTGGACCCAATTATGTTGATTGGAAGAGGAATCTTGACATTGTATTGACTGCTGAGGAATACAAATATGTACTCCTCGAAGAGTGCCCTCTTAAGCCTGCGGATGATTCTGGGGAAAAGGAGAAGGAGAGTTATAAGAAGTGGATTAATGCCGATGAGATGGTATGATGTTACATTTTGGCATCTATGTCAAATGTACTACAACATCAGCATCAAGCCATGCCCACTACTTATGACATGATGCTCAATCTCAAAGAGCTTTTCGGACACCAGAATCGGGCTGCTAGACAGGAAGCCATGAGGAACTTGATGATGATGACCATGATCGAGGGAACACCCGTAAGGGATCATGTTCTCAAGATGATGGCTCATTTGAATGAGCTGGAAGTCCTCAGAGCTGAAATAGATGGGGAAACCCAGGTCGATAACTTTCTCCAGTCTCTACCTAGGAGTTTTGAGTAGTTTCGCCTGAACTACAACATGAACAAGAGGTTGTATTCGTTGGCATGAGCTTCCGATGTAACTCCAAAGCATGCAGTGCTATTTCACAGAGTGCTCAAAGCAGGCCATGGTTGCCCAAAAGGCTTCTACTTCTAAGTCGAAAGGCAAGAAGAAGAAGAAATAAGCTGGGGCAAAGGCGGCAGGAGGAACTCAGGGAGGAGTGAAGAAGCCGAAAGTCAAGTGCTTCACTTGCAAGTAGACTGGACACTGGAAGAAGGACTGCCTCAATTGCAAGCATAACAAAAGTATATCTTTTGGTCTAGTCGTTGAAACATGTTTAGCAGTGTTATCTACCGACACCTAGTGTGCAGAAATGGGAGCCACTGATCATGTATGCAATACTTTGCAGGGGTTCCAGAAAACCAGACGACTGGCTGAGGGGGAGATTACCGTATATTTGGGCGATGCCACGAAGGTGGCGGCTGTTGTAGTGGGAGATGTTTATTTGTCTTTTGAGAGGAATAAAGTTTTGGTTCTTTAAAATTGCCTTTATGTACCTTTATTTAGAAAGAATTTGATTTCGATTTCTAAATTGTTTATGGATGGATATTTTATTTCTTTTAATGACAGAGTTGTTATAAAAAGGAATAGGGGGATTATCTGTTCTGGTGCATTGATAGGAAATTTATATACACTTGAACCAAAAGCTCCCACGATGCAAATAGAAGTTAATAACTCATCTTCTAATTCCAATAAGAGAAAAGAACCTTCGAAGATGAACCAAACATATCTTTGGCATCTAAGACTTGGTCATATTAACCTAAGCAGAATTCAAAGGTTGATAGCTGATGGACCTTTGGGTTCATTAGTGGTGGAAGATTTCACAACCTGCGAATCTTGCTTGGAGGGTAAAATGACCGAGAGGCCTTTTATGGCTAAGGGGTATAGAGCCAAAGATGTGTTGGAATTGGTTCATTCTGATTTGTATGGTCCTATGTCTATCCAAGCTAGAGGTGGTTTTGATTATTTCGTCTCTTTCATAGACGATTATTCAAGATATGGATACATTTACTTGATGCGCCGCAAGTCTGAATCCTTTGACAAGTTCAAAGAATTCAAGACTGATGTGAAGAAACATCAAGGTAAAAGTATCAAGACACTACGATCATATCATTGTGGTGAGTACCTCTTGGGAGAGTTTAGGAATTACTTATCAGAGGCTGGGATTCAATCCCAATTGTCTGCACCTAGCACAGCCCAACAGAATGGTGTAGCAGAGCGAAGGAATAGGACTCTTATGGAGATGGTTAGATCGATGATGAGTTATTCTGAGTTGCCAGATTCGTTCTGGGGATATGCTCTAGATACAGTTGTGTATATTCTGAACTTGGTACCATCTAAATCAGTGCCTTCTACTCCCACAGAATTGTGGACTGGGCGAAAGCCTAGTTTAAGACATATTCGGATTTGGGGGAGTCCAGCACATGTGCTGAAGGCAGATGCTGGTAAGTTGGAACCTCGTACAAAAGTACGCATATTCATTGGCTATCCTAGAGGAACGAAAGGAGGTTTGTTTTATAGTCCTAGAGATCAGAGGGTGATCGTTAGCACGAACGCCAGATTTCTAGAGGATGACTATGTGATGAACCACAAGCCCATGAGTAAGATTGTTCTAGAGGAATTGAAATAGGAAGTCACTACTTTAGTACCATCGGTACAAGAGGATATACCACAACTCACTGCACTACGTGTCACAAAGGATACACAGGTGATACCTCGTCGTAGTGGGAGGGTTGTGAGATAGCCTGATAGATTTATGTTCTTGAGAGAATCTTCTGATTTTGTCCTTGGCGAACGAGAACCTAATCCCTGGACATATGATGAGGCAATCCAAGATAAAGATGCGGTATCTTGGCAAAGTGTAATGAATGCTGAGATTGAATCTATGGATTCAAATTAGGTCTGGGAGCTAGTAGAACCACCCAATGATGTAAAAACCATTGGATGCAAGTGGATCTACAAAAGAGAGGAATAGACAGGAAGGTTGAGACCTTCAAAGCAAGGCTTGTTGTGAAGGGGTATACTCAGAAAGAGGGTATCGATAATGAGGAAACCTTTTCATCGGTAGTCATGCTTAAGTCTATCCGGATTCTCATATGGATTATGAGGTATGGCAGATGGATATCAAGACAGCTTTCCTTAATGGAAGTCTTAAGGAAAATATCTATATGAAGCAACCAGAGGGATTCATTGCAAAGGGGAAAGAGCATCTTGTGTGCAAGCTTAATCGGTCCATTTATGAATTGAAGCAAGCTTTGAGGTCTTGGAACATCCACTTTTATGAGGTAATCCAGTCTTATGGATTTATTCAAAGTCCGGATGAGTCTTGTGTATACAAGAGATGTGATGGAAATGTAGTGGTATTTCTTGTACTATGCATAGATGACATTTTGTTAATTGGCAACAATGTCAAGGTGTTATCGGACGTAATGGTATGGTTATCCAAACAGTTTGATATGAAGGACTTGGGAGAAGTGGAACACATCCTTGGGATCAAGGTTATAAGGGATCGTAGGAAAAGGATGCTATGCTTATCTCAAGCTTCTTACATAGACACCATTTTGGCTCGTTTTAGCATGCAGGACTCCAAGAAGAGTTTTCTACCTTTCAAGGATGGAGTTCCTTTATCTAAGGAGATGTGTCCTAGAACATCTGAGGAGATAGAGGAGATGAAGGCAGTTTCTTATTCTTCGGCAGTAGGAAGCCTCATGTATGCTATGCTATGTATGAGACCAGATATCTTCTTTGCCATTGTCATGGTTAGCATATATCAGAGTAATCCAGGACAGGGACATTGGACTACGGTAAAGCATATATTGAAATACCTGAGAAAGACTAGGGATTATATTCTAGTTTACCTGGCAGACCAATTACTCCCTGTGGGTTACACAAATTCTGACTTCCAATCCGACAATGATAACAGTAAGTCTACCTCAGGTTTTGTGTTTACTTTGGGAGGTGGAGTCATTGTATGGAGGAGTGTCAAGCAGAAATGCATGGCGGACACCACCATGGAAGCTGAGTATGTGGCAGCCTCTGAGGCGCCCAAAGAAACTGTGTGGCTCAGGAACTTCTTGATGGACTTGGATGGATTCTTGGTTTCCCCAGAACTATCACAATTTATTGTGATAATAGTGGTGCAGTTGCAAACTCGAAGAAACCACGATCCCATAAGGCAAGTAAACACATAGAGCGCAAGTACCACTTGATACGAGAAATCGTAAAGAGAGGAGAAGTTGTTATGACCAAGATTGCATCGGAGGATAACCATGCAAATCCTTTCACTAAGGCCCTTCCCGCGAGAGCTTTTGATAGGCATGTGGAGGGAATGAGAATCAGATGTATGGCAGTTTGAGGACAACATAGTCTTTTAGTATAAGTGGGAGATTGTTGGGATGTATACTGAAAAGTATATCTTTTGTATGAACATCTTTATTTTGAAATAAGAATCACATGATCATTGTTTGCATATGTATGGTTATGCATTTTGTCTAATACATTACATTGTAGATAACATGGTTTGTAGTGTCACACGGGAGATCATGTTATCAGTTCCTTGTAAAGTATGAGTAAAGGCTCACACCCGAGATGATTTTGGACAAACCATTGGCATGGTTGTAGTGTGATTTGGTATTGGTTTGTCTTGACCATAGAATTACACTAGTATACTTTGTGTGTATTGAGCAGAACCGACTTAGAGGTGATTCGATTTATTATTGACTACATAATCGAATCAAACCTCAGATATTATATTGTACATGCTCTTAATCCCGATATAATAACGGGCACATATACTTAGTATTCATTTCTTTGATTTACCAATGGGCGAGATTTATAGAGTAAATCGATAGGCTCGGTAAGTTGGGAAATGATATTATTTATATTATGTGCCATTGATTATAGGAGGAAATCGTGTCCTATATATTAGGATGATGATGTCCCCTTGAAGAGCTCATAAGGTTCATCATGTAAACCCTGCAGGTGGACTTGGTCCGGCATGATGATAAGGTTGAGTGTTACTACTCATGAAGTTAGATGTTGATTAATTAATTATCAATAAATTAATTAATTGACGGACATTTGAGATCTTAAACATGGGGAGATAAATGTAGAAATAATATGTGGATCCAATATTAACTTATGGGGGTTGGTGAGGTAGATCAATGATAATCCTCTAGTGGAATGGATTATCATTAATGGATCGGACTTTATGTGGGCTTGATCCATTAGGTGGCCAAGATCCCACTCCTCTTCATGGTCCCTATTGTAGCCTATTAAAACCTCATGGAGCCTAGATCCGATGGTGGAAAATAACACTCTAGATCTGACGGTGGAGATTAAATCTCGAGATCCGATGGTGGAGATTAAATCTCTAGATCCGACGGTTGAGATTAAATCCCTAGATCCAACGGTTGAGATTAAATCCCTAGATCCGACGGTGGAGATTAAAGGAGGCTTAGGCCTAGCTCTATAAAAGGAGACTTAAGGTGGGCGGCAAGAGTATGGCTTGGAGATTAGGGTTTGGGCCGCTAGGGCTTGGAGGCTTGGGCGGCTAGGGTTTTGGGGAATCCTTGGGCGGTAAGGATTCCTTCTCTTCTCCTTGGCTGGCGCCCAACTTGATCTTCTAAACCTTGGCCGGTGCTCATCTCTTCTTCCTCCTCTCCTTGGCCAATGGAAACAAGGGTTAAGGTGATTCCTTGGAGCTCTTGGTCGGCGCCCACTTCCTCCCTTATTCTCTCTTTGGCCGATGGCAAGCATCAAGCTTGGAGCTTGGTGGTCGGTTAAAGGAAGGAGAAGAGTTTTATTTTATTCTTCCTTTTGTTCGGAGTGAACAAAGAAAGGAATATTGGTGATCTAGGAGGCTTCGACTTTTGGAAGATCGTCGCCCACACGACGTCTAAAAGGAGGAAGGACATATAATAGAAGATCAAGAGGTATAATGCTTGTTTATATTCTTTTGTATTATGTTTATAATTGTTTTTCAATTATATGCATGTTGTATGTTTTGGCATGTGGCTAAATTTACTTGGACCCCGAATACAAACGCAAAAACCGGCGATCCGTACATCGTCTATTCCGCGGCTATTCGAAGAATAGAGGTGGGTTGCTTGAACAACAAGTTTGTTCAAGTGACCACTCTAATCGAATAGCACGACGATGAAACGGTTGCTTGGGTAATCCCTCTTTGTCTAGGATTAATTTTTTTTTAATTTGGGACGTAGACGGGATCGCCATGAATAAACGACCAAGTTGAAGTGGGAAGCGATGTTTCCTCCCTTCATATATTTATAGATCTCTTGATTAGGTCATCTTAGGAGGCTTAAACGAAACCTATCTTACCATAATTATCTTATAATTAAGGTAAGAACAATCCAAAAAAATGTTCATAAGAGAAATCTCCAAAAATGATGGAACCGCGACACGGTCATGTGTCTTACACACGGCTGGTCGTGCCAGGTAGGACACATGGCTAGCCGTGTGTCCTTCTATGCACACCCCAGGTTTTGGCCATTTTTGGCCAGAGCCAGGTTCGACATGACCCTGCGAGGCTATGTATGGTTCGTTTAGGTGCAGTATGGTCATGCTAAGTCCGACAAGGTCATAGGAGGTTCCATAGTCTCTGTTTAGCACCCCCTTGGTCTGGTCAAACCAGATATCCACTCTCATCGAGAATCTCATTCTCAGACTTGTTTTATATCTCGAGATCACCCGTAGTGCATGTGACCTAATAGGTTCTTGGTTATGTTGGCCATTCATAATTAACCCCTTAATTATGAATAGATCATGAGTGGCACCTAGTAGTGCATCATGACTCCCAATTGATCAAAAAGTCTAAATCGATTCTAGAATGTTTCTGAACCCTTCAACAGCTGCAGTTGTTCGTTCCTTGTTCCTTTCACTCATCCTATACTCACTTGGTTTAGGACAAGGTCTATGTGCTCATCACCACTAGGCTGACTATGTCACACCTAGGCCAAGTTAGTTTCCTTGTCCTGTGGATTCAAGTTACTCTTACATGTTCCCAATAAGACCATCTTCTTAACATGTTTGCTCTAGCCAGAGACTTTTGAGTAACAATCCTGATGAGAGACCTAGGGTATACGTCTCCTTTATCAGGAGTGGAGAATTTTCTATGGGCTATTCAAACACCATCGATCACTTTGACTTATAACCAATCATCCCGGAGTTACACCTCCTATGGAGATGGCTGCGAAGAAGTCAAAGTATAAGGCGCCATGATCAAGGTGACTTGAAAACCTCAAGTCTAAGGAAGCTCACACTCGAGTTGCAATGAGATCTTCAACTGTTGGGATGTATACTGAAAAGTCTATCTTTTGTATAAACATCTTTATTTTGAAATAAGAATCACATGATCATTGTTTGCATATTTATGGTGATGCATATTGTCTAATACATTATATTGTAGATAACATGGTGTGTAGTGTCACACGGGAGATCATGTTATCGGCTCCTTGTAAAGTATAAGTAAAGGCTCACAACCGAGATGGCTTTGGACAAACCATTGGTATGGTTGTAGTGTGATTTGGTATTTGTTTGTCTTGACCAAAGAATCACACTAGTACACTTTGTGTGTATTGAGCAGGACCGACTTAGAGGTGATTCGATTTATTGCTGACTACATAATCGAATCGGGCCTCAGATATTATATTGTACATGCTCTTAATCCCGATATAATAACGGGCACATATACTTAGTATCCATTTCTTTGATTTACCAATGGGCGAGATTTATAGATTAAATCGATAGGCTCAGTAAGTTGGGAAATGATATTATTTATATGGCGTGCCATTGATTATAAAAGGAAACCGTGTCTTATATATTAGGATGATGATGTCCCCTTGAGGAGCTCATAAGATTCATCATGTAAACCCTGCAGGTGGACTTGGTCCGGCATGATTATAAGGATGAGTGGTACTACTCATGGAGTTAGATGTTGATTAATTAATGGTCAGTAAATTAATTAATCGATGGACATTCGAGATCTTAAATACGGGGAGAAAAATATACAAATAATATATGGAGCACATATTAATTTATGGGGGTTGGTGAGGTAGATCAATGATAATTATTTAGTGGATTGGATTATCATTAATGGATCAGACTTTATGTGGGCTTGATCCATTGGGTGGCCAAGATCTAACTCCTCCTCATGGTCCCTATTGTAGCCTATTAATACCTCATGAAGCTTACATCCAATGGTTTAAAACAAAACTCTAGATCCAATGGTAGAGATTAAATCTCTAGATCCGATGGTTGAGATTAAGTCTCTAGATCCGACGGTTGAGATTAAATCCCTAGAACCAATGGTGAAGATTAAAACAAGGCTTATCCCTAACTCTATAAAAGGAGGCTTTAGGGTGGGCGGCAACAAGAAATTCCAATAGAGATAGGATTAGGGTTAAGGGGTGGCAAGCTTGGGAGATTAGGGTTTGCGGTGTAGGCGGCACCAAATAAGGAAAGTTTTTTCTTTTCTTCTTCTTCCTCCTTGGTGGCCGGCGCCCAAACCAGCCCTTCCCTCTCTTGGCCGGCGTCCAAACCTAGTCCTTCTCCTCTCCTTGGCTGATGGAAACAAGGCTTAGGGTCTTCCCTTGGAGCTCTTGGCCGGCAACTATCTTCATCATCTTCTCCTTGTTGGCCGGCGGCAAGCACCTAGGTTGGTGTTTGTTAGTTGGCTAAAGGAAGGAGAAGGGTTTTGTTTCTATACTTCCTCTTGTTCAGAGCGAGTAAGGAAGGAAGATTGGTGATCTAGGATCTTCGACTTTTGGTAGATCGTCGCCCACACGACGTCCAAAAGGAGGAAGGACATACAATAGAAGATCGAGAGGTATAACACTTGTCTATTTTCATATGTAACATGTTTATAATTGTTTTTCAATTATATATGCATGATATATTCTGTTTTGTGGCTAATATAACTTGGACCCCGAATATAAACACAAAATCCGGTGATCCATACATCGTCTATTCTGCGACTATTCGTAGAATAGAGGTTGGTGACTTGAACAATAAGTTTGTTCAAGCAACCACTCTAATCGAATAGCACGACGATGAAATGGTTGCTTAGGTGATCCCTTTTGTCTAGGATTATATTTTTTTAATCCCGGGACATCGAAGGGATCGCCACAATCAAGCGACCGAGTTGAAGTGGGAAACGAAGTTTCCTACCTTCAAGTGGTATCAGAGCCATGGTTTCCGGTTTTGTGTGTTTTGGATTCGATTACTTTTATGCACTTTTCATATATTATATGTGCCGAATAATAGTAGGATATGCGTAGGTTAACTTTTTGGTTGCAGGCATAGGATCCAACTATTATGGCCATATGTGTGTATGTGATTGTATGTGTGTAATTGTATATTTTGTTGAATCCTCGGGGTTGATGAGGCTAGTATTTAATTTTTGTAATTAGATACGGTATTGTTTAGCCACTCTTTTTATTTTAATTTACTTTCGATCTAGATTTCATGTACACTCTCTCATGGAGTATAGGATCGATGGATGTAAATTAAAATAGTTTTTAGTCTCGGCTCAGATCTCCGGATGGCTCGTACATGGCGTAGGGAGGAGCAGACGAGATGGCGATACGACGGGAGACATATTAAAGACAAAACCCATAATAGTTGGAAAATATTTATTTTTCATATTTATTGCTTCTTGTTTTATATGCATGTCGTAGGCTAGGAAAATTCCTCAATTTTAAATTACTAAGTGGGAGAGGGATATTTTTATAAATTCCTACGGCCTCTATTACGATTTGACATGTGATGCAAACAAACTTGCGCGTCGGCTCTGAGTGCCTTCCTCCCCATTGGATGAGTTTGTTTGCGGATCACAAGGTCGAATATGGTTATAGGAAATTATTAAGGAGCGTGTGTATTTCCCCATCGAAAGGCATATAACCTGAGATAATTGTTGGTGCAACAATACCCCAAGCATTTATATGTTTTGATGTTTGGATAATCATCTAAGTTAGGCAACAAATTGTGATCTAATTGTGTACGTGTTCAAGTGACAGGGAAATCCAAGTATGAAGACTTGGTAAAAGCAAAGTCCAAGTATGATCTTGGCAAGAGAAATCCAAGGTAAAGGTTTGGCGGCATAAGACCAAGCATGTTGTCTTGGTGGCATTAAGTCCAAACGAACTTTGGCAAAGGAAGTCCAAAGGCAAGTCTTGGCAACGTAAGTCCAAGCATGTAGACTTGGCAGCGTAAAGTCCAAGCACGCTTTGGCAAAGGAGAACCCAAGACATGACAAAACCGAAGGAAGCTCTTGGAAGCAAAGCGCGAAGGATGAACAAGTCGCGGACTCGGAGGGATCCTGAAGGCGTAAGGCTTAAGGAAGAGCTAGAAAGTTGAGTCTAGGTCTAGGGGGTGAAATCAAGTATGAAATAGTCATATTTGATGAGTATCGATCGATACGATGTATCGATCAGTCTGCTCGATCGATTGGTGAAACCACGATGATCGATCACGCCTTTGTCGTGGTAGTCGATCGACGCAATCGATCCGTTATCTGATGGCGATCGACTGATAAAGGTTAAATTGTCCACAGAATGCAGTCTCACTCGACTGATCACTCCATCAGCCGACTGATAGATGGATCAGTCGACTGATGAAAGTGTCGTTGGACGAAATGACTCTGAATCCCGCGAATCCGGCTATTCAGAAGTCGTTAACCATGCCAGCAGTCGACTGATGTTGTACATCAGTCGACTGATGGTGCTCCAACGGGAAAATCAGCCTTCTCTCTATAAAAAGAGGGTTGATGGAGGTTTTTGGGGTTAATGCTTATTCTTTGATTCTTCTTAAAAGCCTCCACGAGTTTTCTAGCTTTCTAAGTGATTTTAAATCCTCTCCTCTTCTCTCTAAGCTTAAGTTTCATTCTTTGTAAAGAAGAGGAGTTGTGGTGTAAAGGAAAGCTTCTTAGTGGAATTGCTTGGGTTGATCCACCTTAAGGATCGCCGTGGAGTAGGAGCATTATCTCCGAACCACGTAAAGGTTTTTGTTAGCATTGCTTTTTGTTTTTACATATATTATTTGTGTTTTCTTCCGCTAATCACTCTTATAGAAACGAAAAGCGCTATTCACCCCCCCCCCCCTCTAGCTTCTAAACGATCACCAACAA
The DNA here is from genome assembly GCA_025175895.1 of Wurfbainia villosa. Classification (NCBI taxonomy): domain Eukaryota; kingdom Viridiplantae; phylum Streptophyta; class Magnoliopsida; order Zingiberales; family Zingiberaceae; genus Wurfbainia; species Wurfbainia villosa. The sequence goes on from CM045989.1 coordinate 93,103,237, forward strand.
GTGGTATCAGAGCCCGGATCACATCGGAAGATCTAGCAATCAACCGGAGCAAAGATGACATTTCAAGAGGGGTATAGCACGGCGAGGCCTCCGTTCTTCGACGGCAACGACTTCGGATATTGGAAAGGTAGGATGGAGTATTACTTAATGAATGATATTGAGAATTGATTTAGTGTTGTAGATGGTTTCGAGAAGCCGGTCGACGAATTCGGAGCACCACTACCGACAAAAGATTGGACTAGAGAGATGGCCAAGAAAGCACAAGCAAATGCAAAAGCAATGACCACACTTCAATGTGGTCTATCCAAGGAGCAACTCTCTAAAGTCGGGCCCTTCAACTCCGCAAAAGAGCTTTGGGAGAAGCTCATTAAACTCAACGAAGGATCCAAAGAAACAAGAAGGGCCAAGAGAGATCTTTTGATTGGCCAACTCCAAAGCTTCACCATGAAGACAAATGAGACCGTGAGCCAAATGCACGGGCGTTTCAAGGAAGTAGTCAACGGACTACATGTTATAGGTGAGAAGGTCGACGACCGAGACCTTGTAAGGTATGTGTTACAAGCTTTCCCTAGAACCACCTTATGGGCTTCAATGGTAGATGCCTATAAGGTCTCTAGGGATCTTTCATTAGTCAAGTTAGATGAACTATTTTATGAATTTCAATTACATGAACAAGCTAACACTTCATCCAAAGAGAAGGGTATAGCTCTTTTTGTAGGAAAGAAGGAGAAGAAGAAGAAGGAGAAGAAGGAAGTGTCCTCCTCATCCGAATCCGAGGAAGACTCATCAAGTAGTGAAGATGAGTTATCGGCAAGCGAGGTGGCACATTACGTCAAGAAGTTTGGTGGGAAGTCAAGGAGACTCACCAAGAAAGACGTGAAGAGGATGTTCCAATCCTCAAGAGGTAAATCTTCAAATAACTCAAATTCTATCTCTAACGTGACTTGTTTTGGTTGCAACAAGAAAGGACATATAAAGCCAAATTGCTCGGAACCAAAAAAGAAGGAGGAGAAGGAAAATAAAAAGAAGGAGAAGAAGAAGAAGGAGGCGATGGTGGCACAAACATGGGACACTCTAAGCATGGAGGAGTCTTCCGACGATGAGGAAGTATGTCATGCCACCCGGAACCTAGCCCTTATGGCATTAGAGGAAGAAGCCGGGAGCTCAAGCGAGGAGTCCTCTTCCTCTTCAAGTGATGAATCATCATCAAGTGATGATGATGAGGTAAACAACTCACCTAAAGTTGATTTTCTTTACAAGACTATTGCATGTTTACAAAATGCTTTAAATTGATCAAAAATTAAGGTTAAGGATCTAAAATTAGAGATCAAATCACTTAAGAGTGTAGATTCATCATGTGGTAAACCATCTAGTGATATTGATGAAGGTACTCTTAGGGATGAAAATGATGAATTAAGAAAAAAAATAGGTAACTTAAGAGCATGCTTAGAAAAATTCACTAATGGCTCTAAATATCTAGATATGATTATTAAGGATCAAAGGGCAATTTACAACAAGGCCGGATTAGGATATAGACCTAAGGAGAAAGAGGTAGCATTTGCATCCCTTGTTAATAGAAAATCAATAATTAAAAGCAAGGGGAGAAAGGCATGGCTACCTAAGAAATTTATAATTGATGCTAGTGGCCCTAAGATTTGAGTACCTAAGGATTGTGATTTTCATGTGATATAGGTAGAAGAACCAATCTTGTGGATAGTTGATAGTGGGTGCTCAAAGCATATGACTGAGGATGAGAGAAAAATTCTCCACTATCAACCACACTAGCAAAGGAAAAGTCTCATTTGGTAATAGCGGCAAACTTAAGATTCTAGGAAATGGCACAATTGAGGTATCCCCCAATCTTGCCATTCATAAAGTGCTATTAGTTAAAAATATGAAATTTAATTAACTTAGTGTAAGCCAACTATGTGATGCAAACTTTGATGTTAAATTTGATTCATCAAAATATTTTATAAGACACAAAACTATAAATGATTGCATGTTAGTAGGTTTTAGGAGATCAAATATATATTATGTTGATTTATCCTATGCTACTAATGCTTCCACTAAGTGTCTTATTGCAAAAGAGGAAGAAAGTTGGCTTTGGCATAGGAGGCTAGGACACATTAACATGAAGAACATAGCCAAAATAGCAAAAATGAAGCTAGTCAAAGGGTTGCCTAAAGTCAAATTTCTCAAGGATAAAATGTGTGATGCATGCCAAGAAGGGAAACAATCAAAAACATCACACAAAGATAAAAATTTACTTAGTACCGCTTTACCATTAGAATTATTACATATCAATTTATTTGATTGTCATAGTACCCCCTCTATGATTGGTAGTAAATATTGCTTGGTAATAGTAGATGATTTCTCTAGGTTTACTTGGGTATTTTTCTTAAAAAATAAAGATGAAATCTTAGGATTTAGCAAAAGAATAGAAAATGAAAGAAAACTCAAAATCAACCGGATCCGTAGTGATCATGGTGGAGAATTTGAGAATTCTAATTTTTCAACTTTTTGCTTAGAACAAGGGTACAAGCATGAATTTTCTTGTCCTAGAACACCCCAACAAAATGGAGTTGTGGAAAGAAAAAATTGTGCCCTACAAGAAGCGGCTAGGACAATGCTTAATGCATACTCCTTACCTAGCTACTTGTGGGCGGAAGCGGTTAATACCGCTTGCTATATCCAAAATAGGGTATTGATTCATAGGTTTTTAGGAAAAACTCCATTTGAATTGTGGAATGGTACAATTCCAACAATTCATTATTTTAAGGTCTTTGGATGTAAAGTTTATATTTTAAATACCAAAGACAACCTAGGTAAATTTGAGTCCAAAGCGGATGAGGGAATCCTAGTTGGATACTCATCCACTAGTGTAGGGTATAGAGTGTACAATAAAAGGACTCAAAAGATTGAAGAATCTTCAAATGTCCAATTTGATGAAGCTTCTAATACTTACCCTAGGAAATCCTCTATTGATGATGATATTAATAATGAAAATCAAGAAATTACCAAAAAATTATAAGATTTAACCTTAGGGGGTAATGATCAAGGGGGAGGATTGGATCAAGGGGAAGTAAGGGATGATCCCGATGATGAGCATAGGATTAAGGTTGATCATGATCAAAATTAAATTAATACACCTCCTAGAACCATAAGAATTCATCAAAGTCACCCCTTAGATCAAATTGTGGGTGAATTATCTTAAGGAGTTAGGACTAGGTCATTCCATAGGGATCTCACTAGTCATATAGCTCTAATTTCTCAAATTGAGCCCAAAACAATTAAAGATGCATTACTTGATCCGGATTAGATCTTAGCAATGCAAGATGAATTGGCTCAATTTGAAAGGAGTCAAGTGTGGGAGTTAGTTCCTAGACCAAGTGAAAACACCATTATTACTACAAGATGGGTTTTTAGGAACAAACTAGATGACCATGGAAATATCACTAGAAATAAAGCAAGATTAGTTGCAAGGGGTTTTAATCAAGTTGAAGGACTTGACTATGATGAAACATATGCCCCGGTTGCTAGGCTAGAGTCCATTAGAATACTTTTAGGATATGCCTCATATATGGGTTTCAAACTCCATCAAATGGATATCAAATTGGCATTCCTAAATGGGTTTATTAAGGAAGAGGTATATGTAGAACAACCTCCCGGGTTTGAAAATATGGACTATCCAAACCATGTATACAAGCTTAGGAAAGCTTTGTATGGTTTGAAACAAGCTCCCCGGGCTTGGTATGAAAGATTATCATCGTTCTTAATTTCTAAGGATTTTAAAAGGGGTAGTATAGATCAAACTCTCTTTATAAAGTCAACATCTAAGGATATCTTTGTAGCCCAAGTATATGTTGATGACATTATCTTTGGGTCAACAAATGATGAACTCCTTCAAGACTTTATTAAAAACATGGAAAAAGAGTTTGAAATGAGTCTAGTTGGGGAATTAAACTTTTTCCTAGAACTACAAGTCAAACAAACAAGTGAATGAATTTACATTTATCAAACCAAATATGCTAAGGAAATGATTAAGAAATTTGGTTTGGAAAATGCTAAGGTAGTTTCAACTCCAATGGCAACCAATACTAAAATAGATAGTGATAGTGAAGGAAAACAAATAGATCTTACCCTTTATAGGAGCATGATTGGTAGCCTCTTGTATTTAACCGCTAGTAGACCCGACATATTATTTGCGGTTGGTATGTGTGCTAGGTATCAATCATGTGCTAAAGAATCTCATTTAGTTGCCGTTAAAAGAATCTTAAGATATGTTAAGGGCACACTAAATGTAGGACTATGGTACCCTAGGACTTGATCTTTTGATTTGATTAGGTACACCGATTCCGATTATGCCGGTTGCAAATTGGATCGGAAGAGTACTAGTGGGGGATGTCAATTCCTTGGGTCCTCCCTAGTTAGTTGGAGTAGTAGGAAGCAACCTTGTGTTGCTTTATCCACCACCGAGGCCGAGTATGTGGCTATGGATGGTTGTGTAGCTCAACTACTATGGATGAAGCATACCCTAGAAGATTATGAGCTATATTACTCCAACATGAAAGTATTTTGTGATAATGTGAGCACCATTAATTTGACCAAAAATCCGGTGCATCACTCTAGGACCAAGCACATTGAAGTGAAACATCACTTCATTAGAGACAATGTGGCTAAGGGGGACATTGAGCTTAATTACATTGAATCCAAGTCCAACCTAGCTGACATATTTACCAAGGCTCTCCCCGAGATAGAATTTTCATCACTTAGGAGAGAACTTGGGATGTGCTTAGTTGAGTGAAGGTATAGGTTTGCATGATCCTATAGAAATAATAGGATTTATACCTTTAAGCATCTCACAAAATACCTAAGAAACCATGATTTTTGTATTGAGCCACTTAGACAACATGTGAGATGTTAGGAAGATGCACTTGGTTCATCATGCTTGTTATGATGCATTACTTTGGACCAAAGTGTCATCTAGAGACATTGATCCTTCATTGGACCAATCATTGGGAAGGATTATACACAATTGATGTGTATATAGCTCCAAGAACATGATTGGAAATGTCAAATAAAACATATTTTAAATTATGTTTATCACATTTTGAAAAACAGTTTTCAAGTGAAACACAAAAGTGATACAAAGTTTGCAAAAACATTAGAACTTTTGTGGGTTTCCAAGTTTGTACAAATCTCAAAATATGAAAAACATATATTTTTCAAAATATTTTTCCTTGATAAAGTATGATTTCAGAAATGTGTACGCAAAATTTCGTGATTTTTCGAGATTTCGGGAATTTCTACCGCATTTCTGAATTTGGACTAAAAAGGCTGAATTTCGGATTTCAAACGTAGCAGTCGACTGGTTCAGAAACCAGTCGACTGATACACTGTGTTTTCGAAAAATAGCTCCATTTTCTGATATTTAGTGTATCTTTGATGTCCTAAAACTCTAGCATGATAATATTGGGTATAAACAACTTGTGTAACTGTTGAATGCGGCGTTTTAGGGGGAGTTTCACAATTTTATTTTTTTTATCCTAAAAGAACATTGTTGGTGCAAAGTTAGGATTTAAATCTTCAAATTGTTTGATAGACTTTTGCTCCACATGTTTTTGGTACTCATCATGAACTATATCGTGGATTAAGGGGGAGTTAATTTTCAATTCTATACCTTAGTTCAAGATTTCAATGTTTTCAATTCTTCTATGGAATATATGATTTCTTCTCTTTTTGATGTATGTCAAAGGGGGAGAAGAAATATTTAAGTTAGAATTGGATATATGATCATGTGTGTATCTTTAAAAGACCTAACTTAAATGATTGTCAAACATCAAAAAGGGAGAGATTGTTGGTGCAACAATGTCCCAAGCATTTATATATTTTGATGTTTGGATAATCATCTAAGTTAAGCAACAAATTGTGATCTAATTGTGTACGTGTTCAAGTGACAGGGAAATCCAAGTATGAAGACTTGGTAAAAGCAAAGTCCAAGTATGGCGTAAAGTCCAAGCACGCTTTGGCAAAGGAGAACCCAAGACATGACAAAACCGAAGGAAGCTCTTGGAAGCAAAGCGCGAAGGATGAACAAGTCGTGGACTCGGAGAGATCCTGAAGGCGCAAGGCTTAAGGAAGAGCTAGAAGGTTGAGTCTAGGTCTAGGGGGTGAAATCAAGTATGAAATTAGTCATATTTGATGAGTATCAGTCGACTGATACGATGTATCAGTCGATTGGTCAGGTGCTCGATTGATTCAGGGTGAAACCCTGATGATTAGTCGACTGCCTTTGTCGTGGCGGCGTGATTTTTCATCGATCACCGATTATACAGCGGTGATAAAGGTTAAATTGTCCAGAATGCAGTCTCACTCGCGCCTTGATCACTCGGATCGACTCCATCGATGATGGATGGATCGATCGGACCGATGAAAGTGTCGTTAGACGAAATGACTCAATCCTGCAAATCCGGCTATTCGAAGCCGTTAACCATGCCGAGCTGATCGATGTTGTACATCGATCGATGGTGTGCTCAACGGAAAATCAGCCTTCTCTCTATAAAAAGAGGGCTGATGGAGGTTTTTGGGGTTAATGCTTATTCTCTGATTCTTCTCAAAAGCCTCCATGAGTTTTCTAGCTTTCCAAGTGATTTTAAATCCTCTCCTCTTCTCTCTAAGCTTAAGTTTCATTCTTTGTAAAGAAGAGGAGTTGTGGTGTAAAGGAAAACTTCTTAGTGGAATTGCTTGGGTTGATCCACCTTAAGGATCGCCGTGGAGTAGGAGCGTTATCTCCGAACCACGTAAAGGTTTTTGTTAGCATTGATTTTTGTTTTTACATATATTATTTGTGTTTGCTTCCGCTAATCACTCTTGTAGAAACGAAAAGCGCTATTCACCCCCCCCCCCTGTAGCTTCTAAACGATCACCAACAATAATTACCTTGGTACCGAGTAATGGTGAACACTTAGATACAAATATAAGTATCCTCCCCATCGGAGTCACTGCTTTTATTTGTTGGGCTGAAGAGGAACCAACTATTAATTTTACTTGTCAAAAAGTTAGGTTGACAAGATAGTAAAATTAATGGGTAAAACCTCCTCTTTCAAATGTAGAATTCGTATACGTCCACACTATCGTGGCATACGATATTCTAGGTGTTTTGAGGTGTTGGTTGATTTTAAAATTTTATTATTTGAGGAATCAATAATTTTTTGAAATCTAATGTTTTGATCTATGTGATTCTTAGGTTTTCTTTCAAAATGACTTTCAACCCGCTTGCTGTGATACTGAAAGAAAATAAACTTACTGGACCCAACTATGTTGATTAGAAGAGGAATCTTGACATTGTCTTGACTGTTGAGAAATACAAATATGTACTCCTCGAAGAGTGTCCTCCTAAGCCTGCGGATGATTCTGGGGAAAAGGAGAAAGAGAGTTATAAGAAGGACTGCCCCAACTACAAGTAGAACAAAGGTATATCTTTTGGTCTAGTCATTGAAACATGTTTAATGGTGTTATCTACCGGCACCTGGTGTGTAGATACGGGAGCCACTGATCATGTCTGCAATACTTTGCAGGGGTTCTAGGAAACCAGACAACTGACTGAGGGGGAGATTACTGTGTACTTGGGCGATGCCACGAAGGTAGCGCCTGTTGCAGTGGAAGACGTTTATTTATCTTTTGGGAAAAATAAAGTTTTGGTTCTTAAGTATTGCCTTTATGTACCTTTATTTAGAAAGAATTTAATTTCGGCTTCTAAATTGTTTATGGATGGATATTCTATTTCTTTTAATGACAGAGTTGTTATAAAAAGGAATAGGGAGATTATCTGTTCGGGTGCATTGATAGGAAATTTATATACACTAGAACCAAAAGCTCCCACGATGCAAATAGAAGTTAATAACTCATCTTCTAATTCCAATAAGAGAAAAGAACCTTCAAAGATGAACCAAACATATCTTTGGCATCTTAGGCTTGGTCATATTAACCTAAGCAAAATTTAAAGGTTGATAGCTGATGGACCTTTGGGTTCATTCGTGGTGGAAGATTTCCCAACCTACGAATCTTACTTGGAGGGTAAAATGACCAAGAGGCCTTTTAAGGCCAAGGGGTATAGAGCCAAAGATATGTTGGAGTTGGTTCATTCTGATTTGTGTCGTCCTATGTCTATCCAGGCTAGAGGTGGCTTTGAATATTTTATCTCTTTTATAAATGATTATTCAAGGTATGAATACATTTACTTGATGCGCCGCAAGTCTGAATCGTTTGACAAGTTCAAAGAATTCAAGGCTGATGTGGAGAAACGTCAAGGTAAAAGTATCAAGACACTACGATCTGATCGTGGTGGTAAGTACCTCTTGGGAGAATTTAGGAATTACTTATCAGAGGCTGGGATTCAATCCCAATTGTCTGCACTGGCACACCTCAGCAGAATGGTGTAGCAGAGCGAAGGAATAGGACTCTTATGGAGATGGTTAGATCGATGATGAGTTATTCTGAGCTACCAGATTTGTTCTGGGGATATGCTCAAGATTCGATAGTGTATATTCTGAACCTTGTACCATCTAAATCAGTGCCTTCTACTCCCACAAAATTGTGGACTGGGCGAAAGCTTAGTCTAAGACATATTCGGATATGGGGGAGTCCAGCACATGTGCTTAAGGCAGAACCCCGTACAGAAGTGCGCATGTTCGTTGACTATCCTAGAGGAACGAAAGGTGGTTTGTTTTATAGTCCCAGGGATCAGAGGGTGATCATTAGCACGAACGCCAGATTTCTAGAGGAAGACTATATGATGAACCACAAGCCCATGAGTAAGATTATTCTGGAGGAATTGAAAGGGGAACTCACTTCTTCAATACCACAGGTATGAGAGGATATACCATAAGTTACTGCACCGCGTGTCACAGAGGATACATAGGTGATGCCTCGTCGTAGTGGGAGGATAGTGAGACAACCTGATAGATTCATGTTCTTGGGAGAATCTTTTGATTTGGTCCCTGGCAAACATGAGCCTGTTCCCTGGACATATGACGAGGCAATCCAAGATAAATATGCAGTATCTTGGCAAAGTGCAATGAATACTGAGACTGAATCTATGGATTCAAATCTGGTCTGGGAGCTAGTAGAACCACCCGATGGTGTAAAAACCATTTGATGCAAGTGGATCTACAAAAGAAAGAGAGGAATAGACGGGAAGGTTGAGACCTTAAAAGTGAGGCTGATTGCGAAGGGGTATACTCAGAAAGAGGGTATAGATTATGAGGAGACCTTTTCGGCGGTAGTCATGCTTAAGTCTATCCGGATTCTCTTATGCATTGCTGCTCATATGGATTATGAGGTATGGCAGATGGATGTCAAGACAGCTTTCCTTAATGAAAGTCTTGAGGAGAACATCCACATGAAGCAACCAAAGGGATTCATTGCAAAGGGCAAAGAGCATTTTGTGTGTAAGCTTAATTGGTAAATTTATGGATTGAAGCAAGCTTCGAGGTCTTGGAACATCAGCTTTGATGAGGTAATCTAGTCTTATAGATTTATTCAAAGTCTGGATGAGTCTAGTGTATACAAGAGATGTGACGGAAACGTCTTGTACTATACGTAGATGACATTTTATTAATTGGCAACAATGTCAAGGTGTTATCGGACGTAAGGGTATGGTTGTCCAAACAGTTTGATATGAAGGACTTGGGAGAAGTGGGACACATCCTTGGGATCAAGGTTATAAGGGATCACAAGAAAAGGATGTTGTGCTTATCTCAAGCTTCATACATAGACACTATTATGGATCGTTTTAGCATGCAAATTTCCAAGAAAGGTTTTCTACCTTTCAGGCATGGAGTTCCTTTATCTAAGGAGATGTCTCCTAGAGCATCTGAGGAGATAGAGGAGATGAAGGTGGTTCCTTATGCTTCGGCAGTAGGAAGCCTCATGTATGCGATACTATGTACGAGCCCAGATATTGTTAGGGAAATCTCTTGCCATGATTAGGTTTTGATGTGTGTGGAAAAGGGTTTAAGTTAGTTTGTTAAGTTGATTTGATATGTGCATTGAAGTCGTGCAGGACTTAGTAATTCGTACATGGAGCCGTGGCGAGTTTCACTTCTCATGACTCGGGCCTTGAGTCGGTGAAGGATAGCTTTGTGGAAGCCGTGTGCTTGGAGCATCCGAGGGACCGCCGGACGAGGAGCTTGGAGTGAAGCCAGAGGAAGTAGACTTCGAGGCAAGAGACATGAAGGAGCATTGCAGAGTCGTGCGCTCTTCTGAGGGCGTGGCCGAATGAAGAGAACGAAGGCGAGGACTCGAGAGAGATGAGTGAAGCGGGTGTTGGGGATTTGACGCCCGCTAGATGGGGGGGTGAATAGCGTGATACCGTACGTAGATGGAATTCTTTCGCGTTCGATCGTCTACAATCTTGTTAGCACAGCGGAATAGTAATAACAAATAAATATAACAAGACACACAATCACAACACGATCATATAACGTGGTTCGGAACCACACGGTTCCTACTCCACGGATTGAGCTCTAACGAGCTCTAGCGATGCCAATGCAATCACTAATCAATAAACTCCTTCTCGACAACAAGTCGGAGGTGGAGAAACCTCGTACACAAGATTACAACAATAATCTAAAGAAATACAAGCAAATACAAAGGAAATGTAAAGAACACTTTACAAAACTAGGGTTTGAGCGCTTTGCTTGTTGGTTGCTTGGATGAGGTTGAAGGGCCCGGAAATGCACCTGCAAATCGCCTTCAAATCGCCTCAAGAAAGCTCCCAGCTGATGCCGCAATCTCCACGAGCGACTTCCTTTTATCTCGTGTGTGGTGGATTTCCTTTGGCGGTCGACCGCCATAAGTCCCGATCATTGCCAACATGGCCGTGAGACAACGGCTCAATCCACGTTGGACAAGTTCCAGCGGGACTCACCGATCATTGCCAACATTGGCGATCGTATAACGCCTCGATCGCCCTTGATCGGCTCACGAACGGAGCATTCTGCGCCGCAACTCGACTCGGTGGCGATCATTGCTATCCTTAGCGATCATTGCCGACATCGATCGATCGGCTCCCATGAGCGATCCTAACAACATGAGGTTTTAACCCAAGTATGATGCCCCCATACTTGCTAGACCACCCTTAGCCTAGACCTAAGCCTTCTAGCCACCTCCATCAGCCTCACGCCTCTCGGATCCCTCCAAGTAATCCATGACTTGTTCATCCATCGCGCTAGCCTTCAGGTGCTTCCATCGGCTATGTCATGCTAACGGTGTCTACACCGCCAAGGCACATTGGACTTACGCCGCCAAGACTCCGCTTGGACTTTACGCCGCCAATTTCAATCCCCTTGGACTTCCAAATGCCAAGACTCAAGCTTGGACTTTCCCTTGCCAACCCATGTTGGACTTTCCATTTGCCAAGACCCATGCTTGGACTTCTCATTTGCCAAGGCCCATGCTTGGACTTCTCATGCCAAGTGCTCAAGACTTGGACTTTCCCAAATGCCAAGTGTCCCACTTGGACTTTCCATGCCAAGTACCCATGACTTGGACTTTCCCATAAACACATGGTCAACCCTAGTCAACCACCAAAGTCTCCCTCGAGTCAAACTCGAGTCTGGTCAATTATAACCTGGGTCGATTGTATAAACAATCTCTCCAAAACATATTAACCGACATCAATGTCAAACATCAATGTCAAACACTTTGTCAAACATCAAAACATCACTCGAGTCAAACTCAAGTCATGGTCAATCGTGACCTGGGCCGATTGCACCAACACGAATGTAACCCGGGGAGGGGTAGCTCTTAGTTGAAACTTGGCCATTTGGCTAAGTGTCGGATGGGATTTTCCGACACCAGTCGACTGCCATGGAATGGCAGTCGACTGCTCCAAGTCGAATGTAGTTCGATTGGTATTCGACTGGCTATTTTGAGGCCGCGATCATGATCGCCATATGTGGGCGATCGCTAAGACTCATCGATCGGTGATGAAAGCGTGATCGGTAGTCGAGGGTTTAGCCAGAACCACTCATAGCCGATCGCGGGCGACTCGAGCGTGTGATCGATGAGGTCCATCAGTCGACTGCCAAGTATTCTGTTGGACTATAACGGTCGGGATCCGATGTGTTCGGAGACCGTTGTAGTGGCGGCAGTCGACTGCCAAGGGCAGCAGTCGACTGGTGGTGGCCAACGGGAAAAAAAGCCTCCTCTCTATAAAAAGAGAGGGTATGGAGCTTTGGGGGGCTAATGCTCTTACTCCAAGTGTTCTTCCAAGTGCCCCACAAGCTCTAAACTCTTCTTACTTGCTTTTACTCCATTCTTATTGTAAGAAGAGTGATCTTGATTGTAAAGGTTACCTCCACCTAGCTTGGTGCAAAGGAGAGACCATTAGTGGATTGGTTTTGGCAGAGTGATTCACCGAGGACGAATCGGGGACCGTGGATTAGCGGCGTAGCCGTGAACCACGTTATACTATTGTGTTAGCGTTTGTTTTCTTGTATTTGTATTTGCTTGTCTTTATTGTTTCCATTGCGCTAATTAGTTTTGTAGACGAGCAAATACCGACATCCAACGATAAAGGGCTATTCACCCCCCTCTAGCCGGCCGTCCCGATCCTCCAACAAGTGGTATCAGAGCCAAGGAAAGCTTGTCGAGGACTAACCGCCACAACAAGCAACATTCAAAATGGCCGGCTCCAACATCCACCCACCGAAGTTCCACGGCGAATTCTCTTGGTGGAAAAAGAGAATGGAGGTATTTTTCGAAACAGATTTTGATATTATGATTACAATGGAATCCTATTTCGTTTTGCCTAGGGATGAAGAAGGAAAGCCAATAGAGAAATCTAGGTGGACCAAAAAGCAAAGGGAAGAGCACCTTGCAAACTCAAAAGCCAAGCATCATCTTTTCAATGTGCTCCCCCAACAAGAGATCAACCGAATTGGAGAATGCCTAAGTGCCAAGGAGATGTGGGAGAAGCTAATTGAGCTTCATGAAGGCACATCCGAGGCGAAGCTAGCAAGGAGAGACCTCCTCCGCTCCCAACTCAACAACATTAAACTAGAAAAGGGAGAAAAGGTAATTTCCTTACATTCTCGTTTCAAGGAAATTATAACCGGTTTGTCAAGTGTATGTGAGAAGCTATCAAACCGGGATATGGTTATGAAGGCTATAGATGCCTTTCCGCGATCCTCAAAGTGGAGCTCCATGGTGGACTCCTTCTATATCTCGAAGAATTTAGAAGTGAGCACCTTGGAGGAGTTCTTCTCAACCATGGAGCTTCATGAAACAAGACTTGAAGGAATACAAGAAGAGCCAAGACCTCAACCTTCAAGGGGAGTAGCATTGATGGCAAATAAAGGGAAAAAGAAGATAGAGATCCCCTTTTCCTCCGATGACGAAGCTTCCTCCTCCTCCTCCATGGATAGCACGGAAGAAGCATATATGGTAAGGAGGGTAAGGCGTGCTTTAAAGGGTTTTCATTTTAATAAATCTAATGATAGGAATAGAAGACCAAGGGGGAAAATCATTTGCTACAATTGCCAAGGAGAGAGACACATAAGGGATAATTGTCCCCTCTTGAACAAAAGCAAGGAGGAGAAGAGAAAGAAAGAAGAAAAGAAGAAGAAAAAGGGGAGCAAGAAGAAAAAGGAAGAGGAGAAGAAAGCAAAGGAAAAGGGAAAGGCCAAGGCATTCAAAGCCAAGACTTGGGATGACCCTTCCTCCTCATCTTCATCATCATCCGAGGAAGAAAATCCATTTGTCACCAACCTTGCATTGATGGCTTTCGATGACTTGGATTGCTCCTCCACCGAAAATGAAGAATCAAGCTCAAGTGGAGGGAGCTCTAGTGAAGGGGGAGCCTCTACCTCCTCATCCGAAGAAGAAGAGGACATGGAAACTATGGTAACGAATCTAACTCCTAAGAAAATAATTTCCATGGTTTCTAGCTTAACTAGGGATTTATTTAGAGCAAAGAAGAAAAATAAGAGCATGCTAGATCAAATTAAGGACTTAGAAAATAAACTAGAAAAAGCATGCTTAAGTCAAAATGAAAATATTTCTTCTTGCCATGATGATGCATGCTCACATGATAACTATATGCCTTTGGATGTTAGTGATGCATGTATAGAAGAAAATAGGGCTTTAAGAGAGAAAGTAGATTATTTAACCAAAGCCCTAGAAAAATTCACCATAGGCTCCAACACCTTGAACATGATCATAGGGAGCCAAAGAGCTAGCTTCAACAAAAAGGGCCTAGGTTATAAAGAAAAGAAAAATGGAAAGGCCTATAAATGCCTAATTGCTAGGGGACAAGATAAGAAGAAGGTAATAGCTAGAAAATGGATCCCCAAGGAATATCTAGTGAACCCCATAGGAAAGAATTTGTATTGGGTTCCAAAATCCATCCTTAAGGGTTAGAAAACCCCTAGGGTAGTCAACCATATGCAATTGACCTATATCATATTTTGGTTGACTTAGGATGGCGGGACAACATTTTTAAATAGTGTTAGGTGATGATAACGTGCCTATAAATAGTTAATAATGCTTAAATCATGATGATTAATGTAATTGCTATGTATGTTTGCAATCAGGATTTATGATTTTGAAATTTGGCACATCATCATGAGAAATAGGGTTTAAATCATGCCTTAGGTGATATTTTGTTTATTATCATGATATAATACCTAATGCATGATTACAATTTGATGAATACATGTATTTCATGATCATAATATGAATTTAAGTCATATATGTCTTTATGATCATGTTGAGTGTTAGGATGATACTTAACCTTGATAGAATTGTATAAATATAATGGTTAAGTATATACAAATATCTCTAGGATATATCTCGCACTCACTATAGGCTACCATGATTGAAAACTTAGCATGAGTGAGATGTTAGGATGATACAAATGTCCACTAATGCCTATGGCATTTAGATGGTCATTTAAAGTATCAAAATAGCAATAATAGACCAATCATGGGGAAGGCTTATGTTTAATTCATAGACATATTGCCCAAAGATCATGGTTGGATATTTCATATGTTTTCAAAACAATTTCTTAATCTAAAATCTATGTATTCATGTTTTGAAACAATTGAAACCAAAACTAGGTGTTTAACTTGATACTAGAATGGTCAAAAACCTAGTGGCTTTTAAAACTTTTGGATTTTTGGCAAATACGTGAAAATATAATGATTTTTCATGAAGACCTATTTTTCACTGATAAAGAATCTTACAAGAAATATGTTCCCCAAATTTCACTATTTTTTGAATTTTCTAGAATTTTTAATGCATTTCTGAAATTCACTCAGAAAATTAGAATTTCGGAAACCATTGTGCCAATCGACTGTCATACTGATAGCAGTCGACTGCTCACCTGAAAAATAGTCCAATATTTTCTGATTTCAGATTTTAGACAAATTTTTGGTATCTTCCTTCTATTATACTTGATGCCTTGAGTTTATAACTTAGTGTTAATCTTTTTGATGGTGTCAAAGGGGGAGAAATAATTATGTTTAAGTTAATTATGATAGGGGGAGAAATATGTATGGGGAGTTTCATGGATTAAGGGGGAGTTGCATGTTGCTATATCATGTTTATGTTTACATGCTTTCTTACCTTAGAAAATTTTTTTATCAAATGTTTTACCTAACTTAAACGGATTGCCACACATCAAAAAGTGGGAGATTGTTAGGGCAATCTCTTGCCATGATTAGGTTTTGATGTGTGTGGCAAAGGGTTTAAGTTAGTTTGTTATGTTGATTTGATATGTGCGTTGAAGTCGTGCAAGACTTAGTAATTCGCACATGGAGCCGTGGCGAGTTTCACATCTCATGACTCGGGCCTTGAGTCGGTGAAGGATAGCTTTGCGGAAGTCGTGCGCTTGGAGCATCCGAGGGACCGTCGGATGAGGAGCTTGGAGTGAAGCCGGAGGAAGTAGATTTCGAGGCAAGAGACGCGAAGGAGCATTGCAGAGTCGTGCGCCTGATGCTGGCGAGGGACATGGCCGTGAACGAAGAGAACTTCGAAGGCGAGGGACTCCGAGAGATGAGAGTGAGCGAATGTAACCCGGGAAGGGGTAGCTCTTAGGTGAAACTTGGCCATTTGGCTAAGTGTCGGATGGGATTTCCCGACACCAGTCGACTACCATGGAATGGCAGTCGACTGCTCCGAGTCGAATGTAGTTCGACTGGTATTCGATCGCTTTTGAGGCCGAATGATCAAGACCATCGATCGATGAAGGCGTGATCGGGTCGAAGGGTTTAGCCGAACGCCGCTCGTAGTGACTAGGCGATCGACTACGAAAGCGTGATCGATGAGGTCTATTAGTCGACTACCAAGTGTTCCGTTGGACTACAACGGTCGGGATCCGACGTGTTCGGAGACCATTGTAGTGGCGGCAGTCGACTGCCAAGGGCAGCAGTCGACTGGTGGCGGCCAACGGGAAGAAAAGTCTCCTCTCTATAAAAAGAGAGGGTATGGAGCTTTGGGGGGCTAATGCTCTTACTCCAAGTGATCTTCCAAGTGCCCCACAAGCTCTAAACTCTTCTTACTTGCTTTTACTCCATTCTTATTGTAAGAAGAGTGATCTTGATTGTAAAGGTTACCTCCACCTAGCTTGGTGCAAAGGAGAGACCATTAGTGGATTGGTTTTGGCGGAGTGATTCACCGAGGACGAATCGGGGACCGTGGATTAGCGGCGTAGCCGTGAACCACGTTATACTATTATGTTAGCGTTTGTTTTCTTGTATTTGTATTTGCTTGTCTTTATTGTTTCCGTTGCGCTAATTAGTTTTGTAGACGAGCAAATACCGACATCCAACGATAAAGGGCTATTCACCCCCCTCTAGCCGGCCGTCCCGATCCTCTAACAGATATTTGCTTTGCGGTGGGCATGGTCAGCAGATATCAGAGTAATCTAGGACATGGACATTGGACTGTGGTAAAGCATATATATAAAGTACCTAAAAAGGACTAGGGATTATATGCTAGTTTACCAGGCATACCAATTACTCTTTGTGGGTTACACGGATTTCGACTTCCAATTAGATAGGGATAACAATTAGTCTACCTTAGGTTTTGTGTTTACTTTAGGAGGTGGAGCCATTGTATGGAGGAGTGTCAAGTAGAAATGTGTGGCGGACTCTACCATGGAAGCTGAGGATGTGGCAACCTCTGAGGCAGCCAAAGAAGTTGTGTGGCTCAGGAACTTCTTGATGAACTTGGATGTGATTCCTGGTTTGCCCAGAACTATCACAATTTATTGTGATAATAGTGGTGCAATTGCAAACTCGAAGGAACCATGAGCCCATAAGGCAAGTAAACACATAGAGCGCAAATACCACCTGATACGAGAAATCGTAAAGAGAGGAGAAGTTGTTGTGGCTAAGATTTCATCGAAGGATAACCTGGTAGATCCTTTCACCAAGGCCCTTCCGGCGAGAGCTTTTGATAGGCATGTAAAGGAAATGGGAATCAGATGTATGGAAGTTTGAGGACAACATAGTCTTTTAGTATAAGTGGGAGATTGTTGGGATGTATACTGAAAAGTCTATCTTTTGTATGAACATCTTTATTTTAAAATAAGAATCACATGATCATTGTTTGCATATTTATGGTGATGCATATTATCTAATACATTACATTGTAGATAACATGGTGTGTGGTGTCACACGGGAGATCATGTTATCGGCTCCTTGTAAAGTATAAGTAAAGGCTCACAACCGAGATGGCTTTGGACAAACCATTGGTATGGTTGTAGTGTGATTTGGTATTGATTTATCTTGACCAAAGAATCACACTAGTACACTTTGTGTGTATTGAGCAGGACCGACTTAGAGGTGATTCGATTTATTGTTGACTACATAATTGAATTGGACCTCAGATATTATATTGTACATGCTCTTAATCCCGATATAATAACGGACACATATACTTATTATCCATTTCATTGATTTACCAATGGGCGAGATTTATAGATTAAATCGATAGGCTCGGTAAGTTGGAAAATCATATTATTTATATGGTCTGCCGTTGATTATAGGAGGAAATCGTGTCCTATATATTAGGATGATGATGTCCCCTTGAGGAGCTCATAAGGTTCATCATGTAAACCCTGCAGGTGGACTTGGTCCGACATGATGATAAGGATGAGTGGTACTACTCATGGAGTTAGATGTTGATTAATTAATGGTCAGTAAATTAATTAATTGACAGACATTCGAGATCTTAAACACGGAGAGAAAAATGTACAAATAATATATGGAGCCCATATTAATTTATGGGGGTTGGTTAGGTAGATCAATGATAATCCTTTAGTGGATTGGATTATCATTAATGGATCAGACTTTATGTGGGCTTGATCCATTGGGTGGCTAAGATCCAACTCCTCCTCATGGTTCCTATTGTAGCCTATTAATACCTCATGAAGCCTTGATCCAATGGTTGAAAACAAAAACTCTAGATCCAACGGTAGAGATTAAATCTCTAGATCCGACGATTGAGATTAAGTCTCTAGATCGACGGTTAAGATTAAATCCCTAGAACCAATGGTGGAGATTAAAACAAGGCTTATCCCTAACTCTATAAAAGGATCCTTTAGGGTGGGCGGCAACAAAAAATTCCAATAGAGATAGGATTAGGGTTATGGGGCGGCAAGCTTGGGAGATTAGGGTTTGGGGTGTAGGCGGCACCAAATAAGGAAAGTTTTTCCTTTTCTTCTTCTTCCTCCTTGGTGGCCGGCGCCCAAACCAGCCCTTCCCTCCCTTGGCCAACGTCCAAACCTAGTCCTTCTCCTCTCCTTGGCCGATGGAAAAAAGGTTTAGAGTCTTCCCTTGGAGCTCTTGGCCGGTAACTATCTTCATCATCTTCTCCTTGATGGCTGGCGGCAAGCACCTAGGTTGGTGTTTGTTAGTTGGCTAAAGGAAGGAGAAGGGTTTTGTTTCTATACTTCCTCTTGTTTGGAGCGAGCAAGGAAGGAAGATTGATGATCTAGGAGCTTCGACTTTTGGTAGATCGTCGCCCACACGACGTCCAAAAGGAGGAAGGACATACGATAGAAGATCGAGAGGTATAACACTTGTCTATTTTCATATGTAACATGTTTATAATTGTTTTTCAATTATATATGCATGATATATTCTGTTTTGTGGCTAATATAACTTGGACCCCGAATATAAACACAAAAGTCGGTGATCCGTACATCGTCTATTCCGCAGCTATTCGTAGAATAGAGGTTGGTGGCTTGAATAATAAGTTTGTTCAAGCAACCACTCTAATCGAATAGCACAACGATGAAACGGTTGCTTGGGTGATCCCTTTTGTCTAGGATTAAATTTTTTTAATCCGGGGACGTCGAAGGGATCGCCACGATCAAGCGACCGAGTTGAAGTGGGAAGCGAAGTTTTCTACCTTCATCAACAACATATAGAACCATATGAAGTCTCATAGCAGATCACTCCAATGAACTAGTTACCATAACTAGTATCCACATGTTCACTCTCATCATTCCTATGCAGTGAGTACCGAATGCTTAGATAAACCAAGAAGTCTTGCATAATTGATGATGCCCAATCTCATCAATTCATCGAGTAGGGATAGTTTCAATACTTGCATGATTACACATGATAAGATACCTACTAATTGTGATCCAATCACAATTTCTCGAAAACACGGTCAAACCACACTTGCCTTTTCTCTTGCTTTGTTTAGCATGCCATTTACCTCTAAAAACTCCTTCCTACATATAAAAGTAACAAAAGTAGATCTTTGAACTAGAAAATAGCAAATAATTACAAAATAAAGGAAATATGCATGAATGATTCACGTGAGTACGACCTCAAATCTCTGACGAGAATCGTCGAGGACTCAAAGTACGCACTCGCGCTCAATGCCCGCAAGTGCACGGATGTCGTCAAGTAATAAAAGATTATTGATCCCACGGAGACTGAGATTCGAGTACCGTATGTCAAGTGGATCTTGTTGTTCGGAGTGAATGTCCTAAAGACGAGGGATGCGAGGTTGACGATAATCCTAACTCTAGTACGGTGTCACTCAGAGGAAGCGAAGGAAGGTTCAAAGTTTCCTAGAAGGATTCTAGGACTTTGGTTTCACTTGTGTGTTATTGGAACATGCTATCAACTAAATGCTTTCTAAATCTCTAATTTCGTTCTTGCTGGAGGATCATCATGCATTTGCCCGATGAACTTTTGCTTCTACCGGGAACTACCTATTCCTAGCCAAGTTGACCTTTCAGATCATCAGAGCTTAGGGAGTTGGTACTGTTGGGAGCCCTCTGTCACTAAGGTCCCGCAACCCTTCTAGAGTTAATTTCTCCTACTTTGGCCCTTCTTCTAAGATAGGCTATTGGGTATGAGGATGTCCAAATAATCCCTATGAAGAGTCAGAACGTATTTCATCTCCTAATCTATCATATTCTACTGTCTACGATTATCGGAGGGAGGACAACTGCAAAGTTCCTACTTGGTTCTCCTAGATCTTTGATACAAAGATTGTCACCCTTTGTATCGACTATGCGCACCAGATATAGAATCAAAACATAATTTTCGTCGATCCAAACAACACTAATTGCAAACATAAATTCAGGAATAGAAAATATATTCGAACTAGCATGTCCAACATACACAAGCTACTCCCTAATCCTAGAATCGAAGTATCTACTCCATAGATGTAAGAGAATAGACACAAGGAATCATAGAATGAATCATTACAACATAAAGATTTCTAAGAATGAAATTACAATACTCTTGGTCGTTCTCCTTGGCGTTGGAGCACATATTTAGGTCCTCGAGTCGCCTTCTTCCTCCCCGGTGGAGTCTCTGGAGCTTTTTGTTGGTGCAATCGGCCCAGGTAGATGATAGTATTTTGATGATAGACAAAACTTATGACATGGGATTGTCATGGGAAAGTCCAACATGGGGTTGGCATGGAAAATCCAAGCATGGAGCTTGGTGTGGAAGTCCAAGGGGGAAGCCTTGGCATGGGAAAGTCCAAAGCATTGCGAAGCCGTGCGCTTGGTGTTTGGCATGGGAAATCCAAAGCATTGCGAAGTCGTGTGCTTGGTGCATTTGGGAAGTCTTGAGAACTTGGCAAGTTCACTAGGCTCGGGTCCTTGAGTCGGTGAAGGATGGCATTGCGAAGCTGTGCGCTTGGTGCATCCGAGGGACCGCCGGATGGGGAGCGAATGGAGTGAGCCCAAAGGGAAGCATACTTCTAGGGTATGAGACGCGAAGGATGGCATTTTGAAGTCGTGCGCTTGGCGTATCCGAGGGACGTAGGCCGAGGGAAGAGAGCTTCGGTGGGAAACTCCATGAGGGATAAGGTGGACTTGGCCAAGTGGCTAAGACTGAATGTCGGAGGCTCAAACTTGATGTTTGAGGGTTTACCCGACGGTCGGATGCTCAAACAACTTGGTGTTTGAGGTTTTGCCCGACATCAGTCGACTGGCATAGGTGCCGGTTCGACTGATCCAAGTGGACTAGGGTTCGACTGGTGTAAGGCTAGGGTTTTGTGCTTGGCGCGATGCCATGGACCGGCACCATCGATAGTCGACAATGATCGCCGAGGGATGGCAATGATCGATGGGAGTGTCGCGAAACAGAACATTCCGTAGCCAGGCGATCGACTACTATCACCGATCGTGATGGGCATCATCACGATCGGGTAGGTGATCCGTTGGAACTTGTCTCGTGTGGATCCGGCCGTTGTGAGACAATCGCTCACGAGGGCGATCAGCCTTTTGGCGAGCTCGAGATGGAGGTTTTTGCCATGGTTTTTGTGGAGCTATTGGAGGGGAATTGCTGCTGCATTCCAGTCCTTCAAGAGCCAATCAAAGCAAGCAACAAACAAGTGATCAAAAGCAATCGGTGAAAAGTGTTTCTTTTGTATTGTATTTGTATTCTTGTTTGTATTTGTATATTACTGTTATAATTGCTTGTGAGAGGTTTCTCCACCTCCGACATGTAGCCGAGAAGGAGTTTAGTTAGTGTCGTGCACATAACTAGAGCTCGGTGAGCTCGCCCGTGGAGTAGGAACCATTTGGTTCCGAACCACGTATATCTTGTGTTGTGTGATTGTGTATTGTTGTTAGTTTCATTATTATTATTATTCCGCTGCGCTAACAACAATCGTAGACAAGCAACGCAACGAGAATGAGCGAATTCTGACATCCAACGATCGAGGGCTATTCACCCCCCTCTAGCCGGCCGTTTCGATCTCCAACAAGTGGTATCAGAGCCGAGGTCGCTCTTCAAGGACTAACCGCCACGAGAGCACTACAAATGGCCGGCTTCATCCATCCACCAAAATTCGAAGGAGATCTCCTATGGTGGAGAAGAAAAATGGAGGTATACCTAGAAACCGATTTTGATTTTATGCTAATCTTAGAAAACGATTTCGAATTTCCTAGGGATAAAAGTAATAGGCAAATTGAGAAGTCAAGGTGGACCCAAGACCAAATCAAGGATTCCAAGACAAATCTTGAGGTAATCAAATTGATTAGTGATTTGTTACCTAACACTATTTGGTCTAGATTGGGTGATTATAGGGATGCAAGGGAATTATGGAATAAGATAATGAAATTCCAAGAAAATTCCCAACCGGCACAAGTAGAGGAGAATGCCGAGGAAGAACCATCCACTTTTGAAGATGTGGATGACTTGGTGGAGACCTCCACCTCTAGCATTGAGGGGGAGGAAAGGCAATCTTCCATCCCGGAGCAAGAACAACAAGCATCCACATCCGGGAGAAGTGAAGATCAAGAAGAGGTCTCCACCACCTCCCTAGGTAACTCAAGTGTTATTATTTTAAATAAAAATCACATAATATGCTATGAGTGTAGGGAGAAAGGTCATTACAAAAGTAAGTGCCCAAAATTGGCTAAGGAGAAGGTATCGGCACCAAAAACCCAAAAATCAAAAGATGCCGAAGTTCCCAAAATCAAGAGCAAAGAGCACATTGTGTGTTTTAAGTGCAATCAAAAGGGACACTACCGAAGCCAATGCCCTAGGGGAGGAAGAAAGGGCAAGAAGGTGTGACTTATGTAGGGGGAGCTCCTAAAGCTAACCCTAAGGTAAATTTATTTAATGCACCTTTAATTTCTAGAGTCAAAAAGCATGCTAAGAATTATTTTAGTTCTCTTGCAATTATAAATGAAAAGTATGCTAAGAGAAATAATACGGTTTATTGCTTAGGTGTCAAGCATGTTCATATAACTAAGGATAAACCTAGGACTCATAATTCTAGACCTATTTTACCTAAAGAGTCCATTAGGAGAGTTGAAAACCATCTAGGCATTAACCCTAAGAAGGGTAGACACATGCCTAAGAAGAAGAACATTTCCCATAAACCTAATGAAAATTCAAATTGAGGAAATTAGAGGTGGAGAACCAAGCCTTGAGGTCAAGGCTAGAAAAATTGGAGAAGACCCTAGCAATAATATCAAACTCGGTTAAGGGGTCTAATGCACAAAAGTCATGACCTAGGAAACAAGAAACATCTAAGGGCAAGAAGGGTTTGGGTCACAAACCTATGTCCTACCATAATGTTCCATTTAATTATGGAACATCATCTAGGTCTAGACAAACCAAGGCTAATAGGGAAGTCATCCCTAAGTCTAGCCATGGTATGTGTTTAGTGGCTAAAACCTCAAAGAAATCAAATGTAGCCACTAAGAAGGTCAATGGAGGAGTCACCTCTAGAGTTGACCCAAGTAAGACCCAAAAGACTATGGCTTCAAAGCCAAAAAGGGTCATTAGGAAGGTATCTAGGGAAGTTATCCCTAGGGAATACCTTGTTAACCCAAGGAGCTCCAATAAGTATTGGGTTCCTAGAAGCGTGATCGATTCACGCTAAATGAGTTAGCGTGTGTCAACCCTAAGTGGATGGGTAGTTAACCTAGCCATTGTGAGTTGACACATTAGGATGTGCCAATATGCTTTGAGAAGTTAAAAAATGATTAAATTGGCACAATTAGGTCATAGAGGTCATTGGTGTGTCATTTTGGGTTTATGACACACTAGGGAAATAATGACTTTAAGGCAAAATGGACTTAACCCTAGAAATGACAATTTGGATTCAACACTTAGGTATTTTATACCTTAGTATATTTTACTTGTCATGCTTTATTTGCCTTGCCATGTCATGACATCATTTTCATTTTTATCTCTAAAAATGTCATGATTATTTTTAGATGTCATGTATGCTTAGGCTTCATTCACATGCCATGACATCATGATTTTGACATATGCTTTTATTTATATCATATCTATGCCATAATCATATCATGCATAAATTAAAATGGAGTTAAGAATTATGGCACAATTTGAAGGGAATCAAATTATGTGACCTAGAAATATGCATGAGAACATAAAGAAAACAAAACCCTCATCTCACTAAAAACTTGACTTGTATGTGTTTTACACATCTAGATATTTGTGAGATGTTTAGGAAAAAGAAAATAAAGGTTTTAAAAACATTTTGAAAACATTTTGAAAAACATTGGTGAAGTCTATCTTTTGATAGCTATCACCATTGAATGGGATGATACAAAGAGGGCTCTTTATTGAAGCTTTTCTAAACTTTTGAACTTTGTATCAATCTCCTAATTTAGTGGGTAAAATAATTTTCCAATATTTTTCACCCATAGTGTTTAGGATAAGTATTATACGTATGCATTTTCAAGATTTTTAAAATTACGTATATTTACTTATGGATTTTGAAAATCCATTTCTGAAACTGAAAAACTGCAAATGCAGTTATCAGTCGACTGCCATGGACTGGCAGTCGACTGTTGAGGGTGGCAGCCGACTGATTTCTGATTTCAGTCGACTGCCCAAGCTGATTTCGGGTAAACCTTGTTGGTTAGGCCCATATTCAGCTAGGTTAAGGTCCCCTAACCACTCCTAACCCTAGGATATGCTTGGGAGAGCATTAGAAAGGGTGGAAATCCATTGGACATGGATTAGGAGAGGTGTTTAGGGAGAGTATCAATTTTAAGGTGGAAGAGAGTTCATTGTTGAACTTTGCCTTAATTTTGATTGGTTAAATGTTCCTATTGGCTTAGGGACTCTCCAAGGACATTGTTGGTGCAATGGTCAAGGGGGAGCAAGCCTCTAGGGGGAGGTATCCATCATGGGAAGATGGATGTGTATTTCCTCATGGGAGGAAAATTGGGTTGCCTCTCTTTAAGTGATATGGGATCACTAGAAAGATAGTAGGCATGTGTTCCTCCAAGGGAGAGATTGTAAGATCTCATTGGGATATGAGACATTCATACCCTTGGGGAGGACCTTTTTGATGTAATGTCAAAAAGGGGGAGATGTTACCAAGTTACCATTTAGGGTTCCTTGGAATTCTCATTGGGATATGAGAATTGCCAATATGGGAGAATTGGTAGACTTGAGATGGTAGTTTTTTCAATCATCAAAAAGGGGGAGATTGTTGGTGCAATCGGCCCAGGTAGATGATAGTATTTTGATGATATACAAAACTTATGACATGGGATTGTCATGGGAAAGTCCAACATGGGGTTGGCATGGAAAATCCAAGCATGGAGCTTGGTGTGGAAGTCCAAGGGGGAAGCCTTGGCATGGGAAAGTCCAAAGCATTGCGAAGTCGTGCGCTTGGTGCTTGGCATGGGAAATCCAAAGCATTGCGAAGCCGTGCGCTTGGTGCTTGGTGAGAAATGCATTGCGAAGCCGTGCGCTTGGTGCATTTGGGAAGTCTTGAGACCTTGGCAAGTTCACTAGGCTCGGGTCCTTAAGTCAGTGAAGGATGGCATTGCGAAGTCGTGCGCTTGGTGCATCCGAGGGACCGCCGGACGGGGAGCAAATGGAGTGAGCCCAAAGGGAAGCATACTTCTAGGGTATGAGACGCGAAGGATGGCGTTGCGAAGTCGTGCGCTTGGCGAATCCGAGGGACGTAGGCCGAGGGAAGAGAGCTTCGGTGGGGAACTCCATGAGGGATAAGGTGGACTTGGCCAAGTGGCTAAGACTGAATGTCGGAGGCTCAAACTTGATGTTTAAGGGTTTACCCGACGGTCGGATGCTCAAACAACTTGGTGTTTGAGGTTTTGCCCGACATCAGTCGACTGGCATAAGTGCCGGTTCGACTGATCCAAGTCGACTAGGGTTCGACTGGTGTAAGGCTAGGGTTTTGTAGCGGCGGGCCGATCGCCATGGATCGGCAATGATCGATAACATACGCCGATCGCCGAGGGATGGCATCGGTCGATGGGAGTGTCGCGAGCACCCATAGCCGATCGTCACCAGTCGACTGATGGGCATCATCAGTCGACTGGTAGGTGATCCGTTGGAACTTGTCTGACGTGGATCTGGCCGTTGTGAGACAACGGCTACAGGGGCAGTCGACTGGGGCCTTTTGGCAGTCGACTGCTAGGCGCGAAAACAGCTCGATGCAGGTTATAAAAGGAGCTCGAGATGGAGGTTTTTGCCATGGTTTTTGTGGAGCTATTGGAGGGGAATTGCTGCTGCATTCCAGTCCTTCAAGAGCCAATCAAAGCAAGCAACAAACAAGTGATCAAAAGCAATCGGTGAAAAGTGTTTCTTTTGTATTTGTATTCTTGTTTATATTTGTATATTACTGTTGTAATTGCTTGTGAGAGGTTTCTCCACCTCCGACGTGTAGTCGAGAAGGAGTTTAGTTAGTGTCGTGCGCATAACTAGAGCTCGGTGAGCTCGTCCGTGGAGTAGGAACCATTTGGTTCCAAACCACGTATATCTTGTGTTGTGTGATTGTGTATTGTTGTTAGTTTCATTATTATTGTTATTCCGCTGCGCTAACAACAATCATAGACAAGCAACACAACGAGAACGAGCGAATTCTGACATCCAACGATCGAGGGCTATTCACCCCCCTCTAGCCGGCCGTTTCGATCTCCAACACTTTTTAGGGCACCTTCTTACCGTCGCAGCCACCGAGCCTCCTCCCTAAGGTTTGGGCATGCCTTCCTATTTATAGATGCGAAGCCGGCTCCTTAGAAATCCCACAAAAAACCCTAGTTGTGTCAAACTAGCCAGTGCCACATGGCCGTGTGGATTCCACATAGCCGGTCGTGTGGATTCCACACAATCGGCCGTGTGGGGAACTGGCACTACAAAAATAAATAAATTTGGTGATGAATTTTGCAATGAATTTCGGAAAAAAATTGATTGCAAAAATTTTTTGCAAGGAAATTTGCAACGAAAAAAATTTCATTGCAAATAATTCGCCGCCAAATTCTGCAACGAAAAATAAAAATTCATCGCCAAATTACAACGAATAATATTTTCATTGCAAATTTCGTCACCATATTTGGCGACGAAAAATGTATTCGTCGCCAAATTTTACGAGAATCTTGATTTTCGTCGCCAAATATGCAACGAAAAATAAATTCGTCGCCAAAATCTAATAAACATATTTCCACGAATAAAATTAAATTTGGCGACGAATTTATTTTTCGTCGCAAATTTGGCGACGAAAATCAAGATTCGCCGCATAATTTCAAGATCGATCATTGAATATATGACCGATTCTGATCGATCGGCCAAGGTTCTGTGACATACTACAGTAATGGCAGTCGACTAGTCATTTTCATCACTCGACTACCAAGTGAGTAGTCGATTGCTCAGTCGGCTATGAAAAATTCTGTAAGCTGCTACAATACCATCAGTCGACTGATTGTTTACATCAGTCGATTGATTCATCTATTTTTGCAACGAAAATAGTATTTTCGTTGCAAATCTGGAAAAAAAAAATTTATAGATTATCCTTTTTTCCCTATTTTACAATAAACACACACAACAATATTAACAAATTTAGATATCAAACTTTAATACAGAATTAATATATATATAACAAACCTAACCCAACTTACAAATACATAAATATCGTATGGCATTAGTCAAGTAACATTTAAATACAACAAATACATTCAAAGGTAACCACAATCATCACCATCATCATCAAAAAATACATCATCATTGTCTCCATGACAGGGATCAGGAGGAGGAGCAGATCCAGAAGGAGGAAGTTAACTTGAACTAGACGTTAATTGAAGATGTTGCATGATGAACATTTGTTGCCTTTGAAATTCGTTCATCTCTTCATTTAAGTCTTGTACTTTCTGAGTGTTTTCTCTCGATTTAGTTTCCTTCTGCGCTAGTAACTCCCTCAAATGATTAACCTCTTCGATTAATTGAATTACTTGTGCTTTTGATGCGGGGGAGGATGAAGAAGAAGCACCAGGGACTCTATAGTATCGGCTCAAAGGACCGAGTCCAATTATTCTTTCACTTTTTGGCCCTCCAGTTGCTTCGAGCTATAAATTTATATTGCTAACAGAAGGCTCAAATTCGACTGCATCATCACTTGCACTCGAATTTCTCTGTGAAAGTTCATCGTATATCTCCTGTTGTGAAAGAAAAAAAATTAAATACTAACATAAGAAATTAAATTTTTAAAATTACAAACTTTCATTGTTCTAGCTCTTTTCCCACTCCACGTCTTATCTTTCTTTTGGAATGTACGGGTGAAAGTGTCTATAAATAATGGCTCAGTCCCCGTCTCCTTGGCCTAAACAAACAGTTAAAATTTATAAATCAGTGAGTATTAGATTACAAAATTATAATTTGAAAATACTCACCAATCGATGTCTATGCTCATCGATATTTATTGATCCTCCCGCATACGTGGTAGACATAACGCCGAATTACGATGATGATTTTACTTATTCTGCTCACTCCTCCATTTTCTTTCCTCAGATTCCTAATGTGCAATAATTTTATTCCAATTCTCCTCGGTTATACAGTGTGGTTTCTTATTTCTATTTTTCGCATGATTAAGTATGTTTCTCATATGATCGCCACATTTTTTCTTAAAAATCCTCCTAATCTCTAGTGTTTGACTCTCCTCCCAAGTAAATACCCGTTGTAGTAGAAAAAAATTAAATTGATTATATTAACTACAATTTTATATACAAAATGATTTAAATAAGTTACCTTGAACTCATTCTACCACAGAACTTGTATTTCTTCCGGCGTGTGTGTATAAGTTATAGCTCTGCCCCAATGGTTATTCACTATTTTATTCACCTCGTGAATAACATGTACAGAATTTGTAAATCTAACATAAAATAAAAACAAACCTCATTAGATACTTATAAAAATACATATCGTATTAAAAAACATAGATAATTTAAAACTCGAATACTTACGAATCTTCGCACGGGGATATAAACTCTCTCATATCTTCCCTCTCCACGAGTGATTGTTGTACCGGGGAAGATACATTAGCAGGTATCTGCTGAGAACCAGAAGATCCTGCAACTAGAGAAGAGGTGGAGGGCACATTTCCTGCAAGAGCATCAGAATGTGCAGGGGCTGAAGCAGAGGAAGACTGTGATCTTCCATCACTACTCCGTCTATGACCGCCACGTCGAAACCAACAATCATAATTTTTAGAAGAATATGATAGTAAAAAAAATATATTTGCATACCGAATTTATAATAGGAACAATATCAAAAAATTACCATATTCATAGCAACTGGATGACCTAAAAAAAATAGTTCATTAGTATATCAAATATATGAAATTTCGAATTAGACAGTAAATTAAAACATTATTGGTAATCAATAAAAAGTTACCCACAATTAGAAATCGAAGTCTGCATTAAAATTTTCATCCTGTTCATGTGTCTATTCATCATCGTCATCGTCATCGTCATCCTCATCCTCATCAACACCCTCATCCTCATAATTAAAATCCTCATCTTCATCCTTATTCAGTTCACTTGCATCAACGGCTACTACTACGCTGCTGGGATCTCGTAACGTTGAAATATTATATTCTTCGATATGAAATGTATTGACAACATCATCTTGTTGATATGATATGTCTTCCAAATGTTGCTCAATTTTATTACATGCTTTTGTTTTACAAACAACCCACCAATCACTTTTGTCTCGTCTCAGACTAGGATATGAAGCATAAAATACTTGAATCGCTTGTTGTGCTAACACAAATGGTTCATACCTCTTGTATATTTTTTTTGTAATTAATTTCAACCAAATTAAACTGTGGATGCACCCTCATGCCTTTGATAGGGTCAAACCTGTTGGGTTTTCGGCACCGCGGCGTGTGTGTGTTCGATCACGTTTCGTAAACATGAACACAGCGGAAGCAATAAAAATAATAAATCTATATTTATTACAACACACACAACACACGCATGCATATTACAACAAGTGTAGACATAACCGTAAATTTAAATTTGCAATAAAAGAAAATTTATCTATGTTATACCTTTCGTATGACGTGTAGCGGGAACGGCATCAACCGGAACGATCCTCGCTATAATCGTCTCTATCCGTATCCACGCCGAGTTCCTCGGGATGACTTCGCTAAGCCACGAGCTTCGTCTTCGTACGGGTTACTAGCCTCGTGTTGAAGACGACGTGATCGAGAGATGATCACGATCCGAATCCAAATTCGGATCCTAGTACGAGTTCTCAAAACTCGCTTCTCCAGAGAGGTATTCGTCAACCAATTGACGAATCCTTTGTCCTCTACCTCAGAGGATTACCGGAGATCAAATCCCCGATAAGTTAGCCGCTGTCGGAGCTCTAACCGTCGTCCAAACGAGGCTCCGACGAGAGGAGAACAAGCTGTCCAGAAAACTGGACAGCTTTGGTGGAGGCGATAGGCGCCGGCCAACCAAGGGAGATAGAGCTCAACTTGATGCCAAACTTGAAGGAGATCACCGGAGCACTAACCGGCAGCAGCTCAACGCCGGCGAGGGGGAAGGAAGCAGCCTTCTGGACGCCGGTTGGAGGAGCTTTGGGCGGCGGCACTAGGTTGGCGCCGAGAGCTCCAAGGAGGAGGTGGGCGGCAACCTTAGGGCTAGGGGTTTATGGATTAGGGCTTAATTATCCCTTAAGCCCTCTTTTATAGAGAACTAATTCTCTTAATGGTTATTGGATCATAACCATTAGGCCCGTTAACCCGCTCCATTAAGATAAGTTAAAATAAACCAAACCATGATGGTTTATTTTAAGTTAAAACGAACTGAACCAACCTTTGGTTCATTCGTTTAAAATAAACCAAACCCTTTGGTTTATTCTCCTCCATTGGATTAGAACCAAACCATTTTGGTTCATCCATTACGTCTTCATAAGACTCGGCCCATCCACGCTTCCATTGCGACTGAAACGATTTCATGCTCGCTTTATGTTTGGTCCAACCAAACCTTGTTTCTCTCGGTCTGAGAATCTCATTCTCAAGCTCATTTTAAATCCTTTGGATTACGCTCGTTGTGCGTGTGACCAAATAGGTTCTCGGTTTATGTTGGGCGTCTATAATTAACCATTAATTATAGAACGATCATGAGTGGCACCTAGTAGTACATCATGATCCCCAATTAACCGAAAAGATCAACGGTTGATCCAGAACTATTTCTGAAACCCTTCAGCAGCTCGAATGATTAGTGCCCCATTCCCTTCACTCATCTTATACCCACTTGGTTCAGGACATGGTCTATTGTGTCAGTCCCCACTAGGGTGACTACGTCACACCTAGCCCAAGTATCATTTCCTCGTCCTACGGATTCTAGTTACTCCACATGTATCGAAGAGTACCTTACTCTAAACATGTAATGCTTTGGCCAAAGACTTTAGTAACAATCCGACGAGAGACCATGGGTATACATCTCCTCGCAAGGAGTGGTGAATCCTTTATAGGCTATTCAAACACCTTCGATCACTTCGACTTATACCCAATCATCCCGGGTCCACATCTCCTTAGAGATGTTTGCTTAAGATGTCAAAGAATAAGTCTCCATGATCAAGATGACTTGAATACCGCAAGTCAAAGGAACATCGCACTTAAGCCACAGTAAGAACTTCATTGACATATCTATATATGCAGAGAACCATATGAAGTCTTACGGTTGGTCACTCCAATGAACTAGTTACCATAACTAGCATCCACGATTAACTCCGGACATCACAATGTCTCCAGCCAGTGAGAATCAGCTGCTTGGATATACCAAGGAGTATACCTCGTGCTAGTCTCGACAGAATTGATGGTGTCCAAATCCATCAATTCATCGACTAGGGATAATTCCGATACATCACAATTACACATGTAGAGATACTCACTAGTTGTGATCCAATCACAAATTCTCTCATGCTGTGAATCGTATCGTGGACATTCAGTAAATGAGTTTAAGATCCAATCAAATACATAAAACATGTATACTCAAATAGTGAATCTTCATTTATCATATAAATGGTTCATACATAAGGCGATTGCCTTAGGACATCTCTCATATATTACTAACAGACTCCCACTTGGCCTAATGCCAATCGCTACGGTATCCAATACCATAAGCTCGAACATGACCCTCAAACTTATTTTGAGGTAATGCCTTAGTCAAGGGATCCGCTAAGTTCCTTTCAGTGGGAATTTTCTCGATTTGTATTTCGTTCCTACTGATGATCTCTCTGATAAGATGATAGCGGCGAAGCACATGTTTGGATCATTGATGAGACCACATCAAGTTCAGAGATGAACTTTTGATCCAAACCGCTTCCTTTGCTGCTTCCAAAGCTGCAATGTATTCTGCCTTAGTGGCAGAATCCGCTATAGTGTCAAGCTTGGAACTTTCCAACTTATTGCGCCTCCATTCTAGGTGAATACATACCCAGACCGAGACATGGAATCATCCTTGTCTGTCTGGAGCTGGCATCCGTATACCCACGTATCACCATGTACCCTTCTCCATATATTAGGAATGCGTCCTTAGTTCTTCTTAAGTACTTAAGGATTGTCTTAACAGTCACCCAATGATCCATTACTGGATCAGACTGGTATCTGCTCATGACACTCAGAGCATACGATACATCGGGTCTCGTACATAACAGAGAACTTGAATACCGCAAGTCAAATGAACATCGCACTTAAGCTACAGTAAGAACTTCATTGACATATCTATATATGCAGAGAACCTTATGAAGTCTTACGGCTGGTCACTCCAATGAACTAGTTACCATAACTAGCATCCACGATTAACTCCGGACATTACAATGTCTCCAACCAGTGAGAATCAGCTGCTTGGATATACCAAGGAGTATACCTCGTGCTAGTCTCGACAGAATTGATGGTGTCCAAATCCATCAATTCATCGACTAGGGATAATTCCGATACATCACAATTACACATGTAGAGATACTCACTAGTTGTGATCCAATCACAAATTCTCTCATCGTGAATCGTATCGTGGACATTCAAGATAAATGAGTTTAAGATCCAATCAAATACATAAAACATGTATACTCAAATAGTGAATCTTCATTTATCATATAAATGGTTCATACATAAGGCGATTGCCTTAGGACATCTCTCATATATTACTAACAGACTCCCACTTGGCCTAATGCCAATCGCTACGGTATCTAATACCATAAGCTCGAACATGACCCTCAAACTTTTTTTGAGGTAATGCCTTAGTCAAGGGATCCGCTAAGTTCCTTTCAGTGGGAATTTTCTCGATTTGTATTTCGTTCCTACTGATGATCTCTCTGATAAGATGATAGCGGCGAAGCACATGTTTGGATCATTGATGAGACCACATCAAGTTCAGAGATGAACTTTTGATCCAAACCGCTTCCTTTGCTGCTTCCAAAGCTGCAATGTATTCTGCCTTAGTGGCAGAATCCGCTATAGTGTCAAGCTTGGAACTTTCCAACTTATTGCGCCTCCATTCTAGGTGAATACATACCCAGACCGAGACATGGAATCATCCTTGTCTGTCTGGAGCTGGCATCCGTATACCCACGTATCACCATGTACCCTTCTCCATATATTAGGAATGCGTCCTTAGTTCTTCTTAAGTACTTAAGGATCGTCTTAACAGTCACCCAATGATCCATTACTGGATCAGACTGGTATTTGCTCATGACACTCAGAGCATACGATACATCGGGTCTCGTACATAACATAGCATACATGATAGATCCTATTGCGGATGCATAGGGAATCTTACTTATGCAAATCCTCTCATCCTCTGTGCGCGGACACATAGACTTCGAAAGGTGTACCCCATGCCTGATGGGTAGGAAACCTTTCTTGGATTCCGACATGCTAAACCTCTTTAGCACTCGGTCTATATATGTAGACTGCGAAAGACCAAGCAACCGTTTCGATCTATCTCTATAGATCTTAATCCTGAGGATGTAGGTTGCTTCTCCCAGGTCTTTCATGGAGAACGTCTTGGATAACCAAACCTTAACTGACTATAAGATTGAAACATCGTTTCCTATAATTAATATGTCATCGACATACAATACTAGGAATACGACTGCACTCCCACTAACCTTCTTGTACACACAAGGTTCGTCTGGATTTTGTGAGAAATCAAACTTTTTGATTGTCTCATCAAAACGGATATTCCAGCTCCTGGATGCTTGCTTCAATCCATAAATGGATCGTCGCAATTTGCATACCTTGGTTTTATCAACCGATGTGAAACCCTCAGGTTGTATCATATACACGTCCTCGAGAAGGTTTCCATTAAGGAAAGCTGTTTTCACATCCATCTGCCATATCTCATAATCATAATGAGCCACTATGGCCAGGAGCATCCGAATGGATTTAAGCATAGCTACAGGCGAATAGGTTTCGTCATAATCAACACCTTGCTTTTAACGATATCCTTTCGCCACCAATCTAGCCTTATAGGTAATCACATTACCATCCATGTCGGTTTTCTTCTTGAAAACCCACTTGCATCCTATAGGCTTTATGCCTTCAGGTGGGTCAACCAAGTTCCAAACTTGGTTTTCATACATGGAATCCATTTCTGACTTCATGGCACCAAGCCATTTATCCCTTTCTGAACTTGTCAGCACTTCTTCATAACTGGTAGGCTCCTCATCATCAATGAGTAACACATCGTTCGATTCACTTATGAGAAATCCATATCTTACAGGAATATTGCGTGTTCTACCAGATCTACGAAGATGTGGTGTTACAATAGGTCCAGCCGATTGCTCATCACTGAGTTGTCGGCTGTTGTGCTTCACCAGGTATCTCATTAATGTCTATTTGAGTATCTCGAGCCTCCTCAAGCTCGATGATACTCCCACTGTTTTCTTGCAAGAGAAACTCTTTCTCTAAAAACACAGCATGCCTTGAAACAAACACCTTTTGTTCCACAAGATGATAGAATTGGTAACCCCTAGTTTCCTTAGGGTATCAAATAAATAGACATTTATCAGACTTAGCATCCAATTTGTCTGATACAGTCCGCTTCACATAAGCAGGACAACCCCATATCTTCAAGTAAGATACATGAGGTTTCTTACTATTCCATATCTCATATGGAGTAGTTGAGACTACCTTGGTGGGCATTCTGTTTAACAAGTAAATAGCTATCTGAAGTGCATAGCCCCAAAAGAACTTGGGAAGAGTCGCATGATTCATCATTGACCTGACCATGTCCAACAAGGTCCGGTTACGCCTCTCAGATACACCATTATGTTGTGGTGTATATGGCAGAGTCCATTGAGACAATATACCATTGTCTCTTAGATAATCAAGAAAATCTTGACTTAAGTATTCACCACCTCGATCCGATCGAAGTATTTTAATACTCTTATCATGTTGTTTCTCTACTTCATTTCTAAATTCTTTGAACCTTTCAAAGGCTTCAGACTTGTGTTTCATCAAGAACACATACCCAAACCGTGAGTGATCATCGGTGAAGGTAATGAAGTAGCTATAGCCTCCTAATGCTTGAGTTGACATAGGTCCACATACATCAGTATGTATTAGTCCTAGTAACTCTCCCACTCGTTCACCTTTTCCAGTAAAAGGTAACTTAGTCATCTTGCCTTTTAAGCATGATTCGCATGTATCGTATGAATCCAATTCAAACGATTCCAGAATTCCACATCGATGTAATTCGGACATGCGTTTCTTGCTTATATGGCCAAGACGACAATGCCACATATAGGAGTCTATTTGATTATCCTTTCGAGCATGCGTGTTGCTCACTTCGATATTGAAAATGTCACTGGATACGTCCAACGTATAAATGCCATTACTCAAGGTTCCAGTTCCATAAAGTACGCCATTCAAAGTTATATAACAACAATTGTTACTAAACGTCAAATGGAAACCATTTCTATTTAAACAGAAAATAAAAACAATGTTCTTTATTAGAGAAGGAATATAATAGCAATTGTCCAGTTCTAAGACTAGTCCACTAGGGAGCTTCAGCAAATAAGTTCCGATGGCGACCGCAGCAACCTTTGCTCCATTGCCAACTCACAAATTTGACTCCCCTCTGACAAGTCTTCTTCTATTCCTTAGCCCCTGTATGTCATTACATATATGTGAGCCACACCCAGTATCCAATACCCAAGTGTCTAAGGAAATAGAATGACAATCAATAACGAAGATACCTGAAAAGGATGGGGCATCGGATGCCTTCTTCTTCTTCATGGACTCAAGATAAATCTTGCAGTTTCTTCGCCAGTGGCCTTCCTTGCCACAGTGATGGCAAGTGCTCTTTTGCGCTGGTTCTGCCTTCTTTGCCTTTTTCTTCTTTCCTTTCTTCTGTTCTTTTGCCTTCCTCTTAGAACCTTTCTTTGAGGAATCAACTAACAAAACCGCCTTCTCCTCATGCTTCACAGAAGGCTCCACAGTCTTCAGCATATTGAGGAGCTCGGGAATGGTGGATTCTAATTTGTTCATCCGATAGTTCATCACAAATTGTGAGAAACTCTTGGGCAAACAATGCATAATTAAGTCAATACTTAACTCATGATCCATCACAAAACCGAGGGTTGCTAGCCGCTCGATGTACCCATTCATCTTTAGAACAAACTGCACTACAGATGAACCTTCTTGCATCTTCGTGGTGAAGAGGAGCCTAGAGACCTCGAACCTTTCGGATCTCGCTTGCTCATCGAACAACTCATGAAGATGGAAGACTATAGTATTAGCATCCATATGCTCATGCTGCTTTTGCAGCTCAGGTACCATCGCCGCTAGCATGATGCAACTCGCCAGCTCAGAATCTGCCACATGCTTCTGATAGACCAACATTTGGTCTGGAGTTGCATCGTCCTTAGGGATCAACGACATATGCAAGCTTTTCCGCCTTGAGAACAATTCTCAGGTTTCTAAGCCAGTCCAGGAAGTTAGGCCCAGTCAGTTTGTTCGAATCCAAAATAGTACGCAAATTCAAAGACGTCATGATCAATTTATTGACCTAGAAATACAAAACGAGCATATATGAGAAAATGATTTTAAAATGCATCAATATACATTTATAAATCCCATTCATTTTTCGAATTTCAAAAACCCCAAAATCACTTCGGGAGATCGTAGGTCCATCTCCGAATGGGCTGATATCCATCATAGTTATGAATAACCTTGGAGAGAGTCCAACAAGTCATTCATAACTACGACGGTAGGTATCATCTATACCGATTGCATATCACGTATATGCAACTATCACAATGTGCTATCAACTAATTGAATGTTCACACATACGTTGGGTTGTTAACACATTAACAAGTATGCATCATATGCATAGCACCCAACTTCACCTCCCTTTACATCGACCTTGGAGAGAGTCCAACAAGTCGATGCTCCAGGTTAAAGCCAACCCATTAATCGAGATATAGTTTTAATATGGTTAGAGCGCATTCAACCAATTAGCCCAGCTTGGAGAGAGTCCAACAACCAAAGCTAACGATTGACCTCTGACTCTTACCATATTAGTAGTAAACTATTCCATGGTTTGAACATGTTCGGGTTCGAGTCGGGCTTGGAGAGAGTCCAACAACCCAAACAAGAAACGAAACTCTGGTTCTAACCATATCAATGGAAGGTGTAGGCTTTAATATTGTTTAAGGGTTTTATGTCTCATCCTCTTTGCATGCAAATAACTATTATCTACATGGCATGACATACATGGCATACATCTACATGTCACGACACGCATGGCATAATGTTATGCATCTAATGCAATTACATGGCATACAATTATGTCATGTATATATTTCCCTATATGTCATAACTATTTATGGAAATAAAATATGTTTAAGATTTGATTCTCCAAATCAAATCATAATTAAATTAGGAAACAAATTTCCAAATCTAATCACATATTTTATTTATGGAATTATTTGATTAAGGAAAATCTATTTAGAAAACCAATTTCCTAAATCATTAAAACTACTTATGGAAATGAAATATTTTAAGATTTGATTTCCCAAATCAAATCAAGATTAAATTAGGAAACAAATTTCCAAAATCTAATCAAATATTTTATTTATGGAAAATATCAATTTCCATAAATACTTCCAACTTTCCAAAAGTGGAAGATTTTCATAAATACTTCTAGACTTTCCAAAATTGAAAAATTTCCATAAATACTTCTAAAATTCCAAAATTAGAAAATTTCCAGAAATAACATTATGACTATCGCAAAATCATTTTACGATTATGTCGAAACACAACCTGGGCTCTGATACCACTGTTGGGTTTTCGGCACCGCGGCGTGTGTGTGTTCGATCACATTTCGTAAACATGAACACAGCGGAAGCAATAAAAATAATAAATCTACATTTATTACAATACACACAACACACGCATGCATATTACAACAAGTGTAGACATAACCGTAAATTTAAATTTGCAATAAAAGGAAATTTATCTACGTTATACCTTTCGTATGACGTGTAGCGGGAACGGCATCAACCGGAACAATCCTCGCTAGAATCGTCTCTATCCGTATCCACACCGAGTTCCTCGGGATGACTTCGCTAAGACACGAGCTTCGTCTTCGTACGGGTTACTAGCCTCGTGTTGAAGACGACGTGATCGAGAGATGATCACGATCCGAATCCAAATTCGGATCCTAATACGAGTTCTCAAAACTCGCTTCTCCGGAGAGGTATTCGTCAACCAATTGACGAATCCTTCGTCCTCCACCTCAGAGGATTACTGGAGATCGAATCCCCGGTAAGTTAGCCGCTGTCGGAGCTCTAACCGTCGTCCAAACGAGGCTCCGACGAGAGGAGAACAAGCTGTCCAGAAAACTGGACAGCTTTGGTGGAGGTGATAGGCGCCGGCCAACCAAGGGAGATAGAGCTCACCTTGATGCCAAACTTGAAGGAGATCACCGGAGCACTAACCGGCAGCAGCTCGACGCCGGCGAGGGGGAAGGAAGCAGCCTTCTGGACGCCGGTTGGAGGAGCTTTGGGCGGCGGCAATAGGTTGGCGTCGAGAGCTCCAAGGAGGAGGTGGGCGGCAACCTTAGGGCTAGGGGTTTATGGATTAGGGCTTAATTATCCCTTAAGCCCTCTTTTATAGAGAACTAATTCTCTTAATGATTATTGGATCATAACCATTAGGCCCGTTAACCCGCTCCATTAAGATAAGTTAAAATAAACCAAACCATGATGGTTTATTTTAAGTTAAAACGAACCGAACCAACTTTTGGTTTATTCGTTTAAAATAAACCAACCCCTTTGGTTTATTCTCCTCCATTGGATTAGAACCAAACCATTTTAGTTCATCCATTACATCTTCATAAGACTCGGCCCATCCACGCTTCCATTGCAACTGAAATGATTTCATGCTCGCTTTATGTTTGGTCCAACCAAACCTTGTTTCTCTCGGTCTGAGAATCCCATTCTCAAGCTCGTTTTAAATCCTTTGGATTATGCTCATTGTGCGTATGACCAAATAGGTTCTCGGTTTATGTTGGCCGTCTATAATTAACCATTAATTATAGAACGATCATGA
This sequence comes from Wurfbainia villosa, assembly GCA_025175895.1. Lineage (NCBI taxonomy): Eukaryota > Viridiplantae > Streptophyta > Magnoliopsida > Zingiberales > Zingiberaceae > Wurfbainia > Wurfbainia villosa. The sequence goes on from CM045989.1 coordinate 93,143,086, forward strand.
GTGGCACCTAGTAGTACATCATGATCCCCAATTAACCGAAAAGATCAACGGTTGATCCAGAACTATTTTCAAACCCTTTGACTCGAATGATTCGTGCCCCATTCCCTTCACTCATCTTATACCCACTTGGTTCAGGACATGGTCTATTGTGTCGGTCCCACTAGGTCGACTCACGTCACACCTAGCCCAAGTATCATTTCCTCGTCCTCACGGATTCTAGTTACTCCACATGTATCGAAGAGTACCTTACTCTAAACATGTAATGCTTTGGCCAAAGACTTTAGTAACAATCCGACGAGAGGCCATGGGTATACATCTCCTCGCAAGGAGTGGTGAATCCTTTATAGGCTATTCAAACACCTTCGATCACTTGACTTATACCCAATCATCCGGGTCCACATCTCCTTAGAGATGTTTGCTTAAGATGTCAAAGCATAAGTCTCCATGATCAAGATGACTTGAATACCGCAAGTCAAAGGAACATCGCACTTAAGCTACAGTAAGAACTTCATTGACATATCTATATATGTAGAGAACCATATGAAGTCTTATGGCTGGTCACTCCAATGAACTAGTTACCATAACTAGCATCCACGATTAACTCCGGACATCACAATGTCTCCAGCCTGTGAGAATCAGCTACTTGGATATACCAAGGAGTATACCTCGTGCTAGTCTCGACAGAATTGATGGTGTCCAAATCCATCAATTCATCGACTAGGGATAATTCTGATACATCACAATTACACATGTAGAGATACTCACTTGTTGTGATCCAATCACAAATTCTCTCATGCTGTGAATCGTATCGTGGACATTCAGTAAATGAGTTTAAGATCCAATCAAATACATAAAACATGTATACTCAAATAGTGAATCTTCATTTATCATATAAATGGTTCATACATAAGGCGATTGCCTTAGGATATCTCTCATATATTACTAACAAAACCAACGACACATAAATAAAATAACTCACAAATTTGAGCCTGGGTACGCTACCTCTAAAATTTCATCTAGCAAGCCATAAAATTCATTCCTTGCACCCCCATCATTAGATGACTGAACACAAACTTCATTATTCATTGTAGTTTTCCTAGTTCCATAATCTTGAGTATGAAAATTATATCCGTTTATGAAATATGTCGGCCAAGTTTTCACCATTGTGTTTGGACCCCATGACAGATGTTTTATTAGGTCTTACTCAATGTGAATGTGATTGTCAAGAACCTAAAGTCAAATAAATATGTGTTAAAGGCAAGATTTATCAAATTTATTATCAAAGACTACTTACAAATTTTTTGAACCATTGTGTAAATTCTTCATCACAGAAACAATTAAACTCATGCTCCAAAAGCTCAGAATATAGAGTTTGGAAAATCCTACCATAAAATTAAATATAACATGAACAATAATTTACGATATATGAAGTGTATAATATAACATTTATATACTCACTCGAAATATGGCATTACTTCTGGACAATTTAATAAAATATATGTGTGGGCTGCTCGCCACTCCTGACCGGTTAAGTATCTACTTGTACAAGATCCACTGGTTGACCAAGGTAGTTAAAAATTGAGAATGCCCTCAAATTTAGATCAACAGGACCCTCATCATTTCTTCCTGCTTTCCGACTATTGCATTGAACGTGAGGTTCAAAGTAATATGATGCAAAAGTTGTAACTTCCTCTACAATTTATGAATTAACAATAGAAACTTCAACATGAGCCTTATTTTTCACTTTGTTTTTCAAATGATAGAGGAATCTAAGAGTAATACAATAAAATTTATTAGAAAATAAATTATACTAAATTTGATCATATGAAATAACAATGATAAAAAAAATCATAAAATTCACCTTTCAAACGGATACATCATCGAAATTGAATGGGACCTCCAACTTTAGCCTCATATGGCAAGTGAACCAAAAGATGTTCCATGGAATCAAAAAATGCCAATGGAAATATCCTTTCTAAGTTATAAAAAATGATCGGAATGTCTCTCTCTAATGTCTCCATGTGTGAATGACTCAATATTGTCGAGCAGATATCATGAAGGAAAATTCTTAATTTCGTAATTACACTCCAGACAAAATTTGGTAACGGTTCCTTCAAAGAAATAGGAATTCGTCTTTCCATGAATATATGACGGTCATGACTTTTCAAACCAATCAATTTGCATTCCTTCAAATAAACGCATCTGCCAAGATTAGAGACATAACCATCAGGAAATCTCAATGATTTCAACCATTTACAAACAATCCGTCTCTAATCCTTATTCAATGTATAAACTACTTTCGGTTTTGGTCCCCTACTATTTTCATCAACATCAAGGGCGAGTCATTTACAGATGAGACACAAATCTTTTCTTGCATTCAAATTGTCTTTTGTTTTTCCGGTAATATTCATCACCGTATTTATCAGATTATCAAAAATATTCTTCTCAATATGCATTAAATCAAGATTGTGATGAATCAAATTACTCTGCCAATATGGTAGATCCCAAAATATACTCCATTTAGTCTATTTATGCGTAATTCCATAGTCATATGTTCTAACATTTAGTTCTTCAATAATAGATGAAAAGTTAAGCACTCTTTGCCATAAAATTTGACCAGTGAATTTCAATGGTGGAGGTGTTATTTCAATTCTAATTTTAGTAAATTCTTCTTTATTTCTTATGAATTTATGATTTGGCGTTAAAAATTATCTATGACAATCAAAATAACTCAGTTTCTTTCCGTGTTTCAATCTGAATGACTTTGATCTCTCCATATATATTGGACATCTTAAAATCCCCGTGGTACTCCAGCCCGATAACATCCCATAAGCAGGAAAATCATTTATGGTCCAAAGAAGCGCAACTCTCATTGTGAACATCTGATAAGTATGGACATAATATGTGGAAACATCCTCGTCCCATAGTTGGATCAACTCGGCAATCAACGGTTGCATGTAAACATCTATTAACTTCTTCATATTATGAGGGCTAGGCACAATCAATGTTAAAAACATATAAAGTATTTTCATACACATACTGGGTGGAAGATTATACGGAGTTACGATAATTGACCAGCAAGAATAAGTTGGCTCTCCACTATTAATATATTTGCTGAATTGATCGTAATATATTTGCGAGTATTCGTTGCAAATTTGCAACGAATCCAGGATTCGTTGCAAAAAATTGCAACGAATCCAGGATTCGTTGCAAAATTTAAAAAAAAAAATTAAAGTTTTTAAAACGTTAAGTTTATTTTTTTAATTTTAATTTAGCAACGAATTCAAGATTCGTTGCAAAATTTTAAAAAAAAATTAAAGTGTGTCGCACATTTCTCACCGGCGCGACACGCCTGTTGTAAAATACCGCAGGAAAAAAAAAATAATAAATAAATAAATAAATAACTAGGTATATGCATTAAATACCTAAGTAGCTATTTGGGGGTTTAAACATGTGGTTGGATCAAGTTGGGCTAGCTTGAATTTAACCTAGGTTAGCTTAACCACAAGTGAATGACTTATATAAGACTTAAATCCAACCCGTTATTTAAAACCTAACCCGTTTAGCCAAGCGTTTGCGTCTGCTTCTCATCGCGATTCAGTTTTCCTTTTTCCTTTCCCCGATCGCATTTCTTCTCCGAATTTCTATCGCCGCACGCCCATTTCTCTCGGTCCATCTCCCGTGCCCTAGTTCTCCCGATTCGGCCGCCGCCTTCTTCCTTGCGTCGCCGCCCCTATGCGTCTGGATCTTCGGCGGCCCGTTGGCGACCATCACCGACGACGACGATGATATCTCATCGTGGCAGATGTCGTTCTCTGGCTTCTTCTCCCCGCGCACCCGACAACGCCCGATTGCCTCTCTATCGCAGCCATCGCCATGCGCGCCGCTCGCGCTTGCGCGTCGGCAACCCACCTTCGCACACCTGCCGCCGCCCGATCTGCTCTTCTCCGCTCGCTCGCCGCCTAGGGCTGCCTCTCTGCTACCGCCGCGAAGTTTGATGTTGCGGCCGTCCACAGTTCCTCCGACTCTTCTTCGAGCGGCAAGTGTCGCCGCTTTAAATCACCGGCCTCCTCCCTTCACCGTCAGCGGATTGGGTTCTTTCCTCTCGCCACCAAAGCCGACGCCTCTGCTTCCTCGGCCGTCGCTGGATTGTTGCCGCTGTCGCCGCCCCGAGCGAACTTCGTTCGGTTACGTATTGCTGAAATTTGTGGTACGGTGGTTAGGCACGTAATACAGCGGTGATGTTGAGCTCGGTTTAGTGATGCCATCACTTGTACGATCATCGCCGTCACCCACACTTCACTCACCGACCACGCTATGAGCATTGATCGCCAAGGCAAGAGGAGTTGGGCATTTAGCGACAAGCTCGGCCGAATTCCCTTGGTGTGTTGACTAATGCGCTAGATTGGATTTCCTTAAGAGATGAAGAAGCTGTGGAGGAATGAAACGAGTTTGGGTAAGTATGAATCTGAATATTTATGAATGCATAATATTGATAAGTGGTTGGATGGATCTATGGATTTGTTGGAAATGCATGATGGGCGTAAGGTGAATTGCATAGTTAAGATTTTTGATCAGTATAAAGTGGGTGATGAACTGTATGTGACTACAGGTTTTAACACTGGATTTACTTCTGGATTCTTTGTGAAGATGGGAACAACGCGAGGACTTTGATATGAGGCTGGTTCACGGATGTGGAGACAACTTGTATTCTCAGACAAGTCGTCAAAATAGGTGGGTAATTTCCTACCTGGTCCGGGTAGTTATATTTCATTCAGATTTAGTCATTGATATGAGCATGTTAGGTGTTCATATTACCTTGACCCTGTTCTTTTTATCGCATGCTTGATCTTCTACATCGGCTATTAACTCCATTCTTTGATATCATGTTTATTTTATCATGATTAGGAGTTATACATATAGATGATGTAAATAACTTAGAATTTGTTTAAGTTAAGTGCAAATAGTAAAGTCGGATGACAACTGATTGTACTTTGGGTAAAAGGTCAGGTAGATAATATCTTTAACCTAGGATTAGTTCTAGTACCCTTAGGTTGTATGTTACCACGGAACATGTATTGTGTAAATGGTTAGAGGAATGATACTTAGGGTATCGCTACGGACCGATGGTCCTAGCTTGTTATAATCAGATAAGTACGACTCTCTACAGGATGAGAGTGTGTCCATTAGTTGAGTACAACTCTCTGTGATAGAGAGTGTGTCGCTTAGATTGGTATGACTCTCTACGGGATAGAGAGTATTATGATCGATTAGTCGACTCTCTACAGGATAGAGAGTGCGTATATCTGGTTAGTATGATTCTCTGTAGAACAGAGAGTCTATGGTGGATGTCGGTATGTGAGACATTGCATTCATGCATTTACATGCACGCTGGCGACAAGGTCTCCCTTGTGGTTGAGTGTCGCATCATCCTGCCTCCACGGTTACTCATAGGAGGAGTCACCCGTGTGAGGGCAGAGCATTGAGGTGCCGCACTCTATCACTATAGACGGTGGTAGTTGGATTTGCGTGTCGTAGTCCTGCGTGTGTGGTACTCGACCACTCATGGGTAGTGACTGTCAGAGTGACCAACAGCAGGGACCCCCATCGTGTAGCTTGCTCTTTACGCTTATATGCTACTCGATCATACTGCCCACTCGGCCACTCGAGAGTAGTGGTTGGTGTTGAGTTGGGACAGTTGTCATGCTCGAGCCACCGAGGCCACACTGGGGTCGTGGTAGCTTTAGGGTGAGCCGACATGACCATGCATGCTGCATTGCCGTATCTGATGGCGTTTTGCATATTACCATATATATATACATATATGCATGTATATATATATATATGGATGGTTGAGATTAATATATATATATGGATACAGTCTATATATATATATATATATCTGATTATTGTGATGTTGCATTTGTTTGTACTATGCTTGCTGCATTTGGGTGGACATCATATTCATGCATGTTTCTTGCATATGTTATACAGTTGTGTCAGATATTGATATGTGTTGGATAGACCATAGATACCTTGACCTGTAGCTAGAGTATATTTTGAGTTGATCTACTCTTCCTGTTATATATATATATATGTTGGATATATGTTCAGGTTGGATCAGAGTAGCGTAGCAGACTTCAGGTATGTCTGCATTTTTATGTTGTTCATTCAGTTAGACGGTATATGCTTGTATTTATATACTATGCTGATATACCTGTTGTACATCTAGATTATGTTGTCGAAATACATGTGATATTACATATATACATGTTTTCTATTACCTGCTGAGTTTTACTCACCACCCCCCACGGACCCTGGGTTTTCTGTCGCCCAGGTAACAGGTAGCCGACTTCGTGATGGACTTGGAGCACCGCTGGCTGGCATCATCTCATCTCAACTCCGAGAGTCCGGATTTTTGGTGTTATCATTTGTATTCCGTTAGGGATTTGTGTTATGTGATGTACGCACATGTTGGTGCGGGTTTTGATGAGGCTTCTTTATGTTCTGGTGTTAGTCATACCGGTATGCACTCTGTGGGATTGTATTGTGTCGTATTGTTTCCGCTGTGTCTTGTGTAGTTTTGTTTTTATACATATATATATTGTTGTTATTGTGGGCCTACGGGCCTTGTATTAACCCGAAATGTTGCCACGTACAGGGGAGGTGTCGTCCGTTTGATTTTCGGTTCGGCATGCTCTCGGGGCGTGACAACTTTAGTGGTATCAGAGCCCAAGGTTCTGCGATGCCATACAATGTTATTTTTGAGTCGAGTCTTGGATTCTCGGGAGTCGATTTATCCGGTTTTGGTTTTTGAGATGAGATGGAGAGCGGCCTGAGCTCCAAGCAGCACGAGGTAAGAATTCCTGATAACTTATGGTTTAGTAGATATTTATCTAAACTTGATCAGTAGGTGTATAAAATAGAGTTATGACACCTGTGTAGACTTGTAGTAGGGGTCGTCCACCGAGGCGACCAACTGGAGTTACCTTAGTGTTTATATGCCTAGTTTTGTTGGCTATGCATTTAGATGCTTATACCAGGGAATAACCTGTAGTATGTTGGTTATTATTCGTAACCGTGGTATGAGTTGACCACGAGAACGACCTGTTGAGTCTGTGAGTCTTGAACCGTGTCGAAAAGGTGATTTACCTTTGAGAGTCGACTGATACCGAGTCGGAAAAACATGGGTCAAGTCGTCACATTTCTGGTTGAAATCATAGATTTCAGCCTTAGAGATTTTCACTAACTGTGCTAGTCAGATCATTACCTGTGGGTAATGAACAGACTTGTAGACTATTGTGATGCAGATAGCGGAAGGCTAGGTTATGGTGTTTCACAGGGATTTTATCCCTGAGTTGTTAGTACTGAGATGTATAACTTTGAGAGTACTTTTGAGTACTTAACTCATGTTATACTGAGAAAGTAGAGTTATTTGCATACCATTATCGGGGTCAAGCCGGTATTTGGTGATAAATGCAAAAAATAATCTTCGGGAAATAAAATATCACTTGATCATGGATTAGTGATGTTGAAAGAGTGTATCTCCCTGTGTCACTTTTAGTGACACATTGTAAGGAATTCTTGAGCTTCAAGAAAGGGTGCTTGGTTAGTAACAGTGTATTGTACAGAGTCGTGAGACTTGCAGAGGTTACGACCACCTAATAGCTCAAGAAGATGGATGGATGATTTAAGCCACCCAGAGTTTGGCTTATAGTTGGATAAGGATGCCGGGATCTTCTACCAGATCCTGCCGGAAGACGTTGGATTAAAATAGGAGTTTAAAAATGACTCCGTACAAGAGTTTAAGAGTTGGAGACCGGTAAGCAAATATTGCAGGTAAACTTATTAGAGTTAGAAGTCTCCGACTATTAGATAAAAGGAGCAAGATCGGAGTAATAGGCCTTAGGGCTACTTTCCGATTATAGAAGACCAACTGAAGATCATTAGGATGTTCTCGTGGATATCAGCAAAATCAGAACAAAGACTCCGAAGGGATTGTGTGCGTGCAGTGCGGATCATGAAGACGCGTGAAACCAGATTATTCGTTGGAGCAGTTCAGCTGTTGCTATGGTGAGCAACCAGTACAGTGGAGGAGGTGTACTTTGAAGACTCAGTTGAAGACTATCCGGGATATTCCGGGAAGATGATACACCGTCTCGACAGCAGAGATCGACACCGAAGATTGGGTTATTTCGTCAGCAGCGACCTACTACCTCAGGAGTGATTGAAGTTCCATGATACTACCCTTCAGCAGAGATCAGCACAGAAGCAACATCAGCAGAAGACATCGTGGAAGACTCATGCAGACAACAATAGTTACCCCCAGATATGATTTGCATAGTATAGAGGAGAGAGTATACGACGATGGTCGTATCTATTAGGTATTCTACAGTAGCAGCTCGTAGGATTTAGGGATGGGATTAATGATCTAGGAAAAATCCCCGAGGCATTCGTCACAGAAATGTGACCGCTTTGTCGCGAACTGTTGGATCTGATCTTCTCCTATTTGGAGAAAGGCCGAGACTTGCGAGGAGCCTTTGAATCAGATCGACAGATAACGGATTGTTCAGGGTATTACTTTAGTTTACCCTCAAGGTTAATATATTGAGAGATGCTTGTAGTTACATGTATCTTAGTCTAGAACATTCTTAGTTGATTAGAAGGTTCTTATACATCGACTGGTAGGTCGGTGGTATCTCTACCGTCAGGTGAGATGTGGACCAATAATTAAGAAGTCAAGGGAGACCCTTAGACTGTGATAAACATACTTTTACTGTAGACATATCCTTACGGATGGTCAAATTGTTGGAGGTATGGTATGATTATGTCTCTCAGATGTGCGTATAATCCGAGAGCATTCGGATGTAGTTTCGGATGAACTCCAAGGCTTGCCGTTGTATAGGCAAGCGGAGTAAGCGATCGAAACGATTGCGGAAAATAGTTCTGGTATCGAAGATCGCATATCGAGTGATAATTTTATTGGTATCAGTGTTGTTAAACACTATAGAAATTGGAAGAATATAAGTTGTGACTATAGGAGATATTGGAGGGGATATTTATCTATCCCAGTATTCCTCCTTGTGAAGATCCAGAACTCTTTGTTGAAAGAGAGATGGACATTTGAGATTATGCATCGATTATCGATGATGGAATATAGTAGTTATTGTGAAGAATATCATTCGTTATGGATAAATGATCTATTTAGATCAGCTAAAGACACCTGCGTATACTCTAGGGTTGGTTTACGACTGGAGTGTTGACATTGTAGTGACATAGTGTCATACAAATATCATAGTCGTTGTGATGATTAATATATATCATCAGCTTAGAGTAAGGGGGATGCAGGTGTGTAGAGATGTCAATTTCATACTTACTATGAATTTTATAAGTTGTGATTAAGTTGTTAGATTAATTAACGATTTAGTCGTCACTGGATTTGAGAATCGTGTATCTTGAACACGATTGGATCCTTTTATGGTTGTGGGAGTTGCGTAACTTGGCCACTGTTGGATGTGGTAATTGGAGTTGCGCACTCGACCACCGTAGATGGTGGTTTTCCTTGTATGTTTTGGGTGAGTACTGTAAATGTGGATGAGATGCTTTTAAGCATTAGTATACCACAGACTTGTTTGACAAAGGTGATGATAGAGATCATTTAGACGGAAGCTGGTGAAACCAGATAAAAGACCTAGACGACGGTTAACTTCTACACAAGTATTAGTTAATCCTTCCGGAGTGGGTAAAAGGATGTTCGCAAATGCATCATTTCAGGGATCGGAACGATTCCGATACAGTTGTATGAGACATATCTTATGCTTACGACAGTTAAGAAACTACGAGATAGACTGTCATATACATGACGAGGCTTTAGTAGTTATTATCTGGATTTGTAATTGTAAGGAGTAGGAATGCTCATGGGATTTTGACTAGCTACTATAGAGTTGCTGGAGCGCGAACAGTTGCAACAATTGCAACAAGGGAGATTGATTGCTATAGTCTTCCATGCACTTACAGTGTGTGTGGAGTGTATCTTGGAAGGTTGATGGACTTCTCTTTTGAGAAGATAATTCTCCTTCTCTGATAAGGATAGTGTGTTCTGGACACGCGACCAATCATAGAAGAGTCGTTACAGATAGCACATCATTCAAGATAGGCTATGTACCTTGGTGGTACTTGGAGGTACTGAGAGTTGAAACGATTATACTGGTGAAATGGTATAAAGAGAGTTATAGCAGATTTTGCTGCTCGATGTTTAGTATGCCAGTAGGTGAAGGCTGAACATCAAGAAACTCGATGGATTGCTCTAGAAAATTTCGATTTCGGAATGGAAGTGTGAGCATATCACGATTGATTGCGGTACGGGATTGCCTAGAACCCGTAAAGGACGTGATGCGATTTGGGTGATTGTGGATCAACTGACCAAATCATCTCATTTCCTTCCTACTCGTGGGTCGTACTCGTTGGACCATACGACAGCGTTGTATTACCGAAAGATTATCAGATTGCGTGGGGTACTTTTAAGTACCATATCGGATAGAAATTCGTGATTTATATCGCGATTTTGACAGAGTCTGCACTAGACTATGGGCACAAAGCTTCGGCATAGTGCAACGTTTCATACACAGACAGATGAACAGTCGGAGTGTATCATTTAGACGTTGGAGGATCTATTCAGATCTTGTGTCGTGGATTACGGAGGTGTAGCTTGTCGGTTGACTTTACCTCCGACACTTGCGGGTGTTCATAACGTATTTCAGGTTTATATGCTAAGGAAATACGTGCCGCGATCTGATCATGTTCTGAAAGAGGTTCCGAATTCTACCTCAGTCTAATGTGACTTACGAGGTGATTCCAGGGTGGAGCCTGGGTCGCAAGGAGCGACAGTAGTGGGATGAAAACCATCCAACTCGTAAAGGTTGGATGACAGCATCATACCGATGAGAAGGCTACATGAGAGCTGGAAGATACTATCCGAGCTCGATATCCTCATTTGTTCACTTGAGGCATGTAGTAGTTCAAGAAATCTCCTGAGTTGGTTCTCGTATGTTAGTACGAAATTTGGGGACCAAATTTTTATTAGTGGGGGAGAATGTAAAATACCGCAGGAAAAAAAAAATAAATAAATAACTAGGTATATGCATTAAATACCTAAGTAGCTATTTGGGGGTTTAAACATGTGGTTGGATCAAGTTGGGCTAGCTTGAATTTAACCTAGGTTAGCTTAACCACAAGTGAATGACTTATATAAGACTTAAATCCAACCCGTTATTTAAAACCTAACCCGTTTAGCCAAGCGTTTGCGTCCGCTTCTCATCGCGATTCAGTTTTCCTTTTTCCTTTCCCCGATCGCGTTTCTTCTCCGAATTTCTATCGCCGCACGAACATTTCTCTCGGTCCATCTCCAGTGCCCTAGTTCTCCCGATTCGGCCGCCACCTTCTTCCTTGCGTCGCCGCCCCTGTGCGTCTGGATCTTCGACGGCCCGTTGGCGACCATCACCGACGACGACGACGATATCTCGTCGTGGCAGATGTCATTCTCTGGCTTCTTCTCCCCGCGCGCCCGACAACGCCTCGTCGATTGCCCTCATCAGAGCATCGCCATGCGCCCGCCGCGGCCGGCCAGCCACCGCACACTCGTCGCCGACGCCCGATCCGCCTCTTCTCCGCTCGTCGCCTAGGGCTGCCTCGTTACGCCGAGTTTGATGTTTTCGGCCACACAGTTCCTCCGACCTCTTTCTCGGCCGAGCGCAAGTGTCGCCCGCTTAAATCGCGGTCTCCTCCCTTCACCGTCGCGGATTTGGGTTCTTTCCTCTCGCCACCAAAGCCGATGCCTCGCTCCTCCGCTCGATTGTTACCAGCAGTCGCCGCCCAAAACAGTTAGCCTCCACCACTCTGCGCTCGACGCCAACCACGATCGAAGCTTCGATCACCACGCTGCTGCTTGAATCGATTGTTGACCCCTCTTAGTGTGAGCTCGGTTTAGTGATGTCATCACTGTACCTGATCATCGCCGTCACCACACTTCACTCACCGACCACCGGCTGTGAGCATTGATCGCCAAGGCAAGAGGAGTTGGGCATTTAGCAAGAAGCTCGGAATTCCTTGGTGTGTTCAACTAATGCTAAGCTAGATTGGATTTCCTTAAGCCGATGAAGAAGCTGTGGAGGAATGAAACGAGTTTGGGTAAGTATGAATCTGAATATTTATGAATGCATAATATTGATAAGTGGTTGGATGGATCTATGGATTTGTTGGAAATGCATGATGGGCGTAAGGTGAATTGCATAGTTAAGATTTTTGATCAGTATAAAGTGGGTGATGAACTGTATGTGACTACAGGTTTTAACACTGGATTTACTTCTGGATTCTTTGTGAAGATGGGAACAACGCGAGGACTTTGATATGAGGCTGGTTCACGGATGTGGAGACAACTTGTATTCTCAGACAAGTCGTCAAAATAGGTGGGTAATTTCCTACCTGGTCCGGGTAGTTATATTTCATTCAGATTTAGTCATTGATATGAGCATGTTAGGTGTTCATATTACCTTGACCCTGTTCTTTTTATCGCATGCTTGATCTTCTACCGTCGGCTATTAACTCCATTCGATATCATGTTTATTTTATCATGATTAGGAGTTATACATATAGATGACGTAAATAACTTAGAATTTGTTTAAGTTAAGTGCAAATAGTAAAGTCCGGATGACAACCTGATTGTACTTTGGGTAAAAAGGTCATCCGTAGGTAGATAATGTCTTTAACCTAGGATTAGTTCTAGTACCCTTAGGTTGTATGTTACCACGGAACATGTATTGTGTAAATGGTTAGAGGAATGATACTTAGGGTATCGCTACGGACCGATGGTCCTAGCTTGTTATAATCAGATAAGTATGACTCTCTACAGGATAGAGAGTGTGTCCATTAGTTGAGTACAACTCTCTACAGGATAGAGAGTGTGTCGCTTAGATTGGTATGACTCTCTACAGGATAGAGAGTATTATGATCGATTAGTACGACTCTCTACAGGATAGAGAGTGCGTGAGATCTGGTTAGTATGATTCTCTCAGAGCGAGAGAGTCTATGGTGGATGTCGGTATGTGAGACATTGCATTCATGCATTTACATGCACGCTGGCGACGAGGTCTCCCTTGTGGTTGAGAGTGTCGCCAGTCATCCTGCCTCCACGGTTACTCATAGGAGGAGTCACCCGTGTGAGGGCAGAGCATTGAGGTGCCGCACTCTATCACTATAGACGGTGGTAGTTGGATTTGCGTGTCGTAGTCCTGCGTGTGTGGTACTCGACCACTCATGGGTAGTGATCGCCGAGTGACCAATGAGGACCCCCATCGTAGCTTGCTCTTTACGCTTATATGCTACTCGATCATCACTGCCCACGAGTAGTGGTTGGTGTTGAGTTGGGACAGTTGTCATGCTCGAGCCACCGAGGCCACACTGGGGTCGTGGTAGCTTTAGGGTGAGCCGACATGACCATGCATGCTGCATTGTCGTATCTGATGGCATTTTGCATATTACCATATATATATACATATATGCATGTATATATATATATATATATGGATGGTTGAGATTAATATATATATATGGATACAGTCTATATATATATATATATCTGATTATTGTGATGTTTCATTTGTTTGTACTATGCTTGTCGTGCATTTAGGTGACATCATATTCATGCATGTTTCTTGCATATGTTATACAGTTGTGTCAGATATTGATATGTGTTGGATAGACCATAGATACCTTGACCTGTAGCTAGAGTATATTTTGAATTGATCTACTCTTCCTGTTATATATATATATATGTTGGATATATGTTCAGGTTGGATCAGAGTAGCGTAGCAGACTTCAGGTATGTCTGCATTTTTATGTTGTTCATTCAGTTAGATGGTATATGCTTGTATTTATATACTATGCTGATATACCTGTTGTACATCTAGATTATGTTGTCGAAATACATGTGATATTACATATATACATGTTTTCTATTACCTGCTGAGTTTTACTCACCACCCCCGCGGACCCTGGGTTTTCTGTCACCCAGGTAACAGGTAGCCGACTTTGTGATGGACTTGGAGCACCGCTGGCTGGCATCATCTCATCTCAACTCCGAGAGTCCGGATTTTTGGTGTTATCATTTGTATTCCGTTAGGGATTTGTGTTATGTGATGTACTTACATGTTGGTGCGGGTTTTGATGAGGCTTCTTTATGTTCTGGTGTTAGTCATACCGGTATGCACTCTGTGGGATTGTATTGTGTCGTGTTGTTTCCGTTGTGTCTTGTGTAGTTTTGTTTTTATACATATATATATTGTTGTTATTGTGGGCCTACGGGCCTTGTATTAACCCGAAATGTTGCCACGTACAGGGGAGGTGTCGTCCGTTTGATTTTCGGTTCGGCATGCTCTCGGGGCGTGACACCTGTGCCCTCATTTGGCACGGGCGTGTCGCACCGGCGTGACAGGCCTGTGGCATGGGCGTGTCGGGGGTGTGTCGGTTGCTGTTGAGTGTAGGAACGCTTGATTTTTTTAATTTTAATTTAGCAACGAATCTGTGGATTCGTTGCAAATTTGCAACGAATCCTGGATTCGTTGCAAATTTTTGCAACGAATCCACAGATTCGTTGAAAATTTGCAACGAATCCACGGATTCGTTGCTAAATTAAAATTAAAAAATAAACTTAACGTTTTAAAAACTTTAATTTTTTTTTTAAATTTTCCAACGAATCCTGGATTCGTTGCAAAATTTAATTAGCTTACCCCGCTACCCTAATTTTTTCCCTTCTCCTCGCATCGCGCCCGAGCCCTAACCTTTCCCCTCCCCGCCGCCGGTCTTCCCTTCCCGCCCGGTCTTCCTCGCCCTCGCCTCGCTGCCGCAGCGACCGACCACGACCGCCCTCGGCCGACCCGAGCCCGCCGCCCGCCGCCCAGAAGGGCCGCTTAGGCGGCCTTCGTCGCCGACGCCCGCCGACTCCGCCGACGCCGCCAAACGCCCGTGGCCGGCGCCGTGGCCGCCGGTGCCTCGTCGGCCAGTGTCGCCCCGGCGCATGGCGACCGGCCACGCCGGCCGAGCCCGCGCGAGCCCGGCGGCTGCCCTTGCTGCCGTCGCCCCCTTGTCCGGTCGCGTGCCCCCCAGCGGCCGCAGCCCGCCTTCCGGCCACCTCACCACCGCCGGCCCGCCTCCACGCGGCCATCGCTCTACCGCGGCCCGGCGCCGCCTCCCATGCGCCGGCCACCCGCCTTCTGCCCGGCCACCCGAGTCTGTCGCCGCTTATCCGACACTTCCGTACCGGCCGCCTCCTGCCGGCCCGCGAGCGAGCGCGATCTCGATTCGCGATCTCACCGCGACCATGCCGTGACGGCGGTTTTTCCTATATTTAACTCCATAACTACAAAAGCTTTATGTCGCTATCCTACTTATTCTCAGAACTATATATAGTTAACTATAAAATACGTAGCTTTAAGTCGCTTAATTTGCCATAGAGATACACATACCAAATAATGCTAAGTACTAAGTTGGAAGAAATATTTTATGATTTTGTTTAGTCACATATAGGAAGTTATGGGATAAAACAAGCAGTTTATCAGGCTTAGATGAGCAAATCATGCACATCTACCTGAGTAATTACAAGCATCTTAAAGTCAGTGGTGGTGGGGGAGCTAGTGTTTAAGGCTTAGATTAGTATTAACTTGTGGTGATACATTTTGATCCACGCTTGGACCTCGTGTGTCAATGAGCTGTCTCATTTATGATTGTTATACATCTACAACAATAATTTGACCTAAATGGCATAATTGCAATGAGTATCTTTCATGTTCAATAAATTTGATTAGTTTGTTGTCACTGCTTGCTTAGATGAGAGAATTGGCCGATTAACAAAACTCCTAGACCTATGTTAATAATAACTCTCTCATCTAAGCTTATAAAGCTTCTATATTATTAGCCCACAATTCACAATTTGGCACTAAATTTAGGGTGTCACAATCACCCCCATTTTAAGTCTTGATGTCCTCGTTAAGACCGAAACCCCAACACATAATTTGAACCATTCCTAATCAGTAGAATGTGAGGCCCAATGGTAGCCACACTATCCCACATGCAGCCATCTCTAACACCACACAATGCCTTGGATTGTGTTCATTTGTGATATTAATTGTCGCAATCAACTTAAGTTGTTTAACATTTCAGCTTAAACATCCCAAAATGTTTAAACCTAAATTAACAAAGAAGCTCTCTATACAATCTGTCTTTTTGGGTTATGTTTAAAGATTATTAAACAAAGTGAATACATATGTGAACTAACAGTATATTCGTATTATTGAAATTTCTAGGAGTATATATTAATATAATTTATTGAAAACAAAAAAAATGAAGCGTGAAAGGAGTTGGAAGAATAATAAGAATTTACCTAAACGTCGGGGTTTAACTGCTGAATTTATGAGTGGGTTGCACGAGTTTTTAAATTTCGCAGCTAGTAATGTTGAGTTTAGGGATGGTAATCAGATAAGGTGTCCGTGCAAAAAGTGTCACAATGGTAGATTTTTCGTCAGCAAAGTTTGAGCATCTTTGTAGATTTGGATTCGTTGCAAATTACTATAATTGGACATGTCATGGTGAACCATTTATATCTGATGAAGTTTATGATAGACACAACACACAAGTCTCTAGGGATCAAAGTGATTATAATCAATTAAATCCATATCAGAGGATGATATATGATGTAGCGGGCCCGAATTTGATTCCCCAATCACATGGTGCAACTTCAAGTTGTCCTCCATGAGCAAATGTTTACTAATGCATCACCTTTGGAAGAGGTGCAAGTAATCGATCGAATATGAATAATGAAGCATATCTCAAATTTCAGAGGTGTTGAGTCGCAGATGCACCTTTATGGGCTAGTTGTGAGACTCACACTAAACTATCGTTCACCGCAAGAATGTTGAATGTCAAGGCAGAGCATAATGTGTCTGAAGAGTGTTTTAATAATTTTGTTCAAGCTTTTGAAGAGGCATTGCCGCGTGATCATATACTGCCCAATGATTTGTACAGTATGAAAAAACTGATGAAAGAATTAGGTCTCCCAGTGGAAAGAATTGATGTGTGCAGAGATGGTTGTATGTTATATTGGGGAGATGATGCAGATGTGGATGTTTGTAAATTATGTAATCAAGATAGGTACAAGAGCACTAGTAGGAGGCGAAGACGTAAATCATATAGTCGGTTGTTTTATTTTCCTTTAACTCCTAGGTTACAAAGGCTTTATGCATCAAAGACAACTGCTGAACACATGACTTGGCATGCAAATCATCGAACAGAAGAGGGACTAATGTGTCATCCATCAGATGCAGAGGCGTGGAAAAATTTTGATAGAACATATCCTGATTTTTGCGAAGGAGACTCGAAATATTAGGTTAGGTCTCTGTGCTGACGGATTTGCTCCATTTGGTAAATCAGGAAGACACTATTCTTGTTGGCCAGTTATATTAACTCCGTATAATCTTCCGCCTGGGATGTGCATGAAAACACCGTATATGTTTTTAACATTGGTTGTGCCTGGCCCAAAAAATCCAAAGAAGTTAATAGATGTTTATATGCAACCATTGATTGCAGAGCTAAAACAACTATGGGATGAAGGTTTTCCTACATACGACGTTCATACTAATCAGATGTTTGTAATGAAGGTCGCTCTTCTTTGGACCATAAATGACTTTCTCGTTTATGGTATGCTATCGGGTTGAGGATCTTTGTAGGGATCTTAGGATGCCCAATATGTATGGAGAGATCAAAGTCGATTAGATTGAAGCATGGTAAGAAGCTGTTATTTTGATTGTCACGCATAATTTTTACCACTAAATCATAATTTCGTAAGGAATAAAGATGAATTCACTAGGAATCGAATTGAAAGAACACCTCCGCCATTGAGATCGACAGTCAAGATATTTGGCAGAGTTCTTCACTTTCCATCCGTTATTGAAGAGCCACATAGTACAACTTATGAATATGGAACCAACCATAAATGGACCAAACGAAGTATATTTTGGGAGTTACCGTATTGGTTTAGTAATTTGATTCATCATAATCTCGATGTTATGCATATTGAGAAGAATATTTTTGATAATCTGATAAATATAATGATGGATATCACCGGAAAAATAAAAGATAATCTGAATGCAAGAAAAGATATGCAACTCATTTGTAAATGACCCACCCTTGATGTTGATGAAAATAGTAGAGGACCAAAACCAAAGGCAGTTTATACATTGAATAAGGAACAGAGACGTGTTGTTTGTGGATGGTTGAAGTCATTGAGATTTCCTGATGGGTATGTTTCTAATCTTGGGAGATGTGTCGATATGAAGGAATGCAAATTGATGGGTTTGAAAAGCCATGATTGTCATATATTCATGGAAAGACTAATTCCTATTGCCTTTAAAGAACTCTTACCGAATTTTGTCTGGGGTGCCATTACAGAGTTAAGTATTTTTCTTCATGATATATGCTCAACAGTTTTGGGATATTCACACATGGAGAAGTTAGAGAGAGACATTCCAATCATTTTGTGCAATTTAGAAAGGATTTTTACTCCTGAATTTTTTGATTAAATGCAACATATTTTGGTTCACTTGCCATATGAGGCCAAAGTTGGAGGACCAGTTCATTATCGATGGATGTATCCTTTTGAAAGGTATAATTCGCATATTCTATACTTCGTTAATATTGCATAAAAATGTTTAATTTGTTTATATATTCATTTCTAATACAATTTGTTATATTACAATCAGATTCTTATATCATTTGAAGAAAAAAGTGAAAAATAAGGCACATGTTGAAGCCTCTATTGTGAATGCATATATTGTGGAGGAAGTAACAACTTTTGCATCATATTATTTTGAGCCTCACGTTCAGACCAAAAGACGAAAATCCGGAAGGAATGATGAAGGTCCTGTCGATCCCAATTTGAATTCATTCTCAATTTTTAATTATCTTGATCGACCAAGTGGACCGTGTAAGCAACGATACTTAACTGATCAAGAATGGCGGGCAGCCCAGACATATGTTTTACTTAATTGTCCAGAAGTATCGCCATATTTCGAGTTAGTATATATTTCCTATTTCTTCGTCAAGTGTTAATTTGTTTATGTTATAATACAATTTTTTATTATAGGATTTTCCAAAACTTATATTCTGAAATCCAGACACGTGACTTTGATCACTTCTGCGATCAGGAATTTGCACCATGGTTCAAATCATATGTAAGCAGTTTTAATTACCTCATTTTTTTTACACATATCTTAACTTTTAAATAAATATCATTTTCATTTGAGTATAGGTTTATGCTAATCAAACTCAAGTTCAGCAAGAATTGCTAATCCATCTATCATGGGGTCCAAAAGCAATGGTACGCACTTGGCCAGCATATTTCATAAACGGATACAATTTCCACACTCAAGAATATGGAAATGGAAAGAGTACAATGAATAGTGGAGTATGTGTTCAGTCTTCCAATGATGGAGGTGCAAGCAATGAATTTTATGGTTTGCTGGATGAAATTATAGAGATTGATTATCCTGGTCCAGAAATGCGAGTTATCTTATTTATGTGTCGCTGGTTTGACCCCGTCAGAGGGATGAAGGTGCATCCACAGTATAATTTGGTTGAAATAAATCATAAAAGATTTTATAAGAGATATGAACCATTTATTTTGGCACAACAAGCGATTCAAGTTTTCTATGCTCCATATCCTAGTTTGAGGCGTGACAAAATGAATGGTGGGTCGTTTGTAAAACAAAAGCACTAAAAAATTGAAGAGCGCTGGCAAGACATTGCATATCAACAAGACAAAGTTATAAATATGTTTCATACCGAGGAATATATAATTCCAACGTTACGAGATCCCAGCGGAGTAGTGATAAACGTGGATGCAACTGAAATTGATGATAATGATGAGGAGGAGGGGGACGAGGATGAGGATACTGATGAGGATGAGGAAGATGATAATGAGGACTTTGAAATTTGACGTCTAGGGTAAGTTTTTTTATATATAATTTTAGTTTTAAACTATAATTTTACAAATTTTCTTAGCTCAATTATTTGTTTATATAATGTCTCATTGTTAAATTTATATCTTTTGTCTCTATATGTTGTGTATATTTTGTTCTTATAGGTTATCAGTGGTGAAATCATCGTAGCTTAGCGCAGTCGCAGTCTCTCATATATTCATTATGCATATTGTAAGTTTTTCATGTTCTTCATTAAGCATAAAAGTTTTATTTTCTTTATTCTAATTTTGTTTTGGGTTGATAGTTTCGACGCGGTCAGAGACGACGAGTACTAGTAGTGGCCGACCGATCCACCACCGCCAAAGACTATACCTACTTGCCCTCCTGATCCTGACCTTCACATGATCACGCCGACCATCTCATTCACACGACCTTCCCATTCTCGATTCACTGCACTTGACACTCCTCTACTGAGAACATCGAAAGTCGACCATATATATTTCCGATTGGAGATTCGTAAGTAATATAAGTATTATAATTTTTAAACTATCTTAATTATTTATTCAATTTTTTTTCATTTTATCGTAGGTTTGAAAATTTTGTACCTGTTATTCGCGAGATCAATAAAATCGTGAATAATTATTGGAGAGGAGACTCTTTGTCATACTCAAGCACGCCAGGACCTACAAAAGAATTATGGTGGTGCGAGTTTCAGGTATAATTGATTCATTTTATATATTAAATAAGTGATTATATAAATAATTGTTTTTTTCCATCTCAGCGGAGATTTATTTGGGACCCTACTCAAGACTTGGAAGTTAAAAAAAAATTTAAATAAAAATGTGGCGATCATATCCGGCATATATTGAGTCATGTCAAATCTATTGGAAAAAAACTCGCCTGTGTCACGTCAGAAAATTGGAGTAAAATCTCCAATTATTGGCAATCGGATGAGAGCAAAAAAAGAAGTCAACAGAATAAATTAAATCAAGCATGTAATTCTGGAGACTTATCTGCAACATATGCGGGAGGATCTATAAATATCGAGGAGCATTCACGTAGATTGATAATTTTTAAATTCTACAATTAGTTTTTAAATATATTTCAGATTATTATTTTATTTCTAACATTCTTATATTTAGTCTAAGGAATTGGGAAAGGAGCCGAAATTTATAGATACTTGCGTTCGCACTTTCCAAAAAAAAGATAAGACTTGGAGTGGAGATAGAGCTCGAGCAATTAAAGTTTGAATTAATCTTTAAACTTACTTTATAACTTTAATTATGTTAGTTATGTAAATGCTCTGATTAAAATTTTAATTTTGTGTAGGAGAGATATGATCAGTTATCCTCATCTCGTAGAATTTCAGAGATGACGGTGATCTTGAGGATCTGAGCCATCTGTTAGTAATAATTTGGATTTATGGCTTGAGGCAGTGGAGGATCAAAAGGGGAAGGATATTAGGTATGGGTTCTCTGAAAGTGCTCCTCGTAGATCTATTTCTTCTACTCCACCAAATGATGGCGCATACATAACTTAACCGAGGAGATTAGCAATTTGAAGGGCATAATACATGAAAGAGATCAGCAACTTCTAGATATAAAACAACAAAACTCTCTTAGGTATCATGAAATGTTAGAAATGCGACGAAAACAAGTCTTTCTTATGCGACAGTTTGAATTTAGTTCGTCCAAGTCATATTTCTCCTAGTCATGGATGATGGTGGCGCGATGATGATATTGTATGCATGTTTTTAATTAGTACTTTTAAAATTTTTAGTTTATCGACTTTGTTTATTTTGCTTTAAGAATGATTGATGAAGTTAATCCTTATGGCGGTTGAATATGCACATCATTGTAAGTCTTTGCATATTTATTTTCGTGTTTTATATAGTTTTTTTAATGTATGATACTTTTTGTTTGTTTCTTTTCTAATGCAGTAGAAAAATGTCGATCACACAATGATTCTCTTTTCTTTTTCTTTCCCATGTGTTTAGATCTTTTGTAGACATTATTTGGATATCGTAACTATGTTGATGTTTGAAATGTTGTAGGATATAACTTTTATTTGGAATGTTGTATTGTTCTTAACTGATTGTGTTGCATTGTATTTATTTGGATATGATTGAATATTATTTTGTTGTACTGAATGTGTGTGTGTTTTGTTTATATTGAATGTATTTATTTTGATATTAGAACTTATTGTGTTTTGTTGTGTGTGTGTGAAAATTTATATATACGATAGAATATCGAAACGGATGAAATCTGTTAAAAAAAATTTTATTTAATGACAAAATACAAATTCGCATTAAATTCGAGAAATCGCGATTTAATTTTATGACGATTAAATTTTCGTCGCAAATTAGCTTACTTAATTTAGCAACGAATCCAACTTATGACAAATTTTGCAACGAATTTATGCGATTTAAATTAAATTCGCCGCAAATTTTTGCAACGAAAAAGAACTCATCGCAAAATATCAACTCATACAAATTTACGACATTTAATTTAGCTAAATTTGCGATTTAATTTCTATCAGTCGCAAATTTACCAACGAATTTCTTATTTCGTCACAAAAATTACCAACGAAAAAATTAATTCGTCGCAAAATATGGTTTTTGCATGACGAATTTAATTGACGACCAATGAAATTTCATGACGATTTAATTTGTACCAATTTACTAACGAATTTCTTATTTCGCGAAAATTACCAACTTAATAATTAAATTTGCGATTTAATTTTTGAAATCTTGGTAACTTCTGCAACAAAATTAGCGATGAATTTTTAAATTCGTCCCTAATTTTCATCGCTAAAATTCGTCGCAAAAATTCGTCGCAAATTTTGTCGCTATTATTTGCGACGCTTTATTCGCAACAAAAATATTTTTGTCGCAAAATTCGTCGCTAATTTATTTTCCAACGATTTTTTTTTAAATTCGTCGCTAAATTCGTCGCTAAGGACTGTTTTTTTTGTAGTGTCAAGTCGTCATCTATAACTTTCCTAAAGTTTCTAGCTTTTAGGCACTGATAACTACAATTTTATCATATTATTTTGGTCATTAATTTCACTGTTTTTATCCTCTCGAGTAATTAATTATCGATTATTTGCATGTTTTATGAGTGTGATCTATTTTTGGATATTATTGTAAATTCTCCTAAATTCTGGACTTATATGTAAAATTTACATCTTAATTGTAGGAGATCGATATAAGCAAATGGATTAGACTCGAGTTGGATAAAATATGACTTCATCTAGGGTCATAATGGACATGTTAAGCTGGAAGAATCTGAGCCCTTCATTTAGATCAGAAGCAGTTTAATCAAGGGTTCAAATCTGAGCAATCTAGATCGTCCGATGAGAATTGATCGATTTTGAGCCATCTATCTAGATCTGGAGTGATCCGACCCATACATTATGATCCACACATCTTGTCTGTTCATACGGATCATTTGATCTTGACCACTCATTCAGATATGATCAGATCCGCTCATTCTAAATCGGACAAATATGGACCGTCGGATGAGATATGGGATTTGGCTTAAATCTCCAATTTTTTTCATCGCGCAGGGAGCTCCTTTTCTTCACGCGACGCAACGCACGCCATCTCCCTTCCACCAAGCTTCGCTGACTCCTCGCGCCCAAGCACCGCCGGCCGTCCACTTCCTCCGTCAAGGCCGGCGGTGGTATCCTCCATCACCTCCTCTACCGTTGGCCCGCATCGAAGCACTTGCTCCGCCTCGACTCAACGCCGGCAGCATCATCTTCTTTTTCGTCCAAACCTCCATCGGGAAGCACCGCCCCATGCCGCTGTGATCGCCAAGCCTTACTTCTTCCCCTCCGATTTCCAGCTTAGCCCATCACAACTCCGGCAGCACCATTTCCAGCTTCTGCAGCACTTTCTTCATTTCATCCGACAACTCCTATTTCAGTTTCCGACAGATTATTTTCATCTTCTGGACAGCGAACCTCCACAAATTTCTATTGATTCCTCTCGTTAATTATTCATTTCAAGTGGTTGAATGTTTGTAATTAAACGATTTTCCATATTCAGGGTCGCACGTATTTAGTTTGTGATCGAAGGCACTGGTGTCGGCGAAGAGGATCGTGTCATCCTCCGTGCTCTCCGGCGGCACGTAGACCACGTACGACTCCACGACGACGGTCCCTGCAGCCTTCCCGTCGGCGGCGCTGTGGAGCGACGTGGTCGCCCGGTAGTTCCTGAGCCGGTGGTCCCCGCCGACGATCGAGAAGCACATCACGTGCCGCTCGTCGTCCAGCGCGTCGAGCCGCTCCGTGCTGCTGCTCGCCGGCAGGCCCGACGCCACCTCCACATCGCGGACGCTGCCCACGCCGCCGTCTCCCTCCCGCAACGCGCACCCCCGCACGAACAGCTTGTACTCCTGCGGCCGGTCGAAGCGCCGCACCAGCGACCACACCACCTCCACAGGCGCCGCCACGAACTGCACGTTCACCGACCGGCACTGCCCTGGCCCCTTCCTCCGGCTGTGGTGCCGCCGCACCGCTTCCCGCGTCGCCTCGCTCGCCGCCACCGAACTCAACGCCCACGGCATCGATGATTATTCCATGCATGCATCCCACCTCGCCTTGACTATTTATAGAACAGCTACTTAAAATAGTAATAAACTCCTGCGGAACGAACGTGGCGATCGATCAAAGACTCCACGTCATCGCCGGTTTCCATTTTTTGATTCATTCCCCACTCCAAATTACCAAAAAATAGATAAAGCGGATCCAGGGGAGCAAGGCGGTATTTTGTCTCCAGAAAAATCCAGGATTTATCTTTAAATTAATTTAAACAAAAATAATAAAAAATAAAAAATATACTCTTTATAATTACTAACTAAATTAAAATTATTTTAGCATATAGTATACCTACTAAATTAAATAAAATATAAAATGTTTACGCCTTAAGATGGTTAGCTAAATATTAATATTTTTATATTTAATATTAATTAAAAAATATAAATGTTTCTTATATTATTTTGTATTTTGACATTTAATGAAAAATCATAGTCGAGGGGAAAATATATTATATAATATTCTTTTTTTTTATAAAAAAGGAAAGTGAAATGAAGGGGGGAGCGACCCACGCGTGAGGAATGACGTGGCTTCCGGTGTGGGAAGCGAATCGATCCCCGATGGCGGGCTGCATGTGTAAGTGCGGCGGGGCGCCAGCCTCCGCACGCGCGCAGGCCTGCCTTACTTGGTGGCGCTTGCGAGGGAGATATAGATCCGGTCATGCGTCGCGTGTCGCTGTCTGACGGAATGTGCCACGTGGGCAGCCAGTGGCTACGTCATGCCAATTTCTGATACGGTGGGCGATGCTGACTCTTAACTTACCGCCGTGGTTTGAACTACCACGTCAGCACACATAAAACATTAAGAGCATCTTTATATATATATTTTTTTTACGTATAGCATAGATATTCAGGTGACGTCTGATTTGAATATGGAAATAAGAATGGAAATAAATTTGATAGTAGGATAGAATGGGAATGAATTTAGTCATTCCAATATTATTTGATTTATAAGTTGAGAATGAAATTGGAGAGGATATCGATGTCATTGTCGGATCGCCAGTTGTCGACGGTCATCGAAGGCACTGGTGGTCATCACCGATCGTCGGTGGTCGAGGGTCGCCGAACGTCGGTTGTTGACATCTGTAAGTTTAATTTGTTTTATGCCTGTGTAGTGTTCGAAGAAATATTTCTTTGAGTAATTAGGTTGTAGTTGGTTAGTTTAGATTTAATTTCATGTTATGGTTTACTCTCATGTTATTCTACATTTCAATTGTTGTTTAAATTCCTGCATTTCCTTTATGTTTTCGAATGCTTTTGTTTGAATGTTAGATTGAGTTTCTTTTAATTTCATTGCAATCATATGTTGGTGCAATCAGCCCAGGTCACGATTGACCAGGACTCGAGTTTGGCTCGAGTGATGTTTTGATGTGTTTTGATGTTTCGACAAAAATATATGACAATGTAATTGTCATGGGAAAGTCCAAGCATGGGTCTTGGCATGGAAAGTCCAAGTGGGACACTTGGCATTGGGAAAAGTCCAAGCATGGGTCTTGGCAATGTAAAGTCCAACATGGGTTGGCAAGGGAAAGTCCAAGCATGGTCTTGGCATTTGAGAAGTCCAAGCATGGTCTTGGCATGGAAAGTCCAACATGGGTTGGCATTTGAAGTCCAAGGGATTTGATATTGGCGGCGTAAAGTCCAAGCGGTAGTCTTGGCAGCATAAGTCCAATGGTTGGCGGCGTAAAATCCAAGCAGAGTCTTGGCGGCGTAAGTCCAATGTGCCTTGGCGGTGTAGACACCGTTAGCATGACATAGCCGACGGAAGCACCTGAAGGCTAGCGCGATGGATGAACAAGTCATGGATGACTTGGAGGGATCCGAGAGGCGTGAGGCTGATGGAGGTGACTAGAAGGCTTAGGTCTAGGCTAAGGGTGGTCTAGCAAGTATGGGGGAACCATACTTGAGTTAAAACCTCATGTTTGAGGTGTGCCCGTCCGACCGGTGCCATGTGGCGCGACCGGACCGAGTCAACTAGGGTTTGATCGCGGGTTATGGTTTAGCAATGCCGACGCCATAGGTTAGGGCCGATCGATGGCTCGAGCGATCGATCGTCGATCACCGATCGGGTGCTCGAGAATTCGGCCACGTATCGGAGTCGAGACTCGACTGGTCGAGTGAGGACTCCATCAGTCGACTGATGGTCACAATCAGTCGACTGATGGTAGTTCCGTTGGACTTATCCAACGTGGAACTAGCCGTTGTCTCACGACAACAGTGGCATCAGTCGACTGATGGTCACGATCAGTCGACTGATCGACTTTTTCCAGCACAGGTTGAAGCTATATATGGAGCTCGTGGTGGAAGAAAAAGGAATGGTTCTTTGAGGCGATTTGGGGGCAGTTGTCGCCGCAATTCAGGGGTCTCCAAGTGCTACTCGATCAACCAAGTGATCAAGCATTCAAAGAGCATTTGTAAAGTGTTTCCTTTGTATTGCTTTGTATTTCACTATATTGCTTGTATTCATTTGATTATTGTTGTAATCATATTGTACGAGGTTTCTCCACCTCCGGATTGTTCCGAGAAGGAGTTATTTGATAGTGGTGTGTGATTGGCATCGCTAGGGCTCATTTGAGCCCAATCCGTGGAGTAGGAACCGTGCGGTTCCGAACCATGTTATATACTCGTGTTAGCGTGTTGTGTTTTCATTATTGTTATTGTATTATCTATATTCCGCTGCGCTAACGAATTTGTAGACACAACCGCGATTGAATTCCATTGACGCTAATCACCCCCCCTCTAGCGTTACAAAGGTCCTAACAAGTGGTATCAGAGCCCGTGGCTCTTCTACGGACTAAAATCCGAGAGTTGAAGAAGCTAGAGGGAAGAATATGGAATTTCAAGAAAAATTGGGTGACGACGTCAACATCCCACCTTCCTTCAACCGCGAACATTTCGCGTATTGGAAAGGTAGAATGCAATATTTTCTAATGACAAATATAGAAAATTGGCTTGCCGTGACTATAGGTTTTGATGCTCCGAGAGGAGAAAACTAAATCCTCAAGATGAAGAGATGGACCGAGGAGCAACGGAAAAATTCAAGACAACCGCTTAAGGTAACAAAAATGCTAATTGATTTGATACCTAACGATATTTTGTCTAGACTAGGAAGCTATAGGGATGCCAAGGAATTGTGGAACAAGTTGATCAAGTTCCACGAAAATCCCGAATCGTCCAAGAAGATTCGGAAGAGGAGGAGACCGAAGAAGAGAGCTCATCCTCAAGTGAAAGTGAGGAATCGGGAGGAAGTGAGGAGTCAACTTTCGGATCGGAAGAAGAAATAGAAGAGGAGGAGAGACCATCCTTGATACCGGAGCAACCTCAAGAAGAGCCTTCAACATCCACAAGATGAAGAAGCTCAAAGTCCAATTCGGTCTCCACCACCATCGGTAACTCAAACACCTCAATTCAAAATAAAAATAATATAATGTGTTTTGAGTGTAGGAGTATGGGCATTATAAGAGCAAATGCCCAAAGAGGATCAAGAAAGCTCCTCCGCACCTAAAAGTCAAGAAAAGTCAAAGGATGCCGGTTCCCCAAGTCAAAAGAGCAAGGAGCACGTGGTGTGCTTCAAGTGTCGACAACCGGGACATTTCCGGAGTCAATGCCCAAGGGGAAAGAAGAAAGGGCAAGAAGGAGCAACACGTGTAGGGGGAGCCTCTAAGGCAAACCCTAAGGTAAAATTTGTTAATGCACCTTCAATTTCTAGGCAAAAGCATGCTTTTAATTCTCTTGCTATTTATCATAAAGAGCATGCTAGAAATAACAAACATATTTGTTTAGGAGCAAAGAAGGTACACCTTAATAATAAGGAGAAATTTGGGACTAATGTCCCTAGAAAAACCATACCTAGGGAATCTATTAAGAAAATACAAGAACATCTAGGTATTAACCCTAAATGGACTAGGCATATGCCTAAGAAGTCAAATGCCCAAGATTTAAATCAAAATTCTAAAATTGGGCAATTAGAATTAGAGAACCAAGCCTTGAGGTCAAGGCTTGAGAAATTGGAAAAGACCCTAAACAAGATACAAAAATCAATTTCAAGGGTCTAATTGTCAAACTTTTAGGTCAAGAAGTCAAAGTCAACATCTAGGACCTAAGAGTCAAAAGTCAACCAAGGGCAAGAAAGGTTTGGGTCACAAACCTAAGCCTAAGGTGGCTTACCATAGTGTTCCATTTGACTATGGAACACTAACTAGGTCTAGGAAGACCAAGGTCAATAGGAAGTCATCTCTAGAGTTGACCATGGTGTGTGCCTAGTGGCTAGGGTTTCTAGGAAACCTAGGGTGGCCACTAAGAAGGTTGCAAGGAGTTACCCTAGAGTCAACCTAGGTAAGACCCAAATGACCAAGGCTACCAAGCCTAGGAGGGTCATTAGGAAGGTACCTAGGGAGGTTATCCCTAAGAAATACCTAATTAACCCTAGGAGCTCAAATAGGTTTTGGGTTCCTAAGAGCGTGATTGATTCACGCTAGATGGGTTAGGATGTGCCAACTTTAAATGGAAGGGTAGTTAACCTAACCATGGTTAAGGTGGCACTTGTGTCATTTTCAAGGATGAGGTGACCTTGGAAATACAATTGAATCATAATCCTAAAAGATTTTAGGATGTGCCAATATTAATTATGAAGTTTGATAAAATGATCAAATTGGCACAATTTAGGTTTAGAGGTCATAGTGTGTACTTTTGACTATTGGCACACTTGGGAAGGTCATGTATCAAGAAATGTGTGGTTAAGATGTAAAGGTAATATCTAGAGTGATACTCAAGTGCCACACAACTTGATGTCTTGTATTCACCATGCTTCATATGTTTTACCATATGTTTGCATGAAATGAATGTCTAGGATAGATTACATCTCACAAAACAAGTCTTTTACCTTGATTGTGTATTTCAACACTTAGAAAGGGTGAGATGTTAGGTTTTGGAAATCATTGAATGTTAATGTTTGCAAAAATGAAATAAAACATTAAAATACATGAACAAATACATAAATAAAAGTATAACATCAATACATTCAAGATACAAGATCTAACGTGATAAAATGGAACAATTAAGATGATAAAATCGAGATTTCGAAATCGACATCACGATCGATACTTATCACGATCGATAACATCAGAGCGATACGATACGGCCATCACCGAGTGCTAGCTCCATGACTCGATCGATCGACCATCGTCGATCGATGTGGTCCATCATGACCGATGGTATCTTTCACCGAGGCCGTGGCACGAAGTGCTCGACGAGCAATGAGTGATATGCACATCGATCCGATCGATGAGCAACATCGATCGATGATGCTATCGTGCACGCGTTCTGAAGGTTCAAGAAGCGATCGCTGCCGAGCCGGATCGATCCACGGCTCGGTAAACCCGAAGTTAAACGCTATCGATCGATGCTCCATCATCGAATCGTGTTTTTAAAACGCGAACCGCTAGGGTTCGGCATTTCACGCGACGAAAGCTCTTCCTCCTTCAATCTCCGATCGCCGTCTCCTTCTCCGACCAGCTCTTCCGGCGTGTCAATCTTCCAAAGTCCTAGGTTTGATAAGCATGTCTCTCCCCTTCCTTTGTTTTTGACCTATCTTGGAGCACTAGTTCAAGGGATTTAGGGTTTATTGTCTTTGTTCCGTTTAGGGTTCCGGCGGCTGAAGCTTTCCGGCGACTTTTCCGGCGATCCTCAGCAACTCTTGAGTCTTCCCTCCGACACAAACATGGCGCCTAAGTAACGATTCTTCTTTCCGAGCCCTAATTTTCATTTCCATTACAATGTAGGTTTATCTAATCGCGTATTGTTGCCATTGCATTGCATATCATCACATTACATTCATAATAGGAGAGCCCGTAGGAATGATCCATCCGAGAGTGAATCTCGGTTGTACCAACCTATGTTGGTTAGGTACATAGATAGGAATTTTTTCGATAGGCATTGTAGTGACGTCATGGAACTCATTGCATACTACAATTTGATGAAGATCGTCTTGTGCACGCATCCAATCAATGATGACCTTATTAAGGAATTCTATCAAAACCTTAAAAAGGTAGATGACGGCCCTACATACACTACTCGCGTTGCAAAACGCGATTTAGAGTTCACTCCTGCAATACTGCAGGAGTTTCTCGAGTGTAGGCCGTCAAATGATACCTTTATCTTCTACCCTACCATGGACTTTCCCCTACCTGAGCCTTTTGCCCATATCACTATGGAGTCCATGCATGAGCGCATTTTTGGTTATCCACGTCCACCGGCCCAAAACCTATTTTCTATCACTGAGTTGTCTGCACCTGACAATGTCCTTTATAAGGTCATTGTTGGGTGTTTCTACCATTGTCACTCGAGTGCAGCTAGATTCGGCCTCCCCATCTCTTTCTTCTATATGCCATGCGTCTTCAGTTAGACATAAACTTTGCATTGAACATCTTCCATTGCATTGTGCACTTCACTTCCCCTGTACAAGGGAAAGTGCATATGCCATTTGGACATATCATCACAGCATGGCTCGACTCCGTAGGCATTAACATCCATAGGGGCACTCTGCGACAACTATCGGAAGTGTACGACTGTATATCAGTTCGTAACTTCTCCTTAGCAGCTTCTGGATGGCGGCAGCGAGATGGAGTTGGCGCCCGACCACCCGAAGCGCCTGAGCGGCCTCCTCCGCCGCCCGAGAGATGCGAGGGCAGCGAGGATCTGCGGACACCTCGATGAGGATGACCGGATCGGCGTGAACACATCGTGGTAGTC
Organism: Wurfbainia villosa; assembly: GCA_025175895.1. Lineage (NCBI taxonomy): Eukaryota > Viridiplantae > Streptophyta > Magnoliopsida > Zingiberales > Zingiberaceae > Wurfbainia > Wurfbainia villosa. The sequence goes on from CM045989.1 coordinate 93,174,458, forward strand.
CGGTCCATCGTCGTGGCCGGTGAGTCGGTTGAGAGATTATCGGCGATCGGTTGACTCGGTACGCGAGTTATTGGCGAGCCAGCGGCTTTGCTGCACACGTCTCGATAGGATGGAGGAGACCGAGGCGCATAGAGCGGCATCGGTAGCGATATGCTAGAGATGATCGAACTGGACTCGAGTCGTGGCAACCTCCATTGCCACCTCCTGCGGACGATTAGAGGATATTGTTTTTTGGTTGTCAATGTTTGTAGTAAGATTGAGCTTAGCCAATCTTCTTTTGATTGTAAAGACAAATTTAAGTTTAAATGAAATCCTTATTTACGAAAAATCTTGTGTGTATGAATGAATATTTGTATAATTGTATTGCTACCATATGCCATGTCATGACATCATGTTTATTCTTAATCATTTTATATGTCATGATTATGCTTTAGAATTAAGGATAAATGTCATGTGTCTTTTAGATCTCATCTTATGCCATGACATCATGATCATTGGCACGTTTTAATAATACTATTATTTATGCCATGATCATACATTCATGCATTAACTTGATTAAAATTGATTTAAGGACTATGGCATGACTTGGAGTCCCATTTATAAAGGGAATCAAGTAGAGTTGCTTTAGAAAATGCATAAAACTCTAGATTAGGGAGAACAAAACCCACATCTCACATCTAATTGACATGTATGTGTATTTATACACCTAGATACATGTGAGATGCTAGGATATGAGTTAGTTCAAGGTGCATAGTTTTTGCATCTAGATGAACTCAAAACTCATCTTATTTTATTTGTGGATCATTGGGAAAGCTTGTGTACAAGCTATGTATATTTAGCCAATAAATTATGGTCCAAGATAAGGTGTTGAAAACATTTTAAAATCATTTTGAAAAACCTTGGTGAAGTCTATCTTTTGATAGCAATCACCATTGATGAAGTTGATACAAGATAGGGCCAAAACATTGAAAATTTCAATGGTTTTGAGTTTTGTATCAAATTCACTATTTCAGGGTAAAATAATTTTCAAACATTTTTCACCCATTGTATTGGTCATAAGTATTATACGTATCAAATTTCGTGATTTTTCGATAAGCGTATAATTATTTATGATTTTGAAATTCATTTCGATAAGCGAAAATCGGATTTTGATTATCGATCAGCTACTATGGGTGGCGATCGGTGATAAATATGTGATCAGTTATCAGATCGAGTCATTGCCAAGGCTGATTTTGGGTTGACAAGGTTTGTTTAACCCGAATTCATCTGATAAAGGTCCCTAACCACTCTAACCTAGGATATGCTTTGGGAAGCATTATGAAGGGTGAAAATTCATTGGATATGGATTTGGAGAGGTGTTAGGTCAAAGTATCAAATTGAGGTGGTGGAAAGTTCAATGTTGAATTTCCAACCTTAATTTTGATGATTTAGAGTTCCTATTGGCTTAGGGACTCCCCAAGGACATTGTTGGTGCAATGGTCGAGGGAGCAAGCCTTTAGGGAGGTATCCATCTTGGGATGATGGATGTGTTTTCTCCTTGAAAAGGAGAAGTTATGAATGTATCATCAATTTGGAAATTGATGGAGTTTTGATACCCAATTTGGAAATTGGGAGAGTGAATAGGATTGCCTCTCTTGAGTGATATGGGACTTATCACTAGGAAGATTGTAGGCATCCTAGGTATTTTGGATCAAGGGAGATTGTAAGATCTCATTGGGACATGAGACATTGACCTCCTTGGAGATAACCTTTTGCTATTTGTCAAAGGGGAGAATGTTTGGAGAATGTTTGGGAGAACATTGGAGAAAACATTTGAGTTAGTATTCTAACTCAATGTTTTGTGTGGTTTTGTCAAACATCAAAAGGGGAGATTGTTGGTGTGCAATCGGCCCAGTCACGATTGACCAGGACTCGAGTTTGGCTCGAGTGATGTTTTGATGTGTTTGATGTTTAAAAAACATATGACAATGTAATTGTCATGGGAAAGTCCAAGCATGGGTCTTGGCATGGAAAGACCAAGTAGCACACATGGCAATGAGAAAAGTCCAAGCAAGGGTCTTGGCAATGTAAAGACCAACAAGGGTAGGCAAGGGACAGTCCAAGCATGGTCTTGGCATTGGAGAAGTCCAAGCATGGTCTTGGCATGGAAAGTCCAACATGGGTTGGCATTTGAAGTCAAGGGATTGATATTGGCGGCGTAAAGTCCAAGCGGTATTCTTGGCAACATAAGTCCAATGGTTGGCGGCGTAAAGTCCAAGCGGAGTCTTGGCGGCGTAAGTCCAATGTGCCTTGGCGGTGTAGACACCGTTAGCATGACATAGCCGGCCGGAAGCACTGAAGGCTAAGCGATGGATGAACAAGTCATGGATGACTTGGAGGATCCAGGCGTGAGGTGATGGAGGTGACTAGAAGGCTTAGGTCTAGGCTAAGGGTGGTCTAGCAAGTATGGGAACCATACTTGAGTTAAAACCTCATGTTTGAGGTGTGCGGTCGGGTGCCATGTGGCGATCGGTGGACCAAGTCAACTAGGGTTTATTTGCGGGTTATGGCCTAGCGATCATTGCCATAGGTTGGCGATCGTGATGGCTCAGCGATCGGCCCGATCGTCGATCGATCGGTGCCGTCGGGTGCTCGAGAATTCGACCCGATGGAGTCGAGACTCGGTGGTCAGTGAGGACTCCATCGGTCGTGATGGTCACAATCGATCGTGATGGTAGTTCCGTTGGACTTATCCAAGCGTGGAACTAGCCGTTGTCTCCACGACAACGATGGCATCGATCGATGATGGTCGATCGATCGGTGATCGACTTTCGGCCGAGTTGAAGCTATATATGGGCTCGTGGTGGAAGAAAAGGAATGGTTCTTTGAGGCGATTTGGGGCGAGTTCTTTGCTGCAATTCGGGGTCTCAAGTGCTACTCGATCAACCAAGTGATCAAGCATTCAAGAGCATTTGTAAAGTGTTTCCTTTACTTGTATTGCTTTGTATTTCACTATATTGCTTGTATTCATTTGATTATTGTTGTAATCATATTGTACGAGGTTTCTCCACCTCGGATTGTTCAGAAGGAGTTATTTGATAGTGGTGTGTGATTGGCATCGCTAGGGCTCATTTGAGCCCAATCAGTGGAGTAGGAACCGCGTGCGGTTCGAACCATGTTATATACTCGTGTTAGCGTGTTGTGTTTTCATTATTGTTATTGTATTATCTATATTCCGGCTGCCTTAACGAATTTGTAGACACAACCGCGATTGAATTCCATTGACGCTAATCACCCCCCCTCTAGCGTTACAAAGGTCCTAACAAGTGGTATCGAGCAGGCTCTTCTACGGACTAACCGAGTTGAAGAAGCTAGAGGGAAGAATATGGAATTTCAAGAAAAATTGGGTGGACGTCAACATCCCACCTTCCTTCAACCGCGAACATTTCGCGTATTGGAAAGGTAGAATGCAATATTTTCTAATGACAAATATAGAAAATTGGCTTGTGACTATAGGTTTTGATGCTCGAGAGGAGAAAGCAGAAATCCTCAAGATGAAGAGATGGACCGAGAGCAACGGAAAAATTCAAGACAACCGTTAAGGTAACAAAAATGCTAATTGATTTGATACCTAGCGATATTTTGTCTAGATTAGGAAGCTATAGGGATGCCAAGGAATTGTGGAACAAGTTGATCAAGTTCCACGAAAATCCCGAATCGGTCCAAGAAGATTCGGAAGAGGAGGAGACCGAAGAAGAGCTCATCCTCAAGTGAAAGTGAGAATCGGGAGGAAGTGAGTCAACTTATCGGAAGAAGAAATAGAAGAGGAGGAGAGACCATCCTTGATACCGGAGCAACCTCAAGAAGAGCCTTCAACATCCGTCAAGATGAAGAAGCTCAAAGTCCAATTCCGGTCTCCACCACCATGGTAACTCAAACACCTCAATTCAAAATAAAAATAATATAATGTGTTTTGAGTGTAGGAGTATGGGCATTATAAGAGCAAATGCCCAAAGAGGATCAAGAAAGCTCCTCCGGCACCTAAAAGTCAAGAAAAGTCAAAGGATGCGGTTCCCAAGTCAAAGAGCAAGGAGCACGTGGTGTGCTTCAAGTGTCGACAACCGACATTTTCGAGTCAATGCCCAAGGGGAAAGAAGAAAGGGCAAGAAGGAGCAACACGTGTAGGGGGAGCCTCTAAGGCAAACCCTAAGGTAAAATTTGTTAATGCACCTTCAATTTCTAGGCAAAACCATGCTTTTAATTCTCTTGCTATTTATCATAAAGAGTATGCTAGAAATAACAAACATATTTGTTTAGGAGCTAAGAATGTACACCTTAAGAATAAGGAGAAATTTGGGACTAATGTCCCTAGAAAAACATACCTAGAATCTATTAAGAAAATACAAGAACATCTAGGTATTAATCCTAAATGGACTAGGCATATGCCTAAGAAGTCCAATGCCCAAGATTTAAATAAAAATTCTAAAATTGTGCAATTAGATTTAGAGAACCAAGCCTTGAGGTCAAGTCTTGAGAATTTGGAAAAGACCATAAACAAGATACAAAATCAATTTCTAGGGTCTAATTGTCAAACTTTAGGTCAAGAAGTCAAAGTCAACATCTAGGACCTAAGAGTCAAAAGTCAACCAAGGGCAAGAAAGGTTTGGGTCACAAACCTAAGCCTAAGGTGACTTACCATAGTGTTCCATTTGACTATGGAACACTAACTAGGTCTAGGAAGACCAAGGTCAATAGGAAGTCATCTCTAGAGTTGACCATGGTGTGTGCCTAGTGGCTAGGGTTTCTAGGAAACCTAGGGTGGCCACTAAGAAGGTTGCAAGGGGAGTTACCCCTAGAGTCAACCTAGGTAAGACCCAAATGACCAAGGCTACCAAGCCTAGGAGGGTCATTAGGAAGGTATCTAGGAGGTTATCCCTAAGGAATACCTAATTAACCCTAGGAGCTAAAATCGATTTTGGATTCCTAAGAGCGTTATTGATTCACCCAAAGATGTGTTTATGGTGTGCCAAACTAGATAGGAAGGGTAGTTAACTCAACCATGGTTAAAGGTGGCACTTTAAGGTTACTTTTCAAGGTTAGGTTACTTGGAAATATCCTTGAATCATAATCCTAAAAGATTTTAGGATGTGCCAATATATATCTTGAAAACATGAAAAATGATCAAAATTGGCACAATTTAGATTTAGAGGTCATAGTGTGTACTTTGACTATTGGCACACTTGGGAAGGTCATGTATCAAGAAATGTGTGGTTAAGATGTAAAGGTAATATCTAGAGTGATACTCAAGTGCCACACAACTTGATGTCTTGTATTCACCATGCTTCATATGTTTTACCATATGTTTGCATGAAATGAATGTCTAGGATAGATTACATCTCACAAAACAAGTCTTTTACCTTGATTGTGTATTTCAACACTTAGAAAGGGTGAGATGTTAGGTTTTGGAAATCATTGAATGTTAATGTTTGCAAAAATGAAATAAAACATTAAAATACATGAACAAATACATAAATAAAAGTATAACATCAATACATTCAAGATACAAGATCTAACGTGATAAAATGGAACAATTAAGATGATAAAATCGAGATTTTCTGATTTAATCGAAATCGACATCACCGATCGACATAGCTTATCACCGATCGATAACATCCGTAGCGATACGATACACCATCACCGAGTGCTAGCTCCATGACTCGATCGATCGACCATCACGATCGATGTGGTCCATCACGATCGATGGTATCGTTTCACCGAGGCCAGGCCAATCACGAGTGCTCGAAGCAATGCCGAGTGATATGCACATCACCGATCGATGAGCAACATCACGACCGATGCTATCGAGCACGCATGAAGGTTCAAGCCGATCACGAGCCGGATCACGATCGCCGGCTCAGAAACCCGATTAAACACATCGCCGATCGATGCTCCACATCACCGATCAATCGTGTTTTTAAAAACGCGAACCGCTAGGGTTCGGCATTTCACGATTTGAAAGCTCTTCCTCCTTCAATCTCCGATCGCCGCCTCCTTCTCCGACCACTCTTCCGTGTCAATCTTCCAAAGTCCTAGGTTTGATAAGCATGTCTCTCCTTCCTTTGTTTTTGACCTATCTTGGAGCACTAGTTCAAGGGATTTAGGGTTTATTGTCTTTGTTCCGCTTAGGGTTCCTACAAGCTTTCCTACGACTTTTCGATCTCAAAGAACTCTTGAGTCTTCCCTCCGACACAAACATGGCGCCTAAGTAACGATTCTTCTTTCCGAGCCCTAATTTTCATTTCCATTACAATGTAGGTTTATCTAATCACGTATTGTTGCCATTGCATTGCATATCATCACATTACATTCATAATAGGAGAGCCCGTAGGAATGATCCATCCGGGAGTGAATCTCGGTTGTACCAACCTATGTTGGTTAGGTACATAGATAGGAATTTTTCGATAGGCATTGTAGTGACGTCATGGAACTCATTGCATACTACAATTTGATGAAGATCGTCCTTGTGCACGATCCAATCAATGACGACCTTATTAAGGAATTCTATCAAAACCTTAAAAAGGTAGATGACGGCCCTACATACACTACTCGCGTTGCAAAACGCGATTTAGAGTTCACTCCCGCACATCGCAGAGTTTCTCGAGTGTAGGCCGTCCAAATGATACCTTTATCTTCTACCCTACCATGGACTTTCCCCTACCTGAGCCTTTTGCCCATATCAGTATGGAGTCCATGCATGAGCGCATTTTTGGTTATCCACGTCCACTGGCCCAAAACCTATTTTCTATCACAGTTATGCACCGACAATGTCCTTTATAAGGTCATTGTTGGGTGTTTTCGCCATTATCACTGGTCCGCTAAGATTCGGCCTCCCCATCTCTTTCTTCTATATGCCATCGTCTTGATTGGACATAAACTTTGCATTGAACATCTTCCATTGCATTGTGCACTTCACTTCCTGCAAGGGAAAGTGCATATGCCATTTGGACATATCATCACAAAGATGGCTCGACCGTAGGCATTAACATCCATAGGGGCACTCATGACAGCATCTAAGTGTACGATCAGATATCGTCAGAATTTCTCCTTAGCAAGCTACTGGATGGGCTACGAGATGGAGTTGGCGCCTCCGCCGCCCAGAGATGCAGTAGAGGACGACGAGGATGCGGACACCTCTGATGAGGATGACCAGATGCCGGCAGACACATCGTGGTAGTCCATGATCGTCGTGGCACTGGAGTCCAGATTGAGGAGTATCTGTCCGACTTGACTCGACAGAGTTATCGCGAGCGCCAGCCTTTGGCACACGTCTCGATAGGATGGAGGAGACCCAGGGCCGCATAGAGCAGCATCAGCGCGATATGCTAGAGATGATGCGGGCCTGGACTCTGAGTCAGCAGCAACCTCCATTGCCACCTCCTGCGGACGATTAGAGGATATTGTTTTTGTGGTTGTCAATGTTTGTAGTAAGATTGAGCTTAGCCAATCTTCTTTTTGATTGTAAAAGACAAATTTAAGTTTAAATGAAATCCTTATTTCTGAAAAATCTTGTGTGTATGAATGAATATTTGTATAATTGTATTGCTACCATATGCCATGTCATGACATCATGTTTATTCTTAATCATTTTATATGTCATGATTATGCTTTAGAATTAAGGATAAATGTCATGTGTCTTTTAGATCTCATCTTATGCCATGACATCATGATCATTGGCCACGTTTTAATAATACTATTATTTATGCCATGATCATACATTCATGCATTAACTTGATTAAAATTGATTTAAGGACTATGGCATGACTTGGAGTTCCAGTTATAAGGGAATCAAGTAGAGTTGCTTTAGAAAATGCATAAAACTCTAGATTAGGGAGAACAAAACCCACATCTCACATCCAATTGACATGTATGTATATTTATACACCTTAGATACATGTGAGATGCTAGGATATGAGTTGAGTTCAAGGTGCATAGTTTTTGCATCTAGTTGAACCAAAACTCATCTTATTTTTATTTGTGGATCATTGGGAAAGCTTGTGTACAAGCTATGTATATTTAGCCAATAAATTATGGTCCAAGATAAGGTTTTGAAAACATTTTAAAATCTTTTTGAAAAACCTTGGTGAAGTCTATCTTTTGATAGCAATCACCATTGATGAAGTTGATACAAAATAGGGCCAAAACATTGAAAATTTCAATGGTTTTGAGTTTTGTATCAAATTCACTATTTTATGGGTAAAATAATTTTCAAACATTTTTCACCCATTGTATTGGTCATAAGTATTATACGTATCAAATTTCGTGATTTTTCGATAAACGTATAATTATTTATGATTTTTTGAAATTCATTTCTGATAACTGAAAATCGGATTTTGATTATCGATCGACCTCTTGGGTGGCCGATCGATGAGGTATGGCGTGATCGTTATATCGTAGTCGAGCCAAGGCTGATTTTGGGTTGACAAGGTTTGTTTAACCCGAATTCAGCTACGGTAAAGGTCCCTAACCACTCCTAACCCTAGGATATGCTTTGGGAAGCATTATGAAGGATGAAAATTCATTGGATATGGATTTGGAGAGGTGTTGGGTCAAAGTATCAAATTGAGGTGGTGGAAAGTTCAATGTTGAATTTCCAACCTTAATTTTGATGATTTAGAGTCCCTATTAGGACTCCAAAGGACATTGTTGGTGCAATGGTCAAGGGGGAGCAAGCCTTTAGGGGGAGGTATCCATCTTGGGATGATGGATGTGTTTTTCTCCTTGAAAAGGAGAAGTTATGGGAATGTATCATCAATTGGCAAATTGATGAGTTTTTGATACCCAATTTGGAAATTGGGAGAGTGAATAGGATTGCCTCTCTTGAGTGATATGGGACTTATCACTAGGAAGATTGTAGGCATCCTAGGTATTTTTGGATCAAGGGGGAGATTGTAAGATCTCATTGGGACATGAGACATTGACCTCCTTGGAGAGATAACCTTTTTGCTATTTGTCAAAAAGGGGGAGAATGTTTGGAGAATGTTTGGGGGAGAACATTCTGGGAGAAAACATTTTCGGATAACTCAATGTTTTGTGTGGTTTTTGTCAAACATCAAAAAGGGGGAGATTGTTGGTGCAATCAGCCCAGGTCACGATTGACCAGGACTCGAGTTTGGCTCGAGTGATGTTTTGATGTGTTTTGATGTTTCGACAAAAACATATGACAATGTAATTGTCATGGGAAAGTCCAAGCATGGGTCTTGGCATGGAAAGTCCAAGTGGGACACTTGGCATTGGGAAAAGTCCAAGCATGGGTCTTGGCAATGTAAAGTCCAACATGGGTTGGCAAGGGAAAGTCCAAGCATGGTCTTGGCATTTGAGAAGTCCAAGCATGGTCTTGGCATGGAAAGTCCAACATGGGTTGGCATTTGAAGTCCAAGGGATTTGATATTGGCGGCGTAAAGTCCAAGCGGTAGTCTTGGCAGCATAAGTCCAATGGTTGGCGGCGTAAAGTCCAAGCAGAGTCTTGGCGGTGTAAGTCCAATGTGCCTTGGAGGTGTAGACACCGTTAGCATGACATAGCATAGACGGCACCTGAAGGCTAGCGCGATGGATGAACAAGTCATGGATGACTTGGAGGGATCCGAGAGGCGTGAGGCTGATGGAGGTGACTAGAAGGCTTAGGTCTAGGCTAAGGGTGGTCTAGCAAGTATGGGGGAACCAGACTTGAGTTAAAACCTCATGTTTGAGGTGTGCCAGTCGACTGGTGCCATGTGGCAGTCGACTGGACCGAGTCAACTAGGGTTTGATCAAGGGTTATGGTTTAGCAATGACGCCATAGGTCGGGCAATGATCGATGAGCTGAGCAATGATCGATCTGGTGATCAATGACCGTGCTCGAGAATTCGGCTACGGCGTATCGGAGCCGACTGACCGTCGAGTGAGATTCATCACGATCGATGGTCACAATCAGTCGACTGATGGTAGTTCCGTTGGACTTATCCAACGTGGAACTAGCCGCTGTCTCACGACAACAAGGGCATCACCGATCGATGGTCTCGATCACGATCGATCGACTTTTTCCAAAGACAAAGGTGAAGCTATATATGGAGCTCGTGGTGGAAGAAAAGGGGTTCTTTGAGGCGATTTGGGGCGAAGCTTGTGCAATCAGTGGTCTCCAAGTGCTACTCGATCAACCAAGTGATCAAGCATTCAAAGAGCATTTGTAAAGTGTTTCCTTTACTTGTATTGCTTTGTAGATTTCACTATCTTGCTTGTATTAATTTGATTAGTGTTGTAATCATATTGTACGAGGTTTCTCCACCTCCGGATTGTTCCGAGAAGGAGTTATTTGATAGTGGTGTGTGTTTGGCATCGCTAGGGCTCATTTGAGCCCAATCCGTGGAGTAGGAACCGCTGGGTTCCAACCATGCTTATATACTGTTAGCGTTGTGTTTTCATTATTGTTATTGTATTATCTATATTCACGCGCTAACGAATTTGTAGACACAACCGATTGAATTCCATTGACGCTAATCACCCCCTCTAGCTACAAAGGTCCTAACAAGTGGTATCAGAGTCTGGGGCTCTTCTACGGACTAACCGCCGAGAGTTGAAGAAGCTAGAGGGAAGAATATGGAATTTCAAGAAAATTGGGTGACGACGCAACATCCCACCTTCCTTCAACCGCAACATTTCGCTATTGAAAGGTAGAATGCAATATTTTCTAATGACAAATATAGAAAATTGGTTTGCCGTGACTATAGGTTTTGATGCCCGAGAGGAGAAAGGCAAATCCTCAAGATGAAGAGATGGACCGAGGAGCAACGGGAAAATTCAAGACAACCGTTAAGGTAACAAAAATGCTAATTGATTTGATACCTAACGATATTTTGTCTAGATTAGGAAGCTATAGGATGCCAAGGAATTGTGGAACAAGTTGATCAAGTTCCACGAAAATCCCGAATCGGTCCAAGAAGATTCGGAAGAGGAGGAGACCGAAGAAGAGAGCTCATCCTCAAGTGAAAGTGAGGAATCGGGAGGAAGTGAGGAGTCAACTTCGGATCGGAAGAAGAAATAGAAGAGGAGGAGAGACCATCCTTACACCGGAGCAACCTCAAGAAGAGCCTTCAACATCCGTCAAGATGAAGAAGCTCAAAGTCCAATGCCTCTCCACTACCATCGGTAACTCAAACACCTCAATTCAAAATAAAAATAATATAATGTGTTTTGAGTGTAGGGAGTATGGGCATTAAGAGCAAATGCCCAAAGAGGATCAAGAAAGCCTCCGCACCTAAAAGTCAAGAAAAGTCAAAGGATGCCGGTTCCCAAGTCAAAGAGCAAGGAGCACGTGGTGTGCTTCAAGTGTCGACAAGGGACATTTCCGAGTCAATGCCCAAGAAAGAAGAAAGGGCAAGAAGGAGCAACACGTGTAGGGGGAGCCTCTAAGGCAAACCCTAAGGTAAAATTTGTTAATGCACCTTCAATTTCTAGGCAAAAGCATGCTTTAATTCTCTTGCTATTTATCATAAAGAGCATGCTAGAAATAACAAACATATTTGTTTAGGAGCTAAGAAGGTACACCTTAATAATAAGGAGAAATTTGGGACTAATGTCCCTAGAAAAACCATACCTAGGGAATCTATTAAGAAAATACAAGAACATCTAGGTATTAACTCTAAATGGACTAGGCATATGCCTAAGAAGTCAAATGCCCAAGATTTAAATCAAAATTCTAAAATTGGGCAATTAGAATTAGAGAACCAAGCCTTGAGGTCAAGGCTTGAGAAATTGGAAAAGACCCTAAACAAGATACAAAATCAATTTCAAGGGTCTAATTGTCAAACTTTTAGGTCAAGAAGTCAAAGTCAACATCTAGGACCTAAGAGTCAAAAGTCAACCAAGGGCAAGAAAGGTTTGGGTCACAAACCTAAGCCTAAGGTGGCTTACCATAGTGTTCCATTTGACTATGGAACACTAACTAGGTCTAGGAAGACCAAGGTCAATAGGGAAGTCATCTCTAGAGTTGACCATGGTGTGTGCCTAGTGGCTAGGGTTTCTAGGAAACCTAGGGTGGCCACTAAGAAGGTTGCAAGGGGAGTTACCCCTAGAGTCAACCTAGGTAAGACCCAAATGACCAAGGCTACCAAGCCTAGGAGGGTCATTAGGAAGGTACCTAGGGAGGTTATCCTAAGAATACCTAATTAACCCTAGGAGCTCAAATAGGTTTTGGGTTCCTAAGAGCGTGATTGATTCACGCTAGATGGGTTAGGTGTGCCAACTTTAAATGGAAGGGTAGTTAACCTAACCATGGTTAAGGTGGCACTTCAGGTCATTTTCAAGGATGAGGTGACCTTGGAAATACAATTGAATCATAATCCTAAAAGATTTTAGGATGTGCCAATATTAATTATGAAGTTTGATAAAATGATCAAATTGGCACAATTTAGGTTTAGAGGTCATAGTGTGTACTTTTGACTATTGGCACACTTGGGAAGGTCATGTATCAAGAAATGTGTGGTTAAGATGTAAAGGTAATATCTAGAGTGATACTCAAGTGCCACACAACTTGATGTCTTGTATTCACCATGCTTCATATGTTTTACCATATGTTTGCATGAAATGAATGTCTAGGATAGATTACATCTCACAAAACAAGTCTTTTACCTTGATTGTGTATTTCAACACTTAGAAAGGGTGAGATGTTAGGTTTTGGAAATCATTGAATGTTAATGTTTGCAAAAATGAAATAAAACATTAAAATACATGAACAAATACATAAATAAAAGTATAACATCAATACATTCAAGATACAAGATCTAACGTGATAAAATGGAACAATTAAGATGATAAAATCGAGATTATCGATAACACTGTAGCACGATACGATACGGCCATCAGTCGAGTGCTAGCTCCATGACTCGACTGATCGACCATCAGTCGACTGATGTGGTCCATCAGTCGACTGATGGTACTGTTCACCGAGGCCGAAGGCCATCAGTCGAGTGCTCGAGCGAGCCGAGTGATATGCACATCGATCGATGAGCAACATCACCGATCGATGCTATCGTAGCACGCTATGTATGAAGGTTCAAGAGCGATCGCCGAGCCGGATCGATCAGCCGCTCGCAGAAACCCGATGTTAATCGCTATCGCCGATCGATGCTCCACATCCCGATCAATCGTGTTTTAAAAACGCGAACCGCTAGGGTTCGACATTTCACGCGAAAAAGCTCTTCCTCCTTCAATCTCCGATCGCTGCCTCCTTCTCCGACTTCCGCTCTTCCGCGTGTCAATCTTCCAAAGTCCTAGGTTTGATAAGCATGTCTCTCCTTCCTTTGTTTTTGACCTCTCTTGGAGCACTAGTTCAAGGGATTTAGGGTTTATTGGCTTTGTTCCGCGAAGCTTTCCTACGACTTTTCCGCGATCCTCAAGACTCTTGAGTCTTCCCTCCGACACAAACATGGCGCCTAAGTAACGATTCTTCTTTCCGAGCCCTAATTTTCATTTCCATTACAATGTAGGTTTATCTAATCACGTATTGTTGCCATTGCATTGCATATCATCACATTACATTCATAATAGGAGAGCCCGTAGGAATGATCCATCCGAGAGTGAATCTCGGTTGTACCAACCTATGTTGGTTAGGTACATAGATAGGAATTTTTTCGATAGGCATTGTAGTGACGTCATGGAACTCATTGCATACTACAATTTGATGAAGATCGTCTTGTGCACGCATCCAATCAATGACGACCTTATTAAGGAATTCTATCAAAACCTTAAAAAGGTAGATGACGGCCCTACATACACTACTCGCGTTGCAAAACGCGATTTAGAGTTCACTCCTGCAATACTGCAGGAGTTTCTCGAGTGTAGGCCGTCAAATGATACCTTTATCTTCTACCCTACCATGGACTTTCCCCTACCTGAGCCTTTTGCCCATATCACTATGGAGTCCATGCATGAGCGCATTTTTGGTTATCCACGTCCACCGGCCCAAAACCTATTTTCTATCACTGAGTTGTCTGCACCTGACAATGTCCTTTATAAGGTCATTGTTGGGTGTTTCGCCATTATCACTGGTCCGCTAAGATTCGCCTCCCCATCTCTTTCTTCTATATGCCATGCGCCTGGACATAAACTTTGCATTGAACATCTTCCATTGCATTGCGGCACTTCACTTCGCATAAGGGAAAGTGCATATGCCATTTGGACATATCATCACAACATGGCTCGACTCCGTAGGCATTAACATCCATAGGGGCACTCTGCGACAGCTATCGGAAGTGTACGACTGTATATCGTAACTTCTCCTTAGCGAAGCTACGGATGGGCGCTGGACAGATGGAGTTGGCGCCACGACCACCCAGAGCGAGCGCCTCCTCCGCCGGAGATGCAGAGGACGACGAGGATGCGACACCTCGATGAGGATGACCAGATGCCGCAGACACATCACGTGGTCCATCACCTCGTCGTGGCTACCGGAGTCCAGATTGAGGAGTATCAGAATGGCCGACTCAGATCGACAGAGTTATTGGCAGGCCAGGCAGCTTTTGGCACACGTCTCGATAGGATGGAGGAGACCCAGGGCCGCATAGAGCAGCATCAGCGCGATATGCTAGAGATGATGCGGGCCTGGACTCTGAGTCAGCAGCAACCTCCATTGCCACCTCCTGCGGACGATTAGAGGATATTGTTTTTGTGGTTGTCAATGTTTGTAGTAAGATTGAGCTTAGCCAATCTTCTTTTTGATTGTAAAAGACAAATTTAAGTTTAAATGAAATCCTTATTTCTGAAAAATCTTGTGTGTATGAATGAATATTTGTATAATTGTATTGCTACCATATGCCATGTCATGACATCATGTTTATTCTTAATCATTTTATATGTCATGATTATGCTTTAGAATTAAGGATAAATGTCATGTGTCTTTTAGATCTCATCTTATGCCATGACATCATGATCATTGGCCACGTTTTAATAATACTATTATTTATGCCATGATCATACATTCATGCATTAACTTGATTAAAATTGATTTAAGGACTATGGCATGACTTGGAGTTCCAATTATAAGGGAATCAAGTAGAGTTGCTTTAGAAAATGCATAAAACTCTAGATTAGGGAGAACAAAACCCACATCTCACATCCAATTGATATGTATGTGTATTTATACACCTTAGATACATGTGAGATGCTAGGATATGAGTTGAGTTCAAGGTGCATAGTTTTTGCATCTAGTTGAACCAAAACTCATCTTATTTTTATTTGTGGATCATTGGGAAAGCTTGTGTACAAGCTATGTATATTTAGCCAATAAATTATGGTCCAAGATAAGGTTTTGAAAACATTTTAAAATCTTTTTGAAAAACCTTGGTGAAGTCTATCTTTTGATAGCAATCACCATTGATGAAGTTGATACAAAATAGGGCCAAAACATTGAAAATTTCAATGGTTTTGAGTTTTGTATCAAATTCACTATTTTATGGGTAAAATAATTTTCAAACATTTTTCACCCATTGTATTGGTCATAAGTATTATACGTATCAAATTTCGTGATTTTTCGATAAACGTATAATTATTTATGATTTTTTGAAATTCATTTCTGATAACTGAAAATCGGATTTTGATTATCGACCGATCGCTGGGTGGCGATCGATGGCGGCAATGATCGTTATCACAGTCGATCGCCAAGGCTGATTTTGGATTGACAAGGTTTGTTTAACCCGAATTCACTGAAGGTCCCTAACCACTCCTAACCCTAGGATATGCTTTGGGAAGCATTATGAAGGATGAAAATTCATTGGATATGGATTTGGAGAGGTGTTGGGTCAAAGTATCAAATTGAGGTGGTGGAAAGTTCAATGTTGAATTTCCAACCTTAATTTTGATGATTTAGAGTCCCTATTGGCTTAGGGACTCCCCAAGGACATTGTTGGTGCAATGGTCAAGGGGGAGCAAGCCTTTAGGGGGAGGTATCCATCTTGGGATGATGGATGTGTTTTCTCCTTGAAAAGGAGAAGTTATGGGAAAGTCTCATCAATTGGCAAATGGATGAGTTTTTGATACCCAATTGGGAAAGAGGGAGAGTGAATAGGATTGCCTCTCTTGAGTGATATGGGACTTATCACTAGGAAGATCAGAGGCATCCTAGGTATTTTTGGATCAAGGGGAGATTGTAAGATCTCATTGGGACATGAGACATTGACCTCCTTGAGAGATAACCTTTGCTATTTGTCAAAAGGGGAGAATGTTTGGAGAATGTTTGGGGAGAACATTCGGGAGAAAACATTTTCGGATAACTCAATGTTTTGTGTGGTTTTGTCAAACATCAAAGGGGGAGATTGTTGGTGCAATCACCAGTCACGATTGACTGTGACTCGAGTTTGGCTCGAGTGATGTTTTGATGTGTTTTGATGTTTCGACAAAAACATATGACAATGTAATTGTCATGGGAAAGTCCAAGCATGGGTCTTGGCATGGAAAGTCCAAGTGGGACACTTGGCATTGGGAAAAGTCCAAGCATGGGTCTTGGCAATGTAAAGTCCAACATGGGTTGGCAAGGGAAAGTCCAAGCATGGTCTTGGCATTTGAGAAGTCCAAGCATGGTCTTGGCATGGAAAGTCCAACATGGGTTGGCATTTGAAGTCCAAGGGATTTGATATTGGCGGCGTAAAGTCCAAGCGGTAGTCTTGGCAGCATAAGTCCAATGGTTGGCGGCGTAAAGTCCAAGCAGAGTCTTGGCGGCGTAAGTCCAATGTGCCTTGGAGGTGTAGACACCGTTAGCATGACATAGCCGACGGAAGCACCTGAAGGCTAGCGCGATGGATGAACAAGTCATGGATGACTTGGAGGGATCCGAGAGGCGTGAGGCTGATGGAGGTGACTAGAAGGCTTAGGTCTAGGCTAAGGGTGGTCTAGCAAGTATGGGGAACCATACTTGAGTTAAAACCTCATGTTTGAGGTGTGCCACTGACCGTGCCATGTGGTACGACCGACCGAGTCAAGCGCCGATCGCCATAGGTTGGCAATGATCGATGGCTCGAGCAATGATCGATCGCTCGATCACCGACCGGGTGCTCGAGAATTCGCCACGTATCGGAGTCGAGACTGATCGTCGAGTGAGGACTCCATCACGATCGATGGTCACAATCGCCGACCGATGGTAGTTCCGCTGACTTATCCAACGTGGAACTAGCCGCTGTCTCACGACAACAAAGGGCATCACGATCGATGGTCTCGATCGACCGATCCGATCGACTTTTTCCAAAGACAAAGTTGAAGCTATATATGGAGCTCGTGGTGGAAGGAAAAAGGAATGGTTCTTTGAGGCGATTTGGGGCGATTGTCACCGCAATTCAGTGGTCTCCAAGTGCTACTCGATCAACCAAGTGATCAAGCATTCAAAGAGCATTTGTAAAGTGTTTCCTTGTACTTGCTTTGTATTTCACTATATTGCTTGTATTCATTTGATTATTGTTGTAATCATATTGTACGAGGTTTCTCCACCTCCGATTGTTCCGAGAAGGAGTTATTTGATAGTGGTGTGTGATTGCATCGCTAGGGCTCATTTGAGCCCAATCCGGAGTAGGAACCGTGCGGTTCAACCACGCTATATACTGTGTTAGCGTGTTGTTTTCATTATTGTTATTGTATTATCTATATTCTCGCGCTACAATCTAAATTTGTAGACACAACGCTTGAATTCCATTGACGCTAATCACCCCTCTAGCGTACAAAGGTCCTAACAAGTGGTATCGAGCCCGTGGCTCTTCTACTGACTAACAACCGAGAGTTGAAGAAGCTAGAGGGAAGAATATGGAATTTCAAGAAAATTGGTGTGAAATCAACATCCCACCTTCCTTCAACGCGAACATTTCGTATTGGAAAGGTAGAATGCAATATTTTCTAATGACAAATATAGAAAATTGGCTTGCCGTGACTATAGGTTTTGATGCTCGAGAGGAGAAAAGCAAATCCTCAAGATGAAGAGATGGACCGAGGAGCAACGGGAAAATTCAAGACAACGTTAAGGTAACAAAATGCTAATTGATTTGATACCTAACGATATTTTGTCTAGATTAGGAAGCTATAGGGATGCCAAGGAATTGTGGAACAAGTTGATCAAGTTCCACGAAAATCCCGAATCGGTCCAAGAAGATTCGGAAGAGGAGGAGACCAAGAAGAGAGCTCATCCTCAAGTGAAAGTGAGGAATCGGGAGGAAGTGAGGAGTCAACTTTCGGATCGGAAGAAGAAATAGAAGAGGAGGAGAGACCATCCTTGATACCGGAGCAACCTCAAGAAGAGCCTTCAACATCCGGTCAAGATGAAGAAGCTCAAAGTCCAATTCCTGCCTCCACCACCATCGGTAACTCAAACACCTCAATTCAAAATAAAAATAATATAATGTTTTGAGTGTAGGGAGTATGGGCATTATAAGAGCAAATGCCCAAAGAGGATCAAGAAAGCTCCTCCGCACCTAAAAGTCAAGAAAAGTCAAAGGATGCCGGTTCCCTCAAGTCAAAGAGCAAGGAGCACGTGGTGTGCTTCAAGTGTCGACAACCGGACATTTCCGAGTCAATGCCCAAGGGAAAGAAGAAAGGGCAAGAAGGAGCAACACGTGTAGGGGGAGCCTCTAAGGCAAACCCTAAGGTAAAATTTGTTAATGCACCTTCAATTTCTAGGCAAAAGCATGCTTTTAATTCTCTTGCTATTTATCATAAAGAGCATGCTAGAAATAACAAACATATTTGTTTAGGAGCTAAGAAGGTACACCTTAATAATAAGGAGAAATTTGGGACTAATGTCCCTAGAAAAACCATACCTAGGGAATCTATTAAGAAAATACAAGAACATCTAGGTATTAACCCTAAATGGACTAGGCATATGCCTAAGAAGTCAAATGCCCAAGATTTAAATCAAAATTCTAAAATTGGGCAATTAGAATTAGAGAACCAAGCCTTGAGGTCAAGGCTTGAGAAATTGGAAAAGACCCTAAACAAGATACAAAATCAATTTCAAGGGTCTAATTGTCAAACTTTTAGGTCAAGAAGTCAAAGTCAACATCTAGGACCTAAGAGTCAAAAGTCAACCAAGGGCAAGAAAGGTTTGGGTCACAAACCTAAGCCTAAGGTGGCTTACCATAGTGTTCCATTTGACTATGGAACACTAACTAGGTCTAGGAAGACCAAGGTCAATAGGGAAGTCATCTCTAGAGTTGACCATGGTGTGTGCCTAGTGGCTAGGGTTTCTAGGAAACCTAGGGTGGCCACTAAGAAGGTTGCAAGGGGAGTTACCCCTAGAGTCAACCTAGGTAAGACCCAAATGACCAAGGCTACCAAGCCTAGGAGGGTCATTAGGAAGGTACCTAGGGAGGTTATCCCTAAGAAATACCTAATTAACCCTAGGAGCTCAAATAGGTTTTGGGTTCCTAAGAGCGTGATTGATTCACGCTAGATGGGTTAGGATGTGCCAACTTTAAATGGAAGGGTAGTTAACCTAACCATGGTTAAGGTGGCACTTCAGGTCATTTTCAAGGATGAGGTGACCTTGGAAATACAATTGAATCATAATCCTAAAAGATTTTAGGATGTGCCAATATTAATTATGAAGTTTGATAAAATGATCAAATTGGCACAATTTAGGTTTAGAGGTCATAGTGTGTACTTTTGACTATTGGCACACTTGGGAAGGTCATGTATCAAGAAATGTGTGGTTAAGATGTAAAGGTAATATCTAGAGTGATACTCAAGTGCCACACAACTTGATGTCTTGTATTCACCATGCTTCATATGTTTTACCATATGTTTGCATGAAATGAATGTCTAGGATAGATTACATCTCACAAAACAAGTCTTTTACCTTGATTGTGTATTTCAACACTTAGAAAGGGTGAGATGTTAGGTTTTGGAAATCATTGAATGTTAATGTTTGCAAAAATGAAATAAAACATTAAAATACATGAACAAATACATAAATAAAAGTATAACATCAATACATTCAAGATACAAGATCTAACGTGATAAAATGGAACAATTAAGATGATAAAATCGAGATTTTCTGATTTTCAGAACTGATAACACTGTAGCACGATACGATACGGCCATCAGTCGAGTGCTAGCTCCATGACTCGACTGATCGACCATCAGTCGACTGATGTGGTCCATCAGTCGACTGATGGTACTGTTCACCGAGGCCGAAGGCCATCAGTCGAGTGCTCGACGAGCAGTCGAGTGATATGCACATCAGTCGACTGATGAGCAACATCAGTCGACTGATGCTACTGTAGCACGTTACAGAAGGTTCAACAGTCGACTGCCGAGCCGGATCAGTCGACTGCCGGCTCGGTAAACCCAGTGTTAAACCGCTATCAGTCGACTGATGCTCCACATCAGTCGACTGAATCGTGTTTTTAAAACGCGAACCGCTAGGGTTCGGCATTTCACGCGACGAAAGCTCTTCCTCCTTCAATCTCCGATCGCCGTCTCCTTCTCCGACCAGCTCTTCCGGCGTGTCAATCTTCCAAAGTCCTAGGTTTGATAAGCATGTCTCTCCCCTTCCTTTGTTTTTGACCTATCTTGGAGCACTAGTTCAAGGGATTTAGGGTTTATTGTCTTTGTTCCGTTTAGGGTTCCGGCGGCTGAAGCTTTCCGGCGACTTTTCCGGCGATCCTCAGCAACTCTTGAGTCTTCCCTCCGACACAAACATGGCGCCTAAGTAACGATTCTTCTTTCCGAGCCCTAATTTTCATTTCCATTACAATGTAGGTTTATCTAATCACGTATTGTTGCCATTGCATTGCATATCATCACATTACATTCATAATAGGAGAGCCCGTAGGAATGATCCATCCGGGAGTGAATCTCGGTTGTACCAACCTATGTTGGTTAGGTACATAGATAGGAATTTTTTCGATAGGCATTGTAGTGACGTCATGGAACTCATTGCATACTACAATTTGATGAAGATCGTCTTGTGCACGCATCCAATCAATGACGACCTTATTAAGGAATTCTATCAAAACCTTAAAAAGGTAGATGACGGCCCTACATACACTACTCGCGTTGCAAAACACGCGATGAGTTCACTCTGCACATCTGCAGAGTTTCTCGAGTGTAGGCCGTCAAATGATACCTTTATCTTCTACCCTACCATGGACTTTCCCCTACCTGAGCCTTTTGCCCATATCACTATGGAGTCCATGCATGAGCGCATTTTTGGTTATCCACGTCCACCGGCCCAAAACCTATTTTCTATCACTGAGTTGTCTGCACCTGACAATGTCCTTTATAAGGTCATTGTTGGGTGTTTTCTGCCCATTATCACTCGGGTCCGCTAAGATTCGCCTCCCATCTCTTTCTTCTATATGCCATGCGCTCTTGATTGGACATAAACTTTGCATTGAACATCTTCCATTGCATTGTGCACTTCACTTCCCCTGTACAAGGGAAAGTGCATATGCCATTTGGACATATCATCACAGCATGGCTCGACTCCGTAGGCATTAACATCCATAGGGGCACTCTGCGACAGCTATCGGAAGTGTACGATCAGATATCGATTCCAGAACTTCTCCTAGCGACTACGGATGGGCGCTGGACAGATGGAGTTGGCGCCACGACCACCCAGGGCGCACAGACAGCCTCCTCCGCCGCCCAGAGATGCAGTAGAGGACGACGAGGATGCGGACACCTCTGATGAGGATGACCAGATGCCGGCAGACACATCAGCGGCTGGTCCATCAGTTCGTCGTGGCCGGCTGGAGTCCAGATTTGAGGAGTATCAGCAGTCGGTTGACTCGCACCGACAGAGTTATTAGCGTGCGAGCGGCTTTGGCACACGTCTCGATAGGATGGAGGAGACCCAGGGCCGCATAGAGCAGCATCAGCACGATATGCTAGAGATGATGCGGGCCTGGACTCGAGTCGAAAGACCTCCATTGCCACCTCCTGCGGACGATTAGAGGATATTGTTTTTGTGGTTGTCAATGTTTGTAGTAAGATTGAGCTTAGCCAATCTTCTTTTTGATTGTAAAAGACAAATTTAAGTTTAAATGAAATCCTTATTTCTGAAAAATCTTGTGTGTATGAATGAATATTTGTATAATTGTATTGCTACCATATGCCATGTCATGACATCATGTTTATTCTTAATCATTTTATATGTCATGATTATGCTTTAGAATTAAGGATAAATGTCATGTGTCTTTTAGATCTCATCTTATGCCATGACATCATGATCATTGGCCACGTTTTAATAATACTATTATTTATGCCATGATCA
This sequence comes from Wurfbainia villosa, assembly GCA_025175895.1. Lineage (NCBI taxonomy): Eukaryota > Viridiplantae > Streptophyta > Magnoliopsida > Zingiberales > Zingiberaceae > Wurfbainia > Wurfbainia villosa. The sequence continues at coordinate 93,196,719 of CM045989.1, forward strand.
TACATTCATGCATTAACTTGATTAAAATTGATTTAAGGACTATGGCATGACTTGGAGTTCCAATTATAAGGGAATCAAGTAGAGTTGCTTTAGAAAATGCATAAAACTCTAGATTAGGGAGAACAAAACCCACATCTCACATCCAATTGATATGTATGTGTATTTATACACCTTAGATACATGTGAGATGCTAGGATATGAGTTGAGTTCAAGGTGCATAGTTTTTGCATCTAGTTGAACCAAAACTCATCTTATTTTTATTTGTGGATCATTGGGAAAGCTTGTGTACAAGCTATGTATATTTAGCCAATAAATTATGGTCCAAGATAAGGTTTTGAAAACATTTTAAAATCTTTTTGAAAAACCTTGGTGAAGTCTATCTTTTGATAGCAATCACCATTGATGAAGTTGATACAAAATAGGGCCAAAACATTGAAAATTTCAATGGTTTTGAGTTTTGTATCAAATTCACTATTTTATGGGTAAAATAATTTTCAAACATTTTTCACCCATTGTATTGGTCATAAGTATTATACGTATCAAATTTCGTGATTTTTCGATAAACGTATAATTATTTATGATTTTTTGAAATTATTTACGATAATCGAAAATCGGATTTTGATTATCGATCGCCTCTGGGTGGCAATGATCGATGGTATGGCAATGATCGTTATCCGATGTAGTCGACTGCCAAGGCTGATTTTGGGTTGACAAGGTTTGTTTAACCCGAATTCAGCTACGGTAAAGGTCCCTAACCACTCCTAACCCTAGGATATGCTTTGGGAAGCATTATGAAGGATGAAAATTCATTGGATATGGATTTGGAGAGGTGTTGGGTCAAAGTATCAAATTGAGGTGGTGGAAAGTTCAATGTTGAATTTCCAACCTTAATTTTGATGATTTAGAGTTCCTATTGGCTTAGGGACTCCCCCGAGGACATTGTTGGTGCAATGGTCAAGGGAGCAAGCCTTTAGGGAGGTATCCATCTTGGGATGATGGATGTTTTTCTCCTTGAAAAGGAGAAGTTATGGGAATGTATCATCAATTGGCAAATTGATGAGTTTTGATACCCAATTTGGAAATTGGGAGAGTGAATAGGATTGCCTCTCTTGAGTGATATGGGACTTATCACTAGGAAGATGGTAGGCATCCTAGGTATTTTTTGGATCAAGGGGGAGATTGTAAGATCTCATTGGGACATGAGACATTGACCTCCTTGGAGAGATAACCTTTTTGCTATTTGTCAAAAAGGGGGAGAATGTTTGGAGAATGTTTGGGGGAGAACATTCTGGGAGAAAACATTTTCGGATAACTCAATGTTTTGTGTGGTTTTTGTCAAACATCAAAAAGGGGGAGATTGTTGGTGCAATCAGCCCAGGTCACGATTGACCAGGACTCGAGTTTGGCTCGAGTGATGTTTTGATGTGTTTTGATGTTTCGACAAAAACATATGACAATGTAATTGTCATGGGAAAGTCCAAGCATGGGTCTTGGCATGGAAAGTCCAAGTGGGACACTTGGCATTGGGAAAAGTCCAAGCATGGGTCTTGGCAATGTAAAGTCCAACATGGGTTGGCAAGGGAAAGTCCAAGCATGGTCTTGGCATTTGAGAAGTCCAAGCATGGTCTTGGCATGGAAAGTCCAACATGGGTTGGCATTTGAAGTCCAAGGATTTGATATTGGCGTAAAGTCCAAGCGGTAGTCTTGGCAGCATAAGTCCAATGGTTGGCGGCGTAAAGTCCAAGCAGAGTCTTGGCGGCGTAAGTCCAATGTGCCTTGGAGGTGTAGACACCGTTAGCATGACATAGCCGACGGAAGCACCTGAAGGCTAGCGCGATGGATGAACAAGTCATGGATGACTTGGAGGGATCCGAGAGGCGTGAGGCTGATGGAGGTGACTAGAAGGCTTAGGTCTAGGCTAAGGGTGGTCTAGCAAGTATGGGGAACCATACTTGAGTTAAAACCTCATGTTTGAGGTGTGCCAGTCGACTGGTGCCATGTGGCGACTGGACCGAGTCAACTAGGGTTTAACTGCGGGTTATGGCCTAGCGATCGCCATAGGTTAGCGATCGTGATGGCTCAGCGATCGGCCGATCGTCACGATCGATCGGTCGGTGCTCGAAATTCGGACCACGAGAATGGAGTCGAGACTTGGGTCAGTGAGGACTCCATCGATCGGCCGATAGTCACACGATCGATCATCGATATCTGTCGATCGTGATGGTAGTTAGTTGGACTTATCAGCGTGGAACTAGCCGTTGTCTCACAACAGCGATGGCATCGATCGTGATGGTCACGATCGATCGTGATCGACTTTTTCGGCGAGTTGAAGCTATATATGGAGCTCGTGGTGGAAGAAAAGGAATGGTTCTTTGAAGGCGATTTGGGGCGAGTTCTTCTGCAATTCGGGGTCTCAAGTGCTACTCGATCAACCAAGTGATCAAGCATTCAAAGAGCATTTGTAAAGTGTTTCCTTTACTTGTATTGCTTTGTATTTCACTATATTGCTTGTATTCATTTGATTATTGTTGTAATCATATTGTACGAGGTTTCTCCACCTCCGGATTGTTCCGAGAAGGAGTTATTTGATAGTGGTGTGTGATTGGCATCGCTAGGGCTCATTTGAGCCCAATCCGTGGAGTAGGAACCGTGCGGTTCCGAACCATGTTATATACTCGTGTTAGCGTGTTGTGTTTTCATTATTGTTATTGTATTATCTATATTCCCATTGCTAACGAATTTGTAGACACAACCGCGATTGAATTCCATTGACGCTAATCACCCCCCCTCTAGCGTTACAAAGGTCCTAACAAGTGGTATCAGAGCCCGTGGCTCTTCTACGGACTAACCGCCGAGAGTTGAAGAAGCTAGAGGGAAGAATATGGAATTTCAAGAAAAATTGGGTGACGACGTCAACATCCCACCTTCCTTCAACCGCGAACATTTCGCGTATTGGAAAGGTAGAATGCAATATTTTCTAATGACAAATATAGAAAATTGGCTTGCCGTGACTATAGGTTTTGATGCTCCGAGAGGAGAAAACGGCGAAATCCTCAAGATGAAGAGATGGACCGAGGAGCAACGGGAAAAATTCAAGACAACCGTTAAGGTAACAAAAATGCTAATTGATTTGATACCTAACGATATTTTGTCTAGATTAGGAAGCTATAGGGATGCCAAGGAATTGTGGAACAAGTTGATCAAGTTCCACGAAAATCCCGAATCGGTCCAAGAAGATTCGGAAGAGGAGGAGACCGAAGAAGAGAGCTCATCCTCAAGTGAAAGTGAGGAATCGGGAGGAAGTGAGGAGTCAACTTTCGGATCGGAAGAAGAAATAGAAGAGGAGGAGAGACCATCCTTGATACCGGAGCAACCTCAAGAAGAGCCTTCAACATCCGGTCAAGATGAAGAAGCTCAAAGTCCAATTCCGGTCTCCACCATCGGTAACTCAAACACCTCAATTCAAAATAAAAATAATATAATGTGTTTTGAGTGTAGGGAGTATGGGCATTATAAGAGCAAATGCCCAAAGAGGATCAAGAAAGCTCCTCCGGCACCTAAAAGTCAAGAAAAGTCAAAGGATGACGGTTCCCAAGTCAAAGAGCAAGGAGCACGTGGTGTGCTTCAAGTGTCGACAAGGGACATTTGAGTCAATGCCCAAGGGGAAAGAAGAAAGGGCAAGAAGGAGCAACACACGTGTAGGGGAGCCTCTAAGGCAAACCCTAAGGTAAAATTTGTTAATGCACCTTCAATTTCTAGGCAAAAGCATGCTTTTAATTCTCTTGCTATTTATCATAAAGAGCATGCTAGAAATAACAAACATATTTGTTTAGGAGCTAAGAAGGTACACCTTAATAATAAGGAGAAATTTGGGACTAATGTCCCTAGAAAAACCATACCTAGGGAATCTATTAAGAAAATACAAGAACATCTAGGTATTAACTCTAAATGGACTAGGCATATGCCTAAGAAGTCAAATGCCCAAGATTTAAATCAAAATTCTAAAATTGGGCAATTAGAATTAGAGAACCAAGCCTTGAGGTCAAGTATTGAGAAGTGGAAAAGACCTAAACAAGATACAAAATCAATTTCAAGGGTCTAATTGTCAAACTTTTAGGTCAAGAAGTCAAAGTCAACATCTAGGACCTAAGAGTCAAAAGTCAACCAAGGGCAAGAAAGGTTTGGGTCACAAACCTAAGCCTAAGGTGGCTTACCATAGTGTTCCATTTGACTATGGAACACTAACTAGGTCTAGGAAGACCAAGGTCAATAGGGAAGTCATCTCTAGAGTTGACCATGGTGTGTGCCTAGTGGCTAGGGTTTCTAGGAAACCTAGGGTGGCCACTAAGAAGGTTGCAAGGGGAGTTACCCCTAGAGTCAACCTAGGTAAGACCCAAATGACCAAGGCTACCAAGCCTAGGAGGGTCATTAGGAAGGTACCTAGGGAGGTTATCCCTAAGAAATACCTAATTAACCCTAGGAGCTCAAATAGGTTTTGGGTTCCTAAGAGCGTGATTGATTCACGCTAGATGGGTTAGGGTGTGCCAACTTTAAATGGAAGGGTAGTTAACCTAACCATGGTTAAGGTGGCACTTCAGGTCATTTTCAAGGATGAGGTGACCTTGGAAATACAATTGAATCATAATCCTAAAAGATTTTAGGATGTGCCAATATTAATTATGAAGTTTGATAAAATGATCAAATTGGCACAATTTAGGTTTAGAGGTCATAGTGTGTACTTTTGACTATTGGCACACTTGGGAAGGTCATGTATCAAGAAATGTGTGGTTAAGATGTAAAGGTAATATCTAGAGTGATACTCAAGTGCCACACAACTTGATGTCTTGTATTCACCATGCTTCATATGTTTTACCATATGTTTGCATGAAATGAATGTCTAGGATAGATTACATCTCACAAAACAAGTCTTTTACCTTGATTGTGTATTTCAACACTTAGAAAGGGTGAGATGTTAGGTTTTGGAAATCATTGAATGTTAATGTTTGCAAAAATGAAATAAAACATTAAAATACATGAACAAATACATAAATAAAAGTATAACATCAATACATTCAAGATACAAGATCTAACGTGATAAAATGGAACAATTAAGATGATAAAATCGAGATTTTCTGATTTTCAGAACTGGAAATCAGACATCAGTCGACTGATAACACTGTAGCACGATACGATACGGCCATCAGTCGAGTGCTAGCTCCATGACTCGACTGATCGACCATCAGTCGACTGATGTGGTCCATCAGTCGACTGATGGTACTGTTCACCGAGGCCGAAGGCCATCAGTCGAGTGCTCGACGAGCAGTCGAGTGATATGCACATCAGTCGACTGATGAGCAACATCAGTCGACTGATGCTACTGTAGCACGTTACAGAAGGTTCATGTTCGACATTTCATGCGACAGCTCTTCCTCCTTCAATCTCCGATCGCCGTCTCCTTCTCCGACCAGCTCTTCCGGCGTGTCAATCTTCCAAAGTCCTAGGTTTGATAAGCATGTCTCTCCCCTTCCTTTGTTTTTGACCTATCTTGGAGCACTAGTTCAAGGGATTTAGGGTTTATTGTCTTTGTTCCGTTTAGGGTTCCGGCGGCTGAAGCTTTCCGGCGACTTTTCCGGCGATCCTCAGCAACTCTTGAGTCTTCCCTCCGACACAAACATGGCGCCTAAGTAACGATTCTTCTTTCCGAGCCCTAATTTTCATTTCCATTACAATGTAGGTTTATCTAATCACGTATTGTTGCCATTGCATTGCATATCATCACATTACATTCATAATAGGAGAGCCCGTAGGAATGATCCATCCGGGAGTGAATCTCGGTTGTACCAACCTATGTTGGTTAGGTACATAGATAGGAATTTTTTCGATAGGCATTGTAGTGACGTCATGGAACTCATTGCATACTACAATTTGATGAAGATCGTCTTGTGCACGCATCCAATCAATGACGACCTTATTAAGGAATTCTATCAAAACCTTAAAAAGGTAGATGACGGCCCTACATACACTACTCGCGTTGCAAAACGCGATTTAGAGTTCACTCCTGCAATACTGCAGGAGTTTCTCGAGTGTAGGCCGTCAAATGATACCTTTATCTTCTACCCTACCATGGACTTTCCCCTACCTGAGCCTTTTGCCCATATCACTATGGAGTCCATGCATGAGCGCATTTTTGGTTATCCACGTCCACCGGCCCAAAACCTATTTTCTATCACTGAGTTGTCTGCACCTGACAATGTCATTTATAAGGTCATTGTTGGGTGTTTTCTGCCCATTATCACTCGGGGTCTGGCTAAGATTCGGCCTCCCCATCTCTTTCTTCTATATGCCATGCGTCTTCAGTTGGACATAAACTTTGCATTGAACATCTTCCATTGCATTGTGCACTTCACTTCCCCTGTACAAGGGAAAGTGCATATGCCATTTGGACATATCATCACAGCATGGCTCGACTCCGTAGGCATTAACATCCATAGGGGCACTCTGCGACAGCTATCGGAAGTGTACGACTGTATATCAGTTCGTAACTTCTCCTTAGCGAAGCTACGGATGGCGGATGACGATGGAGTTGGCGCCACGACCACCCGAGCGCCTGAGCAGCCTCCTCCGCCGCCGAGATGCAAGAGGACGACGAGGATCTCGGACACCTCGATGAGGATGACCAGATGCCGAGACACATCGGTAGTCCGTCGTCGTGGCCTGAGTCCAGATTTGAGGAGTATCAGCAGTCGGTTGACTCCAGACTGACAGAGTTATTGGCAGGCCAGGCAGCTTTTGGCACACGTCTCGATAGGATGGAGGAGACCCAGGGCCGCATAGAGCAGCATCAGCGCGATATGCTAGAGATGATGCGGCACGACTACGAGTCGGCGGAACCTCCATTGCCACCTCCTGCGGACGATTAGAGGATATTGTTTTTGTGGTTGTCAATGTTTGTAGTAAGATTGAGCTTAGCCAATCTTCTTTTTGATTGTAAAAGACAAATTTAAGTTTAAATGAAATCCTTATTTCTGAAAAATCTTGTGTGTATGAATGAATATTTGTATAATTGTATTGCTACCATATGCCATGTCATGACATCATGTTTATTCTTAATCATTTTATATGTCATGATTATGCTTTAGAATTAAGGATAAATGTCATGTGTCTTTTAGATCTCATCTTATGCCATGACATCATGATCATTACGTTTAATAATACTATTATTTATGCCATGATCATACATTCATGCATTAACTTGATTAAAATTGATTTAAGGACTATGGCATGACTTGGAGTTCCAATTATAAGGGAATCAAGTAGAGTTGCTTTAGAAAATGCATAAAACTCTAGATTAGGGAGAACAAAACCCACATCTCACATCCAATTGATATGTATGTGTATTTATACACCTTAGATACATGTGAGATGCTAGGATATGAGTTGAGTTCAAGGTGCATAGTTTTTGCATCTAGTTGAACCAAAACTCATCTTATTTTTATTTGTGGATCATTGGGAAAGCTTGTGTACAAGCTATGTATATTTAGCCAATAAATTATGGTCCAAGATAAGGTTTTGAAAACATTTTAAAATCTTTTTGAAAAACCTTGGTGAAGTCTATCTTTTGATAGCAATCACCATTGATGAAGTTGATACAAAATAGGGCCAAAACATTGAAAATTTCAATGGTTTTGAGTTTTGTATCAAATTCACTATTTATAGTAAAATAATTTTCAAACATTTTCACCCATTGTATTGGTCATAAGTATTATACGTATCAAATTTTCGTGATTTTTCGATAAGCGTATAATTATTTATGATTTTTGAAATTCATTTTCGATAATCGAAAATCGGATTTTGATTATCGATCAGCTCTTGCGGGTGGCGATCGGGATGGCAATGTGATCGTTATCGACAGAGTCGACTGCCAAGGCTGATTTTGGGTTGACAAGGTTTGTTTAACCAATTCATTCTGATAAAGGTCCCTAACCACTCCTAACCTAGTATATGCTTTGGGAAGCATTATGAAGGATGAAAATTCATTGGATATGGATTTGGAGAGGTGTTGGGTCAAAGTATCAAATTGAGGTGGTGGAAAGTTCAATGTTGAATTTCCAACCTTAATTTTGATGATTTAGAGTCCCTATTGGCTTAGTGACTCCCAAGGACATTGTTGGTGCAATGGTCAAGGAGCAAGCCTTTAGGGGAGGTATCCATCTTGGGATGATGGATGTGTTTTCTCCTTGAAAAGGAGAAGTTATGGGAATGTATCATCAATTGGCAAATTGATGAGTTTTTGATACTCAATTTGGAAATTGGGAGAGTGAATAGGATTGCCTCTCTTGAGTGATATGGGACTTATCACTAGGAAGATTGTAGGCATCCTAGGTATTTTTGGATCAAGGGGGAGATTGTAAGATCTCATTGGGACATGAGACATTGACCTCCTTGGAGAGATAACCTTTTGCTATTTGTCAAAGGGGAGAATGTTTGGAGAATGTTTGGGGAGAACATTACGGGAGAAAACATTTTCGGATAACTCAATGTTTTGTGTGGTTTTTGTCAAACATCAAAGGAGATTGTTGGTGCAATCGGCCAGTCACGATTGACCAGGACTCGAGTTTGACTCGAGTGATGTTTTGATGTTTCGACAAAAACATATGACAATGTAATTGTCATGGGAAAGTCCAAGCATGGTCTTGGCATGGAAAGTCCAAGTGGGACACTTGGCATTGGGAAAAGTCCAAGCATGGGTCTTGGCAATGTAAAGTCCAACATGGGTTGGCAAGGAAAGTCCAAGCATGGTCTTGGCATTTGAGAAGTCAAGCATGGTCTTGGCATGGAAAGTCCAACATGGGTTGGCATTTGAAGTCCAAGGGATTTGATATTGGCGGCGTAAAGTCCAAGCGGTAGTCTTGGCAGCATAAGTCCAATGGTTGGCGGCGTAAAGTCCAAGCGGTAGTCTTGGCAGCATAAGTCCAATGTGCCTTGGAGGTGTAGACAGATTAGCATGACATAGCCGGAGAAGCACCCAAGGCTAAGCGCGATGGATGAACAAGTCATGGATGACTTGGAGGATCCGAGGCGTGAGGTGATGGAGGTGACTAGAAGGCTTAGGTCTAGGCTAAGGGTGGTCTAGCAAGTATGGGGAACCATACTTGAGTTAAAACCTCATGTTTGAGGTGTGCGGTCGGGTGCCATGTGGCGATCATTGGACCGAATCAACTAGGGTTTATTTGCGGGTTATGGCCTAGGCAATTGCCATAGGTTAGCGGTCGGATGATGCTCGATCGGATCGATCGTCGATCATCGGTCGTGGTGCTCGAGAATTCGACCACGAATGGAGTCGAGACTTGGTGGTCGAGTGAGGACTCCATCGATCGGCGATGGTCACAATCGGTCGATCGATGGTCACAATCGATCGTGATGGTAGTTAGTTGGACTTATCCAACGTGGAACTAGCCGTTGTCTCACGACAACAGTGGCATCAGTCGACTGATGGTCACGATCAGTCGACTGATCGACTTTTTCCAGCACAGGTTGAAGCTATATATGGAGCTCGTGGTGGAAGAAAAAGGAATGGTTCTTTGAGGCGATTTGGGGCGAGTTCTTTGCTGCAATTCGGTGGTCTCCAAGTGCTACTCGATCAACCAAGTGATCAAGCATTCAAAGAGCATTTGTAAAGTGTTTCCTTTACTTGTATTGCTTTGTATTTCACTATATTTCTTGTATTCATTTGATTATTGTTGTAATCATATTGTACGAGGTTTCTCCACCTCCGGATTGTTCCGAGAAGGAGTTATTTGATAGTGGTGTGTGATTGGCATCGCTAGGGCTCATTTGAGCCCAATCCGTGGAGTAGGAACCGTGCGGTTCCGAACCATGTTATATACTCGTGTTAGCGTGTTGTGTTTTCATTATTGTTATTGTATTATCTATATTCCATTGCATTAGCAATTTGTAGACACAACCGCGATTGAATTCCATTAACGCTAATCACCCCCCCTCTAGCGTTACAAAGGTCCTAACAAGTGGTATCGCAGGCCGTGGCTTCTACGGACTAACCGCCGAGAGTTGAAGAAGCTAGAGGGAAGAATATGGAATTTCAAGAAAAATTGGGTGACGACGTCAACATCCCACCTTCCTTCAACCGCGAACATTTCGCGTATTGGAAAGGTAGAATGCAATATTTTCTAATGACAAATATAGAAAATTGGCTTGCCGTGACTATAGGTTTTGATGCTCCGAGAGGAGAAAACGGCGAAATCCTCAAGATGAAGAGATGGACCGAGGAGCAACGGAAAATTCAAGACAACCGTTAAGGTAACAAAAATGCTAATTGATTTGATACCTAGATATTTTGTCTAGATTAGGAAGCTATAGGGATGCCAAGGAATTGTGGAACAAGTTGATCAAGTTCCACGAAAATCCCGAATCGGTCCAAGAAGATTCGGAAGAGGAGGAGACCGAAGAAGAGAGCTCATCCTCAAGTGAAAGTGAGGAATCGGGAGGAAGTGAGGAGTCAACTTTCGGATCGGAAGAAGAAATAGAAGAGGAGGAGAGACCATCCTCGATACCGGAGCAACCTCAAGAAGAGCCTTCAACATCCGGTCAAGATGAAGAAGCTCAAAGTCCAATTCCGGTCTCCACCACCATCGGTAACTCAAACACCTCAATTCAAAATAAAAATAATATAATGTGTTTTGAGTGTAGGGAGTATGGGCATTATAAGAGCAAATGCCCAAAGAGGATCAAGAAAGCTCCTCCGGCACCTAAAAGTCAAGAAAAGTCAAAGGATGCGGTTCCCCAAAAGAGCAAGGAGCACGTGGTGTGCTTCAAGTGTCGACAACCGGGACATTTCCGGAGTCAATGCCCAAGGGGAAAGAAGAAAGGGCAAGAAGGAGCAACACGTGTAGGGGGAGCCTCTAAGGCAAACCCTAAGGTAAAATTTGTTAATGCACCTTCAATTTCTAGGCAAAAGCATGCTTTTAATTCTCTTGCTATTTATCATAAAGAGCATGCTAGAAATAACAAACATATTTGTTTAGGAGCTAAGAAGGTACACCTTAATAATAAGGAGAAATTTGGGACTAATGTCCCTAGAAAAACCATACCTAGGGAATCTATTAAGAAAATACAAGAACATCTAGGTATTAACCCTAAATGGACTAGGCATATGCCTAAGAAGTCAAATGCCCAAGATTTAAATCAAAATTCTAAAATTGGGCAATTAGAATTAGAGAACCAAGCCTTGAGGTCAAGGCTTGAGAATTGGAAAAGACCCTAAACAAGATACAAAATCAATTTCAAGGGTCTAATTGTCAAACTTTTAGGTCAAGAAGTCAAAGTCAACATCTAGGACCTAAGAGTCAAAAGTCAACCAAGGGCAAGAAAGGTTTGGGTCACAAACCTAAGCCTAAGGTGGCTTACCATAGTGTTCCATTTGACTATGGAACACTAACTAGGTCTAGGAAGACCAAGGTCAATAGGGAAGTCATCTCTAGAGTTGACCATGGTGTGTGCCTAGTGGCTAGGGTTTCTAGGAAACCTAGGGTGGCCACTCAGACGGTTGCAAGGAGTTACCTAGAGTCAACCTAGGTAAGACCCAAATGACCAAGGCTACCAAGCCTAGGAGGGTCATTAGGAAGGTACCTAGGAGGTTATCCTAAGGAATACCTAATTAACCCTAGGAGCTCAAATAGGTTTTGGGTTCCTAAGAGCGTGATTGATTCACGCTAGATGGGTTAGGATGTGCCAACTTTAAATGGAAGGGTAGTTAACCTAACCATGGTTAAGGTGGCACTTCAGGTCATTTTCAAGGATGAGGTGACCTTGGAAATACAATTGAATCATAATCCTAAAAGATTTTAGGATGTGCCAATATTAATTATGAAGTTTGATAAAATGATCAAATTGGCACAATTTAGGTTTAGAGGTCATAGTGTGTACTTTTGACTATTGGCACACTTGGGAAGGTCATGTATCAAGAAATGTGTGGTTAAGATGTAAAGGTAATATCTAGAGTGATACTCAAGTGCCACACAACTTGATGTCTTGTATTCACCATGCTTCATATGTTTTACCATATGTTTGCATGAAATGAATGTCTAGGATAGATTACATCTCACAAAACAAGTCTTTTACCTTGATTGTGTATTTCAACACTTAGAAAGGGTGAGATGTTAGGTTTTGGAAATCATTGAATGTTAATGTTTGCAAAAATGAAATAAAACATTAAAATACATGAACAAATACATAAATAAAAGTATAACATCAATACATTCAAGATACAAGATCTAACGTGATAAAATGGAACAATTAAGATGATAAAATCGAGATTTTCTGATTTTGAATCGAAATCGATACATCGATCGGCCCGATAACCTTTGTAGACGATACGATCGGCCATCGGTCAGTGCTGGCTCCATGACTCGATCGATCGACCATCACGGATCGGTGATGTGGTCCATCGATCGTGATGGTGCTGTTCACCGAGTAGAAGGCCATCGATCAGTGCTCGGACGAGCGGTCGAGTGATATGCACATCGATCGGGATGAGCAACATCGATCGGCCCGATGCTCTTGTATGCGTTCTGAAGGTTCGTGATCATTGCCGAGCCGGATCGGTCACGGCTGCTCGGTAAACCCGATGTTAAACATCGCTATCGGATCGTGATGCTCCACATCGATCGAATCATCGTTTTAAAACGCGAACCGCTAGGGTTCGACATTTCACGCGACAGCTCTTCCTCCTTCAATCTCCGATCGCCGTCTCCTTCTCCGACCGCTCTTCCGTGTCAATCTTCCAAAGTCCTAGGTTTGATAAGCATGTCTCTCCCCTTCCTTTGTTTTTGACCTATCTTGGAGCACTAGTTCAAGGGATTTAGGGTTTATTGTCTTTGTTCCGTTTAGGGTTCCGTGGCTGAAGCTTTCCGGCGACTTTTCCGGCGATCCTCGGAACTCTTGAGTCTTCCTCCGACACAAACATGGCGCCTAAGTAGCGATTCTTCTTTCCGAGCCCTAATTTTCATTTCCATTACAATGTAGGTTTATCTAATCACGTATTGTTGCCATTGCATTGCATATCATCACATTACATTCATAATAGGAGAGCCCGTAGGAATGATCCATCCGAGTGAATCTCGGTTGTACCAACCTATGTTGGTTAGGTACATAGATAGGAATTTTTCGATAGGCATTGTAGTGACGTCATGGAACTCATTGCATACTACAATTTGATGAAGATCGTCTTGTGCGCATCCAATCAATGACGACCTTATTAAGGAATTCTATCAAAACCTTAAAAGGTAGATGGCGGCCCTACATACACTACTCGCGTTGCAAGCGCGATTTAGAGTTCACTCTGCAATCTGCGGGAGTTTCTCAGTGTAGGCCGTCAAATGATACCTTTATCTTCTACCCTACCATGGACTTTCCCCTACGAGCCTTTTGCCCATATCACTATGGAGTCCATGCATGGCGCATTTTTGGTTATCCACGTCCACCGCCCAAAACCTATTTTCTATCATCGAGTTATGCACGACAATGTCATTTATAAGGTCATTGTTGGGTGTTTTACGCCCATTATCACTCGGTGCAGCTAAGATTCGGCCTCCCCATCTCTTTCTTACATATGCCATGCGTCTTGATTGGACATAAACTTTGCATTGAACATCTTCCATTGCATTGTGCACTTCACTTCCCCTGTACAAGGAAAGTGCATATGCCATTGGACATATCATCACGGCATGGCTCGACTCGTAAACATTAACATCCATAGGGCACTCTGCGGCGGCTATCGGAAGTGTCTGGCTGTATATCGATTCGTAACTTCTCCTTAAGCGAAGCTTCTGGATGGCCGGGCAGATGGAGTTAGCGCCCGACCACCCGAGCGCCTGAGCGGCCTCCTCGCGCCCGCCCGGAGATCACGATGGGGGCAGCGAGATCACGGACACCTCGATGAGATGACGGATCTTGCGCGAACACATCGTGGTAGTCCATCGATTCGTCGTGGCCGGTGGAGTCGGTGAGAATGCTCGGCAATCGGTTGACTCGGTAGGAGTTATTAGCGAGCGAGCGGCTTAGCTGCGTCTCGATAGGATGGAGAGACCGAGGGCGCATAGAAGCGACATCGGTAGCGATATGCTAGAATGATGCGGGCTGGACTGCAGTCGGCTGACCACCTCCATTGCCACCTCCTGCGGACGATTAGAGGATATTGTTTTTGTGGTTGTCAATGTTTGTAGTAAGATTGAGCTTAGCCAATCTTCTTTTTGATTATAAAAGACAAATTTAAGTTTAAATGAAATCCTTATTTCTGAAAAATCTTGTGTGTATGAATGAATATTTGTATAATTGTATTGCTACCATATGCCATGTCATGACATCATGTTTATTCTTAATCATTTTATATGTCATGATTATGCTTTAGAATTAAGGATAAATGTCATGTGTCTTTTAGATCTCATCTTATGCCATGACATCATGATCATTGGCCACGTTTTAATAATACTATTATTTATGCCATGATCATACATTCATGCATTAACTTGATTAAAATTGATTTAAGGACTATGGCATGACTTGGAGTTCCAATTATAAGGGAATCAAGTAGAGTTGCTTTAGAAAATGCATAAAACTCTAGATTAGGGAGAACAAAACCCACATCTCACATCCAATTGATATGTATGTGTATTTATACACCTTAGATACATGTGAGATGCTAGGATATGAGTTGAGTTCAAGGTGCATAGTTTTTGCATCTAGTTGAACCAAAACTCATCTTATTTTTATTTGTGGATCATTGGGAAAGCTTGTGTACAAGCTATGTATATTTAGCCAATAAATTATGGTCCAAGATAAGGTTTTGAAAACATTTTAAAATCTTTTTGAAAAACCTTGGTGAAGTCTATCTTTTGATAGCAATCACCATTGATGAAGTTGATACAAAATAGGGCCAAAACATTGAAAATTTCAATGGTTTTGAGTTTTGTATCAAATTCACTATTTTATGGGTAAAATAATTTTCAAACATTTTTCACCCATTGTATTGGTCATAAGTATTATCGTATCAAATTTACGTGATTTTTCGATAAGCGTATAATTATTTATGATTTTTGAAATTCAGCTCTTGGGTGGCAATGATCGATGGGTATGGCAATGATCGTTATCCGACAGAGTCGATCGCCAAGGCCGATTTTGGGTCGACAAGGTTTGTTTAACCCGAATTCAATGCAGAAAGGTCCCTAACCACTCCTAACCCTAGGATATGCTTTGGGAAGCATTATGAAGGATGAAAATTCATTGGATATGGATTTGGAGAGGTGTTAGGTCAAAGTATCAATTGAGGTGGTGGAAAGTTCAATGTTGAATTTCCAACCTTAATTTTGATGATTTAGAGTTCCTATTGGCTTAGGACTCCCAAGGACATTGTTGGTGCAATGGTCAAGGGGAGCAAGCCTTTAGGGGAGGTATCCATCTTGGGATGATGGATGTGTTTTTCTCCTTGAAAAGGAGAAGTTATGGAATGTATCATCAATTGGCAAATTGATGAGTTTTTGATACCCAATTTGGAAAGGATTACCTCTCTTGAGTGATAGGACTTATCACTGGGAAGATGGTAGGCATCCTAGGTATTTTGGATCAAGGGAGATTGTAAGATCTCATTGGGACATGAGACATTGACCTCCTTGGAGAGATAACCTTTTTGCTATTTGTCAAAGGGGAGAATGTTTGGAGAATGTTTGGGGAGAACATTGGGAGAAAACATTTTCGGATAACTCAATGTTTTGTGTGGTTTTGTCAAACATCAAAGGAGATTGTTGGTGCAATCGGCCAGTCACGATTGACGGGACTCGAGTTTGGCTCAGTGATGTTTTGATGTATTTTTATGTTTCGACAAAAACATATGACAATGTAATTGTCATGGTAAAGTCCAAGCATGTGTCTTGGCATGGAAAGTCCAAGTGGGACACTTGGCATTGGGAAAAGTCCAAGCATGGGTCTTGGCAATGTAAAGTCCAACATGGGTTGGCAAGGGAAAGTCAAAGCATGGTCTTGGAATTTGAGAGTCAAGCATGGTCTTGGCATGGAAAGTCCAACATGGGTTGGCATTTGAAGTCAAGGGATTTGATATTGGCGGCGTAAAGTCAGCGGTAGTCTTGGCGACATAAGTCCAATGGTTGGCGGCGTAAAGTCAGCGAGTCTTGGCGGCGTAAGTCCAATGTGCCTTGGAGGTGTAGACACCGTTAGCATGACATAGCCGTGGAAGCACACGAAGGCTAAGCGCGATGGATGAACAAGTCATGGATGACTTGGAGGATCAGAGGCGTGAGGTGATGGAGGTGACTAGAAGGCTTAGGTCTAGGCTAAGGGTGGTCTAGCAAGTATGGGGAACCATGCTTGAGTTAAAACCTCATGTTTGAGGTGTGCCCGGTCGGGTGCCATGTGGCGGTCGGTGGACCGAAATCAACTAGGGTTTATTTGCGGGTTATGGCCTAGCGATCATTGCCATAGGTTAGCGATCGGTGATGGCTCAGCCGATCGGCCCGATCGTCGATCGGTCGGGGTGCTCGAAATTCGGCCTGAGAATGGGTCGAGACTTGGTGGTCGAGTGAGGACTCCATCGGTCGATGGTCTGATCGGTCACAATCGGTCGGTGATGTGATGGTAGTTCCGTTGGACTTATCAGCGTGGAACTAGCCGTTGTCTCACGACAACGGATGGCATCGATCGGTGATGGTCTCGATCGATCGGTGATCGACTTTTCCAAAGAGTTGAAGCTATATATGGAGCTCGTGGTGGAAGAAAAGGAATGGTTCTTTGAGGCGATTTGGGGCGAGTTCTTTGCTGCCTACTCGATCAACCAAGTGATCAAGCATTCAAAGAGCATTTGTAAAGTGTTTCCTTTACTTGTATTGCTTTGTATTTCACTATATTGCTTGTATTCATTTGATTATTGTTGTAATCATATTGTGCGAGGTTTCTCCACCTCGGATTGTTAGAAGGAGTTATTTGATAGTGGTGTGTGATTGGCATCGCTAGGGCTCATTTGAGCCCAATCCAGTGGAGTAGGAAGTGCGGTTCGAACCATGTTATATACTCGTGTTAGCGTGTTGTGTTTTCATTATTGTTATTGTATTATCTATATTCCGGCTGCTACAATTTGTAGACACAACCGCGATTGAATTCCATTGCGCTAATCACCCCCTCTAGCGTTACAAAGGTCCTAACAAGTGGTATCAGAGCCGTGGCTCTTCTACGGACTAACGCAGAGTTGAAGAAGCTAGAGGGAAGAATATGGAATTTCAAGAAAATTGGGTGACGTCAACATCCCACCTTCCTTCAACCGAACATTTGGCATTGGAAATGCAAAGGTAGAATGCAATATTTTCTAATGACAAATATAGAAAATTGGCTTGCCGTGACTATAGGTTTTGATGCTCTGAGAGGAGAAAACTAAATCCTCAAGATGAAGAGATGGACCGAGGAAGCAACGGGAAAAATTCAAGACAACCGTTAAGGTAACAAAAATGCTAATTGATTTGATACCTAACGATATTTTGTCTAGATTAGGAAGCTATAGGGATGCCAAGGAATTGTGGAACAAGTTGATCAAGTTCACGAAAATCCCGAATCGATCCAAGAAGATTCGGAAGAGGAGGAGACCGAAGAGAGGCTCATCCTCAAGTGAAAGTGAGGAATCGGGAGGAAGTGAGGAGTCAACTTTCGGATCGGAAGAAGAAATAGAAGAGGAGGAGAGACCATCCTTGATAGGAGCAACCTCAAGAAGAGCCTTCAACATCCGGTCAAGATGAAGAAGCTCAAAGTCAATTCGGTCTCCACCACTAGGTAACTCAAACACCTCAATTCAAAATAAAAATAATATAATGTGTTTTGAGTGTAGGAGTATGGGCATTATAAGAGCAAATGCCCAAAGAGGATCAAGAAAGCTCCTCCGCACCTAAAAGTCAAGAAAAGTCAAAGGATGCGGTTCCCCAAGTCAAAGAGCAAGGAGCACGTGGTGTGCTTCAAGTGTCGACAACAGGGACATTTCAGTCAATGCCCAAGGAAAGAAGAAAGAAGGCAAGAGAGGAGCTCTAAGGCAAACCCTAAGGTAAAATTTGTTAATGCACCTTCAATTTCTAGGCAAAAGCATGCTTTTAATTCTCTTGCTATTTATCATAAAGAGCATGCTAGAAATAACAAACATATTTGTTTAGGAGCTAAGAAGGTACACCTTAATAATAAGGAGAAATTTGGGACTAATGTCCTAGAAAAACCATACCTAGGGAATCTATTAAGAAAATACAAGAACATCTAGGTATTAACCCTAAATGGACTAGGCATATGCCTAAGAAGTCAAATGCCCAAGATTTAAATCAAAATTCTAAAATTGGGCAATTAGAATTAGAACCAAGCCTTGAGGTCAAGGCTTGAGAAGTGGAAAAGACCTAAACAAGATACAAAATCAATTTCAAGGGTCTAATTGTCAAACTTTTAGGTCAAGAAGTCAAAGTCAACATCTAGGACCTAAGAGTCAAAAGTCAACCAAGGGCAAGAAAGGTTTGGGTCACAAACCTAAGCCTAAGTGGCTTACCATAGTGTTCCATTTGACTATGGAACACTAACTAGGTCTAGGAAGACCAAGGTCAATAGGAAGTCATCTCTAGAGTTGACCATGGTGTGTGCCTAGTGGCTAGGGTTTCTAGGAAACCTAGGGTGGCCACTAAGAAGGTTGCAGGAGTTACCCCTAGAGTCAACCTAGGTAAGACCCAAATGACCAAGGCTACCAAGCCTAGGAGGTCATTAGGAAGGTACCTAGGAGGTTATCCTAAGAATACCTAATTAACCTAGGAGCTCAAATAGGTTTTGGGTTCCTAAGGCGTGATTGATTCACGCTAGATGGGTTAGGTGTGCCAACTTTAAATGGAAGGGAAGTTAACCTAACAATGGATAATGAGGAACTTAAGGTCATTTTCAAGGATGATGTGACATTGGAAAAACAATTGAATCATAATCCTAAAGATTTTAGGATGTGCCAATATTAATTATGAAGTTTGATAAAATGATCAAATTGGCACAATTTAGGTTTAGAGGTCATAGTGTGTACTTTTGACTATTGGCACACTTGGGAAGGTCATGTATCAAGAAATGTGTGGTTAAGATGTAAAGGTAATATCTAGAGTGATACTCAAGTGCCACACAACTTGATGTCTTGTATTCACCATGCTTCATATGTTTTACCATATGTTTGCATGAAATGAATGTCTAGGATAGATTACATCTCACAAAACAAGTCTTTTACCTTGATTGTGTATTTCAACACTTAGAAAGGGTGAGATGTTAGGTTTTGGAAATCATTGAATGTTAATGTTTGCAAAAATGAAATAAAACATTAAAATACATGAACAAATACATAAATAAAAGTATAACATCAATACATTCAAGATACAAGATCTAGCGTGATAAAATGGAACAATTAAGATGATAAAATCGAGATTTTACGATTTTGAGCGAAATCGGACATCGATCGGCGATTATCGATCGGGTGATAATGCTTAGCGATACGATACGGCCATCGATCAGTGCTAGCTCCATGACTCGTGATCGACCATCGATCGGTCGGTGATGATCCATCGATCGGTGATGGTCTATTCACCGGTAGAAGGCCATCGATCGAGTGCTCGACGAGCGATCGAGTGATATGCACATCGATCGTGATGAGCAACATCGATCGGCCCGATACTCTTGTAACCGCGTTACGAAGGTTCGTGATCGGCCGGCGGATCGATCATTGCCGGCTCGGTAAACCCAGTGTTAAACCGCTATCAGTCGACTGATGCTCCACATCAGTCGACTGAATCGTGTTTTTAAAACGCGAACCGCTAGGGTTCGGCATTTCACTTGACAGAGCTCTTCCTCCTTCAATCTTCGATCGCCGTCTCCTTCTCAGGACCGGCTCTTATTCCAAAGTCCTAGGTTTGATAAGCATGTCTCTCCTTCCTTTGTTTTGACCTATCTTGGAGCACTAGTTCAAGGGATTTAGGGTTTATTGTCTTTGTTCCGTTTAGGGTTCCGTAATTTGAAGCTTTCGACTTTTAAGCGATCCTCAACAACTCTTGAGTCTTCCCTCCGACACAAACATGGCGCCTAAGTAACGATTCTTCTTTCCGAGCCCTAATTTTCATTTCCATTACAATGTAGGTTTATCTAATCACGTATTGTTGCCATTGCATTGCATATCATCACATTACATTCATAATAGGAGAGCCCGTAGGAATGATCCATCCGGGAGTGAATCTCGGTTGTACCAACCTATGTTGGTTAGGTACATAGATAGGAATTTTTCGATAGGCATTGTAGTGGCGTCATGGAACTCATTGCATACTACAATTTGATGAAGATCGTCTTGTGCGCATCCAATCAATGATGACCTTATTAAGGAATTCTATCAAACCTTAAAAGGTAGATGGCGGCCTACATACACTACTCGCGTTGCAAACGCGATTTAGAGTTCACTCTGCAATCTGCAGGAGTTTCTCAGTGTAGGCCGTCACAAATGATACCTTTATCTTCTACCCTACCATGGACTTTCCCTACGAGCCTTTTGCCCATATCACTATGGAGTCCATGCATGAGCGCATTTTTGGTTATCCACGTCCCACCGCCCAAAACCTATTTTCTATCATCGAGTTATGCACTTTTTGACAATGTCCTTTATAAGGTCATTGTTGGGTGTTTCTGCCATTATCACTCGAGTGCAGCTAAGATTCGGCCTCCCCATCTCTTTCTTCTATATGCCATGCGTCTTGATTGGACATAAACTTTGCATTGAACATCTTCCATTGCATTGTGCACTTCACTTCCCTGCCTGTACAAGGAAAGTGCATATGCCATTGGACATATCATCACGGCATGGCTCGACTCGTAGGCATTAACATCCATAGGGGCACTCTGCGGCGGCTATCGGAAGTGTCTGTTGTATATCGATTCGTAACTTCTCCTTAAGCTTCTGGATACGGATGGGCGAGATGGAGTTGGCGCCACGACCACCGAGCGCCTGAGAGCCTCCTCCGCCGCCGAGATGCAGAGGGCAGCGAGGATGCGGACACCTCGATGAGATGACGGATCTTAAGCGAACACATCGTGGTAGTCCATCGATTCGTCGTGGCCGAGTCGGTTGAGGAGTATCGAATCGGTTGACTCGGTGCGACAGAGTTATTAGCGAGCCGGCTTTGGCACACGTCTCGATAGGATGGAGAGACCCGAGGCGCATAGAAGCGGCATCGTAGCGATATGCTAGAGATGATCTGAGCACTGGACTCGAGTCGTGACAACCTCCATTGCCACCTCCTGCGGACGATTAGAGGATATTGTTTTGTGGTTGTCAATGTTTGTAGTAAGATTGAGCTTAGCCAATCTTCTTTTTGATTATAAAGACAAATTTAAGTTTAAATGAAATCCTTATTTCTGAAAAATCTTGTGTGTATGAATGAATATTTGTATAATTGTATTGCTACCATATGCCATGTCATGACATCATGTTTATTCTTAATCATTTTATATGTCATGATTATGCTTTAGAATTAAGGATAAATGTCATGTGTCTTTTAGATCTCATCTTATGCCATGACATCATGATCATTGGCCACGTTTTAATAATACTATTATTTATGCCATGATCATACATTCATGCATTAACTTGATTAAAATTGATTTAAGGACTATGGCATGACTTGGGTTCCAATTATAAGGAATCAACGTTTCAGTTACATGTACTAATGCAAACTCTAGATTAGGAAACAAAACCCACATCTCACATCTTGATATGTATGTATTTATACACCTTAGATACATGAGATGCTAGGATATGAGTTGAGTTCAAGGTGCATAGTTTTTGCATCTAGATGAACTCAAAACTCATCTTATTTTATTGTGGATCATTGGGAAAGCTTGTGTACAAGCTATGTATATTTAGCCAATAAATTATGGTCCAAGATAAGGTTTTGAAAACATTTTAAAATCATTTTGAAAAACCTTGGTGAAGTCTATCTTTTGATAGCAATCACCATTGATGAAGTTGATACAAAATAGGGCCAAAACATTGAAAATTTCAATGGTTTTGAGTTTTGTATCAAATTCACTATTTTATGGGTAAAATAATTTTCAAACATTTTTCACCCATTGTATTGGTCATAAGTATTATACGTATCAAATTTCGTGATTTTTCGATAAACGTATAATTATTTATGATTTTTTGAAATTATTTCGATAATCAAAATCGGATTTTTATATCGATCGCTCTTGGGTGGCGGATCGGTGATGGGCTATGTGATCGTTATCCGACGTAGTCGATCGCTAAGGCTGATTTTGGGTTGACAAGGTTTGTTTAACCCGAATTCAGCTACGGTAAAGGTCCCTAACCACTCCTAACCCTAGGATATGCTTTGGGAAGCATTATGAAGGATGAAAATTCATTGGATATGGATTTGGAGAGGTGTTGGGTCAAAGTATCAAATTGAGGTGGTGGAAAGTTCAATGTTGAATTTCCAACCTTAATTTTGATGATTTAGAGTCCCTATTGGCTTAGGGACTCCCCAAGGACATTGTTGGTGCAATGGTCAAGGGGGAGCAAGCCTTTAGGGGGAGGTATCCATCTTGGGATGATGGATGTGTTTTTCTCCTTGAAAAGGAGAAGTTATGGGAATGTATCATCAATTGGCAAATTGATGAGTTTTTGATACCCAATTTGGAAATTGGGAGAGTGAATAGGATTGCCTCTCTTGAGTGATATGGGACTTATCACTAGGAAGATTGTAGGCATCCTAGGTATTTTTGGATCAAGGGGGAGATTGTAAGATCTCATTGGGACATGAGACATTGACCTCCTTGGAGAGATAACCTTTTTGCTATTTGTCAAAAAGGGGGAGAATGTTTGGAGAATGTTTGGGGGAGAACATTCTGGGAGAAAACATTTTCGGATAACTCAATGTTTTGTGTGGTTTTTGTCAAACATCAAAAAGGGGGAGATTGTTGGTGCAATCAGCCCAGGTCACGATTGACCAGGACTCGAGTTTGGCTCGAGTGATGTTTTGATGTGTTTTGATGTTTCGACAAAAACATATGACAATGTAATTGTCATGGGAAAGTCCAAGCATGGGTCTTGGCATGGAAAGTCCAAGTGGGACACTTGGCATTGGGAAAAGTCCAAGCATGGGTCTTGGCAATGTAAAGTCCAACATGGGTTGGCAAGGGAAAGTCCAAGCATGGTCTTGGCATTTGAGAAGTCCAAGCATGGTCTTGGCATGGAAAGTCCAACATGGGTTGGCATTTGAAGTCCAAGGGATTTGATATTGGCGGCGTAAAGTCCAAGCGGTAGTCTTGGCAGCATAAGTCCAATGGTTGGCGGCGTAAAGTCCAAGCAGAGTCTTGGCGGCGTAAGTCCAATGTGCCTTGGAGGTGTAGACACCGTTAGCATGACATAGCCGACGGAAGCACCTGAAGGCTAGCGCGATGGATGAACAAGTCATGGATGACTTGGAGGGATCCGAGAGGCGTGAGGCTGATGGAGGTGACTAGAAGGCTTAGGTCTAGGCTAAGGGTGGTCTAGCAAGTATGGGGGAACCATACTTGAGTTAAAACCTCATGTTTGAGGTGTGCCAGTCGACTGGTGCCATGTGGCAGTCGACTGGACCGAGTCAACTAGGGTTTGACTGCGGGTTATGGCCTAGCAGTCGACTGCCATAGGTTGGCGATCGGTGATGGCTCGAGCGATCGTGATCGTCGGATCAGTCGACTGGTGCTCGAGAATTCGGCCACAGAATGGAGTCGAGACTCGACTGGTCGAGTGAGGACTCCATCAGTCGACTGATGGTCACAATCAGTCGACTGATGGTAGTTCCGTTGGACTTATCCAACGTGGAACTAGCCGTTGTCTCACGACAACAGTGGCATCAGTCGATGGTCACGATCGATCGGATGATCGACTTTTTCCAAAGAGTTGAAGCTATATATGGAGCTCGTGGTGGAAGAAAAAGGCAATGGTTCTTTGAGGCGATTTGGGGCGAGTTGTTGCTGCAATTCAGAGTCTCCAAGTGCTACTCGATCAACCAAGTGATCAAGCATTCAAAGAGCATTTGTAAAGTGTTTCCTTTACTTGTATTGCTTTGTATTTCACTATATTGCTTGTATTCATTTGATTATTGTTGTAATCATATTGTACGAGGTTTCTCCACCTCCGGATTGTTCCGAGAAGGAGTTATTTGATAGTGGTGTGTGATTGGCATCGCTAGGGCTCATTTGAGCCCAATCCGTGGAGTAGGAACCGTGCGGTTCCGAACCACGTTATATACTCGTGTTAGCGTGTTGTGTTTTCATTATTGTTATTGTATTATCTATATTCCGCTGCGCTAACGAATTTGTAGACACAACCGCGATTGAATTCCATTGACGCTAATCACCCCCCCTCTAGCGTTACAAAGGTCCTAACATCATAGATTAGAATTTGATTACTTGAATTGTCATTCGTTTAGTAGGATTAGTCTTTTAAATTCCAAATCTCCATTTTCAATAGAAAACTCAAAGAAATAATTAATAATCCTAAAACTACTATTCTACCGATTATACTCGTTGGGAAACGATCTGGGTTATTCATTATGCTATATTAGTGTAGAGATGGTTTGGTAATTAATTTGTAATTGTTGGATCGATGCGGTTCGCTAGAGGGGGGGTGAATAGCGAAAAACCTTTTTCTTCGAGTTCGTATCAAAAGAATTGAGTGCAGCAGAAAAGTAAATGAAACAAAAAGAAACAAGTTTATTTTTTACTTGGTTCGTAGCCTTCGGCTACTACTCCAAGGCCCTAACGGTCCTAGATCGTGTACGGAGGGCAATTCACTAAAACACTCCTCCTCGTTGGAGGTAGGAGTTTGACGATTACAAAAAAAACTTTCGAAGCAAAATGATAGAGAGACAAACCCTCTCTTCTATTAAAGTAAAATGCAACGATAGAAAAACCTCGAGTAAAAGAATTGTAATATTGAAAACAATAACAAGGATTATACCAACAACTAAAAAGAAAGACCTTAAGCTAGGGTTGTTGGCAGCACTTCGTTGTCGTAGAGTCGTCGGAGAGTCGCAGCATTGCAGAAGCTTTTGAGCACTTAGAATTGTTGTGAAAACCCTAGGTTAGGACCTCCTTTTATAGCCTTTGAGCCCCTTTTCGAGAGGAACCCTAGCCAATCATATTTGGGCACCATTCCCCTTGAAATTTGCTGATAAACCTTGACTCCTCGAGGCTGATCCTTTGACCAAGAATGATCGATGGCCATCACACCGATCGGCTCGGCGCAGTCGAGTGCTAGCCGTAGTCACCCGACTGATGGATGGCAGTCGAGTCCTTCAGGTTGGCAGTCGACTGATGCTGGCTGCAAGGCAATGTTAGCTTAAAGAAAACATTATTTCGACGGTTGTCGACCGTCCGATCTCGACCTAGGCCACCTATGAGATATCTTGGGTCGGATCTACGCTTAAGTCTTTCCCCGTAACGAGGATACGACCTTACTTACACTCGCACACACGAGCTTACCTCGATACTTACGTGTTGCTTTTGCTTCCGGCCTTCCACTCAATTCCTTCGGCTCCCTCCGAAGTCACTTGAGTGTCGCCCGACCACCGCGGCTTCCTCCGGGTGTCGCTAGCCTTCAGCTCCAGCTATAGCAATTTTCTGCACACTCGATTTAGCTCGTGAGATAACAACATGAGCTTAACTTTGTATCGTTTGCTATAATCAAAACTCAGGTTCGACTTATGTGCCTACTGCACCAACAATCTCCCCCTTTTTGATTTATGGCAAACCCACATACAAAGTTAAGTGCATTAAGAAAAGATATGCATGAATGAGCAGGAGTGTTAAGAGCATGAATGAACAGGAGTATAAAAACTCTTTTTCAAGTGCTCCCCCTTGAGGAATCCTCCCCCTTGACCGAGGGTGAGTCCTTGAGAAAGAGTTTTAACTCTCCCCCTTGACGTTTGCTACTAAAAAAGAATTAAGTAACCGAAATTACTTAATATTGACCATAGTATTTAAAATAAATAAGTTTAAGTTAAGAATTCTTTGGCCTTTGAATAAGTTTTAACTTTTGGTTTAAATATGAAGTAAGAGTTTAAGTTGTCAAAAAAATTTGACCCTTAACTTTGACCTTTTAACTTTGGCCTTTTTCTCCCCCTTTTGCCGTATATCGAAAAGAGTAAGGGGTGTGTGGAAAACAAAATAAGTGTTAAATTTAAAGTCCAAGCATGTTCCCCATTTTTTATTTTTAAAAAAATATACTGAAAATAAGCTCATCTATAAAATGTTCAACTCATATTTGGCTTGATTGATATGAAAGATCAACCAGTCCTGGTCAGAGTCGGTTAGTATGTATGATTATACTCCGTAGTTCATAGCGATGCACTAGCTCTACATCTGGAACCAGGAGTAAGGTCCTAACATCTCACGCCCATCTACGTGGCTAAGTACACAAACACATTAGTCCTATGTGTTGTGAGATGTACTGGCTCCTTAAATCTATAGGTGCATGATATCTAAGGTATGTCCTATGCTAGTTCCATGAAATTAAAGAAATAGTAGTAAGAACATATAATTTGCAAGTACCTATTCTATTACGTACATACCTAATTTTCGTCTTAATAGACTAAATTCGGCTTTGGGTAGGGGTTTAGTAAATAGGTCTGCTAAGTTAGACTTCGATTCGACGTATTCGAGTTGTATGGCTCCGTTGGCCACATGTTCTCGAATAAAATGGTGTTTGACCTCTATATGTTTGGTCCTAGAGTGACATATCGGATTCTTTGTAAGATTAATTGAACTAATGTTATCTACGTGAAGTTTAGTATTCGTAAAGTCTAACTTAAAGTCGCGGAGAGTGTGCTTCATCCAAAGAAGCTGCGTGACACACTCACCCATCGCGATGTATTCGACTTCGGTGGTAGATAAAGCAATACAGTGTTGCTTCCTACTGCACCAACTCACTAGACTCGAGCCGAGAAGTTGACAACAACCACTCGTGCTCTTTCTATCGAGCTTACTACCGGCATAGTCCGAATCGGAGTAGCCGGTTAGTTCGAACTCGGTAGATCTAGAATACCAAATACCGACATTAAGTGTACCCTTTAGATATCTAAGGATACGCTTAACTAGGGTTAGGTGAGACTCCTTAGCACAGGTTTGAAACCTAGCGCACATACTTACTGCGAATAGGATGTCGGGTCGACTCGCAGTTAAGTATAGGAGACTTCCTATCGCGCTTCTATAGTACTTTAAGTCAATGGACTTACTTTCTAGGTCTTCTCCTATGTTAACATTGATCGCCATTGGTGTGTTTATTATCTTAGCGTCTTGCATTCCAAATCTTTTAATTAACTCCTTAGTGTATTTTTGTTGATATAGGTATATACCATCATTAGTTTGTTTAATTTGTAGACCTAAAAAGAAACTTAACTCGCCTACCAGGTTCATTTCGAACTCACTTTCCATGAGTGAAACGAACTCATTTAGTAAGGCTGAGTTAGAGGTTCCAAAAATTATATCGTCTACGTAAATTTGAGCTATGAATATTTCTTTACCTAAGGTTTTTATGAAGAGAGTTGGGTCAACTAAGCCTTGGTTAAACCCTTTTGACTTAAGATGGATTGAAAGTCTCTCGTACCAAGCTCGAGGAGCTTGTTTAAGTCCATAGAGAGCTTTCTTAAGTTTTAGAACATGGTCGGGTTTATCTAGATTTTCGAATCCGGGGGGTTGGCTAACATAAACTTCTTCTTTAATGTATCCATTTAGGAATGCCGACTTAACATCCATTTGAAACAACTTAAATCCTCGATGTGCGGCATAAGCTAGCAACATTCGAATGGATTCGAGTCTAGCTACTGGGGCATAGGTTTTGTCGTAATCTAAGCCTTCGACTTGACTAAACCCTTTGGCGACTAACCTAGCCTTGTTTCTAACTACTTCACCTTTATCATCAAGCTTATTTCGAAACACCCACCATGTTCCAATTATCGTTTTGTCTTTAGGTGGTGGTACTAATTCCCACACTTCATTCCTAGTAAATTGAGCTAGCTCTTCTTGCATTGCAATAATCCAATCGGGATCAAGAAGAGCTTGTTCAATTGATTTGGGTTCTATCTTTGAAATTAAGGAAATTTGACTAAGGTTCCTATAGGATGCTCTAGTTCGAACTCCTAGATTAGGATCTCCTATCACTTGATCGATAGGGTGGTTAGTCTGAATCCTAGATTGGGTTGAGTTTGTGTCACCTAATGCTTGATCAATGGGGTGACTTGGTTGAACACTAGTTTGACTCGGATCACTTGTCACTTGGTCGACAAGAGAAGTTGGTTGATGTGGATTAGACTCAATCTCAAGGTCGGAGACGAGTTTGGTATCAATGGGCTCAACACTTGGGGTCATTAAGGGTTTTGTAGGTTCGGGTACTTCATCGAACACTACATTAATAGTCTCTTCGACTTTAAGGGTATCGTGGTTATATACCCTATAGGCCCTACTCGTGGTTGAGTATCCTAAGAAGATTCCGGTGGAGGTTTTGGATTCGAATTTCCCTAGGTGGTTCTTAATGTTTAAGATATGTACTTTACATCCAAATACCCTAAAGTACTTGATGTTGGGTACTTTATTGTGATAAATCTCGTAGGAGGTCTTAAGGTGCCTCTTTACCATAAGGATCCTATTCTGGACATAGGAAGCCGTGCTAACGGCTTCTGCCCAAAACCTATCAGGTAGGTCGTATTCGTTCAACATGGTCCTAGCGGCTTCTTGTAGAGTTCGGTTTTTCCGCTCCAATAGGCCATTTTGTTGAGGGGTCCTAGGGCAAGAGAATTCATGGTGGTATCCGTTTAGGTTACAGAAGTCGGTGAACCTTTGATTTTCGAATTCACCACCATGATCGCTTCTAAGTCTTTTAACCTTAAGGTTTTTTTGATTCTCGATTAATTTGAATAGATTGATTAATTGATCTAGGGTATCATTTTTATGTTTGATGAACCTAACCCAGGTAAACCTGGAGTAGTCATCAATTATGACTAAGAAATATTGACTTCTATTGAGTGACTTGGCTCCATGTGAATCGAATAGATCCATATGCAGGAGCTCAAGTGCACTTGAGGTTTGTTCTTGGTTAGTTAACTTGTGTTGTGTCCTAGGTTGTTTTCCTTGTTGACAAGCATTACAGATTTTATTAACCAAATTGTTGAGGTTGGGTAAGCCTCTGACTAAGCCACTCTGACTCATCTTGTAGACGAGTCTTGGGTGCGAGTGACGGAGTCGTCGGTGCCACAACCATGATTCCTCTTCCTGTGTCATAAGACATTTGGCTGAGGATTTGATTAAGTTAATTGTATAAATGTTATTTGTCCTAGTTCCTTTGAGTATTGTTTTAGCTGTTTTATTTGTTTTAATTACACATTCATTTTCTAAAAATATGACCTTATAGTTATTGTCACATAATTGGCTTACGCTAAGCAGGTTATATTCAAAATTCTCTACAAGTAATACATTTTTAATAACAAAATTTGAGTTAAGCTCGATATCACCTGATCCGATGATTTTGAGCTTGCCGTTATTCCCAAATGCTACCGATCCTTGTCGTTTGAATCGAAGCTTCGTGAATTTGAGTTGATCCCCGATCATGTGTCAGGAGCAACCGCTGTCCAACATCCATTGATCCTACACACAAGGTGGTTGGATTGGATGTTAGATTTTTTTTTTTTAAAAAAATTGGTTGTAAGTTGTTAAACCTAGGTCATCTCACCTGTGTCTATATGATCAAGCATGTTATACTTATGTGGTTTTTGTGAGATGACTTCCAATTAATTTGATTAAGTGGATTTAGGTTCAAGTAATTTTATGTTAGATTTGGATTTGACCCTAGGCTTGTCAAGTTTACCTTTTCAAGATCATGGCTTCCAGGTCGTGGCGAGGCGCAGAAGCCTTCTTTTATCGGATCATCGACCACTTCCTTAGACAAAGCCATTTTCAAGAAAATGATGATTTGACTCACCTAAGACTATTTCCTAGTCTAACTGGTTATTTTTGAAAAGAGGCTCCCCGAGGCTCAATCTTTTCGAAGAATTTTAGTTTGGTTATGTTTTTGAAAAGAGGCTCCCTGAGGCTCAATCTTTTTGAAGAATTTTAGTTGGTTATGTTCGTGTTCTAAGTGAGTTCACAAGTTTTAAAGCACAAACTTTCTAAGTTAAAGCATGCAATTTCTAAGTTAAAGCACAAACTTTCTAAGTTAAAACATGCAATTTCTAAGTTAAAGCACAAACTTTCTAAGTTAAAACATGCAATTTCTAAGTTAAAGCACAAACATGTTTTGTACTGGTTCCCCCTAGACCGTTGAATCGGTTCGGTCTATCCACATAGTGGATTTGGTCCTTGGGAATCCAGTACGGGTTGGATCCTAGAGTTGAAATCAAGAGGTTTTTAGGGACCCATGCTTGGACATGTTTCCTATGTCGACTTACAATCGACATATACGACCTATTAGTCGTGTTTGAGTTAAACCCTAGTCCAGCCTTGTTGTACACGGCCCTTTGAGATCCAAGTAGGAGGTCAAGTCCTTTGGATCCCGAAGTGAACCTTTCCAATGTGTTCCTAAGATATTCGACTTGACTTTTCAAGAGTGAGTTCTCAACTTCGAGTTTTTCAACCCGAGTTGAGTCCTTCTCTTGAACTCGACTAGTCGAAGAGGTTAGGGAGACCTTGTGTTTGAGGAGTTTGACCTCCTCAACCAGGGTCTCGACCTTGGACTCGTATTTAACTAATTTCCTAGACAAAAACCTAACCGTATTTTGTAAAGTATTAAATAAAGTTCGACTTACTTTAAGGGTATCTTTTGAACCGGATGCGTATCCGTGGCTTGACTTGAAGGTAGCTTCGTAGTCCGAGTCATCCTCAGGTTCTGACTCAAGTTCAGGTTCGGTCTCCGTGTCTGACTCAATTGATTTCGCCATGAAGACGTGGTCTTCGTCTTCTTTGGATGACGCTTCTTCCCATGTCGCGTTGAGGGCCTTCTTGTGCTTAGGTGCTTGGTGGTTGAGCTTGGGGCACTCGGACTTGATATGTCCAAGCCTGTTACACTCATAACACCTAATATTAGAACTTTTAGGCTTACCTTGGTTGGGTCGAGTCGTGGTTCGCTTTTGTCCCTTGGCTATCCTTCGAGTTAGGTTCATTAGTTCGGCAGTCAACTCCGGGTCAACTTCTTCTTCGGATTCGTCTTCCTCCTCGGTTGGTGGTGGCTTGCTTGCGATTTTCTTCTTCTTTGAACCTGCAAACAAGGCTATACCCCTCTCGGGTTCCGAGTTGGACTGCTCATGTAATTCGAAATCAGAAAATAATTCGTCTATTCTAACTTTAGAAAGGTCCTTGGAAACCTTGTAGGCGTCGACCATGGATGCCCACAAGGTAGTCCTCGGAAAAGAGTTTAGAACATACCTTATAAGGTCGCGATTTTTGACCTTTTGCCCGATTGCGTGTAGGTTATTGACAATGTCCTGGACGCGGGCGTGCAATTGTGTTGCCGTCTCGTGTTCCTGCATTTTTAGTGTGTACAATTTATTGAACAACAAATCACGTTTGCAAACCTTAGCTTGATCCGATCCTTCGTGTAACTCGATCAGCCTCGTCCAGAGATCTCTTGCGCTGATGAAGGGTCCGACTCGGTTCAGCTCCTCCTTGGATAGCCCGCACTGCAGGATTTGAGTCGCCTTTGCATCTGCCTCGACTTGTCGTTTCGTGGCAATGGACCACTGATTGTAATCCAAGGATTCACCTTCTTCATTAGTAGGAAGGGTGAACCCGGTTTGGATCACAATCCACATCTCTATTTGGGTTTTTAGGAAACACTCCATCCGACCTTTCCAGTAACGAAAATCGTCACCGTTGTAAAACGGTGGTCAGACGGTGCTAAAACCCTCGAGATGGGCCATTAACACGAAGGACAAAAAGAGACGAAGACGAAAAAAAACTAGCAACGACAAAAAACACAAAAACAAATACCAAGACTCGCGTCTTGGATTAGTAGTGCGGGAGAAAAACCTAACAAAACGAAATAAATAATAATAAAAAATTAAAAGAAAAATAAATCTGTAAAAATGGATAGATTGGTGGTTTCACCAAATCTTAGCAACCCCCACCTCTGATACCAATTGTTGGATCGATGCGGTTCGCTAGAGGGGGGGGTGAATAGCGAAAAACCTTTTTCTTCGAGTTCGTATCAAAAGAATTGAGTGCAGCGGAAAAGTAAATGAAACAAAAAAAGACAAGTTTATTTTTTACTTGATTCGTAGCCTTCGGCTACTACTCCAAGGCCCTAACGGTCCTAGACCGTGTACGGAGGGCAATTCACTAAAACACTCCTCCTCGTTGGAGGTAGGAGTTTGACGATTACAAAAAAAACTTTCGAAGCAAAATGATAGAGAGACAAACCCTCTCTTCTATTAAAGTAAAATGCAACGATAGAAAAACCTCGAGTAAAAGAATTGTAATATTGAAAACAATAACAAGGATTATACCAACAACTAAAAAGAAAGACCTTAAGCTAGGGTTGTTGGCAGCACTTCGTTGTCATAGAGTCGTCGGAGAGTCACAGCGTTGTGGAAGCTTTTGAGCACTTAGAATTGTTGTGAAAACCCTAGGTTAGGACCTCCATTTATAGCCTTTGAGCCCCTTTTCGAGAGGAACCCTAGCCAATCATATTTGGGCACCATTCCCCTTGAAATTTGCTGATAAACCTTGACTCCTCGAGGCTGATCCTTTGACCAGTAGTCGACTGATGGCCATCACCCGGATCATTCGGCAACATCGATCAGTGCTAGCCGTAGTCACCCGACTGATGGACGGCAGTCGAGTCCTTCAGGTTGGCAGTCGACTGATGCTGGCTGCAAGGCAATGTTAGCTTAAAGAAAACACTATTTCGACGGTTGTCGACCGTCCGATCTCGACCTAGGCCACCTATGAGATGTCTTGGGTCGGATCTATGCTTAAGTCTTTCCCCGTAACGAGGATACGACCTTACTTACACTCGCACACACGAGCTTACCTCGATACTTACGTGTTGCTTTTGCTTCCGGCCTTCCACTCAATTCCTTCGGCTCCCTCCGAAGTCACTTGAGTGTCGCCCGACCACCGCGGCTTCCTCCGGGTGTCGCTAGCCTTCAGCTCCAGCTATAGCAATTTTCTGCACACTCGATTCAGCTCGTGAGATAACAACATGAGCTTAACTTTGTATCATTTGCTATAATCAAAACTCAGGTTCGACTTAGGTGCCTACTGCACCAATAGTAATGGTACCACGACAAAGACTATTATCAAATTTGGCACCGTTGTCGGGGAGTGTAATGATGCTTAGTAGACTTAGGATATTTTGTCAATTTTTCTAAAAAAAAAATCAAAATTAAAAAACTTTTGTTTAGTGATGCATTCTTTTATTTCTTGCATATCCATGTACTTAGTCATGTCTATTTCCTGTGTCTTTTGATTGCATTTGTTAGTTTTTCAGGAAAGACTAGGAATCTCTTGCAATATGGATCCATATTATCAGCCATTTGGAGATCTCAGTGATGCTTACTATTCAGGCATTGGGCAACAAGAGTATTATCAACCTGAACATCAATATTATCATTACCAACCTCAATATCATCAGCTTGATCATTAGTATTATCAGCCTTATCAACAGGATAAGTATAATGCATTTTCTGGTACATATAATTTTAATTCAGATTTCAGGTATGAGAACACACAACAGTACACCCCTGAGCAGTCTCAGTGCTATCTACCCCCACCGTCTATTAATACTTACATGCCTAGTTGGGGAGATCAATCAAGTTACTGTAAAGAAACCCTTGCTCTCAGTCAAGAAATACACTAGAAAAGTTCTTGCAGCCATCAATATTGCAGCAACAAATGAATGATAGTCATCAGCAACAACAAAAAATGTTACAAAACTTACAGACCCAGTTAAATAAAATTGCATCATCTATCAACCAAATGCAAGTACAAGATTCTGCTTAGTTTTCCTCAAAGATCATTTCTGATGAAAGTGATGTGCTTGAGAAGATGGATTGCAGAGTTGAGGATACACTTGCTTCTACTTCTACGTCTCTACAGGACTCCTCTGCTAATTTATATCATGGTGATGCAGTTGTTGACGTCCCGGATGCTAATAAGAATATTGATGCATTGCTAGCTGTTTATTTTTCCTGATACTATTGAAGAGGAAACTACAGAGGTTTTTGCAGATGAGGTTGTACTCCTTGTGTTGCCAAATACTAGTGGCCAGACTTGCCAGCTAGACCAGAAGACAAATGAGACAGTGGCGGTAAGCATTTGTGATGAATTGATTTCAATGGAAGTGGTAGATAACTGGAAGCCCCCAGACTGGACACTTCCATCACAACTAGAGTCTCCAAGAATTTTGATGATGAAGACCCTAACAACATGCAATAATCCAGCCCCAAGGCTGGACACTTTTTCTGAATCGCCTACGACCACTAGAGATTATATATGATGCGGAGATCATATTAGAGGGAGTGACATGGGCCTATTCTGATTATATCATGAAAGCGCTCACCCCCATTCATTCCATCCCACTCCCAGCATGGATGCTTACTCTAAATCTTCTTCAACCATCGAGACTGGATTTCTTTCGGAGCACCCCACAACCTGCGTGGCTCCTTTTACTGAATCTTCTTCAACCACCAGGACCTCAGGGGAGTTTGTTCCATCTCATTTTCTTTTATTTCCCTTGTATATACATTTCTTTTACTTTATTTATTTTAGTTATTATTGTTAAGTTTTGTTTAATGAGTTTTTGTTTAGTCGTGTTTTGAAATAAATTTCCTATGCATTCCTTTATATCTTCTTAGAAGTCGTGAAAGCTAGTTAAATTTGATTGTCGAATTTTGGGATTTATTGACTTGAATGGATTATTTGATTGCATGTGGTTACTACTTGGTGATGGATTTTGTCCTGATAGATTGAGATGATTTTTTTTCATTCCTAGCGAGGATTGTGCCTGTTTTTATTGCTTGTGTGTGGTGCACTTGTGGTTATTGTAACTCTAGAACTTGCTTTGATTCTTTCGAGACCACACAACCATAGGTTTGCGTGATTACTATGAAGGCAATCTCACTTGTTTCCCTTTACTACTTTTGTTGTCACATGCTATTCAAATAATTTTCTTATCATACGCCATGCCATTTTCATTATTCATTATATTGTCCTTCTATTCCTACATCATGTCATTTCTTCTGTATTTCTATTTTTGGATGTGGAATATTGGATGTTCCATGATGAGTTTTTGTCCGGGACGAACAAAAGTTTAAGTGTAGGGGAGAGAGTAGCTCAAGAGAATTCAGTGTAAGCATAGACAAGTCATGCTTGATCACCACAGACAAGCTATGTTTTTATTTTTAAAGTTGAGCTTGATGTATTTTCTAGAGCATAGGGAAGTGCACTACATGTAAAAAAAATGAATGAAAAAAATGAAAAAAAAAGTTGAAAAAAATTGAAAATAATATTTGGCAAAATGAATAAAGATAATAAAAAATTTTCTTTGCCTTGTTGTGCCAATTTTTAATTGTGTGATAGTATTTTTATGATGGACATCCCTTATTGCAATTGTTGAGAAATTTATTGTATATCATGAGTGGATTTGTATTGTGAAAGTGATAGAAGTTGTTTACATGTTTAGTGAATTGTGAAAAGCTAGCTTTAATAGAAACTTTTGGGGCATTGCTTTCTTGTACTTATCTATGTAGCATTCTAGTATTTTCATATCTTCTTGCATTTCTTTAGCTATTTCATTTCCTACTTTTCTTTCCTTACACATATACCATTATTTGCTTTTATTCATGTTTCCCTTACATTCCTAATAAGCCTTCAATGATTGTGCATTCTTATGTGTATATAGTGGTGAAGGTAGAAGAAAAGCAAGCATATGGTAGTGCATAAATCATGAGTAGCTTGAGTGAACTCCACTATTACATGTTTATGAGAGCGAGAGAAACCACCACATACCTTGCGAGGCTTAATCATTCTTAGTCTATTCAGGATGAATTAAAGTCACCATGTTTGTTAACCTGTGTAAGATTTGAGGCCATGAATGCTTGAGTCTTTGAGATTTGACAATCTTAGATAACTTTCTTTCACGATTTTCTATGTATGCTTGGGAATTTCTAGGAAAATATATTTTTTAGTTATTTTTAATTTTTTTTACTTGCTCGGGACGTACAAGAATAAGTGTGGGAGAATTGATAACTACTATTTTATTGTATTATTTTGGTCCTTTGGTGCAAAAGATTGGAATCCGCCAACCTAGCGGCCCCTACCAGCCCGCCCCTGGACCATCGTAAGGGAGGTAAATCACGGTAGGCCTTTGGCCCTTGAGACTAGTAACTAGTGCATGGAGAGACGGCAACCTCACATTTGTGAGGGATTAACCCGTTGTCTTCTGGTGCAACATCTACATGTGCTAGCTACTAGGCCCTTCCCGGGGGACACGTATTATTTTTTTTTTGTTGGTCCTTAATTTCACTGTTTTTATCCTCTTGAGTGATTAATTATCGATTATTTGCATGTTTTATGAGTTGGATCTATTTTTTGACCTTATTATAATTCTCCTAAATTTTGGACTTATATGTAAATTTTACATCTTAATTGTAGGAGATCGAGATGAGCCAATGGACTAGACTCGAGTTGGATCAAATATGGCCTCATCTAGGATCATAATGGACATTTTATGCTGGAAGAATCTGAGCCCTTCATTAAGATCAGAAGCAGTTTAATCAAGGGTTCAAATCTGAGCAATCTAGACCGTCCGATGAGAACTGATCGATTTTGAGCCATCTATCTAGATCTGGAGCGATCCGACCCATACATTACGATCCACACATCTTGGTTGTTCATATGGATCATTTGATCTTGACCACTCATTCAAATCTGATCAGATCCACTCATTATAAATCAGACAAATATGGACTGTCGGATGAGATTTGGGATTTGGATTAAATCTCCAATTTTCTTCATCGCGCAGGGAGCTCCTTTTATTCACGCGACGCAATCCACGCCATCTCATTCCATCGAGCTCCGCTGACTCCTCACGCCCAAGCACTGTCGGTCGTCCACTTCCTCCGCCAAGGTCGGTGGTGGTATCCTCCATCACCTCCTTTACCGCTAGCCTGCATCGAAGCTCTTGCTCTGCCTCGACTCAACGTCGACAACATCATCTTCTTCTTTGTCCAAACCTCCATCGGGAAGCACAGCCGAATTCCTTGCTATGATCGCCAAGCCTTACTTCTTCCCCTTCGATTTCTAGCTCAACCCATCACAACTCCGGCAACACCATTTCCACCTTCTGCAGCGCTTTCTTCATTTCATCCGGCATCTCCTATTTCAGTTTCCGACAGATTATTTTCAGCTTTCGGACAGCGAACCTCCACAAGTTTCTATTGATGCCTCTCGTTAATTGTTCATTTCAAGTGGTTGGATGTTTGTAATTAAACGATCTTCCATATTTAGGGTTGCATGTATTTAGTTTAATTTGTTTCATGCCTATGTAGTGTTCGATGAAATGTTTCTTTGAGTAATTAGGTTGTAGTTGGTTAGTTTAGATTTAATTTCATGTTATATTTTACTCTCATGTTATTCTACATTTCAATTGTTGTTTAAATTCCTGCATTTCCTTTATGTTTTCGAATGCTTTTGTTTGAATTTTAGTTTGAGTTTATTTTAATTTCATCGTAATCATAGATTAGAATTTGATTACTTGAATTGTCATTCATTTAGTAGGATTAGCCTTTTAAATTTCAAACCTCCATTTTCAATAGAAAACTCAAAGCAATAATTAATAATCCTAAAACTACTATTCTACCGATTACACTCGTTGGGAAATGATCCAGGCTATTCACCATGCTATATTAGTGTAGAGATGG
Source organism: Wurfbainia villosa (assembly GCA_025175895.1). Lineage (NCBI taxonomy): Eukaryota > Viridiplantae > Streptophyta > Magnoliopsida > Zingiberales > Zingiberaceae > Wurfbainia > Wurfbainia villosa. The sequence continues at coordinate 93,234,725 of CM045989.1, forward strand.
TTTGGTAATTAATTTGTAACGGTACCACAACAAAGACTGTTATCAAGCACTTACCTACCCTAAGCGAGGATCGCTTCCTAGAGTTTGCACAAAGTCTCAAAGTTGTGCTCGGTATCGAGAGAAATTGGTAGGTGTTTCCTTGTAACCTAACTTGGTCTCAAAGGGACACCTAACCATTTCCACCTATGATATTCTCCCTCAATATTTTTTTTTCTTCTTTTTGAAACCTGACAAATTTTCTTTTTTCTCCTTTTTTTCTTTTCTTTGTCTTTTTCTCAATCTTTTTTTCTTTTTCTTTTTGGGAATACACCATCCGAGCATCTCCAGTAACTAAAATGCTAACATAGAGTCACCTATAGATTCCTTAGTACTAGACTATCAGAATGAATCATAACTAGGTATGTACTAGGTTCTCCCTTTTAGAATTTTCAATGAGTGTAAGTGAAAATAAAAGCTAACAAGTGAGAAATTGAGAATATTCATTATTGCATCTCAAAATAAAGTACCAAAAGATAAGAGAAAATAAACTACCTACGATATGGAAATATATTATCAAAATTTTCAAAAAAAATCACTGAAGCAACTTATAGGAATAAACAATTAAGTGCTGAAAGAAACCTAAATAAATAAATACATGATAAACTGAAATAAATGCAGAAATAAAAATAACAACTAGACCTAAGAAAATGAAGATAGAACGACTGAAACAAACGAAGAAAAATGCAATAGAGTATATGCGCCCCCAAGACTTAGAGGAAATTGTACCTTTAGCGCGGCGAACGTCGAGGGAACTCGACTAGCTTCTTCATTTCCTGCTCATGCTAAAATCAGTCACTCATCCTCTCGTGCCACACATATATCTCATCTACCTGCTTGCTAGTGGAGTCGCATGCTATCCTGTAGTCTTCGTCACATGCCCACTGTACTCGAGCATCCCTCATGAAGCAGTCAACCTTCTCCCTATGCTCCAACTCGTACTGAAAATACTATTGGGCATGATCGTAGAACTAGTTTGCCCACTGGAAGTGGTCTCTTAGGCCCTAAAACTCGACCTGTGTGAAGCTTTGCTGCTCGTCCAGTCACTGCCACAATGCTTGCTGCTCGACATGGATGTCATCAAGGTGAGATCAGAAGTTGGAGAAATCATATGACAACAACCCACCTGCATCATGATCAAAAGAAGGAAAAGAATGTGGAGCAGGCTCGGGTCGTGGGCTAGGAGGGCTCCTATGCATAGGGTGATCTAAGGGTGAATCATGTGAAGGTGGTGAAGGGGATGCATGGGTAGAGGGTCCCTCTTGTGGAGGGGACTCAACTATCCTATCCAACTGCCAATTGGCATGGTTGGTGACAGTGGCACGATATGGGTCGGGGAACCTAAGGGGTGCGATGTTCTTCCTTACAAAACAAAAATAATTACCTTCCCTTGAAATCATTTTCATAGCCATGCATGCCCCTAGGTCTAGGTTAGGACTCCCTTCCACTCTATCAAATCCTGCACAATCGTACCCCATACTCTCGCAAATATGGGTAATCAAACCCCCTAAAATTATTTTCCCCTTAGGTGCCTTACCCACCTTAATCAAATGTCGAATAAAATGTGATCCTACATCCACTATTTTATTACCTTGTAACATGTCCCATAAACATAGTTACTCACTAGTTCTAACTACCCCATCTCTCTCTCCTCTACCTAAAATGGTGCTAGCCATGAAACGATGGGTGTATCAAAAAATAGGATTTTGGAGTCGAGATGCTTTGGCTCTAGAGGGATCATAGGCATTTTCTCCTGTTAGGTCAAACCAAAATGATCTTGCATTAAATTCTAGAGGTGTTCTCCTCTCTCCCCCATTAGGCAATCCAAAACACCTATTCCATTGATGAAGGGTCCATTCGTGTTCGATATTAAATAACCTAATGTTATTTTCCCCTCTTGACTATCCATTCCCAATAGGATCTCCACATCCACCGAACTCAAGAATTTGAGTACAACCTTATGATAGGTTGGGCTACTAATTCCTATTAACTCTTCCCAACCTACATTATGAAACAACCATTGCAAATCATTGCTTAACCCTAGTGTTTCTAAGAGTGGCTCATCAATATATCTAGTAGAGACTATTTTACAGGTAGAAAGAATATCAAACATAGTTCTAGGAGTATCATTACAAAATATAATTCCAAGAGGGGCGTTACCTTCCTCTGGAGCTTGTTGGTTGCCTCTTCCCCATGCTCTCGACCTTGAAGGAACTAATTTTGTAGCCATATGCTTAGTTCTCCTCATCCTTACTTCGAGAGGACTTCTCGGTGCAGATTGAGGTCAAGGAAGGGCTCATTGGAGGTTGAAAGAGGAGGTAGGTGAGGGATAGGGTAGAAAATCCGAAACACACGACCAATTTAGGGCAAAAGACATGGGTTATTCCTTTTTATCGGAACGCGACATGGTCGGTCATGTGTCACGGTATGTCTAACACTCGAAAATTTTTCCAAAAAAGGCACAGTTGTGTAAAATTCACACAGTTGACCATGTGAACCTCTAGAAATTTCTATTGTGACACACGGTCCGTTATTTTTTCACATGCCCATCGTGTACCTTTCTACAAATGAGGCACGACTGTGTGAATTTCACACAGTTTCCCGTGCTTCATTCTGTGACTTCGAAAAAACTTTTTCTTCTCCTGCATGGTAAGTCTGAAAAACAATTCTAAACATAAGAACACAGTGATAAATGAAAACTAAACATTTAAACCAGTATACATGAAAGTAAAACTGAAACAAATAAAAGTAAACTTTGGTTGCCTCCCAATAAGCGCTTGTTTAAGGTCTTTAGCTCGACCATACTCCCGTGTGTTAGCTAGGTGTCGGTGGTTCAGTAAACCTCCATTCATCTACCTTTAGGTTGTTAATTTCACTCTGTGGTAGCTTGGCTATCCTGCAAGAGGAATAGCCTTCAGATACAGGATGTTCATACTCTGAAAGGTCAAACTGTATGACCTCACTTCCCACTTCTAAAGAAATCCTATGTCTCTTCACATCGATCTGAGCTCCGAAAGTTGCTAGGAATGGTCTACCAAGAATTAGCGGTGTCTAAGAATCCTCTCTAGTATCTAATATAATAAAATCCGTAGGTATCACAAAGTTCTCTATCGTCATCAGTACGTCCTCCAAGGTACCAATAGGTCTTCTAATCGTGTCATCCGCTAATCGAAGCACCATATCTGTTGGCTTGATGTTGTTCAATCTCATCTCCTTATAGAAGGTGTAGGGAATCACATTGAGAGATGAACCGAGGTCAGACAATGCGATGTCAAAGTTGAATCCATAAAATCTACAAGGGATGATGAACTCTCTAGGGTCTTCAATCTTGGCTGGAGACTTGTCCTCAATTTCTATCAGGCTTTCAAGCATCAAAATTGCAACAACACAACTTTTGGTAGTCCTATTTCCTGATCTTCCGTCTCCCTGATCGACTCCTCATGATCCTCGTGCTTATTGTAGGATTCGATGTTGGTCAGCTAGAGGGGGGTGAATAGCCTTTTTTCGTCGAATGACCGGAAGTCGTTATTAATTGTCTACAAGTAACGTTAGCGCAAGCAGAAATATAAAACAAAGACAATTAAGAAACAAACAAAAGATAAACAATGCTAACAAACAAGATATAACATGGTTCACGACATCACCACTAATCCATTGTCCGATTCGTCTCCGGTGAATCACTCCGCAACCAATCCACTATTGGTCTCTCCCTTTAGCCCAAGCATGGTGGAGGTAAACCTTTACAACAAGAGATCACTCCTTCTTTTACAATAAATATGAAAGAAAACTAGAAGAAGGAGTTTGAGCTTTGTGGGGCACTTAGTAGAATGTTTTGAGCATGAAGATTAACCATCTACAAGCCCCCACCCTCCCTTTTTATATAGAGGAAGCAATTCTTCCCGTTGAGCATTATCAGTCGACTGATGTCGACTCCAACGGCTTCTGACCAAGCCGGATTCGCGGTCGATTTTCCAATAGTCATATGATCAGTCGACTGATGTCGACTTCTAGTCGAGTGACCCGTGAGCTCGACTGGCTTCTGTGCCTGTGCACAGTGCGATTAGTCGACTGCTTCCCTTAAGCAGTCGACTGATGTCGACTTGATCCAGCAGCTAACACCAATCAATTGCCGATCGACTTGGAGCAATCGACTGCCATGACATGGCAGTCGACTGGTACTGAGTAAAACTCAAACTTATCATCCGTTTGAGCTTTCGACGGTCGGGTAAACCTCAACCCTTGTGGTCGAGCTTTCGACACTCAGCCATTCGACCAAGTTCACCTAATGAGCTACTTACAATTCACTCATTCTCTCATCTCTCTCAAAGTCCATCGCTGAAGCTTTCTTCGTTCGCGGCCACGTCCCTCGGCAGCATCAAGCGCACGACTCTGCAATGCTCCTTCGCATATCTTGCCCTCGAAGTCTGCTTCCTTGGCTTCGCTTCAAGTCATCTCGTTCGGCGGTCCCTCGGCAGCATCAAGCGCACTACTCTACAATGCTCCTTCTCCGACTCAAGCATGAGGTCGTGAGTGGTGACACTTGCCTAAGCTCCATGTGCGAATTACTAAGTCCTGCAAGACTCCAACGTACATATCAAATCCAATCATCCTAACTTAAACCCTTTGTCACACACATCAAAACCATATCACAGGTTGATTGCCCTAACAATCTCCCCCTTTTTGATGTGTGACAATCCGTTTAAGTTAGATAAACATTTGATAAAAATATTAAGGTAAGAAAGCATGTGAATAAACATGATTATTAACTCTCCCCCTTAATACATGAAACTCCCCCTTAATGCAATTCTCCCCCTTAATATAACTTACTTAAACATATATATTTCTCCCCCTTTGACACCATCAAAAAGATTAAACTAAGTTATTCAAACATGACATCAAGTCTAGGAAACAAAAATCACCAAAGCATGCCTTAAAATCTGATAAAAGAAGGTTACTGGGCATGTTTTCAGTCGATCAGTCGACTGGTTCAGACTACCAGTCGACTAGTACTCTGATTTCAGAATTTTTTTTGATTTTCGGGCTGAATTTCAGAAAAGAATAAAAAATTCTATAAAATTCGAAAAATCATGAAATTTGGAGAACACATTTCTTGTAAGTTTCTTTATCAATGAAAAATAGTTTTCCATGAAAAATCATTATATTTTCGAAAATTAGGCAAAATCTCAAAAGTTGGAAAATATCTAAAGTTTGTATCAATTTTAAAACCTAGTTTTGCCTTGAAGTTTCTCAAAACATGAAAATTCAGTTTATGAAACAAGAAATGGTTTTCAAAATATTTGAAATATCCAACCATGATCTTTGGGCAATATGTTTATGAATTAAACATAAGTCTTCCCCATGATTGGTCTATTATTACTCTTTTGATACTTTAAATGACCATCTAAATGCCATAGGCATTAGTGGACCATTTGTATCATCCTAACATCTCACCCATGCTATGTTTCAATCAAGGTAGCTTATAGTGAGTGTGAGATGAACCTAAGGTATTTTTATATACTTAACCATTTATTTTATGCAATTTTACACAAGGTTAAGTATCATCCTAACATACTACATGATCATAAAAACATATATGCATTGATTTCACATTATGATCATGAAACACATGTATCTATCAATTTGTAGTCATGCATTAGATATAAAAACATGACAATAAGTCAAGCATGATTTATCTATTTATGGGTGCATTATCATCACCCAACACTATTTCAAAAATTTAGTCCCGCCATCCTAAGTCAACCAAATAATATGATATAAGTCAAGTCCACTATGGTTGACTAACCTAGGGTTTTCCTAACCCTTAAGGATGGATTTAAGAACCCAAAACAAGTTCTTTCCTATGGGGTTCACTAAATATTCCTTAGGGATCCATTTTCTAGCAATTGTCTTATTTTTTCTTTGACCCCTAGCAATCAAACATTTATAGGCCTTTTCATTAGTTTTTCTCTTATATTCTAGGCCTTTCTTATTGAAGCTTGCCCTTTGGCACCCTATGATCATGTTAAGGGTGTTGGAGCCTATGGTGAATTTTTCTAGGGCCTTGGTTAAATGATCTACTTTCTCTCTCTTAAAGCCCTATTTTCATCCATACATGCATCACTAACATTAAAAGGCATATAGTCATGTGAGCATGCATCATCATTATTAACATTTAAACATGCTTGTTCTAATTTATTTTCTAAAGCCTTAATTTGATCTAGCATGCCTTTATTCTTTTTCTTAGCCCTAAATAAATCCTTAGTAAGGCTAGAAATCATGGAAACTATTTTATTGGGTGAGAGATTCGTTACCATAGTCTCCATGTCTTCTTCTTCGGATGAGGAGGATGATGATGAGCCTCCCCCTTCACTAGAGCTCTCCTCACTTGTGCTTCTTTCTTCTTGCTCGGAGGAGGAGGTGTCTAGGTCATCAATGTAGGGAGATCGGAACGGCCGGCTAAAGGGGGGTGAATAGCCCTCGAACGTTGGATGTCGGTATTTGCTCGTCTACAAAGAGATTAGCGCAACGGAAACAATAAAGCAAGACAAGCAAAAAGAAATACAAGAAATCAAATGCTAACAAGATGGTGTAACGTGGTTCACTGCTACGCTGCTAATCCACGGTCTCCGATTCATCCTTGGTGAATCACTCTGCCAAAACCAATCCACTAATGGTCTCTCCTTTGCACCAAGCTAGGTGGAGGTAACCTTTACAACCAAGATCACTATTCTTACAATAAGATTGAAGTAAAGACAAGTAAGAAGAGTTTAAAACTTGTGGGGCACTAGGAAGATCACTTAGAGCATAAGCATTCGCCTCTCAAAGGCTCACACCCTCTCTTTTTATAGAGAGGGCTGATTTCTTCCCGTTGGCCGCCACCAGTCGACTGCTGACCTTGGCAGTCAACTGCCGTCACTACAACGGCCTCCGAACACGTCGGATCTCGACCGTTGTAGTCCAACGGAACACTTGGCAATGATCGATGGACCTCACGCCGATCGCCGCTCGTAGTCGACGCCTGCCGGCTACGAAGCGGTTCGCGGCTCTGCGACATCCTTCGGCGGTGATCGCCATTCCATGGCGATCGTTGGGCATAAACCCATCAGTCGGATACCAGTCGAACCCACTCGACTCAGAGCAGTCGACTGCCATTACATGGCAGTCGACTGGTGCCGTGTGAAACTCAAACTTAACATAAATTTGAGCTTCCGGCAGTCGGGTAAACCTTAACCCTTGCGGTCAAGTCTCCGACACTCAGCCATTCGGCTAAGTTCACCTAATGAGCTACTTACATTTCACTCATTCTCTCATCTCACTCGAAGTCCTCGCCAAGCTCTTCGTCATGCCACGCCCTCGCGATCGCGCACGGCTCTGCAATGCTCCTTCGCGTCTCTTGCCTCCGAAGTCTGCTTCCTTGGCTTCACTTCAAGTCATCTCGTCCGACGGTCCCTCGGCAGCATCAAGTGCACGACTCTACAATACTCCTTCTCTGACTCAAGGACCGAGGTTGTGAGGGTGAACCCGCCAAGGCTCCATGTGCGAATTACTCAGTCCTGCAAGACTCCAACGCACATATCAAATAACAATACCAACCTAACTTAAACCCTTTGCCACACACATCAAAACCTTATCATGGCAAGAGATTGCCCTAACAATCTCTCCCTTTTTGATGTTTGGCATTCCGTTTAAGTTAGGTAAAAAACATTTGATAGAAATTTCTAAGGTAAGAAAGCATGTAAACATAAACATGATATAACAACATGCAACTCCCCCTTAATCCATGAAACTCTCTCTACAAATTCTCCCCCTATCATAATTTACTTAAACACAATTATTTCTCCCCCTTTGACACCATCAAAAAGATTAATACTAAGTTATAAACCCATGACATCAAGTCTAATAGAAGGAAAATACCAAAAACATGTTTAAAATCTGAAATAAAAAAATATTAGACTATTTTTCAGGTGAGGAGTCGACTGCTATCAGTATGGCAGTCGACTGGCACAATGGTTTCCGAAATTCTAATTTTCTGGGCGAATTTCAGAAATGCATTAAAACTTCTAGAAAATTCAAAAAATTATGAAATTTGGGGAACATATTTCTTGTAAGATTCTTTATCAGTGAAAAATAGGTCTTCATGAAAAATCATTATATTTTCACGTATTTGCCAAAAATCCAAAAGCTTTAAAAACTACTAGGTTTTTGATTATAATAGTATCCATTTTAACACCTAGTTTAAGTTTGAATTGTTTCAAAACATGAATACACATATTTTAAGGTAAGAAATTGTTTTGAAAACATATGAAATATCCAACCATGATCTTTGGGCAATATGTCTATGAATTAAACATAAGCCTTCCCCATGATTGGTCTATTATTGCTATTTTGATACCTTAAATGACCATCTAAATGTCATAGACATTAGTGGACATTTGTATCATCCTAACATCTCACTCATGCTAAGTTTTCAATCATGGTAGCCTATGGTGAGTGTGAGATGCATCCTAGAGGGTATTTGTATATACTTAACCATTATATTCATACAATTCTATCAAGGTTAAGTATCATCCTAACACGCAACATGATCATAATGACATATATGAACTAAGTTCATATTATGATCATGAAATACAAGTATTCATCAATTAATAATCATGCATTAGGTATTATATCATGATAATAAACAAAATATCACCTAAGGCATGATTTAAACCCTATTTCTCATGATGATGTACCAAATTTCAAAATCATAAATCATGATTGCACATATACATAGAAATTACATTGATTATCATGATTTAAGCATTATTAACTATTTATAGGCACGTTATCATCACCTAACACTATTTAAAAATGTTGTCCCGCCATCCTAAGTCAACCAAAATATGATATAGGTCAATTGCATATGGTTGACTACCCTAGGGTTATCCTAACCCTTAAGGATGGATTTTGGAACCCAATACAAATTCTTGCCTATGGGGTTCACTAGGAATTCCTTAGGAATCCATTTCCTAGCAATTACTTTCTTCTTATCTTGTCCCCTAGCAATTAGGCATTTGTAGGCCTTTTCATTTTTCTTTTCTTTGTATCCTAGGCCTTTCTTATTGAAGCTAGCTCTTTGGCTCCCTATAATCATGTTCAAGGTGTTTGAGCCAATTGTGAATTTCTCTAGGGCTTTTGTCAAATAGTCTACCTTTTCCCTTAGAGCCCTATTTTCTTCTATGCATGCATCATTAACATTAAATGACATATATTCATGTGAGCATGCATCATCATGGCAAGAAGAAATATTATCATCATTTAAGCATGCTTTTTCTAGTTTATTTTCTAAGTCCTTAATTTGATCTAGCATGCTTTTGTTCTTCTTCTTAGCTCTAAATAAATCCCTAGTTAAGCTAGAAACCATGGAAACTATTTTCTTAGGAGTTAGATTAGTTACCATAGTTTCCATGTCCTCTTCTTCTTCGGATGAGGAGGATGAGGAGGCTCCCCCTTCACTTGAGCTCTCTCCACTTGTGCTTGATTCTTCATTTTCGGTGGAGGAGCAATCCAAGTCATCAAATGCCATCAATGCTAGGTTGGTGACAAATGCATTTTCTTCCTCGGATGAGGAAGAGGAAGAGGGGTCGTCCCATGTCTTGGCCTTGAATGCTTTGGCCTTCCCCTTTTCCTTTGCCTTCTTTTCTTCTTCCTTTTTCTTCTTGCTACCCTTTTTCTTCTTCTTTTCTTCTTTCTTTCTCTTCTCCTCCTTGCTTTTGTTCAAGAGGGGACAATTATCCCTTATGTGTCCCTCTCCTTGGCAATTGTAGCAAATGATTTTCCCCCTTGGTCTTCTATTCCTATCATTAGATTTATTAAAATGAAAACCTTTAAAGCACGCCTTACCCTCCTTACCATATACGCTTCTTCCGTGCTATCTGTTAGTAATATATGAGAGATGTCCTAAGACAATCGCCTTATGTATGAACCATTTATATGATAAATGAAGATTCACTATTTGAGTATACATGTTTTATGTATTTGATTGGATCTTAAACTCATTTACTGAATGTCCACGATATGATTCACAACATGAGAGAATTTGTGATTGGATCACAACTAGTGAGTATCTCTACATGTGTAATTGTGATGTATCGGAATTATCCCTAGTCGATGAATTGATGGATTTGGACACCATCAATTCTGTTGAGACTAGCACGAGGTATACTCCTTGGTGTATCCAAGCAGCTGATTCTCACTGGCTGGAGACATAGTGATGTCCGGAGTTAATCGTGGATGCTAGTTATGGTAACTAGTTCATTGGAGTGACCAGTCGTAAGACTTTATATGGTTCTCTGCATATATAGATATGTCAATGAAGTTCTTACTGTGGCTTAAGTGCGATGTTCCTTTGACTTGCGGTATTCAAGTCATCTTGATCATGGAGACTTATGCTTTGACATCTTAAGCAAACATCTCTAAGGAGATGTGGACCCGGGATGATTGGGTATAAGTCGGTGATCGAAGGTGTTTGAATAGCCTATAAAGGATTCACCACTCCTTGCGAGGAGATGTATACCCATGGCCTCGTCGGATTGTTACTAAAGTCTTTGGCCAAAGCATTACATGTTTAGAGTAAGGTACTCTTCGATACATGTGGAGTAACTAGAATGTGAGGACGAGGAAATGATACTTGGGCTAGGTGTGACGTGAGTCACTTAGTGGGGTGACACAATAGACCATGTCCCTGAACCAAGTGGGTATAAGATGAGTGAAGGGAATGGGGCACGATTCATTCGAGCTACTGAAGGGTTTCAGAAATAGTTCTGGATCAACCGTTGATCTTTTCGGTTAATTGGGGATCATGATGTACTACTAGGTGCCACTCATGATCGTTCTATAATTAATGGTTAACTATAGACGGCCAACATAAACCGAGAACCTATTTGGTCACACGCACAACGAGTGTAATCCAAAGGATTTAAAATGAGCTTGAGAATGGGATTCTCAGACCGAGAGAAACTATGTTTGGTTGGACCAAACATAAAGCGAGCATGAAATTGTTTCAGTCGCAATGGAAGCGTGGATGGGCCGTATCTTATGAAGACATAATGGATGGACCAAAATGGTTTGGTTCTAATCCAATGGATGAGAATAAACCAAAGGTTTCAAGATCTTGAGGGTTTGAGATCCTGGTTAGGAATTCTGAATTATGCAAGGACATATATTCCTAATTTGAGCACTCAGCTGGGTCCATTATATGAAAAAACCTCTCCTCATGGGGATAAAAGAATGAAAGAATCAGACTGGAAGATTGTACAGCAGGTCAAAGACAAGGTCCAGCAATTACCAGATCTTGAAATACCCCCTGAAGATGCATATATAATCCTAGAAACAGATGGATCGATGACTGGATGGGGCGGAGTCTGCAAGTGGAAAAGAAGGAAATTTGACCCTCGAAACAGTGAAAGAATATGTGCTTATGCACATGGAAAATTTCCAACAGTCAAAGCAGCCATAGATGCTGAAATATATGCAGCCATGGAAACATTAAGCTCCCTAAAAATTCACTATTTAGACAAGGAAGAAATTACTCTCAGAACAGATTGTCAAGCAATTATCAGCTTCCACAACAAAACTGCAAAGAATAAACCCTCCAGGGTTCGATGGCTGGCCTTCACCGACTACATTACAGGAACAGGGGTAAAAGTTAACTTTGAACATGTTGATGGTAAACTTAATATTTTTGCAGATTCTCTATCCAGACTATTTGAAAGAGAGGAAGCCATCCATATGATCAGAACAGAGGATGAATGGATGAGGATTATGCATCCGGACATAACCACCACCGAAGATTACAAACATCTAAACCAATATGAAGCATTGGTAGCAGCATCTTATCAAAATACATTCCCTCCAGAAGAGCATGATAAACGCAAAAAGATGGCAGAGGTGGAAGAAAAATCAATCAAGCAACTTTGCTTCGCCTTCAAGGAATTTGAGCTTATCCAACAGGTAAAGGAATCTGATTTCCTTTGCAGACGACATTGGGAAGGAGCCAAACAACAATACTTCTTGGAAAAATCTCCGGACATAATTAAAGTAAGACGTGACATTTGGCGCGTTTCGAACACGCTAAATGACATATACAGAGACATAAGGCAAATGCCCCCATGAAAAGCAGTGGTGAGCCCATTATAGCTAGAAAGATTGAGCCCCGGGGAGCCATCTTTCGTAGCTGTAAAGAGTATGTGTCAAATCGACTTAGCTGTGAAGAATGTGCTGTCAAATCTACGTAGCTGTAAAGAGTGTGCTGTCAAATCTACGTAGCTGTAAAGAGTGTGCTGTCAAATCTACTTAGCTGTAAAGGGTGTGCTGTCAAATCTATGTGTGCTGTAAAGTCCTTTATGATTTGGAAGGGTAGTGGACACGAAGGACGATGGGGATACTCATTAATCACCCGCTTCGATTCCAATACAACCTTCTGCATTATAAAAGGACTAGGGTATTAGGAGGTTTGAGGCATCCGAGCAACACCGAATGTTTCATTCCTCAAGTTTGTGAGTGTGGGGTTTTCTCAGTTCAAGTTTGTGAGAGCATAAGTCTAGTGTAAGTTTGTTGCAAGTTCTTTTCTTTAAATAAAATTCCGGACCTAGTCCAGGTTTTATTTTCAAAAGAAACGATCCTCATTTGGTATCAGAGCTATGTTTCTTGGCTAAAACTTTCATATTCCAGGTTTAAAGGTACGGGCTCTCTAACCATCCTTCTATTCATCTCTATTTATTTCATGGCTTATGATAAGGCGAACGGTTTTGTTAATTAATTGCAAAAGACCGCAGTGAACGTAAGACTCCAGGGAGAGCCGTGTCCAGTCGGGTGAGCAAGAAAATTTTACAAAATCCTAAGCCATAAGTGAGCCAGAAGGTGAATGAGTGATAAAGTTGAGAAAAATATAAGGCAATGGTATGAGAAGTCCCAAGCCAAAGACCTGGAATACCTTGATCTTGCCAAAAATCCCGAACCAACAAACCTACTTCTAGCCAATAATCTCGAGGTGGTATACTCCAAATTATCATTATTGTCCAAAGTTACCCTAAAACATTTCCTTCTGTTAGAAGAAGAAAACACCAAGCTAAAAGGGGAAATATCACTTCTAAGAAATACAGTAGCATCCCTAGAGAAGGAAGTTATAAGTGGGAGAAGCCCAAATCTCGGGGAAATCAAAATAGTGATACAACCAGTCCTTGAGGAAGAATATAGAAGACTTTGCAAACAATATTGAGCTATCCATCCAGACTCATGGATACCAAGAATGGCAAGGGGGAACTAGTAACCTACTAATCACCAGGATGATGGTAGGACGCTTAACTAATACTAGCTTTACTAACTTCTCCTACAATGTTCAAAATGTTACAGATTACCTTGTTAGTAGAGGAGTCAATGCGATTCCTGGCACAAGATTTACCACTGAGGAATTACAACAATAAAGGTGGATATTACGCACATCAGGCAGGAGAAACCCTGTAGCACCAACCAGGGTTGAAACAAGAACACTCCTGGATGGGAGTATTTCATTACAATTTGAAGGTTATATTCCTACTTCTGAAAACAGAATTACAGCTGTAAATCAAGATGATGTGGAAATAGGGGAAGCAGAACAAGAAATTATGGCTGTCATCACAATAGAGGAACCAGTTCTAGAGGTTCAAAAACTCAACACTACAGCAAAGATACCCACCAGAAAGACCGAGGGATCGATTGGGTATGATCTTTCCATATGCTACAATTATGATATACAACCAGGAAGCAGGCTATTAATTGAAACTGGATTAGCATTCAACATTCCTGAAGGACATTATGGAAGGATAGCTCCAAAATCAGGGATCTCATGGAAGAAGAGAATCCAGATTGGCGCCGGAGTAATTGACAATGACTACAGAGGACAGGTATATATTCTGGTTTTCAATATGACTTCGGACATGATTAAATTAACACAGGGAGAAGTAATAGCCTAGCTCATCCTAGAGAAAGCTAGTGTTCTTCCAATTCAGCAAGTGGACCAATTATCCCAAACAACAAGGCAACAACAAGGATTTGGTGAAGCCACAACTCAAAAAGGAACAGAAGCCTGGGATGAGCTACTAAACAAATTATGCCCTCCCTCTACCTCCAAAGGAATGTGCCTTATTCACACTTAATGATGAAAAGGAATGGACCAATCCATTCTCGGAAGGTGGTGGAAAGGATTCAGATGAAGAAGAAGAAAATGATTCAGATGAAGAAGAAGAACGACGCCAACGACAACAACGATCTCACTACTTTGATCGAAATTCGGATGAAATCTGGGATACGCTAGGACAGCCTAGTGGTAAATTTGATTACTATGTCAAATACACAGCACCAAAGCAGGACTGGGATATGACTCTTATCAAACCATCATGGGGAGACTCTGATGATGAAGATGATGAAGATAATCAAGAAGAAGTGTTTTACTCTCCAAAAACAACATTAGAGGAAGAAGACAAAGAAGAGGACGAAACAGTAGCCAATACTGAGGAAGTGATTTTTACTCAACTAGAAGAATCAGAGATGGACTATCCTTTGATGAAGAACATTTTGGCATCATCAGGAGCAACATCGGCCTTCAATCCACCTGATGATTCAGTCATGGGTCCCCCACAATATGGACCCGCATCAAGACCGGCCGGACGTTCAAATCCCTACAATACTATGGATCTGTCAAGATCCTATACAGGGCGGTTCAAAGAAGGATACAATAATGAATTATGGCAGTTACCTTCTGCACAACAACAAACAGGTGCATTACTAGTCTTACCTGATGATATTGGTTTATATAATGATGTCATCTCCAGGTGGGAATCAATCACAACAAATGTAATTGATTCAAAAATATGGGCCGATAAAAGATCCAAAGTTCTATACATTGAAAACTTATTAGGGGAAATTGAGAAGAAAACCTTCATCCAATGGAGAATGATGTTCCCGGATCAGTATGATAAGTTAATCAATGCCGCAGATGAAACACAAAATGTTCTATCTCAGATAAGAAGGATAATTACTTTGGAAGATCCCACTTCAGGATCAACAGCGGAGCAGAATCAGGCCTATCTCGACCTGGAAAGACTAGCATGTCCCAGCACAAAAGAATTAGTATCATACATGAACCAGTACAAGGAAATAGCAGCAAAAACAGGCAGAATGTTCATCAATGAGGAATTATCAAGTAAGTTTTATCGGAAAATGCCTCCATTAATTGGAAATTATCTTGAGCAAAAATTTCAGGAGCGATATCCAGGGAATACTATTGGGGTACTTCCACGAATTCATCATGCTTATCAGGAGCTCAAAGAAATGTGCAAACAAGCTTCGCTACAGAGGAGTCTGAAAGATTTGCAGTTTTGCTCAAAGATACCTATTCCCGGCTATTACCAAGGGCAGAAGAAGTATGGCCTGAGGAAGGCTCAGAATTACAAAGGAAAGCCCCATAAATCACACGTTCGTGTGATCAAGAAGAAATATCAACATGACAGAACCAAGGTAAAAAAATGCAAATGCTATATATGCGGTGAAGAAGGTCACTTCGCCAGAGAATGCAGGAATAAAACTGGAAACAAAGAAAGAATAGCAACGCTTAATGAGATAGACCTGCCAGAAGAATTCGATGTTGTATCAGTAGATCAGGATGAAACAGAAAGCGACGCCATTTGTAGTATATCAGAAGGAGAAATGGACACAGAACAACACTGTAACACGGTAACAGCTATCCTTCCTGATAAAGAATCTTTACTTGTATTATTTGGTGAAGATAAAGGTTGGCAGGTTCAAGTTGATATTCCGGAGGAACAAGCATATTGCATCCATACATGGATATGCAATAAGGAAGTCCAAACAATTTATACCAAATGCAGATTTTGCGGAAGGGAGACTACAAGTAGGTCCAGAATTCATTGTGATCTCTGTAATCTAACAGCCTGTGCACCTTGTGCAGATTACTACTTGCAGCAGGAAGTAATAACAGAGCCAGTTCCCGTCAGACATGATGATAAAGCATTAATCAAAGAACTAACAGAATATGTCACTTTTCTGCTAGCAGAAAATTCAAGGCTAATGATGGAGATTGATAGGCTCAATCGTAAATCTGCAGATGAAACTCTATACAAAGATCTGGAAAAGGAGTTTGAAGAAATGAACCCGGAATCTTCGGAAAAGGTTAGTGCAATCTTAGACACAGGAGCAACAACTTGTCAGATAGACAAAAGGGCGCCCCGAAAGTATTCTGGAGAAGAATCCTTATACCATTATCATCAATGGTGTGAACTCAAAACAAGTAGCAAAATGGAAGCTCAAAGGAGGGCAAATGATCATAGGGGAAAATAAATTCAGAATACCCTTCACTTATTCTTTTGACATGTCCCTAGGGGACGGAATCCAGATGGTAGTCGGCTGCAATTTCATCAGAAATATGCATGGAGGGCTCCGAATCGAAGGTAATTTAATTACCATTTACAAAAATGTTACTTCTATAAGTACAAATGATGCAGCAATACAAGCAATACAAGAGCTCAGCATGGATGAGGATGAATATCTAGATATTCAAGAGAAGGTGTATCATGTAATGGAACCTTCAAATTCAAAAATATTCAGAAAACATGAAGAATTGATGAAAAGATTGAAGGATCAGGGATTTATAGGCGATGACCCAATGAGATACTGGTCAAAGAATAAAATTCTATGCAAAATAGACATTATTAATCCTGATATCACAATTCAGGATAAGCCTTTATCCCACATAACTCCCCTCATGAAGCAGACATTTGAAAAACATATCAAGGCATTAATTTTGCTGAAGGTGATTAGACCAAGTAAAAGCAGACACAGAACCATGGCCATGATTGTTCAGTCAGGCACGAGTATTGATCCCATCACAAAGAAGGAGGTAAAAGGAAAAGAAAGAATGGTCTTCAATTATAGAACTCTGAATGACAATACCTACAAAGACCAATACAGCCTTCCCGGAATAAATACTATTCTGAAGAAAGTCGGAAACTCAAAGATATATTCAAAATTTGATCTCAAGTCAGGATTCCATCAAATAGCAATGGATCCAGAATCCATAGAATGGACAGCTTTTATTAGCCCCTCTGGATTATATGAATGGTTGGTAATGCCATTTGGCCTGAAAAATGCACCAGCAATATTCCAAAGAAAGATGGACTCATGCTTCAAAGGTACGGAAGATTTTATTGCTGTATATATAGATGACATTTTGATATTCTCTAAATCAGAACAGGAGCATCTAAAGCATTTAGAAATAATGCTAAAAATCTGCGAAGACAATGGGTTGATTCTATCCCCAACCAAATATAAATTGGCAGTAAGTAGAATTGAGTTTCTAGGAGCAGAAATTGGAGAAGGAAAATTGAAGCTTCAACCACACATAATAAAAAAGATTGCTGAGTTCAAAGAAGAGCAGCTGAAAACCAAGAAGGGTTTGAGATCCTGGTTAGGAATTCTGAATTATGCAAGGACATATATTCCTAATTTGAGCACTCAGCTGGGTCCATTATATGAAAAAACCTCTCCTCATGGGGATAAAAGAATGAAAGAATCAGACTGGAAGATTGTACAGCAGGTCAAAGACAAGGTCCAGAAATTACCAGATCTTGAAATACCCCCTGAAGATGCATATATAATCCTAGAAACAGATGGATCGATGACTGGATGGGGCGGAGTCTGCAAGTGGAAAAGAAGGAAATTTGACCCTCGAAGCAGTGAAAGAATATGTGCTTATGCACATGGAAAATTTCCAACAGTCAAAGCAGCCATAGATGCTGAAATATATGCAGCCATGGAAACATTAAGCTCCCTAAAAATTCACTATTTAGACAGAGAAGAAATTACTCTCAGAACAGATTGTCAAGCAATTATCAGCTTCCACAACAAAGAATCAAGAAAGAATAAACCCTCCAGGGTTCGATGGCTGGCCTTCACCGACTACATTACAGGAACAGGGGTAAAAGTTAACTTTGAACATGTTGATGGTAAACTTAATATTTTTGCAGATTCTCTATCCAGACTATTTGAAAGAGAGGAAGCCATCCATATCGACAGAGGATGAATGGATGAGGATTATGCATCCGGACATAACCACCACCGAAGATTACAAACTTCTAAACCAATATGAAGCATTGGTAGCAGCATCTCATCAAAATACATTCCCTCCAGAAGAGCATGATAAACGCAAAAAGATGGCAGAGGTGGAAGAAAAATCAATCAAGCAACTTTGCTTCGCCTTCAAGGAATTTGAGCTTATCCAACAGGTAAAGGAATCTGATTTCCTTTGCAGACGACATTGGGAAGGAGCCAAACAACAATACTTCTTGGAAAAATCTCCGGACATAATTAAAGTAAGACGTGACATTTGGCGCGTTTCGAACACGCTAAATGACATATACAGAGACATAAGGCAAATGCCCCCATGAAAAGCAGTGGTGAGCCCATTATAGCTAGAAAGATTGAGCCCCGGGGAGCCATCTTTCATAGCTGTAAAGAGTATGTGTCAAATCGACTTAGCTGTGAAGAAGTAAAGAGTGTGGCCACAAATCTACTTAGTCAGAAGGGTGGCCAAATCTATGTGTGCCAGAAAGTCCTTTATGATTTGGAAGGGTAGTGGACACGAAGGACGATGGGGATACTCATTAATCACCCGCTTCGATTCCAATACAACCTTCTGCATTATAAAAGGACTAGGGTATTAGGAGGTTTGAGGCATCCGAGCAACACCGAATGTTTCACTCCTCAAGTTTGTGAGTGTGGGGTTTTCTCAGTTCAAGTTTGTGAGAGCATAAGTCTAGTGTAAGTTTGTTGCAAGTTCTTTTCTTTAAATAAAATTCCGGACCTAGTCCAGGTTTTATTTTCAAAAGAAACGATCCTCATTTGGTATCAGAGCCATGTTTCTTGGATAAAACTTTCATATTCCAGGTTTAAAGGTACGGGCTCTCTAACCATCCTTCTATTCATCTCTATTTATTTCATGGCTTATGATAAGGCGAACGGTTTTGTTAATTAATTGCAAAAGACCGCAGTGAACGTAAGACTCCAGGGAGAGCCGTGTCCAGTCGGGTGAGCAAGAAAATTTTACAAAATCCTAAGCCATAAGTGAGCCAGAAGGTGAATGAGTGATAAAGTTGAGCAAAATATAAGGCAATGGTATGAGAAGTCCCAAGCCAAAGACCTGGAATACCTTGATCTTGCCAAAAATCCCGAACCAACAAACCTACTTCTAGCCAATAATCTCGAGGTGGTATACTCCAAATTATCATTATTGTCCAAAGTTACCCTAAAACATTTCCTTCTGTTAGAAGAAGAAAACACCAAGCTAAAAGGGGAAATATCACTTCTAAGAAATACAGTAGCATCCCTAGAGAAGGAAGTTATAAGTGGGAGAAGCCCAAATCTCGGGGAAATCAAAATAGTGATACAACCAGTCCTTGAGGAAGAATATAGAAGACTTTGCAAACAATATTGAGCTATCCATCCAGACTCATGGATACCAAGAATGGCAAGGGGGAACTAGTAACCTACTAATCACCAGGATGATGGTAGGACGCTTAACTAATACTAGCTTTACTAACTTCTCCTACAATGTTCAAAATGTTACAGATTACCTTGTTAGTAGAGGAGTCAATGCGATTCCTGGCACAAGATTTACCACTGAGGAATTACAACAACAAAGGTGGATATTACGAACATCAGGCAGGAGAAACCCTGTAGCACCAACCAGGGTTGAAACAAGAACACTCCTGGATGGGAGTATTTCATTACAATTTGAAGGTTATATTCCTACTTCTGAAAACAGAATTACAGCTGTAAATCAAGATGATGTGGAAATAGGGGAAGCAGAACAAGAAATTATGGCTGTCATCACAATAGAGGAACCAGTTCTAGAGGTTCAAAAACTCAACACTGCAGCAAAGATACCCACCAGAAAGACCGAGGGATCGATTGGGTATGATCTTTCCATATGCTACAATTATGATATACAACCAGGAAGCAGGCTATTAATTGAAACTGGATTAGCATTCAACATTCCTGAAGGACATTATGGAAGGATAGCTCCAAAATCAGGGATCTCATGGAAGAAGGGAATCCAGATTGGCGCCGGAGTAATTGACAATGACTACAGAGGACAGGTATATATTCTGGTTTTCAATATGACTTCGGACATGATTAAATTAACACAGGGAGAAGTAATAGCCCAGCTCATCCTAGAGAAAGCTAGTGTTCTTCCAATTCAGCAAGTGGACCAATTATCCCAAACAACAAGGCAACAACAAGGATTTGGTGAAGCCACAACTCAAAAAGGAACAGAAGCCTGGGATGAGCTACTAAACAAATTATGCCCTCCCTCTACCTCCAGTGAACAGGCCTTATTCACACTTAATGATGAAAAGGAATGGACCAATCCATTCTCGGAAGGTGGTGGAAAGGATTCAGATGAAGAAGAAGAAAATGATTCAGATGAAGAAGAAGAACGACGCCAACGACAACAACGATCTCACTACTTTGATCGAAATTCGGATGAAATCTGGGATACGCTAGGACAGCCTAGTGGTAAATTTGATTACTATGTCAAATACACAGCACCAAAGCAGGACTGGGATATGAGTCTTATCAAACCATCATGGGGAGACTCTGATGATGAAGATGATGAAGATAATCAAGAAGAAGTGTTTTACTCTCCAAAAACAACATTAGAGGAAGAAGACAAAGAAGAGGACGAAACAGTAGCCAATACTGAGGAAGTGGTTTTTACTCAACTAGAAGAATCAGAGATGGACTATCCTTTGATGAAGAACATTTTGGCATCATCAGGAGCAACATCGGCCTTCAATCCACCTGATGATTCAGTCATGGGTCCCCCACAATATGGACCCGCATCAAGACCGGCCGGACGTTCAAATCCCTACAATACTATGGATCTGTCAAGATCCTACACAGGGCGGTTCAAAGAAGGATACAATAATGAATTATGGCAGTTACCTTCTGCACAACAACAAACAGGTGCATTACTAGTCTTACCTGATGATATTGGTTTATATAATGATGTCATCTCCAGGTGGGAATCAATCACAACAAATGTAATTGATTCAAAAATATGGGCCGATAAAAGATCCAAAGTTCTATACATTGAAAACTTATTAGGGGAAATTGAGAAGAAAACCTTCATCCAATGGAGAATGATGTTCCCGGATCAGTATGATAAGTTAATCAATGCCGCAGATGAAACACAAAATGTTCTATCTCAGATAAGAAGGATAATTACTTTGGAAGATCCCACTTCAGGATCAACAGCGGAGCAGAATCAGGCCTATCTCGACCTGGAAAGACTAGCATGTCCCAGCACAAAAGAATTAGTATCATACATGAACCAGTACAAGGAAATAGCAGCAAAAACAGGCAGAATGTTCATCAATGAGGAATTATCAAGTAAGTTTTATCAGAAAATGCCTCCATTAATTGGAAATTATCTTGAGCAAAAATTTGAGCGATATCGGGAATACTATTGGGGTACTTCCACGAATTCATCATGCCTATCAGGAGCTCAAAGAAATGTGCAAACAAGCTTCGCTACAGAGGAGTCTGAAAGATTTGCAGTTTTGCTCAAAGATACCTATTCCCGGCTATTACCAAGGGCAGAAGAAGTATGGCCTGAGGAAGGCTCAGAATTACAAAGGAAAGCCCCATAAATCACACGTTCGTGTGATCAAGAAGAAATATCAACATGACAGAACCAAGGTAAAAAAATGCAAATGCTATATATGTGGTGAAGAAGGTCACTTCGCCAGAGAATGCAGGAATAAAACTGGAAACAAAGAAAGAATAGCAACGCTTAATGAGATAGACCTGCCAGAAGAATTCGATGTTGTATCAGTAGATCAGGATGAAACAGAAAGCGACGCCATTTGTAGTATATCAGAAGGAGAAATGGACACAGAACAACACTGTAACACGGTAACAGCTATCCTTCCTGATAAAGAATCTTTACTTGTATTATTTGGTGAAGATAAAGGTTGGCAGGTTCAAGTTGATATTCCGGAGGAACAAGCATATTGCATCCATACATGGATATGCAATAAGGAAGTCCAAACAATTTATACCAAATGCAGATTTTGCGGAAGGGAGACTACAAGTAGGTCCAGAATTCATTGTGATCTCTACAATCTAACAGCCTGTGCACCTTGTGCAGATTACTACTTGCAGCAGGAAGTAATAACAGAGCCAGTTCCCGTCAGACATGATGATAAAGCATTAATCAAAGAACTAACAGAATATGTCACTTTTCTGCTAGCAGAAAATTCAAGGCTAATGATGGAGATTGATAGGCTCAATCGTAAATCTACAGATGAAACTCTATACAAAGATCTGGAAAAGGAGTTTGAAGAAATGAACCCGGAATCTTCGGAAAAGGTTAGTGCAATCTTAGACACAGGAGCAACAACTTGCTGCATAGACAAAAGGGCAGTTCCTGAAAGTATTCTGGAGAAGAATCCTTATACCATTATCATCAATGGTGTGAACTCAAAACAAGTAGCAAAATGGAAGCTCAAAGGAGGGCAAATGATCATAGGGGAAAATAAATTCAGAATACCCTTCACTTATTCTTTTGACATGTCCCTAGGGGACGGAATCCAGATGGTAGTCGGCTGCAATTTCATCAGAAATATGCATGGAGGGCTCCGAATCGAAGGTAATTTAATTACCATTTACAAAAATGTTACTTCTATAAGTACAAATGATGCAGCAATACAAGCAATACAAGAGCTCAGCATGGATGAGGATGAATATCTAGATATTCAAGAGAAGGTGTATCATGTAATGGAACCTTCAAATTCAAAAATATTCAGAAAACATGAAGAATTGATGAAAAGATTGAAGGATCAGGGATTTATAGGCGATGACCCAATGAGATACTGGTCAAAGAATAAAATTCTATGCAAAATAGACATTATTAATCCTGATATCACAATTCAGGATAAGCCTTTATCCCACATAACTCCCCTCATGAAGCAGACATTTGAAAAACATATCAAGGCATTAATTTTGCTGAAGGTGATTAGACCAAGTAAAAGCAGACACAGAACCATGGCCATGATTGTTCAGTCAGGCACGAGTATTGATCCCATCACAAAGAAGGAGGTAAAAGGAAAAGAAAGAATGGTCTTCAATTATAGAACTCTGAATGACAATACCTACAAAGACCAATACAGCCTTCCCGGAATAAATACTATTCTGAAGAAAGTCGGAAATTCAAAGATATATTCAAAATTTGATCTCAAGTCAGGATTCCATCAAATAGCAATGGATCCAGAATCCATAGAATGGACAACTTTTATTAGCCCTTCTGGATTATATGAATGGTTGGTAATGCCATTTGGCCTGAAAAATGCACCAGCAATATTCCAAAGAAAGATGGACTCATGCTTCAAAGGTACGGAAGATTTTATTGCTGTATATATAGATGACATTTTGATATTCTCTAAATCAGAACAGGAGCATCTAAAGCATTTAGAAATAATGCTAAAAATCTGCGAAGACAATGGGTTGATCCTATCCCCAACCAAATATAAATTGGCAGTAAGCAGAATTGAGTTTCTAGGAGCAGAAATTGGAGAAGGAAAATTGAAGCTTCAACCACACATAATAAAAAAGATTTCTGAGTTCAAAGAAGAGCAGCTGAAGACCAAGAAGGGTTTGAGATCCTGGTTAGGAATTCTGAATTATGCAAGGACATATATTCCTAATTTGAGCACTCAGCTGGGTCCATTATATGAAAAAACCTCTCCTCATGGGGATAAAAGAATGAAAGAATCAGACTGGAAGATTGTACAGCAGGTCAAAGACAAGGTCCAGCAATTACCAGATCTTGAAATACCCCCTGAAGATGCATATATAATCCTAGAAACAGATGGATCGATGACTGGATGGGGCGGAGTCTGCAAGTGGAAAAGA
The DNA here is from genome assembly GCA_025175895.1 of Wurfbainia villosa. NCBI lineage: Eukaryota > Viridiplantae > Streptophyta > Magnoliopsida > Zingiberales > Zingiberaceae > Wurfbainia > Wurfbainia villosa. The sequence continues at coordinate 93,258,773 of CM045989.1, forward strand.
AGGAAATTTGACCCTCGAAGCAGTGAAAGAATATGTGCTTATGCACATGGAAAATTTCCAACAGTCAAAGCAGCCATAGATGCTGAAATATATGCAGCCATGGAAACATTAAGCTCCCTAAAAATTCACTATTTAGACAAAGAAGAAATTACTCTCAGAACAGATTGTCAAGCAATTATCAGCTTCCACAACAAAACTGCAAAGAATAAACCCTCCAGGGTTCGATGGCTGGCCTTCACTGACTACATTACAGGAACAGGGGTAAAAGTTAACTTTGAACATGTTGATGGTAAACTTAATATTTTTGCAGATTCTCTATCCAGACTATTTGAAAGAGAGGAAGCCATCCATATGATCAGAACAGAGGATGAATGGATGAGGATTATGCATCCGGACATAACCACCACCGAAGATTACAAACTTCTAAACCAATATGAAGCATTGGTAGCAACATCTCATCAAAATACATTCCCTCCAGAAGAGCATGATAAACGCAAAAAGATGGCAGAGGTGGAAGAAAAATCAATCAAGCAACTTTGCTTCGCCTTCAAGGAATTTGAGCTTATCCAACAGGTAAAGGAATCTGATTTCCTTTGCAGACGACATTGGGAAGGAGCCAAACAACAATACTTCTTGGAAAAATCTCCGGACATAATTAAAGTAAGACGTGACATTTGGCGCGTTTCGAACACGCTAAATGACATATACAGAGACATAAGGCAAATGCCCCCATGAAAAGCAGTGGTGAGCCCATTATAGCTAGAAAGATTGAGCCCCGGGGAGCCATCTTTCGTAGCTGTAAAGAGTATGTGTCAAATCGACTTAGCTGTGAAGAATGTGCTGTCAAATCTACGTAGTCAGAAGAGTGTGCACAAATCTACGTCAGAAGAGTGTGCCACAAATCTACTTAGTCAGAAGGGTGTGTCACAAATCTATGTGTGCTGTAAAGTCCTTTATGATTTGGAAGGGTAGTGGACACGAAGGACGATGGGGATACTCATTAATCACCCGCTTCGATTCCAATACAACCTTCTGCATTATAAAAGGACTAGGGTATTAGGAGGTTTGAGGCATCCGAGCAACACCGAATGTTTCATTCCTCAAGTTTGTGAGTGTGGGGTTTTCTCAGTTCAAGTTTGTGAGAGCATAAGTCTAGTGTAAGTTTGTTGCAAGTTCTTTTCTTTAAATAAAATTCCGGACCTAGTCCAGGTTTTATTTTCAAAAGAAACGATCCTCACCTTCATCCAATGGAGAATGATGTTCCCGGATCAGTATGATAAGTTAATCAATGCCGCGGATGAAACACAAAATGTTCTATCTCAGATAAGAAGGATAATTACTTTGGAAGATCCCACTTCAGGATCAACAGCGGAGCAGAATCAGGCCTATCTCGACCTGGAAAGACTAGCATGTCCCAGCACAAAAGAATTAGTATCATACATGAACCAGTACAAGGAAATAGCAGCAAAAATAGGCAGAATGTTCATCAATGAGGAATTATCAAGTAAGTTTTATCGGAAAATGCCTCCATTAATTGGAAATTATCTTGAGCAAAAATTTCAGGAGCGATATCCAGGGAATACTATTGGGGTACTTCCACGAATTCATCATGCCTATCAGGAGCTCAAAGAAATGTGCAAACAAGCTTCGCTACAGAGGAGTCTGAAAGATTTGCAATTTTGCTCAAAGATACCTATTCCCGGCTATTACCAAGGGCAGAAGAAGTATGGCCTGAGGAAGGCTCAGAATTACAAAGGAAAGCCCCATAAATCACACGTTCGTGTGATCAAGAAGAAATATCAACATGACAGAACCAAGGTAAAAAAATGCAAATGCTATATATGCGGTGAAGAAGGTCACTTCGCCAGAGAATGCAGGAATAAAACTGGAAACAAAGAAAGAATAGCAACGCTTAATGAGATAGACCTGCCAGAAGAATTCGATGTTACCAAAAGAATTGCTGGAATTAATCTTACTGAAGGATCAGTAATTCCAAAGAAGAAAGGCTCAATACTGGTATTCAAAAACCCTGCTGATATTCTCAATCACGAGAAGTCAAAATAATGTCTTCCAGCACGAGACATTCTACCAGCACACGTCCCCCTGCTATAGGCACAGCATCAACAGTCCAAGTACCAAGTTCAGAAAATCAGATACGAGACTACAGGCAAGGGCAAAGGATGCTCTACAATCTTCAAAGAAGGCTACTTCCTAATCAAAGAAGATACAGAAGATCCATTGAAAGTCAGGTAGATCCTGAGGAGCAGCTTGAGATTTCAAGAACAAGAAGAGCGAATATGGTACCTGCAGAAATACTATACTCCACAGGATTCCAACCTACTAGACACAGAGTATACCAACATTACTCTGAAGAAGATCTTCTGTGCGTTGAGGAAAGTCAGGTAGACCTTCCATTAGTAACTGAAGAAAGTCATCAAAGACTCAGAGAAACAGGATTTCACCATATCCACATGGGATTAGTTATGATCAGAATGCACGCCTTGCATCGAAGAAACACTGGAGCCATGGTCTTAGTGGTATTACGTGATACAAGATGGAGAGGAGACAGATCTATTATTGCCACAATGGAAATGGACCTCAGCAGAGGAACCCAGATGGTATATGTTATTCCGGATTTAATGCTCAATATAGAAGACTTTGCAAACAATATTGAGCTATCCATCCAGACTCATGGATACCAAGAATGGCAAGGGGGAACTAGTAACCTACTAATCACCAGGATGATGGTAGGACGCTTAACTAATACTAGCTTTACTAACTTCTCCTACAATGTTCAAAATGTTACAGATTACCTTGTTAGTAGAGGAGTCAATGCGATTCCTGGCACAAGATTTACCACTGAGGAATTACGAATGAACCAAAGGTTGGTTCGGTTCGTTTTAACTTAAAATAAACCATCATGGTTTGGTTTATTTTAACTTATCTTAATGGAGCAGGTTAACGGGATTTATGGATATGATCCATTAACCATTAAGAGAATTAGTTCTCTATAAAATAGGGCTTAAACCCTAATCCAAAACCCTAGCCCTTGGAGTTGCCGCCCACCTCACCCTTGGTGAATTCGGCGCCCAACCCTAAGTTGCCGCCGCCCAGCCCAAAGCTCCTCCAACCGGCATCTAGAAGGCTGCTTCCTTCCTCCTCGCCGGCGTCGAGCTGCTGCCGGAAGAGTTCCGGCGATCCTTTTTAGGTTTGGCATCAAGGTGAGCACTTGGCTTCCTTGTCCTTGGCTGGCCTCTATTCCTCCACCAAAAGCTGTCCAGTTTTTCTGGACAGCTTGTTTCTTTGTTGTCGGAGCGTCGTTTGGACGACGATTAGTGCTCCGACAGCGGCTAACTTACCGGGGATTTGATCTCCGGTAATCCTCTGAGGTGGAGGACGAAGGATTCGTCAATTGGTTGACGAATACCTCTCCGGAGAAGCGAGTTTTGAGAACTCGTTTTAGGATCCGAATTTGGATTCGGATCGTGATCATCTCTCGATCACGTCGTCTTCAACACGAGGCTAGTAACCCATACGAAGACAAAGCTCGTGACTTAGCGAAGTCATCCCAAGGAGCTCGGCGTGGATACGGATAGAGACGATTCTTACGAGGATCGTTCCGGTTGATGTCGTTCCCGCTACACGTCATACGGAAGGTATAACGTAGATAATTTTCTTTTATTGCAAATTTTAATTTACGGTTATGTCTACACTTGTTGTAATAGCATGCGTGTGTTGTGTGTGTTGTAATAAATAGGAGTATTTATTATTTTTATTGCTTCCGCTGTGCTCATGTTTACGAAACATGATCGAACACACATTATCGCCAAGTGCCTAAACCCAACAGTGGTATCAGAGCCCAGGTTGTGTTTCGACATAATCATAAAAATGGTTTTGCGATAGTCATAATGTATTTCTGGAAATTTTCTAAATTTTGGAAATTTAGAAGTATTTATGGAAATTTTTCAATTTTGGAAAGTCTAGAAGTATTTATGGAAATCTTCCACTTTTGGAAAGTTGGAAGTATTTATCGAAATTGATATTTTCCATAAATAAAATATTTGATTAGATTCTGGAAATTTGTTTTCTAATTTAATCATGATTTGATTTGGGAAATCAAATCTTAAAATATTTTATTTCCATAAGTAGTTTTAATGATTTAGGAAATTGGTTTCCTAAATAGATTTTCCTTAATCAAATAATTCCATGAATAAAATATGTGATTAGATTTGGAAATTTGTTTCCTAATTTAATTATGATTTGATTTGGAGAATCAAATCTTAAATATATTTTATTTCCATAAATAGTTATGACATATAAGGAAATTATATACATGACATAATTGTATGCCATGTAATTGCATTAGATGCATAACATTATGCCATGCGTGTCGTGACATGTAGATGTATGCCATATATGCCATGCCATGTAGATAATAGTTATTTGCATGCAAAGAGGATGAGACATAAAAACCCTTAATCAATATTAAAGCCTACACCTTCCATTAATATGGTTAGAACCAGAGTTCTGTTTCTTGTTTGGGTTGTTGGACTCTTCCAAGCCCTACCAACTGAATATGTTCAAACCATGGAATAGTTTAATACTAATATGGTAAGAGTCAGAGGTCAATCGTTAGCTTTGGTTGTTGGACTCTCTCCAAGCTGGGCTAATTGGTTGAATGCGCTCTAACCATATTAAAACTATGTCTTGATTAATGGGTTGACTTTAACCTGGAGCATCGGCTTGTTGGACTCTCTCCAAGGTCGATGTAAAGGGAGGTGAAGTTGGGTGCTATGCATATGATGCATACTTGTTAATGTGTTAACAACCCGATGTATGTGTGAACATTCAATTAGTTGATAGCACATTGTGATAGTTGCATATACGAGATATGCAATCGGTATAGATGATACCTACCGTCGTAGTTATGAATGGCTTGTTGGACTCTCTCCATGGTTGTTCATAACTATGATGGATATCAGCCCATTCGGAGATGGACCTACAATCTCCCGAAGTGATTTTGGGGTTTTTGAAATTCGAAAAATGAATGGGATTTATAAATGTATATTGATGCATTTTAAAATCATCTTTCTCATATATGCTCGTTTTGTATTTCTAAGTTAATATATTGATCATGATGTGTTTGAATTTGCGTTCCATTTTGGATTCGAATAAATTAGTGGGCGAACTTCTTGGGTGGCTTAGAAACTTGAGAATTGTTCTCAAGGTTGAAAAGCTTGCAAATGTCCTCGGCGCCTCTTCACTTGTCCTAGTGACGAGGCAATTTTGGACCAATTGTTGGCCTATCAGAAACATGTGAGTGATTCTGAACAAATGAGTTGCATCATGCTAGCCCCGATGGAACCCAAGCTACGAAAGCAGCATGAGCATATGGATGCTCATATCGTAGTTCTTCATCTTTATGAGTTGTTTGATAAGCAAGTGAGATTCGAAAGGTTTGAAGTCTCCAAGCTCCTCTTCACCTCTAAGATGCAAGAAGGTTCATCTGTAGTCTTGCTCAACATCTTTGAAGACTGTGGAGTCTTCTGAGAAGCATGAGCAGGGGACAGTGTTGTTAGTTGATTCCTCGAAGAAAGGTTCTAAGAGGAGGTCAAAAGAACAGCAGAAGGGAAAGAAGAGAAGGGCTAAAAAGGTAGAACTAGCACAAAAGGAAACTTGCCATCATTATGGAAAGGAGAGACATTTGCGAAGAAAGTGCAAGATTTATCTTGAGTCCATGAAGAAGGATAAGGCATCGGATGCCCCATCTTCTTCAGAAATCTTCTTTATTGATTGTCATTCTATTTCCTTGGACACTTGGGTATTTGATACTGGGTGTGGCTCACATATATGTAATGACATACATGGGCTAAGGAATAGAAGAAGACTCGTCAAGGGGAGAGTCAAATTTACGTGTTGGGAATGGAGCAACGGTTGCTGCACTCGCCATCGGAACGTATTTGTTGGAACTCCCTGTAGGACTTGTCTTAGAACTGGACAATTGCTTTTATGTTCCTTCGTTAATAAAGAACATCATTTCTATTTCTTGTCTAAATAGAAATGGGTTCCATTTGACTTTTAGTAACAATTGTTATTACATAACTTTGAATGGAGTTCTTTATGGGATTGGAACTTTAAGCAATGGTGTTTATACGCTGACGATTCAAAGGACATTTTCAATATCGGGAGCAACACGCTGCTCAAAGGATAATCAAATAGACTCCTATATGTGGCATTGTCGTTTTGGCTATGTAAGCAAGAAACGCATGTCCGAATTACACCGATGTGGAATTCGAATCGCTTGAATTGATTCATACGATACATAATCATGCTTAAAAGGCAAGATGACTAAGTTACCTTTTACCGAAAAGGTGAACGAGTGAGAGTTACTAGGTCTAATACATACCGATGTATGTGGACCTATGTCAACTCAAGCATTAGGAGGCTATAGCTACTTCATTACCTTCACCGATGATCACTACGCTTGGGTATGTGTTCTGATGAAACACAAGTCCAAGCCTTGAAAGGTTCAAAGAATTCAGAATGAAGTAGAGAAACAACATGACAAGAGTATTAAAATACTGATCGGATCGAGGTGGTGAATACTTAAGTCAAGAGTTTCTGATTATCTAAGAGACAATGGTATATTGTCTCAATGGACTCGCCATATACACTAAAGATAATGGTGTATCCGAGAGGCGAATCGACTATGTTGGACATGGTCGTCAATGATGAATCATGCGACTCTTCCCAAGTCCTTTTGGGGCTATGCACTTCGCATACCTTTACTTTGTTAAATGTAATGCCTACTAAGGTAGTCTCAACTACTCCATACGAGATATGGAATAGTAAGAAACCTCATGTATCTTACTTGAAGATATGGGGTTGTCCCGCTTATGTGAAGCGGATCAAGACGCATAAATTGATGCTAAGTTTCGATAAATGTCTATTTGTTGATACCCTAAGGAAACAAGGGGTTACCAATTCTATCATCCTGGAACAAAAGGTGTTTGTTTCAAGGCATGCCGTGTTTCTAGAGAAAGAGTTTCTCTTGCAAGAAAACAAAGGGGAGTGTCGCTGAGCTTGAGGAGGCTCGAGAGACTCAAATAGACATTAATGAGATACTGGTGAGCACAACAAACCGCATAACTCATAGTGATGAGCACCTACCGATCTATTGTAACACCACATCTTCAGATCCGCAGAACACACAATATTCCCGAGAGATATGGATTTCTCGTAAGTGAATCGAACGACGTGTTACTCATTGATGATGAGGAGCCTACCATATGAAGAAGTGGCCGATAAGTTCGAAAGGGATAAGTGGCTTGGTGCCATGAAGTCGGAAATGGATTCCATGTATGAAAACCAAGTTTGGAACTTGGTTGACCCACCAAGGCATAAAGCCTATAGGGCAAGTGGGTTTTCAAGAAGAAAACCGACATGGATGGTAATGTGATTACCTATAAGGGTAGATTGGTGGAAAGGATATCGCCAAAAACAAGGTGTTGATTATGACGAAACCTATTCGCCTCAGAGCTATGCTTAAATCCATTCGATGCTCCGCCATAACACCATTATGATTATGAGATATGGCAGATGGATGTGAAAACTTTTCCTTAATGGAAACTCGCCGAGGACGGTATATGATATAGCCCGAGGGTTTCACATCGGCTGATAAAACCAAGGTATGCAAATCGAATGATCCATTTATGGATTGAAGCAAGCATCCAGAGTCGAATATCCGCTTGATGAGACAATCAAAAGGTTTGATTTCTCACAAAATCCGCATTTAACCTTGTGTGTACAAGAAGGTTAGTGAGGCAACAGATTCCTAGTATTGTATGTCGATGACATACTACTTATAGGAAACGATGTTTCAATCTTACAATGAAGGTTTGGTTATCCAAGACATTCTCCATGAAAGACTGGGAGAAGCAACCTACATCCTTGGGATTAAGATCTATAGAGATAGATCAAATGGTTGCTTGGTCTTTCGCAGCCTACATATATAGACCGAAAAGCAAAGAGGTTTAGCATGTCGGAATCCAAGAAAGGCTTCCTACCCATCGTGCATGGGGTACACCTTTCAAGTCTATGTGTCCGCGCACAAAGATGAGAGGATTTGCATGAGTAAGATTCCCTATGCATCCGCAATAGGATCTATCATGTATGCTATGTTATGTACGAGGCCCGATGTATCGTATGCTCGAGTGTCACGAGCAAATACTCACCGATCCAGAATGGATCATTGGCATAAGACGATCCTAAGTACTTGAGAAGAACTAAGGATGTGTTCCTAATATACGGAGAAGGGTACATGGTGATACGTGGGTATACGGATGTTACCCGCATGCATAAGGATGATTCCATGTCTCACCCGAGTATGTATTCACCGGAATGGAGGCGCAATAAGTTGGAAAGGTTCCAAGCTTGACACTATAGCGGATTCTCGCCACTAAGGCGTAATACATTGCAGCCTTGAAGCAAAGAAAGGAAGCGGTTTGGATCAAGAAGTTCATCTTTGAACTTGATGTGGTCTCATCAATGATCCAAACATGTGCTTCACGCTATCATCTTATCGTAGAGATCATCGAGGAACGAAATACAAATCGAGAAAATTCGAAAGGAACTTAGCGGATCCTTTGACTAAAGGCATTACCTCAAAGTAAGCTCGAGGGTCATGTTCGAGCTTATGGTATTGATACCGTGAGCGATTGGCATTAGGCCAAGTGGGAGTCCGTTAGTAATATATGAGAGATGTCCTAAGGCAATCGCTTTATGTATGAACCATTTATATGATAAATGAAGATTCACTATTTGAGTATACATGTTTTATGTATTTGATTGATCTTAAACTCATTTATCAATGTCCACGATACGATTCACAAAGATGAGAGAATTTGTGATTGATCACAACTAGTGAGTATCTCTACATGTGTAATTGTGATGTATCTAATTATCCCTAGTCGATGAATTGATGGATTTGGACACCATCAATTCCCGAGACTAGCACGAGGTATACTCCTTGGTGTATCCAAGCACCGATTCTCACCGGGCCGAGACATAGTGATGTCCGAGTTAATCATGGATGCTAGTTATGGTAACTAGTTCATTGGAGTGACCACCGTAAGACTTCATATGGTTCTCTGCATATATAGATATGTCAATGAAGTTCTTATCGGGCTTAAGTGCGATGTTCTTTAACTTATGTATTCAAGTCATCTTGATCATGGAGACTTATGCTTTGACATCTTAAGCAAACATCTCCGAGGAGATGTGGACCCGGGATGATTGGGTATAAGTCGAAGTGATCGAAGGTGTTTGAATAGCCTATAAAGGATTCACCACTCCTTGCGAGGAGATGTATACCCATGGCCTCTCGTCTGATTGTTACTAAAGTCAAAGCATTACATGTTTAGAGTAAGGTACTCTTCGATACATGTGGAGTAACTAGAACTGTAGGACGAGGAAACTAGGTGTGACGTAGGTACTTAGTGGGGACCGGACACAATAGACCATGTCCCAACCAAGTGGGTATAAGATGAGTGAAGGGAATGGGGCACGATTCATTCGAAGCATCAAGGGTTTCGTAAATAGTTCTCGATCAACCGCTGATCTTTTCGCTAATTGGGGATCATGATGTACTACTAGGTGCCACTCATGATCGCTCTATAATTAATGGTTAATTATAGACGGCCAACATAAACCGAGAACCTATTTGGTCACACGCACAACGAGTGTAATCCAAAGGATTTAAAACGAGCTTGAGAATGGGATTCTCAGACCGAGAGAAACTATGTTTGGTTGGACCAAACATAAAGCGAGCATGAAATTGTTTCAGTCGCAATGGATGCGTGGATGGGCCGTGTCTTATGAAGACATAATGGATGGACCAAAATAGTTTGGTTCTAATCCAATGGATGAGAATAAACCAAAGGGTTTGGTTTATATTAAACGAATGAACCAAAGGTTGGTTCGGTTCATTTTAACTTAAAATAAACCATCATGGTTTGGTTTATTTTAACTTATCTTAATGGAGCGGGTTAACGGGCTTTATGGATATGATCCATTAACCATTAAGAGAATTAGTTCTCTATAAAATAGGGCTTAAACCCTAATCCAAAACCCTAGCCCTTGGAGTTGCCGCCCACCTCACCCTTGGTGAATTCGGCGCCCAACCCTAAGCTGCCGCCGCCCAGCCCAAAGCTCCTCCAACCGGCGTCTAGAAGGCTGCTTCCTTCCTCCTCGCCGGCGTCGAGCTGCTGCCGGAAGAGTTCCGGCGATCCTCCTTAGGTTTGGCATCAAGGTGAGCACTTGGCTTCCTTGTCCTTGGCCGGCCTCTATTCCTCCACCAAAAGCTGTCCAGTTTTTCTGGACAGCTTGTTTCTTTGTTGTCGGAGCGTCGTTTGGACGACGGTTAGTGTTTCGACAGCGGCTAACTTACCGGGGATTTGATCTCCGGTAATCCTCTGAGGTGGAGGACGAAGGATTCGTCAATTGGTTGACGAATACCTCTCCGGAGAAGCGAGTTTTGAGAACTCGTTTTAGGATCCGAATTTGGATTCGGATCGTGATCATCTCTCGATCACGTCGTCTTCAACACGAGGCTCGTAACCCGTACGAAGACGAAGCTCGTGACTTAGCGAAGTCATCCCGAGGAGCTCGGCGTGGATACGGATAGAGACGATTCTTACGAGGATCGTTCCGGTTGATGCCGTTCCCGCTACACGTCATACGGAAGGTATAACGATGATAATTTTCTTTTATTGCAAATTTTAATTTACGGTTATGTCTACACTTGTTGTAATAGCATGCGTGTGTTGTGTGTGTTGTAATAAATAGGAGTATTTATTATTTTTATTGCTTCCGCTGTGCTCATGTTTACGAAACATGATCGAACACACACACGCCGCGGTGCCGGAAACCCAACACTATCCATGGAGGAGGAGGATGCTTCATCATCATCGGAGGAGGAGGGGATCTCTATCTTCTTCTTCCCCTTGTTTGCCAAGAATTCTACTCCTCTTAAAGGTTGGATTTTTGGCTCTTCTTGTATTCCTTCAAGCCTCGTTTCGTGGAGCTCCATTGTTGAGAAGAACTCCTCCAAGGTACTTACTTCCAAGTTCTTGGAGATGTAGAATGAATCCACCATAGAGCTCCATCTTGAGGACTGGGGAAAGGCATCTATGGCCTTCATTACCATATCCCGGTTGGAGAGCTTTTCACCTACACTTGTTAAACCGGTTAGTATTTCCTTAAATCTAGAGTGTAGGGATTTTACCTTCTCTCCCTTTTCAAGTTTGATATTGGACAATTGGGAGCGAAGAACATCTCTCCTTGCTAGCTTTGCCTCGGATGTGCCTTCATGGATTTCTATTAGTTTCTCCCACATTTCCTTGGCGCTAGCACACTCTCCTATCCTATTGACTTCTTGTTGAGGGAGGACATTGTATAGGTGGTGCTTGGCCTTTGAATTTGCCAAATATTCTTCTCTTTGCCTCTTGCTCCACCTTGATTTCTCCAATGGCTCTCCATTTTCGTTCCTGGGCAACTCGAAACTGTTTTCCATTATTAAAAGGATTTCAAAGTCGGTTTCAAAGAATACCTCCATTCACTTCTTCCACCAAGCGAATTCGCCGTCGAACTTCGGTGGGTGGATGTTTGAGCCGACCATTTTGAATGTTGCTTGTTGTGGCGGTTAGTCCTCGACAAGCTTTCCTTGGCTCTGATACCACTTGTAGGGAGACAGGAATGACCAGCTAGAGGGGGGTGAATAGCCCTCGAACGTTGGATGTCGGTATTTGCTCGTCTACAAAGAGATTAGCGCAATGGAAACAATAAAGCAAGACAAGCAAATAGAAATACAAGAAATCAAACGCTAACAAGATGGTGTAACGTGGTTCACGGCTACGCCGCTAATCCACGGTCCTCGATTCATCCTTGGTGAATCACTCCGCCAAAACAAATCCACTAATGGTCTCTCCTTTGCACCAAGCTAGGTGGAGGTAACCTTTACAACCAAGATCACTCTTCTTACAATAAGATTGAAGTAAAGACAAGTAAGAAGAGTTTAAAACTTGTGGGGCACTAGGAAGATCACTTAGAGCATAAGCATTAGCCTCTCAAAGGCTCACACCCTCTCTTTTTATAGAGAGGGCTGATTTCTTCTCGTTGGCCGCCACCAGTCGATTGCTGACCTTGGCAGTCGACTGCCGTCACTACAACGACCTTCGAACACGTCGGATCCCGACCGTTGTAGTCCAACGGAACACTTGGCAGTCGACTGATGGACCTCACCCGATCACGCTCTCAGAGTCGACGCCCACGGCCACGATGCGATTCGCGCGGTCGACATCCTTCCGGCGATCGCCATTCTGATTGATCACCGGGCATAAACCCATCAGTCGAATACCAGTCGAACCCACTCGACTCAGAGCAGTCGACTGCCATTACATGGTAGTCGATTGGTGCCATGTGAAACTAAAACTTAACATAAGTTTGAGCTTCCGGCCGTCGGGTAAACCTTAACCCTTGCGGTCAAGTCTCCGACACTCAGCCCTTCGGCCAAGTTCACCTAATGAGCTACTTACATTTCACTCATTCTCTCATCTCACTCGAAGTCCCTCGCCGAAGCTCTCTTCGTTCGCGGCCACGTCCCTCGGCAGCATCAGGCGCACGGCTCTGCAATGCTCCTTCGCATCTCTTGCCTCCGAAGTCTGCTTCCTTGGCTTCACTTCAAGTCATCTCGTCCGGCAGTCCCTCGGCAGCATCAAGCGCACGACTCTGCAATGCTCCTTCTCCGGCTCCAGGACCGAGGTTGTGAGGGTGAACCCGCCAAGGCTCTATGTGCGAATTACTCAGTCCTGCAAGACTCCAACACACATATCAAATAACAATACCAACCTAACTTAAACTCTTTGCCACACACATCAAAACCTTATCATGGCAAGAGATTGCCCTAACAATCAAATGTCATTAGTGCCAAATTTGTGACAAAGGCATTTTCTTCCTCCGATGATGATGAGGAGGAGGAAGGATCATCCCAAATCCTTGCTTTGAGTGCTTTGACCTTCCCTTTTTCTTTGGCCTTCTTCTCTTCTTATTTTTTCTTCTTGCTCCCCTTCTTCTTTTCCACTTTCTTCTTCCTCTCTTCTTTGCTCTTGTTCAAGAGGGGGCAATCATCTCTTATATGTCCCTCTCATTGGCAATTGTAGCATATTATCTTCCTCCTGTGGCTTCTCCTATCATAAGATTTGTTAAATTTTAAATTCTTTAAAGCACGCCTTACCTTCCTTACCATATAAACATCTTCATTACTATTCATGGAGGATGATGAGGATGCTTCATCGGAGGAGGAAGGAGTCTCTATCTTCTTCTTCTTTCCCTTGTTTGCTACTAGGGCTACTCCTCTTGATGGCTTGATACTTGATTCTTCAATTACTCCCTCAAGCCTAGTTTCATGGAGCTCCATGGTTGAGAAGAACTCCTCCAAGGTGCTCACTTCTAGGTTCTTTGACATGTAGAAGGAGTCCACCATCGAACTCCATTTCGATGACCGGGGAAAAACATCGATTACTTTCATTAGCATATCCTGGTTCGAAAGTCTTTCTCCTACACTTGTTAGCCCAATTAAAATTTTTTTAAACCTAGAGTATAAGGAGGTTACCTTTTTTCCCTTTTCAAGTTTGATATTTGTTAGTTGGGAGCGGAGGAGGTCTCTCCTTGCAAGCTTGGCCTTGGAAGTGCCTTCATGGAGTTCTATGAGCTTCTCCCACAATTCCTTGGCACTTGCACATTCCCCTATTGCGGTTTACTTCTTGTTGGGGGAGTACGTTGTAGAGGTGGTGCTTTGCCTTTGAATTCGCCAAGTACTCCTCCCTTTGCCTTTTTGTCCATCTTGACTTCTCTATTTGCTCTCCATTTTCATCCCTAGGTATCTCGAAACCATTTTCCATAATTAATAAAATTTTAAAATCGGTTTCGAAGAATACCTCCATTTGCTTCTTCCACCAAACGAATTCCCCCTCAAACTTCAGCGGATGAATATTGGAGCTGGCCATCGTATTTGTTGTTCTTGTTGTGGCGGTTAGTCCGGTGACAAGCACCTTGGCTCTGATACCACTTGTAGGGATTATGGTGGTCGGCTAGAGGGGGGTGAATAGCCCTCTTTCGTCATATGAGCGGAAGTCATTCTTAATTGTCTACAAGTAACGTTAGCGCAAGCGGAAATATAAAACAAAGACAATTAAGAAACAAACAAAAGATAAATAATGCTAACAAACAAGATATAACGTGGTTCACGACCTCGCCACTAATCCACGGTCTGATTCGTCTCCGGTGAATCACTCCGCAACCAATCCACTATTGGTCTCTCCCTTTAGCCCAAGCAAGGTGGAGGTAAACCTTTACAACAAGAGATCACTCCTTCTTTTACAATAAATATGAAAGAAAACTAGAAGAAGGAGTTTGAGCTTTGTGGGGCACTTAGTAGAATGTTTTGAGCATGAAGATTAACCATCTACAAGCCTCCATCCTCTCTTTTTATAGAGAAGAAGCAATTCTTCCCGTTGAGCACTGTCAGTCGACTGATGCTTTCATCAGTCGACTGATGTCGACTCCAACGACTTCTGACCAGGCTGGATTCACAGGATCCGCGGTCGATTCTCCAACATTCATATGATCAGTCGACTAATGCTTTCATCAGTCGAATGATGTCGACTTCCAGTCGAGTGACCCGCTAGCTTAACTAGCTTCGTGCGCACAAAGGCGATCAATCGATCGATTCTTTGAATGATCGATGTCGACTTGATCCAAAGAGTTTAACACCAGTCGATTGCCAATCGACGTGGAGCAGTGGACTGCCATGACATGGCAGTCCATTGGTACTGAGTAAAACTCAAACTTATCATCTGTTTGAGCTTCCGGCGGTCGAGTAAACCTCAACCCTTGCGGTTGAGCTTTCGACACTCAGCCATTCGGCCAAGTTCACCTAATGAGCTACTTACAATTCACTTATTCTCTCATCTCAGTCGAAGTCCCTCACCGAAGCTCTCTTCGTTCGCGGCCACGTCCCTCGGCAGCATCAAGCGCACGACTCTGCAATGCTCCTTCGTGTCTCTTGCCCTCGAAGTCTTCTTCCTTGGCTTCGCTTCCAGTCATCTCATCCGATGGTCCCTCGGCAGCATCAAGCGTACGACTCTGCAATGCTCCTTCACTAACTCAAGCATGAGGTCGTGAGTGGTGACACTTGCCTAAGATCCATGTGTGAATTACTAAGTCCTGTAAGACTCCAACACACATATCAAATCCAATCATCCTAACTTAAACCCTTTGCCACACACATCAAAACCATATCACGGGTTGATTGCCCTAACACTTATGATGCAGTCCCGCAACGTACACAACTTTGCATTGTTCCACATTGCTTGCCTCATATTTCCCAGTCAAACCCTCAACAACTCATGATGATGCACTGGGTATTAGGGCTACTTGCATTTCCAGCATTTTGGTATGACTTGCAAGACTATCTATAGAGGTTTTTAGTTCTTTAAGAACTTCCTCTGTTCTTTGATGTCGCTGCTGGAATTCTACATTAGCCTTTGTTTAGGTGATTATGAAACCTTCCATCATCTGCTTGAGTCAGGATTTGGGAGGTTACGGTTGCCCACTATTTTGCTGCATGTACCCTCCTGATTGTTGGAAGTTCTCGGAATTATTCTTGTATGAGAAGTTCGGGTGGTTCCTCCATCTGGGATTATATGTGCTGGAATAATGGTTGTTGAGACTTTGATTGAAGTCACCCACCGTGTCGACTTGCTCAATCTGCCCTCTAGAGTTGTCCTGCTCCCCAGAGTAGTAGTCCTCCTGATTCCCTGTCATTCCACCACTAAAAGAATTAGCTGCGCAAATAGTATTTGGGGTTAAAGAGTCAAACAATATGTTTAGTGTGTCCATCCTCGCTGCTAGATGATCGATGGAGTTGATTGAGTATCTTCCTACTATAGGTGCTAGATGACTACGCTCAGAAGTGCACTGGTGGTGGTTTTGATCCACCTCTTCTATAAGACCCTCGGCATCGTCATGTTTATAAAAGCTTCGCCTGTAGTGGAATCCAAGGAGACCTTTGTGGAGTACGTGATCCCATTGTAGAACATGAGAATCACGAGCTATCTTTCAAGATCATGGTGGGGGAACTGATGAAGCAAACCCTTGTAGTGATCCCAGGCTTCAAACAACGACTCTCCTTCCTTCTGATGAAAACTAGTAATCAGATGGCGCATGTGAGCTATTTTGCTTGGTGGAAAGAATTTGTTCAAGAACTACAACTCACACTGCTCCCAAGTGGTGATGCTTTCTGAAGGCAATGAGTGTATCCACGTCTTCGCCTTGTTCTTTAGCAAGAACATGAATAAACTTAGGTGGATCGTGTCCGCGGGTACTCTGTCGAACTTCAGGGCGGAACAAATTTCCAAGAATGTCTCAAGGTGGTGGTTTGGGTCTTCAATTGTCGCTCCTCCAAACTAGTTCTGCATGACCATGTGTACCAGGCTTAAGTTCAAAATTATTTGTTGTAATTGCTGGTCCAGCGATGCTAGGTTTGAGTCCTCTAGCACTTGGAGTTGCATATTCCCTCAGGGGATGATTACCTGCATTAACTAGAGGGGCATCATTCTCCTCCATCTCTCTTTGTTCAATTCTTCTGCAGTGGAAAGTACGGTCTATCTCTAGGTCAATCGGAAGTAGATTTTTTGATCTTGTGTGTCTGTGCATATGAAAAACACAACAGCTAAACAGGAGTATCTATGCTACTTTCAAAAGAGAAACAATAAATAAGGAAAATAACTAGCAACTCAAAAACTGCATATATGGAACTAAAGTTAGAATAAAAAATAAAAACTGAATTAAAACTAAATTAAGCTGAAAATGAATAAAGACTAGAGAAATAAATCTAAACTAGGTTTGATATTATATGTTCACCTTTGAACCAATATTGAAACTTCAATCTCTTGCAATGATGCCAAAAACTTGATGCGCGCTAATCGAAGCCCTCAACTGCGAAGTCGAAGACCAGGTCACGCTCAAATCCCCAAGTGCACGGTTGTTGTCAAGTAATAATTAATATTGATCCCATAGGGATTGAGATTCGATTATTGGGATATCCAGTGAACATTGATCGTTCGGAGGAAATCTTGGCGGTCGAGAGTCATCGAGAAACAAGGACTAACTCTAGTATTGTGTCACTCGGAGAAAGGTTAAAGGTTGAACTCAAGGTATATCAAAGGATTCTAGGATTTTGATTTTACTTATGCATTGCATAATATGCTATCAATTTATGTTTCTAGGTTCTCTAATTTCAATCTTGCGGGAGGATCATCAAGTGTAATCCCAGTGAACTTTTCATTCTACATGGGAATTATGTAATCTTCTAGAGCATCCCTTTCGAATCCCCAGAGCTCAGGAGGTTTTTGTCATTGGGTTGCTCCTGTCATAGGTCCCACAATCACCGAGTTGATTTCTCCTACTTTGCGACCTCTAGATAGAATAGGTTTATAGAGTTCTAAGATGTCCTATGTATCCTCATGAACAGGTGGACCATGTTTCATGTCCTACTCTTTCATGACCTATTTTCTACGGTTTTGTGAGGGAGGATGACCGTTCGGTCCCTCCTTGATTCTCCTAGATTTCAATAAAGAAGCTTTTGACCTCTATATCGACTAAGAACGATAGAAATAGAACCAAGACACAATTATCATTGAACTAGATATCAATAATCACAAATAAAATCAAATGGATGAAAATATATTTGTTCTAACATGTTCAACATGCACAAGCTACTCCCTAGTCATAGAATCGAAGTTTCTACTCCATAAATATGGAAAGACAAACACAAGACATTGCATTGTCAATCATTACAATCCAAAGAGTAATAAAATGCAAGAATATACACCCTATTTTCTTTGTAGAGTCATCTTGGCAGCCTTTCGATGGATTGGAGCATTGTCGCCGGCCTTGAGTTGCATTCCTTCTCCCCGTTTGCGAGCCTTCGGTGCTTTTTACACCCCTTGCCATTCCAGTCGTCGTCTTCCCCCCTTAGGGTCAGGCATGCTTTCCCTTATATTGGAGCAAACTTGGCTTTCCTTCTTTGTCCATGAAATCAAATTTCCTTATTTTGCGTCACCGCCACATGGCGGTGTTGATTCTACACAATTAGCCATGTGAAACTCTGGAAATCACAACTTGAAACCTGGACCTGGGAAAAGCCACAGTCATGTGAATTTCACATGGCCGACTATGTCTTCCTTTGGAGCACCATATGGATGCTGTCATTTCATCCTGAAGCATGCCCGTGTCTCGAAAACATGGCCAGAGCACGCTCGCCTTTTCTCTTGCTTCGTTTAGCATGCCATTTAGCTTCAAAAACTCCTTCCTACATATAAAAGTAACAAATGTAGATCTCTGAACTATAAAATAGCAAATAAGTACAAAGTAAAAAAAAATGCATGAAACAGCCATAAAATGCAATAATATGTTTGCTAAAACTACTCCTAAAACCCTATATGATTTGCACACATCATCAAACTGAGCTCTCAAGTGCCTTGCACTCGACCAGTCGACTGGTACACCTCAAAACTAAGGTTTGACCCAAGTATGATCTCCTCATATTTGATACTCACCCTAGGCTTAGACCTAAGCCTTCAAGCCACCTCCATCATCCTCACACCCTCAGGATCCATTCGAGTCTTCCACAACTCCTTCACCCTTTGTGCTAGCCTTCAGATGCTTCCATCGGGTTCATAATGCCATCGGGTACCCTTAGCCTAGACCTAAGACTTCGAGCCACTTTCATCAGCCTCAAGCCCTTGGTTCGACTCCATACCTCCTCACCCTTAGCCCAAGACTTCAAGGACTTCTATCAACTTTGTCATGCTAATGGGTCTACCTTTGCCAAGTGGTTGTGCCTCCAAGACTTCCATCGCCAAGCCTCCAAACTTGGGCTTTCGTTGCCAAGACTACGCCCTTGGACTTACACAACCAAGACTACACACTTGGACTTTTCCCTTTGCCAAATATCCATATTTGAACTTTCCATTGCCAAGACTCTGCCCTTCGACTTTTCCTTACCAAGTATCCATACTTGGACTTCTCAATTGCTAAGAATCCAATCTTGGACTTCCCTTGCCAAGTATCCATAATTGGACTTTTCAATTGCCAAGAATCTAATCTTTGACTTCCCTTGCCATGTATCAATAATTGGACTTCTCAATTGCCAAGAATCCAATCTTGGACTTCCCTTGCCAAGTATCAATACTTGGACTTCTCCATTTCCAACAATCCAATCTTGGACTTCCACTCAAGTCTCACTCGAGCTTGGTCAACCTTGACCTGAGGTTGATTGCTCCAACAATCTCCCCCATATGACCATGGATATCCCAATCATCCACTAGTCATATGGTCAACATATGCTCAAGCCATATTGTCACATAATTGTCAAACATCAAAACCCTACTTGAGTTTGATCAATCGTTACTTGGGCCGATTGCACCAACACCATTCTATTGGAGTGTTCTAGGACATGAATATTCATGATGGTACCCATTTTCTAGACACATTGTTGTAAATTTTTGATTTTTCAATTCACCTCCATTGTCACTCCTTATCCTTTTTATCTTAAGGTCTTTTTCATTTTCTATTTGTTTACTAAAGTTATTAAATATTTCAAATGTTTCATCTTTATGTTTTATGAATTTTACCCATGTGAACCTAGAATAGTCATCTATTATTACTGAACAATACAAATTTCCATTTAATGATTTTACTCCATATTAGTTAAATAAGTCTTAGTGAAGTAGTTCAAGTATTGAGCTTGTTCGACTTTGATTTGTTAGTTTTTGCTGGGACTTGGTTTGTTTTCCTTGTTGGCAAGCATTACAAACTTTGCCTTTTAATTTCCTTAGTTTAGGTAAGCCTCTAACTAAATTTGTTTCACTTAGTTTAGTTATATGCCTAAAGTGGATGTGGGTAGGTTTCCTATGCCACAACCAACTTTCCTCTTGCTGTGTCAAATGACACTTGAGTGACGATCTTACTAAATTGATTGAATAAATGTTTTATCCCTAACACCTTTGAGTAATATATTTGAATCTTCAATATTATTAATTAAAAATTTATTTGATAAGAATTTCACTTCATATCCACCATCACATAATTGACTTATGCTAAGTAAATTAAATTTAAAACTTTCTACAAGCAAGACCTTTTATATGACAAAATTTGATTTTAATTCAATATTACCTAATCCGATTACCTTAAGCTTGTCGTTGTTTCCAAAGGCGACTAAACCTAGGTTCTTGAGTTTTAATTTTGTGAATTTGTGATGATCTCTAGTCATGTGTCTGGAGCATCCACTATCCAGAATCCATTGATCCATTCTAGAGTCCTACATGAAAATAATTTAAAGGTTTGATTTAAATTTATTTTCATTTAATTCATCTCACCAAGTCTAGATTTTCAATACAAGTTAATATTGGATCGAGAAGTGTCGCTAGAGGGGGGGGGTGAATAGCGAGCGTAAAATTTTTCTTTTTGTTCGTTCGATATACGAGCAAGCACAGTGGAAAAATAAAAAGACAAGTTTATTTGACTTGGTTCACAACCTAGCGGTTGCTAGTCCAAGGCCCTAACGGTCCTACACCGCGTACAGAGGGCAAAGCACTATAAGATCTCCTCCTCGTTGGAGGTAGGAGACAACGATCACAAAACCGAAAGTACAAGGATGAGGCAACAAGCCTACCTCATCTTGTTACGATTAAAACAAAGAATACAATAACAAAAATATTACTTGCTACTGCTGCCGACGAAGAAGATTAAAGCTTGTTGTCGCATCGATGTTATGACGGTGTTGGAGCTTTGGCATTGTAGGAGCACTTGAGAATAATCTTGATTGATCTTTGGGTTGGAATCTGAAGGGAGGAAACTTCGCTTCCCACTTCAACTCGGTCGCTTGTTCATGGCGATCCCTTCTACGTTCCCGAAAAAAAAAAATTTATCCTTGATAAGGAGGGATTACCCAAGCTACCGTTTCATCGTCGTGCTATTCGATTAGAGTGGTTACTTGAACAAACATATTGTTCAAGCAACCAACCTCTATTCTACAAGTAGCCGCGGAATAGACGATGAACGGATCGTCGGTTTTTGCATTTGTATTCGGGGTCCAAGTAAATTTAACCACAAAACAAAACATACAACATGTGTATAATTGAAAACAATTATAGACATAAAACAAAAGAATATAAACAAACATTATACCTCTCGATCTTCTATTGTATGTCCTTCCTCCTTTTGAACGTTATGTGGGCGATGATCTTCCAAAAGTCGAAGCCTCCTAGATCACCAATCTTCCTTTCCTTGTTCACTCCGAACAAAGGAAGATCATGAAACAAAACTCTTCTCCTTCCTTTTACCGACCACCAAGCTCCAAGCTTGGTGCTTGCCGCTGGCCAAGGAGAAGAACAAGGAGATGTGGGCGCTGGCCAAGAGCTCCAAGGAACAACCCTAGCCCTTGTTTCCACTGGCCAAGGAGAAGAGAAAGAAGAGCTTTGGACGCCAGCCAAGGAGAGGAGAGGAGAAGATGGGCGCCGGCCACCTAAGGAAGAAGAAGGAAAATTTTTCCAAGTTTGTGGCCGCCTAAGCCTCAAACCCCCTTGCTGCCCAAACCCTAATCCCTCCTTGCTTCCCATTTTCCTTGCCGCCCACCTTAAGCCTCCTTTAATAGAGTTAGGCTTAAGCCTTGTTTTAATCTGCACCATTGGTTCTAGGGATTTAATCTCAACCGTCGGATCTAGAGAATTAATCTCAATCGTCGGATCTAAATATTTAATCTTCACCGTCGGATCTAGAGTTTTATTTTCCACCATCGGATCTAGGCTCCATGAGGTTTTAATAGGCCACAATAGGGACCATGAGGAGGAGTTGGATCTTGGCCACCCAATGGATCAAGCCCACATAAAGTCCAATCCATTAATGATAATCCATTCCACTAGAGGATTATCATTGATCTACCTCACCAACCCCCATAAGTTAATATGGGCTCCATATATTATTTATACATTTATCTCCCCGTGTTTAAGATCTCGAATGTCCATTGATTAATTAATTTACTGACAATTAATTAATCAACATCTATCTCCATGAGTAGTACCACTCAACCTTATCATCATGCCGAACCAAGTCCACCTGCAGGGTTTACATGATGAACCTTATGAGCTCCTCAAGGGGACATTATCATCCTAATATATAGGACACGGTTTCCTCCTATAATCAACGGCACACCATATAAATGATATCATTTCCCAACTTACTGAGCCTATCGATTTACTCTATAAATCTCTCCCATTGGTAAATCAAAGAAATGAATACTAAGTATATGTGCCCGTTATTATATCGGGATTAAGAGCATGTACAACATAATATCTGAGGTCCGATTCGATTATGTAGTCAGCAATAAATCGAATCACCTCTAAGTCGGTCCTGCTCAATACACACAAAGTGTACTAGTGTAATTCTATGGTCAAGACACACCAATACCAAATTACACTACAACCATACCAATGGTTTCTCCATAACCATCTTGGTTGTGAGCCTTTACTTATACTTTACAAGGAACTGATAACATGATCTCTCGTGTGACACTACACACCATGTTATCTACAATGTAATATATTAGACAATATGTATAACCATAAATATGCAAACAATGATCATGTGATTCTTATTTCAAAAATAAAGATGTTCATACAAAAGATAGACTTTTCAGTATACATCCCAACAGAATCCTCTCCTACTTTTATAGAGTTTGGCCTCGGAATAAGTCTCCTCATCTTTTGGAACAGATCATGAGGTTGTACCAAATTTTATCGCGAAGTGGCTGCATCAAATATTATCTATTTTTGACCTAGCACAAAAGGCTGATTCATCGCCATCAATCAACTGATGCCTTCCATCAGTCGACTGATGAGCATCAGTCGACTGCCCAATGGTCAGCAGTTGACTGCCAGCCTGGCCACTTCCTTGCAGTAAGAGGTTAGCACGAAAAATGATAAATGTGATGGTTTCTTACTATCTGATCTCGACCTAGACCTTTCACAGGAAGTCTTAGCCGGATCACCACCTACGGTCTTCCCCGTACAGAGGACACAACCTTACCATCTCTCTTCACACTCGTGCTTACCTCTGGTCCTTTATGACTTGTCGCTTTGCTTCCGGTGTTCCACCTAGGTTCTTCGACTCCCACGAAGTTCCCCCGATGTCGCCCGACCACCATGGTTTCCCTTCGGATGTCACTGACCTTCGGCTTAGCTTAATCATTTCCTGCACACTTAATTAAGCTCATGAGATAACAATATAACCTTAACTTTGAATCTTTGCCATAATCAAAACCTAGGTTCGATTATTTAGTGCCCTTGCACCAACAATTAATCCTACAGGTTTTGTGAGATGATTGTTCATTTTTACTTGATTGAATTTACTGAATATTAAAGCTTTTAAACTTGTGTTAGATTCAAGTTTAGCTTGGGCTAATCAAGTAAGTTTTTCTAAAATCGACTTCCAGGTAGTGGTGAGACATATGACCTTCTTGGATGTCAGGTGGACCACTTCTTAAGACAAAGTCGATTAAGGAATCAAGTACTTGACTCGCTCTGGACTAAGATTTGGTTTAACTAGTTGAGGACCTAGTGAGTTAGCTTCAGTTAGTTATACTCAACTTAGTGCACCAGGTAGGATGTCTCTAGCCTAGATATGAACTTCGAAGAGCTTCCCTAACTTGTTGTTAGTTCACTTTGTCCTAATACTATGTTTTCAAGTTTAACTACTTTATTTCCTATCTAGTCCATTCTAAATTGCGTAAGTAAATTAAACATGCAAGAGTTTAACTAAGTGTAGAAACAAGTAAAGTATTGGCTCCCCTAGAGTAATAGCTCAAATGGGTCTTATTCACAAAGTGGATTTGACCTTTGGGGATCCAAAATTGATTCGGTCCAACTTGGTTGACTAAGCTAGTCTTAAGGACCCATGCTTGGACTCGACTCTTAGCTTTTCAGCTAAGTAAAGACATGTATGATGACTTAACTTTGTATCTGAGTTTGGATTTATTGTACACAACTCATTGAGACCCAAGCATCATGTTGAGATACTTGGAGCCCAAAGTGAACCTTTCCAACATTCCGGTGAGATCTTCTACTTGCATTTTCATGACAGAGTTCTTTTCCTCAAGCTTTGCAACTTGAGTTGAGTCTCTATCTTGAACTTGGCAAGTCGAAGTCTTCGAGTTGACTTTCTCCTTAAGTACTTGTATTTCCTTAAGAAGTGAATCAACTCAATTCTTGGACTTAGCTAATTTTCTACCTAGGCATGTTGTGATATTGTACAACTTATCTTATAAAGGAGAGTTTACCACATCTAGTCCTTTGGAAATGAATGCGTATCCATGTCTTGTGTCGAACTCGGACTCAAACTTAGACTCAGAGTTTTATTCGACTTTGGACTCGTCGACTGCCATGAATGCGACGAAGCTTTTCTTTGCTTCTTTCACATCCGATTCTTCTGATGATGACTCATCCCAAGTCACTTTGAGTGCTTTCTTCTTCTTTTCCTTTCTTGGTTTTTCTTCCTTATTTAGATTCGAGCACTCAGACTTGTAATGCCCCTTACTGTTGCATTCTCAGCATGTTACCTCCGATCTTTGTCAAGGTTTGTTGTTGACCACTTTCTTAGCATCTCTTTTTGTGAACCTATTCTTCTGGTTGAACATCTTCCAGACCATGTTCACTATCTCCTCCTCTCCATTAATATCTTACTCCGATTCATCTTTGGACTCATGCTTGGCTTTCTTTCCATCTTTGCTCCTAGTCGAACCTGCCATTAAAGCTATACCATTCTCGTCTTGACTCAAGTTAACTTGTTCATGCAATTCAAGTTCGCAAAATAACTCATCTAACCTAATTAAGGAAAGATCCCTAGAAACTTTATAGGCATCAACAATGGATGTTCATAAAGTGTTCCGGGGAAACACCTTAAGTGTATATCAAATCAAATCATGATTTTCTATTTGATGTCCTTTTAAGTAAAGTCCATTTAGAATATCTTTAATCCTAGTGTACAATTGACTTGCACTTTCACCATCTGACATTTTACAATTAAAAAGCTTATTTAACAACATCTCACATTTTGCTATCCTAGTGTCATTTGTTCCTTCATGCAATTCTATCAATTTATCCCAAAGTTCTTTAGAGTTTTCGAATGACCCAACACTATTGTGCTCTTCTTTCGTAAGTCTGCATTGCAAGGTGTTAAAGGTATTTTAATCGACTTAGGCTCTTTTTCTTATGTCTACGGTCTTTTTCTCTAGATTTAGCAACATTCCCAAGTCGTCTACCGAAGTAATGAAATCTCTCCTAATAGAAAATCAAACATCGAGATCGGTTTTCAAATAACACTCCATTTGCCTCTTTCAATAACTAATGTCCTCTTCCTTAAAGAGAGGAGGGTGAACGATGCTATATCCCTCTAAATGTGACATTTTCTAATTTTACTAAAATTTATCTAATGCAAAATTTTACTAGAATGAGAAAATTTACACTAGTGCAAGATTTAAATTAAACAATATTAAGACAAGATTAACAAATGTAAAGAAAACTTAATATAGTACAAAAATTAAAGAAAGAAAGACAAATGTATAGAGAAAATTTTTGTATGCTCACTTTAGTTGTTTCACCAAAATCGGAGAGCTCCCGTGCTCTGATACCAATTGTAGGATCCTTACTACTAAGAGAGGGGGGGGGGGCGTGAATCTCGGTGTTTACAAAATCTTCTTTAAAAAAAAACTTTTCTTTTTATCTTTTTTAAAACAAGAGTTATGCAACAGAAATAAATAAAAATAAGTTCTCAAGGTTTTTTTACTTGGTTTGCAATCCTAGTCGGATTGCTACTCCAAGGCTTGTGACTCTCCGAGAGTCACCTTATCGGGCAATACAGTAAAAGCCCCTTTGAATTGAGAACTTTCGATCTCGGAGGATTTTTCTTTTACAATGATACAAGGATAAGGTAACACACTATCTATCCTTATGAAAGTACAAACAAAGTGAAAGATACAAAAGCAAATTAGTAAACCGACACTTGTAGCTGGGAAATGAAGCTTGGAGTGTCAGTCTTGCGGAGTGATGGCATGAGGAAGCTTTTGCAAATGATGAACAATAGTGAAAACACTTTGTGGTATATCGAATACTTAATTTGGACTTGACCCTCCATTTCTTTTGTAAGCTCTTTCAAGTCGACTAGAATACCCTCCAATCGACTCCAAATCAGCTCATTTTTTTGGTATTTTGGACTTTCCAATCGACTGGACCTGGTCAAGTCGACTCCATGTCAATTGGCTCCGCTCCTCTATAGTTTTAGAATTTTCCTATTCGAGTCACCTGAACCCAGTCCAATCGACTGGGCCATCTTGGTTGCACAATCTCCAATCGATCGATAGATCCTCTTCCCATCTCAGCATCCAGTCACCTGAACCTGGTCTAGTTGATTGGATTGGAGGCGCCTGAACTTTGTCTAACCACTTGAAGACCTACAAAACTAGATTAGCACAAAATAAAATATAATATCATTTGGTAGTAGTAATACTGCTTGATCTCGACTTTCAAGTCCAACACAGACCCTTCGTCGGATTGATGCCTAGCTTTGTCCCTACTGTTAGTATTAGCTCTTAGTGTCAATCAATTATGAGATGATTGGTAAGGGAAACTCATATTTCACAATAAAGGCAAAGGTTATGGTTATTGTATTTACTGTTGGATCGAGAAGCGTCGCTAGAGGGGGGGGGGTGAATAGCGATCGTAAATCTTTCGTTTGAATTCGTTCGTTAAGACACAAGTAAACGAGTAAGCACAGCAGAAAATAAAGTGACACGTTTATTTTACTTGGTTCACAACCCAGCGATTGCTACTCCAAGGCTCAATTGGTCCTAGACCGCGTACGGAGGGCAAAGCACTATAACATCTCCTCCTCGTTGGAGGTAGGAGACAACGATCACAAAATCCGAAAGTACGAGGATGAGACAATAAGCCTACCTCACCTCGTTATGAATAAAAATAACGAATACAATATTAAAATATATTACTAGATGCTGCTGCCGACGAAGAAGATCTGAGGTTGTAGTTGCGTCGGCGTTATGACGGTGTTAGAGCGTTGGCGTTGTAGGAGCACTTGATGAATAAACATGATAATCTTTGGAGTTGGAATCCACCCCTCCTTTTATAGATTTTGGCCTCTGAATTTGTCTCCTCTTTTTTTGGAACAGATCATGAAGTTGTCCAAATTTTATCGCGAAGTGACCGCGTCAAATGTTATCCGTTTTGACCTAGCGCAAAGGTTGATTCGTCGCCATCAGTCGACTGATGCCTCCCATCGCCGATCGATGTGCATCACCGATCGCCTAACGCCCGGCTTGATCGCACCTAGCCACTTCCTGCGAAGAGGTTAGCTCGGAAAATGATAAATACGACGGTTTCTAACCGTCCGATCTCGACCTAGACCTTCCATAGGAAGTTTTAGTCAGATTGCTGCCTACGGTTATTCCCGTAAAGAGGACACGACCTTACAATCTCTCACTCACACGAGCTTTCCTCGATACTTACCTTGTAGCTCTTGCTTCCGACCTTCCACTCAATTCCTTCGGCTCCCTCCGAAGTCACTCGAGTGTCGCCCGACCACCGCGGCTTCCTCTGGGTGTCGCTAGTCTTCAACTCCAGCTTTAGTACTTTTCTGCACACTCGATTTAGCTCGTGAGATAATGATGTAAACTTAACTTTGTGTCTTTGCCATAATCAAAACACAGGTTCGATTATCTAGTGCCCCTGCACCAACAATCTCCCCCTTTTTGATCTATGGCAAACCAACACAAAGTTAAGGAAATTAAAGAATAAAACAAGTATAGTAGATGATGAATGCCATTTCCAAAAACTCCCCCTTAACCAAAACTCTCCCTTAACCCTAGGTGAGTTTTGAAAGAGATACTTAGGTTTTCAACATCAAATTTTGTATTTTGTGTTACTCCCCCTTAACTTTCGCTCTTCTCCCCCTTTTGCCATAAATCAAAAAAAATTTAGGGTTTTTGTATAAAATAGGGTTTTAAAAACAATGTCATTTTTGCATGTATCTAGATAAATCAAATATGAGTCCAAGCATGCGTCTAGCAATAGTTAGATAGATTGGTTCAAGGTGTCCCTCTGCACCAATAATCTAAAGGTTTATAATATAACCCTTAAGGTTAGTTTGCTCTCCCCCTTAGTCAAATATATGAAGTATAAGAGATGTAGGGGGCGCTAAACTTTGGCCTAAGAGTTGTTAAGTACAATAGTTGAGAAAATAAGTAGTATTTTGAAGAGATTGTTTAAAGTATATTTCAATTAACCTTAACATCTCACCCATTCTATGTGTCTCATAATTTGTTCACCTTATATGTTTTGTGAGATGATTTTAAATTGATTAAAGATAGTCAACCTTGGGTTAGATTCAGATTTAACCTTTAGATCGTTAAGTAACTTTTCGAGAAACTGGCTTCCAGGTCGTGGCGAGGCACAAGGCCTTCTTTGATCGGACAACGACCACTTCCTTAGACAAAGCCAAATTCAAGAAAATATCACTTAAGTCACTTAGGGTTACTTCTTGGTCTAACTAGTTTAGGATATGGCGAGGTAGCTTCAGCTAGTTACACTCGGTCAAGTGCACTAAGCTAGATACGCCTTATCTAGCTCGAATACACGAGACTTTGTTTCCCTAACGTACTATCATCTCGCCGCATCCTGATACTATGTTGTCAAGAGTTGACTAACCATTTTCCCTATCTATCCATTCTAAAAATTAAAGTAAAATATGCAATGGTTTTGCTAAGTAAGCGGGTATACTATTTTAGTGTTAGCTCCCCCTGGACCATTGAACCAATATGGTCTATTCAAATAATGAACTTGATCCTGGGGAATCCAAAACTTATTAGTCCTTATATGTGAGTTCAATAAAACCTTTGGGACCTATGCTTGGACTCTTTGATGACTACAATTTACGATAGACATATAAGACCTATTCGTAGTCTTTGACTTAAATCCGAGTCCGACGTTGTTGTAGACGGCTCTTTGGGTTCCAAGTAGTCGATTAAGGTTCTTAGATCCCAACGTGAACTTTTCCAACCTAGCCTCAACCTCTTGAACTCGGTCTTTCAAGAGAGAATTCTCCTCCTCAAGTTTTTCAATTTGGGTTGAGTTTCCCTCTTGAACTTGACTAGTTGAAGAGGTTAGAGTAGCCTCTTGCTTGAGGGTTTCAACCTCCTCAAGTAACGACTCAACCCTAGACTCGGACTTAGTTAATTTCCTATTAAGCATTTTAATTGTATTGTAAAGCGTATGAATTAGTGAGCGGCTAACCTTAATTTTCTCTTTTGGTCTGACTTTGAGTTGCTTCTTGAAGTAGTCCTCGAGTTCGGAGTCGGTGTTGTAATTGGATTTGGATTCGGACTCTAACTCGGACTCTTCGGGTCTGGTCATGCATGCTATGTCGCCGCCTTCTTCGTTGTCCCATGTTGCATGAAAAGCCTTCTTTTGATTTGATTTGAATTGTGCCCTCTTTTGATTCTTTAGTAGCCTCCTTTCCCTCCGAACGATCTTCCACACTACGTTCACTATTGCTTCCACCTTTTCGGATTCGGACTCTAATTCGTCATCGGGTTTGAGTCCATCTTCTTGCCTGGTAGGTGGCTTGCTTCTTTGTCCTGCAAGTAGAGCAATACCT
Organism: Wurfbainia villosa; assembly: GCA_025175895.1. Taxonomy (NCBI): domain Eukaryota; kingdom Viridiplantae; phylum Streptophyta; class Magnoliopsida; order Zingiberales; family Zingiberaceae; genus Wurfbainia; species Wurfbainia villosa. Next base: position 93,288,611 of record CM045989.1, read on the forward strand.
CTCTCGGCCCGGACCACGTTAGTTTGCTCATGAAGTTAAAACTCAGAAAATAATTCATCTAACCTAAGCTTCGAAATGTCCTTAGAGACCTTGTAGGCATCGACCATGGATGCCCACAAGGTAGTCCTAGGAAATGAATTAAGAACGTACCTTAGTAGGTCACGGTTTTTGACCTTGTGTCCGATGGTGTGTAGGTCGTTGACAATGTCCTGGACGCGGGCGTGTAATTGAATCGCCGTCTCGTGTTCCTGCATCTTAAGGTTATACAACTTATTGAAAAGAAGGTCACGTTTACATACCTTAGCATCGGACGTTCCTTCGTGTAGCTCGATTAATTTGTTCCATAGATCCTTGGCACTAATGAATGGTCCGATGCGGTTGAGTTCCTCCTTGGACAAGCCGCATTGCAATATTTGGGTTGCTCTTGCATCGGCTTCGATTTGCCTCTTGGTTGCATTTGTCCACTTGTTGAAATCCAAGGGCTCTCCTTGATCATTTGTGGGTAGAGCAAAGCCGGTTTGGATTATTATCCAAGTCTCGACTTGTGTTTTCAAGAAACACTCCATCCAACCTTTCCAATAATGGAAATCATCTCCATTAAAGAACGGAGGTCGGGTGGTGCTATACCCCTCAATGTGAGCCATCAAGTATCTTGCAAAACACGAATAAAAACCAAAGGGAATTCCAAGACTTGGTCTTGGATTAGTAATGCGGGAAATAAATAGGAAATAAATAGAATTAAATGAGAAAAATAAGAAACTAACAAAAACTAACAACTTACGACCTTCGATGTCCACGAAAGGGTACTAGACGTTGGATTTTGGGGCTGGAAATGGCTTGTTATGAGGGTAAACCCTAGTAAGAAATGTAGATCTCTCAGAGGGTAAACCCTAGTAAAAAAATACGAATCGAAAAATACGAAAAGAAAACCAAAACGAGCTAGATCGGTGGTTTCACCAAATCTTAGCGCCCCCGCTCTGATACCAATTGTTGGATCGAGAAGCGTCGCTAGAGGGGGGGGGGTGAATAGCGATCGTAAATCTTTCGTTCGAATTCGTTCGTTAAGACACAAGTAAATGAGTAAGCACAGCAGAAAATAAAGTGACAGGTTTATTTTACTTGGTTTACAACCCAGCGGTTGCTACTCCAAGGCCCTATCGGTCCTAGACCACGTACGGAGGACAAAGCACTATAACGTCTCCTCCTCGTTGGAGGTAGGAGACAACGATCACAAAATCCGAAAGTACGAGGATGAGGCAACAAGCCTACCTCACCTCGTTATGAATAAAAACAACGAATACAATATTAAAATGTATTACTAGATGTTGTTGCCGACGAAGAAGATCTGAGGTTGTCATCGCATCGACGTTATGACGGTGTTGGAGCATTGGCGTTGTAGGAGCACTTGATGAATAAACTTGATAATCTTTAGAGTTGGAATCCACCCCTCCTTTTATAGATTTTGGCCTCTGAATTTGTCTCCTCTTTTTTCGAAACAGATCACGAAGTTGTCCAAATTTTATCACGAAGTGGCCACGTCAAACGTTATCCGTTTTGACCTAGCGCAAAGGCTGATTTCGTGCTATCACGATCGATGCCTCCCATCACGATCGATGATGCATCACGATCGATGTGCATCAGCTTGATCGCCTAACGCCCGTGATCACACCTAGCCACTTCTGCAGAAGAGGTTAGCTCGTAAATGATAAATACGGCAATCCAATCTCGACCTAGACCTTCCAAAGGAAGTTTTCGTCGGATCGCTGCCTACGGTCATCCCCGTAAAGAGGACACGACTTTACAATCTCTCACTCACACGAGCTTTCCTCGATACTTACCTTGTAGCTCTCGCTTCCGACCTTCCACTCAATTCCTTCGGCTCCCTCCGAAGTCACTCGAGTGTCGCCCGACCACCGCGGCTTCCTCCGGGTGTCGCTAGCCTTTAGCTCCAGCTTTAATACTTTTCTGCACACTCGATTTAGCTCATGAGATAACGATGTAAACTTAACTTTGTGTCTTTGCCATAATCAAAATACAGGTTCGATTATCTAGTGCTCCTGCACCAACATTTACTTCATTGATGTGCCATTTGAATAAATATAATAATATCCTAGGGTAGTTGGTTCTAGTCTACGACATATCAAGTTGGTGACTTGATAGTGAGATACTGTAGATATATATTTAGAACACTACTGGTAATTGTTCCTAGTCAAGTATTAACATACAACGATAATATTAATATGTTGAGACTAACATGTAGGTCAATTGATAATTTAATCTCACAAGTCATGGATATAGGATATCAAGTGGACACATGAGTATATATTAGATAATATGTACTGAACTGACTTGCCATGAGAATGTTTCATGGATTATCAAATGAGTGGCAAACATTATCATAGTGGCTATTAGTATGAATAGTCCTTAGACCTGAAATCACTACGGTTCCCTACATAAGGAGTTGTATACTTGGGTATCAATAAACGTCACCTGTAATAAGGTGAACTATAAAGTCAATCACTGGGTATGCAATGAATTATGTAGAGGGATATGAATGATAGAGATGAGATCTATCCCTTCCATATGATGGAAGTGATATCTGTGGGCCCCTTGATAAAGTAGGACTACTAAAATGCATGGTCATGCTCAAATAAGTATGAGATATTGAGCTCATTTGGTTAAGGTAGTCTACTTGGAGATCAAGAAACACAAAGATTGATAAGAGGATGACATGGTCTATGCCTCATTGATTGATCAATCTAGATATCAAGGATAGAAGGATTGAGTCATACAACATAATAGTCACAGAAAGATTTTGTCGGATCTCGACATTCTTATCACTTGGGTAGCAATGATGCATTGCTAGATGTCACTCATTACTTATGTTCCTAAAAGGGGTTTTAGAGACATTGCCAACGTTACGAGAACCTATTGAGTCACACACCAAGAACATGTTATTTTGGAGATGGTTCATTTTAGTTTGACTAAATGAACCATTAGGCTATTGAATTGGAATTATTAAGTTAGACTCATTGATTGGGCTGAAACATGAGTTAGACTCAAGTTGGATCAATTTGAGTTAGACTCAAATTAAACCAATTGAAGAAGATGAATGGATATTCATCATGCATGATTAATGTGGATTAATCATACATTAAAGGTGGAATACAAAAGGTTCCAAAACCTTTGGTATTCACAAGATGAATATAAAAGGTTTTTGGATTATTCTTTATGAATGAAGAAAAAAAACCTTTGTTCTTCTTCTTCTTCTTCTTAGCCAAAACTTTTATTGGGCTAAGACACCTGTTGAGAGTATTGGGAATACAATCAAAGTCCTACATTGGTAAGAAAAGGAAAAGATCTTGTGCTTATAAGATGAAAAGATATCTCCATTTATATGAGGCCTTTTGGGTAGAGGCCAAAAACAAAACCATAAGGGCTTAGGCCCAAAGTGGATAATATCATATCATTGTGGAGATATATGATTCTTATAGGCACTAACAACACCTTGTGTAGTGTTTCTAGCACAACTCTTCTTTTCTCCAAAAGAGAGTGTTTGTGTGGATACCATAGAGGTGTGACCATCCTGATCGTGCTGAGATCCATTGAAAAAGGTTACTGCCGGGATTGTGAAGGGCTACATATCGAGGGTAATCTCTCAACTAGATGTAGTCGTAAGAATGACATGTTTATTATGTATACACATGGATCTCTAGAGAGATCCAATTTTCCGCTGAATTTTGAGATGTGTTTTTTGCATAAGATCCCTACACCCATCTAAGGACTCAACCTCACCTCTTTACTCGAGGCTCACTTGCCAGTTGTCCATCTAGACTTACCTTGCTTGACATATGATCTAACCAACCAGGGCTTCATGCCACCTATCTGGTCTCCCTGACCCATCTAGGCTTCCTACAGACTGTCCGATCTCCCTGACCCAGTTGGTCTTCTTCCAGATGTCTGGTCCATTCAACCCATCTGGACTTCATGCTTGGTATATGATCCTCCTGATCTGTCAAGACTCTTGGCTAGTATCTGATCCACATGACCTACCTGGACTTTCCTGTTAAGCCTGGACACTTAACATGCATATTAGATCAAAAGATTAACAAAACATTAACTATGGTTCATACATCAAAACTTAGGAGTGGTGCTCTCTACACCAACACCTAGGAGCCGCAAAGCTTTTTGAGGTACCTGCCCTTCTGTCGTGCTAGCTCTCGGTTGGGTAAAATGCCCCCTATAATTTCCCTCCTTCATGTTGGCTATGAGATCGACTGGCGGGGGGCCCTTGGAGTGAGGGTATCACCTTTTAGCATCAATGTATTACATCATGTCATGACATATAGTATGACACACAAAATATCACAAATGTGTAAGATAAAAGGGGTTTTAGAGACATTGCCAACGTTACGAGAACTTATTAGGCTAGCACGCCGTCACACACCAAGACACATGTTATTTTGGAGATGGGGTTCATTTTAGTTTGACTATATGAACCATTAGGCTATTGAATTGGAATCATTAGTTAGACTCATTGATTGGGCTGAAACATGAGTTAAACTCAAGTTGGATCAATTTGAGTTAGACTCAAATTAAACCAATTGAAGAAGATGAATGGATATTCATCATGCATGATTAATATGGATTAATCATACATTAAAGGTGGAATACAAAAGGTTCCAAAACCTTTGGTATTCACAAGATGAATATAAAAAGATTTTGGATTATTCTTCATGAATGAAGAAAAAAAACCATTGTTCTTCTTCTTCTTCGTAGCCGAAACTTTTCTTGGGCAAAGACACCTTGTGTAGTATTTCTAGCACAACTCTTCTTTTCTCCAAAAGAGAGTGTTTGTGTGGATACCATAGAAGCACGACCATCCTGATCACGTTGACATCCATTGCAAAAGGTTACTGTCGGGATTGTGAAGGGCTACATATCAAGGGTAATATCTCAACTAGATGTAGTCGTAAGAATGACATGTTTATTATGTATACACATGGATCTCTAGAGAGATCCAATTTTCTGCTGCATTTTGCGATGTATTTTTCGCATAAGATATTTACACCCACCTATAGACTCGAGCTCACCTCTTCACTCGAGGCTTACCTGCCGGTTGTCCATCTAGACTTACCTTTCTTGACATCTGATCTAACCAACCAGGGCTTTATGCCAGCTATCTGGTCTCCCTGACCCAACTAGGCTTCCTGCTGACTGTCCGATCTCCCTGACCCAGTCGGTTTGATAAGAACGATTATTTAGTGTCGCAATACCGTTCCCAAATTATTTACCGAACCCCCTAACTACACTAATGCAGTATAGGACTGACTCGGGTCATCTCCCAACGAACCTAATGGCTGGACATTTGTTTTTAAACAGAAGTAAACACTGGGGGTTTTCACAATTTATCAAAACAATCAAAATGCAAAATCAAAAGCAAACATGGGAATTAAGCATGCAAGAAGTAAATCTAACTACCAAATAACAAGTAACAAACAACTATCCTAATGCGCAAAAGTAAGTGATCACGCACCGCACTGTCACTATACGGTACAATGATCGAACAAATGTGAACAATTCAACCATGCACCGCACTGTCACTATACGACACAGTAGTCAAACGATCCAAAAACTAAACTAATAGAAAAAGCGACCAAGCAGCCTTTGTCACTACTACTACGGCCGATGATCAAATAAATGTGAACAATTCAACCATGCACCGCACTGTCACTATACGACACAGTAGCTAAACAGTCACTAAAAACTGCAGTAAAGGAAATGCAATAAACGAAAGCAATTCAACCAAGCACCGCACTGTCACTATACGACACATTGGTCGAATATAAATGAAACTATCCTAACAACTAAAACATAACACAAATAAAACTCTAACTACGACCCGAGTTAAAACACAAGTTAGAATACGTAATAAAATACAAGTTAAACCAGATTAAAATACAAAGTAAGATACTAGTGAAAACACAAGTTACGAACACTAGTAAAAACACAATTCAAAGCCCTTTGGTGAAAGCACATATTAATAACACTAGCGAAAACACAATTGAAAACACTAATGCAAACACAATGTAATAACACCGGATAACACAAATGAAAACACAAGTGCAAATCTGAAGAAAAACACAAGTGCAAATACAAATGAAAACATAATGAACCAACAGAATAAAAATTAATCAACTCGTCTACAACTCCCGGAAAGGAACCACCTCTCCTCCGGTTACCAACGACAAATCTGGGCGGCTCCTCGGCTTCAATGGCGCGGATCTTTCGGGAATAATCCTCACGAAAGTTGGAATGGTGGAACGGATCATCGCTCTGATGGACTTCGGATCGCCGCTACTACTACGGCAGAGAAGGTACCGAATCGTGATCGCTACAAGTCTTCACCGATGTTGGAAATAGGGTTCACGCCGAATTTAGAATTGAAGGGCCGCCTGAACCGAATACATGCCGCCGCTTACTACGGCAGTGAGAAGGTCACACCACCTTTCGCGACCACGCCCAACCGGGTGGCTCACCGTTGCTAAAGCGCCAAGAGAACGCCGAAGATGGATGAAAACCCTCGCTCGGCAAAGCCACCGTCTCGCCCAACTCGAACTTGACTCCGCCGACCAAGGGAAGGATCTTCGGATGGAGATGAAGGGGCGCCCGAGTTACCTGGAAAAGCGCCAAAAACGCAGCGATGAAGCCGCGCCGCACGTGAAAAGGAGAAAAACTATCGGAGAAGATGAGGGAATAGGAAATAGCACCGCCACGGCCAAGGAAGGGACCGGCGGTGCCGGGCGTGGCGTGAGAAGAAAAGCGGCGTGCGATTGGGGAGGCTGCGCGATTTTGGGAAGAAGAAGAAAAACTGCGGTCTCTGTCTCTCCGCGTGAAGCTAGATTGATTAAAGGGATTTTGTGAGCCGTCCGATCATTTCGCCCCGCGATCTCACCGGCCCAAATAGAGCTAGGTTAAATGAGTCCAATTAATCTCCTAAGAAGGTCGTGATCCAACGGTTGTGATCAATCTGATTTCAAAAGGATGGATCTGATCCGTCTGAAGGTATAATCACAATCCAACGGTCCGGATGAACGACCAAGACGTGTAGATCTTAATGTATGGGCCGGATCGCTCCAGATCTAGATGGATGACTCAGAATCAATCAAATTCCTCGGACGGTCTATAATGCTCAGATCTGAACCCTTGATTTAATTTGCCTTCTGATCTGGATGAAGGGCTCAGATTAAATCATCTTGAAATATCCATTATGACCCCAGATGAAGCCATATTTAATCTAACTCGAGTCTAGTCTTGTGGCTCATCTCGATCTCCTACAAATAAAGATAAATTTTGCATATAAGTCTAAAATATAGGAGAATTTACAATTAGGTCTAAAAGATGATCCAACTCATAAAATATGTAAATAATCAATAATTAAACACACGAGAGGATTAAAACGATGATATTAAGGACCGAAATAATACAACAAAGTGGAAGTTATCAGTGTTCTGCCAAATGTTCGGTCCAGTCGACTCATCTGGACTTCATGCTTGGTATATGATTCTCCTGATCTGTCAAGACCCTTGGCTAGTATATGATCCACACGACCTACCTGGACTTTCCTGTTAAGCCTGGACACTTAACATGCATATTAGATAACAAGCTTATCCTATAACTATGGTTCATACATCAAAACTCAGGAGTGGTGCTCTCTGCTACCGGGGAGTCACAAAGCTTTTTGAGGTACCTTCCCTTCTGTCGTGCTAGCTCTCGATTGGGTAAATTGCCCCCTATAATTTCCCTCCTTCATGTTAGTTATGCGAATGACTGGAGAGGGGGGGGGCTTGGGGTGAGGGTATAACCTTTTAGCATCAATGTATTACATCATGTCATGACATATAGTATGGCACACAAAATATCACAAATGTGTAAGATAAAAGGGGTTTTAGAAACATTTCCAACGTTACGAGAACCTATTGAGTCACACACCAAGAACATGTTATTTTGGAGATGGGGTTCATTTTAGTTTGACTAAATGAACCATTAGGCTATTGAATTGCAGACTCATTGATTAGGTTGAAACATGAGTTAGACTCAAGTTGGATCAATTTGAGTTAGACTCAAATTAAACCAATTGAAGAAGATGAATGGATATTCATCATGCATGATTAATGTGGATTAATTATACATTAAAGGTGGAATACAAAAGGTTCCAAAGCCTTTGGTATTCACAAGATGAATATAAAAAGATTTTGGATTATTCTTCATGAATGAAGAAAAAACACCATTGTTCTTCTTCTTCTTAGCCGAAACTTTTCTTGGGCTAAGACCCCTTGTGTAGTGTTTCTAGCACAACTCTTCTTTTCTCCAAAAGAGAGTGTTTGTGTGGATACCATAGAGGCGCGACCATCCTGATCGCGCTGAGATCCATTGCAAAAGGTTACTGTTGGGATTGTGAAGGGCTACATATCAAGGGTAATCTCTCAACTAGATGTAGTCAGAAGAATGACATGTTTATTATGTATACACATGGGTCTCTAGAGAGATCCAATTTTCCACCGCATTTTGCAATTTGTTTTTCGCATAAGATCCTTACACCCACCTAAGGACTCGACCTCACCTCTTCACTCGAGGCTTACCTGTTGGTTATCCATCCAGACTTGCCTTGCTTGACATCTGATCTAAACAACTAGGGCTTCATGCTAGTGGTATAGTCTCCCTAACCCAACTTGGCTTCCTGTTGACTATCCGGTCTCCCTAACACAGTTGGACTTCTACCAGATGTCTGGTCTAGTCGACCCATCTGGACTTCATGCCTGGTGTATGATCCTCCTGATCTGTCAAGACTCTTGGCTAGTATCTAATCCACACAACCTACCTGGACTTTTCTTTTAAGCCTGGACACTTAACATGCATATTAGATCAGAAGCTTATCCTAACTTTAACTATGGTTCTTACATCAAAACTCAGGAGTGGTGCTCTCTGCACCAACACCTAGGAGCTGCAAAGGTTTTTGAGGTACTTGCCCTTCTGCCGTGCTAGCGCTCAGTTGGGTAAAATGCCCGTTATAATTTCCCTCCTTCATGTTGGCTATGGGACCGACTGGCGGGGGGCCCTTGGGGTGAGGGTATCACCTTTTAGCATCAATGTATTGCATCATGTCTTGACATATAGTATGACACACAAAATATCACAAATGTGTAAGAAAATAAGGTTTAAAAATACCTAAGTCTTCAATCTAATCACTATCATCTAAAATTATATTAAATACCAAATTTAACATAAGAATGGACAATCTCCCTTGAGTGTTTAAAAAATCCAAACTTAGCACACTATAAACCCTATGCTAATGTGCTAATTATAATCAAAATTTTTAAAACTTCTATTTCCATTGGCAGATCTTAAGATCCTTTAGGGTAAAATTCTAAGTTCATTTTCAAAGTATCATTATACCTCGAAAATGTCTTAAAATATCAAATCTACTATAGTTAACTTACTTATCTTTCTACTCTAAGTTGACACACCTTTACTCATTTAGTCTGAAGGGAACATACTCTTAGGAATCTAATACATACTAGAGCTTCTAGCGATTTTTAGATATTTACTAGGGATAACCTCCCTTGATACCTTCCTAATGATTCTTCTAGACTTCTTAGAAGCCATAGTCATTATACTCTTATCAAGGTCAACTCTAGGGATGACCTCCCTTATAACCTTTGTTGTATTAGAGAGGTGCCCTGAGGCAATCACCTTAGATGTTATTAATAAAATTCATTATTTAAGTGTACATTCTATATGTATTTGATTGGATCTCAAACTCATTAGCCCACAATATAATACATAGCATGAGAGAAATTCTGATTGGATCACGATAAGTGAGTATCTCATCATGAGTAATTATGTAAGTATTGAAACCATCCCTAGTCGATGAATTAATGAGATTGGACATCATGAATTCTATAGACTAGCACATGTTATGATCCTTAGTCTATCCAAGTATTCGGTACTCATTGAATGGAAGAATAGGGATGCTGAGAGTGAATATATGGATGCTAATTAGGGTAACTACTTCATTAGAGTGACCAGCTATGAGACTTCATATGGTTATTCTTGTCAATGAAAATCTCATTGTAGCTCAAGTACGAGCTTCCTTAGACTTGAGGTACACAAGTCATCTTGATCATGACAACTTATATTTTGACTTCTTCGTAGCCATCTCCATAGGAGGTGTCACTCCTGGTTGATTGTGTATAAGTCAAAGTGATCGAAGATGTTTGAATATTGAATAGAGGATTCACCACTCTTGTCAGGATTGTTACTCATAAGTCATTGACCAAAGCACACATGTTAAGAAGAATGGTCTTCGTGGACACATGTAGGGAGTAACATGAATTCACAGGACAAGGAAACTAGCTTGGGCTAAGTGTGACGTAGTCAACCTAGTGGGGATGAGCACATAGATCATGTTTTGAACCAAGTGGGTATAGGAAGAGTGAAAGGAACAAGACACCAAATAACTGTAGCTATTGAAGGGTTTAGAAATGTTCTGGAGTCCGCTTAGACTTTTTAGTCAATTGAGGGTCATGATGTACTACTAGATGCCACTCATGATCTATTCATGATTAATGTTTAATCATGAATGACCAACATAGTGATGTGAGCAAAACATATAGGGTTTTAGGAGTAGTTTTCGCACACATCTCGTTACATTTTATCCTTGTTTCATGCATATTCTACTTTATTTTGCATGCATTTCTTATTTTCTAGTTCAAAGATCTACTCTTGTTATTTTTGTGTGCAGGATGACATTTTATAGGTGAAACAACACACTTTTAGAGCAAAAGGGAGGCATTCACTAGGTGGAACAGAGGCGAACATGGTTGATTGTGTGGATTCCACACGGCCGGCTGTGTGGATTCCACATGGCCGTGTCCAAACCTCGAATCCAGCCATCCTAGTGCCCCACATGGCTGACCATGTGGATTCCACATGGTCATGTGGCGCTAGGGAGTTTTGAGCGACTAGGGTTTTCGTGGGATTTATGAAGAGCCAGCTTCACGTCTATAAAAAGAAAGGCATGCCCAAACCCAAGGGAGGAGACCAGACGACTAAGACGACAAGACGGTGCTCTAAAAAGCACCAAAGACTCGTAACAGGGAGGAAGGAAGCAGCTAGGAGATCAATCTTGGCACTCCGGCATTGTGGAGAACAATCAAGACACGCATATTGGCTAGGACAGAAAGTATCTTCTTTATTTTCTTGTTCTACTTTCATTGTAATTATGTTTTCTAAGATGTCTTGTGTTTATTCTTCCTTGTATATGGAGTAGATACTTCTATTCTAGGATTATAGAGTAACTTGTGTTTGTGGACATGCTAGTTCAAATAGTCATTCATCTCCATTGATTCTATTTGTAATTGTGTGTTGTTGAGATTTATGAAGGTTATAATTTGATTCTAATTCTACTATGCATAGTCCATACAAAGGGTGATAACCTTCATATCAAAAACCTAGGAGAATCAAGGATGAGCCTTGCGGGCATCCTATCTCTCGTAATCGTAAAAGACAGAATATGATAGGACAGGATATGAAATAAGATCCGCCCCTACATAGGGAATTATTAGGACATCTTGGTACCTCAATAACCTATCTTAGCACAAGGTACAAAGTAGGAGAAATTAACTCTAGAAGGGTTGAGGGACCTCAGTGACAGAGGACTCACAACGATATCAATCCCCTGAGCTCTGATGATTCGAAAGGTAAACTTGGTTAGGAATAGGTAGCTCCCGGTAGAAGCAAAAGTTCATCAAATGCATAATGATCCTCCCTCAAGATCATAATTAGAGATCTCAACGCACCTAATTGATAGCATGTTCCACGATGCACAAGTGAAATCGAAGTCCTAGAATCCCTTTTTGAGAACTTTGACCAACCTTCCCTTCCTCCGAGTGACACCGTACTTGGGTTAGGACTACCTTCAACCTCACAAATATATACTCTTAGGAGATTAATTCTGAACAACAACATCCACTGGACAGACGATATTTGAATATCAATCTCTGTGGGATCGATAATCTTTTATTACTTGATGACATTTGTGCACTTGCAAGCGTTGAGCGTGAGCGCTTGCTTTGAGTCCTCAACGATCCTCGTCAGAGATTTGATAGTCGTGCTCATGTGAATCAAGTTTTTGGTGCTATTGCCGGGGACTATTGATTCGATATCGAATTGAAAGTGGTTAGCTTCGATCGGACTTAGGTTGAATTTTCTTTCTTATCTTATTTCATTACAATTTATTCAGTTTTAGATTTTTTCTATTTAAATTTAGTTTAGCTTAATTTTAGTAGTCACATTACATTTTGCTTTAGTTTAGTTTTTAGGTCTTCTTCACATTGTTCAATGCGTTAGAATTCTTTTATTACCTGTTTATAAGTAGTAGGTGTTCTCCCAATTGCACAACTTGGTTCGTTGTATGCATCGACGATTAGGATCAAAAAATTTGCTTCCGATAGACCCAGAAATAGAGCGAACCTACCATCGCAAAAGAGATGAGCAAAGAAGCATGGATGACCAAGACACCCCTTTAGTGAACCTAGGTAGCTGACCTCTACGGGACTACGTAGCCCTGAGTGCTAGAGAGTATAGGTTGAGTATAGTTGGACCATCCATCTCAGCTAATAACTTTGAATTAAAACCTGCACTCATACACATGGTCCAGTAGAGCCAAATTGGAGGAGCTACAACTGAAGACCCGAACCGGCACTTAGAGACATTTTTAGAGATATGCTTGACATTGAAGTTCAATAGAGTGCCTACTGATGCGATCCATCTGAGACTATTCCCATTCTCACTGTGGGACAAGGTGATGACATGGATACACTCCCTTTTCTCAGGAAGCATCACCACATGGGAGCAGTGTGAGCAGAAATTTATGAATAAATTCTTCCCACCAAGTAAAACTGCCCACATGTGCCACTTGATTACTAGTTTCTGTCAGAAGGAAGCAGAGTCCCTGTTTGAAGCCTGGGATTGCTACAAAGGGATACTCTATCAATTCCCCCATCATGGTCTAGAGAATTAGCTTGTGATCCACATATTCTATAATGGGATCATATATGCCACTAAAGTTTCCCTTGATTCTACTGCAGGAGGAGCGTTAATAAATAAGACCATCGAGGAGGCAGAAGATCTAATCGAGGAGGTGGCCGAGAACCACCACCAATGGGCTTCCGAGTGTAGTCACCCAACACCTACAGCCGGTAGATATGTTGTCAACTCCATCAATCATTTAGCAGCAAGAATGGATGTGCTAAGCAGACGGTTTGACTCTCTAACCCCGATTTTTGTGTGTGCGACCAATTCCTGGGGAGAGGGAGTAGCAACATATCAGGAGGACTACTATGGAAGGTAGAGCAGCTATGAGGAGTAGATTGAGCATGTTGATGCAGTTGGCGACCACAATCAGAGACCCAACAACCTATATTCTAGCACCTACAACCTCGGATGGAGGAACCACCTGAACTTTTCCTATAGGAATAATTTGGGGACTTTCCAATAATCGGGAGGATATGGGCAACAGCTGGGTAGTGGGCAGCAACAACTGTCTAACTCTAGACTTGAATCAATGATTGAAGGCTTCATTGCTACCCAATCAAAGGCCAATGCAGAATTCCAGTGGCAGCATCAAAGAGCCGAAGAGGCACTTAGGGAGTTGAAGGCCTCTGTTGATGGACACACAAGACACACAAAGATGTTGGAAATGAAAGTTGCCCAAATCTCCAATATCGTGTCACAACCCATGGACAATTCTCCCCTACTATCCGAGCAAAGCCTGGTTAAAGGAGAGGGGCGTACAATGAAGTAGTAGGTCAGAAAAGCAAAGTCACTAAGGGGTGTGCAACCATGATTTCAACCTTACCAAACCAAGCGAAAATTAAAGATAAGATTCCACCCAAGTTTGAAGACCCTGGTGATTTTTTCTTACCCTGCATGATCCATGGGGAGAGTGTCGATGAAGCTTTATGTGACTTGGGATCGTTTGTTAGTGCTATGCCCTATGCAATCTATAGGGAGATGGGGCTGAGTGGGTTACAACCGGCTGGCCTGGCTATTCGTATGGCGGATGACACGGTCAGAGAACTAGTTGGCATGCTCGTGGGCGTCTCCGTGGTAGTTGAGAGTTTTGTGATACCCACAGACTTCATTATATTGGACACATAACCAAACCCTCAGAATCCATTCATCTTAGGGAGGCCCTTTCTGGCAACTGCAGGAGCATGCATAGACGTGAAGGAGCACAAAGTCTCCTTGGAAGTGGATGGCGAGATTGTCATATTCAACTTGTTAGAGTGTAAGGCTCCATTCATAGATGGGTATACTTATTGCAAGATAACAAGTACCCCCCTAGAAGGTGAAGATTCTAAGATGGATGAATGGAGGTTCACGGAACCACCTGAACCCAGCTAAAGCGATGGAGTGTGGTCGAGCTAAAAGACCTTAAACAAAGTGCTTCTTATGAGGCAACCCAAGTTTATTTTTTTTATTTTATTGCATTCATGTGTATAATTTAGACTTTAATTTATGGTCATTAACATCCTTGCAAATAGTTTATGGTCAGAAAGAACTTGCTAGGTAGAAACGAGATTCCTTTTTGAACCCTCAGTAAGAAGCACGGGCAGTCATGTAAATTTCACATGGTCGTGCCCAATGATCAGAAGCACACACGATGGGGCATGTGAAAGATTCGGACCATGTTGCACTCTAGGAGAAAATCAGGGTCTCACACGGCCGACCATGTGAATTTCATACGGTCGTGCCAAATTTCAGACTCTCTCCTGGTGTCGCACACGGCTGACTGTGTGGATTCCACACGACCGTGTCGAGTGACTTTAAAAGGTGAAATGCCATGTGTTTTCCCCCAAATCTATTGTGCACTTCAAACCCTCTTGCCCTAGCCATGCGAAATCACCTTCTCCAACCTCCAAGGACCCTCTCAAACCTCAGAGAAGCTCTCAAGAAGCCACGATGAGGAGGACTAAGCATGTGGCAACGAGGGCTGCCCCTTGAAGGCCAAGATCAAGGGTAAGAGATGCTCGTTATGCTCTAGAGGAAGGTAATGCTTCCCCAAGCATCTTATGTCATAATAACGAGCATAGGGATAGATTTAACTTGCTTTCCAATCGTAAAATCACTGCTACTAGGTATTTGGATGAAGCTCTTTTAGAAACCCTAGGTTTGCTTAGGGATGTACAAGGTCTTTTTGCAAAAATGGGTTGAGGAGAGATCACGGGGGTGAGCTGCCCAACCTACCCTTGGACAATCTTGGAATTTTTAATTTCATTAGAAGTGGAGATTTTGACGGGGAGAGATAGTGAAGAGGATAAGATTACTTTTTGGCTTTTTAACATTGAACATGAGTGGATGTTGGACTAATGGAACTCGTGTTTCGGATTTCCTAGTGGAGGAGAGAGGAGAACCTCTAATGAGTTCAATGCAAGATTATTTTGGACAGTGCTAACCGGAGAAACCTCTTATGCCCCCTCTAGAGCTAAGGCATCCCGGTTACAAAACCCTATTTTCTGGTGCATTCACCGAGTTATGGTGAGTACTATCTTTGGGAGGGGAGAGAGTGATGGAGTGGTAAGAATGAGTGAGCTCCTTTGCCTATGGGACATGCTACAAGAGAGGAATAACATTGATGTAGGGTCCCATTTCATTAGACACCTAGTGAAGATGAGCAAGGTGGCAAGGGGAGAGATTATTTTGGGGGGATCGATTACCCACATTTGCTAAAAGATGGGGTACGATTATACCGCATTAGATAGAGCAGAGGGGAGCCCTAGTATCGATCTAGGGGTGTGCATGACTATGAAAATGATTATGAGAGAGGGGCACTAGTTTTTCTTTGTAAGGAAGAACTTGCCACCCCTTAGGCTCCCCAACATTGATCGTACCACCATCACCAACAACGCCAACTGGCGATTGAACCGAGTAGTGGAGTCCCCACCACATGTGGGGCCTTCCACTAAGACACCCCTCTCACCCCCTACTCGTCACTCTCCCTCGAGTCCACATAGGTATAGGAGTCCCCCTAGTCCACGCCGATAGCCTTCACTTGCACCTCCTTCTTTTTCTACTTTTGAGCAGGATGTAGGTATGTCTGCCTACGATTTTTTTGAGTTTCAATCGCTCCTCAATGACATATATGCCGAGTAGC
Source organism: Wurfbainia villosa (assembly GCA_025175895.1). Taxonomy (NCBI): domain Eukaryota; kingdom Viridiplantae; phylum Streptophyta; class Magnoliopsida; order Zingiberales; family Zingiberaceae; genus Wurfbainia; species Wurfbainia villosa. Next base: position 93,304,830 of record CM045989.1, read on the forward strand.
AAACACAGAGGTAGCGATGGGAGGAGCAGGGCACCTACACATAGGCAAAATTTTAGGGCCTACGGGAGCACTTCCAACGAGCTGACGAGTTCTACAGCGAGGCCCGTGTCTATTTTTAGGAGGTGGCTGCCCATCGCCAGGAGGAGGCTACCCATGGCCAGGAGGTTCGGTAGCATATGCGTGCCATGCAAACATAGTGGGCCAGGGAGGAGGAGCACAGAGCAACCTCTGCATCCACTAGTTCCCAGATCGACCATATGTACATGTAGCATCAGCGACTGAACATCATATTTTCCCAAGAGCCTGACATGCCGAGACTACCAGACTTCCCACCTCGGCCACCATATTAGAGGTATTATTTTACTTAAGTCTGGTGGACCCGAATTTCGATATGTCTTTCTTCCATGCAGTAGTTTCTTTCTTGACATTTAGGTTTAGTTTTAGTTTGCATTCATTTGTCCATGCATGGAGTATCTAGTTTTCTTTTAGCACTTAGTTTTTGCCATCTTTAAGCTACCTCAGTAATATTTTTATAATCTCTTCACGAATTGCTCCCATAGATAGCTTAACTTCATTTATCTTTTGGTATTTTATTTTAGTTGTTTTAATGAATGTTCTAGACTTGCAGTGGTTAGCTTTTATCTTTCACTCACACTTGATGAAAATTCTGGAAGGGAGAATCTATAACATACATAGTTATGATTCATCCCAATAGTCTAGTACTTTGGAATCCATAGGTGACTCTAGATTTAGTATTTTACTTATTGGAGATGCTCGGATTGTATAATCCCATTTGGAAAAATCTAAATACCAGTGAGCTAGAGAGGAACAAAGATCCTTGAAAAAAAATAAAAAAGAGAGAAAAAAAAGAGAGAAAGAGAAAAAAAAAAAGAGAAAAAGAAAGAGTGTTAAAAATAGTTGTCATAGGTGGAAATGGTTAGGTGCCCCTTTGAGACCGAGTTAGGTTACTGGGAAAACACCTACCAATTATTGGATCGAGAGAGTGCCGCTAGAGGGGGGAGGGGTGAATAACGATCGTAAAATCTTTTTTCTTTGACATTAAAACCAAAGTAAGCACAGTTGAAGGAAAGAAAATAAAAGAAAGTAACAATTTTTGTTTTTACTTGGTTCACAACTGAAAGGTTGATACTCTAAGGCCCCACGATCCTAGACCACGTACGACGGGGCAATCTACTAAAAGTCTCCTCCTCGTTGGAGGTAGGAGACGACGATTACAAAACCAAGGATAAAGGAAGTGTTAGGATGTATATTTAAAAATCTATCTTTTGTATGAACATCTTTATTTTTTAAATAAGAATCGCATGATCATTGTTTGCATATTTATGGTTATACATATTGTCTGATACATTACATTGTAGATAACATGGTGTGTAGTGTCACATGGGAGATCATGTTATCAGTTCCTTGTAGAGTATAAGTAGAGGCTCACAACCGAGATGGTTTTAAACAAACCATTAGTATGGTTGTAGTGTGATTTGGTATTGGTTTGTCATGACCATAGAATTACACTAGTACACTTTGTGTGTATTGAGCAGGACCAACTTAGAGGTGATTCAATTTATTACTGACTACATAATTGAATCGGACCTCGGATATTATGGTGTACATGCTCTTAATCCCGATATAATAACGGGCACATGTACTTAGTATTTATTTCTTTGATTTACCAATAGGTGAGATTTATAGATTAAATCAATAGGTTCGGTTAGTTGGAAAATGATATTATTTACATGATATGCCGTTGATTATTGGAGGAAACCGTGTCCTATATATTAGGATGATGATGTCCCCTGAGGAGATCATAAGGATCATCATGTAAACTCTGCAGGTGGACTTGGTCCGACATTATGATGAAAAGGTTGAGTGGTACTACTCATAGAGTTAGATGTTGATTAATTAATTATCAGTAAATTAATTAATTGACAGACATTTGATATCTTAAACATGGAGAGATATTTGTACAATTAATATATGGAGCCCATATTTATTTATGGGGTTGGTGAGGTAGATCAATGATAATCCTCTAGTGGAATGGATTATCATTAATGGATCGGACTTTATGTGGGCAAGATCCATTGGGTGGCCAAGATCCAACTCCTCCTCATGGTCCCTATTGTAGCCTATTAAAACCCTCATGAAACCTAGATCCGACGGACATGATTAAAAAAAGGTTTGGGTGAAATCTATAAAAGGGGGGGCCAAGGCTTGTGCAGCATAGGGGAATTGGAGATTCTAGGGTTTGCTCTCCATGGCTTGGGCGGTAAGAAACACAAGGGGATTAGGGTTTGGGTCAGTGGCAACAAGAGGGTGATGCTAGGGTTTTCTCCTCCTTTCTCTTTGCCGGTGCTAGGGTATCCTCTTCCTTGGGTTTTGGACGGTGCCACATCATCTTTTCTTCATCCTTTGGCCAGCGGCAACTAGGGCAAGACTTTGCCCTTCTTTTCTTTAGTTGGCTAGCTCAACTCCTTCTCCATCTCCTTAGGGCCGGTGGCAACCACAATTGGTTTGTGGTTGTCGACACAAGTAAGGAGAAGAAGGGAGAATTTCTTCCCTTTGTTCGGAGTGAGCAAGGAAGGGAAGAACGTGATCTAGGAAGTTTCATCTCTTGGAGGATCGTTGCCCACACAACATCCAAGAGGAGGATAGGAAATACAATAGAAGACCAAGAGGTAAACAAGAGGTATAATTCTTGTTTTGGTTTCCTTTTGTTTCTTTATATTATGTATGTAATTGCATGTGGCTAATTTACTTGGACCCCGAATATAAACACAAAATCCAGCGATCCGTACATCATCTATTCCGCGGCTAATCGAGGGAAAGAGTTAGGTTGCTTTAACAACAAGTTTGTTCAAGAGACCACTCTAATCGAATAATACGATGATGGATCGGTTGCTTGGGTAATCCGTCATCATCTTGGATTATTTTTTTTTAATCTGGGGACATATATGGGATTTCCATGCACAAGCGACCAAGGTGCAAAGCGAAGCTTCGATTCTAACCTTCAATTGCTATCAGAGCCACGATTTTCGATTTTATGTGTTTAGGATTCGGTTACTTTTATGCACTTATAATGTATTGTATGTGCTGGATGATAGTAGGATGTACGTAGGCTAACTTTTTAGTTGCAGGTATAAGATCCAACTATTATGGCTATATGTGTGTGTATGTGATTGGATGTGTGTAATTGTAATATTATTTGAATCCTTGGGGTTGATGAGGCTAGTATTTAATTTTTGTAATTAAGTAAGACATTGTTTAGCCACTCTTTTATTTTAGTTTACTTTCGATCTAGATTTCATGTACACTCCTTCGTGGAGTATAGGATTGATGGATGTAAATTAAAATAATTGTTCTCAGCTCGGATCTCCGGATGGCTTGTACATGGTGTATAGAGGAGCGGACGAGATGACGACACGATGGGAGGCATATTGGAAATCAAAAGCCATAATAGTTGGAAAATATTTTTTTTCATATTTATTTCTTCTTGTTTGATATGCATGTTGTGTACAAGGAAAATTCCTCATTTTAAATTACTAAGTGGGAGAAGGATATTTTTTAAAAAATTCCCATGACCTTTATTACGATTTGACATGTGATGCAAACAAACTTGCGCGCCGGCTCTGAGTGCCTTTCTCCCCATCGGATGAGTTTGTTTTGCGGATCACAGGGTCAAATATGGTTACAGGAAATTATTTAGGAGTGTGTGTACTTCCTTATCGTACGGCACAAAATCCGAGATAATTGCCTTGGTATCGAGTAATGGTGAACACTTAAATGCAAATAAGAGTATCCTCCCCATCGGAGTCACTGCTTTTATTTGTAGGGCCGAAGAGGAACCAACTATTAATTTTATTTGTCAAAAAGTTAGGTTGACAGGATAATAAAATTAATGGGTAAAACCTCCTCTTACAAATGTAGAATTCATATACGTCCATGTAGGATCGTTGGTGGCCGGCTAGAGGGGGGTGAATAGCCCTCTTTCATGCGATGATGGAATTCGCTTCTTTGATTGTCTACAAATTCTATTAGCGCAAGCGGAAATGTAAAAGCTAAAGTAAAAACAATCCAAAGAACAAACAAGAATATAAACACTAACAAAGGATATAACGTGGTTCACGACCTCGCCGCTAATCTATGGTCCGATTCGTCTCCGGTGAATCACTCCGAAACCAATCCACTATTGGTCTCTCCCTTTAGCCCAAGCAAGGTGGAGGTAAACCTTTACAAACCAAAAACACTCTTTCTTACAATGGATTTGAAATAAAAGCAAGAGAAAGAGTTGGAAGCTTGTGGGGCACTTGGATGATCACTCAGAGCATAAGCATTACCCATCTACAAGCCCTCACCCTCTCTTTTTATAGAGAAGAAGCAATTCTTCCCATTGAGCACTATCAGTTGACTGATGCTTTCATTAGTCGACTGATGTCGACTCCAACAGCTTCTGACTAGGTCGGATTTGGGGGATTCGCGGCCGCTTTCTCCAACAGTCGGATAATCAGTCGACTGATGCTTTCATCAGTCAACTGATGTCGACTTCTAGTCGAGTGTCCCGTGAGTGTCGACTTTCAGCTTGAGTGCCAACTCGCTCGCGTTCGCCCTGCATAGTTAAGCACGTCATCAGCTTCCTTTACAAATGTCGAATCGATGTCGATTGATCCATCACCACACTAGTCGATCGCCGATTGAGCCGATCGCCATGAAATGATTGGCAAATGCCGATGCTTGACTCTCAAACTTAACATCCGTTTGAGCGTCCGACGGTCGGGTAAACCTCAACCCTTGCGGTCGAGCCTCCGACACTCAACTATAAAGCTAAGTTCACCTAATGAGCTACTTACAATTCACTCATTCTCTCATCTCACTTGAAGTCCCTCGCCGAAGCTCACTTCGTTCGTGGCCACGTCCCTCGGCAGCATCAAGCGCACAACTCTACAATGCTCCTTCGCATCTCTTGCCCTCGAAGTCTGCTTCCTTGGCTTCGCTTCAAGTCATCTCGTTCGGCGGTCCCTCGGCAGCATCAAGCGCACTACTCTACAATGCTCCTTCTCCGACTCAAGCATGAGGTCGTGAGTGGTGACACTTGCCTAAGCTCCATGTTCGAATTACTAAGTCCTGCAAGACTCCAACGCACATATCAAATCCAATCATCCTAACTTAAACCCTTTGCCAAACACATCAAAACCATATCACATGGGTTGATTGCCCTAACAATCTCTCCCTTTTTGATGTGTGGCAATCCGTTTAAGTTAGGTAAACAAATAACAATAACCATAAGCAAGGAAAGCATGTAAGTAAAAACATGAGTATAACAACTCCCCCTCAATCATGCAACTCCCCCTTAAGACATGCTAAATTCCCAATTAGCATCATTAACTTAAACCTTAACAATTCTCCCCCTTTGACACCATCAAAAATACTATCCAAATGATATATAAGCATGGCATCAACTCTAAAGAGGAAAAATACCCTAAAACCAAATAAAACCTGATAAAATCAAATTACTGTGCTCGTGCACAGTACATTAGTCGATTGGTTCAGACTACCAGTCGACTGGCACACAGTTTTCAGCTTTTCTGATTTTCTAGATGAATTTCAGAAATGCACTAGAAAATCCAAAAAATTCAAAAAATCGTGAAATTTTGGAAACATATTTATTTTAAGGTCCTTTATCAGTGAAAAATGAGTTTTCATGAAAATTACCTATATTTTCAAATATTTTCTAAAAATCCAAAATTTTCAAAAAAAATTGGTTTTTGATCAAATTTGTATCAATGTTAACACCTAGTTTTGCTTTAGATTGTTTCAAAACATGAAAGCACAAATTTAAGTAATAAATTGTTTTAAAAATATATAAAATATCCAATCATGATCTTTGGGCAATATGTCTATGAATTAAACATAAGCCTTCTCTATGATTGGTCTATTATTGCTATTTTGATACTTAAAATGACCATATAAATGCCATAGACATTAGTGGACCATTTGTATCATCCTAACATCTCAGCCATACTATGTTTTCAATCAAAATTATCCTTATGGTGAATGTGAGATGTTCCTAAAAGTATTTATGTACTTAACCTTAAAATTCATGCAATTCTACCCATGGTTAAGTATCATCCTAACATACCACATGATCATAAAAATCTATATGAATTAATTTCACATTATGATCATGAAACACATGTATCTATCAATTTGTATTCATGAATTAGATATAAAAACATGACAATAAGTCAAGCATGATTTAAACTATTTATGGGTGCATTATCATCACCCAACACTATTTCAAAAATTTTGTCCCGCCATCCTAAGTCAACCAATTAACATGATATAGGTAAAGTCCACATGGTTGACTATCCTAGTGTTTTCCTAACCCTTAAAGATAGATTTAGGAACCCAAAACAAGTTCTTTCCTATAGGGTTCACTAAGTATTTCTTAGGGATCCATTTTCTATCAATTGTCTTATTTTTTCTTTGACCCCTAGTAATCAAACATTTATAGGCCTTTTCATTTGTATTATAACCTAGGCCTTGTTGGTGCAGGGGCACCAGATGATTGAACCTGTATTTTGATTATGGAAAAGACGCAAAGTTAAGATTACATCATTATCTCACGAGCTGAATCGAGTGTGCAGAAAAGTGCTAAAGTTGAGCTGAAGGCTAGCGACACCCGGAGGAAGCTGTGGTGGTCGGGCGACACTCGAGTGACTTCAGAGGGAGCCGAAGGAATCGATTGGAAGGCCGGAAGCGAGAGATACAAAGTAAGTATTGAGGTAAGCTCATGTGGTTGAGCATAAGTGAGGTCGTATCCTCCTTACGAGGGTGGCCTTAAGCGTAGATCCGACCAAAGATAACCCATGGATGGTCTAGGTCGAGATCAGACGGTCAACGACCGTCGAAATTATGTTTTTGTTGAGCTAACTTTGACATGCAACAAGCATCAGTCGACTACCAGCTTGGAGCACTGATCGCATCCATCGCCGATCGCTTACGATCAAGACTGATCGATAGCCGCATCACGATCGATGATGGCCATCACCGATCGGGTGGTCAAGGATAAGCTACGAGGAGTCAAGTCTTATCACCTCATTCCAAGGTGCTTTGTACCCATTTGTGATTGGTTGAAGACCCATTCGATGAGGGGCTCAAAGGCTATAAAAGGAGGGCTTGTTCTAGGGTTTTTCATCAACTCAAAAGCTTCCAAGTGCTTTCGATACGCTATGAGTCTCCGACATTCCTACGATGAAGCACTGCCGAGACGACGACTCAAGCTCCAAGATTCAAGTCTTCAAAAGTCGTCGGTATAAGCTTTAATTTGTATAAGTTATTATTTTTATTTTGAGCTTTATATCGTATCAAGGAGAGGGGAAGTGTCCCTCTACCTTGAGTCCTTCTTGAGTTTTGTATTCGTTTAACTCCTACCTCCAACGAGGAGGAGTTTGTTTAGTGTTTTTCCCTCCGTGCATGGTCAAGGACCACTAGGGCCTTGGAGTAGTAGCCGTAGGCTATGGACCAACTAAAAAACCCATTGTCTCTTCTGTTTTACATTTACTTTCCGCTGTGTTTACTCTTGTCTCAACGAACGATTTCGAAAAAGGGTTTTATCGCTATTCACCCCCCTCTAGCGATCCGCTCGATCCAACAATTGGTATCAGAGCCGGGGCGCTCAGATTCAGTGCAACCACTGATCGAGCATTTTTCTTTTCATATTTATCATTTTAAGATTTCTCCCACACTACTAATCCAAGACCAAGTCTTGGTACATAGTTTTTGGTTGTGTTTTTGCAAGTACTAATCGCCTTTGGAGTACCTCACGATCAAACGAGCATAACTTTTGCTACAAGTGGACTCACAAAACGTTCTACCCACCAAATCAAAGCTCTCTGAGAGATCTACACTTCTTATGGGGGTTTACCCCTGTAACAAGCTATTTTCATCCCCAAAAATCGACGTTTAGTACCCTTTTGGGGACATCGAAGGTTGTGAGTACTTACTTTTTGTTTAGTTTCTTATCTCTTTGTTTAACTTTCTATTTCTCATTTATTATTTTTATTTCCTGCACCACTAATCCAAGACTCGAGTCTTGGCAAGTTTTTTTTTGTGTTTTTTTGTTTTGTGTGTGCAAGTTTTTCTTTATGGCCCACATTGAGGGGTACAGTACCACCCGACCTCCGTTCTTTAGCGGAGATGATTTTCGTTACTGGAAAGGTCAGATGGAGTGTTTTCTAAAAACACAAGTCGAGTCTTGGATAATCATCCAAACCGGCTTTGCTCTACCCACCAATGATCAATGTGAGCCCTTGGATTTCAATAAGTGGACCAATGCAACCAAGAGGCAAATCGAAGCCGATGCAAGAGCAACCCAAATATTGCAATGCAGTTTGTCTATGGAAGAGCTCAACCACATCGGACCCTTCATCAGCGCAAAAGATCCGTGGACAAAACTCATAGAACTACACGAAGGGACTAACGACGCGAAGGTAAGTAAGCATGACTTACTACTTAATAAATTGTATAACCTAAAAATGCAGGAATGTGAGATGGCAACACAACTACATACTCACATCCAGGACATTGTCAACGGCTTGCACACAATCGGACACAAGATCGAAAACCGTGACCTCCTAAGGTACATTCTTAATTCATTTCCTAGGACTACCTTGTGGGCATCAATGGTCGATGCCTACAAGGTCTCTAAGGACCTTTCAAAGCTTAGGTTAGACGAATTATTTTCCGAGTTTGAACTTCACGAGCATACTAATGTGGTCCGGGCCGAGAGAGGTATTGCTCTACTTGCAGAACAAAGAAGAAATCCATCTACCAAACAAGAACATGGACTCGAACCCGAAGACGAATCAGAGTCCGAATCCGAAGAGGTGGAAGCAATAGTGAACATAGTGCGGAAGATCATTCGGAGGGAAAGGAGGCTACTAAAGAACCAAAAGAGGGCACAATTCAAATCAAATCAAAAAGGCTTTTCATGCAACATGGGACAACGAAGAAGGTGTTGGCATAGCATGTATGGCAAGACCTGAAGAGTCCGAGTCAGAGTCTGAATCTGAATCCAACTACAACACCGACTCCGAACTTGAGGACTACTTCGAGAAGCAATTGAAAGCCAGACCGAAAGAGAAAATTAAGGTTAGCCGCTCACTAATTCATATGCTTTACAATACGATTAAATTTCTAACTAGGAAATTAGCTAAATCCGAGTCTAGGGTCGAGTCCTTGGTTGAGAAGGTTGAAACCCTCAAACAAGAGACACCCCTAAACTCTTCGACTAGTCGAGTTCAAGAGGAGGACTCAACTCGAGTTGAAAAACTCGAAGAAGAGAACTCTCTCTTGAAAGGGCAAGTCCAAGAGCTCGAAGCTCGGTTGAACAAGTTCTCGACGGGGTCCAAGAATCTTAATCCACTTCTTGGAACTCAGAGAGTCGGACTCGGATATAGCTCAAAGACTACGAATATATCTTACATGTCTATCATAAACCGTAGTCATAATCAAGTCCAAGCATGGGTCCCGAAAACTTTATTAAACTCACATATAAGAACCAATAGGTTTAGGATTCCCCAGGATCAAGTTCATTACTTGACCAGACCATATTGGTTCAATAATCCAGGGGGAGCTAATACCAAAATAGTATATTTGGTAACCTAAACCTCTTATTTTATTTAGAATGGTTAGATAGGACTATAACTCATCAATTCTTGATAACATAGTACCACGACGCGGCGAGATGATAGTACACTAAGAAAATAGAGTCTCGTGTATTCAAGCTAGATAAGGCGTATCTAGTTCAGTTCAATTGATCGAGTGGAACTAGCTGAAGCTACCTCGCCATATCCTAGACTAGTTAGACCAGGAAGTGGTCTTAGGTGAGTCAAGTTACTATTTTCTCAAAATTGGCTTTGTCTAAGGAAGTTGTCATTTTTCCAATCAAAGAAGGCCCCTGTGCCTCCTCACGACCTGGAAGCCAAGATCTTGAAAAGGTGACTTGATGAGCTTAGGATCAAATCTGAATCTAATGCAAGGTTGACCAGTTTCAAATCATTAAATTTAATCAAGATAAAATTGGAATCATCTCACACAAAATATAAGGTGAACCAATTCTAAGACACTTAGAATGGGTGAGATGAATAAGGAACAATTTCAATTCACATAATCTTTTCAAAAATGTTATCTATTTTTCAAACTATCGAGCTTAAATGTTTACTTATACTCAGACAAAACTCTAAATATACAACCTTCTAGGTCAATGTTTAGCGCCCCCTAACTCTTCTATACCTTATATACTTGATTAAGGGGGAGAGCAAACTAACCCGAAGGGTTATATATTTTCAAAAGTTATTAGCGTATAAGTATTTTGAAACTCAAAAATAATTTTATAAGTATTTATGAAAATCAAATTAGTCTCAAGACTTATATTGTTGGTGCAGAGGGTTATGCATACTACCTTTTTTGTTATCTTTGAGTAAATCGAGACACATGCTTGGACCCATGTTAGATAATCTTTATGCATACTACCTTTTTTTGTTAAAACCCCCTACTTTTTATATAAAACCCCATATATTTTTTGATTTATGGCAAAAGGGGAAGAAGAGCACAAGTTAAGGGGGAGAACAAAAATTTAAAATTTTTAAGGTGAACTTTTTGTTCTAAAACTCACCTAAGGTTAAGGGGGAATTGATTATAATGAGTGCATCATTTACATTTACTCATTTTCCACATTTTCCCTTGACTTTGTGTAAGTTTGCCATAGATCAAAAAGGGGGAGAGTGTTGGTGCAGGGGCACCAGATGATCGAACCTGTGTTTTGATTATGGAAAAGATGCAAAGTTAAGATTACATCGTTATCTCACGAGCTGAATCGAGTGTGCAGAAAAGTGCTAAAACTAAAGCTGAAGGCTAGTGACACTCGCAGGAAGCTACGGTGGTTGGACGACACTCGAGTGACTTTGGAGGGAGCCGAAGGAATCGAGTGGAAGGCCGAAAGAGAGAGCTACAAAGTAAGTATCGAGGTAAGCTTGTGTGTGTGAGCGTAAGTGAGGTCGTATCCTCCTTACGGGGATGGTCTTAAGCATAGATCCGACTAAAGATATCCCATGGATGGTCTAGGTCGAGATCTGACGGTCAGCGACCGTCGAAATTATGTTTTTGTTGAGCTAACTTTGACTTGAAGCAAGCATCAATCCCGCCTTGGAGCACTGCCCATCATCATTGCTCGCCGATCAAGACTGATCGATGCTTCCATCAGTCGACTGATGGTCAAGGATTAGCTTCGAGGAATCAAGCCTTATCACCTCATTTCAAGGAGCTTTGTGCCCATTTGTGATTGGTTGAAGACCCATTCGATGAGAGGCTCAAAGGCTATAAAAGGAGGGCTTGTCCTAGGGTTTTTCATCAATTCAAAAGCTTCCAAGTGCTTCCGATACGCTACGAGTCTCCGACATCCCTACGACGAAGCCCTGTTGAGACGACGACTCAAGCTCCAAAATTCAAGTCTTCAAAAGTCATCGGTATAAGCTTTAATTTGTATAAGTTATTCTTTTTATTTCGAGCTTTAAATCGTATCAAGGAGAAGGGGAGTGTCCCTCTACCTCGAGTCCTTCTTGAGTTTTGTATTCGTTTAACTCCTACCTCCAACGAGGAGAAGTTCGTTTAGTTTTTTGCCCTCCGTACGTGGTTAAGGACCACTAGGGCCTTAGAGTAGTAGCCGTAGACTACGAACCAAATAAAAAACCCATTGTCTCTTCTATTTTAGATTTACTTTCCTCTGTGTTTACTCGTGTCTCAACGAACGATTTTGAAAAAGGGTTTTATCACTATTCACCCCCTCTAGCAATCCACTCGATCCAATAGGCCTTTCTTATTAAAGCTAGCCCTTTGGCTCCCTATGATCATATTAAGGGTGTTGGAGCGAATGGTAAATTTTTCTAGGGCTTTGGTCAAATGGTCTACCTTTTCCCTTAACATCCTATTTTTCTCAATGCATGCATCATTAACATCAAAAGGCATATAATCATGTGAGCATGCATCATCATTATTAACATTTAAACATGCTTGCTCTAATTTATTTTCTAAGGCCTTAATTTGATCTAGCATGCATTTGTTCTTTTTCTTAGCCCTAAATAAATCTCTAGTTAAGCTATAAATCATTGAAACTATTTTCTTAGGAGTTAGATTAGTTACCATAGTTTCCCTGTCTTCTTCTTTGGATTCAGATGAGGATGGTGATGAGCCTCCCCCTTTGTTGGGGATCGATTGACCGGCTAGAGGGGGGTGAATAGCCCTCGTTCGTTGGATGCCGTATTTTGCTCGTCTACGAAAACGTTAGCGCAAGTGGAAGCAATAAACTAAGACAAGCAAATAGAAATAAAACAAAGACAATAAAAATACGGAGATGTAACGTGGTTCACGGCTACGCCGCTAATCCATGGTCCGATTCGTCCACGGTGAATCACTCCGCAATCTATCCACTAGATCTCTCCTTTGCACAAAGCTAGGTGGAGGTAACCTCTTTTACACAAAGATCACTCTTCTACAATGGAATGAAGATTAGAGCAAGTAGAAGAGTAGAAAATCGTTTAGGGCACTTTGGGAGTAGTTGGGCGTTCAAGCATTAACCCCCCAAAGCCCCATCCCCTTCCTTTTTATAGAGGAAGAGGGTTTCTTCCCGTTGACACAGGAGTAGTCAACTGATGGCATCCATCAGTCGACTGGTGCTGTAGCCGTTACCCAATAACGGCCGCTTTCCACGTTGGATACTATCCAGCGATCGCGCATCGATCCAATCGATGGCACCCATCGATCGGCCGATGTCAACGGTCGAGTCCTCAGCGAGGTCGACTCCATTACGTGCGTGCACGGTGACATCGATCATTGCCGTCCCTTAGCGATCGATTGATCAAGCCATCGATCGCCCATGCCGGCGATCGGTGATCAACTTGATTCAGCCACATTAGACCTGTCGATCGACCCATCGACTCAGAGCAGTCGACTGCCATGACATGGCAGTTGACTGGTGTCGGGAAAACTCATCCGACACTTGGCCAAATGGCCAAGTTTCACCTAAGAGCTACCCTTCCCGGGTTACAATCGCTCACTCTCATCCCTCGGAGTCCCTCGCCTTTGAAGTTCTCTTCGTTCGCGGCCACGTCCCTCGGCAGCATCAGGCGCACGACTCTACAATGCTCCTTCGCGTCTCTTGCCTCGAAGTCTACTTCCTCCGGCTTCACTCCAAGCTCCTCGTCCGGCGGTCCCTCGGATGCTCCAAGCGCATGGCTTCCGCAAAGCTATCCTTCACCGACTCAAGGCACGAGTCATGAGATGTGAAACTCGCCATGGCTCTATGTGCGAATTACTAAGTCCAGTACGACTTCAACGCACATATCAAATCAACATATCAAACTAACTTAAACCCTTTGCTACACCATCAAAACCATATTACGGCAAGAGATTGCCCTATCAATCTCCCCCTTTTTGATGTGTGGCAATCCGTTTAAGTTAGGTAAAAACATTTGATATAAATTTTAAAGGAAAGAAAGCATGTAAATATAATCATGATATAGCAACATGCAACTCCCCCTTAATCCATGAAACTCTCTATGTAAATTTCTCCCTATCATAAATTTCTCCCCCTTTTATAATTAACTTAAACATAATATTTTCTCCCCCTTTGACACCATCAAAAAGATTATTACTAAGTTAAAAACACATGGCATCAAGTCTAATAGAAAGAAAATACCACAAGTTGATTTAAAATTCAGAATTCAGCCTTCTTGGTATGATATTGGGCCATCGATCGTGGTTGGATATACGGTCGGTAGCACGTGAATTTTGGGATTTTCTGATTTTCAGACCGAATTTCAGAAATGCATTAAAAATTTCAGAAAATTCAAAAAATCATGAAATGTGGGGAACACATTTCTTTTAAGTATATCTATCAGTGAAAAATATGTTTTCATGAAAAATCATTATATTTCCACGTATTTGCCAAAAATCCAAAAGTTTTAAAAACTACTAGGTTTTTGATCATAAGAGTATCCATTTTAACACCTAGTCTTGCATCCAAAATGAATACATATATTTTAAAGTAAGAATTTGTTTTGAAAACATATGAAATATCCAACCATGATCTTTGGGCAATATGTCTATGAATTAAACATAAGCCTTCCCCATGATTGGTCTATTATTACTATTTTGATACTTTAAATGACCATCTAAATGCTATAGACATTAGTGAACATTTGTATCATCCTAACATCTCACTCATGCTAAGTTTTCAATCAAGGTAGCCTATGGTGAGTGTGAGATGCATCCTAGGGGGTATTTGTATATACTTAACCAATATGTTCATGCAATTCTATCATGGTTAAGTGTCAACCTAACATCCTACATGATCATAATGACATATATGAATTAATTTCACATTATGATCATGAAATACATGTTTTTATCAAATTATAATCATGCATTAGGTATTATATTATGATAAGCATGATTTAAACCTATTTCTCATGATAATGTGCCAAATGCCAAAATCATAAATGATGATTGCACACATACATAACAATTACATTAATCATCATGATTTAAGCAATATTATCTATTTATGGGCACGTTATCATCACCCAACACTATCTAAAAAATGTTGTCCCGTCATCCTAAGTCAACCAAAATATGATATAGGCTAGGTCCATGTGGTTGACTACCCTAGGGTTATTCTAACCCTTAAGGATGGATTTTGGAACCCAAAATAAGTTCTTTCCCATTGGGTTCACTAGATATTCCTTGGGGATCCATTTTCTAGCAATTACTTTCTTTTTATCTTATCCCCTGGCAATTAGGCATTTATAGGCCTTTTCATTTTTCTTTTCCTTGTACCCTAGGCTTTTTTTATTGAAGCTAGCTCTTTGGCTCCCAATAATCATATTTAATGTGTTAGAGCCAATTGTGAATTTCTCTAGGGCTTTGGTTAAATAATCTACCTTTTCTCTTAAAGCCCTATTTTCCTCTATGCATGCATCATTAACATCCAAAGGCATATAGTCATGTGAGCATGCATCATCATGGCAAGAAGAAACATTATCATTTAAGCATGCATTTTCTAGCTTTTGTTCTAATTCCTTAATTTGACTAAGCATGCTTTTACTTTTCTTTTTCATGCCAAATAACTCCTTAGTTAAACTAGAAATTATGGAAACTATTTTCTTAGGAGAAACTTTCGTTACCATAGTTTCCATATCCTCTTCTTCTTCTTCGGATGAGGAGGATGTAGAAGCTCCCCCTTCATTTGAGCTCTCCCCACTTGTGCTTGATTCTTCATTTGAGGAGGAGGAACAATCCGAGTCATGAAGAGCCATTAGTGCTAGGTTGGAGTAGACATGCTCTTCTTCTTCGGATGAGGATGAGGAAGCAAGGTCATCCCATGTCTTGGCTTTGAGTGCCATGACCTTCCCTTTTCCTTTTGCCTTCTTTTCTTCTTCCTTTTTCTTGCTCCCCTTCTTCTTCCTCTTTTCTTCTTTCTTTTTCTTATCTTCCTTGCTCTTGTTTAGGAGGGGACAATTATCCCTTATATGTCCCTCTCCTTGGCAATTATAGCATATGACCTTCCCCCTTGGTCTTCTATTCCTATCATGAGATTTATCAAATCTAAGATTCTTAAATGCACGCCTTACCTTCCTTACCATGTAGGCTTCTTCCGTGCTATCCATGGAGGAGGTAGAGGCTTCATCGGATGAGGAGGAGGGGACTTCCATCTTCTTCTTCCCCTTGTTCGCTATCAAAGCTACTCCTCTTGAGGGTTGGATTCTAGGCTCTTCTTGTATTCCTTCTAGCCTAGTTTCATGAAGCTCCATTGTTGAGAAGAATTCCTCCAAGGTGCTTACTTCTAAGTTCTTGGAGATATAAAATGAGTCCACCATGGAGCTCCATCTTGAGGACCGGGGGAAAGCATCTATGGCCTTCATTACCATATCCCGGTTGGAGAGCTTCTCTCCTACACTCATTAGCCCAATTAATATTTCTTTAATTCTAGAATGTAGGGAAGTTACCTTTTCTCCCTTTTCTAATTTGATGTTCGAGAGTTGGGAGCGGAGGAGGTCTCTTCTTGCTAGCTTAGCCTCCGAGGTACCTTCATGAAGCTCCACTAGCTTCTCCCACATCTCCTTAGCACTAGAACATTCCCCTATCCTATTGACTTCTTGTTGGGGGAGGACATTGTATAGGTGGTGCTTGGCCTTTGAATTTGCCAAGTATTCTTCTCTTTGCCTTTTGCTCCACCTCGATTTCTCCAATGGCTCCCCATCCTCGTTCCTAGGCAACTCGAAACCGTTTTCCATTATTAATAGAATTTCAAAGTCGGTTTCGAAGAATACCTCCATTCGCTTCTTACACCAAGCGAATTCGCCATCGAACTTCGGTGGATGGATGTTTGAGCCGGCCATTTTGAAAATTTCTTGTTGTGGTGGTTAGTCCTCGACAAGCTTTCCTTGGCTCTGATACCACTTGTTGGGGATCGATTGACCGGCTAGAGGGGGGTGAATAGCCCTCGTTCGTTGGATGCCGTATTTTGCTCGTCTATGAAAATGTTAGCGCAAGCGGAAGCAATAAACTAAGACAAGCAAATAGAAATAAAACAAAGACAATACAAACACGGAGATGTAACGTGGTTCACGGCTACGCCGCTAATCCACGGTCCGATTCGTCCACGGTGAATCACTCCGCAATCTATCCACTAGATCTCTCCTTTGCACAAAGCTAGGTGGAGGTAACCTCTTTTACAAAGATCGCTCTTCTACAATGGAATGAAGATTAGAGCAAGTAGAAGAGTGGAAAACCGTTTAGGGCACTTTGGGAGTAGTTGGGCGTTCAAGCATTAACCCCCCAAAGCCCCATCCCCTTCCTTTTTATAGAGGAAGAGGGTTTCTTCCCGTTGACACAGGAGCAGTCGACTGATGGCACCCATCAGTCGACTGGTGCTGTAGCCGTTGCCCAATAACGGCCACTTTCCACGTTGGATACTATCCAACGGTACTGGCATCAGTCGACTGATGGCACCCATCAGTCGACTGATGTCAACCAGTCGAGTCCTCAACGAGGTCGACTCCATTCTGTGCCCGTGCACAGTGACATCGATCATTGCCGTCCCTTAGCGGTCGATGATCAGCTCATCGATCGCCCATCGCGGTCGGTGATCAACTTGATTCAGCCACATTAGACCAGTCGATCGACCCATCGACTCAGAGTAGTCGACTGCCATGACATGGCAGTCGACTGGTGTTGGGAAAACTCATCCGACACTTGGCCAAATGGCCAAGTTTCACCTAAGAGCTACCCTTCCCGGGTTACAATCGCTCACTCTCATCCCTCGGAGTCCCTCGCCTTTGAAGTTCTCTTCGTTCGCGGCCACATCCCTCGGCAGCATCAGGCGCACGACTCTGCAATGCTCCTTCGCGTCTCTTGCCTCGAAGTCTACTTCCTCCGGCTTCACTCCAAGCTCCTCGTCCGGCGGTCCCTCGGATGCTTCAAGAGCACGGCTTCCGCAAAGCTATCCTTCACCGACTCAAGGCACGAGTCATGAGATGTGAAACTCGCCATGGCTCCATGTGTGAATTACTAAGTCCTGCACGACTTCAACGCACATATCAAATCAACATATCAAACTAACTTAAACCCTTTGCTACACCATCAAAATCATATTACGGCAAGAGATTGCCCTATCACCCTTCACTATAGCTCTCCTCACTTGTGCTTGATCTTTCTTGTCCGGAGGAGGAGGTGGTGTTTAGATCATCAAATGCCATCAATGCAAGGTTTGTGACAAAAGCATTTTCTTCCTCCGATGATGATGATGAGGAAGGATCATCCCATATCCTTGCCTTGAGTGCTTTCTCCTTCCCCTTTTCTTTAGCCTTCTTCTCTTCTTCTTTTCTCTTACTCCCCTTCTTCTTTTCTTCTTTCTTCTTCCTCTCTTCTTTGCTCTTGTTCAAGAGGGGACAATTATCTCTTATATGTCCCTCTTGTTGGAAATTATAGCATATAGTCTTCCTCCTCGGCCTTCTTCCCCTTTCATGAGATTTATTAAAATTAAAGCTTTTAAGTACACGCCTTACCTTCCTTACCATGTAAGATTTTTCTGTGCTATCAATGGAGGAGGAGGAGGCTTCATCAGATGAGGAGGGATTCTCCATCTTCTTCTTCCCTTTGTTGGCTACCAAGGCCACTCCCCTAGATGGCTTGATGCTTGGTTTTTCACTTATCCCTTCAAGCCTTGTCTCATGTAGCTCCATGGTGGAGAAAAATTCTTCTAGAGTGATCACTTCTAGATTTTTGGAGATGTAGAAAGAGTCCACCATTGAGCTCCCTTTCGATGACCGGGGAAAGGCATCTATAGCCTTCATTACCATATCCCGGTTCGAAAGTTCTTCTCCTACACTTGTTAGTCCAATTAAAATTTCTTTAAACCTAAAATGTAATGAGGTTACCTTTTCTCCCTTTTTAAGTTTGATATTTGTTAGTTGGGAGCGGAGGAGGTCTCTTCTTGCAAGCTTGGCCTCCGAGGTACCTTCATGAAGCTCTATCAATTTCTCCCACATTTCTTTGGCACTTGCACACTCCCCTATCCGGTTGATCTCTTGTTGGGGGAGTACGTTGTACAAGTGATGTTTGGCTTTTGGGTTTGCCAAGTACTCCTCCCGTTGCCTTTTGGTCCACCTCGACTTCTCTATTTTCTCCCCATCTTCATCCCTAGGTATCTCGAAACCATTTTCCATTATTAATAAAATTTCAAAGTTGGTTTCGAAAAATACCACCATTCGCTTCTTCCACCAAGCGAATTCCCCCTCAAACTTCGACAGATGAATATTGGAGCCGACCATCGTATTTGTTGTGCTTGTTGTGGCGGTTAGTCCGGTGACAAGCACCTTGGCTCTGATACCACTTGTAGGATCATTGGTGGCCGGCAAGAGGGGGGTGAATAGCCCTCTTTCGTATGATGATGAAATTCGCTTCTTTGATTGTCTACAAATTCTATTAGCGCAAGAGGAAATGTAAAAGCTAATGTAAAAACAATGCAAAGAAACAAACAAGAATATAAATGATAACAAAGGATATAATGTGGTTCACGGTCTCGCCGCTAATCCACGGTCCGATTCGTCTCCGGTGAATCACTCCGAAACCAATCCACTATTGGTCTCTCCCTTTAGCCCAAGCAAGGTGGAGGTAAACCTTTACAAACCAAAAACACTCTTTCTTACAATGGATTTGAAATAAAAGCAAGAGAAAGAGTTGGAAGCTTGTGGGGCACTTGGATGATCACTTAGAGCATAAGCATTACCCATCTACAAGTCCCCACCCTCTCTTTTTATAGAGAGGAAGCAATTCTTCTCATTCAGCACTATCAGTCGACTGATGTCGACTCCAACGACATCTGACCAGGTCGGATTCATGGGATCCGCGGCCGCTTTCTCCAATAGTCGGATGATCAATCGACTGATGCTTTCATCAGTCGACTGATGTCGACTTCCAGTCGAGTGACCTACGAGCTCGACTAGCTTCTGTGCCCGTGCACAGTGATATTAGTCGACTGCTTCCCTTAAGTAGTCGACTGATGTCGACTTGATCCATCAACCACACTAGTCGATCGCCGATCGACTTGGAGCAGTCGACTGGCATGACATGGCAGTCGACTGGTACCGTGCAGACATCAAACTTAACATCCATTTGAGTGTCCGACGGTCGGGTAAACCTCAACCCTTACAGTCGAGCCTCTGACACTCAGCTATTCAGCCAAGTTCACCTAATGAGCTACTTACAATTCACTAATTCTCTCATCTCACTTGAAGTCCATCACCGAAGCTCTCTTCGTTCGCGTCCATGTCCCTCGGCAGCATCAAGCACACGACTCTGCAATGCTCCTTCACATTTCTTGCCCTCGAAGTCTGCTTCTTTGGCTTTGCTTCAAGTCATCTTGTCCGGCGGTCTCTCGGATGCATCAAGCGCACAACTCTGCAATGCTTTTTCATCGACTCAAGCACGAGGTTGTGCGTGGTGACACTTGCCTAAGCACCATGTGCAAATTACTAAATCCTACAAGACTCCAATGCACATATCAAATCCAATCATCCTAACTTAAACCCTTTGCCACACACATCAAAACCATATCACATGGGTTGATTGCCCTAACAGTCCACACTATCGTGGCATACGATATTCTCGGTGTTTTGAGGTGTTGGTTGATTTTAAAATATTATTCTTTAAAGAATCAATAAATTTTTGAAATCTAATGTATTGATCTATGTGATTCTTAAGTTTTTCAAAAATGACTTTCAACCCACTTGCTGTGATAATAAAGGAGAAAAAACTTACTGGACCCAATTATGTTGACTGGAAAAGAAATCTAGATATTGTATTGACTGCTGAGGAGTACAAGTATGTACTCTTCAAAGAGTGTCCTCCTAAGCCTGCAGATGACTCTGGAGAAAAGGAGAAAGAGAGTTATAAGAAGTAGAAAAAGGCTGATGAGATGGTGCTGTGTTACATTTTGGCTTCTATGTTAAATGTATTACAACATCAACATCAAGCCATGACATGATGCTCAATCTCAAGGAACTTTTCGAACACCAGAATTGGGCTACTAGGCAGGAAGCCATGAGGAACTTGATGATGACCACCATGGTTGAGGGAACACCCGTGAGGGATCATGTTCTCAAGATGATGGCTCATTTGAATGAGCTAGAAGTCCTTGGAGCTGAGATCGATGGGGAAACCCAGATCGATATCATTCTCCAATCTCTACCTAGGATTTTTGAGCAGTTTCATCTAAATTAGAACATGAATAAGAGGTTGTATTCATTAGCGGAGCTTCTGACAGAACTCTAGGCGGCAGAGGGGCTTTTTCATCAGAGTGCTCAGGCTCAAGCCATTGTTGCTTAGAAGGTTTCGACTTCTAAGCCGAAAGGCAAGAAGAAGAAGAAACAAGGTGAAGCAAAGGTGGCGGGAGGATCTCAGGGAGGAGTGAAGAAACTGAAAGGCAAGTGCTTCACTTGCAAGCAGACTGGACATTGGAAGAAGGACTACTCCAACCGGAAGCAAAACAAAGGTATATCTTTTGGACTGGTCATTGAAATATGTTTAGCGGTGTTATCTACCAGCACTTGGTATGTAGATACGAGAGCCATTGATCATGTCTACAATACTTTACAGGGGTTCCAGGAAACCAGACGACTAGTTGAGGGGGAGATTACCGTTTACTTGGGCGATGGTACGAAGGTGGCAGCTGTTGCAGTGGGAGATGTTTATTTATCCTTTGATAGGAATAAGACTTTGGTTCTGAGAAATTGCCTTTATGTACCTTTATTTAGAAAGAATTTAATTTTAGTTTCTAAATTATTTTTGGATGGATATTGTATTTCCTTTAATGATAGAGTTGTTATAAAAAGGAATAGGGAGATTATATGTTCTAGTACGTTGGTAGGCAATTTATATACCCTTGAACCAAAAGCTCCCACGATGCAAATAGAAGTGAATAACTCATCTTCTAAATCAAATAAGAGAAAAGAACCTTCGAAAATGAACCAAACATATCGTTGACATCTAAGGTTAGGTCATATTAACCTAAGTAGAATTCAAAGGTTGATAGCTGATGGACCTCTGGGTTCATTAGTGGTGGAAGATTTCCCAACCTACGAATCTTGCTTGGAAGGTAAAATGACCAAGAGGCCTTTCAAGGCCAAGGGGTATAGAGCCAAAGATGTGTTGGAATTGGTTCATTATAATTTGTGTGGTCCTATGTCTATCTAGGATAAAGGTGGTTTTGAATATTTCATCTCTTTTATAGATGATTATTCAAGATATGGATACATTTACTTGTTGCGCCGCAAGTCTGAATGCTTTGACAAGTTCAAAGAATTCAAGGCTGATATGGAGAAACGTCAAGGTAAAAGTATCTGGACACTACGATCTGATCATGGTGGTGAGTACCTCTTGGGAGAGTTTAGGAATTACTTATTAGAGGCTGGGATTCAATCCCAATTGTCTGCACCTGACACACCCCAGCAGAATAGTGTAGCGGAGCGAAGGAATAGGTCTCTTATGGAGATTGTTAGATCGATGATGAGTTATTTTGAGTTGCCAGATTCATTCTGGGAGTATGCTATGGATACGACAGTGTATATTCTGAACTTGGTACCATCTAAATCAGTACCTTCTACTCCCACAGAATTGTGGACTGGGCGAAAGCCTAGTCTGAGACATATTCAAATTTGGGGGAGTCCAGCACATGCGCTAAAACCAGATGCTGGTAAGTTGAAACCTCATATAGAAGTGCGCATGTTCATAGGATATCCTAGAGGAATGAAAGGTGGTTTGTTTTATAGTCCAAGGGATCAGAAGGTGATAGTTATCTCGAAGGCCAGATTTTTAAAGGAAGACTATGTGATAAACCACAAGCCCATGAGTATAAGATTATTCTGGACGAATTTAGAGGGGAAGTCACTACTTCAGTATCACCAGTACAAGAGGATATACCATAAGTGATTGCACTACGTGTCACAGAGGATACATAGGTGATACCTCATCGTAGTGGGAGGGTTGTTAGTCAACATGATAGATTTATGTTCTTGGGAGAATCTTTTGATTTGGTCCCGGGCGAACACGAACCTGATCCTTGGACATATGACGAGGCAATCCAAGATAAAGATGCGGTATCTTGGCAAAGTGTGATGAATTTTGAGATAAAATCTATGGATTCAAATTAGGTCTAGGAGCTAGTAGAACCACCCAATGGTGTAAAAACCATTGGATGCAAGTGGATCTACAAAAGAAAGTGAGGAATAGACGGGAAGGTTGAGACCTTCAAAGCAAGGCTTGTTGCGAAAGGGTATACTCAGAAAGAGAGTATCGATTATGAGGAGACATTTTCACCGGTAGCCATGCTTAAGTCTATCCGGATTCTCTTATGTATTGCTGCTCATATGGATTATGACATGTTGCAGATGGATGTCAAGACAGCTTTCCTTAATGGAAGTCTTGAAGAAAACATCTATATGGAGCAACCAGAGGGATTCATTGCAAAGGGCAAAGAGCATCTTGTGTGCAAGCATAATCGGTCCATTTATGGATTGAAGCAAGCTTCGAGATCTTGGAACATTCGCTATGATGAGGTAATCTAGTCTTATGGATTTATTAAAAGTCCGGATGAGTCTTGTGTATACAAGAGATGTGATAGAAACGTAGTGGTATTTCTTGTACTATACGTAGATGACATTTTGTGCATTGGCAACAATGTCAAGGTGTTATCAGACGTAAGGGTATGGTTGTCCAAACAGTTTGATACGAAGGACTTGGGAGAAGTGGGACACATCCTTGGGATCAAGGTTATAAGGGATCGCAGCAAAAGGATGTTGTGCTTATCCCAAGCTTCATACATAGACACCATTTTGGCTCGTTTTAGCATGCAGAACTCCAAGAAAGGTTTTCCACCTTTTAGACATGGAGTTTCTTTATCTAAAGAGATGTGTCCTAGAACATCAAATGAGATAGAGGAGATGAAGCTGGTTCCTTATGCTTCGGCAGTAGGAAGCCTCATGTATGTTATGTTATGTACGAGGCCAGATATCTGCTTTGCCATGGGCATGGTTAGTAGATATCAGAGTAATCCATAAGATGGACATTGGACTGCGGTAAAGCATATATTGAAGTACTTGAGAAGGACTAGGATTATATGTTGGTATACCAGGCAGATCAATTACTTCCTGTGGGTTACACAGATTCCGACTTCCAATTAGATAGGGATAACAGTAAGTCTACCTCGAGTTTTGTGTTTACTTTGGGAGGTGGAGCCATTGTATGGAGGAGTGTCAAGCAGAAATGCATGGCGGACTCTACCATGGAAACTGAGTATGTGGCAGCCTCTGAGGCGGCTAAAGAAGCTGTATGGCTCTGGAACTTCTTGATGGACTTGGATGTGATTCCTGGTTTGCTGAGGACTATCACAAATTATTTTGATAACAGTGGTGCAATTGCAAACTCGAAGGAACCACAAGCCCATAAGGCAAGTAAACACATAGAGCGCAAGTACCAACTGATACGAGAGATCGTAAAGTGAGGAGAAGTTGTTGTAGCATTGATTGCATCAGAGAATAACCTGACAGATCCTTTCACTAAGGCTCTTCCAGCGAGAGCTTTTGATAGGCATGTGGAGGGAATGGGAATCAGATGTATGGTAGTATAAGGACAGCATAATCTTTTAGTATAAGTGGGAGATTATTGGGATGTATACTGAAAAGTCTATCTTTTGTATGAACATCTTTATTTTTGAAATAAGAATCACTTGATCATTGTTTTCATATTTATGGTTACGCATTTTGTCTGATACAATACATTGTAGATAACATGGTGTGTAGTGTCACACGGGAGATCATGTTATCAGTTCCTTATAGAGTATAAGTAGAGGCTCACAACCGAGATGATTTTAAAAAAACCATTGGTATGGTTATAGTGTGATTTGGTATTGGTTTGTATTGACCATGAAATTACACTAGTACACTTTGTGTGTATTGAGAAGGACTGACTTAGAGGTGATTCAATTTATTGCTGACTACATAATTGAATCGAACCTCGGATATTATGGTGTACATGTTCTTAATCCCAATATAATAATGGGCACTTGCACTTAGTATTTATTTCTTTAATTTATCAATGGGTGAGATTTATAGATTAAATTGATAGGCTTGTTAAGTTGGGAAATGATATTATTTACATGGTGTGTCGTTGATTATTAGAGGAAACGGTGTCCTATATATTAGGATGATGATGTCATTTTGAGGAGCTCATAAGGATCATCATGTAAACCCTGCAGGTGGACTTGGTCCGGCATAATGATAAGGTTGAGTGGTACGACTTATGGAGTTAGATGTTGATTAATTAATTGACGGACATTCGATATCTTAAACATGGGGAGATATTTGTACAATTAATATATGGAGCCTATATTTATTTATGGGGTTGGTGAGGTAGATCAATGATAATCCTCTAGTGGAATGGATTATCATTAATGGATCGAACTTTATGTGGGCTAGATCCATTGGGTGGCCAAGATCCAACTCCTCTTCATGGTCCCTATTGTAGCCTATTAAAACCCTCATAAAACCTAGATCCGACAGACACGATTAAAAGGAGGTTTGGGTGAAATCTATAAAAGGGGAGCCAAGGCTTGGGCAGCATAGGGGAATTGGAGATTCTAGGGTTTGCTCTCCTTGGCTTGGGCGGCGAGAAACACAAGCGGATTAGGGTTTGGGTCGACAGCAAAAAGAGGGTAAGGCTAGGGTTTTCTCCTCCTTTCTCTTGGCCAGCGCTAGGGTATCATCTTCCTTGGGTTTTGGACGGCGCCACATCCTCTTTTCTTCATCCTTTGGCCGACAACAACTAGGGAAAGGCTTTGCCCTTCTTTTCTTTGGTTGGCTGGCTAAACTCCTTCTCCCTCTCCTTAGGGCCAGCGGCAACCACAATTGGTTTGTGGTGGTCGGCACAAGTAAGGAGAAGAAGGGAGAATTTCTTCCCTTTGTTCGGAGCGAGCAAGGAAGGCAAGAACATGATCTAGGAAGTTTCCTCTCTTGGAGGATCGTTGGCCATACAACGTCCAAGAGGAGGATAGAACATACAATAGAAGACCAAGAGGTAAACAAGAGGTATAATTCTTGTTTAGGTTTTCTTTTGTTTCTTTATATTATGTATGTAATTGCATGTGGCTAATTTACTTGGACCCCGAAGATAAACACAAAATCGGTGATCCGTGCATCATCTATTACGCGGCTAATCGAGGGAAAGAGTTAGGCTGCTTGAACAACAAGTTTGTTCAAGGGACTGCTCTAATCGAATAGAACGATGATGGATCGGTTGCTTGGGTAATCCATCATCGTCTTGGATTAATTTTTTTTAATCCGGGGACGTATATGGGATCGCCATGCACAAGCGACCGAGGTGCGAAGCGAAGCTTTGGTTCCAACCTTCAATTGGTATAAGAGCCACGGTTTCCAGTTTTGTGTTTAGGATTCGGTTACTTTTATGCACTTACCATATATTGTATGTGCCAGATGATAGTAGGATGTGCGTAGGCTAACTTTTTTGTTGCAGGCATAAGATCCAACTATTATGGCCATATGTGTGTGTATGTGATTGGATGTGTGTAGTTGTAATATTATTTGAATCCTTGGGGTTGACGAGGCTAGTATTTAATTTTTATAATTAAGTACGACAAGTTGGTTCAGGGGTACTAGATAATCGAACCTGTGTTTTGATTATGACAAAGACACAAAGTTAAGTTTACATCGTTATCTCACGAGCTAAATCGAGTGTGCAGAAAAGTACTAAAGTTGGAGCTGAAGGCTAGCGACACCCGGATGAAGCCGCGGTGGTCGAGCGACACTCGAGTGACTTCGGAGGGAGCCGAAGGAATCGAGTGGAAGGCCGGAAGCGAGAGCTACAAGGTAAGTATCGAGGAAAGCTCGTGTGAGTGAGATATTGTAAGGTCATGTCCTCTTTACGGGGACGATCGTAGGCGGCGATCTGACTACGACTTCCTAGGGAAGGTCTAGGTCGAGATTGGACGGTTAGAAACCATTGCATTTGTCATTTTCCGAGCTAACCTTTTACTGCAGGGAAGTGGCTAGGCTGGCAGTCGACTACTGGACTTTGGGCAATCGACTGATGCTCATCAGTCGACTGATGGAAGGCATCAGTCGACTGATGGCGACGAATCAGCCTTTGCGCTAGGTCAAAATGGATAAGGTTTGACACGGCCACTTCGCGATAAAATTTGTACAACTTCGTGATCTGTTCCGAAAAAAGAGGAGACATATTCAGAGGCCAAAATCTATAAAAGGAGGGGAGGATTCCAACTCCAAAGATCATCAAGATTATTCTCAACCGCTCTTACAACGGCAAAGCTCCAACATCATCATAACGCTGACGCGATGACAAGTTCAAATCTCCTTCGTCGGCAGCAGTAGCAAGTAATTGTTTTTATTGTATTCTTTGTTTTTATTCGTAACGAGGTGAGTAGGCTTGTTGCCTCATCCTCGTAATTTCGGTTTTGTGATCGTTGTCTCCTACCTCCAACGAGGAGGAGACGTTATAGTTCTTTGCCCTCCGTAAATGGTCTAGGACCGATAGGGCCTTGGAGTAGCAACCGCTGAGTTGTGAACCAAGTAAAATAAACGTGTCTCTTTATTTTTCGCTGCGCTTACTCATTTAATTTTCTACTTGAACGAAATGAAGAAAAGATTTACGCTCGCTATTCACCCCCCTCTAGCGACGCTTCTCGATCCAACAATTGGTATTAGAGCGGCGGCGCTAAGATTTGGTGAAACCACTAATCGAGCACGTTTTGGTTTTCTTTTCGTATTATTTTTTGATTCGTTTTTTTTAGTTTTTTGTCTTCCCACACTACTAATCCAAGACAAAGTCTTGGTACACATCTTTTGGTTGTGTGTTTGCAAGTATTCTATTTTGGAGTAGTCGACGGTAAAATGGCCATATCTTTTCACACAAGAGGACTCATAAAATGCTCTACCCACCAATGATCAAGGGGAGCCCTTGGAGTTTAACAAGTGGACAAATGTAACCAAGAGGCAAATCAAAGCCGATGCAAGAGCAACTCAAATATTGCAATGCAGCTTGTCCAAAGAGGAACTCAACCACATCGGACCATTCATTAGCGCTAAAGACCTATGGAACAAATTGATTGATCTACACGAAGGGATGCCCGATGCTAAGGTATGTAAAAGAGATTTACTTTTAAATAAACTGTACAATCTAAAGATGCAGGATCACGAGACCACCACCCAACTACATGCGCAGATCCAAGATATCGTCAACGGTCTTCACTCGATCGGGCAAGCCATAGAGAACCGGGACCTTATAAGGTATTTCTCTACTTGCAGGACAAAGAAGCAAGCCACCTACTAGGCAAGTAGATGAACTCGAACCCGAAGATGAATCAGAGTTCGAATCCGAAGAGGAGGAAGCAATAGTGAACATAGTGCGGAAGATCGTTCGGAGGGAAAGGAGGCTACTAAAGAACCAAAAGAGGGCACATTTCAAATCAAATCAAAAGAAGGCCTTCCATGCAACTTGGGACAACAAAGAAGACATAGCTTACATGGCAAGACCGGAGGAGTCCGAGTCAGAATCTGAAGCCGAGTCCAACTATAACACCGACTCCGAACTCGAGGACTATTTCTAGAATCAACTCAAAGCCGGATCAAAAGAGAAAATTAAGGTTAGCCGCTCACAAATTTATACGCTTTACAATACAATTAAAGTGCTTACTAGGAAATTAACTAAGTTCTAGTCTAGGGTTGAGTCGTTACTTGAGGAGGTTGAAACCCTCAAGCAAAAGGCTACTCTAACCTCTTCAACTAGTCAAGTTCAAGAGGGAAACTCAACCCAAATTGAAAAACTTGAGGAGGAGAATTCTCTCTTGAAAGACTGAGTTCAAGAGGTCGAGGCTAGGTTGGAAAGGATCACGTTGGGATCTAAGAACCTTAACCGACTACTTGGAATCCAAAGAGCCGTGTACAACAAAGTCGGACTCGAATTTAAGTCAAAGACTACGAATAGGTCTTATATGTCTATCGTAAATCGTAGTCATCAAAGAGTCCAAGCATGGGTCCCAAAGGTTTTATTGAACTCACATATAAGGACTAATAAGTTTTGGATTCCCCAAGATCAAACTCATTATTTGAATAGACCATATTGGTTCAATGGTCCAGGGGGAGCTAACACTAAAATAGTATACCCGCTTACTTAGCAAAATCATTGCATATTTTACTTTAATTTTTAGAATGGCTAGATAGGGAAAATGGTTAGTCAACTCTTGACAACATAGTATTAGGACGCGGCGAGATGATAGTACGTTAGGGAAACAAAGTCTCGTGTATTCGAGCTAGATAAGGCATATCTAGTTTGGTGCACTTGACCGAGTGGAACTAGCTGAAGCTACCTCATCGTATCCTAAACTAGTTAGACCAGAAAGTAACCCTAAGTGACTTAAGTGATATTTTCTTGAATTTGGCTTTGTCTAAGGAAGTGGTCGTTGTTCCGATCAAAGAAGGCCCCTGTGCCTCGCCACGACCTGGAAGCCATTTCTCGAAAAGTTACTTAACGATCTAAAGGTTAAATCCGAATCTAACCCAAGGTTGACTATCTTTAATCAATTTAAAATTATCTCACAAAACATATAAGGTGAACAAATTCTGAGACACATAGAATGGGTGAGATGTTAAGGATAATTGAAATATACTTAAAACAATCTTTTCAAAATACTACTTATTTTCTCAACTATTGTACTTAACAACTCTTAGGCCAAAGTTTAGCGCCCCCTACATCTCTTATACTTCATATATTTGACTAAGGGGGAGAGCAAACTAACCTTAAGGGTTATATTATAAACTATTAGATTATTGGTGCAGAGGGACACACCTCGAACCAATCTATCTAACTATTGCTAGACACATGCTTGGACTCATATTTGATTTATCTAGATGCATGCATATACGATATTGTTTTTAAACCCCTATTTTATACAAAAACCCCAACATTTTTTTGATTTATGGCAAAAGGGGGAGAAGAGCGAAAGTTAAGGGGGAGTAACACAGTTAAGGGGGAGTAACACAAAATTTGATTTTGAAAACTAAAGTATCTCTTTCAAAACTCACCTAGGGTTAAGGGGGAGTTTTGGTTAAGGGGGAGTTTTTGGGAATGACATTCATCATCTACTATACTTGTTTTATGCTTTGATTTCCCTTAACTTTGTGTTGGTTTGCCATAGATCAAAAAGGGGGAGATTGTTGGTGCAGGGGTACTAGATAATCGAACCTATGTTTTGATTATAGCAAAGACACAAAGTTAAGTTTACATCGTTATCTCAAGAGCTAAATCGAGTGTGCAAAAAAGTACTAAAGCTAGAGTTGAAGGCTAGCGACACTCGGAAGAAGTCGCGGTGGTCGGGCAACACTCGAGTGACTTCGGAGGGAGCCGAAGGAATCGAGTGGAAGGCTGGAAGCGAGAGCTACAAGGTAAGTATCGAGGAAAGCTCGTGTGAGTGAGAGATTGTAAGGTAGTTTCCTCTTTACGGGGACGATCATAGGTGGTGATCCGACTATGACTTCCTGGGGAAGGTCTAGGTCGAGATCAGATGGTTAGAAACCATCGCATTTATCATTTTCCGAGCTAACCTTTTTCTGTAGGGAAGTGGCCAAGCTGGCAGTTGACTGCTAGACTTTAGGTAGTCGAATGATGCTTATCAGTCAACTGATGGGAGGCATCAGTTGACTGATGGCGATGAATCAGCCTTTGCGCTAGGTCAAAATGGATAAGGTTTGACATGACCACTTCGCGATAAAATTTATACAACTTCGTGATCTGTTCCAAAAAAAGAGGAGACATATTCAGAGGCCAAACTCTATAAAAGGAGGGGAGGATTCCAACTCAAAAGATCATTAAGATTATTCTCAAGTGCTCTTACAACGACAAAGCTCCAACATCGTCATAACACCGAAGCGACGACAAGTTCAAATCTCCTTCGTCGGCAGCAGTAGCAAGTAATTGTTTTTATTGTATTTTTTTGTTTTTATTCGTAACGAGGTGAGGTAGGCTTGTTGCCTCATCCTCATAATTTTGGTTTTGTGATCGTTGTCTCCTACCTCTAACGAGAAGGAGACATTATAGTGCTTTGCCCTCCGTACGCGTTCTAGGACCGATAGGGCCTTGGAGTAGCAACCGCTGGATTGTGAACCAAGTAAAAAAATGTGTCTCTTTATTTTCCGCTGCGCTTACTCGTTTAATTGTCTACTCGAACAAAACGAAGAAAAGATTTACGCTCGTTATTCACCCCCCCTCTAGCGACGCTTCTCGATCCAACACGACATTGTTTAGCCACTCTTTTATTTTAGTTTACTTTCGATCTAGTTTTCATGTACACTCCTTCATGGAGTATAAGATCGATGGATGTAAATTAAAAGAATTGTTCTCGGCTTGGATCTCCGGATGGCTTGTACATGGTGTATGGAGGAGCGGACTGTTAGTAATATATGAGAGATGTCCTAAGGCAATCACCTTATGTATGAACCATTTATATGATAAATGAAGACTCACTATTTGAGTATACATGTCTTCATGTATTTGATTGGATCTTAAACTCATTTACTGAATGTCCACGATACGATTCACATCATGAGAGAATTTGTGATTGGATCACAACTAGTGAGTATATCTACATATGTAATTGTGATGTATCAGAATTATCCCTAGTCGATGAATTGATGGATTTGGACACCATCAATTCTGTTGAGACTAGGATGAGGTATACTCCTTGGTGTATCCAAGCAGCTGATTCTCACTGGCTGGAGACATTGTGATGTCCAGAGTTAATCGTGGATGCTAGTTATGGTAACTAGTTCATTGGAGTGACCAGCCGTAAGACTTCATATAGTTCTCTACATATATAGATATGTCAATGAAGTTCTTACTGTAGCTTAAGTGCGGTGTTCCTTTGACTTGCGGTATTTAAGTCATCTTGATCATAAAGACTTATGCTTTGACATCTTAAGCAAGCATCTCTGTGGAGATGTGGACTCGGGATGATTGGGTATAAGTCGAAGTGATCGAAGGTGTTTGAATAGCCTATAAAGGATTCACCACTCCTTGCGAGGAGATGTATACCCATGGCCTCTCGTAGGATTGTTACTAAAGTCTTTGGCCAAAGCATTACATGTTTAGAGTAAGGTACTCTTCGATACATGTGCAGTAACTAGAATCCGTAGGACGAGGAAATGATACTTGGGCTAGGTGTGACGTAGTCAGCCTAGTGGGGACTGACACAATAGACCATGTCCTGAACCAAGTGGGTATAAGATGAGTGAAGGGAATGGGGCACGATTCATTCGAGCTACTGAAGGGTTTCAGAAATAGTTCTGGATCAACCGTTGATCTTTTCGGTTAATTGGGTTACTACTAGGTGCCACTCATGATCATTCTATAATTAATGGTTAATTATAGATGGCCAATATAAACCGAGAACCTATTTGGTCACACGCACAACGAGCGTAATCTGAAGGATTTAAAACGAGCTTGAGAATGAGATTCTCAGACCGAGAGAAACTAAGTTTGGTTGGACCAAACAAGAAGCGAGTATGAAATTGTTTCAGTCGCAATGGAAGCGTGGATGGGCCGTGTCTTATGAAGACATAATGGATGAACCAAAATGGTTTGGTTCTAATCCAATGGAGGAGAATAAACCAAAGGGTTTGGTTTATTTTAAACGAATGAACCAAAGTTGGTTCGGTTCGTTTTAACTTAAAATAAACCATCATGGTTTGGTTTATTTTAACTTATATTAATGGAGCGGGTTAACGGGCCTTATGGTTATGATCAAATAACCATTAAGTGAATTAGTTCTCTATAAAAGAGGGCTTAAGGGTTTGTTAATCCCTAATCCAAAACCCTAACCTAGTTTTGGCCGCCCACCTCTCCCTCCTCTCCTTGGTGATTCGGCGCCAACACCATTGTGCCTCCGCCCAACCCCTTGTGCCACCGTCTAACTTGTTGCCGGCGTCCAAGCTTCATCCGGTGATCCTCCGGCAACTCTCCGGTGATCTCCTTTGGGTTCGGCATCAAGGTGAGCTTCATCTTACCCTTTTTGGCCGACGCCTACTCCCCACCAATGCTGTCCAGTTTTATGGACAGCTTGTTTTCTTCTCGTCGGAGCATCGTTTGGACGACGTTTGGAGCTCCAACAGCACCTTACTTACCGGGGATTCGATCTCCGGTAATCCTCAGAGGTGGAGGACGAAGGATTCGTCAAACGGTTGACGAATACAACTCCGGAGAAGCGAGTTTTGAGGACTTGTCTTTGGATCCGAATTTGGATTCGGATCGTGATCCTCTCTTGATCACGTCGTCTTCAACATGAGGCTAGTAACCCGTACGAAGACGAAGCTCGTGACTTTGTGAAGTCATCCCGAAGATACTCGGCGTGGATACGGATAGAGACGATTCTAGCGAGGATCGTTCCGGTTGATGCCGTTTCCGCTACACGTGATACGAAAGGTATACGTAGTTAAATTTCCTTTTATTGCAAATTTAAATTTACGGTTATGTCTACACATGTTGTACTATGCATGCGTGTGATGTGTGTGTTGTAATAAATATAGATTTATTATTTTTATTTCTTCCGCTGTGCACATGTTTACGAAACATGTTCGAACACACACTACTTGCGATGCGGAAACCTTGAGTGGTATCGAGCCCAGGTTGTGTTTACTGACATAATCGTAAAATGGTTTCGATAGTCATAATGATATTTCTGGAAATTTTCTACTTTTGGAAAGTTAGAAGTATTTATGGAAATTTTTCAATTTTGGAAAGTCTAGAAGTATTTATGGAAATCTTCCACTTTTGGAAAGTTGGAAGTATTTATGGAAATTGATATTTTCCATAAATAAAATATTTGATTAGATTTTGGAAATTTGTTTCCTAATTTAATCATGATTTGATTTGGGAAATCAAATCTTAAAATATTTTATTTCCATAAGTAGTTTTGATGATTTAGGAAATTGGTTTCCTAAATTGACTTTTCTTAATCAACCATTTCCATAAATAAAATATGTGATTAGATTTGGAAATTTGTTTCCTAATTTAATCATGATTTGATTTGGAGAATCAAATCTTAAACATATTTTATTTCCATAAATAGTTATGACATATAAGGAAATTATATACATGACATAATTGTATGCCATGTAATTGCATTAGATGCATATCATTATACCATGCGTGTCGTGACATGTAGATGTATGTCATGTATGCCATTCCATGTAGATAATAGTTATTTGCATGCAAAGAGGATGAGACATAAAAACCCTTACTCAATATTAAAGCCTACACCTTCCATTAATATGGTTAGAACCAGAGTTCCGTTTCTTGTTTGGGTTGTTGGACTCTCTCCAAGCCCGGCTCGAACCCGAACATGTTCAAACCATGGAATAGTTTAATACTAATATGGTAAGAGTCAGAGGTCAATCGTTAGCTTTGGTTGTTGCACTCTCTCCAAGCCGGGCTAATTGGTTGAATGCGCTCTAACCATATTAAAATTATTTCTCGATTAATGGGTTGGCTTTAACCTGGAGCATCGGCTTGTTGGACTCTCTCCAAGGTTGATGTAAAGGGAGGTGAAGTTGGGTGCTATGCATATGATGCATACTTGTTAATGTGTTAACAACCCGATGTATGTGTGAACATTCAATAAGTTGATAGCACATTGTGATAGTTGCATACACGTGATATGCAATCGGTATAGTTGATACCTATCGTTGTAGTTATGAATGGCTTATTGGACTCTCTCCAAGGTTGTTCATATCTATGATGGATATCAGCCCATTCAGAGATGGACCTACGATCTACCGAAGTGATTTTGGGGTTTTGAAATTCGAAAAAATGAATGAGATTTATAAATGTATATTGATGCATTTTAAAATCATTTTCTCATATATGCTCGTTTTGTATTTCTAGGTCAATCGATTAACCATGACGTCTTTGAATTTGCGCACTATTTTGGATTTAAACAAACTGACTGGGCCTAACTTCCTGGACTGGCTTAAAAACCTGAGAATTGTTCTCAAGGCGGAAAAGCTAGCATATGTCCTTGAAGAGCCTCTTCCCAACCGTCCTAAGGACGATGCAACTCCAGACCAAATGTTGGTCTATCAGAAGCATGTGGCAGATTCTGAGCTGGCGAGTTGCATCATGCTAGCGGCGATGGTACCTGATCTGCAAAAGCAGCATGAGCATATGGATGCTAATACTATGTTCTTCCATCTTCATGTGTTGTTCGATGAGCAAGCGAGATCCGAAAGGTTCGAGGTCTCTAGGCTCCTCTTCACCACGAAGATGCAAGAAGGTTCGTCTGTAGTGCAGTTTGTGCTAAAGATGAACAGGTACATCGAGCGGCTAGCTACCCTCGGGTTTGTGATGGATCACGAATTAAGTATTGACTTAATTCTGCATTGTTTGCCCAAGAGTTTCTCACAATTTGTGATGAACTATCGGATGAACAAATTAGAATCCACTATTCCTGAGCTCCTCAATATGCTGAAGACTGTGGAGCCTTCTATGAAGCATGAGGAGAAAGCGGTTCTGTTAGTTGATTCCTCAAAGAAAAGTTCTAAGAGGAAGGCAAAAGAATAGAAGAAAGGGAAGAACAAAAAGGCAAAGAAGGCAGAACCAGCACAAAAGGGCACTTGCCATCATTGTGGCAAGGAAGGCCACTGGCGAAGAAACTGCAAGATTTATCTTGAGTCCATGAAGAAGAAGAAGGCATCCGATGCCCCATCCTCTTCAGGTATCTTCATTATTGATTGTCATTCTATTTCCTTAGACACTTGGGTATTGGATACTGGGTGTGGCTCACATATATGTAATGAGGAATAGAAGAAGACTCGTCAGAGGGGTGTCAAATTTGCGAGTTGGCAATGGAGCAAAGGTTGCTGCGGTCGCCATCGGAACTTATTTGCTGAAGCTCCCTAGTGGACTAGTCTTGGAACTGGACAATTGCTATTATGTTCCTTCTCTAATAAAGAACATTGTTTCTATTTCCTGTTTAAATAGAAATGGTTTCCATTTGACGTTTAGTAACAATTGTTGTTATATAACTTTGAATGGCGTACTTTATGGAACTGGAACTTTGAGTAATGACATTTATACGTTGGACGTATCCAGTGACATTTTCAATATCGAAGCGAGCAACACGCGTGCTCGAAAGGGTAATCAATTAGACTCCTATATGTGGCATTGTCGTCTTGGCCATGTAAGCAAGAAACGCATGTCCGAATTACACAGATGTGGAATTCTGGAATCGTTTGAATTGGATTCATACGATACATGCGAATCATGCTTAAAAGGCAAGATGACTAAGTTACCTTTTACTGGAAAAGGTGAACGAGTGGGAGAGTTACTAGTTCTAATACATACTGATGTATGTGGACCTATGTCAACTTAAGCTTTAGGAGGCTATAGCTACTTCATTACCTTCACCGATGATCACTCACGGTTTGGGTATGTGTTCTTGATGAAACACAAGTCTGAAGCCTTTGAAAGGTTCAAAGAATTCAGAAATGAAGTAGAGAAACAACATGACAAGAGTATTAAAATACTTCGATCGGATCAAGGTGGTGAATACTTAAGTCAAGAGTTTCTTGATTATCTAAGAGAAAATGGCATATTGTCTCAATGGACTCCGCCATATACACCACAACATAATGGTGTATCTGAGAGGCGTAACCGGACCTTGTTGGACATGGTCAGGTCAATGATGAATCATGCGAATCTTCCCAAGTCCTTTTGGGGCTATGCACTTCAGACAGCTGTTTACTTGTTAAACAGAATGCCAACCAAGGTAGTCTTTACTACTCCATATGATATATGGAATGGTAAGAAACCTCATGTATCTTACTTGAAGATATGGGGTTGTCCTGCTTATGTGAAGCAGACTGTATCAGACAAATTGGATGCTAAGTCTGATAAATGTTTATTTATTGGATACCCTAAGGAAACAAGGGGTTACCAATTCTATCATCCTGTGGAACAAAAGGTGTTTGTTTCAAGGCATGCTGTGTTTCTAGAGAAAGAGTTTCTCTTGCAAGAAAACAGTGGGAGTGTCGTCGAGCTTGAGGAGGCTCAAGAGACTCAAATAGACATTGATGAGATACCTGGTGAAGCACAACAGTCGACAACTCATAGTGATGAGCAATCGACTGGACCTATTGTAACACCAAATCTTCGTAGATCTGGTAGAACACGCAACATTCCTGAGAGATATGGATTTTTCGTAAGTGAATCGAACGACGTGTTACTCATTAATGATGAGGAGCCTACTAGTTATGAAGAAGTACTGACAAGTTCAGAAAGGGATAAGTGGCTTGAAGCCATGAAGTCGGAAATGGATTCCATGTATGAATACCAAGTTTGGAACTTGGTTGACCCACCTGAAGGCATAAAGGCTATAGGGTGCAAGTGGGTTTTCAAGAAGAAAACCGACATGGATGGTAATGTGATTACCTATAAGGCTAGAATGGTGGCGAAAGGATATCGACAAAAACAAGGTGTTGATTATGACGAAACCTATTCGCCTGTAGATATGCTTAAATCCATTCGGATGCTCCTGGCCATAGCGGCTCCTTATGATTATGAGATATGGCAGATGGATGTGAAAACAACTTTCCTTAATGGAAACCTGCTCAAGGACGTGTATATGATACAGCCTGAGGGTTTCACATCGGTCGATAAAACCAAGGTATGTAAATTGCGACGGTCCATTTATGGATTGAAGTAAGCATCTAGGAGCTGGAATATCCGTTTTGATGAGACAATCAAAATGTTTGATTTCTCACAAAATCCAGACGAACCTTGTGTGTACAAGAAGGTAAGTGGGAGTGCAGTCGTGTTCCTAGTATTATATGTCAATGAAATATTACTTATAGGAAATGATGTTTCAATCTTACAGTCAGTTAAGGTTTGGTTATCCAAGACATTCTCCATGAAAGACCTGGGAGAAGCAACCTACATCCTCGGGATTAAGATCTATAGAGATAGATCGAAACGGTTGCTTGGTCTTTCGCAGTCTACATCATTTCCCCATCTCGTCCATTGAGACAATATGTCATTGTCTCTTAGATAATCAAGAAACTCTTGACTTAAGTATTCATCACCTCGATCCGATCGAAGTATTTTAATACTCTTGTCATGTTGTTTCTCTACTTCATTTCTGAATTCTTTGAACCTTTCAAAGGCTTCAGACTTGTGTTTCATCAAGAACACATACCCAAATCGTGAGTGATCATCGGTGAAGGTAATGAAGTAGCTATAGCCTCCTAATGCTTGAGTTGACATAGGTCCACATACATCGGTATGTATTAGACCTAGTAACTCTCCCACTCGTTCACCTTTTCCAGTAAAAGGTAACTTAGTCATCTTGCCTTTTAAGCATGATTCGCATGTATCGTATGAATCCAATTCAAACGATTCCAGAATTCCACATCGGTGTAATTCGGACATGCGTTTCTTGCTTATATGGCCAAGACGACAATGCCACATATAGGAGTCTATTTGATTATCCTTTCGAGCACGCGTGTTGCTCGCTTCGATATTGAAAATGTCACTGGATACGTCCAACATATAAATGCCATTACTCAAAGTTCCAGTTCCATAAAGTACGCCATTCAAAGTTATATAACAACAATTGTTACTAAACGTCAAATGGAAACCATTTCTATTTAAGCAGGAAATAGAAACAATGTTCTTTATTAGAGAAGGAACATAATAGCAATTGTCCAGTTCCAAGACTAGTCCACTAGGGAGCTTCAGCAAATAAGTTCCGATGGCGACCGCAGCAACCTTTGCTCCATTGCCAACTCGCAAATTTGACTCCCCACTGACAAGTCTTCTTCTATTCCTTAGCCCCTGTATGTCATTACATATATGTGAGCTACACCAGTATCCAATACCCAAGTGTCTAAGGAAATAGAATGACAATCAATAACGAAGATACCTGAAGAGGATGGGGCATCGGATGCCTTCTTCTTCTTCATGGACTCAAGATAAATCTTGCAGTTTCTTCGCCAGTGGCCTTCCTTACCACAGTGATGGCAAGTGCCCTTTTGCGCTGGTTCCGCCTTCTTTGCCTTTTTCTTTCCTTTCTTCTGTTCTTTTGCCTTCCTCTTAGAACCTTTCTTTGAGGAATCAACTAACAGAACCACCTTCTCCTCATGCTTCACAGAAGGCTCCACAGTCTTCAGCATATTGAGGAGCTCGGGAATGGTGGATTCCAATTTGTTCATCCGATAGTTCATCACAAATTGCGAGAAACTCTTGGGCAAACAATGCAGAATTAAGTCAATACTTAACTCATGATCCATCACAAAACCGAGGGTAGCTAGCCGTTCGATGTACCCGTTCATCTTTAGCACAAACTGTACTACAGACGAACCTTCTTGCATCTTCGTGGTGAAGAGGAGCCTAGAGACCTCGAACCTTTCGGATCTCGCTTGCTCATCGAACAACTCATGAAGATGGAAGACCATAGTGTTAGCATCCATATGCTCATCTTTATACCGGCTCGGTACCATCGCCGCTAGCATGATGCAATCGCCACTCGAGACCGCCATGCTTCGATAGACCAACATTTGATGCAGGTTGCATCGTCCTTAGGACGGTCAGGAAGAGGCTCTTCAAGGACATATGCAAGCTTTTCCGCCTTGAGAACAATTCTCAAGTTTCTAAGCCAGTCCAGGAAGTTAGGCCCAGTCAGTTTGTTCGAATCCAAAATAGTGCGCAAATTCAAAGACGTCATGATCAATTTATTGACCTAGAAATACAAAACGAGCATATATGAGAAAATGATTTTAAAATGCATCAATATACATTTATAAATCCCATTCATTTTTCGAATTTCAAAAACCCCAAAATCACTTCGGGAGATTGTAGGTCCATCTCCGAATGGGCTGATATCCATCATAGTTATGAACAACCTTGGAGAGAGTCCAACAAGCCATTCATAACTACGACGGTAGGTATCATCTATACCGATTGCATATCCCGTATATGCAACTATCACAATGTGCTATCAACTAATTGAATGTTCACACATACATCGGGTTGTTAACACATTAACAAGTATGCATCATATGCATAGCACCCAACTTCACCTCCCTTTACATCGACCTTGGAGAGAGTCCAACAAGCCGATGCTCCAGGTTAAGGCCAACCCATTAATCAGGACATAGTTTTAATATGGTTAGAGCGCATTCAACCAACTAGCCCAGCTTGGAGAGAGT
Source organism: Wurfbainia villosa (assembly GCA_025175895.1). Classification (NCBI taxonomy): domain Eukaryota; kingdom Viridiplantae; phylum Streptophyta; class Magnoliopsida; order Zingiberales; family Zingiberaceae; genus Wurfbainia; species Wurfbainia villosa. The sequence goes on from CM045989.1 coordinate 93,344,738, forward strand.
CCAACAACCAAAGCTAACGATTGACCTCTGACTCTTACCATATTAGTATTAAACTATTCCATGGTTTGAACATATTCAGGTTCGAGCCGGGTTTGGAGAGAGTCCAACAACACAAACTACTTATGGAAATAAAATATTTTAAGATTTGATTTCCCAAATCAAATCATGATTAAATTAGGAAACAAATTTCCAGAATCTAATCAAATATTTTATTTATGGAAAATATCAATTTCCATAAATACTTCCAACTTTCCAAAAGTGGAAGATTTCCATAAATACTTCTAGACTTTCCAAAATTGAAAAATTTCCATAAATACTTCTAAATTTCCAAAATTTAGAAAATTTCCAGAAATACATTATGACTATCGCAAAACCATTTTTATGATTATGTCGAAACACAACCTGGGCTCTGATACCACTGTTGGGTTTCCGGCACCGCGGCGTGTGTGTGTTCGATCATGTTTCGTAAACATGAGCACAGCGGAAGCAATTAAAAATAATAAATCTATATTTATTACAACACACGCATGCATATTACAACAAGTGTAGACATAACCGTAAATTAAAATTTGCAATAAAAGAAATTATCTACGTTATACCTTTCGTATGACGTGTAGCGGGAACGGCATCAACCGGAACGATCCTCGTAAGAATCGTCTTTATCCGTATCCACGCCGAGCTCCTCGGGATGACTTCGCTAAGTCACGAGCTTCGTCTTCGTACGGGTTACTAGCCTCGTGTTGAAGACGACGTGATCGAGAGATGATCACGATCCGAATCCAAATTCGGATCCTAAAACGAGTTCTCAAAACTCGCTTCTCCGGAGAGGTATTCGTCAACCGTTTGACGAATCTTTCGTCCTCCACCTCAGAGGATTACCGGAGATCAAATCCCCAGTAAGTTAGCCGCTGTCGGAGCACTAACCGTCGTCCAAACGACGCTCCGACGAGAGGAGAAGAAGCTGTCCAGAAAACTGGACAGCTTGGTGGAGGAGTAGGCGCCGGCCAAAAACAAGGAAGCCAAGTGCTCACCTTGATGCCAAACCTAAGGAGGATCGCCGGAACTCTTCCGACAGCAGCTCGACGCCGGCGAGGAGGAAGGAAGCAGCCTTCTGGACGCCGGTTGGAGGAGCTTTGGGTTGGGCGGCGGCAGCTTAGGGTTGGGCACCGAAATCACCAAGGGTGAGGTGGGCGGCAACTACCATTAGGGTTTTTGGATTAGGATTTAAGCCCTATTTTATAGAGAACTAATTCTCTTAATGGTTAATGGATCATATCCATAAAGCCCGTTAACCCGCTCCATTAAGATAAGTTAAAATAAACCAAACCATGATGGTTTATTTTAAGTTAAAATGAACCGAACCAACCTTTGGTTCATTCGTTTAATATAAACCAAACCCTTTGGTTTATTCTCATCCATTGGATTAGAACCAAACCATTTTGGTCCATCCATTATGTCTTCATAAGACACGGCCCATCCACGCTTCCATTGCATGAAACAATTTCATGCTCGCTTTATGTTTGGTCCAACCAAACATAGTTTCTCTCGGTCTGAGAATCCCATTCTCAAGCTCGTTTTAAATCCTTTGGATTACACTCGTTGTGCGTGTGACCAAATAGGTTCTCGGTTTATGTTTGCCGTCTATAATTAACCATTAATTATAGAACGATCATGAGTGGCACCTAGTAGTACATCATGATCCCCAATTAACCGAAAAGATCAACGGTTGATCCAGAACTATTTCTGAAACCCTTCAGTAGCTCGAATGAATCGTGCCCCATTCCCTTCACTCATCTTATACCCACTTGGTTGGGACATGGTCTATTGTGTCATCCCCACTAGGTGACTCGTCACCTAGCCAAGTATCATTTCCTCGTCCTACGGATTCTAGTTACTCCACATGTATCGAAGAGTACCTTACTCTAAACATGTAATGCTTTGGCCAAAGACTTTAGTAACAATCCGACGAGAGGCCAGGGGTATACATCTCCTCGCAAGGAGTGGTGAATCCTTTATAGGCTATTCAAACACCTTCGATCACTTCGACTTATACCCAATCATCCCGGGTCCACATCTCCTCGGAGATGTTTGCTTAAGATGTCAAAGCATAAGTCTCCATGATCAAGATGACTTGAATACCGCAAGTCAATGGAACATCGCACTTAAGCCACAGTAAGAACTTCATTGACATATCTATATATGCAGAGAACCATATGAAGTCTTACGGCTGGTCACTCCAATGAACTAGTTACCATAACTAGCATCCACGATTAACTCCGGACATCACAATGTCTCCAGCCAGTGAGAATCAGCTGCTTGGATACACCAAGGAGTATACCTCATGCTAGTCTCGACAGAATTGATGGTGTCCAAATCCATCAATTCATCGACTAGGGATAATTCCGATACATCACAATTACACATGTAGAGATACTCACTAGTTGTGATCCAATCACAAATTCTCTCATGTTGTGAATCGTATCGTGGACATTCAGTAAATGAGTTTAAGATCCAATCAAATACATGAAGACATGTATACTCAAATAGTGAGTCTCATTTATCATATAAATGGTTCATACATAAGGCGATTGCCTTAGGACATCTCTCATATATTACTAACAGTCTGCACCTGACACACCCCAGTATAATGGTGTAGTAGAGCAAAGGAATAGGACTCTTATGGAGATGGTTAGATCGATGATGAGTTATTTTGAGTTGTCAGATTTGTTCTGGGGATATGCTCTGGATATAACAGTGTATATTCTGAACTTGGTACCATCTAAATCAGTACCTTCTACTCCCACAGAATTGTGGACTTGGCGAAAGCCCAGTATGAGACATATTCATATTTGGGGGAATCCAGCACATGCGCTGAAGGTAGATGCTGGTAAGTTGGAACCTCGTACAGAAGTGCGCATATTCGTAGGCTATTCTAGAAGAACAAAAGGTAGTTTGTTCTATAGTCCTAGAGATCAGAAGGTGATCGTTAGCACGAACGCTAGATTTTTAGAGGAAGACTAGTGATGAACCACAAGTCCATGAGTAAGATTCTTCTGGAGGAATTGAGAGGGGAAGTTACTACTTCGGTACCATCGGTAGAAGAGGATATACCATAAGTCACTGCACCGCATGTCACAAAGGATACACAGGTGATACCTCGTCGAAGTGGGAGGGTTGTTAGACAACCTGATAGATTTATGTTCTTGGGAGAATCTTTTGATTTTGTCCCGGGGGAACATGAACCTGATCCCTGGACATATGACGAGGCAATCCAAGATAAAGATGCGGTATCTTGGCAAAGTGCGATGAATTCGGAGATAGAATCTATGGATTCAAATCAAGTCTGGGAGCTAGTAGAACCACCCAATGGTGTAAAAACCATTGGATGCAAGTGGATCTACAAAAGAAAGAGAGGAATACACGGGAAGGTCGAGACCTTCAAAGCAAGGCTTGTTGCGAAAGGGTATACTCAGAAAGAGGGTATCGATTATGAGGAGACCTTTTCGTCGGTAGCCATGCTTAAGTCTATCCGGATTCTCTTATGCATTGCCACTCATATGGATTATGAGGTGTGGCATATGTATGTCAAGACAGCTTTCCTTAATGGAAGTCTTGAGGAAAACATCTATATAGATCAACCAGAGGGATTCATTGCAAAGGGCAAAGAGCATCTTGTGTGCAAGCTTAATCAATCCATTTATGGATTGAAGCAAGCTTCGAGATCTTGGAACATCCGCTATGATGAGGTAATCTAGTCTTATGGATTTATTAAAAGTTCGGATAAGTCTTGTGTATACAAGAGATGTGATAGAAACGTAGTGGTATTTCTTGTACTATACGTAGATGGCATTTTGTGCATTGGCAACAATGTCAAGGTGTTATCAGACGTAAGGGTATGGTTGTCCAAACAGTTTGATATGAAGGACTTGGGAAAAGTGGGACACATCCTTGGGATCAAGGTTATAAGGGATCGCAGCAAAAGGATATTGTGCTTATCTCAAGCTTCATACATAGACACCATTTTGGCTCGTTTTAGCATGCAGAACTCCAAAAAAGGTTTTCTACCTTTTCAGCATGGAGTTCCTTTATCTAAAGAGATGTGTCCTAGAACATCAAAGGAGATAGAGGAGATGAAGGCGGTTCCTTATGCTTCGGTAATTGGAAGCCTCATGTATGCTATGTTATGTACGAGGTCGGATATCTGCTATGCCGTGGGCATGGTTAGCAGATATTAGAGTAATCCAGGACAGGGACATTGGACAGCAGTTAAGCATATATTGAACTATTTCAGAAGGACTAGGGATTATATGCTGGTATACCAGGCAGATCAATTACTTCATGTGGGTTACACAAATTCCGACTTCCAATTAGAAAGGGATAACAGTAAGTCTACCTCAAGTTTTTTGTTTACTTTGGGAGGTGGAGCCATTGTATGGAGGAGTGTTATGCAGAAATGAGTGGCGGACTCCACAATGGAAGCTGAGTATATGACAACCTCTGAGGCGGCCAAAGAAGTTATATGGCTCAGGAACTTCTTGATGGACTTGGATGTGATTATTGGTTTGCCCAGAACTATCACAATTTATTGTGACAATAGTGGTGCAGTTGCAAACTCGAAGGAACCACGAGCCCATAAGGCAAGTAAACACATAGAGCACAAGTACCACCTGATACGAGAAATCGTAAAGCGAGGAGAAGTTGTTGTGGCCAAGATTGCATCAGAGGATAACCTGGTAGATCCTATCACTATGGCCCTTCTGGCGAGAGCTTTTGATAAGCATATGGAGGGAATGAGAATCAAATGTATGGCAGTTTGAGGACAACATAGTCTTTTAGTATAAGTGGGAGATTATTGGGATGTATATTGAAAAGTCTATCTTTTGTATGAACATCTTTATTTTTGAAATAAGAATCACATGATCATTGTTTGCATATTTATGTTTAGGCATATTTGTCTGATACATTACATTGTAGATAACATGGTGTGTAGTGTCACACGGGAGATCATGTTATCAGTTCCTTGTAGAGTATAAGTAGAGGCTCACAACCTAGATGGTTTTGGACAAACCATTGGTATCGTTGTAGTGTGGTTTGGTATTGGTTTGTCTTGACCATAGAATTACACTAGTACACTTTGTGTGTATTGAGTAGGATTGACGTAGAGGTGATTCAATTTATTGCTGACTACATAATTGAATCAGACCTCGGATATTATGGTGTACATGCTCTTAATCCTGATATAATAATGGGCACATGTACTTAGTATTTATTTCTTTGATTTACCAATGGGCGAGATTTATAGATTAAATCGATAGGCTCGGTAAGTTGGGAAATGATATTATTTACATGGCGTGTCGTTGATTATAGGAGGAAACCGTGTCCTATATATTAAGATGATGATGTCCCCTTGAGGAGCTCATAAGGATCATCATGTAAACCCTGTAGGTGAACTTGATCCGGCATGATGATAAGGTTGAGTGGTACTACTCATGGAGTTAGATGTTGATTAATTAATTTTCAGTAAATTAATTAATTGACGGACATTCAATATCTTAATCACAAGGAGATATTTGTACAATTAATATATGGAGCCCATATTTATTTATGGGGTTGGTGGGTAGATCAATAGTAATCCTCTAGTGGAATGGATTATCATTAATGGATCGTGTTAGGCCAATCAACCCATGATGTGGTTTTGATGTGTGTGGCAAAGGATTTAAGTTAGGTTGTTATGGTTTTGATATGTGCATTGGAGTCTTGCAGGACTTAGTAATTCGCACATGGAACATTGGCGAGTTTCACCTCCATAACTCGGTCTTTGAGTCGGTGAAAGATGCATTGCGAAAGTCGTGCGCTTGGTGCATCCAAGGGACCATCGGACGAGGAGCATTGGAGTGAAGCCAGAGGAAGTAGACTTCAGAGAAAGACGCGAAGGATGGCACTGCGAAGCTGTGCACTTGGCGCATCCGAGGGACGTGGTTGGATGAAAACAACTTCAAAGGCAAGGGACTCCAAGGGAATGAAAGTGAGCGATTGTAATCCGGGATAGGGTAGATCGTAGGTGAAACTTGGCCATTTGGCTAAGTGTCAGATGGGATTTCTCGACATCAGTCGACTGCCATGACATGGCAGTCGACTGCTCCAAGTCAACTGTGACTCGACTGGTGTTTGAGTTAGGTTTGTGTCCTAGTAGTCGACTGCCAAGAGTTGGTAGTCGACTGATTATGGCAGCAGTCGACTGATCGCAAGGGTTTTGGGCACAGAATATTGATCAGTCGAGTGCTCGCTTCTGGCACTCGACTGTTAGCTCCATTAGTCGACTGATGGAATGATCAGTCGACTAATGTGGGAGCCATTATTGGGCAATGGCTACAGGAGTAGTCGACTGATCGGGGCATCAGTCGACTGCCAGATGCCCAACGGGAAGAATGAGTTCTTCTCTATAAAATGGGGCCTTTGGACACTTGGGGAGCCAAAATGCTTAACTACTAAACATCCTCTCAAGTGCCCAAATGATTCCCAACTCTTCTTACTTTCTTTTATCTAAATTCTATTGTAAGAAGAGTGATCTTGTAAGAAAAGGTTACCTCCACCTTGCTTGGTGCCAAGGAGAGAATAGTGGAAGTTTAGGCGTGATTCACCTTGAATGAATCGGTCCGTGGATTAGCGGCAAGGTCGTGAACCATGTTACGACTTTGTCCTAGCGTTTGTATTCTTTGTTATTCTTAATTGTCTTTAGTTTTTGTTATTCTTCTGCGCTAACGGTTTTGTAGATGAGTAACCAATGAACAATTTCCACCGTACGACGAAAGAGGGCTATTCACCCCCTCTAGCCGGCCACCGACATTCCAACAAGTGGTATTAGAGCTAAGTCGCTTGTCACCGGACTCACCACCGCAACAAGCACAACAACAACGATGGCCAACTCCAACATTCACCCACCAAAATTTGAAGGCGAATTCTCTTGGTGGAAGAAGATAATGGAGGTATTCTTCGAGACCGATTTTGACATAATGCTCACAATGGAAAACAGTTTTGAAGTTCCTAGGGATGAAGAGGGGGAGCCACTAGAGAAATCGAGATGGACCAAGAAGCAAAGGGAGGAGCACTTGGCAAATTCAAAGGCCAAGCACCATTTATTCAATGTGTTTCCCCAACAAAGAGATCAACCGGATTGGGGAGTGCTCAAGTGCCAAGGAGATGTGGGAATGATTGGTAGAGCTTCATGAAGACACTTTCGAGGCGAAGCTTGCAAGAAGAGATGTCCTACGCTCCCAACTCAATAACATCAAACTCGATAAAGGGGAGAAGGTAACATCCTTACATTCTCGCTTTAAGGAAATTCTTAATGGACTAACAAGTGTAGAGGAGAAGCTCTCTAACTGGGATATGGTAATGAAGGCTATAGATGCCTTTCCCCGGTCCTCAAAGTGGAGCTCCATGGTGGACTCCTTCTACATATCAAAGAATCTAGAGGTGAGCACCCTAGAAGAATTCTTCTCCACCATGGAGCTACATGACACAAGGCTTGAAGGAGTAATTGAAGAACCAAGCATCAAGCCATCAAGGGGAGTGGCACTAGTAGCCAACAAGGGGAAGAAGAAGGAGACTCCTCCGTCCTCATCCGATGAAGACTCCTCCCTCCCCCTCCATGGATAGCATGGAAGAAGCATACATGGTAAGGAAGGTAAGACGTTCTTTGAAAAATTTTAAATTTAACAAATCTAATGATAGGAGGAGAAGGCCAAAGAGGAAGATAATTTACTATAATTGGCAATGAGAGGGACATATAAGAGATGATTGTCCCCTCTTGAACAAGAGCAAAGAAGAAAGGAGAAGAAAAGAAGAAAAGAAGAAGGGGAGCAAGAAGGAGGATGAAAAGAAGGCAAAAGAAAAGGGGAAGGCTAAGGCACATAAGGCCACATGGGATGATCCTTCATCCTCATCATCCGAAGAAGAGGCCTTCACAAATCTTGCTCTTATGGGGATAGACGATTTGGATTCCACCTCCTCCGAGGAAGAAGAAAGAAGCACTAGCGAAGAGGAGAACTCAAGTGAAGGGGGAGCGTCCTCATCTTCATCCTCATCATCGGAAGGGGATTTGACAAGTGAGGTAACAAATCTCCCTCCCAAGAAAATTATGTCAATGATTTCTAGCTTAACTAAGGAATTATTTAGGGCTAAAAGGAAAACAAAAGCATGAAAAATGAAATTAAGGCCCTAGAAGAAAAGCTAGAAAAATCATGTTTAAATATTAATGATAATGTTTCTTCTAGTATCAATGATGCATGCTAACATGATAATTACATGCCTTTTAATGTTAGTGATGCATGTATGGAGGAAAATAGGGTCTTAAGGGAAAAGGTAGACCATTTAACTAAGGCCCTAGAGAAATTCACCATAGGCTCCAACACATTGAACATGATCAAAGGGAGCCAAAGGGCAAGCTTCAATAGGAAAGGCCTAGGTTACAAGGGGAATAAAAATGAAAAGGCCTATCAATGCCTAATTTCTAGGGGTCAAACCAAAAATAAAATAATTGCTAGAAAATGGATCCCTAAGGAATTTTTATTGAACCCTATAGGAAAGAATTTGTATTGGGTTCCCAAATCCATCCTTAAAGGTTAGGAAAACCCTAGGATAGTCAACCATAAGGATCTTACTTATATTATATTATTTGGTTGACTTAGGATTGTGTGGGTTATAAATTTTTAACATAGTGTTGGGTGATGATAATGTATAACCCATAAATTGAATGTTTAAATCATGATTCATGCTCAATTTTATAATCTATAATCATGATATGCAATGATTGATGATTTATGATCATGATTGATAATTCTTAATGCATGTTCATGATTGAGTTTTTAGGATGATACTTAACCATGGGTAGAAATGCATGAAATTTTGGTTAAGGACAAATACCTTTAGGAACTGTTGGATCGAAGCGGATCGCTAGAGGGGGCGTGAATAGCGATAAACCCTTTTTTTCTTTAAGCTCGTTTCAAAAAAATTATACGCAGTGGAAAGAATATGCAAAGTAAATGAGACGAGAATTTTACTTGGTTCGTAGCCTTCGGCTACTACTCCAAGGCCCTAGTGGTCCTTGACCACGCACGGAGGGAAAAACACTAAAGAACTTCTCCTCGTTAGAGGTAGGAGTTAATCGATACACAAAGTCACAAAGCTTGAGGTAGAGGGACACTCCCCCTCTCCTCGTTACGATAAAAGCTTCGAGAAAGTAAAGCAATAAAAAACAAAAAAACTTATACTGACGTAACAAAATAAGAGTAATTTAAACCTAGACGTCGGAGAAGAAGCACTTTGTTGTCGGAGAGTTGAATCTTTGCGAAGGCTTTTGGAAGCTTAGAATTGATGATGAAGCCCTAGGATAGGCCCTCCTTTTATAGCCTTTGAGCCCCTTTTCGAGAGGAATTTTAGCCAATCACAATTAAGAACTACTCCCCTTGAAATGAGGTTATAAGCCTTGACTCCTCGAAGCTGATCCTTGACCATCAGTAGACTGATATCCATCATCAGTCAACTGATGGTAGCATCAGTCGAATGCTGACCATAGACAGTCGACTGATTGACAGCAGTCGAGTCCTCCAAGCTGGCAGTCAACTGATGCTAGCTGAAATGACAAGTTAGCTAAACAAAAACATTATTTCGACGACCTCCGACTGTCCGATCTTGACCTAGACCACCGATGGGATGTCTTGGGTCGGATCTATGCTTAAGTCTATCCCCATAAAGAGGATACAACCTCACTTACACTCGCACACACACGAGCTTACCTCGATACTTACTGTGTCACTTTCGCTTCCGGCCTTCCACTCGATTCCTTCGGCTCCCTCCTAAGTCATTCGAGTGTCGCCCGACCACCGCGGCTTCCTCCGGGTGTCGCTAGCCTTCAGCTCCAACTATAGCAATTTTCTGTACACTCAATTCAGCTCGTGAGATAACGACATGAGCTTAACTTTGTATCGTTTTGCTATAATCAAAACTCAGGTTCAACTTAGGTGCCTACTGCACCAATAATCTCCCCCTTTTTGATTTATGGCAAACCCACATACAAAGTTAAGAAAATAGCATGCATGAAGAATAATAATGTGCATGAGAAACAATAATAATAAAGATTAAGTAGGAGTAGTAAGGATTTTCATCAAGTACTCCCCCTTGAGGAAACCTCCCCCTTGACCGAGGGTGAGTCTTGAAGAAAACCCCTAGTCCTCCCCCTTGAGGGTTTCTATTTAGAAATAGTTTAAGTTAAGAATTCTCTTAACTTGGCCTTTACTTCCTTTTTGTTAACAAGTTAAGTAAACATTTACTTAACTTTTGGTCATGTAAATAAATATGAAGTTAAGTTATCAAAAATTAAAAATTTTGATCCCTTAACTTTGGCCTTTTTCATTTACTTAACTTTTGGTCATGTAACTAAATATGAAGTTAAGTTATCAAAAATTAAAAATTTTGATCCCTTAACTTTGGCCTTTTTCTCCCCCTTTTGTCATATATCAAAAAGAGTGGGGGTGTGTGGAAAATAGAAAATAAGTATTAAATTAAAAGTCCAAGCATGTTCCATATTATTTTTAAAATAATATACTGAAAATAAGCTCATCTATAAAATGTTCGACTCATATTTGACTTGATTGATATGGAAGATCAATCAGTCCTGGTCAGAGTCGATTAGTATGTATGATTATATTCCGTGGTTCATGGCGATGCACTAGCTCTATATCTGGAACCGGGAGTAAGGTCCTAACATCTCACGTCCATTTACGTGGCTAAGTACACAAACACATTAGTCATATGTGTTGTGAGATGTATTGACTCCTTAAATCTATAGGTGCATGATATCTAAGGTATGTCCTATGCTAGTTCCATGAAAATGAAAAGTAAGAAATAGTAGTAAGAAAATATAATTTGTAAGTTCCTATTCTACTATGCACATGCCCAATTTTTGTCTTAATAGACTAAATTCGGCTTCGGGTAGGGGTTTAGTAAATAAGTCTGCCAAGTTGGACTTCGATTCGATGTATTCGAGTTGTATGACTCCGTTGGCCACATGTTCTCGAATGAAATGGTGTTTGACCTCTATATGTTTGGTCCTATAGTGACATATCGGATTCTTAGTAAGGTTAATTGAACTAATGTTATCTACGTGAAGTTTAGTATTTGTAAAGTCTAACTTAAAGTCGCGGAGAGTGTGCTTCATCCAAAGAAGCTGAGTGACACACTCACCCATCGCGATGTATTCGGCTTCGGTGGTAGATAAGGCAACACAGTGTTGCTTCCTACTGCACCAACTTACTAGACTCGAGCCGAGAAATTGACAACAACCACTCGTACTCTTTCTATCGAGCTTACTACCGGCATAGTCCGAATCAGAGTAGCCGGTTAGTTCGAACTCCGTAGATCTAGGGTACCAAATACAGACATTAAGTGTACCCTTTAGATATCTAAGGATACGCTTGACTAGAGTTAGGTGAGATTCCTTGGCACAGGTTTGGAACCTTGCGCACATACTTACTGCAAATAAGATATCAGGTCGGCTTGCAGTTAAGTAAAGGAGACTCCCTATTACGCTCCTATAGTATTTTAAATCAATTGAATTTCCGATTACATCTTCTTCTATATTTACATTCGTTGCCATTGGACTATTAATAATTTTAGCGTCTTGCATTCCAAAGCGTTTAATTAATTTCCTAGTATATTTACGTTGATGTAGCTATATTCCATCTTTAGTTTGTTTAATTTGTAGACCTAAGAAGAAACTAAACTCTCCTACTAAATTCATTTCAAATTCACTTTCCATAAGTAAAATGAATTCATTTAGTAGAATCGAGTTGGTAGTTCCGAAAATAATATCATCTACATAGATTTGGGCTATGAATATGTCTTTACCTAAGGTTTTTACGAAAAGGGTTGGGTCAACTACACCTTGGTTAAATCCTTTGGACTTAAGATACACCGAAAGTCTCTCGTACCAAGCTCGAGGAGCTTGTTTAAGTCCATAGAGGGCTTTCTTTAACCTAAGGACATGGTCGGGTTTATCTAAACTTTCGAAACCAGGGGGTTGACTAACATAAACCTCTTCTTTAATGTATCCATTCAAGAACGCTGATTTCACATCCATTTGAAATGACTTAAATCCTCGATGTGCAACATACGCTAATAACATTCGAATGGACTCTAATCTAGTTACTAGGGCATAGGTCTCGTCGTAATCTAAACCTTCGACTTGACTGAACCCTTTAGTGACTAGTCTAGCTTTATTTCTAACTACTTCACCTTTATCATCAAGTTTATTTCTAAACACCCACCTTGTTCCAATGATTGTTTTATCTTTAGGTGGTGGTACTAATTCCCATACTTCATTCCTAGTGAATTGAGCCAGCTCTTCTTGGATTGCAATAATCCAATCGGGATCAAGAAGAGCTTGGTCAATAGTTTTGGGTTCAATTTTGGAAATCAGGGAGATTTGACTAAGGTTTTTGTATGAGGCTCTAGTTCGAACTCCTAGACTTGGATCACCTATCACTTGGTCGATAGGATGATTCATTTGAGTCCTAGTTGGATTTGGGTTTGAGTCTACCACTTGGTCAATAGGATGACTCGTTTGAGTTCTAGTTTGGTTAGAGTCATCTATAACTTGGTCGATAGGTTGACTTGGTTGAATTAGGTTAGGATTACCACTAGACTTGATATCCGGATCAGAGTTGAGTCTGGTATGAATCGGCTCGCTAATTGGGGTTGCCGGGGGATTTGTAGGTTCGCGTCCTTCATCAAATACTACATTGATAGTCTCTTCGACTCTAAGGGTGTCATGATTATATACTCTATACGCTCTACTCGTAGTCGAGTATCCTAGAAAGATTCCGGTCGAGGTTTTGAATGTAAATTTCCCTAGGTAATCCTTAGTGTTTAGGATATGTACCTTACACCCAAATACCCTAAAGTACTTGATGTTAGGTATTTTATCGTGATAAATCTCGTATGAGGTCTTAAGGTGCCTCTTTACCATAAGGATCCTATTTTGGACATAACATGTCGTACTCACGGCTTCCGCCCAAAACCTATCGAGTAGGTTATACTTGTTTAACATTGTCCTAGCGAATTCTTGTAGGGTTCTATTTTTACGTTCTACTAGGCCATTTTGTTGTGGGGTTCTAGGGTAAGAGAATTCATGGTGGTATCCATTTAGGTTACAAAATTCTGTAAACCTGTGATTCTCGAATTCACCACCATGATCAGTCCTAATTCTTTTGATTTTAATGCTTTGTTGATTTTATATTAGTTTAAATAGGTTGATTAATTGATCTAGGGTGCCACTTTTGTGTTTGATGAACCTAACCCAAGTAAATCTAGAGTAGTCATCAATTATGACTAAACAAAATCTACTTCCATTAAGTGACTTAGCTCCGTGTGAATCAAATAGATCCATGTGTAGGAGCTCAAGAACACTTTTGGTTCATTCTTGATTAGTTAGTTGATGTTGTATCCTAGATTGTTTACCTTGTTGACAAGCCTTATATATTTTATTATTCAAGTTATTGAGGTTAGGCAAGCCTCTGACTAAGTCACTTTGACTCATCTTGTGGATGAGTCTTGGGTGTGAGTGACCGAGTCATCGGTGCCACAACCATGATTTCTCTTGCTGTGTCATAAGACACTTAGTTGAGGAGTTAATTAAGTTAATAGTGTAAATATTGTTATTTCTAGTTCCCTTAAGGATTGTTTTAGAGGTTTCATTTGTATTAATTACGCATTCATTTTCTAGAAATATAACCTTATAGTTATTATCACACAATTGGCTTACACTAAGTAAATTATATTGAAAATTTTCTACAAATAAAACATTTTGAATAATAAAGTTAGAGTTGAGCTCAATATCACCTGATCCGATGATTTTGAGCTTGTCGTTGTTTCTGAAGGCTACCGATCCTTGTCGTTTGAATCGAAGCTTCGAAAACTTGAGTTGATCCCCGGTAATGTATCGGGAGCAACCATTGTCCAATATCCATTGATCCTACACGCAAGGTAGTTGGATCGGATATTGGATTAAAGATTGGTTGAAGTTTATTAACCTAAATCATCTCACCCATGTCTACATGATCAAACATGTTAACCCTATATGTTCTTGTGAGATGGCTCTCAATTTTACTTGATTTAAATTTAATGAGTTGAACACTTGTCAACCTTGCATTAGATTCGGATTTGACCTTAGGCTCATCAAGTCACTTTTTCAAGATCATGACTTCCAGGTCGTGGCGAGGCACAGAGGCCTTCTTTGATTGGAACAACGACTATTTCCTTAGACAAAGCCATTTTCAAGAAAATAGAAACTTGACTTACCTAAGACCACTTCCTGCTCTAACTAGTCTAGGATACGGCGAGGTAGCTTCAACTAGTTCCACTCGGTCAAGTGCACTGAACTAGATACGCCTTATCTAGCCCGAATACCCAAGACTCCGCTTTCCTAGCGTACTATCATCTCGCCGTATCCTGGTACTATGTTATCAAGTATTGACGAGTTATAGTCCTATCTAGCCATTCTAAAAAGAAAAAACCAAACTAAATAAAGAACCTAAGCATGCAATTTCTAAGTTAAAATACAAACAAGTTTCGTACTAGCTCCCCCTGGACCGTTGAATCGGTTCGGTCTCTCCACATAGTGGATTTGGTCTTTGGGAACCCAGTACTAGTTCGATCCTAAGTTTGAAATCAAGGTGGTCTTAGGGACCCATGCTTGGACACATTTTTTATGTCGATTTACAATCGACATATACGACTTGTTGGTCGTATTTGAGCTAAACCCTAGCCGAGCCTTGTTGTACCCGACCCTTTGCGATCCAAGTAGGAGGTCAAATCCTTTGGATCCCAAAGTAAACCTTTCCAACGTGTTACTAAGATCTTCGACTTGATTCTTCAAGAGTGAGTTCTCAACTTCGAGCTTTTCAACCCGAGTTGAGTCCTCCTCTCGAACTCGACTAGTCGAAGAGGTTAGGGAGACCTCGTGTTTGAGGAGTTTAACTTCCTCAACCAGGGTCTCGACCTTGGACTCGGACTTAGCTAATTTCCTAGTTAAAAACTTAATTGCACTATAAAGTGTACTAATAATAGATCGACTTACCTTGAGTGTATCTTTTGAACCGGATGCGTATCTGTGGCTTGTCTTGAATAGTGCTTCGCAGTCCGACTCGTCTTCGGTTTCTGATTCATGTTCCGATTCCGACTCTATCTCTGATTTCACCGGTTTATCCATGAGAACACGATCATTATCTTCTTCCTCGGATGCTTCTTCCCAAGTAGCGTTGAGTGTCTTTTTGTGTTTTGGTGCTTTGCTCTTAAGTTTTGGGCATTCGGACTTGATGTGTCCAAACCTGTAACATTCGTAACATCTAATATTCAAACTTTTAGGCTCACCTTCATTGGGTCGAGTGATGGTTCATTTTAGGCCCTTGACTATTCTCCGAACTAGGTTGACTAGTTCGGCCTCCATTTCTGAGTCGACCTCCGAGTCGGACTCATCATCTTCTTCCTTCGGGGATGGCTTGCTTGCGGTTTTCTTCCTCAAACCTGCAAAAAGTGCTATACCCTTCTCGGGTTCCGAGTTAGACTGCTCATGAAGTTTAAAATTGGAAAATAATTCATTTAACCTAAGTTTCGAAAGATCCTTGGAGACCTTGTAGGGATCGACTATGGATGCCCATAAGGTAGTCCTCGGAAAGGAGTTAAGAACATACCTTATAAGGTCGCAGTTTTCGACCTTTTGCCCTATCGCATGTAGATTATTGACTATGTCTTGAATGCAAGCGTGAAGTTGCGTCGTCGTTTCGTGTTCCTGTATTTTTAGATTATATAATTTATTAAACAAAAGATCGCGCTTACATACCTTGGCTTCATCGGTCCCTTCGTGTAGCTCCACTAGCTTTGCCCAAAGGTCCTTTGCGCTGATGAAGGGGCCGACATGATTAAGCTCCTCCTTGGACAAGCCGCATTGGAGGATTTGAGTTGCCTTGGCGTCAGCTTCGACTTGTTGTTTTGTCGCAATGGTCCATTGGTCATAATCCAAGGATTCACCCACTTCGTTAGTCGGAAGTGTGAATCCCGTTTGAATTATGATCCACATCTCAATTTGAGTTTTAAGAAAGCATTCCATTCGACCCTTCCAATAACGGAAGTCATCTCTGTTGTAAAACGGAGGTCGGACGGTGCTAAAACCCTCGAGATGGGCCATTGATACAAAAGAAACAAGGAGATGAAGACGAAAAACCTAGCAACGACACAAACACACGAAATATACCAAGACTCGCGTCTTGGATTAGTAGTGCGGGAAAAAATAACCAAATGAAATAAATTCGAAATAAATAGAATAAAAAAGAAAAAAATATGTAAAAAGCTAGATCGGTGGTTTCACCAAATCTTAGCACCCCAGCTCTGATACCAATTGTTGGATCGAAGCGGATCGCTAGAGGGGGAGGGGGTGAATAGCGATAAACCCTTTTTTTCTTCGAGTTCATTTCAAAACAATTATACGCAGTGGAAAGAATATGCAAAGTAAATGAGACAAGAGAATTTTACATTGTTCGTAGCCTTCGGCTACTACTCCAAGGCCCCAGTGGCCCTTGACCATGCACGGAGGGAAAAACACTAAAGAACTCCTCCTCGTTAGAGGTAGGAGTTAATCGATACACAAAGTCACAAAGCTTGAGGTAGAGGGACACTCCCCCTCTCCTCGTTACGATAAAAGCTCTGAGAAAGTAAAGAAATAAACAACAAAAAAACTTATACCGATGTAACAAAATAAGAGTAATATAAACCTAGACGTCGAAGAAGAAGCACTTTGTTGTCGGAGAGTTGTAACTTTGTGGAGGCTTTTGGAAGCTTAGAATTGATGATGAAACCCTAGGATAGGCCCTCCTTTTATAGCCTTTGAGCCCCTTTTCGAGAGGAACTTTAGCCAATCACAATTGAGCACCACTCCCCTTGAAATGAGGTGATAAGCCTTGACTCCTCGAAGCTGATCCTTGACCATCAGTCGACTGATATCCATCATCAGTCGACTGATGGCAGCATCAGTCGAATGCTGACCATAGACAGTCGACTGATTGACAGCAGTCGAGTCCTCCAAGCTGGCAGTCGACTGATGCTAGCTGAAATGACAAGTTAGCTAAACAAAAACATTATTTTAACGGCCTCCGACCGTCCGATCTTGACCTAGACCACCAATGGGATGTCTTGGGTCGGATCTACGCTTAAGTCTATCCCCGTAAAGAGGATACGACCTCACTTACACTCGCACACACACGAGCTTACCTCGATACATACTGTGTCGCTTTCGCTTCCGACCTTCCACTCGATTCCTTCGGCTCCCTCTGAAGTCACTAGAGTGTCGCCCGACCACCGCGGCTTCCTCCGGGTGTCGCTAGCCTTCAACTCCAGCTATAGCAATTTTCTGCACACTCGATTCAGTTTGTGAGATAACGACATGAGCTTAACTTTGTATCATTTTGCTATAATCAAAACTCTTGTTCGACTTAGGTACCTACTGGACCAACAGGAACATCTCACATCCCACTATAAGGCTAACTTGATTGAGAACATAGCAATGGGTGAGATGATAGGACGATACAAATGGTCCACTAATGCTTATGGCATTTAGATGGGTCATTAAGTGTATCAATAGAGCAATAAAGACCAATCATGGGGAAGGCTTATGTTTAATTCATAGACATATTGTCCAAATAATATGGTTGGATATTTCATATGTTTTCAAAACCATTCCTTACTTTAAAATCTGTGTTTTCATGTTTTGAAACAATCTAATGCAAAACTAGGTATTAAAATTGATACAAACTTGATCAAATACTAGTTGTTTTTGAAACTTTTGGATTTTTGGTAAATCATTGAAAATATAAGTAATTTTCATGAAAACTCATTTTTCACTAATAAAGGACTTTAAAAGAAATGTATTTTCAAAATTTCATAATTTTTCGAATTTTTTGGAATTTCTGGTTCATTTCTTAATTTTAGTCCGAAAATCAGAAATTGCTAAAATTAGTGCGATCGGTGATGTCGATGTCCGATCTTGACCGGTGTCGCTCATGACTGATTTCAGTGTTTTTAGGCTATTTTTGATGTTTTTTCTATCCTTAGACTTTGATGCCTTGGATTATAACATTATGTTAATGTTTTTGATAGTGTCAAAGGGGGAGAAATAGGGATGTTTAAGTTAATCATGCTAAAAGAGAAAATTTAGCATGTCTTAAGGGGGAGTTTGATACTCATGTTTTTATTTACATACATTCTTGCTTTATGCTTTATGTATTTGTTTTTACCTAACTTAAACGGATTACCACACATCAAAAAGCGGGAGATTGTTAGGGCAATCAACCCATGATGTGGTTTTGATGTGTATGACAAAGGGTTTAAGTTAGATTGTTATGGTTTTGATATGTGCGTTGGAGTCTTGCAGGACTTAGAAATTCGCACATGGAGCATTGGCGAGTTTCACCTCTCATGACTCGGTCTTTGAGTCGGTGAAAGATGTATTGCGGAAGCCGTGCGCTTGGTGCATCCGAGGGACCGCCGGACGAGGAGCATTGGAGTGAAGCCGGAGGAAGTAGACTTTAGGGCGAGACGCGAAGGATGGCGTTGCGAAGCTGTGCGTTTGGCGCATCCGAGGGACATGGCCGGACGAAGACAACTTCAAAGGCGAGGGACTCCAAGAGAATGAGAGTGAGCAATTGTAACCCGAGACGGGGTAGATTGTAGGTGAAACTTGGCTATTTGGCGCGACATGGCACGATCGCTCATCGACTGTGACTCGACTGGTGTTCGAGTCAGGATTGTGTCATAGCAGTCGACTATGACTCGACTGGTATTCGAGTCAGGTTTGTGTCCTAGCAGTCGACTGCCATGGGTTGGCAGTCGACTGCCGAAACCATCAGTCGACTGATTATGATAGCAGTCAACTGATCGCAAGGGTTTCGGGCACAGAATGTTGATCAGTCGAGTGCTCACTTCTGGCACTCAACTGTTAGCTCCATCAGTCGATTGATGGGATGATCAGGCGATTGATGTGAGAGCCGTTGGATGGAATCCAACGTGGAAGAAACCATTATTGGGCAACGACTACAGGAGCAGTCGACTGATCGGGGCATAAGTCGACTGCCAGGCGCCCAACGGGAAGAATGAGTTCTTCTCTATAAAATGGGGCCTTTGGACACTTGGGGAGCAAAATCTTCGTTCGGTTACGTATTGCTCAAGTCCCCCGAGCTATTCACACGACTCTTACTTGCTTTTATCTAAATTCTATTGTAAGAAGAGTGATCTTGTAACAAAAGGTTACCTCCACCTTTCTTGGTGTCAAGGAGAGAATAATGGAAGTTTAGGCGTGATTCACCTTGAACGAATCGGTCCATGGATTAGCTACAAAGCCATGAACCACATTACGACTTCGTATTAGCATTTGTATTCTTTGTTATTCTTAATTGTCTTTAGATTTTGTTATTCCGCTATTCTAACGGTTTTGTAGACGAGTAATCAACGAACGATTTCTACCGTACGACGAAAGAGGGCTATTCACCCCCTCTAGCCGGCCACCGAGGTTCCATCAGATCGGACTTTATGTGAGCTAGATCCATTGGGTGGCCAAGATCCAACTCCTCCTCATGGTCGCTATTGTAGCCTATTAAAACTCTCATGAAACCTAGATTCGACGGACACGATTAAAAGGTGGTTTTGGTGAAATCTATAAAAGGGGAGCCAAGCCTTGGGCGGCATAGGGGAATTGAAGATTCTAGGGTTTGCTCTCCTTGGCTTGGGCAGTGAGAAACACAAGGGGATTAGTGTTTGGGTTGGCGGCAACAAAAGGGTAAGGCTAGGGTTTTCTCCTCCTTTCTCTTGGCCGACGCTAGGGTATCCTCTTCCTTGGGATTTGGACGGTGCCACATCCTCTTTTCTTCATCATTTGGCCGGTGGCAAGTAGGGTAAGGCTTTGCCCTTATTTTCTTTGGTTGGTCAGCTCAACTCCTTCTCCCTCTCCTTATGGTCGGCGGCAACCACAATTGGTTTGTGGTGGTCGGCACAAGTAAGGAGAAGAAGGGAGAATTTCTTCTCTTTGTTCGGAGCGAGCAAGGAAGGGAAGAACGTGATCTAGGAAGTTTCATCTCTTGGAGGATTGTTGCCCACACAATGTCCAAGAGGAGGATAGGACATACAATAGAAGACCAAGAGATAAACAAGTGGTATAATTCTTGTTTTGGTTACCTTTTGTTTCTTTATATTATGTATGTTATTGCATGTGGCTAATTTACTTGGACCCCAAAGATAAACACAAAAAATGGCGATCCGTACATCATCTATTCCACGGCTAATCGAGGAAAAGAGTTAGGTTTCTTGAAAAATAAGTTTGTTCAAGAGAACACTCTAATCGAATAGCATGATGATGGATCAGTTGCTTGGGTAATCCGTCATCGTCTTGGATTAATTTTTTTTAATCCAAGGACATATATGGGATCGCCATGCACAAGCGACCGATGTGCGAAGCGAAGTTTCGGTTCCAACCTTCAGGAAGATGCAACAAGCCTACCTCTCCTCTTAGAAATGGAAAGCACAAATAAAATAAATGACAACTTAATTAAGAACTACCGACAAATGAATGAAAGCTTGGCATGTCATCGGCATTACGACAATGTAGTGTTGTCGTTGAAGCTTAGCATTGTTGGATCACTTTGGGAGCACGATTAGATGATCCAAAGAGGTGAAAAGCCTCTTCTTTTATATCCTTTAAACCCTAGCTCATTGAGATCCAGATCTGGGTGAAAGCTCCTCATCCCCCCACTTTTGGTGGAGCTTATCTTGACTTTCTTCGAGCTGACCAGTTTGAATAGCAGTCGACTGATGACCCTCAGCAGTCGATTGATGGTAGGATCGGTTGACTGCCAATAGCCTTCAGTCGATTGTTGGCTTGGTCACTCATTTACAGTAAAGAGTTAGCACAGAAATGTCGAGTAATGGACATTACGACGGTTCCTTACCGTCCGATCTCGACCTAGATCTTCTCCCGAAAGTTTAAGTTGGATCACCGCCTAAGTTCGTCCCCGTACGGAGGACATGACCTCACCATTACTCTGCACTCAGTGCTTACCTTTGGTCCTCCTGACCTGTCGCTTAGCTTCTGGTCGCCACCGTGGTTCCTCGACTCCAATGAGGTTCTCTTGGTGTCGCTCGACCACCACGGTTTCTCATCCCGAGATTCTCCGGGTGCCGCTGACCTTAGGCTTAGCTTAATACAATTCTTGCACACTCAACACAACACATGAGATAACAATAATAGCTTTACTTTGAACTTTTGTCATAATCAAAACCTAGGTTCGATTATCTGGTGCCCCTGCACCGACACCAATTTCTCTCAATACTGAGCACGCCTTTGAGACTTTGTGCTAGATCTAGGAACGACCCACACTTAGGACATGTAAGTGCCTAAAAGCCGGATACCTTAGGAAAGCTATAGGATTACGACTTAACTCACTGTGGAATGAGTATCCCTTAGGAAAATTATCTTAGCACATGCACGAAAAGCTAACTTAGTGAACTTTTAGAACATATCTATTTTGCTTTGATTGACTTGATAAATTCAGTTAGCATGCTAAGTATGGAACAATACTTTTTAAAAATTTCACGGCACTGAGGTTTGCTTGAGGACAAGCAAAGATCTAAGTCTGGGGAGATTGATGTGAGCAAAACATATAGGGTTTCAGGAGTTGTTTTTGCACACATCTTGTTACATTTTATCCTTGTTTCATGTATATTCTCCTTTGTTTTGCATGCATTTCCTATTTTCTAGTTTGGAGATCTGCACTTGTTACTTTTGTGTGAAGGACGACATTTTATAGGTGAAACAACACACTTTTAGAGCAAAAGGGAGGCATTCACTGGGTGGAATAGAGGTGGACACGACCGTGTCCAAACCCCGTAGCCAACCATCTCAGCACCCCACATGGTCGACCATGTGGATTCCACATGGCCGACCGTGTGGATTCCACACGGCCATGTGACTCTGGGTAGTTTTGACATGACTAGGGCTTTCATTGGATTTATGAAGAGCCGTCATCACATCTATAAAAAGGAAGGCAAGCCCAAACCCTAGGGAGCAGATCAGATGGCTAGGACGGTAAGACGATGCCCTAAAAAGCACCAGAAACTCGCAATGGGAGGAAGGAAGTAGTTAAGAGATCCATCCTGACGCTCCGAAATTGTAGAGAACAACCAAGACACGCATATTGGCTAGGATAGAAATGTTAGGGCAATCTCTTGCCATGATAAGGTTTTGATGTGTGTGGCAAAGGGTTTAAGTTAGGTTGGTATTGTTATTTGATATGTGCATTGGAGTCTTGCAGGACTTAGTAATTCACACATGGAGCCTTGGCGGGTTCACCCTCACAACCTCGTGCCTGAGTCGGAGAAGGAGCATTGCAGAGTCGTGCGCTTGATGCTGCCAAGGGACCGCCGGACGAGATGACTTGAAGTGAAGCCAAGGAAGCAGACTTCGGAGGCAAGAGACGCGAAGGAGCATTGCAGAGTCGTGCGCCTGATGCTGCCGAGGGACGTGGCTGCGAACGAAGAGAGCTTCGGGGAGGGACTTCGAGTGAGATGAGAGAATGAGTGAAATGTAAGTAGCTCATTAGGTGAACTTGGCCGAATGGCTGAGTGTCGGAGACTTGACTGCAAGGGTTAAGGTTTACCCGACCGCCGGAAGCTCAAACTTATGTTAAGTTTGAGTTTCACACGACACCAGTCGACTGCCATGTAATGACAGTCTACTGCTCCGAGTCGAATGTGGTTCGACTGGTATTCGATTGAATGTTTTGAGGCCAGCAGTCGACTGCCATATGTGGGCAATGATCGCTAAGACCATCACGATCACAATGCAGCAGATCGGTCGTCGAAAGGGTTTGGCCACAGAACCGCTCGTAGCCGATCGAGCAAATAACTACGGAGGCGTGATGATCATGAGGTCCATCACGATCGCAAGCGTTCCGCTGACTACAACGGTCGGGATCCGATGTGTTCGGAGTCCGTTGTAGTGGCAGTAGTCGACTACCAAGGGCAGCAGTCGACTGGTGGCGGCCAACGGGAAGAAAAGCCTCCTCTCTATAAGAAGAGAGGGTGTGGAGGTTTGGGGGGCTAATGCTCTTACTCCAAACGACCATCCAAGTGCCCCACAAGCTCTAAACTCTTCTTACTTGCTTTTACTCCATTCTTATTGTAAGAAGAGTGATCTTGTTTGTAAAGGTTACCTCCACCTAGCTTGGTGCAAAAGAGAGACCAATAGTGATTGGCTTTGGAGGAGTGATTCACCTTGGACGAATCGGACCGTGGATTAGCGGCGTAGCCGTGAACCATGTTATACCATCGTGTTAGCGTTTGTTTTATTGTTTATCTTTTGCTTTGTCTATTTGTATATTCCGCTTGCGCTAATCTTTTGTAGACGAGCAATTTATGACATCCATTGGATTCACCCCCCCCTAGCCGGCCGTCCCGATCTCCCAACAAGTGGTATCAGAGCCAAGGAAATCTTGTCGAGGACTAACCGCCACAACAAGAAACTTTCAAAATGGCCGGCTCCAACATCTTGTTGGAAATTTGACGCCGCTAGAGGAGGGGGTGTGAATAGCGTTTGACCGTTCGTAGATAGAATTCGATCGTGATCGTGTCTACAATTTTGTTAGCGCTGTTGGGTTTCCGGCACCGCGGCGTGTGTGTGTTCGATCATGTTTTGTAAACATGAGCACAGCGGAAGCAATAAAAATAATAAATACTCCTATTTATTACAACACACACAACACACGCATGCTATTACAACAAGTGTAGACATAACCGTAAATTAAAATTTGCAATAAAAGAAAATTATCTACGTTATACCTTCCGTATGACGTGTAGCGGGAACGGCATGAACCGGAACGATCCTCGTAAGAATCGTCTCTATCCGTATCCACGCCGAGCTCCTCGGGATGACTTCGCTAAGTCACGAGCTTCGTCTTCGTACGGGTTACTAGCCTCGTGTTGAAGACGACGTGATCGAGAGATGATCACGATCCGAATCTAAATTCGGATCCTAAAACGAGTTCTCAAAACTCGCTTCTCCGGAGAGGTATTCGTCAACCAATTGACGAATCCTTCGTCCTCCACCTCAGAGGATTACGGGAGATCAAATCCCCGGTAAGTTAGCCGCTGTCGGAGCACTAACCGTCGTCCAAACGATGCTCCGACAACAAAGAAACAAGCGGTCTAGAAAAACTGGACAGCTTTTGGTGGAGGAATAGAGGCCGGCCAAGGACAAGGAAGCCAAGTGCTCACCTTGATGCCAAACCTAAGGAGGATCGCCGGAACTCTTCCGGCAGCAGCTCGACGCCGGCGAGGAGGAAGGAAGCAGCCTTCTAGACGCCGGTTGGAGGAGCTTTGGGTCAAGGGCACTAGGGTTGGGCGCCGAATTCACCAAGGGTGAGGTGGGCGACAACTACCATTAGGGTTTTTGGATTAGGGTTTAAGCCCTATTTTATAGAGAACTAATTCTCTTAATGGTTAATGGATCATATCCATAAAGCCCGTTAACCCGCTCCATTAAGATAAGTTAAAATAAACCAAACCATGATGGTTTATTTTAAGTTAAAACGAACCGAACCAACCTTTGGTTCATTCGTTTAATATAAACCAAACCCTTTGGTTTATTCTCATCCATTGGATTAGAACCAAACCATTTTGGTCCATCCATTATGTCTTCATAAGACACGGCCCATCCACGCTTCCATTGCATCAAACAATTTCATGCTCGCTTTATGTTTGGTCCAACCAAACATAGTTTCTCTCGGTCTGAGAATCCCATTCTCAAGCTCGTTTTAAATCCTTTGGATTACACTCGTTGTGCGTGTGACCAAATAGGTTCTCGGTTTATGTTGTCCTTCTATAATTAACCATTAATTATAGAACGATCATGAGTGGCACCTAGTAGTACATCATGATCCCCAATTAACCGAAAAGATCAACGGTTGATCCAGAACTATTTCTGAAACCCTTCAGTAGCTCGAATGAATCGTGCCCCATTCCCTTCACTCATCTTATACCCACTTGGTTCAGGACATGGTCTATTGTGTCAGTCCCCACTAGGCTGACTACGTCACACCTAGCCCAAGTATCATTTCCTCGTCCTACGGATTCTAGTTTCTCCACATGTATCGAAGAGTACCTTACTCTAAACATGTAATGCTTTGGCCAAAGACTTTAGTAACAATCCGACGAGAGGCCATGGGTATACATCTCCTCGCAAGGAGTGGTGAATCCTTTATAGGCTATTCAAACACCTTCGATCACTGACTTATACCCAATCATCCGGGTCCACATCTCCTTAGAGATGTTTGCTTAAGATGTCAAAGCATAAGTCTCCATGATCAAGATGACTTGAATACCGCAAGTCAAAGGAACATCGCACTTAAGCCACAGAAGAACTTCATTGACATATCTATATATGCAGAGAACCATATGAAGTCTTACTACTGGTCACTCCAATGAACTAGTTACCATAACTAGCATCCACGATTAACTCCGACATCACAATGTCTCCACCGGAGAATCACCGCTTGGATACACCAAGGAGTATACCTCGTGCTAGTCTAAATTCAAATCCATCAATTCATCGACTTGGGATAATTCCGATACATCACAATTACACATGTAGAGATACTCACTAGTTGTGATCCAATCACAAATTCTCTCATGCTATGAATCGTATCGTGGACATTCAGTAAATGAGTTTAAGATCCAATCAAATACATTAAACATGTATACTCAAATAGTGAATCTTCATTTATCATATAAATGGTTCATACATAAGGCGATTGCCTTAGGACATCTCTCATATATTACTAACAAGCGCAGCGGAATATAGATAATGATAACAATAACGAAATAGACAATTACACACGAACACGAGTATGTAACATGGTTCGGAACCGCACAGTTCCTACTCCACGGATCGGGCTCAAACGAGCCCTAATGATGCCAATCACACACCACTATAAAATAACTCCTTCTCGGAACAATCCGGAGGTGGAGAAACCTCGTACAATGTATACAACAGTAATACAAGATGAATACAAGCACTATAATGAAATACAAAGCAATACAAGTAAAGAAAACACTTTACAAATGCTCTTTGAATGCTTGATCACTTGGTTGATCGAGTAGCACTTGGAGACCCTGAATTGCAGCAGCAACTCGCCCCAAATCGCCTCAAAGAACCATGGTTTTTCCTCCATCACGAGCTCCTTATAAAGCTTCAACCTGTGCTGGAAAAGGTCGATCAGTCGACTGATCGGGACCATCAGTCGACTGATGCCACTGTTGTCGTGAGACAACGGCTAGATCCACGTTGGATAAGTCCAACGGATCTACCATCAGTCAACTGATCATACCCATCAGTCGACTGATGGAGTCCTCACTCGACCAGTCGAGTCTAGACTCCATTCTGTGGCCGATTTCTCGAGCACCACTGATCGATCACATCACGATCGGCCGATCGCGCTAAGCCATAGTCAAACCCTAGTTGACTCGGTCCAGTCGACTGGCACACCTCAAACATGAGGTTTTAACCCAAGTATGGTTCTCCCATACTTGCTAGACCACCCTTAGCCTAGGCCTAAGCCTTCTAGCCACCTCCATCAGCCTCACGCCTCTCGGATCCCTCCAAGTCATCCATGACTTGTTCATCCATCGCGCTAGCCTTCAGGTGCTTCCATCGGCTATGTCATGCTAACGGTGTCTACACCGCCAAGGCACATTGGACTTACACCGCCAAGACTCCGCTTGGACTTTACGCCGCCAACCATTGGACTTATGCTGCCAAGACTCCCGCTTGGACTTTACACAGCCAACATCAAACCCCTTGGACTTCTCATGCCAAGACTCAAGCTTGGACTTTCCCTTGCCAACCCATGTTGGACTTCTCAAATGCCAAGACCATGCTTGGACTTTCCCTTGCCAACCCATGTTGGACTTTACATTGCCAAGACCCATGCTTAGACTTTTCATGTGCCAAGTACTCAAGACTTGGACTTTACCAAATGCCAAGTGTTCCACTTGGACTTTCCATGCCAAGTACCCAAGACTTGGACTTTCCCATGACAATTACATTGTCATATGTTTTTGTCGAACATCAAAACATCACTCGAGTCAAACTCGAGTCCTGGTCAATCGTGACCTGGGCCGATTGCACCAACAATCTCCCCCTTTTTGATGTTTGACAAAAACCAAACAAATCATTGAGTTAGAACACTAACTCAATTCCCTTACCAATTATCCCAAATTGGTAAACACTCTCCAAATATTCTCCCCCAAACATTCTCCCCCTTTTTGACTAACATCAAAAAGGTTTTCTCTCCAAGGAGGTCAATGTCTCATGTCCCAATGAGATCTTACAATCTCCCCCTTGGTCCAAAAATACCTAGGATGCCTACCATCTTCTTAGTGATAAGTCCCATATCACTCAAGAGAGGCAATCCTATACACTCTCCCAATTTCCAAATTGGGTTTCTAAAAATCCATCAATTTTCCCAATTGATAACCTTTTCCCTTTCAAGAAGAAGGAAAAACTCATCCATCACTCCAAGATGGATACCTCCCCCTAGAGGCTTGCTCCCCCTTGACCATTGCACCAACAATGTCCTTGGGAAGTCCCTAAGCCAATAGAAACTCTAAACCATCAAAACTAAGGTTAGAAATTCAACATTGACGTTTCCAACACCTTAACATTGATACAAACCCTAAACAACTCTCCTAATCCATATCCAATGGATTTTCACCCTTCATCATGCTTCCCAAAGCATATCCTAGGGTTAGGAGTGGCTAGAGACCTTAACCGCAGTCGAAATCGGGTTAGACAAGCTTGTTTATCCCGAAATCAGGCAATCAGTCGAGTGATTTAGAAATCAGTCGACTGAACCCCACATCAGTCGACTGCCACTATGAGCAGTCGACTGATAACTGAAAAATCTGATTTTCAGTTATCAGAAATGAGATTTGGGAATTCATAAATAATTATACGTTTATCAAAAAATCACGAAAATTGATACGTATAATACCTATGACCAATACAATGGGTGAAAAATGTTTGAAAAATATTTTACCCATAAAATATTGAAATTTGATACAACATTCAAAAGTGAAGAAAACTTCTATGTTTTTGGCTCACTTTGTATCAATCTTATCAATGGTGATTGCTATCAAAGATAGACTTCACCAAGGTTTTTCAAAATGATTTTAAAATATTTTCAAAACCTTATTTTGGATCATATTCCTTGGGCTCTATGTACATGACTTGTACACATGCTCTCCCAATGATCCACATTTGAAATTAGATGAGTTTTAGTTCATCTAGATGCAAAAACTATGCACCTTGAATTCAACTCATATCCTAGCATCTCACATGTATCTAGGGTGTATAAATACACATACATGTTAATTGGATGTGAGATGTAGGTTTTGGTTCATTTACACTAGGGTTTCATGCATTTTCTAAAGCAACCCTACTTGATTCCCTTATGAATGGGACTCCAAGTCATGTCATAGTCCTTAAATCAATTTCAATCGAAATTTTCTTAAATGCATGAATAATTATGGCATTAATAATATAAATAAGCACATGCTCATAATCATGATGTCATGGCATATGATATAAAACTAAAGCACATGACATTTAACCTAAGCATAATCATGACATATAAAATGATTAAAAGTAAACATGATGTCATGACATGGCATATGACAATCAAGGCATGGCACATGTATATATAGGTATAGTAATACCTAAATTTTAATATTAGTTGCCATTTGAAATAATTGAGTATATTTTTCCATATTATTACTTTTCTCCCTAGTGTGCCAAAAACCCAAAATGGCACACTAACACTCTAAACCCTAATTGTGCCAATTTGACCATTTTATCAAACTTCATAACTAATATTGACACATCCTAAAATCTTTTAGGATTATAATTCAACCCTATTTCCAAGGTATCCATAACCTTGAAAATAACCTAAAATGCCACCTTTATCATGGTTGAGTTAACTACACATCCACTCAAGGTTGGCACATCCTAAACCCACCTAGCGTGAATCAATCACGCTCTTAGGAACCCAAAACCGATTTGAGCTCCTAGGGTTAATTAGGTATTCCTTAGGGATAACCTCCCTAGATACCTTCCTAATGACCCTCCTAGGCTTGTTAGCCTTGGTCATTTGGGTCTTACCTAGGTTGACTCTATGGGTAACTCCCCTTGCAACCTTCTTAGTGGCCACCCTAGGTTTCCTAGAAACCCTAGCCACTAGGCACACCCTTTGGTCAACTCTAGGGATAACCTCCCTATTGACCTTGGTCTTCCTAGACCTAGTTAGTGTTCCATAATCTAATGGAACACTATGGTAAGTCATCTTGGGCTTAGGTTTGTGACCCAAACCTTGCTTGCCCTTAGTTGACTTTTGACTCTTATGTCCTAAGTGTTGACTTTGAGATTTGGACCTAGACTTTTGATCATTTGACCCTTTAAATTGGTTTTGTATATTCCTAAGGGTCTTTTCTAGTTTTTCAAGCCTTGACCTCAAGGCTTGATTTTCAACCTCTAATTGCCCAATTGATTTTTGATTAAGTTTTTGGGCATTTGACTTCTTAGGCATATGCCTAGTCCATTTAGGATTGAAACCTAGGTGCTCTTGCACCTTTCTAATGGTCTCCCTAGGTACAATTTTTCTAGAGTTATTTGACCTAGGTTTATCCTTAGATAAATTGTTTTTAGGGACATTAGTCCCAAATTTCTCCTTACTTTTGAAGTTAACACTTTTAGCTCCTAAACAAATATATTTATCTCTAGCATACTTTTCATGGTGAATTGCAAGAGAATTAAAATTTCTAGCATGCTTTTGACTTTTAAATTTGGAAGGTGCATTATTAAAATATACCTTAGGGTTAGCTATAGAAGCTCCCCCTACTTGTGATGCTCCTCCTTGCCCCTTATTCTTCCCCCTAGGGCATTGACTCTGATAATGCCCCTTTGAATTGCACTTGAAGCATATGATGTGCTCCTTGCCTTTAGGTGTTGGGGAACCGGCATCCTTGACTTTTGGTGCCGGTGGAGCTTTCCTAATCTTCTATGGGCACTTGCTCTTATAGTGCCCAAATTCCCTACACTCAAAACACATAATATTATTTTTATTTGAAATTAGAGTGTTTGAGTTACCTAGGTTAGTGGTGGAGTTCGGAATTGACACTTCATCTTGACTGGATGTAGAAACTTCTTCTTGATGCTCCGGTGTTGAGGAAACTCTAATCTCCTCCTCAATCCTAGAAGTGGATGCTTCTTCCACTTTCTCCACCAACCCAGAAATTGACTCCCTATCAACTTCCGATTCTACTTCCTCTTCTTCTTTGGATGTTGATGATCTCTCAACCTCCAAGTCCTCACTTCCTTGTGAGGGTGATGCATTAGCCTCTTCGGTCTCTTCCTCTTGGACCATTGATGGGCTTTCATGGAGCTTGGCCACTTGGTTCCATAGCTCGTTTGCATCTACATAATTACCTAACATACACAAGATATTGTTAGGTATTAAATCAATTAACAACTTCATTACCTTCTCATTCTTTTCGAAGGCTTGGACTTGCTCTTCGGTCCATATCTTTTTCTTGAGGAATCCACCTTTTGGTCCTCTTGGATAGCTATATCCTTCCATTAAGATAGACCATTCTTCGAAGTCCCTCATCATTAGGAAGTCTTCAATTCTTGACTTCCATTGCTTAAACCCTTCTTGTCCATAGAAGGAGTAAGGGATCGGTGTGTTAATATTCCATCCCAATTATTCTTCCATCTTCACCCTCTAGCTTCTTTGTCCTAGCTCCCGGCGGTTAGTCTGTAGAAGAGCCCCGTACTCTGATACCACTTGTTGGAAATTTGACGCCGCTAGAGGGGGGGGTGAATAGCGTTTGACCATTCGTAGATGGAATTCGATCGTGATCATGTCTATAATTTTGTTAGCGCAGCGGAATATAGATAATGATAACAATAATGAAATAGACAATTACACACGAACACGAGTATGTAACGTGGTTCGGAACCGCACGGTTCCTACTCCACGGATCAGGCTCAAACGAGCCCTAGTGATGCCAATCACACACCACTATAAAATAACTCCTTCTCGGAACAATCCGGAGGTGGAGAAACCTCGTACAATGTATACAACAGTAATACAAGATTAATACAAGCACTATAATGAAATACAAAGCAATACAAGTAAAGAAAACACTTTACAAATGCTCTTTGAATGCTTGATCACTTGGTTGATCGAGTAGCACTTGGAGACCCTGAATTGCAGCAGCAACTCACCCCAAATTGCCTCAAAGAACCATGGTTTTTCCTCCATCACGAGCTCCTTATAAAGCTTCAACCTGTGCTAGAAAAGGTCGATCAGTCGACTGATCGGGACCATCAGTCGACTGATGCCACTGTTATCGTGAGACAATGGCTAGATCCATGTTGGATAAGTCCAACGGATCTACCATCAGTCGACTGATCATACCCATCAGTCGATTGATGGAGTCCTCACTCGACCAGTCGAGTCTCAACTCCGATACGTGGCGATTTCCGAGCACGGTCCGATCGATCACACGATCGATCGCTGAGCCATCACCGATCGTCATTGCACCTCGGCGATCATTGCTAGGCCATAACCCGCAGTCAAACCCTAGTTGACTCGGTCCAGTCGACTGCCACATGACACCAGTCGACTGGCACACCTCAAACATGAGTTTTTAACCCAAGTATGGTTCCCCCATACTTGCTAGACCACCCTTAGCCTAGACCTAAGCCTTCTAGCCACCTCCATCAGCCTCACGCCTCTCGGATCCCTCCAAGTCATCCATGACTTGTTTATCCATCGCGCTAGCCTTCAGGTGCTTCCATCGGCTATGTCATGCTAACGGTGTCTACACCGCCAAGGCACATTGGACTTACACCGCCAAGACTCCGCTTGGACTTTACACCGCCAACCATTGGACTTATGCTGCCAAGACTCCCGCTTGGACTTTACGCAGCCAACATCAAACCCCTTGGACTTCTCATGCCAAGACTCAAGCTTAGACTTTCCCTTGCCAACCCATGTTAGACTTCTCAAATGCCAAGACCATGCTTGGACTTTCCCTTGCCAACCCATGTTGGACTTTACATTGCCAAGACCCATGCTTGGACTTTTCATGTGCCAAGTACTCAAGACTTGGACTTTACCAAATGCTAAGTGTTCCACTTGGACTTTCCATGCCAAGTACCCAAGACTTGGACTTTCCCATGACAATTACATTGTCATATGTTTTTGTCGAACATCAAAACATCACTCGAGTCAAACTCGAGTCCTGGTCAATCGTGACCTGGGCCGATTGCACCAACACATCTATCCACCGAAGTTTGAAGGAGAATTCGCTTGGTGGAAGAAGCGAATGGAGGTATTTTTTGAAATGGATTTTGATATCATGATTACAATGGAATCCGGTTTCGTTTTGCCTAGGGATGAAGAAGGGAAGCCAATAGAGAAATCTAGGTGGACCAAAAAGCAAAGGGAAGAGCACCTTGCAAACTCAAAAGCCAAGCACCATCTCTTCAATGTGCTCCCCCAACAAGAGATCAACCGAATTGGAGAATGCCTAAGTGCCAAGGAGATGTGGGAGATGCTAATTGAGCTTCATGAAGGCACATCCGAGGCGAAGCTAGCAAGGAGAGACCTCCTCCGCTCCCAACTCAACAACATTAAACTAGAAAAGGGTGAAAAGGTAATTTCCTTACATTCTCGTTTCAAGGAAATTATAACCGGTTTGTCAAGTGTAGGTGAGAAGATATCAAACCGGGATATGGTTATGAAGGCTATAGATGCCTTTCCATGATCCTCAAAATGGAGCTCCATGGTGGACTCATTTTATATCTCCAAGAATTTAGAACTAAGCACCTTGGAGGAATTCTTCTCAACCATGGAGCTTCATGAAACAAGACTTGAAGGAATACAAGAAGATCCTAGAATCCAACCTTCAAGAGGAGTAGCTTTGATGGCAAACAAGGGGAAGAAGAAGATGGAAATCCCCTCCTCCTCCGATGATGAAGCATCCTCATCCTCCTCCATGGATAGCACGGAAGAAGCGTATATGGTAAGGAGGGTAAGGCGTGCTTTAAAAGGTTTTCGATTTAATAAATCCAATGATAGGAGTAGAAGACCAAGGGGGAAAATCATTTGCTACAATTGCCAAGGAGAAGGACACATAAGGGACAAGAAGAAGAAAGAAGTAAGGAAGAAGAAAAAGTGGAGCAAGAATATAGAAGAGAAGCAGTCAAAGGAAAAGGGAATGGCCAAAGTTCTCATGGCAAGGACTTGGGATGATCCTTCCTCATCCTCTTCATCATCATCGAAGAGGAGAATGCCTTTGTCACCAATTTGGCCTTAATGGCCTTTGATGACTTGGATTGCTCCTCCACCGAAAATGAAGGATCAAGCTCAAGTGGAGAGAGCTCAAATGAAGGGGGAGTCTCCTCCACATCATCATCCTCCTCATCCGAAGAAGAAGAAGAGGACATGGAAACTATGGTAACGAATCTAACTCCTAAGAAAATAGTTTCCATGGTTTCTAGCTTAACTAGGGATTTATTTAGAGCTAAGAAGAAGAACAAAAGCATGCTAGATCAAATTAAGGACTTAGAAAATAAACTAGAAAAAGCATGCTTAAATGATGATAATATTTCTTCTTGCCATGATGATGCATGCTCACATGAATATATGCCATTTAATGTTAATGATGCATGCATAGAAGAAAATAGGGCTCTAAGGGAAAAGGTAGACTATTTGACAAAATCCCTAGAGAAATTCACAATTGGCTCAAACACCTTGAACATGATCATAGGGAGCCAAAGAGCTAGCTTCAATAAGAAAGGCCTAGGTTATAAAGAAAAGAAAAATGAAAAGGCCTACAAATGCCTAATTGCTAGGGGACAAGATAAAAAGAAAGTAATTGCTAGGAAATGGATTCCCAAGGAGTATCTTGTGAACCCCATAGGAAAGAACATATTTTGGGTTCCAAAATCCATCCTTAAGGGTTAGAAAACCCCTAGGGTAGTCAACCATATGCAATTGACCTATATCATATTTTGGTTGACTTAGGATGGCGGGACAACATTTTGAAATAGTGTTAGGTGATGATAACGTGCCTATAAATAGTTAATAATATTTAAATCATGATAATCAATGTAATTGCTATGTATATGTGCAATCATGATTTATGATTTTGAAATTTGGCACATCATCATGAGAAATAGGGTTTAAATCATGCCTTAGGTGATATTTTATTTATTATCATGATATAATACCTAATGCATGATAACAATTCAATGAATTCATGTGTTTCATGATCATAATGTAGAATTCATTCATATATGTCATTATGATCATGAGGATTGTTAGGGTGATACTTAACCTTGATAAAATTGCATGAATATAATGGTTAAGTATATATAAATACCTCTAGGATACATCTCACACTCACTATAGGCTACCATGATTGAAAACTTAGCATGAGTGAGATGTTAGGATGATACAAATGTCCACTAATGCCTATGGCACTTAGATGGTCATTTAAGGTATCAAAATAGCAATAATAGACCAATCATGGGGAAGGCTTATGTTTAATTCATAGACATATTGCCCAAAGATCATGGTTGGATATTTCATATGTTTTCAAAACAATTTCTTACCTTAAAATATGTGTATTCATGTTTTGAAACAATTCAAACTGAAACTAGGTGTTAAAATGGATACTATTATAATCAAAAACCTAGTAGTTTTTAAAGCTTTTGGATTTTTGGAAAATACATGAAAATATAATGCTTTTTCATGAAGACCTATTTTCACTGATAAAGAATCTTACAAGAAATATGTTCCTCAAATTTCATGATTTTTTGAATTTTCTATAATTTTTAATGCATTCAAATTACTTGAGAAAATCGTAATTTGAAACCATTGTGCCCGGTCATTGCCATGCGATAGCTGATCATTGCTCACCTGAAAAATAGTCTAATATTTTCTTATTTCAGATTTTAAACATTTTTTTGGTATTTTCCTTCTATTAGACTTGATGCCATGGGTTTATAACTTAATATTAATCTTTTTGATGGTGTCAAAGGGGGAGAAATAATTGTGTTTAAGTAAATTATGATAGGGGGTAAATTTGTAGAGAGAGTTTCATGGATTAAGGGGGAGTTGCATGTTGTTATATCATGTTTATGTTTACATGCTTTCTTACCTTAGAAATTTCTATCAAATATTTTTTTTACCTAACTTAAACGGAATGCCACACATCAAAAAGGGGGAGATTGTTAGGGCAATCTCTTGCCATGATAAGGTTTTGTTGTGTGTGGCAAAGGGTTTAAGTTAGGTTGGTATTGTTATTTGATATGTGCGTTGGAGTCTTGCAGGACTTAGTAATTCGCACATGGAGCCTTGGCGGGTTCACCCTCACAACCTCGTGCCTGAGTCGGAGAAGGAGCATTGCAGAGCCGTGCGCTTGATGCTGCCGAGGGACCGCCGGACGAGATGACTTGAAGTGAAGCCAAGGAAGCAAACTTCGGAGGCAAGAGACGCGAAGGAGCATTGCAGAGCCGTGCGCCTGATGTTGCCGAGGGACGTGGCCTCGAACGAAGAGAGCTTCGGCGAGGGACTTCGAGTGAGATGAGAGAATGAGTGAAATGTAAGTAGCTAATTAGGTGAACTTGGCCGAATGGCTGTGTGTCAGAGACTTGACCGTAAGGGTTAAGGTTTACCCGACCGCCGGAAGCTCAAACTTATGTTAAGTTTGAGTTTCGCACGACACCAGTCGACTGCCATGTAATGGCAGTCGACTGCTCCGAGTCGAATGTGGTTCGACTAGTATTCGACTGAATGTTTTGAGGCCAGCAGTGGACTGCCATATGTGGGCAATCTAAGACCATCGATCATTCGATCTGCGATCGGTAGTCGAAAGGGTTTGGCCACAGAACCACTC
The DNA here is from genome assembly GCA_025175895.1 of Wurfbainia villosa. Taxonomy (NCBI): domain Eukaryota; kingdom Viridiplantae; phylum Streptophyta; class Magnoliopsida; order Zingiberales; family Zingiberaceae; genus Wurfbainia; species Wurfbainia villosa. The sequence goes on from CM045989.1 coordinate 93,380,858, forward strand.
ATAGCCGACTGAGCAGTCGACTACGGAGGCAGCAGTCGACTGATGAGGTCCATCAGTCGATTGCCAAGTGTTCCTTTCGACTACAATGGTCGGGATCCGACATGTTCGGAGACCGTTGTAGTGGCGGCAGTCGACTGCCAAGGGCAGCAGTCGACTGGTGGCGGCCAACGGGAAGACAAGCCTCCTCTCTATAAAAAGAGAGGGTGTGGAGCATTGGGGGGCTAATGCTCTTACTCCAAACGACCATCCAAGTGCTCCACAAGCTCTAAACTCTTCTTACTTGCTTTTACTCTATTCTTATTGTAAGAAGAGTGATCTTGTTTGTAAAGGTTACCTCTACCTAGCTTGGTGCAAAGGAGAGACCAATAGTGATTGGCTTTGGAGGAGTGATTCACCTTGGACGAATCAGACCGTGGATTAGCGGCGTAGCCGTGAACCACGTTATACCATCGTGTTAGCGTTTGTTTTATTGTTTATCTTTTGCTTTGTCTATTTGTATATTCTGCTTGCGCTAATCTTTTGTAGACGAGCAATTTACGACATCCATTGGAAGAGGGCTATTCACCCCCCTCTAGCCGGCTGTCCCGATCTCCCAACAAGAAAGTACCTTCTTTATTTTCTTGTTCTACTTCCATTGTAATTATGTTTTCAAAGATGTCTTGTGTTTATTCTTCTATGTATATGGAGTAGATACTTTGATTCTAGGATTATGGAGTAACTTGTGTTTGTGGACATGCTAGTTCAAATAGTCATTCATCTCCTTTGATTCTATTTGCAATTTTGTGTTGTTGAGATTTATGAAGGTTATGTTTTGATTCTAATTCTACTGTGCGTAGTCGATACAATGGTGACAACCTTTGTATCAAAAACATAGGAGAATCAAGGATGAGCCTTGCTGTCATCCTACCTCCTGTAATCATAGAAGACATAATATGATAGGACAGGATATGAAATAAGATCCGCCTCTACATAGGGAATTATTAGGAGATCTTGGTACCTCAATAATCTATCTTAGTAGAAGGGCCAAAGTAGGAGAAATTAACTCTAGAAGGGTTGAGGGACCTTAGTGACAGAGGGCTCCCAACGGTATCAACCCATTGAGCTCTGATGATCCGAAAGGTAAACTTGGTTAGGAATAGGTAGCTCTTAGTAGAAGCAAAAGTTCATTAGGCAAATGCATAATGATCCTCCCTCAAGATCATAATTAGAGATCTCAATGCACCTAATTGATAGCATGTTCCACGACGCACAAGTGAAACCGATGTCCTAGAATCCCTTTTTGAGAACTTCGAACCAACCTTCCCTTCCTCTGAGTGACAATGTACTTGAGTTAGGACTACTGTCAACCTCGCAAATCTTTACTCTTAGGAGATTAATTCCGAATAACAACATCCACTGGATATATGCTATTCGAATCTCAGTCTCTATGTGATTGATAATCTTTTATTACTTGACGACATTCATGCACTTGCGGGCATTGAGCGTGAGTGTGCGCTTCGAGTCCTCGACGATCCTCGTCGAAGATTTGAGAGTCGTGCTTGCGTGCATCACATAGCCAGGAACCTATTGGGTCACACACACTATAATTTCTCATGAGTTGTAAAATGAGTTAAATAAAAAAAATTTCAAAGAAAGAGGTTATATCTAGTTGGATTAGACAAAAAATTAAACGATATGAAACAGGAGTGGTAGAGGCTACCACAACCCATGATAAGGCTTAACATGATCGTGCCACTCATTCCGAGACAAAACGGAGCTCACAAAATCCAATATGGTCATGCTTGATCTTGGAATGACCATGTCAAACACTTCCCCAGCTAGCACGGGTGTGCTCGAGCCAACACGACCCAACATGGGTTGTGGCACAGGGCTTCATGGCTTTGTCGTGGAGCCCTCCACCACCATGGATGGCCAGCATGGTTGGGCCGTGGCGGGGAGAATGGTGTTGGTGCAATTAGCCTAGGTCATAATTGACCAGACTCAAGTTTGACTCGAACAGTATTTTGATGTTCGACAAAACATATGACAATATGATTGTCAGGGAAAGTCCAAGACTTATGTACTTGGCAATTGGAAAGTCCAAGCATGGGTCTTGGCAATGGTAAAGTCCAAGTCATGAGTACTTGGCAATTGAAAAGTCCAAGCATGGGTCTTCGAAATTGGAAAGTCCAACATAGAGTTGGCAAGGGAAGTCCAAGGGTGTGATATTGGCAGCGTAAAACCCAAGTGTGGTCTTGGAAGCATAAGTCCAATGTTTGGTGACATAAAGTCAAAGCATGTGCCTTGGTAAAGTAGACCCGGTTAGCATGACAATAGTTGATGGAAGCATCTGAAGGCTAGCGTATAGATGAACAAGTCATGGAAGACTTAGAGGGAACCGATAGGCATGATGCTGATGAAGGTGGCTAGAAGGATTAGGTCTAGGCTAAGAGTGGTCTATCAAGTATAAAGGGATCATACTTTGGTTAAATCTCTTGTTTGAGCTTTATTAGTCGACTGGGATTATGGACCAATCGATTGGTCTAGTATTTTGACACTTGGTATGTTGAGATGTATACTGAAAAGTCTATCTTTTGTATAAACATCTTTATTTTTGAAATAAGAATCACTTGATCATTGTTTGTATATTTATGGTTATGCATATTTGTCTGATACATTACATTGTAGATAACATGGTGTGTAGTGTCACACAGGAGATCATGTTATCAGTTCCTTGTAAAGTATAAGTAAAGACTCACAACCGAGATGGTTATGGACAAACCATTGGTATGGTTGTAGTGTGATTTGTTATTGGTTTATCTTGACCGTAGAATTACACTAGTACACTTTGTGTGTATTAAGCAAGACCGACTTAGAGGTGATTCAATTTAATGCTGACTACATAATCGAATCAGACCTCAGATATTATGTTGTACATGCTCTTAATCCCTATATAATAATGGGGACATATACTTAGTATTTATTTCTTTGATTTACCAATGGACGAGATTTATAGAGTAAATCGATAGGCTCGGTAAGTTGGGAAATGATATTATTTATATGGTGTGTCATTGATTATAGGAGGAAACCGTGTTCTATATATTAGGATGATGATGTCCCCTTGAGGAGCTCATAAGATTCATCATGTAAACCCTGCAGGTTGACTTGGTCCGGCATGATGATAAGGTTGAGTGGTACTACTTATGGAGCTAGATGTTGATTAATTAATTGTCAGTAAATTAATTAATCGACGGACATTCGAGATCTTAAATACGGGGAGATAGATGTACAAATAATATATGGAGCCCATATTAACTTATGGGGTTTGGTGAGGTATATCAATAATAATCCTCTAGTGGAATGGATTATCATTAATGGATCGGACTTTATGTGGGCTTGATCCATTGGGTGGCCAAGATCCAACTCCTCCTCATGGTCCCTATCGTAGCCTATTAAAACCACATGAAGCCTAGATTTGATGGTGGAGAATAAATCTCAAGATCCGATGGTGGAGATTAAATCACTAGATCCGACGGTGGAGATTAAATCTTTAGATCTGACGGTAGAGATTAAATCTCTAAGATCGACGGTTGAGATTAAATCTCTAGATCCGACGATTGAGATTAAATCACTAGAACCGACGGTGGAGATTAAAAGAGGGCTTAAGCCTTTCTCTATAAAAGGAAGCATAATGGTGGGCGGCAAGAGAAATTTGGAAGGGGATTAGGGTTTTGGGCAGCTAGGGTTTGGAGAGCTTTGGGCAGCTAGGGTTTTGGCCGACGCTCACTTTCCTTTTCTTCTCCTTGGTCGGTGCTCAACCTCTTCTTCCTCCTCTCCTTGGCCGGTGGAAACAAGGAATATGGTGGTTCCTTGGAGCTCTTAGCCGGCTCCCACTTCCTCCTTTATTCTCTCTTTGCCCGGCGGCAAGCATCAAGCTTGGAGCCTGGTGATCGGTTAAAGGATGGAGAAGAGTTTTGTTTTATGATCTTCCTTTGTTCGGAGTGAACAAGGAAACGAAGATTTGTGATCTAGGAGGCTTCGATTTTTGGAATATCGTCGCCCACACTATGTCGAAAAGGAGATAGGACATACGATAGAAGACATAGAGGTAAACAAGAGGTATAAATCTTGTTTTGCTTTCCTTTTTGTTTCTTTGTATATTGTATGTATGTCATTTGGCTTAATTTACTTGGACCCTGAATACGAACATAAAAACCGGCGATCCGTACATTGTCTATTCCGCGGCTATTCGAAGAATAGACGTAGGTTGTGTTGGATCGAAGCGGATCGCTAGAGGGGGGGAGTGTGAATAGCGATAAAACTTTTTTTTTCGAGTTCATATCAAAAACCGAGTAGATAATTAATTGCAAATGTAAATGTAAAGTAAAGAGACAAAGGAGTTTTACTTGGTTCAGTAGCCTTGGCTACTACTCCAAGGCCCTAGCGGTCCTCTACCACGTACGGAGGGTAAAAACACTAAAGAACTCCTCCCCGTTAGAGGTAGGAGTTTAATCGATACAAGTAAAGCACAAAGCTTGAGGTAGAGGGACACTCCCCCTCTTCTCGTTACGATAAAAGCTCAAAATGAAAGTACTAAACTGAAATAAAACTCTAACCGTAATAAAATGAAAACAAATAAACCTAGATGTCGGAGAAGAAGCACTTCGTTGTCGAGAAGTTGTAGCTTATGAGGCTTTTGGAAGCTTAGAATTGATGATTAAACCCTAGGATTGGCCCTCCTTTTATAGCCTTTGAGCCCCTTTTCGAGAGGAACCCTAGACAATCAAAATTGAGCACCAATCTCCTTGAAATGGGGTGATAAGCCTTGACTCCTCGAAGGCGATCATTGACCATCGATCGATGGCGACATCGATCAGTCTTGACCTCTAGCGATCATTGTTTGGCCAGCAATGAGTCCTCCAAGTTGGCAGTCGACTGATGCTAGCTGCAAGGCAAAGTTAGATCAAAGAAAACATTATTTCGACGGCCTTCGACCGTCCGATCTCGACCTAGACCATCGATGGGATGTCTTTGGTCGGATCTACGCTTAAGACCATCCTGTTAGTGAAAGCCCTAGAGCCAATCATGTGATGATTGTTGTATGGACTTTATTGTATCATATTCCTATTTATAAAGTCATTGTTATTATATTTACTTGTATTGGTGCCAAATAACTAAATATAATAATGTCCTTGAGTAGTAGGTTCTTATCTATATCAATCGATTGGTTGAATCGATAATGAGATGATATAGAGAACACTACTCTTAATCATTCCTAGTCGAGTATTAACATTCAGGGACAATGTTAATGCGTAGAGACTAGCATGTAGGTCAACAAGATGACTTGATCTCACAAGTCATGGATATGAGATATCAAGTTGACACATGGGTATGCATTGGAGAATGTATACTGAATGACCCGCCATGAGAAAGTATCGTGGATCTTTATATGAGTGTCATATACTTTCTCATGTGGATATTAGTATGACTATTAGTCCTTAGACCTGAAGTCACCATGGTTCCCTACATAAGGAGTTGCATACTTTGGCTTTGTCAAACGTCACCCGTAAATGGGTGGACTATAAAGGCGACATCGGGTATGTAACAAATTATGGAGGGATGTGAGTGATGTAGATGGGATCTATCCCTCCTATATGGCAGAGTGACATCGATATTCTTGATAGAGTGAGACCACGAAGTGCATGGCCATGCCCAAATGAGTCAATATGAGATATTGAGCTCATTTGATTAGAGTGAGTCTACTTGGAGTTCAAGATTTAGATTGTACCGAGGATGACACGGTCTATGCCTCGATTGGTCAATCTAGATGTCAAGGATAGAGGGACATTGTCACATATTGTGAGTCACAATTAGTAGTCACAAAGGTGATGTTGGAGCTCAACATTCTTGTAACTTGGGTAGCAATGATATGTTGCTAGATACCGCTCATTGCTTATGTTCCTAAATCGGTTTAGGGACATTGCCAACGTTACAAGAACCTATAGGGTCACACACATAAGAGCAATTAGATGGAGATTAGGTTCATATGATGAACCATGAGGATTAGGTTCATGGGATGAACCAAATTGGATTAAGAGTAATCCAAATTAGACTAATTGAGTTAGACTCAAGTTGATTCAAGTGTTGAATGAGTCTAATTTATATTTGATTCATCAAATCAATTTAAATTAATGAATAGAGATTCATTAAATTAAATTGACTTGAGTCAAGTGGTTAGATTTGATCAACCATGGGAGATTAGAGGTCAAGTTTGACTTGACTTGAGAGGGAAGATGAAAGGTCAAGTTTGACTTGACCAAATGCCATGTCATGATGATGACTTTGCATGGCCGGCCAATGATGATGCTCCACATCATCATTGACTTTGTCAATTGGTGCCACATCATGAGGAAGACCAAGAGGCATGGGAGTTACATGCATGCATGTAACCTCCCAAGCCATAATGTGGACGGCCAACACCATTAGGGGTTATGATGGTGAAATTTATTTTTGTGAGTTATTCCAACTTCATCTTCTTCCTTGGAATTTTTCTCTCAAGCTCTCTACCTCTCCCAACCTCATCTTGCCGAGATCTTCTAGGAGTGCTAGCACACTCAAGTTTTTGTAAGCACATACATATTTTTATATTTTTATACTTCGCACGGATCCGTGGCCGGGGCTTCCGAGGTTTCCGCAACGCAAAAAGCGGTTTTTGCGGCTCGGAAAAACCCAACAGTGGTATCAGAGCCACGTGCGAAGCATGTATGTGTTTCATCTTTGTAATTTTTGTTTTAGATATAAAAATTACAGATTTATATGTTTCTGTAAATTTCCTAATTTTATAGAATTTTTGGGTATTTTTCTCAAAGAGTCGAAGCAACAAGTGTTGGGACACTTGTAGGCTTCAACCGTCGAGAAAAACTCTCAAAGCGAGTTCTCGCTTTAGGTTTTGGGACAGCGACTTAAGTTGCTATAGGATCGTAGTAGGGACACTCGCAGTTAATTTTGTGAGTATGGGCGCTGCCCTATCCCCAGTAGCTTTGTCCGATCGCGCCACAAACCGCGGGACCGTTACGGAGAGGTGACTCATTAATTTGAAAAAACAAAATTAGAAAAAATTATAGAAATTTCTGTAAAAATACATAATTTAGAATTATGTATAATTCTGTGATTGTCATGGCCCAATGAAGCCAATTTGATTGGATTATGTGTGTTGTAATTCATAATACAGCTTGCGTGCCGTTTTGTGGTTGTGCGTCTTGTATAGTGTATCGACTGTCGTCGTCGTACCTCTTCTTTTGATATTCTAGTTGTAATTAGTTTTTAGACTCGAATGTAACTCGAGTTTCATATTTGTAATGTACAAAATGGAGCGGTGGAAAGTCCACTCGAAGGCTAGCGTATAGATGAACAAGTCATGGAAGACTTAGAGGGAACCGATAGGCATGATGCTGATGAAGGTGGCTAGAAGGATTAGGTCTAGGCTAAGAGTGGTCTATCAAGTATAAAGGGATCATACTTTGGTTAAATCTCTTGTTTGAGCTTTATTAGTCGACTGGGATTATGGACCAATCGATTGGTCTAGTATTTTGACACTTGGTATGTTGAGATGTATACTGAAAAGTCTATCTTTTGTATAAACATCTTTATTTTTGAAATAAGAATCACTTGATCATTGTTTGTATATTTATGGTTATGCATATTTGTCTGATACATTACATTGTAGATAACATGGTGTGTAGTGTCACACAGGAGATCATGTTATCAGTTCCTTGTAAAGTATAAGTAAAGACTCACAACCGAGATGGTTATGGACAAACCATTGGTATGGTTGTAGTGTGATTTGTTATTGGTTTATCTTGACCGTAGAATTACACTAGTACACTTTGTGTGTATTAAGCAAGACCGACTTAGAGGTGATTCAATTTAATGCTGACTACATAATCGAATCAGACCTCAGATATTATGTTGTACATGCTCTTAATCCCTATATAATAATGGGGACATATACTTAGTATTTATTTCTTTGATTTACCAATGGACGAGATTTATAGAGTAAATCGATAGGCTCGGTAAGTTGGGAAATGATATTATTTATATGGTGTGCCGTTGATTATAGGAGGAAACCGTGTTCTATATATTAGGATGATGATGTCCCCTTGAGGAGCTCATAAGATTCATCATGTAAACCCTGCAGGTTGACTTGGTCCGGCATGATGATAAGGTTGAGTGGTACTACTTATGGAGCTAGATGTTGATTAATTAATTGTCAGTAAATTAATTAATCGACGGACATTCGAGATCTTAAATACGGGGAGATAGATGTACAAATAATATATGGAGCCCATATTAACTTATGGGGTTTGGTGAGGTATATCAATAATAATCCTCTAGTGGAATGGATTATCATTAATGGATCGGACTTTATGTGGGCTTGATCCATTGGGTGGCCAAGATCCAACTCCTCCTCATGGTCCCTATCGTAGCCTATTAAAACCACATGAAGCCTAGATTTGATGGTGGAGAATAAATCTCAAGATCCGATGGTGGAGATTAAATCACTAGATCCGACGGTGGAGATTAAATCTTTAGATCTGACGGTAGAGATTAAATCTCTAAGATCGACGGTTGAGATTAAATCTCTAGATCCGACGATTGAGATTAAATCACTAGAACCGACGGTGGAGATTAAAAGAGGGCTTAAGCCTTGCTCTATAAAAGGAAGCATAATGGTGGGCGGCAAGAGCAATTTGGAAGGGGATTAGGGTTTTGGGCAGCTAGGGTTTGGAGAGCTTTGGGCAGCTAGGGTTTTGGCCGGCGCTCACTTTCCTTTTCTTCTCCTTGGTCGGTGCTCAACCTCTTCTTCCTCCTCTCCTTGGCCGGTGGAAACAAGGAATATGGTGGTTCCTTGGAGCTCTTAGCCGGCGCCCACTTCCTCCTTTATTCTCTCTTTGCCCGGCGGCAAGCATCAAGGTTGGAGCCTGGTGATCGGTTAAAGGATGGAGAAGAGTTTTGTTTTATGATCTTCCTTTGTTCGGAGTGAACAAGGAAACGAAGATTTGCGATCTAGGAGGCTTCGATTTTTGGAATATCGTCGCCCACACTATGTCGAAAAGGAGATAGGACATACGATAGAAGACATAGAGGTAAACAAGAGGTATAAATCTTGTTTTGCTTTCCTTTTTGTTTCTTTGTATATTGTATGTATGTCATTTGGCTTAATTTACTTGGACCCTGAATACGAACATAAAAACCGGCGATCCGTACATTGTCTATTCCGCGGCTATTCGAAGAATAGACGTAGGTTGTGTTGGATCGAAGCGGATCGCTAGAGGGGGGGAGTGTGAATAGCGATAAAACTTTTTTTTTCGAGTTCATATCAAAAACCGAGTAGATAATTAATTGCAGTGGAAATGTAAATGTAAAGTAAAAAGAGACAAAGGAGTTTTACTTGGTTCGTAGCCTTCGGCTACTACTCCAAGGCCCTAGCGGTCCTCGACCACGTACGGAGGGTAAAAACACTAAAGAACTCCTCCCCGTTAGAGGTAGGAGTTTAATCGATACAAGTAAAGCACAAAGCTTGAGGTAGAGGGACACTCCCCCTCTTCTCGTTACGATAAAAGCTCCGAAAATGAAAGTACTAAACTGAAATAAAACTCTAACCGACGTAATAAAATGAAAACAAATAAACCTAGATGTCGGAGAAGAAGCACTTCGTTGTCGGAGAAGTTGTAGCTTTGCGGAGGCTTTTGGAAGCTTAGAATTGATGATTAAACCCTAGGATTGGCCCTCCTTTTATAGCCTTTGAGCCCCTTTTCGAGAGGAACCCTAGACAATCAAAATTGAGCACCAATCTCCTTGAAATGGGGTGATAAGCCTTGACTCCTCGAAGCTGATCATTGACCATCAGTCGACTGATGGCAGCATCAGTCGAGTGCTGACCTCTGGCAGTCGACTGTTTGACGGCAGTCGAGTCCTCCAAGTTGGCAGTCGACTGATGCTAGCTGCAAGGCAAAGTTAGATCAAAGAAAACATTATTTCGACGGCCTTCGACCGTCCGATCTCGACCTAGACCATCGATGGGATGTCTTTGGTCGGATCTACGCTTAAGACCATCCTGTTAGTGAAAGCCCTAGAGCCAATCATGTGATGATTGTTGTATGGACTTTATTGTATCATATTCCTATTTATAAAGTCATGGTTATTATATTTACTTGTATTGGTGCCAAATAACTAAATATAATAATGTCCTTGAGTAGTAGGTTCTTATCTATATCAATCGATTGGTTGAATCGATAATGAGATGATATAGAGAACACTACTCTTAATCATTCCTAGTCAGTATTAACATTCAGGACAATGTTAATGCGTAGAGACTAGCATGTAGGTCAACAAGATGACTTGATCTCACAAGTCATGGATATGAGATATCAAGTTGACACATGGGTATGCATTGGAGAATGTATACTGAATGACCCGCCATGAGAAAGTATCGTGGATCGTTATATGAGTGTCATATACTTTCTCATGTGGCTATTAGTATGACTATTAGTCCTTAGACCTGAAGTCACCATGGTTCCCTACATAAGGAGTTGCATACTTTGGCTTCGTCAAACGTCACCCGTAAATGGGTGGACTATAAAGGCGATTACTGGGTATGTAACAAATTATGCGGAGGGATGTGAGTGATGTAGATGGGATCTATCCCTCCTATATAACGGGAGTGACATCGATATTCTTGATAGAGTGAGACCACGAAGTGCATGGCCATGCCCAAATGAGTCAATATGAGATATTGAGCTCATTTGATTAGAGTGAGTCTACTTGGAGTTCAAGATTTAGATTGTACCGAGGATGACACAGTCTATGCCTCGATTGGTCAATCTAGATGTCAAGGATAGAGGGACATTGTCACATATTGTGAGAGTCACAATTAGTAGTCACAAAGGTGATGTTGGAGCTCAACATTCTTGTAACTTGGGTAGCAATGATATGTTGCTAGATACCGCTCATTGCTTATGTTCCTAAATCGGTTTAGGGACATTGCCAACGTTACAAGAACCTATAGGGTCACACACATAAGAGCAATTAGATGGAGATTAGGTTCATATGATGAACCATGAGGATTAGGTTCATGGGATGAACCAAATTGGATTAAGAGTAATCCAAATTAGACTAATTGAGTTAGACTCAAGTTGATTCAAGTGTTGAATGAGTCTAATTTATATTTGATTCATCAAATCAATTTAAATTAATGAATAGAGATTCATTAAATTAAATTGACTTGAGTCAAGTGGTTAGATTTGATCAACCATGGGAGATTAGAGGTCAAGTTTGACTTGACTTGAGAGGGAAGATGAAAGGTCAAGTTTGACTTGACCAAATGCCATGTCATGATGATGACTTTGCATGGCCGGCCAATGATGATGCTCCACATCATCATTGACTTTGTCAATTGGTGCCACATCATGAGGAAGACCAAGAGGCATGGGAGTTACATGCATGCATGTAACCTCCCAAGCCATAATGTGGACGGCCAACACCATTAGGGGTTATGATGGTGAAATTTATTTTTGTGAGTTATTCCAACTTCATCTTCTTCCTTGGAATTTTTCTCTCAAGCTCTCTACCTCTCCCAACCTCATCTTGCCGAGATCTTCTAGGAGTGCTAGCACACTCAAGTTTTTGTAAGCACATACATATTTTTATATTTTTATACTTCGCACGGATCCGTGGCCGGGGCTTCCGAGGTTTCCAACGCAAAAGCGGTTTTGCGGCTCGGAAAAACCCAACATGGTATCGAGCCACGTCTGAAGCATGTATGTGTTTCATCTTTGTAATTTTTGTTTTAGATATAAAAATTACAGATTTATATGTTTCTGTAAATTTCCTAATTTTATAGAATTTTTGGGTATTTTTCTCAAAGAGTCGAAGCAACAAGTGTTGGGACACTTGTAGGCTTCAACCGTCGAGAAAAACTCTCCAACATTAGGTTTTTGGGACAGCGACTTAAGTTGCTATAGGATCGTAGTAGGGACACTCGCAAAGTTAATTTTGTGAGTATGGGCGCTGCCCTATCCCCGAAAGTAGCTTTGTCCCGCGATCGCGCCCCGAAACCGCTTAGCGGGACCGTTACGGAGAGGTGACTCATTAATTTGAAAAAACAAAATTAGAAAAAATTATAGAAATTTCTGTAAAAATACATAATTTAGAATTATGTATAATTCTGTGATTGTCATGGCCCAATGAAGCCAATTTGATTGGATTATGTGTGTTGTAATTCATAATACAGCTTGCGTGCCGTTTTGTGGTTGTGCGTCTTGTATAGTGTATGCGACCTGTCCGTCGTACCTCTTCTTTTGATATTCTAGTTGTAATTAGTTTTTAGACTCGAATGTAACTCGAGTTTCATATTTGTAATGTACAAAATGGAGCGGTGGAAAGTCCACTCGAAGGCTAGCGTATAGATGAACAAGTCATGGAAGACTTAGAGGGAATGGGCATGATGCTGATGAAGGTGGCTAGAAGGATTAGGTCTAGGCTAAGAGTGGTCTATCAAGTATAAAGGGATCATACTTTGGTTAAATCTCTTGTTTGAGCTTTATTAGTCGACTGGGATTATGGACCAATCGATTGGTCTAGTATTTTGACACTTGGTATGTTGAGATGTATACTGAAAAGTCTATCTTTTGTATAAACATCTTTATTTTTGAAATAAGAATCACTTGATCATTGTTTGTATATTTATGGTTATGCATATTTGTCTGATACATTACATTGTAGATAACATGGTGTGTAGTGTCACACAGGAGATCATGTTATCAGTTCCTTGTAAAGTATAAGTAAAGACTCACAACCGAGATGGTTATGGACAAACCATTGGTATGGTTGTAGTGTGATTTGTTATTGGTTTATCTTGGTAGAATTACACTAGTACACTTTGTGTGTATTAAGCAAGACCGACTTAGAGGTGATTCAATTTAATGCTGACTACATAATCGAATCAGACCTCAGATATTATGTTGTACATGCTCTTAATCCCTATATAATAATGGGGACATATACTTAGTATTTATTTCTTTGATTTACCAATGGACGAGATTTATAGAGTAAATCGATAGGCTCGGTAAGTTGGGAAATGATATTATTTATATGGTGTGCCGTTGATTATAGGAGGAAACCGTGTTCTATATATTAGGATGATGATGTCCCCTTGAGGAGCTCATAAGATTCATCATGTAAACCCTGCAGGTTGACTTGGTCCGGCATGATGATAAGGTTGAGTGGTACTACTTATGGAGCTAGATGTTGATTAATTAATTGTCAGTAAATTAATTAATCGACGGACATTCGAGATCTTAAATACGGGGAGATAGATGTACAAATAATATATGGAGCCCATATTAACTTATGGGGTTTGGTGAGGTATATCAATAATAATCCTCTAGTGGAATGGATTATCATTAATGGATCGGACTTTATGTGGGCTTGATCCATTGGGTGGATCCAACTCCTCCTCATGGTCCCTATCGTAGCCTATTAAAACCACATGAAGCCTAGATTTGATGGTGGAGAATAAATCTCAAGATCCGATGGTGGAGATTAAATCACTAGATCCGGTGGAGATTAAATCTTTAGATCGGTAGAGATTAAATCTCTAAGATCGACGGTTGAGATTAAATCTCTAGATCCGACGATTGAGATTAAATCACTAGAACCGATAGCAGTGGAGATTAAAGAGGGCTTAAGCCTTGCTCTATAAAAGGAGGCATAAGGGTGGGCGGCAAGAGCAATTTGGAAGGGGATTAGGGTTTTGGGCAGCTAGGGTTTGGAGAGCTTTGGGCAGCTAGGGTTTTGGCCGGCGCTCACTTTCCTTTTCTTCTCCTTGGTCGGCGCTCAACCTCTTCTTCCTCCTCTCCTTGGCCGGTGGAAACAAGGAATATGGTGGTTCCTTGGAGCTCTTAGCCGGCGCCCACTTCCTCCTTTATTCTCTCTTTGCCCGGCGGCAAGCATCAAGCTTGGAGCCTGGTGATCGGTTAAAGGATGGAGAAGAGTTTTGTTTTATGATCTTCCTTTGTTCGGAGTGAACAAGGAAACGAAGATTTGTGATCTAGGAGGCTTCGATTTTTGGAATATCGTCGCCCACACTATGTCGAAAAGGAGATAGGACATACGATAGAAGACATAGAGGTAAACAAGAGGTATAAATCTTGTTTTGCTTTCCTTTTTGTTTCTTTGTATATTGTATGTATGTCATTTGGCTTAATTTACTTGGACCCTGAATACGAACATAAAAACCGGCGATCCGTACATTGTCTATTCCGCGGCTATTCGAAGAATAGACGTAGGTTGTGTTGGATCGAAGCGGATCGCTAGAGGGGGGGAGTGTGAATAGCGATAAAACTTTTTTTTTCGAGTTCATATCAAAAACCGAGTAGATAATTAATTGCAGCGGAAATGTAAATGTAAAGTAAAAAGAGACAAAGGAGTTTTACTTGGTTCGTAGCCTTCGGGATACTACTCCAAGGCCCTAGCGGTCCTCTACCACGTACGGAGGGTAAAAACACTAAAGAACTCCTCCCCGTTAGAGGTAGGAGTTTAATCGATACAAGTAAAGCACAAAGCTTGAGGTAGAGGGACACTCCCCCTCTTCTCGTTACGATAAAAGCTCCGAAAATGAAAGTACTAAACTGAAATAAAACTCTAACCGACGTAATAAAATGAAAACAAATAAACCTAGATGTCGGAGAAGAAGCACTTCGTTGTCGGAGAAGTTGTAGCTTTGCGGAGGCTTTTGGAAGCTTAGAATTGATGATTAAACCCTAGGATTGGCCCTCCTTTTATAGCCTTTGAGCCCCTTTTCGAGAGGAACCCTAGACAATCAAAATTGAGCACCAATCTCCTTGAAATGGGGTGATAAGCCTTGACTCCTCGAAGCTGATCATTGACCATCAGTCGACTGATGGCAGCATCAGTCGAGTGCTGACCTCCGGCAGTCGACTGTTTGACGGCAGTCGAGTCCTCCAAGTTGGCAGTCGACTGATGCTAGCTGCAAGGCAAAGTTAGCTCAAAGAAAACATTATTTCGACGGCCTTCGACCGTCCGATCTCGACCTAGACCATCGATGGGATGTCTTTGGTCGGATCTACGCTTAAGACCATCCTGTTAGTGAAAGCCCTAGAGCCAATCATGTGATGATTGTTGTATGGACTTTATTGTATCATATTCCTATTTATAAAGTCATGGTTATTATATTTACTTGTATTGGTGCCAAATAACTAAATATAATAATGTCCTTGAGTAGTAGGTTCTTATCTATATCAATCGATTGGTTGAATCGATAATGAGATGATATAGAGAACACTACTCTTAATCATTCCTAGTCGAGTATTAACATTCAGGGACAATGTTAATGCGTAGAGACTAGCATGTAGGTCAACAAGATGACTTGATCTCACAAGTCATGGATATGAGATATCAAGTTGACACATGGGTATGCATTGGAGAATGTATACTGAATGACCCGCCATGAGAAAGTATCGTGGATCGTTATATGAGTGTCATATACTTTCTCATGTGGATATTAGTATGACTATTAGTCCTTAGACCTGAAGTCACCATGGTTCCCTACATAAGGAGTTGCATACTTTGGCTTTGTCAAACGTCACCCGTAAATGGGTGGACTATAAAGGCGATTACTGGGTATGTAACAAATTATGCGGAGGGATGTGAGTGATGTAGATGGGATCTATCCCTCCTATATGACGAGAGTGACATCGATATTCTTGATAGAGTGAGACCACGAAGTGCATGGCCATGCCCAAATGAGTCAATATGAGATATTGAGCTCATTTGATTAGAGTGAGTCTACTTGGAGTTCAAGATTTAGATTGTACCGAGGATGACACGGTCTATGCCTCGATTGGTCAATCTAGATGTCAAGGATAGAGGGACATTGTCACATATTGTGAGTAACAATTAGTAGTCACAAAGGTGATGTTGGAGCTCAACATTCTTGTAACTTGGGTAGCAATGATATGTTGCTAGATACCGCTCATTGCTTATGTTCCTAAATCGGTTTAGGGACATTGCCAACGTTACAAGAACCTATAGGGTCACACACATAAGAGCAATTAGATGGAGATTAGGTTCATATGATGAACCATGAGGATTAGGTTCATGGGATGAACCAAATTGGATTAAGAGTAATCCAAATTAGACTAATTGAGTTAGACTCAAGTTGATTCAAGTGTTGAATGAGTCTAATTTATATTTGATTCATCAAATCAATTTAAATTAATGAATAGAGATTCATTAAATTAAATTGACTTGAGTCAAGTGGTTAGATTTGATCAACCATGGGAGATTAGAGGTCAAGTTTGACTTGACTTGAGAGGGAAGATGAAAGGTCAAGTTTGACTTGACCAAATGCCATGTCATGATGATGACTTGGCATGGCCGGCCAATGATGATGCTCCACATCATCATTGACTTTGTCAATTGGTGCCACATCATGAGGAAGACCAAGAGGCATGGGAGTTACATGCATGCATGTAACCTCCCAAGCCATAATGTGGCCGGCCAACACCATTAGGGGTTATGATGGTGAAATTTATTTTTGTGAGTTATTCCAACTTCATCTTCTTCCTTGGAATTTTTCTCTCAAGCTCTCTACCTCTCCCAACCTCATCTTGCCGAGATCTTCTAGGAGTGCTAGCACACTCAAGTTTTTGTAAGCACATACATATTTTTATATTTTTATACTTCGCACGGATCCGTGGCCGGGGCTTCCGAGGTTTCCGCAACGCAAAAAGCGGTTTTTGCGGCTCGGAAAAACCCAACAGTGGTATCAGAGCCACGTGCGAAGCATGTATGTGTTTCGTCTTTGTAATTTTTGTATTAGATATAAAAATTACAGATTTATATGTTTCTGTAAATTTCCTAATTTTATAGAATTTTTGGGTATTTTTCTCAAAGAGTCGAAGCAACAAGTGTTGGGACACTTGTAGGCTTCAACCGTCGAGAAAAACTCTCCGAAACGGCGAGTTCTCGCTTTAGGTTTTTGGGACAGCGACTTAAGTTGCTATAGGATCGTAGTAGGGACACTCGCAAAGTTAATTTTGTGAGTATGGGCGCTGCCCTATCCCCGAAAGTAGCTTTGTCCCGCGATCGCGCCCCGAAACCGCTTAGCGGGACCGTTACGGAGAGGTGACTCATTAATTTGAAAAAACAAAATTAGAAAAAATTATAGAAATTTCTGTAAAAATACATAATTTAGAATTATGTATAATTCTGTGATTGTCATGGCCCAATGAAGCCAATTTGATTGGATTATGTGTGTTGTAATTCATAATACAGCTTGCGTGCCGTTTTGTGGTTGTGCGTGTTGTATAGTGTATGCGACCTGTGCGTCGTACCTCTTCTTTTGATATTCTAGTTGTAATTAGTTTTTAGACTCGAATGTAACTCGAGTTTCATATTTGTAATGTACAAAATGGAGCGGTGGAAAGTCCACTCGAAGGCTAGCGTATAGATGAACAAGTCATGGAAGACTTAGAGGGAACCGATAGGCATGATGCTGATGAAGGTGGCTAGAAGGATTAGGTCTAGGCTAAGAGTGGTCTATCAAGTATAAAGGGATCATACTTTGGTTAAATCTCTTGTTTGAGCTTTATTAGTCGACTGGGATTATGGACCAATCGATTGGTCTAGTATTTTGACACTTGGTATGTTGAGATGTATACTGAAAAGTCTATCTTTTGTATAAACATCTTTATTTTTGAAATAAGAATCACTTGATCATTGTTTGTATATTTATGGTTATGCATATTTGTCTGATACATTACATTGTAGATAACATGGTGTGTAGTGTCACACAGGAGATCATGTTATCAGTTCCTTGTAAAGTATAAGTAAAGACTCACAACCGAGATGGTTATGGACAAACCATTGGTATGGTTGTAGTGTGATTTGTTATTGGTTTATCTTGACCGTAGAATTACACTAGTACACTTTGTGTGTATTAAGCAAGACCGACTTAGAGGTGATTCAATTTAATGCTGACTACATAATCGAATCAGACCTCAGATATTATGTTGTACATGCTCTTAATCCCTATATAATAATGGGGACATATACTTAGTATTTATTTCTTTGATTTACCAATGGACGAGATTTATAGAGTAAATCGATAGGCTCGGTAAGTTGGGAAATGATATTATTTATATGGTGTGCCGTTGATTATAGGAGGAAACCGTGTTCTATATATTAGGATGATGATGTCCCCTTGAGGAGCTCATAAGATTCATCATGTAAACCCTGCAGGTTGACTTGGTCCGGCATGATGATAAGGTTGAGTGGTACTACTTATGGAGCTAGATGTTGATTAATTAATTGTCAGTAAATTAATTAATCGACGGACATTCGAGATCTTAAATACGGGGAGATAGATGTACAAATAATATAAGGAGCCCATATTAACTTATGGGGTTTTGTGAGGTATATCAATAATAATCCTCTAGTGGAATGGATTATCATTAATGGATTGGACTTTATGTGGGCTTGATCCATTGGGTGGCCAAGATCCAACTCCTCCTCATGGTCCCTATCGTAGCCTATTAAAACCACATGAAGCCTAGATTTGATGGTGGAGAATAAATCTCAAGATCCGATGGTGGAGATTAAATCACTAGATCCGACGGTGGAGATTAAATCTTTAGATCTGACGGTAGAGATTAAATCTCTAAGATCGACGGTTGAGATTAAATCTCTAGATCCGACGATTGAGATTAAATCACTAGAACCGACGGTGGAGATTAAAAGAGGGCTTAAGCCTTGCTCTATAAAAGGAAGCATAATGGTGGGCGGCAAGAGCAATTTGGAAGGGGATTAGGGTTTTGGGCAGCTAGGGTTTGGAGAGCTTTGGGCAGCTAGGGTTTTGGCCGGCGCTCACTTTCCTTTTCTTCTCCTTGGTCGGCGCTCAACCTCTTCTTCCTCCTCTCCTTGGCCGGTGGAAACAAGGAATATGGTGGATCCTTGGAGCTCTTAGCCGGCGCCCACTTCCTCCTTTATTCTCTCTTTGCCCGGCGGCAAGCATCAAGCTTGGAGCCTGGTGATCGGTTAAAGGATGGAGAAGAGTTTTGTTTTATGATCTTCCTTTGTTCGGAGTGAACAAGGAAACGAAGATTTGTGATCTAGGAGGCTTCGATTTTTGGAATATCGTCGCCCACACTATGTCGAAAAGGAGATAGGACATACGATAGAAGACATAGAGGTAAACAAGAGGTATAAATCTTGTTTTGCTTTCCTTTTTGTTTCTTTGTATATTGTATGTATGTCATTTGGCTTAATTTACTTGGACCCTGAATACGAACATAAAAACCGGCGATCCGTACATTGTCTATTCCGCGGCTATTCGAAGAATAGACGTAGGTTGTGTTGGATCGAAGCGGATCGCTAGAGGGGGGGAGTGTGAATAGCGATAAAACTTTTTTTTTCGAGTTCATATCAAAAACCGAGTAGATAATTAATTGCAGCGGAAATGTAAATGTAAAGTAAAAAGAGACAAAGGAGTTTTACTTGGTTCGTAGCCTTCGGCTACTACTCCAAGGCCCTAGCGGTCCTCGACCACGTACGGAGGGTAAAAACACTAAAGAACTCCTCCCCGTTAGAGGTAGGAGTTTAATCGATACAAGTAAAGCACAAAGCTTGAGGTAGAGGGACACTCCCCCTCTTCTCGTTACGATAAAAGCTCCGAAAATGAAAGTACTAAACTGAAATAAAACTCTAACCGACGTAATAAAATGAAAACAAATAAACCTAGATGTCGGAGAAGAAGCACTTCGTTGTCGGAGAAGTTGTAGCTTTGCGGAGGCTTTTGGAAGCTTAGAATTGATGATTAAACCCTAGGATTGGCCCTCCTTTTATAGCCTTTGAGCCCCTTTTCGAGAGGAACCCTAGACAATCAAAATTGAGCACCAATCTCCTTGAAATGGGGTGATAAGCCTTGACTCCTCGAAGCTGATCATTGACCATCGATCGGTGATGGCGACATCGATCAGTCTTGACCTCTGGCGGTCATTGTTTGGCCATGAGTCCTCCAAGTTGGCAGTCGACTGATGCTAGCTGCAAGGCAAAGTTAGATCAAAGAAAACATTATTTCGACGGCCTTCGACCGTCCGATCTCGACCTAGACCATCGATGGGATGTCTTTGGTCGGATCTACGCTTAAGACCATCCTGTTAGTGAAAGCCCTTGAGCCAATCATGTGATGATTGTTGTATGGACTTTATTGTATCATATTCCTATTTATAAAGTCATGGTTATTATATTTACTTGTATTGGTGCCAAATAACTAAATATAATAATGTCCTTGAGTAGTAGGTTCTTATCTATATCAATCGATTGGTTGAATCGATAATGAGATGATATAGAGAACACTACTCTTAATCATTCCTAGTCAGTATTAACATCGAGGACAATGTTAATGCGTAGAGACTAACATGTAGGTCAACAAGATGACTTGATCTCACAAGTCATGGATATGAGATATCAAGTTGACACATGGGTATGCATTGGAGAATGTATCTTGAATGACCCGCCATGAGAAAGTATCATGGATCGTTATATGAGTGTCATATACTTTCTCATGTGGCTATTAGTATGACTATTAGTCCTTAGACACTGAAGTCACCATGGTTCCCTACATAAGGAGTTGCATACTTTGGCCGTCAAGCGTCACCCGTAAATGGGTGGACTATAAAGCGATTCTTGGGTATGTAACAAATTATCGGAGGGATGTGAGTGATGTAGATGGGATCTATCCCTCCTATAGAGTGACATCGATATTCTTGATAGAGTGAGACCACGAAGTGCATGGCCATGCCCAAATGAGTCGATATGAGATATTGAGCTCATTTGATTAAGTGAGTCTACTTGGAGTTCAAGATTTAGATTGTCATGCAGGGATGACACGGTCTATGCCTCGATTGGTCAATCTAGATGTCAAGGATAGAGGGACATTGTCACATATTGTGAGAGTCACAATTAGTAGTCACAAAGGTGATGTTGGAGCTCAACATTCTTGTAACTTAGGTAGCAATGATGTGTTGCTAGATACCGCTCATTGCTTATGTTCCTAAATCGGTTTAGGGACATTGCCAACGTTACAAGAACCTATAGGGTCACACACATAAGGGCAATTAGATGGAGATTAGGTTCATATGATGAACCATGAGGATTAGGTTCATGGGATGAACCAAATTGGATTAAGAGTAATCAACATTAGACTAATTGAGTTAGACTCAAGTTGATTCAAGTGTTGAATGAGTCTAATTTAGATTTGATTCATCAAATCAATTTAAATTAATGAATAGAGATTCATTAAATTAAATTGACTTGAGTCAAGTGGTTAGATTTGATCAACCATGGGAGATTAGAGGTCAAGTTTGACTTGACTTGAGAGGGAAGATGAAAGGTCAAGTTTGACTTGACCAAATGCCATGTCATGATGATGACTTGGCATGGCCGGCCAATGATGATGCTCCACATCATCATTGACTTTGTCAATTGGTGCCACATCATGAGGAAGACCAAGAGGCATGGGAGTTACATGCATGCATGTAACCTCCCAAGCCATAATGTGGCCAGCCAACACCATTAGGGGTTATGATGGTGAAATTTATTTTTGTGAGTTATTCCAACTTCATCTTCTTCCTTGGAATTTTTCTCTCAAGCTCTCTACCTCTCCCAACCTCATCTTGCCGAGATCTTCTAGGAGTGCTAGCACACTCAAGTTTTTGTAAGCACATACATATTTTTATATTTTTATACTTCGCACGGATCCGTGGCCGGGGCTTCCGAGGTTTCCGCAACGCAAAAAGCGGTTTTTGCGGCTCGGAAAAACCCAACAGTGGTATCAGAGCCACGTGCAAAGCATGTATGTGTTTCGTCTTTGTAATTTTTGTATTAGATATAAAAATTACAGATTTATATGTTTCTGTAAATTTCCTAATTTTATAGAATTTTTAGGTATTTTTCTCAAAGAGTCGAAGCAACAAGTGTTGGGACACTTGTAGGCTTCAACCGTCGAGAAAAACTCTCCGAAACGGCGAGTTCTCGCTTTAGGTTTTTGGGACAGCGACTTAAGTTGCTATAGGATCGTAGTAGGGACACTGCAGTTAATTTTGTGAGTATGGGCGCTGCCCTATCCCGAAAGGGGCTTTGTCCCCTTGATCGCGCGAAACCGCTTAGCGGGACCGTTACGGAGAGGTGACTCATTAATTTGAAAAAACAAAATTAGAAAAAATTATAGAAGTTTCTGTAAAAATACATAATTTAGAATTATGTATAATTCTGTGATTGTCATGGCCCAATGAAGCCAATTTGATTGGATTATGTGTGTTGTAATTCATAATACAGCTTGCGTGCCGTTTTGTGGTTGTGCGTGTTGTATAGTGTATGCGACCTGTGCGTTGTACCTCTTCTTTTGATATTCTAGTTGTAATTAGTTTTTAGACTCGAATGTAACTCGAGTTTCATATTTGTAATGTACAAAATGGAGCGGTGGAAAGTCCACTCGAAGACGAGATTACGAGAAGGGTGACGACGACACATGGCGATCAAAGGAAGCGCTTGGAGAAGCCGCTAGCCTTAGGTTGACCGTCCGATCTTCTCATTGGCTTGAGAAGATCGTAGTAGGGCCATGACTATATCACATTTAATTATATATATATATATGTTGATATATATATATATATATATATATATATATATATATATATATATATATATATATATATATATTTAATTGATTTTACTTGTATGTATGTGATGCATGCTAGTAGAATAATGCATGTTTGTATATGATGCATGCTAGGATAATTTTCTTGTATGTATATGATGCACGCTAGAATAATGAATGTATGTATATGATGCATGCTAATATAGGATAATAAAGGCCTAAATGCGTATAAGATACACATTACGATTAGATTAGATCATAATCGAATCAACTCGAAAATGCCTACCGAGCCTTGATACCCATCACTACCTCGATCATTTGTTGTTGTTGAATCTGCCAAAGCATAGCAACGCATATTATCTTGGTATGGTGCGGAGGGACAATCTTGGTCCCGCCTATCACGCTTGGGTTAGAGTAAGCTCAATTAGATTGAGCAAAACTAGTTAAACTCAATTGGATCGAGTAGAACTATAGGCATATTCCAATCATTGGAACGATAGGTCAAGATCACATTTACACTAAATCTTGGGCGATTTAGCCAAAGCTAACTCAAGGTCTTTTGTAAATGTGGGTCTTGATCCTATAAACAAGAGTTGCATAGAGATGTAATCGGTAATGTGTTACCCACCGATCATACTAAGTCTTGGGCGATTTAGCCAAAGCTAACTCAAGGCTTAGTATGATGTGGATCTTGTCCCGCAAGAATTATAGCTAGTTTGTATGAATCTAGTAATGTGGTTTGACCACATCCATAACTCGATTCTACAAAAAATTCCTATAATTCAGTGGGAGCATCATTTGATTAAAGGCCTAATTAAATGATAAAAGGAATATGATATTAATTCTCTGCATTGTATGTTGTAGATAACTATGTCGACAAACACGAACACTCTCTCTCTGCGATCTGTCCTTGAGAAGGACAAGCTCAATGGAGCAAATTTCCTGGACTGGTACAAGAACTTGAGAATTGTTCTCACCCAAGAAAGGAAGTTGTACATCCTGGAGTAGCCCATTCCAGAGGCACCTCCTGCCACTGCCTTGCGAGCTGACAAAGATGCTTACAAGAAGCATCAAGATGATGCATTAGATGTGTCATGTCTTATGCTCGCGACCATGAACTCTGAGCTTCAGAAGCAACACGAGTACATGAATGCTTATGATATGGTTGGACATCTTCGTCAACTATATCAAGGACAAGCTAGGCATGAGAGATATGAAGTCTCTAAGGCATTATTTGGGTCCAAGATGCAAGAAGGGACTTCCGTAGGTACATATGTACTCAAGATGATTGGGTACGTAGAAAACCTACAAAGGCTGGGATTCCCACTTGGCCAAGAGCTGGCCACTGACTTGATCTTGCAATCTTTGCCACAAGCCTTCAATCAATTTGTCATGAATTATAACATGAATGAAATTGATAAGCCATTGCCTGAAATGCTCAGCATGTTGAGAACTGCTGAGCTTAACCTTAAGAAGGGTAAATCTGACACCATTTTGATGGTGCAGAAGAAGAAAGGCAAGGGCAAGCCTAAAGGTAAGGGAAAGTCCCAAGCCAAGGGCAAAGGCAAAGAACTTAAACCCAAAGGAGGGGTAGCCAAGGAAGGGGCTTGCTTCCACTGCAAGGAAGCATGACACTGGAAGCGTAACTGCAAGGCATACCTGGAAGATCTTAAGAAGAAGAGAAGTGAGACTTCTACTTCAGGTATAAATGTTATAGAAGTCAATCTATCTATTTCTTCATCATGGGTATTAGATAACTTGAATGTGCATCTCACATTTGTACCAATGTGCGGTGAGAAATAGCGGGGCATTGACAAAGGGCGAGTGGACCTCTGAGTAGGCAATGGAGCAAGGGTTTCTTTCTTTGTTCTTTGTAGGAACTTATGATCTATCTCGCCCTCCGGGCTTGTACTAGAATTAGATGAATGTTGTTATGTACTGTAACTAAGAACATCATTTAGTTTCTTGTTTGGACAAGAAAGGTTTTTCATTTATAATAAAGAACAAATATTGTTCAGTTTATTTAAATGATATGTTCTATTGTAGTGCACCTCTAATGAACGGACTCTACTTTCTAGACTTAGAGAGCCCTATCTATAACATAAGTACCAAGAGGTTCAAGTCAAATGAGTTGAACCAAACCTATCTCTGGCATTGTCGCTTAGGTCACAAAAATGAGAGTCGCTTATCTCAGCTCCATAAGGATGGGCTGCTAGACTCATTTGATTTTGAATCATATGAGACATGCGAGTCTTGCCTTTTAGGCAAGATGACCAAGACTCCCTTTAGTGGACATAGCGAAAGAACAACAGATTTGTTAGGACTTATACATAGTGATGTATGTGGTCCTTTCAATGTTGCTGCTAGAGGTGGTTACAGGTACTTCATTACATTTACTGATGACTTCAGTAGATATGGTTATGTGTATCTTTGAACTTCAGTAGAAAAGTTCAAAGAATTCAAGAATGAAGTACAAAACCAGCTTGGCAAGAGTATTAAGATACCTAGATCAGATCGAGGTGGAGAATACCTTAGCCATGAGTTTCGTGACTATCTAGCTGAGTGTGGGATTCTATCCCAACTTACTCCTCCTGGAACACCACAGTGGAATGGTGTATCCGAAAGGAGGAATCGTACCCTATTAGATATAGTACGATCTATGATGAGTCAAACAGATCTTCCTATATCTTTTTGGGGATATGCTCTAGACACAACAACCTTTACCCTTAACCGTGTACCATCTAAGGCTGTCATAAAGACACCATATACGATATGGACAGGGAGAAATCCCAAGATGTCTTTTATGAGGATTTGGGGTTATGAGGCTTACGTTCGACGTCATGTCTCAGACAAACTGGGACCCAAATCCGATAGGTGCTATTTTGTTGGATATCCCAAGGATACAAAGGGATATTACTTCTACATTCCCAGTCAGCACAAAGTGTTTGTGGCAAAGACTGGAGTTTTTCTAGAAAGGGATTTTGTTTCTAGAAAAACTAGTGGGAGTACCTTCGATCTTGAAGAAATTCAAGATAAGGACCATAGCACTGAGGCCTTGATGGAGGTTGAACAGGAACCACAAAGTGTTGTGGGTGATGAGGTTATTGCACAAAGAGTTGTGGAACAACCACCTGTTCATGTAGACCTACCTCTTCGCAGATCTGATAAGGTACGTCGTCAGCCTGAGAGATATTCATTTCTCTTGTCTGACCATGATGACGTAATGCTCATTGAGAATGAGCCTACCTCCTATCAGGAAGCTGTGATGAGCCCAGATTCTGAGAAATGGCTAGAGGCCATGAGATCCGAGATGGAATCCATGTACACCAACCAAGTATGGACTTTGGTTGATCCACCTGAAGGGGTCAAACCCATTAGTTGTAAGTGGGTCTTTAGGAGAAAGACTGACATGGATGGACTTATGCATACCTATAAGGGTCGATTGGTGGCTAAAGGTTTCAAGCAAATTCATGGTATTGACTATGATGAAACCTTTTCTCCAGTGGCGATGTTTAAGTCCATTCAGATCTTGCTTGCTATTGCAGCATACCACGATTATGAGATCTGGCAGATGGATGTCAAAACCACATTTCTGAATGGAAACTTGCTCGAGGATGTGTACATGATACAACCTGAGGGTTTTGTAGATCCACAGCATACTGGGAAGGTATGCAAGCTGCAAAGGTCCATTTATGGGCTAAAGCAAGCTTCTCGGAGCTGGAATCTTCGATTCGATGATGCGATCAAACAGTTTGGTTTCATCAAGAATGAAGATGAACCCTGTGTCTACAAGAGGGTTGATGGGAACACAGTTGTCTTCCTTGTATTGTATGTGGATGACATACTGCTCATTGGGAATGACATCCCTTCGCTACAGTCTGTGAAGACATGGCTCGGGACGTGCTTCTCAATGAAAGACTTAGGTGAAGCAGCCTGTATTCTAGGCATCAAGATCTATAGAGATAGATCTAAGAGATTTCTTGGCCTAAGTCAGAGTACATACATTGACACAGTATTACTTCGGTTTGCCATGCAGAATTCTAAGAAAGGACTTATGCCGATGTCACATGGTGTGAGTCTTTCAAAGACTCAAAGTCTCTCTTCTAGAGAGGAGAGAGACCGCATGCATAAGATCTCTTACGCATCTGTTATAGGATCTATCATGTACGTCATGCTGTGTACTCGTCCTGATGTCTCGTATGCTTTGAGCATGACGAGTAGATACCAGTCAGATCCAGGTGAGCGTCACTGGATAGCAGTCAAGAATATTCTTAAGTACTTGAGAAGGACTAAAGAATATTTCTTGATATTTGGAGGTGATGAGAAGCTAGCTGTAAAGGGTTACAGCTGTTGGGTTTCCGACACCGCGGCGTATGTGTGTTCGATCATGTTTCGTAAACATGAACACAACGGAAGCAATAAAAATAATAAATACTCCTATTTATTACAACACACACAACACACGCATGCATATTACAACAAGTGTAGACATAACCGTAAATTTAAATTTACAATAAAAGGAAATTTATCTATGTTATACCTTTCGTATGACGTGTAGCGGGAACGGCATCAACCGGAACGATCCTCGCTAGAATCGTCTCTATCCGTATCAACGCCGAGTTCCTCGGGATGACTTCGCTAAGCCACGAGCTTCGTCTTCGTATGGGTTACTAGCCTCGTGTTGAAGACGACGTGATCGAGAGATGATCACGATCCGAATCCTAAGACGAGTCCTCAAAACTCGCTTCTCCGGAGAGGAATTCGTCAACCGATTGACGAATCCTTCGTCCTCCACCTCAGAGGATTACCGAAGATCGAATCCCCGGTAATTTAGCCGCTGTCGGAGCTCTAACCGTCGTCCAAACGACGCTCCGACGAGAGGAGAAGAAGCTGTCCAGAAAACTGGACAGCTTGGTGGAGGAGTAGGCGCCGGCCAAAACAAGGAAGCCAAGTGCTCACCTTGATGCCAAACCTAAGGAGGATCGCCGGAACTCTTCCGGCAGCAGCTCGACGCCGGCGAGGAGGAAGGAAGCAGCCTTCTAGACGCCGGTTGGAGGAGCTATGGGCTGGGCGGCAAGAGAAGTTGGCGCCAACTCAAAAGGGGAGATGAGGTGGGCGGCCAAACTAGGGTTGCCTCTTCATTAGTGCTTAACAAACCCTAAAACCCTTTTTTATAGAGAACTAATTCTCTTAATGGTTATTGGATCATAACCATTAGGCCCGTTAACCCGCTCCATTAAGATAAGTTAAAATAAACCAAACCATGATGGTTTATTTTAAGTTAAAACGAACCGAACCAACTTTTGGTTCATTCGTTTAAAATAAACCAAACCCTTTGGTTTATTCTCCTCCATTAGATTAGAACCAAACCATTTTGGTCCATCCATTATGTCTTCATAAGACACGGCTCATCCACGCTTCCATTGCGACTGAAAAGATTTCATGCTCGCTTCAAGTTTGGTCCAACCAAACTTAGTTTCTCTTGGTCTGAGAATCCCATTCTCAAGCTCGTTTTAAATCCTTTGGATTACGCTCGTTGTGCGTGTGACCAAATAGGTTCTCGGTTTATGTTGGCCGTCTATAATTAAACATTAATTATAGAACGATCATGAATGGCACCTAGTAGTACATCATGATCCCCAATTAACCGAAAAGATTAACAGTTGATCCAGAACTATTTCTGAAACCCTTCAGTAGCTCGAATGATTCGTGCCCCATTCCCTTCACTCATCTTATACCCACTTGGTTCAGGACATGGTCTATTGTGTCAGTCCCCACTAGGCTGACTACGTCACACCTAGCCCAAGTATCATTTCCTCGTCCTACGGATTCTAGTTACTCCACATGTATCGAAGAGTACCTTACTCTAAACATGTAATGGTTTGGCCAAAGACTTTAGTAACAATCCGGCGAGAGGCCATGGGTATACATCTCCTCGCAAGGAGTGGTGAATCCTTTATAGGCTATTCAAACACCTTCGATCACTTCGACTTATACCCAATCATCCCGGGTCCACATCTCCTTAGAGATGTTTGCTTAAGATGTCAAAGCATAAGTCTCCATGATCAAGATGACTTGAATACCGCAAATCAAAGGAACATTGCACTTAAGCCACAGTAAGAACTTCATTGACATATCTATATATGCAGAGAACCATATGAAGTCTTACGGCTGGTCACTCCAATGAACTAGTTACCATAACTAGCATCCACGATTAACTCCGAACATCACTATGTCTCCAGCCAGTGAGAATCAGCTGCTTGGATACACCAAGGAGTATACCTCGTGCTAGTCTCGACAGAATTGATGGTGTCCAAATCCATCAATTCATCGACTAGGGATAATTCCGATACATCACAATTACACATGTAGAGATACTCACTATTTGTGATCCAATCACAAATTCTCTCATGCTGTGAATCGTATCGTGGACATTCAGTAAATGAGTTTAAGATCCAATCAAATACATAAAACATGTATACTCAAATAGTGAATCTTCATTTATCATATAAATGGTTCATACATAAGGCGATTGCCTTAGGACATCTCTCATATATTACTAACAGACTCCCACTTGGCCTAATGCCAATCGCTACGGTATCCAATACCATAAGCTCTAACATGACTCTCAAACTTACTTTGAGGTAATGCCTTAGTCAAAGGATCCGCTAAGTTCCTTTCAGTGGGAATTTTCTCGATTTGTATTTCGTTCCTACTGATGATCTCTCTGATAAGATGATAGCGGTGAAGCACATGTTTGGATCATTGATGAGACCACATCAAGTTCAGAGATGAACTTCTTGATCCAAACCGCTTCCTTTGCTGCTTCCAAAGCTGCAATATATTCTGCCTTAGTGGCAGAATCCGCTATAGTGTCAAGCTTGGAACCTTTCCAACTTATTGCGCCTCCATTCCAGGTGAATACATACTCAGACTGAGACATGGAATCATCCTTGTCTGTCTGGAGCTGGCATCCGTATACCCACGTATCACCATGTACCCTTCTCCATATATTAGGAACACATCCTTTGTTCTTCTTAAGTACTTAAGGATCGTCTTAACAGCCGCCCAATGATCCATTCCTGGATCGGACTGGTATCTGCTCGTGACACTCAGAGCATACGATACATCGGGCCTCGTACATAACATAGCATACATGATAGATCCTATTGCGGATGCATAGGGAATCTTACTCATGCAAATCCTCTCGTCTTCTGTGCGCGGACACATAGACTTCAAAAGGTCTACCCCATGCCTGATGGGTAGGAAACCTTTCTTGGATTCCGACATGCTAAACCTCTTTAGCACTCGGTCTATATATGTAGACTGCGAAAGACCAAGCAACCGATTCGATCTATCTCTATAGATCTTAATCCCGAGGATGTAGGTTGCTTCTCCCAGGTCTTTCATGGAGAATGTCTTGGATAACCAAACCTTCACTGACTGTAAGATTGAAACATCATTTCCTATAAGTAGTATGTCATCGACATACAATACTAGGAATACGACTGCACTCCCACTAACCTTCTTGTACACACAAGGTTTAAATGCGGATTTTGTGAGAAATCAAACTTTTTGATTGTCTCATCAAAACGGATATTCCAGCTCCTGAATGCTTGCTTCAATCCATAAATGGACCGTCGCAATTTGCATACCTTGGTTTTATCAACCGATGTGAAACCCTCAGGCTGTATCATATACACGTCCTCGAGCAGGTTTCCATTAAGGAAAGTTGTTTTCACATCCATCTGCCATATCTCATAATCATAATGAGCCACTATGGCCAGGAGCATCCGAATGGATTTAAGCATAGCTACAGGCGAATAGGTTTCGTCATAATCAACACCTTGTTTTTGACGATATCCTTTCGCCACCAATCTAGCCTTATAGGTAATCACATTACCATCCATGTCGGTTTTCTTCTTGAAAACCCACTTGCACCCTATAGGCTTTATCCCTTCAGGTGGGTCAACCAAGTTCCAAACTTGGTTTTCATACATGGAATCCATTTCCGACTTCATGGCACCAAGCCACTTATCCCTTTCTGAACTTGTCAGCACTTCTTCATAACTGGTAGGATCCTCATCATCAATGAGTAACACGTCGTTCGATTCACTTACGAGAAATCCATATCTCTCAGGAATATTGCGTGTTCTACCAGATCTACGAAGATGTGGTGTTACAATAGGTCCAAATTGATTGCTCATCACTATGAGTTGCTACCGCTGTGCTTCACTGTATCTCATCAATGTCTATTTGAGTCTCTCGAGCCTCCTCAAGCTCGACGACACTCCCACTATTTTCTTGCAAGAGAAACTCTTTCTCTAGAAACACAGCATGCCTTGAAACAAACACCTTTTGTTCCACAGGATGATAGAATTGGTAACCCCTTGTTTCCTTAGGGTATCCAATAAATAGACATTTATCAGACTTAGCATCCAATTTGTCTGATACAGTCCGCTTCACATAAGCAGGACAACCCCATATCTTCAAGTAAGATACATGAGGTTTCTTACTATTCCATATCTCATATGGAGTAGTTGAGACTACCTTGGTAGGCATTCTGTTTAACAAGTAAACAGCTGTCTGAAGTGCATAGCCCCAAAAGGACTTGGGAAGAGTTGCATGATTCATCATTGACCTGACCATGTCCAACAAGGTCCGGTTACGCCTCTCAGATACACCATTATGCTGTGGTGTATAGGGCGGAGTCCATTGAGACAATATGCCATTGTCTCTTAGATAATCAAAAAACTCTTGACTTAAGTATTCACCACCTCGATCCGATCGAAGTATTTTAATACTCTTGTCATGTTGTTTCTCTACTTCATTTCTGAACTCTTTGAACCTTTTAAAGGCTTCAGACTTGTGTTTCATCAAGAACACATACCCAAACCGTGAGTGATCATCGGTGAAGGTAATGAAGTAGCTATAGCCTCCTAATGCATGAGTTGACATAGGTCCATATACATCAGTATGTATTGGACCTAGTAACTCTCCCACTCGTTCACCTTTTCAGTAAAAGGTAACTTAGTCATCTTGCCTTTTAAGCATGATTAACATGTATCGTATGAATCCAATTCAAACGATTCCAGAATTCCACATCGGTGTAATTCGGACATGCATTTCTTGCTTACATGGCCAAGACAACAATACCACATGTAGGAGTCTAATTGATTATCTTTTCAAGAACGCTTGTTGCTCGCTTCGATATTGAAAACATCACTGGATACGTCCAACGTATAAACATCATTGCTTAAAGTTCCAGTCCCATAAAGAACTCCATTCAAAGTTATGTAACAACAATTGTTACTAAAAGTCAAATGGTACCCATTTCTATTTAAACAAGAAATAGAAATGATGTTCTTTATCAACGAAGGAACATAAAAGCAATTGTCCAGTTCTAAGACAAGTCCTACAGGGAGTTCCAACAAATACGTTCCGATGGCGAGTGCAGCAACCGTTGCTCCATTCCCAACACGTAAATTTGACTTTCCCCTTGACGAGTCTTCTTCTATTCCTTAGCCCATGTATGTCATTACATATATGTGAGCCACACCCAGTATCAAATACCCAAGTGTCTGAGGAAATAGAATGACAATCAATAAAGAAGATTTCTGAAGAAGATGGGGCATCCGATGCCTTTTCCTTCTTCACGGACTCAAGATAAATCTTGCACTTTCTTCGCAAATGGCTCTCCTTGCCATAATGATGGCAAGTTTCCTTTTGTGCTAGTTCTACCTTCTTAGCCCTTCTCTTCTTTCCCTTCTGCTATTCCTTTGACTTCCTCTTAGAACCTTTCTTCGAGGAATCAACTAACAGCACCGTCCCCTGCTCATGCTTCTCAGAAGACTCCACAGTCTTCAGCATATTGAGCAGTACCACAGATGAACCTTCTAGCATCTCAGAGGTGAAGAGGAGCTTTGAGACTCCGAACCTTTCAAATCTCACTTGCTCATCAACCAACTCACAAAGATGAAGGACTACGATATGAGCATCCATATGCTCATGCTGCTTTCGTAGCTTGGGTTCCATCGCGGCTAACATGATGCAACTCATTTGTTCAGAATCACTCACATGTTTCTGATAGGCCAACAATTGGTCCAGAGTTGCATCGTCACTAGGACGGGCGGGAAGAGGCGCTTCGAGGACATTTGCAAGCTTTTCAACCTTGAGAACAATTCTCAAGCTTCTAAGCTAGTCCAAGAAGCTCAGCCCAGTCAATTTATTCTAATCCAAAATGGAACGCAATTCAAAGACATCATGATCAATCTTAGAAATACAAAATGAGCATATATGAGAAAGATGATTTTAAAATACATCAATATACATTTATAAATCCCATTCATTTTTCGAATTTCAAAAACCCCAAAATCACTTCGGGAGATCGTAGGTCCATCTCCGAATGGGCTAATATCCATCATAGTCATGAACAACCTTGGAGAGAGTCCAACAAGCCATTCATAACTACGATGGTAGGTATCAACTATACCGATTGCATATCACGTATATGCAACTATCACAATGTGCTATCAACTAATTGAATGTTCACACATACATCGGGTTGTTAACACATTAACAAATATGCATCATATGCATAGCACCTAACTTCACCTCCTTTTACATCGACCTTGGAGAGAGTCCAACAAGCCGATGCTCCAGGTTAAAGCCAACCCATTAATCGGGAAATAGTTTTAATATGGTTAGAGCGCATTCAACCAATTAGCCCAGCTTGGAGAGAGTCCAACAACCAAAGCTAACGATTGACCTCTGACTCTTACCATATTAGTATTAAACTATTCCATGGTTTGAACATGTTCGGGTTCGAGCCGGGCTTGGAGAGAGTCCAACAACCCAAATAAGAAACAGAACTCTGGTTCTAACCATATTAATGGAAGGTGTAGGCTTTAATATTGTTTAAGGGTTTTTATGTCTCATCCTCTTTGCATGCAAATAACTATTATCTACATGGCATGTCATACATAGCATACATCTACATGTCACGACACGCATGGCATAATGTTATGCATCTAATGTAATTACATGGCATACAATTATGTCATGTATATATTTCCTTATATGTCATAACTATTTATGGAAATAAAATATGTTTAAGATTTGATTCTCCAAATCAAATCATAATTAAATTAGGAAATAAATTTCCAAATATAATCACATATTTTATTCATGGAATTATTTGATTAAGGAAAATCTATTTAGGAAACCAATTTCCTAAATCATTGAAACTACTTATGGAAATAAAATATTTTAAGATTTGATTTCCCAAATCAAATCATGATTAAATTAGGAAACAAATTTCCAGAATCTAATCAAATATTTTATTTATGGAAAATATCAATTTCCATAAATACTTCCAACTTTCCAAAAGTGGAAGATTTCCATAAATACTTCTAGACTTTCCAAAATTGAAAAATTTCCATAAATACTTCTAAATTTCCAAAATTAGAAAATTTCCAGAAATACATTATGACTATCGCAAAACCATTTTTACGATTATGTCGAAACACAACTCGACTCTGATACCATCGTTGGGTTTCCGCATCACAGGTGTGTGTGTGTTCGATCATGTTTCGTAAACATGAACACAGCGGAAGCAATAAAAATAATAAATACTCCTATTTATTACAACACACACAACACACGCATGCATATTACAACAAGTGTAGACATAACCGTAAATTTAAATTTGCAATAAAAGGAAATTTATCTACGTTATACCTTTCGTATGACGTGTAGCGGGAACGGCATCAACCGGAACGATCCTCGCTAGAATCGTGTCTATCCGTATCCACGCCGAGTTCCTCGGGATGACTTCGCTAAGCCACGAGCTTCGTCTTCGTACGGGTTACTAGCCTCGTGTTGAAGACGACGTGATCGAGAGATGATCACGATCCGAATCCAAATTCGGATCCTAAGACGAGTCCTCAAAACTCGCTTCTCCGGAGAGGTATTTGTCAACCGATTGACGAATCCTTCGTCCTCCACCTCAGAGGATTACCGGAGATCGAATCCCCAGTAATTTAGCCGCTGTCGGAGCTCTAACCGTCGTCCAATCGACGCTCCGACGAGAGGAGAAGAAGCTGTCCAGAAAACTGGACAGCTTGGTGGAGGAGTAGGCGCCGGCCAAAACAAGGAAGCCAAGTGCTCACCTTGATGTCAAACCTAAGGAGGATCGCCGGAACTCTTCCGGCAGCAGCTCGGCGAGGAAGGAAGCAGCCTTCTGGATGCCGGTTGGAGGAGCTATGGGCTGGGCGGCAAGAGAAGTTGGCGCCAACTCAAAAGGGGAGATGAGGTGGGCGGCCAAACTAGGGTTGCCTCTTCATTAGTGCTTAACAAACCCTAAAACCCTTTTTTATAGAGAACTAATTCTCTTAATGGTTATTGGATCATAACCATTAGGCCCGTTAACCCGCTCCATTAAGATAAGTTAAAATAAACCAAACCATGATGGTTTATTTTAAGTTAAAACGAACCGAACCAACTTTTGGTTCATTCGTTTAAAATAAACCAAACCCTTTGGTTTATTCTCCTCCATTGGATTAGAACCAAACCATTTTGGTCCATCCATTATGTCTTCATAAGACACGGCTCATCCACGCTTCCATTGCATTGAAACGATTTCATGCTCGCGAGTTTGGTCCAACCAAACATAGTTTCTCTCGGTCTGAGAATCCCATTCTCAAGCTCGTTTTAAATCCTTTGGATTACGCTCGTTGTGCGTGTGACCAAATAGGTTCTCGGTTTATGTTGGCCGTCTATAATTAAACATTAATTATAGAACGATCATGAGTGACACCTAGTAGTACATCATGATCCCCAATTAACCGAAAAGATCAACGGTTGATCCAGAACTATTTCTGAAACCCTTCAGTAGCTCGAATGAATCGTGCCCCATTCCCTTCACTCATCTTATACCCACTTGGTTTGACATGGTCTATTGTGTCGATCCCCACTAGGTCGACTACGTCACACCTAGCCCAAGTATCATTTCCTCGTCCTGGATTCTAGTTACTCCACATGTATCGAAGAGTACCTTACTCTAAACATGTAATGCTTTGGCCAAAGACTTTAGTAACAATCCGACGAGAGGCCATGGGTATACATCTCCTCGCAAGGAGTGGTGAATCCTTTATAGGCTATTCAAACACCTTGATCACTCGACTTATACCCAATCATCCGGGTCCACATCTCCTTAGAGATGTTTGCTTAAGATGTCAAAGCATAAGTCTCCATGATCAAGATGACTTGAATACCGCAAGTCAAAGTAACATCGCACTTAAGCCACAGTAAGAACTTCATTGACATATCTATATATGCAGAGAACCATATGAAGTCTTACGGCTGGTCACTCCAATGAACTAGTTACCATAACTAGCATCCACGATTAACTCCGGACATCACTATGTCTCCAGCCAGTGAGAATCAGCTGCTTGGATACACCAAGGAGTATACCTCGTGCTAGTCTCGACAGAATTGATGGTGTCCAAATCCATCAATTCATCGACTAGGGATAATTCCGATATATCACAATTACACATGTAGAGATACTCACTAGTTGTGATCCAATCACAAATTCTCTCATGCTGTGAATCGTATCGTGGACATTCAGTAAATGAGTTTAAGATCCAATCAAATACATAAAACATGTATACTCAAATAGTGAATCTTCATTTATCATATAAATGGTTCATACATAAGGCGATTGCCTTAGGACATCTCTCATATATTACTAACAACAGCGATGCCAGCTTCCAAACTGACCAGGATGATTATAGATCACAGTCAGGGTTCGTGTTTTGCTTGAATGGTGGCGCTGTGAGCTGGAAGAGTTCGAAGCAGGACACAGTTGCTGATTCTACAACAGAAGCCGAGTATATCGCTGCATCTGAGGCAGCAAAGGAGGCAGTTTGGATCCGCAAGTTCATTGCTAAGCTTGGGGTGGTTCCTAGCATTGCAGATCCCATAAAGCTCTATTGTGACAATAATGGAGCGATTGCACATGCTAAGGAACCTCGCTCACACCAGTGGACCAAACACATACTACGGCGCTTCCATCTCATTCGAGAGATTATCGATAGAGGAGATGTGAAGATTTGCAGAGTACCCACAGAGGCTAACATCGCAGATCCCTTGACCAAGGCTTTGGCACAGAAAAAGCATGATGGTCACACTAGGTCATTGGGTATTAGATACTACGGTGATTGGCACTAGTGCTAGTGGGAGATTGTTAGTGAAAGCCCTAGAGCCAATCATGTGATGATTGTTGTATGGACTTTATTATATCATATTCCTATTTATAAAGCCATGGTTATTATATTTACTTGTATTGGTGCCAAATAACTAAATATAATAATGTCCTTGAGTAGTAGGTTCTTATCTATATCAATCGATTGGTTGAATCGATAATGAGATGATATAGAGAACACTACTCTTAATCATTCCTAGTCAGTATTAACATTCAGGGACAATGTTAATGCGTAGAGACTAGCATGTAGGTCAACAAGATGACTTGATCTCACAAGTCATGGATATGAGATATCAAGTTGACACATGGGTATGCATTGGAGAATGTATACTGAATAACCCGCCATGAGAAAGTATCATGGATCGTTATATGAGTGTCATATACTTTCTCATGTGGCTATTAGTATGACTATTAGTCCTTAGACCTGAAGTCACCATGGTTCCCTACATAAGGAGTTGCATACTTTGGTTTTGTCAAACGTCACCCGTAAATGGGTGGACTATAAAGGCGATTACTGGGTATGTAACAAATTATGCGGAGGGATGTGAGTGATGTAGATGGGATCTATCCCTCCTATATGACAGGAGTGACATTGATATTCTTGATAGAGTGAGACCACGAAGTGCATGGCCATGCCCAAATGAGTCAATATGAGATATTGAGCTCATTTGATTAGAGTGAGTCTACTTGGAGTTCAAGATTTAGATTGTACCGAGGATGACACGGTCTATGCCTCGATTGGTCAATCTAGATGTCAAGGATAGAGGGACATTGTCACATATTGTAAGAGTCACAATTAGTAGTCACAAAGGTGATGTTGGAGCTCAACATTCTTGTAACTTGGGTAGCAATGATATGTTGCTAGATACCGCTCATTGCTTATGTTCCTAAATCGGTTTAGGGACATTTCCAACGTTACAAGAACCTATAGGGTCACACACATAAGAGAAATTAGATGGAGATTAGGTTCATATGATGAACCATGAGGATTAGGTTCATGGGATGAACCAAATTGGATTAAGAGTAATCCAAATTAGACTAATTGAGTTAGACTCAAGTTGATTCAAGTGTTGAATGAGTCTAATTTATATTTGATTCATCAAATCAATTTAAATTAATGAATAGAGATTCATTAAATTAAATTGACTTGAGTCAAGTCGTTAGATTTGATCAACCATGGGAGATTAGAGGTCAAGTTTGACTTGACTTGAGAGGGAAGATGAAAGGTCAAGTTTGACTTGACCAAATGCCATGTCATGATGATGATTTGGCATGGCCGGCCAATGATGATGCTCCACATCATCATTGACTTTGTCAATTGGTGCCACATCATGAGGAAGACCAAGAGGCATGGGAGTTACATGCATGCATGTAACCTCCCAAGCCATAATGTGGCCGGCCAACACCATTAGGGGTTATGACGGTGAAATTTATTTTTGTGAGTTATTCCAACTTCATCTTCTTCCTTGGAATTTTTCTCTCAAGCTTTCTACCTCTCCCAACCTCATCTTGCCGAGATCTTCTAGGAGTGCTAGCACACTCAAGTTTTTGTAAGCACATACATGTTTTTATATTTTTATACTTCGCACGGATCCGTGGCCGGGGCTTCCGAGGTTTCCGCAACGTAAAAAGCGGTTTTTGCGGCTCGAAAAAACCCAACAAATCCTCGTAATGAGGATACGACCACACTTACGCTCGCACACACGAGCTTACCTCGATACTTACCATGTTGCTTTTGCTTCTGGCCTTCCACTCGATTCCTTCGGCTCCCTCCGAAGTCACTCGAGTGTCGCCCGACCACCCGGCTTCTTCCGGGTGTCGCTAGCCTTCAGCTCCAGCTTTAGCAATCTTCTGCACACTCGATTCTGCTCGTGAGATAACGACATGAGCTTAACTTTGTATCGTTTTGCTATAATCAAAACTCAGGTTCAACCTAGGTGCCTACTGCACCAACAATCTCCCCCTTTTTGATTTATGGCAAACCCAGATACAAAGTTAAGTAAATAGCAAGCATGAAGAATATTGTGCATTAGAAACAAACAAAAAATAATGAAGATTAAGTTGGAGTAGTAAGGATTTTCTTCAAGTACTCCCCCTTGAGGAAACCTCCCCCTTGACCGAGGGTGAGTCTTGAAGAAAGACCTTAATCATCCCCTTGAGGGTTGCTTTAAGTAATTACTTAATGTTGGCCTTAGTAAAACGTTTAAGTTTCTCCCCGTTAAGTAAAACATTAAAAATAAGTAAAACGTTGATGGCATAAATAAGTTTTCAAAACTTAAAGTTAACTTTTAGTTTAAATATAAAGTAAGAGTTAAACCAAAAAATTTAAAAATTTGACCCCTTAACTTTGGCCTTTTTCTCCCCCTTTTGCCTTATATCGAAAAGAGTGAGGGTGTATGTGGAAAACAAAAATAAGTGTTAAATTTAAAGTCCAAGCATGTTCCACATTATTTTGAAAATAAGTTCATCTATAAAATGTTCGACTCATATCTGGCTTGATTGATATAAAGATCAACCAGTCCTGGTCAGAGTCGGTTAGTATGTATGATTATACTCCGTAGTTCATGATGATGCACTAGCTCTACATCTGGAACCAGGAGTAAGGTCCTAACATCTCACGCCCATCTACGTGGCTAAGTACACAAACACATTAGTCCTATGTGTTGTGAGATGTATTGACTCCTTAAATCTATAGGTGCATGATATCTAAAGTATGTCCTATGCTAGTTCCATAAAAATGTAAATTAAGAAATAGTAGTAAGAAAATATAATTTGCAAGTTCCTATTCTACTACGCACATGCCCAATTTTCGTCTTAATAGACTAAATTCGGCTTTGGGTAGGGGTTTAGTAAATAGGTCTGCTAAGTTAGACTTCGATTTGACGTATTCGAGTTGTATGGCTCCGTTGGCCACATGTTCTCGAATGAAATGGTGTTTAACCTCTATATGTTTGGTCCTAGAGTGACATATAGGATTTTTAGTAAGGTTAATTGAACTAATGTTATCTACGTGGAGTTTTGTGTTCGTAAAGTCTAACTTAAGGTCGCGGAGAGTGTGCTTCATCCAAAGAAGCTGAGTGACACACTCACCCATCGCGATGTATTCGGCTTCGGTGGTAGATAAGGCAACACAGTGTTGGTTCCTACTGCACCAACTCACTAGACTTGAGCCGAGAAGTTGACAACAACCACTCGTACTCTTTCTATCGAGATTACTACAGGCATAGTCCGAATCGGAGTAGCCGGTTAGTTCGAACTCGGTAGATCTAGGATACCAAATACCGACATTAAGTGTACCCTTTAGATATCTAAGGATGCGCTTGACTAGAGTTAGGTGAGACTCCTTGGCACAGGTTTGAAACCTGGCGCACATACTTACTGCAAATAAGATATCAGGTCGACTTGCAGTTAAGTAAAGGAGACTCCCTATTACGCTCCTATAGTATTTTAAATCAATTTGGTTTCCTATTATATCTTCTTCTATATTAACATTTGTTGCCATTTGGGTATTAATAATTTTAGCGTCTTGCATTCCAAAGCGTTTAATTAATTCCCTAGTATATTTGCGTTGATGTAGGTATATTCCATCTTTAGTTTGTTTAATTTGTAATCCTAAGAAGAAACTTAATTCGCCTACTAAATTCATTTCAAATTCGCTTTCCATAAGTGAAATAAACTCATTTAGTAGGATTGAGTTGGTGGTTCCGAAAATAATATCATCTACGTAGATTTGGGCTATGAATATGTCTTTACATAAGGTTTTTACGAAAAGGGTTGGGTCAACTACACCTTGGTTAAAGCCTTTGGACTTAAGATAAATCGAAAGTCTCTCGTACCAAGCTCGTGGAGCTTGTTTAAGTCCATAAAGCGCTTTCTTTAATCTAAGGACATGATCAGGTTTGTCTAAACTTTCGAAACTGGGGGGGGGGGTTGACTAACGTAAACTTTTTCTTTAATGTATCGATTTAAGAATGCTGATTTCACATCCATTTGAAACAATTTAAATCCTCGATGTGCTGCATATGCTAATAGCATTCGAATGGACTCTAATCTAGCTAATGGGGCATAGGTCTCGTCGTAATCTAAACCTTCGACTTGACTAAACCCTTTAGCAACTAGTCTAGCTTTATTTCTAACTACTTCACCTTTATCATCAATTTTATTTCTAAACACCCACCTTGTTCCAATGATTGTTTTATCTTTAGGTGGTGGTACTAATTCCCATACTTCATTCCTAGTGAATTGAGCCAACTCTTCTTGCATTGAAATAATCCAATCAGGATCAAGAAGAGCTTGGTCAATAGTTTTGGGTTCAATTTTAGAAATCAAAGATATTTGACTAAGGTTTCTGTATGAGGCTCTAGTTCGAACTCCTAGACTTGGATCACCTATCACTTGGTCGATAGGATGATTCGTTTGAGTCCTAGTTGGATTTGGGTTTGAGTCTACAAGTTGATCCATAGGATGACTTGTTTGAGTTCTAGTTTGGTTGGAGTCATCTATCACTTGGTCGATAGAGTGACTTGGTT
Source organism: Wurfbainia villosa (assembly GCA_025175895.1). Classification (NCBI taxonomy): domain Eukaryota; kingdom Viridiplantae; phylum Streptophyta; class Magnoliopsida; order Zingiberales; family Zingiberaceae; genus Wurfbainia; species Wurfbainia villosa. The sequence continues at coordinate 93,422,373 of CM045989.1, forward strand.
GACTTAGGTTAGGGTTAACACTAGACCTGATTTCCGGATCAGAGTTAGGTCTAGTATGAGTCGGCTCGCTAATTGGGGTTGCCGGGGGTTTTGTAGGTTCGTGTCCTTCATCAAATACTACATTGATAGTCTCCTCGACTCTAAGGGTGTCGTGGTTATATACTCTATAAGCTCTGCTTGTAGTCGAGTATCCTAGAAAGATTCCGGTCGTGGTTTTGGATGTAAATTTCCCTAGGTAATTCTTAGTATTTAGGATATGCACCTTACACCCAAATACCCTAAAGTACTTGATGTTAAGTATTTTATCGTGATAAATCTCGTATGAGGTCTTAAGGTGCCTCTTTACCATAAGGATTCTATTTTGGACATAGCATGTCGTACTCACGGCTTCCGCCCAAAACCTATCGGGTAGGTTATACTCATTTAACATTGTCCTAGCGGCTTCTTGTAGGGTTCTATTTTTGCGTTCTACTAGGCCATTTTGTTGTGGAGTTCTAGGGCAAGAGAACTCGTGGTGGTATCCATTTAGGTTCTGCACTGTAAACCTATGGTTTTCGAATTCACCACCATGATCAGTCCTAAGTCTTTTGATTTTAATGCTTTGTTGATTTTCTATTAACTTAAATAGATTGATTAATTGATCTAGGGTATCACTTTTGTGTTTGATGAACCTAACCCAAGTAAATCTAGAATAGTCATCAATTATTAATTTACTTCCGTTAAGTGACTTAGCTCGTGTGAATCAAATAGATCCATGTGTAGGAGCTCAAGCACACTTTTGGTTCGCTTGACTAGTTAGTTGATGTTGTGTCCTAGATTGTTTACCTTGTTGACAAGCATTACATATTTTATTATCCAAGTTATTGAGGTTAGGCAAACCTCTAACTAAGTCACTCTGACTCATCTTGTGGATGAGTCTTGGGTGTGAGTGACCGAGTCGTCGGTGCCACAACCATGATTCCTCTTGCCGTGTCATAAGACACTTAGTTGAGGAGTTAGTTAAGTTAATAGTGTAAATGTTGTTATTTCTAGTTCCCTTAAGAATTGTTTTAGAGGTTTCGTTTGTATTAATTACGCATTCGTTTTCTAGAAATATGACCTTATAGTTATTATCACACAATTGGCTTACACTGAGAAGATTATATTGAAAATTTTCTACTAATAAAACGTTTTGAATGACAAAATTTGAGTTAAGCTCAATATCACCTGATCCGATGATTTTGAGCTTGCCGTTATTTTCGAAGGCTACCGATCCTTGTCGTTTGAATCGAAGCTTCGAAAACTTGAGTTGATCCCCGGTCATGTGTTGGGAGCAACCATTGTCCAACATCCATTGATCCTACACGCAAGGTAGTTGGATCAGATATTGGATTTATTAAAAATTGGTTGAAAATTTATTAACCTAAATCATCTCACCCATGTCTACATGATCAAACATGTTAATCCTATATGTTCTTGTGAGATGACTTCGAATTTTAGTTGAATTAAATTTAATGACTTAAACACTTGTCAACCTTGCGTTAGATTCGGATTTGACCTTAGGTTCATCAAGTCACCTTTTCAAGATCATGGCTTCCAGGTCGTGGCGAGGCACAGAGGCCTTCTTTGATCGGAACAACGACCACTTCCTTAGACAAAGCCATTTTCAAGAAAATAGAGACTTGACTCACCTAAGACCACTTCCTGGTCTAACTAGTCTAGGATATGGCGAGGTAGCTTCAGCTAGTTCCGCTCGGTCAAGTGCACCGAACTAGATACGCCTTATCTAGCCTGAATACACAAGACTCCGCTTTCCTAGCGTACTATCATCTCGCCGCGTCCTGGTACTATGTTATCAAGTATTGATGAGTTATAGTCCTATCTAACCATTCTAAGAAGTAAAATCAAACTAAATAAAAACCTAAGCATGCAATTTCTAAGTTAAAACACAAACAAATTTTGTACTAGCTCCCCCTGGACCGTTGAATCGATTCGGTCTCTCCACATAGTGGATTTGGTCCTTGGGAACCCAGTACTGGTTTGATCCTAAGTTTGAAATCAAGGTGGTCTTAGGGACCCATGCTTGGACACATTTTTTATGTCGACTTACGATTGACATATACGACTTATTGGTCGTGTTTGAGCTAAACCCTAGCCCGGCCTTGTTGTACACGACCCTTTGCGATCCAAATAGGAGGTCAAGTCCTTTGGATCCAAAGTAAACCTTTCCAACGTATTCCTAAGATCTTTGACTTGACTCTTCAAGAGTGAGTTCTCAACTTCGAGTTTTTCAACCCGAGTTGAGTCCTTCTCTTGAACTCGACTAGTCGAAGAGGTTAGGGAGACCTTGTGTTTGAGGAGTTTAACTTCCTCAACCAGGGTCTCGACCTTGGACTCGGACTTAGCTAACTTTTTATTTAAAAACTTAATTGCACTATAAAGAGTAGTAATAAGAGACCGACTCACCTTGAGTGTATCTTTTGAACCGGATGCGTATCCGTGGCTTGTCTTGAATAGTGTTTCGCAGTCCGACTCATCTTCGGTGTTCGATTCAGGTTCCGGTTCTGACTCCATCTCCGATTCCACAGGTTTAGCCATAAGGACTCTATCGTTGTCTTCTTCCTCGGAAGCTTCTTCCCAAGTAGCGTTGAGTGCCTTTTTATGTTTTGGTGCTTTGCTCTTGAGTTTTGGGCATTCGGACTTAATGTGTCCAAACCTGTTGCATTCATAACATCTTATGTTTGAACTTTTAGGCTTACCTTCGTTGGGTCGAGTGACGGCTCATTTTCGGCCCTTCACTATCCTCCGAACTAGGTTGACTAGTTCGGCCTCCATTTCCGAGTCGACCTCCGAATCGAACTCATCCTCTTCTTCCTTCGGAGGTGGCTTGCTAGTGGTTTTCTTCTTTGAACCTGCAAATAATGCTATACCTTTCTCGGGTTCCGAATTAGACTGCTCATGAAATTCAAAATCAGAAAAAAGTTTATCTAATCTAAGTTTAGAAAGATCCTTAGAGACCTTGTAGGCATCGACCATGGATGCCCACAAGGTAGTCCTTGGAAAGGAGTTTAGGACATACCTTATAAGTGTAGGGGATCGACACGGCTGGCTAGAGGGGGGTGAATAGCCCTCGTACGATGGATGTCGTAATTCGTTCGTCGTACGTTTGCTCGTCTACACAATCGTTAGCGTAAGTGGAAGCATAAACAATAAAGACAAAGTAATAAATGAAAATACAAATGCAATATAATGTGGTTCACGGCTACGCCGCTAATCCACGATCCAGATTCATCCGAGGTGAATCACTCCTCCAAAGCCAATCACTATTGGTCTCTCCTTTGCACCAAGCTAGGTGGAGGTAACCTTTACAATCAAGATCACTCTTCTTACAAATAGAATGAAGTAAAAACAAGTAAGAAGAGTTTAGAGCTTGTGGGGCACTAGGAAGATCACTTAGAGCATAAGCATTAGCCTCTCAAAGGCTTACACCCTCTCTTTTTATAGAGAGGGCTGATTTCTTCCGTTGGCGCCACGGTCATTGCGCCCTTAGCGATCATTGCCGTCACTAATGACCTCGAACACATCGGATCCCGGCCGTTGTAGTCAGCGGAACTCTTAGCGATCGTGATGGACCTCACCGATCGACGCGCCTCGTAGTCGCGCCCGATCGGCTACGGCGATCTGTGCCGCGATATCCTCGGCGATGTCATTGCCATTCCATAGCGATCGACTCACGGGCATAAATCCATCGATCGGATACGGTCGAACTCACTCGACTCGGAAGCGATCGCTTGCCATGACATAGCGATCGGCGGTGTCGAAAAACCCATCCGACACTTGGCGAATGGCCAAGTTTCACCTAAGAGCTACCCCTCCCGGGTTACAATCGCTCACTCTCATCTCGGAGTCCTCGCCGAAGTTCTCTTCGTTCTCGGCCACGTCCTCGGCAGATCGGGTGCGGCTCTGCAATGCTCCTTCACGCGTCTCTTGCCTCGAAGTCTACTTCCTCGGCTTCACTCCAAGCTTCTCGTCCGCGGTCCTCGGATGCTCCAAGTGCACGGCTTCCGCAAAGCTATCCTTCACCGACTCAAGGCACGAGTCATGAGATGTGAAACTCGCCACGGCTCCATGTGCGAATTACTAAGTCCTGCACGACTTCAACGCACATATCAAATCAACATAACACACTAACTTAAACCCTTTGCCACACCATCAAAACCATATTACGGCAAGAGATTGCCCTAACAATCTCCCCTTTGATGTGTGTGGCAATCCGTTTAAGTTAGGTAAAAACATTTGATATAAATTTTAAAGGAAAGAAAGCATGTAAACATAAACATGATATAGCAACATGCAACTCCCCCTTAATCCATGAAACTCCCCCTTAATTTCTCCCCCTATCATAATTAACTTAAACATAATTATTTCTCCCCCTTTGACACCATCAAAAATATTAATACTAAGTTATAAACTCATGGCATCAAGTATAAAGAGAAACATATATTAAAATCAGTCAAAACCTGATAAAATAAATCAGTACTTGTTCATAGTCCATCGATCATTGCTATCGATGGCATGATCGGGCATAAAGGAATCCGAATTTCTGATTTTCTGGATGAATTTCAGAAATGCATTATTAATTCCAGAAAATTCGAAAAATCATGAAATTTGGGGAACATATTTCTTTTAAGTATATCTATCAATGAAAAATAGTTTTTCAAGAAAAATCATTATATTTTCCGAGATTTGCCAAAATTCTAAAGGCTTTATAAACTACTAGGTTTTTGATCATAAGAGTATCCATTTTAACACCTAGTCTTGCATCCAATCGTTTCAAAACATGAATACATGTATTTTAAAGTAAGAAATTGTTTTGAAAATATATGAAATATCCAACCATGATCTTTGGGCAATATGTCTATGAATTAAACATAAGCCTTCCCCATGATTGGTCTATTATTGCTATGTTGATACTTTAAATGACCATCTAAATGCCATAGGCATTAGTGGACATTTGTATCATCCTAACATCTCACTCATGCTATGTTTTCAATCAAGGTAGCCTATGGTGAGTGTGAGATGCATCCTAGGGGGTATTTGTGTATACTTAACCAATATATTCATGCAATTCTATTAAGGTTAAGTATCAACCTAATAATCCTCATGATCATAAAGGCATATATGAATGAATTCTACATTATGATCATGAAACTCATGTATTCATCAAATAATAGTCATGCATTAGGTATTATATGATGATAATAATCAAAGTATCACCTAAAGCATGATTCAACCCTATTTCCCATGATTACGTGCCAAATATTAAAATCATAAATCATGATTTCAAACATTCATAGCAATTACATTAATCATCATGATTTAAGCATTATTATCTATTTATGGGCACGTTATCATCACCCAATACTATTTAAAAATGTTTTCCCGCCATCCTAAGTCAACCAAAATATGATATAGGTCAATTGCATATGGTTGACTACCCTAGAGTTATCCTAACCCTTAAGGATGGATTTTGGAACCCAAAATAAGTTCTTTCCTATTGGGTTCACTAAGTATTCCTTGGGGATCCATTTACTAGATATTACTTTCTTCTTATCTTGTCCCCTAGCTATTAGGCATTTGTAGGCCTTTTCATTTTTCTTTTCCTTGTAGCCTAGGCCCTTTTTGTTGAAACTAGCTCTTTGGCTCCCTAAGATCATGTTCAATGTGTTGTAGCCAATTGTGAATTTTTCTAGGGATTTTGTTAAATAATCTACCTTTTCCCTTAAGGCCCTATTTTCATTTATACATGCATCACTAACATCTAATGGCACATAAAGGTCATGTGAGCATGCATCTTTTAAGCTAGAAGAAATATTATCATTTAAGCATGCATTTTCTAGCTTATTTTCTAATGCCTTAATTTGATTAAGCATGCTTTTATTTTTCTTTTTCATTCCAAATAAGTCCTTAGTTAAACTAGAAATTATGGAAACTATTTTCTTAGGAGAGGCTTTCGTTACCATAGTTTTCATGTCCTCTTCTTCTTCGGATGATGAGGATGTAGAAGCTCCCCCTTCATTTGAGCTATCCCCACTTGAGCTTGATCCTTCATTTTCGGATGAAGAGCAATCCAAGTCATCAAAGGCCATCAAGGCCAAATTGGTGACAAAGGCATTCTCCTCATCCGATGATGATGAGGAGGATGAGGATGGATCATCCCAAGTCCTTGCCTTGAGAGCTTTAGCCTTTCCCTTTTCCTTTGTCTTCTTCTCCTCTTCCTCCTTTTTCTTGCTCCCCTTTTTCTTCTTCTTTTCTTCTTTCTTTTTTCTCTCTTCCTTGCTCTTGTTTAAGAGAGGACAATTGTCCCTTATGTGCCCTTCTCCTTGGCAATTGTAGCATATGACCTTCCCCCTTGGTCTTCTATTCCTATCATGAGATTTATCAAATCTAAAATTCTTAAATGCACGTCTTACCTTCCTTACCATATAGGCTTCTTCGGTGCTATCCATGGAGGAGGAGGAAGACGCTTTGTCATCGGAGGAGGAGGGGATTTCCATCTTCTTCTTCCCCTTGTTCGCTATCAAAGCTACTCCTCTTGAGGGTTGAATTCTAGGCTCTTCTTGTATTCCTTCAAGCCTAGTTTCGTGGAGCTACATTGTTGAGAAAAATTCCTCCAAGGTACTTACTTCCAAGTTCTTGGAGTTGTAAAACGAATCCACCATGGAGCTCCATCTTGAGGACCGGGGAAAGGCATCTATGGCCTTCATTACCATATCTCGGTTGGAGAGATTTTCTCCTACACTTGTTAGCCCAATTAATATTTCTTTAAATCTAGAATGTAGGGAAGTTACCTTTTCTCCCTTTTCTAATTTGATGTTTGAGAGTTGGGAGCGGAGGAGGTCTCTCCTAGCTAGCTTGGCCTCAGATGTGCCTTCATGGAGTTCTACAAGCTTTTCCCACATCTCTTTGGCGCTAGCACATTCTCCGATCCGGTTGATCTCTTGTTGAGGGAGCACATTGAGAAGATGATGTTTTGCCTTTGAGTTTGCAAGGTGCTCCTCTCTTTGCTTCTTAGTCCAACGTGATTTTTCAATTGGTTCACCCCTTTCATTCCTAGGCAACTCGAAACCATTTTCCATTATAAGTATAATATCAAAATCGGTCTCAAAGAATACCTCCATTCTCTTTTTCCACCAAGAGAATTCGCCGTCGAACTTCGGAGGATGGATGTTGGAGCCGGCCATTTCGAAAATTGCTTGTTGTGGCGGTTAGTCCTCGACAAGATTTCCTTGGCTCTGATACCACTTGTAGGGGATCGATACGGCCGGCTAGAGGGGGGTGAATAGCCCTCGTACGATGGATGTCGTAATTCGTTCGTCGTACGTTTGCTCGTCTACACAATCGTTAGCGCAAGCAGAAGCATAAATAATAAAGACAAAGCAATAAATGAAAATACAAACGCTAACAAAAAATGTAACGTGGTTCACGGCTACGCCGCTAATCCACGATCCCGATTCGTCCGAGGTGAATCACTCCTCCAAAGCCAATCACTATTGGTCTCTCCTTTGCACCAAGCTAGGTGGAGGTAACCTTTACAATCAAGATCACTCTTCTTACAAATAGAATGAAGTAAAAACAAGTAAGAAGAGTTTAGAGCTTGTGGGGCACTAGGAAGATCACTTAGAGCATAAGCATTAGCCTCTCAAAGGCTTACACCCTCTCTTTTTATAGAGAGGGCTGATTTCTTTCCATTGGCCGCCACCAGTCGACTGCTGCCCTTGGCAGTCGACTGCCGTCACTACAACGGCCTCCGAACACGTCGGATCCCGACCGTTATAGTCCAACGGAACTCTTGGCAGTCGACTGATGGACCTCACCCGATATCGCCTCCGTAGTCGATCGCCACGGCCACGAGCGTTCTGCTGTGCCCACGATATCCTCGCGGCGCATTGCCATTCCATGGCGATCGCTAGGCATAAATCCATCGATCGGATACGGTCGAACTCACTCGACGAAGCGATCCGCCATGACATGGCGATCGGCGGTGTCGAAAAACCCATCCGACACTTGGCCAAATGGCCAAGTTTCACCTAAGAGCTACCCCTCCCCGGGTTACAATCGCTCACTCTCATCTCTCGGAGTCCCTCGCCTTCGAAGTTCTCTTCATTCTCGGCCACGTCCCTCGGCAGCATCAGGCGCACGGCTCTGCAATGCTCCTTCGCGTCTCTTGCCTCGAAGTCTACTTCCTCCGGCTTCACTCCAAGCTTCTCGTCCGGCGGTCCCTCGGATGCTCCAAGCGCGCGGCTTCCGCAAAGCTATCCTTCACCGACTCAAGGCACGAGTCATGAGATGTGAAACTCGCCACGGCTCCATGTGCGAATTACTAAGTCCTGCACGACTTCAACGCACATATCAAATCAACATAACACACTAACTTAAACCCTTTGCCACACCATCAAAACCATATTACGGCAAGAGATTGCCCTAACAATAAGATCACGATTTTAGACCTTTTGCCCGATTGCGTGTAGATTGTTGACGATGTCCTGGACTCGGGTGTGAAGTTGCATCGCAGACTCGTGTTCCTGCATTTTTAGGTTATATATTTTATTGAATAGAAGATCACGCTTACATACCTTGGCTTCATCGGTCCCTTCGTGTAGCCCACTAGCTTTGTCCAAAGGTCCTTTGCGCTGATGAAGGGGCCGACGCGATTTAACTCCTCCTTGGACAAGCCGCATTGGAGGATTTGTGTTGCCTTGGCGTCGGCTTCGACTTGTCATTTTGTCGCAATGGTCCATTGATCATAATCCAAGGAGTCACCCACTTCATTAGTCGGAAGTGTGAAACCCGTTTGGATTATGATCCACATCTCGATTTGGGTTTTGAGAAAGCATTCCATCCGACCCTTCCAATAACGGAAGTCATCTCCGTTGTAAAACGGAGGTCGGACGGTGCTAAAACCCTCGAGATGGGCCATTAGAACAAAAGAAACAAGTAGACAAAAAACTAGCAATGACAAAAACACACAAGAAAGTACCAAGACTCGCGTCTTGGATTAGTAGTGCGGTAGAAAAACTAAGCGAACGAATTAAATTCGAAATAAACAGAAAAAAAGAAAAAAAATCTGTGAAAATGCTAGATTGGTGGTTTCACCAAATCTTAGCACCCCCGGCTCTGATACCAATTGTTGGATCGAAGCGGATCGCTAGAGGGGGGGTGAATAGCGATAAAACTTTTTTTTCGAGTTCGTATCAAAAACCGAGTAGATAATTAATTGCAGCGGAAATGTAAATGTAAAGTAAAAAGAGACAAAGGAGTTTTACTTGGTTCGTAGCCTTCGGCTACTACTCCAAGGCCCTAGCGGTCCTTGACCACGTACGGAGGGCAAAAACACTAAAGAACTCCTCCCCGTTAGAGGTAGGAGTTTAATCGATACAAGTAAAGCACAAAGCTTGAGGTAGAGGGACACTCCCCCTCTCCTCGTTACGATAAAAGCTCCGAAAATGAAAGTACTAAACTGAAATAAAACTCTAACCGACGTAATAAAATGAAAACAAATAAACCTAGACGTCGGAGAAGAAGCACTTCGTTGTCAGAGAAGTTGTAGCTTTGCGGAGGCTTTTGGAAGCTTAGAATTGATGATTAAACCCTAGGATTGGCCCTCCTTTTATAGCCTTTGAGCCCCTTTTTGAGAGGAACCCTAGCCAATCAAAATTGAGCACCAATCTCCTTGAAATGGGGTCTGATCATTGACCATCATGATGGCCATCATCGATCGTGATGGCGACATCGATCAGTGCCGACCTCGACAATGATCATTGTTTGACGAATGAGTCCTCCAAGTTAGCGATCGATGCTAGCTGCAAGGCAAAGTTAGCTCAAAGAAAATATTATTTCGACGGCCTTCGACCGTCCGATCTCGACCTAGACCATCGATGAGATGTCTTTGGTCGGATCTATGCTTAAGACCATCCTCGTAAGGAGGATACGACCTCACATTACGCTCGCACACACGAGCTTACCTCGATACTTACCATGTTGCTTTTGCTTCCGGCCTTCCACTCGATTCCTTCGGCTCCCTCCGAAGTCACTCGAGTGTCGCCCGACCACCCGGCTTCTTCCGGGTGTCGCTAGCCTTTAGCTCCAGCTTTAGCAATCTTCTGCACATTCGATTCAGCTCGTGAGATAACGACATGATCTTAACTTTGTATCATTTTTCTATAATCAAAACTCAGGTTCGACCTAGGTGCCTACTGCACCAACAGGTTCCTTGAAAAACAAGTTTGTTCAAGAGACCACTCTAATCGGATAGCACGATGATGAAACGGTAGCTTGGGTAATCCCTGATTGTCATCGATTAATTTTTTTTTAATCCGGTGACAAAGATGGGATCACCATGAACAAGCAACTGAGTTGAAGTGGGAAGCGAAGTTTCCTACCTTCAAGTGGTATCAGAGCCACGGTTTCCGATTTTGTGTGTTTAGGATTCGGTTACTTTTATTCACTTTTCATATATTATATGTGCCGGATAATAGTAGGATGTGCGTAGGTTAACTTTTTGGTTGCAGGCATAGGATCCAACTATTATAGTCATATGTGTCTATGTGATTGTATGTGTGTAATTGTATATTATTTGAATCCTTAGGGTCGACGAGGCTAGTATTTATTTTTTTTAAATTAAGTACGGTATTGTTTAGCCACTCATTTATTTTAGTTTACTTTCATCTAGATTTCATGTACACTCCTTCAAGGATTATAGGATCGATGGATGTAAATTAAAATAGTTGTTCTCGCCTCGGATCTCCGGATGGCTTCTACATTGCGTAGGGAGGAGTGGATGAGATGGCGATACGACGAGAGACATATTGGAGACAAAAGCCATAATAGTTGGAAAATACTTTTTTCATATTTATTTCTTTTTGTTTGATATGCATGTCGTAGGCTAGGAAAATTTCTCAGTTTTAAATTACTAAGTGGGAGAGGGATATTTTAAAAATTCCCACGACCTCCATTACGATTTGATATGTGATGCAAACAAACTTACGCATTGGCTCTGAGTGCCTTCCTCCCCATCGGATGAGTTTGTTTGCGGATCACAAGGTCGAATATGGTTATAGGAAATTATTAAGGAGCATGTGTACTTCCCCATCGGAAGGTGCATAACCCGAGATAGTTACCTTGGTACCAAGTAATGGTGAACACTTAGATGCAAATAGGAGTATCCTCCCCCTCGAAGTTACTACTTTTATTTGTAGGGCCAAAGAGAAACCAACTAATAATTTTATTTGTCAAAAAGTTAGGTTGACAAGATAGTAAAATTAATGGGTAAAACCTCCTCTTACAAATGTAGAATTTCTATATATCCACACGATCGTGGCATATGATATTCTCAGTGTTTTGAGGTGTTGATTTTAAAATTTTATTGTTTGAGGAATCAATAATTTTTTGAAATCTAATGTTTTAATCTATGTGATTTTTAGGTTTTTCAAAATGACTTTCAACCCACTTGTTGTGATACTGAAAGAAAATAAACTTACTGGACCCATTTATGTTAATTGGAAAAGGAATCTTGATATTGTCTTGAATGTTGAGGAGTACAAGTATGTACTCTTCGAAGAGTGTCCTCCTAAGCTTGCGAATGAGCTGGAAGTTCTTGGAGCTGAGATCGATGGGGAAACCTAGGTCGATATCATTCTCTAGTCTCTACCTAGGAGTTTTGAGCAGTTTCTTCTGAACTACAACATGAATAAAAGGTTATATTCATTGGCGGAGTTTTTGACAGAACTCTAGGTGGCAGAGGGGCTTTTTCGTCAGAGTGCTCAGGCTCAGGCCATGGTTGCCCAAAAGATTTCTACTTCTAAGCCGAAAGGCAAGAAGAAGAAGAAACAAGGTGGGGCAAAGGTGGCGGGAGGATCTCAGGGAGGAGTGAAGAAGCCGAAAGGCAAGTGCTTCACTTGCAAGCAGACTGGACATTGGAAGAAGGACTGTCCCAACCGAAAGCAGAACAGAGGTATATCCTTTGGTCTAGTCGTTTAAATATGTTTAGCGGTGTTATCTACTGACACCTGGTGTGTAGATACGTGAGCCACTGATCATGTCTGCAATACTTTGCAGGGGTTCCAGAAAACCAGACGACTGGCTGCGGGGGAGATTACCTTATACTTGGACGATGCCACGAAGGTGGCAGTTGTTGCAGTGGGAGATGTTTATTTGTTTTTTGAGAGGAATAAAGTTTTGGTTCTTAAAAATTGCCTTTATGTACCTTTATTTAGAAAGAATTTGATTTCAGTTTCTAAATTGTTTATGAATGGATATTCTATTTCTTTTAATGACAGAGTTGTTATAAAAAAGAATAGGAAGATTATCTGTTCTGGTGCATTGATAAAAAATTTATATACACTTGAACCAAAAGCTCCCACGATGTAAATCGAAGTTAATAACTCATTTTCTAATTCCAATAAGAGAAAAGAACCTTCGAAGATGAACCAAACATATCTTTGGCATCTAAGGCTTGGTCACATTAACCTAAGCAGAATTCAAAGGTTAATAGCTGACGGACTTCTGAGTTCATTAGTGGTGGAAGACTTCCCAACCTGCGAGTCTTGCTTGGAAGGTAAAATGACCTAGTGGCCTTTCAAGGCCAAGGGATATAGAGCCAAGGATGTGTTAAAATTGGTTCATTCTGATTTGTGTGGTCCTATGTCAATCCAGGCAAGAGGTGGTTTTGAATATTTTGTCTCTTTTAAAGTCGATTATTCTTGATATGAATACATTTACGTGATGCGCCGCAAGTCTGAATGCTTTGACAGGTTCAAAGAATTCAAGGTTGATGGGGAGAAACGTCAAGGAAAAAGTATCAAGACACTACGATCTGATCGTAGTGGTGAGTACCTCTTGGGAGAGTTTAGGAATTACTTATCAGAGGCTGGGATTCAATCCCAATTGTCTACACCTGGCATAGCCCAGTAGAATGGTGTAGCAGAGCGAAGGAATAGGACTCTTATGGAGATGGTTAGATCGATGATGAGTTATTCTGAGTTGCTAGATTCGTTCTGGGGGTATGCTCTGGATATGGCGGTGTATATTTTGAACTTGGTTCTATCTAAATCAGTGCCTTCTACTCCCACAGAATTGTGGACTGGGTGAAAGGCTAGTCTGAGACATATTCGAATTTGGGGAGTCCAACACAAGTGCTGAAGGCAGATGCTGGTAAGTTGGAACCTCGTACAAAAGTGCACATGTTCGTTGGCTACCCTAGAGGAATGAAAAGTGGTTTATTTTATAGTCCTAGAGATCAAAGGGTGATCGTTAGCACGAACACCAGATTTCTAGAGGAAGACTATGTGATGAACCACAAGCCCGAGAGTAAGATTGTTCTGGAGGAATTGAAAGGGGAAGTCACTACTTCAGTACCACCGGTATAAGAGGATATACCACAAGTCACTGCACCATGTGTCACAGAGGATACACAGGTGATACCTCATCGTAGTGGGAGGGTTGTTAGACAACCTGATAGATTCATGTTCTTGGGAGAATCTTCAGATTAGGTCCCTGGCGAACATGAACCTGATCCCTGGACATATGATGAGGCAATCCAAGATAAAGATGCAATATTTTGGCAAAGTGCAATGAATACTGAGATTGAATCTATGGATTAAAATCATGTCTGGGAGCTAGTAGAACCACCCAATGGTGTAAAAACCATTGGATGCAAGTGGATCTACAAAAGAAAGAGAGGAATACACGGGAAGTTTGAAACATCCAAAGCGAGGCTTGTTGCGAAGGGGTATATTCAGAAAGAGGGCATCGATTATGAGGAGACTTTTTTGCCGGTAGCCATGCTTAAGTCTATCCAGATTCTCTTATGTATTGCTGCTCATATGGATTATGAGGTATGGCTTATGGATGTCAAGATAGGTTTCCTTAATGGAAGTCATGAGGAGAACATCTATATGAAGAAACCAGAGGGATTCATTGCAAAGGGCAAAGAGCATCTTGTGTGCAAGCTTAATCGGTCCATTTATGGATTGAAGCAAGCTTCGAGATATTGGAACATCCGCTTTGATGAGGTAATCCAGTCTTATAGATTTATTCAAAGTCCGGATGAGTCTTGTGTATACAAGAGATGTGACAGAAACATAGTGGTATTTCTTGTACTATACGTAGATGACATTTTGTTAATTGGCAACAATGTCAAGGTGTTATTGGACATAAGGGTATGGTTGTCCAAATAGTTTGATATGAAGGACTTGGGAGAAGTGGGACACATCCTTGAGATCAAGGTTATAAGGGATCACAGGAAAAGGATGTTGTGCTTATCTCAAGCTTCATATATAGACACCATTTTGGCTCGTTTTAGCATGAAGAACTCCAAGAAAGGTTTTCTCCCTTTCAGGCATGGAGTTCCTTTATCTAAGGAGATGTATCCTAAAACATCTGAGGAGATAGAGGAGATGAAGGCGGTTTCTTATGCTTCGGCAATAGAAAGCCTCATGTATGGTATGTTGTGCATGAGATCGGATATCTACTTTGCCATTGGAATGGTTAGCAGATATCAAAGTAATCCAGGACAGGGACATTGGACTGCGGTAAACCATATATTGAAGTACCTGAGAAGGACTAGGGATTATATGCTGGTTTACCAGGCAGACCAAATACTCCCTGTGGGTTACACAGATTCTGACTTCCAATCAGACAAGGATAACAGTAAGTCTACCTCTTGTTTTGTGTTTACTTTGGGAGGTGGAGCCATTCTATAGAGGAGTGTCAAGCAGAAATGCATGGCGGAATCCACCGTGGAAGCTGAGTATGTGGCAGCCTCTTAGGCGACAAAAGAAGCTGTATGGCTCAGGAACTTCTTGATGGACTTGGATGTGATTCCTAGTTTGCCCAGAACTATCATAATTTATTGTGATAATAGTGGTGCAGTTGCAAACTCGAAGGAACCACGAGCCCATAAGGCAAGTAAAAACATAGAGCGCAAGTACCACCTGATACGAGAAATCGTAAAGCGAGGAGAAGTTGTTGTGGCCAAGATTGCATCACAGGATAACTTGGAAGATCCTTTCACTATAGCCCTTCTGGCGAGAACTTTTGATAAGCATATGGAGGGAATGAGAATAAGATGTATGGTAGTTTGAGGATAACATAGTCTTTTAGTATAAGTGAGAGATTTTTAGGATGTATATTGAAAAGTCTATCTTTTGTATGAACATCTTTATTTTTGAAATAAGAATCACATGATCATTGTTTGCATATTTATGGTTATGCATATTTGTCTGATACATTACATTGTAGATAACATGGTGTGTAGTGTCACACAGGAGATCAAGTTATCAGTTCCTTGTAAAGTATAAGTAAAGGCTCACAACCGAGATGGTTATGGATAAACCATTGGTATGGTTGTAGTGTGATTTGGTATTGGTTTATCTTGACCATAGAATTACAGTAGTACACTTTGTGTATTGAGCAGGACCGACTTAGAGGTGATTTGATTTATTGCTGACTACATAATCGAATCTAATCCTTTATATAATAAATGTACACATATACTTAGTATTTATTTCTTTGATTTACAAATGGGCGAGATTTATAGAGTAAATCGATAGGTTCGGTAAGTTGGGAAATGATATTATTTATATGTTGTGCCGTTGATTATAGGAGGAAACCGTGTCCTATATATTAGGATGATGATGTCCCCTTGAGGAGCTCATAAGGTTCATCAAGTAAACTCTGCAGGTGGACTTGGTTTGGCATGATGATAAGGTTGAGTGGTACTACTCATGGAGCTAGATGTTGATTAATTAATTGTCAGTAAATTTATTAATCGACGGACTTTCGAGATCTTAAACACGGGGAGATAGATGTACAAATAATATATGGAGTCCATATTAACTTATGGGGGTTGGTGAGGTAGATCAATGATAATCCTCTAGTGGAATGGATTATCATTAATGGATCAGACTTTATGTGGGCTTGATCCATTGGGTGGCCAAGATCCAACTCCTCCTCATGGTCCCTATCGTAGCCTATTAAAATCTCATGAAGCCTAGATTCAATAGTGGAGAATAAATCTCTAGATCCGATGGTGGAGATTAAATCACTAGATCCGACGGTGGAGATTAAATCTTTAGATCCGACGGTAGAGATTAAATCTCTAATACTGATGGTTGAGATTAAATATATAGATCCGACGGTTGTGATTAAATCTCGAGAAATGACATTGTAGATTAAAAGAAGGCTTAAGCCTCACTCTATAAAAGGAGGCATAAGGGTGGGCGGCAAGAGCAATTTGTAAGGGGATTAGGGTTTTGGGCAGCTAGGGTTTGGAGAGCTTTGGGCGGCTAGGGTTTTGGCCGGCGCTCACGTTCCTTTTCTTCTCCTTGGCCGGCGCTCAACCTCTTCTTCCTCCTCTCCTTGGCCGGTGGAAACAAGGGTTAGGGTGGTTCCTTGGAGCTCTTGGCTAGTGCCCACTTCCTCCTTTATTCTCTCTTTGGCCGGTGGAAAGCATCAAGCTTGGAGCTTGGTGGTCGGTTAAAGGAAGGAGAAGAGTTTTGTTTTATGATCTTCCTTTGTTCGGAGTGAACAAGGAAAGGAAAATTGGTGAACTAGGAGGCTTCGACTTTTGGAAGATCGTCGCCCACACGACGTCCAAAAGGAGATAGGACATACGATAGAAGACATAGAGTTAAACAAGAGGTATAAATCTTGTTTTGCTTTCCTTTTTGTTTCTTTGTATATTGTATGTATGGCATGTGGCTTAATTTACTTTGATCCTGAATACGAACATAAAAATTGGCGATCCGTACATCGTCTATTCTGCGGCTATTCGAAGAATAGAGGTAGTTTCTTGAACAACAAGTTTGTTCAAGAGACCACTCTAATCGGATAGCACGATGATGAAACAGTAGATTGGGTAATCCCTAATTGTCATGGATTAATTTTTTTTAATCCGGTGACGAAGACGGGATCGCCATGAACAAGCAACCGAGTTGAAGTGGGAAGCGAAGTTTCCTACCTTCAAGTGGTATTAGAGCCACGGTTTCTGATTTTGTGTGTTTATGATTCAGTTACTTTTATGCACTTTTCATATATTATATGTGCCGGATAATAGTAGGTTGTGCGTAGGTTAACTTTTTGGTTGCAGGCATATGATCCAACTATTATGGCCATATGTGTGTATGTGATTGTATGTGTGTAATTGTATATTATTTGATTCCTCGGGGTTGCCGAGGCTAGTATTTAATTTTTTTTAATTAAGTATGGTATTGTTTAGCCACTCATTTATTTTAGTTTACTTTCGATCTAGATTTCATGTACACTCTTTCGAGGAGTATAGGATCGATGGATGTAAATTAAAATAGTTGTTTTTGGCTAGGATCTCCGGATGGCTTGTACATGGCGTAGGGAGGAGCGGACGAGATGGCGATACGACGAGAGGCATATTGGAGACAAAAGCCATAATAGTTGGAAAATACTTGTTTCATATTTATTGCTTTTTGTTTGATATGCATGTCGTAGGCTAGGAAAATTCCTCAGTTTTAAATTACTAAGTGGGAGAGGGATATTTTAAAAATTCCCACGACCTCCATTACGATTTGACATGTGATAATAAACTTGCGCGTCGGCTCTGAGTGCCTTCTTCCTTATCGGATGAGTTTGTTTGTGGATCATAGGGTCGAATATGGTTATAGGAAATTATTAAGGAGCGTGTGTACTTCCCCATCGGAAGGTGCATAACCCGAGATAGTTACCTTGGTATCAAGTAATGGTGAACACTTAGATGCAAATAGGAGTATACTCCCCATCGGAGTCACTGCTTTTATTTGTAGGGCCAAAGAGGAACCGACTATTAATTTTATTTGTCAAAAAGTTAGGTTGACAAGATAGTAAAATTAATGGGTAAAACCTCCTCTTACAAATGTAGAATTTGTAAACATCCACACGATCGTGGCATATGATATTCTCGTTGTTTTGAGGTGTTGGTTGATTTTAAAATTTTATTGTTTGAGGAATCAATAATTTTTTGAAATCTAATGTTTTGATCTATGTGATTCTAAGGTTTTTCAAAATGACTTTCAACCCATTTGCTGTGATACTGAAAGAAAATAAACTTGCTGGACCCATTTATGTTTATTGGAAAAGGAATCTTGATATTGTCGTAACTACTGAGGAGTACAAGTATGTACTCTTCGAAGAGTGTGCTCCTAAGCTTGCGAATGAGCTAGAAGTTCTTGGAGCTGAGATCGATGGGAAACCCAGGTCGATATCATTCTCCAGTCTCTACCTAGGAGTTTTGATCAGTTTCGCCTGAACTACAATATGAATAAAAGGTTGTATTCATTGGTGGAGTTTCTGATAGAACTCCAGGTGGCAGAGGGGCTTTTTCGTCAGAGTGCTCAGGCTCAGGCCATGGTTGCCCAAAAGGTTTCTACTTCTAAGCCGAAAAGCAAGAAGAAGAAGAAACAAGGTGGGGCAAAGGTGGCGGGAGGATCTCAGGGAGGAGTGAAGAAGCCGAAAGGCAAGTGCTTCACTTGCAAGCAGACTGGACATTGGAAGAAGGACTGTCCCAACCGAAAGCATAACAGAGGTATATCGTTTGGTCTAGTCATTGAAACATGTTAGCGGTGTTATCTACCAGCACCTGGTGTGTAGATACGTGAGCCACTGATCATGTCTGCAATACTTTACAGGGGTTCCAGAAAACCAGATGACTGGCTGAGAGGAAGATTACCGTATACTTGGGCGATGCCACGAAGGTAGCGGCTGTTGCAGTGGGAGATGTTTATTTGTCTTTTGAGAGGAATAACGTTTTGGTTCTTAAAAATTGTCTTTATGTACCTTTATTTAAAAAGACTTTGATTTCAGTTTCTAAATTGTTTATGGATGGATATTCTATTTCTTTTAATGACAGAGTTATTATAAAAAGGAATAGGGAGATTATCTGTTCTGGTGCATTGATAGAAAATTTATATACATTTGAACCAAAACCTCCCACGATGCAAATAGAAGTTAATAACTCATCTTCTAATTCCAATAAGAGAAAAGAACCTTCGAAGATGAACCAAACATATCTTTGGCATCTAAGGCTTGGTCACATTAACCTTAGCAGAATTCAAAGGTTAATAGCTAATGGACCTCTGAGTTCATTAATGGTGGAAGAATTTCCAACCTGCGAGTCTTGCTTGGAAGGTAAAATGACCAAGAGGCCTTTCAAGGCCAAGGGGTATAGAGCCAAAGATGTGTTGGAATTGGTTCATTCTGATTTGTGTGATCCTATGTCTATCCATGCAAGAGGTGGTTTTGAATATTTCATCTCTTTTATAGATGATTATTCATGATATGGATTCATTTACTTGATGCGCCGCATGTCTGAATGCTTTGACAGGTTCAAAGAATTCAAGGTTGATGGGGAGAAACGTTAAGGAAAAAGTATCAAGACACTATGATCTGATCGTGGTGGTGAGTACCACTTTGGAGAGTTTAGGAATTACTTACCAGAGGCTGGGATTCAATCTCAACTGTCTGCACTTGGCACACCCCAGTAGAATGGTGTAGCAGAGCGAAGGAATAGGACTCTTATGGAGATGGTTAGTTCGATGATGAGTTATTCTGAGTTGCCAGATTCATTCTAGGGGTATGCTTTAGATACGGCGGTGTATATTCTGAACTTAGTTCCATCTAAATCAGTGCCTTCTACTCCCACACAATTATGGGCTGGGCAAAAGCCTAGTTTGAGACATATTCGGATTTGGGGAGTCCAGCACTTGTGTTGAAGAAAGATGCTGTTAAGTTGGGACCTCGTACAAAAATGCACATGTTCGTTGGCAATCCTAGAGGAACGAAAGGTGGTTTATTTTATAGTCCTAGAGATTAAAGGGTGATCGTTAGCACGAACACCAGATTTCTAGAGAAAGACTATGTGATGAACCACAAGCACGAGAGTAAGATTGTTCTAGGGGAATTGAGAGGGGAAGTCACTACTTCAGTACCACCGGTACAAGAGGATATACCACAAGTCACTGCATGGCGTGTCACAGAGGATACACAGGTGATACCTCATTGTAGTGGGAGGGTTGTTAGACAGTCTAACAGTTTCATGTTCTTGGGAGAATCTTCATATTTGGTCCCTGGCGAACATGAACCTGATCCCTGGACACATGACAAGGCAATCCAAGATAAAGATGTGGTATTTTGGCAAAGTACAATAAATGCTGAGATTGAATCTATGGATTCAAATCAGGTCTGAGAGCTAGTAGAACCACCCAATGGTGTAAAAACCATTGGATGCAAGTGGATCTACAAAAGAAAGAGAGGAATAGATGGGAAGGTTGAAACCTTCAATGCGAGGCTTGTTGCGAAGGGGTATACTCAGAAAGAGGGCATCGATTATGAGGAGACTTTTTCGCCGATAGCCATGCTTAAGTCTATCCAGATTCTCTTATGTATTGCTGCTCATATGGATTATGAGGTATTACAGATGGATGTCAAGATAGCATTCTTTAATGGAAGTCTTGAGGAGAACATCTATATGAAGCAACCAGAGGGATTCATTACAAAGGGCAAAGAGCATCTTGTGTGCAAGCTTAATCGGTCCATTTATAGATTGAAGCAAGCTTCGAGATCTTGGAACATCCACTTTGATGAGGTAATCCAGTCTTATGGATTTATTCAAAATCCGGATGAGTCTTGTGTATACAAGAGATGTGACAGAAACGTAGTGGTATTTCTTGTACTATACGTAGATGACACTTTGTTAATTGACAACAATGTCAAGGTGTTATCGGACATAAGGGTATGGTTGTCCAAACAGTTTGATACAAAGGACTTGGGAGAAGTGGGACACATCCTTGGGATCAAGGTTATAAGGGATCACAACAAAAGGATGTTGTGCTTATCTCAAGCTTCATATATAGATACCATTTTGGCTCATTTTAGCATGCAGAACTACAAGAAAGGTTTTCTACCTTTCAGGCATGGAGTTCCTTTATCTAAGGAGATGTGTCCTAAAACATCTGAGGAGATAGAGGAGATGAAGGCAATTTCTTATGCTTCGTCAGTAGGAAGCCTCTTGTATGCTATGTTGTGCATGAGATCGGATATCTGCTTTACCGTTGGCATGGTTAGCAGATATCAGAGTAATCCAGGACAGGGACATTGGACTGTAGTAAAGCATATATTGAAGTACCTGAGAAGTATTAGGGATTATATGCTGGTTTATCAGGCAGACCAAATACTCCCTGTGGGTTACACAGATTCTGACTTCCAATAAGACAGGGATAATAGTAAGTCTACCTTTGGTTTTATGTTTACTTTGGGAGGTGGAGCCATTGTTTGGAGGAGTGTCAAGCAAAAATGCGTGGCAGACTCCACCATGGAAGCTGAGTATGTGGCAGCCTCTGAGGCGGACAAAGAAGTTGTATGGCTCAAGAACTTCTTGATGGACTTGGATGTGATTCGTGGTTTGCCCAGAACTATCACAATTTATTGTGATAATAGTGGTGGAGTTGCAAACTCGAAGGAACCACAAGCCCATAAGGCAAGTAAACACATAGAGCGCAAGTACCACCTGATACGAGAAATCGTAAAGCGAGGAGAAGTTTCTGTGACCAAGATTGCATCAGAGGATAACCTGGCAGATCCTTTCACTATGGCCCATCTAGTGAGAGCTTTTGATAAGCATGTGGAGGGAATGAGAATCAGATGTATGATAGTTTGAGGACAACATAATCTTTTAGTATAAGTGGGAGATTATTGGGATGCATATTGAAAAGTCTATCTTTTGTATGAACATCTTTATTTTTGAAATAAGAATCACATAATCATTGTTTGCATATTTATGGTTATGCATAATTGTCTGATACATTACATTATACATAACATGGTGTGTAGTGTCACACAGGAGATCATGTTATCAGTTCCTTGTAAAGTATAAGTAAAGGCTCACAACCGAGATGGTTATGGACAAACCATTGGTATGGTTGTATTGTGATTTGGTATTGGTTTATTTTGATCATAGAATTACACTAGTGCACTTTGTGTGTATTGAGCAGGACCGACTTAGAGGTGATTTGATTTATTGCTGACTACATAATCAAATCGAACCTCAGATATTATGTTGTACATGCTCTTAATCCTGATATAATAACGGGCACATATACTTAGTATTTATTTCTTTAATTTCCCAATGGGCAAGATTTATAGAGTAAGTCGATATGCTTAGTAAGTTAAAAAATGATATTATTTATATGTCGTACTGTTGATTATAGTAGGAAACCATGTCCTATATATTAGGATGATGATGTCCCCTTGAGGAGCTCATAAGGTTCATAATGTAAACCCTGCAGGTGGACTTGGTCCGGCAGATGTTGATTAATTTATTGTCAGTAAATTAATTAATCGACGGACATTCGAGATCTTAAACACGGGGAGATAGATGTACAAATAATATATGGAGCCCATATTAACTTATGGGGTTTGGTGAGGTAGATCAATGATAATCCTCTAGTGGACTGGATTATCATTAATGGATCAGACTTTATGTGGGCTTGATCCATTGGGTGGCCAAGATCTAACTCCTCCTCATGGTCCCTATCGTAGCCTATTAAAACCTCATGAAGCCTAGATCTGATGGTGGAGAATAAATCTCTAGATCCGACGGAGGAGATTAAATCACTAGGTCCGACGGTGGAGATTAAATCTTTAGATCCGACGGTAGAGATTAAATCTCTAAGATCGATGGTTGAGATTAAATCTCTAGATCCGACGGTTGAGATTAAATCCCTAGAACCGACGGTGGAGATTAAAAGAAGGCTTAAACCTAGCTATATAAAAGGAGGCATAAGGGTGGGCGGCAAGAGAAATTTGGAAGGGGATTAGGGTTTTGGGCGGCTAGGGTTTGGAGAGCTTTGGTCGGCTAGGGTTTTGGCCGGCGCTCCCTTTCCTTTTTTTTCTCCTTGGCCAGCGCTCAACCTCTTCTTCCTCCTCTCCTTGGCCAGTGGAAACAAGGGTTAGGGTGGTTCTTTGGAGCTCTTGGCCGGCGCCCACTTCCTCCTTTATTCTCTCTTTGGCCGGCGGCAAGCATCAAGCTTGGAGCTTGGTGGTTGGTTAAAAAAAGGAGAAGATTTTTGTTTTATGATCTTCCTTTGTTCGGAGTGAACAAGGAAAGGAAGATTGGTGATCTAGGAGGCTTCGACTTTTGGAAGATCATCGCCCACACGACGTCCAAAAGGAGATAGGACATACGATAGAAGACCTAGAGGTAAACAAGAGGTATAAATCTTGTTTTGCTTTCCTTTTTGTTTCTTTGTATATTGTATGTATGGCATGTGGCTTAATTTACTTTGACCCTGAATACGAACATAAAAACCAGCGATCCGTACATCGTCTATTCTACGGTTATTCGAAGAATAGAGGTAGTTTGCTTGAATAACAAGTTTGTTCAAGAGACCACTTTAATCGGATAGCACGACGATGAAATGGTAGTTTGGGTAATCCCTAATTGTCATGGATTAATTTTTTTTAATCCGGTGATGAAGACGGGATCGCCATGAGCAAGCAACCGAGTTGAAGTGGGAAGCGAAGTTTCCTACCTTCATGGTAGCCTAGTCAACTCTAAGTAGTCGACTGGGGTTATGACCAATCGACTGGTCAATAATCGATTGGAGCTCGACTGCGGCTGTGTACCACTGGCAGTCGACACCTCAAATCTCTGATGAGGATTGCTAAGGATTCGATGCGCGCACTCATGCTCAACGCCCGCAAGTGGACGGTTGCCATCAAGTAATACAATATCGATCCCACAGGGACTGAAAATTGAGTACCGATTTACTAAGTGAATATAGATTGTTTAGATATAATCAGTTGGTTAATAAGTAAAGAAGGTCGAAAGAAAAATGAGAGGGTTGGGAGATCACTTTTACAGGGACGCCACTATCACTGGGTCCCTGTTATGATTGATGGAATGACTCTATGTTTTCGGTTTCACCTAAATGATTGTAAACATATGTGTTACTCCTAACTCTCAATGGATATTTATATAGGTAGAATATCTTATTTTATCCGACGTGATCTTTTAGAACTACACCGAATTGCCCCATTCCTAGTCAAGTTTTCCTTTTGGATTGTTAGAGCTCAGGGGGGTTGCTATCTTTGGGAAGCCCCCTGTCACTAGGTCCCACAACCCTTCTTGAGTTAATTTCTCCTACTTTTGGCCTTCTACTAGAATAGGTTCATTACATTCTATGATACTTATGGGTGTTCACGGTGAATCAATCTAACTATGGGGTAACCTTAGTTGCACTAGGAACTTGTCACTATAACCCAGCAGATTAACCCCCCACTCACAGTTGATTCACACACATCTCGGTTCTTTATGGGTCGGAGGATTGAGTTCTCCTTTTGTCCTTCCCCATACCTCTAAAATATGACCTAATGCTTTTGGCATCTAAATCGAGTTAACAAGATAAGACGAACGATGAATAATCAAATCATAGAATAAAAAGAAAGTATAAATATATAGCAATCGAAAACAATGCAAGCAAACACAGATTCATTGAAATATACTGTTTACAAATCAAGATAGGCTACTCCTTAATCAAAGAATCATAGAAATCTACTCCATAAGATTGAGATCCAATGACAAGACATTGACAAACCAAGAGTAAACCAAAAGGAATTGCATAAAAGAAAAAAGATGGCTTAGTCTTGATGTGAAGAAGGTATTGGAGTGCAGCTTGCATTCGGAACAGGAGTCATGGCAAAGAAATCTGCATCAATCTGATCTTGGCAGTGTTGGGATGTATACTGAAAGCCTAGCTCTTTTTGTATGAACATTTTTATTTTGAAATAAGAATCACATGATCATTGTTTGCACTTTATATTTATTATATGTGTGCATATTATCTAATACTCTACATTGTAGATAACATGGTGCTTAGTGTGGCACAGAAGATCATGTTATCAGTCCCTTGTAGAATAAAAGAAGAGGCTCACAACCAAGATGGTTTTGGACAAACCATTGGCATGGTTGTAGTGTAGCTTGGTATTGGTTTGTCTTGACCATAGAGTTACACTAGTACACTTAGGTGTATTGAGCAGGACCGACATAGAGGTGATTCAATTTATTGTTGACTACATAATTGAATCGGACCTCGTATATTATGTTGTACATGCTCTTAATCCCGATATAATAACGGGCACATGTACTTAGTATTTATTTCTTTGATTTACCAAAGGGTGAGATTTAGATGGATTAAATCAATATGGTCGTTAAGTTGGGAAATAATATTATTTACATGGTGTGTCGTTGATTATAGGAGGAAACCGTGTCCTATATATTAGGTTGTTCATGTCCCCTTGAGGAGCTCATAAGGTTCATCATGTAAACGCTGCAGGTTGACTTAGTCAACATGATGATAAGGTTGAGTGGTACTACTTGAGGAGTTAGATTTTAATTAATTGATGGTCAGTAAATCAATTAATTGAAGGACATTCGATATCTTAAACACGGGTAGATGGATGTACAAATAATATATGGAGCCCATATTATCATATGGGGGTTGGTGAGGTAATTCAATGATGATCCTCTAGTGGAATGGAACATCATTGATGGATTAAGTTTGTATGGTTCCGATCCATCGGGTGGCCAAGATCCAACTCCTCCTCATGGTCCCTATTGTAGCCTATTAACACCTCATGAAGCCTAGATCCAATGATGGAAAACAAAACTCTAGATCCGATGGTGGAGATTAAATCCCTAGATCTGACGGTTGGGATGAAACCCTAGATTCGACGGTTGGGATGAAACCCTAGATCCGACGGTTGGGATAAAAACCTAGATCCGACGGTTGTGATGAAACTCTAGATCCGACGGTTGGGAAGAAATCCTAGATCCGACGGTTGGGATGAAACCCTAGATCCGACGGTTGGGATGAAACCCTAGAGCCGACGGTTGAGATTAAATCCCTAGAACCAATGGAGGAGATTAAACCAAGGCCTAAACCTAACTCTATATATATGGGCTTAGGCTTGGGTGGCAAGTAGAATGAGAAAGAGGAAAACCTAATTGAGATAAGGTGGCTTGGGCGGCAAGAAATAGGAGGAGGCTAGGGTTAGGGTTTGGTTCATGGTGTTGGGCGGCAACAAGGAGAAGGGAGCTTCTTCTTCTTCTTCCCAATGGTGGCTGGCACCCTTCTTCCTCCTTCCTCTTTGGTTTGGCCGGCGCCCAAGCTTCTCCCCTTGATCTATGGCTTGTGGTGGATGAGATGAGGGTTGCTTCCCATGAGCGACAAGAAATAGGAAGAAGCTAGGGTTAGGGTTTGGTTGTTGGTGTTGGGCGGCAACAAAGAGAGGGAGATTCTTCTTCATTTTCCTTTGATGGCCGGCCCCTCTTCCTTCTTCCCTCTACCTTGGCCAAAGCTCAATCTATTCTACTTCCCTTCATCCTTAGCCAGAAATTACGGGGAGCCTAGTTTAAGGTTTGGGCGGCAACAAGGAGAAGGGATGTTTTCTTTCTTCTTCTCCATGTGTTGGCCGGCGCCCATGCCCTTGTTGTTTCTCCTTTGGTTGGTTTCCATACTCCATTTTATCTTCCTTGTCCAGTGGCAACATCGAGTTTATTGACTTGGTGGCCGATTCTAGAAAGGAAGATGAGTTTTGCTTTAGGATCTTCCTTTGTTCCTAGTGAACTAGGAAAGGAAGATCGGTGATCTAGGAGGCTTCAACTTTTGGTAGATCATCGCCCACACGACGTCCAAAAGGAGGGAGGACATACAATAGAAGATCAAGAGGTATAACAATAGGTATAATCTTGTTTATTTTGATTAATGTTCTTTTGTATTATGCTTATAATTGCTTTTCAATTATATGCATGTTTTGTGTGGATGGTTACTTGCTTGTATTTGTTATGAGCATGTTTACTTTATGTATGTATTGATTATACATGTCTACATTCATATGTATTTATATAATCATGGACCCCGAAGATAAACACAAAAACCGGCGATCCGTCCGTCTTCTCTTCCGCGGCTAACCGACTAGAAGAGTTGATTGCTTGAATAACAATTTTGTTCAAGCGATCGCTCGAGTCGTTAGCACGATGACGAATTGGTTGAGCTTAGGAAACTCATCCCATCCGGATTAGTTTTCATTAGTGAAAATTTTAATCCGGGGACATGGGAGCCAATGAGCCTCCGAGCCGATTCCCAACAATTGGTATCAGAGCCACGATTTCCGATTTTGTGTGTTTTGGATTCGGTTACTTTCATGCACGTATCATATATTGAGTATTCCAGATAATAGTAGGATGTGCGTAGGCTAACTTTTTGCTTAAAGGCATAAGATCCGACTATTATGGCTATATGTGTGTATGTGATTGTATGTGTGTGATTGTATGTATATCATTTGAATCCTTGGGGATGACGAGGCTAGATTATTATTTAATTTTTGTAATTAAATACGGCATTGTTTAGCCGATCATTTTAGTTTACTTTCGATCTAGATCGTTTGTACACTCCTTCGTGGAGTATAGGATCGATGGATGTAAATTAAAATGATATATCTCGGCTCGGATCTCTTTATGTGGCTTGCGCACGGAAAAGGTGGAGCGGACGAGGTGGCGACACGGTGGGACGCATATTGGAGAACAAAGCCATAATAGTTGGAAAAATTCTGTTTTTTCCATATTTATTGCTGATTTGTTTTATATGCATGTTGTGTGTGCTTGAAAATTCCTCATTTTCAATTTACTAAGTGGGAGAGGGATATTTTAATTAATTCCCGCGGCCTCCATTACAATTTGACGTGTGATGCAACAAACTTGCGTGTCGGCTCTGAGTGCCTTCCTCCCTGCGGATGAGTTTGTTTGCGGATCACTAGGTCAAATAATGGTTATAGGAAATTATCTAGGAGCGTGTGTACTTCCACAGCGGTAAGGCACATAATCCGAAATAATTCCCTTAGTATCGTGTAATGGTGCACACTTAGATGCAAATAAAGGTATCCTCCCCATCGGAGTCACTGCTTTTATTTGTAGGGCCAAAGAGGAACCAACTATTAATTTTATTTGTCAAAAAGTAAGGTTGACAAGATAATAAAATTAATGGGTAAAACCTCATCTTACAAATGTAGAATTCGTATACGTCCACACAGCGTGGCATGCGATATTCTCGGTGTTTTGAGGTGTTGGTTGATTTCGAAATTTTATTGTTTTGAGGAATCAATAATATTTGAAATCTAAAGTAATGATCTATGTGATTCTTAGGATTTTCAAAAATGACTTTCAGTCCACTTACTATGATACTAAAGGAAATAAACTTACTGTACCCAAATAATGTTGACTGGAAAAGAATCTAGATATTGTCTTATCTGCTAAGAAGTACAAGTATGCACTCTTCAAAGAGTGTCCTCAAGCCATGGTTGCTCAAAAAGGTTTCTACTTCTTAGCCGAAAGGCAAGAAGAAGGAGAAACAAGGTGGAGCAAATGTGGTGGGAGGATCTCAGGGAGGAGTGAAGAAGCCGAAAGTCAAGTACTTCACTTACTAGCAGGATGGACATTGGAAGAAAGACTGTCCCAATCCAAAGAAGAACAAAGATATATTCTTTGAACTAGTCGTTGAAACATGATTAGCGGTCTTATCTACCGGCACCTGGTGAGTAGGTATGGGAGCCACTAATCATGTCTGCAATACTTTGCAGGGTTTCCAGGAAACCCGACGACTAGCTAAAGGGGATATTACCATTTACTTGGGCAATGCCATGAAGATGGCGTCTATTGTAGTGGGAGATGTTTTATTTATCTTTTGAGAAAAATAAAGTTTTTGGTTCTTAAGAATTTTCTTTATGTACCTTTATTTAGAAAGAATTGCTTTCGGTTTCTAAATTATGGATGGATAATCTATTCCTTTTAATGACATAATTGTTATAAAAGGAATAGGGACATTATCTATTCAGGTACATAGATAGGAAATTTATAACTTGAACCACAATCTCCCACAATGCAAATTGAAGTTTACAACTCATCTTCTAATTTCGATAAGAGAAAAGAACCTTCGAAGATGAACCAAACATATCTTTGGGATCTTAGGATTGGTCATATTAACCTAAGCAGAATTCAAAGGTTGATAGCTGATGGACCTTTGGGTTCATTAGTGGTGGAGGATCTCCCAACCTACGAATCTTGCTTGGAGGGTAAGATGACTAAGAGGTCTTTCAAGGCCAAGGGGTATAGATCCAAAGATGTGTTGGAATTGGTTCATTCTGATTCGTATGGTCCTATGTCTATCCAGGCAAGAGGTAGTTTTGAATATTTCATCTTTTTCATAGACAATTATTCAAGATGACACTACGATCTGATCGTAGTGGTGAATACCTCTTGGGAGAGTTTAGGAATTACTTATCAGAGGCTGGGATTCAATCCCAATTGTCTGCACCTAGCACACCCCAGCAGAATGGTGTAGCGGAGCGAAGGAATAGGACTCTTATGGAGATGGTTAGATCGATGATGAGTTATTCTGACTTGCCAGATTCATTTTGGGGATATGCTCTAGATACGGCGGTGTACATTCTGAACTTGGTTCCATCTAAATCAGTGCCTTCTACTCCCACAGAGTTGTGGACTGGGCGAAAGCCTAGTCTAAGACATATTCGGATATGGGGGAGTCAAACAGATGTGCTGAAGGCTGATGCTGGTAAGTTGGAACCTCGTACAGAAGTGCGCTTGTTTGTTGGCTATCCTAGGGGAACGAAGGGTGGTTTGTTTTATAGTCCTAGAGATCATAGGGTGATTGTTAGTACGAATGCCAGATTTCTAGAGGAGGACTATGTGATGAATCACAAGCCCACGAGTAGGATTGTTCTTGAGGAGTTGACAAGGGAAGTCCCGACTTCAGTACCACCGGTACAAGAGGATATACCACATGTCACTGCACCGCGTGTCACAGAGGATACACGGGTGATACCTCGTCGTAGTGGGAGGGTTGTGAGACAGCCTGATAGATTCATGTTCTTGGGAGAATCTTCTGATTTAGTCCCTGGCGAACATGAACCTGATCCCTGGACATATGACGAGGCAATCCAAGATAAAGATGCCGCATCTTTGCAAAGTGCAATGAATACTGAGATTGAATCTATGGATTCAAATCAGGTATGAGAGCTCTTATGCATAGCAGCTCATATGGATTATGAGGTGTGGTAGAAGGATGTCAAGACAGCTTTCCTTAATGGATGTCTTGAGGAAAACATCCATATGTAGCAACCAGAGGGATTCATTGCTAAGGGCAAAAAGCATCTTGTATGTAAGCTTAATCGGTCCGTTTATGGATTGAAGAAAGCTTCGAGGTCTTGGAACATCCACTTTGATGAGGTAAATCCAGACTTATGGATTTATTCAAAGTCCGGATTAGTCTTGTATATACAATAGATGTGTGGAAACATAGTGGCATTTCTTGTACTATACGTAGATAATATTTTGGTAGTTGGCAACAATATCAGAGTGTTATCAGACGTAAGGGTATGGTTGTCCAAACAGTTTGATATGAAGGACTTGGGAGAAGTGGGACACATCCTTGGGATCAAGGTTAGTGTGCTAATCCCAAGCTTCATACATAGACACGATAATGGATCGTTTTAGCATGCAAAACTCCAAGAAAGGTTTTCTACCTTTCAGGCATGGAGTTCCTTTATCTAAGGAGATGTGTCCTAGATCATCTGAGGAGATAGAGGAGATGAAGGCGGTTCCTTATGCTTCGGCAGTAGGAAGCCTCATACGATGCTATGTACGAGACCCGATATCTGCTATGCCGTGGGCATGGTCAGCAGATATCAAAGTAATCTAGGACAGGGACATTGGACTGCGGTAAAGCATATATTGTAGTGCCTGAGAAGGACTAGGGATTATATGCTAGTTTACCGGGCAGACCAATTACTCCCTGTGGGTTACACGGATTCTGATTTCCAATCTGATTGGGATAACAGTAAGTCTACCTCAGGTTTTGTGTTTACTTTGGGAGGTGGAGCCATTGTATGGAGGAGTGTCCAGCAGAAATGTGTGGCGGACTCCACCATAGAAGCTGAGTATGTGGCAGCCTCTTAAGCGGCCAAAGAAGTTGTGTGGCTCAGGAACTTTCTGATGGACTTGGATGTGATTCATGGTTTGCCCAGAACTATCACAATTTATTGTGATAATAATGGTGCAGTTGCAAATTCGAAGGAACCATGAGCCCATAAGGCTAGTAAACACATAGAACGCAAGTACCACCTGATACGAGAAATCATAAAGGAGGTAGAAGTTGTTGTCGCCTAGATTGCATCAGAGGATGACTTGGTAGACCCTTTCACTAAGGCCCTTCTAGCGAGAGCTTTGATAGGCATGTGGAGGGAAAGGGAATCAGATGTATGGCAGTGTGATGACAGCATAGTCTTTTAGTATAAGTGGGAGATTGTTGGAATGTATACTGAAAGCCTAGCTCTTTTTGTATGAACATTTTTATTTTGAAATAAGAATCACATGATCATTAATTGCACTTTATATTTATTATATGTGTGCATATTGTCTAATACATTATATTGTAGATAACATGGTGCTTGGTGTGGCACAGAAGATCATGTTATCAGTCCCTTGTAGAATATAAGAAGAGGCTCACAACCAAGATGGTTTTGGATAAACCATTGGCATGGTTGTAGTGTAGCTTGGTATTGGTTTATCTTGACCATAGAGTTACACTAGTACACTTAGGTGTATTGAGCATGACCGACATAGAGGTGATTCAATTTATTGCTGACTACATAATTGAATCGGACCTCGGATATTATGTTGTACATGCTCTTAATCCCGATATAATAACGGGCACATGTACTTAGTATTTATTTCTTTGATTTACCAAAGGGTGAGATTTAGATAGATTAAATCAATATGCCAGGTAAGTTGAAAAAATTATATTATTTACATGGTGTGTCGTTGATTATAGGAGGAAACTGTGTCCTATATATTAGGTTGATGATGTCCCCTTGAGAAGCTCATAAGGTTCATCATGTAAACTCTGTAGGTTGACTTAGTCAACATGATGATAAGGTTGAGTGGTACTACTCGAGGAGTTAGATGTTAATTAATTGATGGTCAGTAAATCAATTAATTGATGAACATTCGATATTTTAAACACGGGGAGATGGATGTATAAATAATATATGGAGCCCATATTATCATATGGGGGTTGGTGAGGTAATTCAATGATGATCCTCTAGTGGAATGGAACATCATTGATGGATCAAGTTTGTGTGGTTCCGATCCATCGGGTGGCCAAGATCCAACTCCTCCTCATGGTTCCTATTGTAGCCTATTAACACCTCATGAAGCCTAGATCCAATGATGGAAAACAAAACTCTAGATCCGACGGTGGAGATTAAATCCCTAGATCGACGGTTGGGATAAAACCATAGATCCGACGGTTGGGATGAAACCCTAGATCCGACGGTTGGGATGAAACCCTAGATCCGACGGTTGGGATGAAACCCTAGATCCGATGGTTAGGATGAAACCCTAGATCCGACAGTTGAGATTAAATCCCTAGAACCAATGGAGGAGATTAAACAAAGGCCTAAACCTAACTCTATATATATGGGCTTAGGCTTGGGCGGCAAGTAGAATGAGAAAGAGGAAAACCTAATTGAGATAAGGTGGCTTGGGCGGCAAGAAATAGGAGGAGGCTAGGGTTAGGGTTTGGTTCATGGTGTTGGGTGGCAACAAGGAGAAGGGATATTCTTCTTCTTCTTCCCAATGGTGGCCGACACCCTTCTTCCTCCTTCCTCTTTGGTTTGGCCGGCGCCCAAGCTTCTCCCCTTGATCTATGGCTTGTGGTGGATGAGATGAGGGTTGCTTCCCATGGGCAGCAAGAAATAGGAGGAGACTAGGGTTAGGGTTTGGTTGTTGGTGTTGGGAGGCAACAAGGAGAGGGAGATTCTTCTTCATTTTCTTTTGATGGCCGGCCCCTCTTCCTTCTTTTCTCTACCTTGGCCAAAGCTCAATCTATTCTACTTCCCTTCATCCTTAGCCGGAAATTAAGGGGAGCCTAGTTTAGTGTTTGAGCGGCAACAAGGAGAAGGGGTGTTTTCTTTCTTCTTCTCCAAGTGTTGGCCGATGCCCATGCCCTTGTTGTTTCTCCTTTGGTTGGTTTCCATACTCCATTTTATCTTCCTTGTCCGGTGGCAACATCGAGTTTATTGACTTGGTTGCCGGTTCTAGAAAGGAAGATGAGTTTTGCTTTAGGATCTTCCTTTGTTCCTAGTGAACAAGGAAAGGAAGATCGGTGATCTTGGAGGCTTCAACTTTTGGTAGATCGTCTCCCACACGACGTCCAAAAGGAGGGAGGACATACAATAGAAGATTAAGAGGTATAACAAGAGGTATAATTTTGTTTATTTTGATTAATGTTCTTTTGTATTATGCTTATAATTGCTTTTCAATTATATGCATGTTTTGTGTGGATGGTTACTTTCTTGTATTTGTTATGAGCATGTTTACTTTATGTATGTGTTGATTATACATGTCTACATTTGTAGGGAGTTGCTTCGGAGGTTCATTGGTTCTCATATCCCCGGATTACAATTTTCACTAATGAAAGAATTAATCCGGATGAGATGAGTTTCCTTAGCACGACCAATTCGTCGTCGTGCTAACAACTTGAGTGATCGCTTGAACAAACTAGTTGTTCAAGAAACACAACTCTTTTAGTTGGTTAGCCGCGGAAGAGACGACGGACGGATCGTCGTTTTTTGTGTTTGTCTTCGGGGTCCATGATTATACAAAATATATACCAATGCACACTTGTATAATCAACACATAAAAGAACATGCTAAGATCAGAAAATAAAGTTGTAAAACTTTTATACCTCACGATCTTCTACCGTATGTCCTATCCTCCTCGTGGACGACGTGTGGGTGAAGATCCTCCATGAGTAGAAGCCTTCTAGATCGCGTTCTTCCCTTCCTTGTTCGCTGCGAACAAAGAGAAGAACAAAACAAAAACTCCTCCTTTCTAGAACCGGCCACCAATCAAAAGAGCTCGATGTAACCGCCGGCTAAGGAATGAATGGATGAGTGCCGGCCAACTTGTTGCAATCTTGCCGCCGACCACCTAGAAATTGGAGAAGTGCCGGCCACCAAGGAGTTGGAGAACCGCCGGCCACCAAGGAGCAAAGGAGGAGGAAGAGGGCCGGCCAAAGCTAGGAGAAGGAAGGAGTGAGCGCCGGCCACCAAGGAGCAAAGGAGGAAACCCTAATCTCCTTTCTAGTTGCCGCCCAAACAAAATCCAAAAACCCTAGCCGCCTAAAGCACTTGAGAGGAAAAACCCTAATCCAATTGAACCATTTCTTGCTGCCCAACCTAAGCCCTCTATTTATAGAATTGGGCTTAAGCCTCCTTTAATCTCCACCGTCGGATCTAGGGATTTAATCTCCACCGTCGGATCTAGGGTTTTATCCCAACCGTCGGATCTAGGGTTTCATCCCAACCGTTGGATCTAGGATTTCATCCCAACCTTTGGATCTAGGGTTTCATCCCAACCGTCGAATCTAGGGTTTTATCCCAACCGTTGGATCTAGGGATTTAATCCCAACCGTCGATTCTAGGGTTTCATCCTAACCATCGGATCTAGGGATTTAATCCCAACCGTTGGTTCTAGGGTTTCATCCCAACCATCGGATCTAGGGATTTAATCCCAACCGATGGTTCTAGAGTTTTATTTTACATCCTTGGATCTAGATTTCATGAGGATTATATTAGGCTATGATAGGGACCATAAGGAGGAGTTGGATCTTGGCCACCCGATGGATCGGAACCACACAAACATGATCCATCAATGATGTTCCATTCCACTAGAGGATCATCATTGAACTACCTCACCAACCCCCATAAATTAATATGGGCTCCATATATTATTTGTACATTCATCTCCCCGTGTTTAACATATCGAATGTACGTCAATTAATTGATTTACTAACCATCAATTAATTAACGTCTAACTCCTCGAGTAGTACCACTCAACCTTATCATCATGTTGACTAAGTCATCCAGCTGGGTTTACATGATGAACCTTATGAGCTCCTCAAGGGGACATCATCAACCTAATATATAGGACACGGTTTCCTCCTATAATCAACGACACACCATGTAAATAATATCATTTCCCAACTTACCGGGCATATTGATTTAATCCATCTAAATCTCACCCTCTGGTAAATCAAAGAAATAAATACTAAGTACATGTGCCCGTTATTACATCGGGATTAAGAGCATGTACAACATAATATCCGAGGTCCGATTCAATTATGTAGTCAGCAATAAATTGAATCACCTCTATGTCGGTCCTGCTCAATACACCTAAGTGTACTAGTGTAACTCTATGTTCAAGACAAAACAATACCAAGCTACACTACAACCATGCCAATGGTTTGTCCAAAACCATCTTGGTTGTGATCCTTTACTTATATTTTATAAGGGACTGATAACATGATCTTCTGTGCCACACCAAGCACCATGTTATCTATAATGTAAAATATTAGACAATATGCACACACATATAATAAATATATAAAGTGCAAACAATGATCATGTGATTCTTATTCCAAAATAAAATATTCATACAAAAAGAGCTAGGCTTTCAGTATACATTCCAACAATCTCCCACTTATACTAAAAGACTATGCCGTCATCACACTGCCATACATCTGATCCCCATGTCCTCCACATGCCTATCAAACGCTTTCGCTGGAAGGGCCTTAGTGAATGGATCCGCCAGGTTATCCTCTGATGCAATCTTGGGGACAACAACTTCTCCTCGCTTTACGATCTCTCGTATAAGGTGGTACTTGCGCTCTATGTGTTTACTCGCCTTGTGGGCTCGTGGTTCCTTCGAGTTTGCAACTGCACCACCGTTATCACAATAAATTGTGATAGTCCTGGGTAAACCAGGAATCACATCCAAGTCCATAAAGAAGTTCTTGAGCCATACAGCTTCCTTGGCTGCCTCAGAGGCTACCACATACTCAGCTTCCATGGTAGAGTCCGCCATGCATTTCTGCTTGACACTCCTCCATACTATGGCTCCACCTCCAAAAGTAAACACAAACCCCGAGGTAGACTTACTGTTGTCTCTATCTGATTGGAAATCCGAATCCGTGTAACCTATAGGGACTAATTGATCTGCCCGGTAAACCAGCATATAATCCCTAGTCCTTCTCAGATACTTCAATATATGCTTTACCGCAATCCAATGTCCCTGTCCAGGATTACTCTGATATCTACTAACCATGCCCACGGCAAAGCAGATATCTGGTCTCGTACATAACATAACATACATGAGGCTTCCTACTGCCGAAGCATAAGGAACCGCCTTCATGTCCTCTATCTCCTATGATGTTTTGGGACACATCTCTTTAGATAAAGGAACTCCATGCCTAAAAGGTAGAAAACCTTTCTTGAAGTTCTGCATGCTAAAACGAGCAAGGATAGTGTCAATGTATGAAGCTTGAGATAAGCACAACATCCTTTTCTTGCGATCCCTTATAACCTTGATCCCAAGGATGTGTCCCACTTCTCCCATGTCCTTCATGTCAAACTGTTTGGACAACAATACCCTTACGCCTGATAACACTTTGATATTGTTGCCAACTAACAAAATGTCATTTACGTATAGTACAAGAAACACCACTACATTTCCGTCACATCTCTTGTATACACAAGGCTCATCTGGACTTTGAATAAATCCATATGACTGGATTACCTCATCAAAGCGGATGTTCCAAGATCTAGAAGCTTGTTTCAATCCATAAATGGACCGATTAAGCTTACATACAAGGTGCTCTTTGCCTTTAGCAATGAATCCCTCTGGTTGCCGCATATAGATGTTCTCCTCAAGACTTCCGTTAAGGAAAGTTGTCTTGACATCCATCTGCCAAATCTCATAATCCATATGAGCATCTATAGATAAGAGAATCCGGATAGATTTAAGCATAGCTACCGGCGAAAAGGTCTCCTCATAATCGATGCCCCCTTTCTGAGTATACCCTTTCGCAACAAGCCTAGCTTTGAAGGTCTCAACCTTCCCGTCTACCCCTCTCTTTCTCTTGTAGATCCACTTGCATCCAATGGCTTTTACACCATCGGGTGGCTCTACTAGCTCCCAGACCTGATTAGAATCCATAGATTCTATCTCTGAATTCATCGCTCTTTGCCAAGATACCGCATCTCTATCTTGGAGTGCCTCGTCATATGTCCAGGGATCAGGTTCATGTTCACCAGGGACTAAGTCTGAAAACTCTCCCAAAAACATGAATCTCTCGGGTTGCCTAACAACCCTCCCACTACGACGAGGTGCCTCCTGTGTATGCTCTGTGACACGTGGTGCAGTGACTTGTGGTATCTCCTCTTGTACCGATGGTACTGAAGTCTGGACTTCCCCTGTCAACTCCTCAAGAATAATCC
This sequence comes from Wurfbainia villosa, assembly GCA_025175895.1. Classification (NCBI taxonomy): domain Eukaryota; kingdom Viridiplantae; phylum Streptophyta; class Magnoliopsida; order Zingiberales; family Zingiberaceae; genus Wurfbainia; species Wurfbainia villosa. The sequence continues at coordinate 93,459,828 of CM045989.1, forward strand.
TACTCGTGGGCCTGTAGTTTATTACATAGTCCTCCTCTAGAAATCTGGCATTCGTACTCACGATCACCTTCTGATCTCTAGGACTATAGAATAAACCACCCTTCGTTCCCTTAGGGTAGCCAACAAACAAGCGTACTTCTGTACGAGATTCCAACTTACTAGCATCTCCCTTCAGCACATGTGCTGGACTACCCCAAATCCGAATATGTCTTAGACTAGGCTTCCGCCCAGTCCACAACTCTGTGAGAGTAGAGGGTACTGACTTAGATGGAACCAAGTTTAGAATGTGTGCTGCTGTTTCCAGAGCAAACCCCCAGAACGAATCAGGTAACTCAGAATAAACCATCATCGATCTGACCATCTCCATAAGAGTCCTATTCCTTCGCTCCGCCACACCATTTTACTGGGGTGTGCCAGGCGCAGACAATTGGTATTGAATCCCAGCCTCTGATAAGTAACTCCTAAACTCTCCCAAGAGGTACTCGCCACCACGATCAGATCGCAATGTCTTGATACTTTTACCTTGACGGTTCTCCACATTAGCCTTGAATTCTTTGAACCTATCAAAGCATTCAGACTTGCGGCGCATCAAGTAAATATATCCATATCCTGAATAATCGTCTATAAAAGAGACAAAATATTCAAAACCACCTCTTGCCTGGATAGACATAGGACCGCACAAATCAAAATGAACCAATTCTAACACATCTTTGGCTCTATACCCCTTGTCCTTGAAAGACCTCTTGGTCATTTTACCTTCCAAGCAAGATTCGCAGGTTGGGAGATCCTCCACCACTAATGAACCCAAAGGTCCATCAGCTATCAACCTTTGAATTCTGCTTAGGTTAATATGACCAAGCCTTAGATGCCAAAGATATGTCTGGTTCATTTGTGAAGGTTCTTTTCTCTTATTAGACTTAGAAGATGAGTTATTTACTTCTATATGCATCGTGGGAGTTTTCGGTTCAAGAGTATATAAATTGCCAACCAATGTACTAGAACAGATAATCTCCCTATTCCTTTTTATAACCACTTTGTCATTAAAAGAAACAGAATATCCATCCATAAACAATTTAGAAACTGAAATTAAATTCTTTCTAAAAGTAGGTACATAAAGACAATTTCTCAAAACCAAAACTTTATTCCTATCAAAAGATAAATAAACGTCTCCCCTTTGATAGCCGCCACCTTTGAAGCATTGCCCATGAAGACGGTAATCTCTCCCTCAGCTAGTCGTCGGGTTTCCTGGAACCCCTGCAAAGTATTGCAGACATGATCAGTGGCTCCTGTATCTACACACCAGGCACTGGTAGATAACACCGCTAAACATGTTTCAACAACTAAACAAGAAGATATACCTTTGTTCTTTCGGCGAGGACAGTCCGCCTTCCAATGTCCAGTCTGCTTGCAAGTGAAGCACATGCCTTTCGGCTTCTTCACTCCTGCCTGAGGTCCCACTGCCACTTTCTTCACTCCACCTTGCTTCTTCTTCTTCTTACCTTTCGATTTAGAAGAAGAAACCTTCTGAGCAACCATGGCTTGAGTGCTTTGACGAAAAAGCCCCTCTACCGCCTGGAGTTCTGGTTGAAGCTCCGCTAACGAATACAACCTCTTGTTCATGTTGTAATTGAGGCGGAACTACTCAAAACTCCTAGGCAGAGACTGGAGAATGATATCGACCTGGGTTTCCCCATCGATCTCAGCTCCGAGGACTTCCATCTCATTAAGATGAGCCATCATCTTGAGAACATGTTCCCTAACGGGTGTTCCCTCGATCATGGTGGTCGTCATCAAGTTTCTCATCGCCACCTGTCTAGCCGCCCTACTCTGATGTCCGAAAAGTTCCTTGAGATTGAACATCATGTCATAAGCTGTGGCCATGGCCTGATGCTGATGTTGCAGCACATTTGACATAGATGTCAAAATGTAACACCGCGCCATCTCATCTGCCTTGATCCATTTCTTATAACATTCTTTCTCCTTTTCATCAGAGTCATCGGTGGGCTTAGGAGGACAGACCTCGAAGAGTACAAATTTGTACTCCTCCACAGTTAAGACAATATCCAGATTTCTTTTCCAATTAATATAGTTTGGTCCAGTAAGTTTATTTTCTTTTAATATCACAGCAAGTGGGTTGAAAGCCATTTGAAAAACCTATGAATCACAATGATCAAAATGTTAGATTTCAAATATTATTGATTCCTCAAAACAATAAAATTCCAAAATCAACCAACACCTCAAAACACCAAGAATATCGCATGCCACGATAGTGTGGACGTATACGAATTCTACATTTGTAAAAGGAGGTTTTACCCATTAATTTTATTATCTTGTCAACCTTACTTTTTGCAAATAAAATTAATAGTTGGTTCCTCTTTAGCCCTACAAATAAAAGCAGTGACTCTGATGGGGAGGATACTTTTATTTGCATCTAAGTGTGCACCATTACACGATACTAAGGGAATTATTTCGGATTATGTGCCTTACCGATGGGGAAGTACACACGCTCCTAAATAATTTCCTATAACCATTATTTGACCTAGTTATCTGCAAACAAACCCATCCGATGGGGAGGAAGGCACTCAGAGCCAACGTGCAAGTTTGTTGCATCACACGTCAAATTGTAATGGAGGCCGCGGGAATTAATTAAAATATCCCTCTCCCACTTAGTAAATTGAAATTGAGGAATTTTAAAGCATACACAACATGCATATAAAACAAATAAGCAATAAATATGGAAAAAAACAGAAATTTTCCAACTATTATGGTAATGTTCTCCAATATGCATCCCGTCGTGTCGCCACCTCGTCCGCTCCATCTTTTCCCGTGCGCAAGTCACCAAAGAGATCCGAGCCGAGATATATCATTTTAATTTACATCCATCGATCCTATACTCCACGAAGGAGTGTACAAATAATCTAGATCGAAAGTAAACTAAAATGAGCGGCTAAACAATGCCGTATTTAATTACAAAAATTAAATACTAATCTAGCCTCGTCAACCCCGAGGATTCAAATAATATACATACAATCACACACAAAACAATCACATACAACCAAATAGCCATAATAGTCGGATCTTATGCCTGCAACCAAAAAGTTAGCCTACGCACATCCTACTATTATCCGACATACTCAATATATGATATGTGCATGAAAGTAACCGAATCCAAAACACACAAAACCGGAAACCATGGCTCTGATACCAATTGTAGGGAGTTGCTTCGGAGGCTCATTTGCTCCCATGTCCCCGGATTAAAATTTTCACTAATGAAAGAATTAATCCGGATGGGATGAGTTTCCTTAGCACAACCAATTCATCGTCGTGCTAATAACTTGAGTGATCGCTTGAACAAACTAGTTGTTCAAGCAACACAACTCTTCTAGTTGGTTAGTCGCGGAAGAGACGACGGACGGATCGCCGGTTTTTGTGTTTGTCTTCGGGGTCCATGATTATACAAAATATATACCAATGCACACTTGTATAATCAACACATAAAAGAACATGCTAAGATCAGAAAATAAAGTTGTAAAACTTTTATACCTAACGATCTTCTACCGTATGTCCTATCCTCCTCGTGGACGACGTGTGGGCGAAGATCCTCCATGAGTAGAAGCCTTCTAGATTGCGTTCTTCCCTTCCTTGTTCGCTGTGAACAAAGAGAAGAACAAAACAAAAACTCCCCCTTTCTAGAACCGGCCACCAATCAAAAGAGCTCGATGTAACCGCCGGCCAAGGAATGAATGGATGAGCGCCGACCAACTTGTCGCAATCTTGCCGTCGGCCACCTAGAAGTTGGAGAAGTGCCAGCCACCAAGGAGTTGGAGAACCGCCGGCCACCAAGGAGCAAAGGAGGAGGAAGAGGGCCGACCAAAGCTAGGAGAAGGAAGGAGTGAGCGTCGGCCACCAAGGAGCAAAGGAGGAAACCCTAATCTCCTTTCTAGTTGCCGCCCAAACCAAATCCAAAAACCCTAGCCGCCTAAAGCACTTGAGAGGAAAAACCCTAATCCAATTGAACCATTTCTTGCCACCCAACCTAAGCCCTCTATTTATAGAATTGGGCTTAAGCCTCCTTTAATCTCCACCGTCGGATCTAGGGATTTAATCTCCACCGTCGGATCTAGAGTTTTATCCCAACCGTCGGATCTAGGGTTTCATCCCAACCGTCGGATCTAGGATTTCATCCCAACCTTCGGATCTAGGGTTTCATCCCAACCGTCGGATCTAGGGTTTTATCCCAACCGTCGGATCTAGGGATTTAATCCCAACCATCGATTCTAGGGTTTCATCCTAACCATCGGATCTAGGGATTTAATCCCAACCGTTGGTTCTAGGGTTTCATCCCAACCATCGGATCTAGGGATTTAATCCCAACCGTTGGTTCTAGAGTTTTGTTTTACATCCTTGGATCTAGATTTCATGAGGATTATATTAGGCTATGATAGGGACCATAAGGAGGAGTTGGATTTTGTCCACCCGATGGATCGGAACCACACAAACTTGATCCATCAATGATGTTCCATTCCACTAGAGGATCATCATTGAACTACCTCACCAACCCCCATAAATTAATATGGGCTCCATATATTATTTGTACATTCATCTCCCCGTGTTTAAGATATCGAATGTCCGTCAATTAATTGATTTACTGACCATCAATTAATTAACGTCTAACTCCTCGAGTAGTACCACTCAACCTTATCATCATGTTGACTAAGTCAACCTACAGAGTTTACATGATGAACCTTATGAGCTCCTCAAGGGGACATCATCAACCTAATATATAGGACACGATTTCCTCCTATAATCAATGGCACACCATGTAAATAATATCATTTCCCAACTTACCGGGCATATTGATTTAATCCATCTAAATCTCACCCTCTGGTAAATCAAAGAAATAAATACTAAGTACATGTGCCCGTTATTACATCGGAATTAAGAGCATGTACAACATAATATCTGAGGTCCGATTCAATTATGTAGTCAGCAATAAATTAAATCACCTCTATGTCGGTCCTGCTCAATACACCTAAGTGTACTAGTGTAACTCTATGTTCAAGACAAAACAATACCAAGCTACACTACAACCATGCCAATGGTTTGTCCAAAACCATCTTGGTTGTTAGCCTCTACTTATATTTTACAAGGGACTGATAACATGATCTTCTGTGCCACACCAAGAACCATGTTATCTACAATGTAAAATATTAGAGAATATGCACACACATATAATAAATATATAAAGTGCAAACAATGATCATGTGATTCTTCTTCCAAAATAAAATGTTCATACAAAAAGAGCTAGGCTTTCAGTATACATTCCAACAATATTCATATGTATTTGTATAATCATGGACCACGAAGATAAACACAAAAACCGGCGATCCGTCCGTTGTCTCTTCCGCAGCTAACCGACTAGAAGAGTTGATTGCTTGAACAACAAGTTTGTTCAAGCGATCGCTCGAGTCGTTAGCACGACGACGAATTGGTTGAGCATAGGAAACTCATCCCATCCGGATTAGTTTTCATTAGTGAAAATTTTAATCCGGGGACATGAGAGCCAATGAGCCTCCGAGCCAATTCCCAACAGGCAGGTAGAGAAGCTCTAGAACAATAGTCTCCGGTGGGATGGGAGCCCTTGGGTGCCCCCCTTTCGGGGATTGGGAGCCCTAGGGCGGCTCCCCTCTTGATCCTCGCGATCCAAAATGATCTCTAACCTCTTAGATGAGTTTCCTATATATAGAGACAGCTCTGGCTTTCCATAAATGCTCAAAAATAATTCCTCGAATTTGCAGAGCCGCCACAAGGTCGTGTGAATTTCACACGATGGGGTCATGTGCAAGGCTAGAAATGGCTGAAATCTAGGCTGAAAATTGGGCTGGAAATTTAACACGATCATGCTAATTTAACACAGTCAGTCATGTGTCACTCTAGAGCCTCCATTTTGATATGTTTCGCTTCAGGAACATGCTTGTGTCTTGGGACACGACCAGAGAATGTCCTCTAAAGTCTGTGCTCCATAAAATGCTCCATTTTGGTCCAAAAATACTGTCCTACACATAAATTCACAAAAGTAAATCTCCGAACGAAAAATATAGAAAAGTGGAGTAAACAAAGATAATATGCAATGAATACCCTAAAAATGAGGTAAGATGTGCGCTAAAATGATAGCTAAAACCCTATATAAAATGCTCACATCACAATTTCCAGACACAAACTCTACTTGTCCTCAAGTAAGCTTTCGTGTTCAGCTCAATGCATATAAATGAATAGCTTCATTATCTAGTATATTCATCTAATCCTATCAAGTGGTGCTACTATTAAATAAAATAAATAAGTTTACCAAGTCTACAAAGAAATTTTTTTGTGCAAGTGTAAAACATTATCCTAGAGTTTTCAAATTCCATGTTAAGTCAAGTCTCCATCTCATTGTGTTCCTAAGGCTTCTAGCTTTGGGCACTTAGCTGCCCTAAGCGAGGATCAACCTCCAAAACTAAAAGCTCGGTATTGAGAGAAATTGGTAGGTGTTTACCCAGTAACCTAACTCGGTCTCAAAGGGACACCAAACCATTTCCGCCCACGACAATTGTTTTCTATCCCTCAAAATTTTTTCTCTTCTTTTTTTTTAACCTCACAAATTTTCTGTTTGCTCTCTCTCTTTTCTTTTCTCTTTTTTTCCTTTTCAAAGAACTTTTGTTCCTCTCATGCTCATAGGGATTTTGATTTTTCCAAATGGGCTTACACAATTCGAGCATCTCCAGTAACTAAAATGATAATTGAAAGTTACCTATGGATTCCAAAGTACTAGTCCAATAAGATGAATCATGACTAATTATGTACTAGATCAACTTTTCAGAATTCAATTAAAGTGTAAGTGAAAAATAAAAACAAGCTAGTAGAACTTGGTAAACACTCATATAACTTTTATAAAATTTACACCACAAGATAGAATAGTATCAATTACTAAAAATAATAAAGCATATCAACATGATACCATCAAAATAGTATACATTGAAGAATACTTAAAGGACAAGTAGATGCATGCACTCATAATAAGTAAATTCATAAACCTAATGCATCTTGGAAAAATAACGAAAACTAAATTTAAAAAAATTTAAGAAACAACTAAACTATGAAGGTAAGAAAACTAAATGAACACATGAGCAGTTATATCAAAATAAAATTCCCCACCCCCAGACTTACATTGAAGCATATTTTTGCAGGTGAAGCAATTGAGGTGGTCGTGGAGGAAGATAAGGTAGTTAAAGCGTCTATGTATTCATGTGCACCATTAGTCACCTAAAAAAATGAAATAAAAAAGCAGTAAAATAGAAAAAGGGAAATTGTAGTGATAATTGAAATAGACAAAAATGGAAAAGAAGAACAATGAAAAACTAAAAAATAAAGTGGTCTAATCCAATCAACTCGGCTTTCAACCAATATCAATTTAAACAAGTCCCGACAATGGCGCCAAAAACTTGATGCATATGAGCACGACCTCAAATCTCCAACAAGGATCGCCGAGGATTCGATGCGCACGCTTGCGCTCAATGCTCACAAGTACACGGTTGTCATCAAGTAATAAAATATCAATCCTGTAGGGACTAGAAAACTAGTAACGGTTTACTAAGAGAATATAGATTATTTAGACCTAATCAATTGGTTGATAAGCAAAGAAGGTCGAAAGGAAAATGAGAGGGCTAGGAGATCAATTTTACAAGGACGCCACTATCAATGGGTCCCTATTATGATTGACGGAATGATTCTATGTTTTCGATTTCATCTAAATGATTATAAACATATGTCTTACTCCTAACTCTCAATGGTTATTCATGTAGGTAGGATATCCTATTTTATCCGACATGATTTTTTGGAACTACACCAGATTTCCCTATTCATAATCAAGTTTCCCTTTCGAATCGTTAGAGCTCAGGGGGTTGCTATCTTTGGGAAGCCCCCTTTCACTGGGTCCCACAACCCTTCTAGAGTTAATTTCTCCTACTTTGGGTCTTCTAGTAGAATGGTTCATTACGTTCTATGATACCTATGGGTCCTCGCGGTGAATCAATCTAATTGTAGGGTAACCTTAGTTGCACAGGGAACCTGTTACTAGAACCCCAACAGATTAACCCCTCATGCATAGTTGATTCCTATATGTCTCGGTTCTTTATGGGTCGGAGGATTGGGTTCTCCTTTCGGTCCTTCCCCAAACCTCTAAAATATGACCTAATACTTTTGGCATCTAAATTGGGTTAACACGATAAGTCAGACCATGAATAATCATATTATAGAATAAAAAGAAAGTATAAATATATAGCAATAGAAAATAATGCATGCAAACATAGATTCATTGCAATATACTATTTACAAATCAAGATAGGCTACTCCCTAATCAAACAATCACAGAAATCTACTCCATAAGATGGAGATCCCACCACAAGACATCGACAAGCCAAGAGTAAACAATAAGGAATTGCATAAAAGGAAAAAGATGGCTTAGTCTCGATGTGAAGAAGGTCTTGAGGTGCGGCTCGCATTCAGAACAGGAGTCATGATGAAAAAATCTGCATCAATCTGATCTCGACAAGTAGAGAAGCTCTAGAACAGCAACCTCTAGTGGGTTGGGGGGCCTTGGGTGGCCCCTTTTTGGGGCTTGGGAGCCCTATGGCAGTTCCCCTCTTGATCCTCGCGATCTGAAATGATATCTAGCCTCTTAGATGTGTTTACTATATATATAGGCAGTTTCGGCTTTCCATAAATGCTTAAAAAACCCTAATTCCTCGAATATGTAGCGCCGCCACACGGTCATGTGAATTTCAGACGGCCGGGCCATGTGCAAGCCTGGAAACTACTAAAATCTAGGCTAAAAATTGGGCTAGAAATTTAACACTATCGTGCTAATTTAACATGACTGGCTGTGTGTCACTCTGGAGCCTCTATTTTGATTTGTTTCGCTTCAGGAACATGCCCGTGTCTTGGGACACAACCAGAGCATGCCCCCTAAAGTCTGTCCTCCATAAAATGCTCCATTTTTTCTCCAAAAATGTCGTCCTACACATAAATTCAAAAAAGTAGATATTCGAATGCAAAATATAGAAAAGTGGAGTAAACAAAGATAATATGCAATGATTACCCTAAAAATGAGATAAGATGTGCGCTAAAATGATAGCTAAAACCCTATATAAAATGCTCATATCAACAGTTGACTGGCAGCTTTGGGCAATCGACTGCCCTTAAGCAGTCGCCTTCCATGGAGGGCAGTCGACTATTGTTTGCGGACATGACCACAGAAAGTTTCGTAGTCGACTATCGGAGCAGGAGTCGACTGATAGGGTTTGGCAGTCGACTATTAGGTATCCGTTGGCATTTTTCTAGTGTGGATATAGCTGTTGTGAGACAACGGCATGAAGGTTTGTCGAATGCTAGATAAGAGCAGTCGATTGGAAGGTTAAAATCAACCCGAGTTGCAGCTTTATAAGGAGCTCAAAGAGGAGAATTTTGTCCATGGTTCTTGGGGAGATTTCAAGGGGAATAGTTGGTGCTTTCTAGTCCTTCAAAGCCAATCCAAAGCAATCAACAAGCAAGCAATCAAAAGTTCTTTGTGTAAAGTTTTCCTTACTTGTATTTGTGTATTGCTTATTATACCTGTTGTATTTTCTCTATTACTGTTGTAATCACTTGTATGAGATTTCTCCACCTCTAGTGTGTCACCGAGAAGGAGTTTATTAGTGGTGGTGTGCATCACTAGAGCTCACTTGAGCTCGACCCTTGGAGTAAGAACCCTATGTTGCAAATCACGTTATATCGTCATGTATTTGTGTTGTGCTTGTATTGTTATTATCATCTTTATTTGTATTTGAATTCCGCTGTGCTAACGATAATTGTAGACAAGCAACATGACGAACATCATCAAATTCCAAACAACGTCGCAAAACTTCTATTCACCCCCCTCTAGCATGTCATCAACGTTCCTACAATTGGTATTAGAGCTCAAGGCTTGTCTATGAACTAACCGCCAAGAGAGCACAAGTGCTAGAGGATGGAGTTTCCCAACGATAGATTTGGATGGGACATCAACACTCCAATTCCATATGCATTCTATGGACGAGAAGGCTTCGATCAATGAAAGGCACTGGAGAATTTCTTCATGATGAACTTCAAAGATTGGGTCATCCTAATAAAAGGATTTGGATTTCCAAGGGGTCCAAAAGGTGGATACCTCAAGAAGAAGAGATGGACTGATGAGCTAGTCCAAGCCTTTGAAATAACTGAAAGGGTAACAAACATTTTAATTAATGTAATACCTAATGACATTTTGTGTAGATTAGGTGATTATGAGGATGCTAAGGAGCTTTGGAGCAAATTGGATAAATACCATGAAGATGTTGGATCAATGCCGTTCGCTAGAGGGGGGGTGAATAGCGAAAGAAAATTTTTCTCATACGAACTCGTTTTAAAAGAAAACTTATATGCAGCGGAAAGATAAGCAAAACAAAAAGTAAAGGAGACAATAGACACAAGAGATTTACTTGGTTCGTAGCCGAAGGCTACTACTCCAAGGCCCTAGTGGTCCTTGACCACGTATGGAGGGCAAAAGCACTAAAGGAACTCCTCCTCGTTAGAGGTAGGAGTTAATCGATACAAGAAGAAACCACAAAAACTTGAGGTAGAGGGACACTCCCCCTCTCCTCGTATACGATAAAAGCTCCGGAAATATAAATGACAAACTGATAACAAAAACTAAGACCGACGTACAATAATAAAGAAACTTAAACCTAGACGTCGGAATGGAAGGACTTCGTTGTCGTAGAGTTGCAACGTAACGGAGGCTTTTGAGCACTTAGAATTGTTGATGAAACCCTAGGTTTGGCCCTCCTTTTATAGCCTTTGAGCCCCTTTTCGAGTGGGTCTTCAACCAATAACAAATGGACACCAAACCGCTTTGAGGTGGAGTGATAAGCCTTGACTCCTCGAATCTGATCATTGACCATCAGTCGACTGATGGCCATCATCAGTCGACTGATGGCAGCATCAGTCGATTGATAACCTTCGGCAGTCGACTGATACATGGCAGTCGAGTCCTCCAAGCTGGCAGTCGACTGATGCTTGCTGCAAGTCAAAGTTAGCTCAATAAAAACATAATTTTGATGGTCGTCGACCATCCGATCTCGACCTAGACCATCTATAAGATGTCTTTGGTCGGATCTACGCTTAAGATCATCCCCGTAAAGAGGATACGACCTTACTTACTCTCGCACACACGAGCTTACCTCGATACTTACGTGTCGCTTTTGCTTCCGGCCTTCCACTCGATTCCTTCGGCTCCCTCCGAAGTAACTCGAGTATCGCCCGACCACTGCGGCTTCCTCCGGGTGTCGCTAGCCTTCAGCTCCAGCTATATCAATCTTCTGCACACTCGATTCAGCTCGTGAGAAAACAAAATAGACTTAACTTTTGTGTCTTTGCTATAATCAAAACACAGGTTCGATTTCGGTGCCTCACTGCACCAACAGAAGATCCATCATCGGCTCAATTGGACAAGGAGACCAAAGAAGCAAGCTCATCCTCTCAAGAGGTGTTCGACATTCGAGGAATAAGAAGAGGTGGAAGAATTGGAGGAAGCCTCCACTTCTAGGATTGAGAGGGAGGAGAGACCATCCTCAATGCCGGAGCAAGAAGATGAGACATCCACCTCCAGGAGAGAAGAAGAGCAAGCTCAAAGTTCCATTTCCGACCAAGGTAACTCAAGCATTTTGATTAAAAATAAAAATAATATTTTATGCTTTGAGTGTAGGAAAAATGGACATTACAAGAGTAAGTGTCGAAAGCGAGTCAAGAAGACTCAACCGACACCAAAAGTCAAGGATAAGTCAAAGGATGCTAGAGCCCCAACAATCAAGAGAAGAGAGTACATTGTGTGCTTCAAATGCAATCAAAAGGGGCACTATAGGACTCAATGCCCTAGGGGGAGGAAGCAAACCAAGGGAAAATGAGGAGTCTCAAATGAAGGGGGAGCTAAGGCAAACCCTAAGGTAACTTTTAAGTATGCTCCTTCTTCAATTAATAGTCAAAAGTATCCTAGGAGTAATTTCAATACTCTTGCTATTGTTCATAATCATGAAAAGCATGCTAAAAATAGATCTTATTGCTTAGGTGTTAAATCTTGCAATATTAGCGTTAAGGAAAAGTCTCGAACAATTAACCCTAAAACAATTCTACCTAAGGAAGCTATTAGGAAGGTAGAAAATCATTTAGGAATTAACCCTAAGAAGGGTAGGCATATGCCTAAAAGGAAGAACAATCCTCAAAGAATAAACGAAAATTCAAAAATTGGGCAATTAGAGTTAGAAAATCAAGTTTTGAGGTCAAAACTTGAGAGAATGGAGAAGACCCTAAGAAAGATGGAAAACATGATTATGGGGTCTAATGATAAAAAATTAGGGTGTAGGAGGCAAGAACCATCTAGGGCCAAGAAAGGTTTCGGTCACAAACCTAAGCCCAAGGAGACCTACCATAGTGTTCCATTTGACTATGCAACCATTCCTAGGTCTAGGAAAACCAAGGTTACTAGGGAAGTCATCCCTAAGGTTAATCTTGCTAGATGCCTAGTGGCTAAGGTTTCTATGAAACCTAGGAAAGCTACTAAGAAGGTCACAAGGAAAGTTATCCCTAGAGTTGACCTAGGCAAGACCCAATTGACCAAGGCTTCCAAGCCAAAAAGGGTTATTAGAAAGGTACTAAGGGAGGATATCCCTAGCGAGTACCTAGTAAATCCAAGGATCTCCAATAGGTATTGGGTTCCTAGGAGCGTGATTCCATCAAGCTAAATAGGTTAGGTTGTGTCAACCTTGAATGGATGGATAGTTAACTTAACCATAGCAAAGTTGTCACTTTAGGTCAATTCAAAGGTAATAGGATACTTTGGAAATGAGGTTAGAATTTAATCATAAAGAATTTTAGAATGTGCCAATTAAATTTGAGAAATATGAAAAATTGATCAAAATTGATACAATTAGGTTTTAGAGTCATAGTGTGTCATTTTGGGTTTTTGGCACACTTGGGAGATTGATCTATTATGACAAAGTAGTGTAAATTTTAGAAAAAGGCAATTTGGGCTTAATACTTAGGTATTATATACCTTTGTATTTTATACTTGCCTTGCCATGTCTTGACATCATATTTCATTTAATTATTTAAAATGTCATGATAATGTTTTGTTTTATTTTGTAAAGGCATGTGTGTATCTAGGTTTATGTTTTATGACAAGACATTATGATTATTGGTGCATGCTTCATTTATGCTATCTTGTATGCCGTAATCATCATTCATGCATTTAGGATTAATTAAAATTAATTTAAGGACTATGACATGATTTAAAGTCTCATGTATAAGGGAATCAAAAAGAGTTGCCTAGAAAAATGCATGAGACCATAAATTAGGAAAAACAAAAACCCACATCTCACATTAAATTGACTTGAATGTATTTTCATACACCCTAGAAACATGTGAGATGCTAGGAAATGAATTAACTTCATGTTCTTATTTAGTACATCATAATAAACTTAGAACTCATTAAATAATAATGATGGATCATGGGGAAAGCTAGTATGCAAGTCATGTGCATTGGGCCCATATATCATGGTCCAATATAAGGATTTAAAATCATTTTGAAAAACATTAGTGAAGCCTATCTTTTGATAGCAATCACCATTGATAAAGTTGATATAAAGTAGGCTCAAAATATTAAAGTTATCTTTGTTTTTGAACTTTGTATGAATCTCACTATTAAATGGGTATTTTATTTTTCAAATATTTTTCACCCATAATGATTGACATAAGTATTATACATATGAAGTTTCATTATTTTTAAAATTACGTATAATTACTTATGAATTAACAAACTCACTTTTGATTTTTGGATTTCTGCATCTGCAGAAACCAGTCGACTGCTGCTTGGGGCAGTCGACTGATGTTGAGGTTAGTCGGTTGATGCCTGAGTCCACTGCCAAGCTTGATTTCGGGTAAATAAGTTTTGTTTAGCCTATTTTTAGCCATCCCTATGTATTTTAATTGCTCCTAACCCTAGGATATTGTTTGGAAAGCATTCGAAGGGTAAAAATTCATTGTAAATGAATTAGGAGAGTTGTTTTGGGTGATGTATCGAATTTTAAGCGAGGTGAAAGTTCAATGTTGAATCTTTACCCTTAAATTCAGTTTTTTAGTGTTCCTATAGGCTTAGGGTCTCTCCAATGACATTATTGGTGCAATGGTCAAGGGGGAGCAAGCCTTTAGGGGGGTTATCTATCATGGGATGATAGATGTGTTTTTGTCAAAGGGGGAGAATTGGAGAATGAAGATTGCATCTCATTTAGTGGTATGGGACTTATCACTATGAAGAGTATAGGCATCCAAAGTGTTTTTGGATCAAGGGAGAGAATGTAAGATCTCATTGGGATATGAGACATTGATACCCTTGGAGGGAGCGTTTTTGATGTATGTTAAAAAGGGGGGAGAATTGATGAGAACTGATGGCTTGAGTTAGGTATCCTAACTCAAAGGTTTTGTCAAACATCAAAAAGGGGGAGATTGTTAGTGCAATCGACCCAGGTCACAATTGACTAGACTCGAATTTGACTTGAGAAGTATTTTGATGTTCGACAAAATGTATGACAATGTGATGGAAAGTCCATGTTTTGTGTACTTGGAATGGAAAGTCCAAGCATGGGTCTTGGCAATTAAAAAGTCCAAGCATGGGTCTTAGCAATTGGAAAGTCCAAGCATGAGTCTTGGCAATTGGAAAGTCCAACATAGAGTTGTCAAGGAAAGTACAAGAGTGTGATATTGGCGGCGTAAAGTCCAAGCATGGCTCTTAGCGGCATAAGTCCAATGTTTGGTAGTGTAAAGTCCAAGCATGTGTCTTGGCAGCATAAGGCCAAATGTATCTTGGCAATGTAGACCCGATTAGCATGACAATAGTCTATGGATGCACCTGAAGGCTAAGGTATGGATGAACAAGTCATGGATGACTTGGAGAGATCCGATAGGCATGAGACTGATAGAGGTGGCTAAAAAGCTTAGGCCTAGGCTAAGGGTAGTCTAGCAAATATGAATAGATCATACTTGGGTTAAATCTCATATTTTTGGTTTATAAGTCGACTAGGGTTATGGACTGGTCGACTGGACAAGTGTTTGTCACTTGGCAGCCTAATCGACTCTGAGAAGTCGACTTGGGTTATGACTAGTCGACTGGTCAGTAATCGACTGGTGCTTGATTGCAGCTGCATGCCACAAGTAGTTGACTGCTAGCTTTGGGCAGTAGACTCTCCTTGATCAATCGACTGCCATGGAGGGCAATTGACTGCTATTTGCGAACACGAGCATAGAAAGTTTTATAGTCGATTGATCAGTCGACTATCAGAGCAGTAGTCGACTGATAGGGTTTGGTAGTCGACTGCTAGATATCCGTTGGAGTTTTTCTAGCATGGATATAGCCATTGTGAGACAACAACATGAATGCCAGACGACTTATGGGTAAGAGCAATCGACTGAAAGGTGAAAATCAATCCGAGTTGCAGCTTTATATGGAGCTCAAAGAGGAGGATATTGGCCATGGTTCTTGGGGAGATTTGAAGGGGAATAGTTGGTGCTTTCCAGTCCTTCAAAGCCATTCCAAAGTAATCAACAAGCAAGCAATCAAAAGTTCCTTGTGTAAAATTTTCTTTACTTGTATTTGTATATTGCTTAGTATACTTATTGTAATTTCTTTATTACTGTTGTAATCATTTGTATGAGATTTTGTTGGTGCAGTAGGCACAAGATAATCGAACCTAAGTTTTGATTATGACAAAGACTCAAAGCTAAGGTCATATTGTTGTCTAATGAGCTAAACCAAGTGTGCAAGAATAGTTAAGCTAAGCTAAAGGTCAGCGACACCCAGAGAATCTCGGATGAAGAAACCGCGGTGGATGGATGACACCGGGAGAACTTCGGAGGGAGCCGAATGTTGGATCGAGCGGATCGCTAGAGGGGGGGTGAATAGCGATAGAAACTTTCATTCGAAATTGTTCGTTGAGGCATGAGTAAACGCAGCGGAAAAACACAATAAAAATAAAGACACAATAATAATTTTTACTTGGTTTGTAGCCTTCGACTACTACTTCAAGGCCCTAGTGGTCCTTGACCACGCACGGAGGGCAAAACATTAAACGAACTCCTCCTCGTTGGAGGTAGAAGTTAAACGAATACAAAACTCAAGAAAGACTCAAGGTAGAGGGACACTCCCCCTCTCCTTGATACGATTTAAAGCTCGAAATAAAAAGAACAACTTATACAAATTAAAGCTTATACTGACGACTTTTGAAGACTTGAATCTTGGAGCTTGAGTCATCGTCTCGGCAGCACTTCATCGGAGGAATGTCGGAGACTCGTAGCGTATCGAAAAAAATTGGGAGCTTTTGAATTGATGAAAAACCCTAGGACAAGCCCTCCTTTTATTGCCTTTGATCCCCTCATCGAATGGGTCTTCAACCAATAGGAATTTGGCACAATGGCTCCTTGAAAAATGGTGATAGATCTTGACTCCTCGAGGCTGATCATTGGCCATCAGTCGACTGATGGCCATCATTAGTCGACTGATGGCAGCATCAGTCGAATGCTGACTGTAGACAGTCGACTGATGGATGGCAGTCGAGTCCTCCAAGCTGGCAGTCAACTGATGCTAGCTTCAAGGCAAAGTTAGCTTAATAAAAACATTATTTAGACGACCATCGACCGTCCAATTTTAACCTAGACCATCTATAGGATGTCTTTGGTCGGATCTACGCTTAAGATCATCCCCGTAAGGAGGATACGACCTCACTTACGCTCGCACACATGAGCTTACCTCGATACTTACTGTGTCGCTTTCGCTTCTGGCCTTCCACTCGATTCCTTCGGCTCCCTCTGAAGTCACTCGAGTGTCGCCCGACTACCACGGCTTCTTCCGAGTGTTGCTAGCCTTCAGCTCCGGCATTGACACTTTTCTGCACACTCGATTCAGCTCGTGAGATAACGATATAATCTTAACTTTGCATCTTTGCCATAATCAAAACACAGGTTCGATGATCTGGTGCCCCTGCACCAACAATCTCCCCCTTTTTGATCTATGGCAAACTTACACAAAGTTAAGGAAAGATGTAATGTGGAAAATGAATAAATGTAAATCAATTCCCCCTTAACCTTAGGTGAGTTTTAGAACAAAAGGTTAATCTTAAAAATTTTAAATTTTTGTTCTCCCCCTTAACTTGTGCTCTTCTCCCCCTTTTGCCATAAATCAAAATAGATTTGGGGTTGTATAATATAAAAAGTAGGGTTTTTAACAAAAAAAAAATAGCATGCATAAAGATTATCTAACATGAGTCCAGGCATGTGTCTCGATTTACTTTGGTTCGAGGTATAACCTTCTGCACCAACAATATAAGTCTTGAGACTAATTTGATTTTTAAAAATACTCATAAGATTAGCTTTGAGTTTCAAAATACTTATACGCTAATGACTTTTGAAAATATATAACTCTTAGGGTTAGTTTGCTCTCCCCCTTAATCAAGTATATAAGGTACAGAAGAGTTAGGGGGCATTAAACATTGACCTAGAAGGTTGTATATTTAGAGTTTTGTCCGAGTATAGGTAAACGTTTAAGATCGATAGTTTAAAAAATAGATAACATTTTTGAAAGGATTATGTGAATTGAAATTATTTCTTATTCATCTCACCCATTCTAAGTGTCTTAGAATTGGTTCACCTTATATGTTATGTGAGATGATTCCAATTTTATCTTAATTAACTTTAATGATTTGAAACTGGTCAACCTTGTGTTAAATTCAGATTTGATCCTAAGCTCATCAAGTCACCTTTTCAAGATCTTGGCTTCCAGGTCATGGCGATGTTAGTGAAAGCCCTAGAGCCAATCATGTGATGATTGTTGTATGGACTTTATTGTATCATATTCCTATTTATAAAGGGATGGTTATTATATTTACTTGTATTGGTGTCAAATAACTAAATATAATAATGTCCTTGAGTAGTAGGTTTTTATCTATATCAATCGATTGGTTGAATCGATAATGAGATGATATAGAGAACACTACTCTTAATCATTCTTAGTCAAGTATTAACATTCAGGGACAATGTTAATGCATAGAGACTAGCATGTAGGTCAACAAGATGACTTGATCTCACAAGTCATGGATATGAGATATCAAGTTGACACATGGGTATGCATTGGAGAATGTATACTGAATGACCCGCCATGAGAAAGTATCATGGATCGTTATATGAGTGTCATATACTTTCTCATGTGGCTATTAGTATGACTATTAGTCCTTAGACCTGAAGTCACCATGGTTCCCTACATAAGGAGTTGCATACTTTGGTTCACAAACGCCACCCGTAAATGGGTGGACTATAAAGGCGATCTGGGTATGTAGCGAATTATGCGAGGGATGTGAGTGATGTAGATGGGATCTATCCCTCCTATATGACGGGGGTGACATCGATATTCTTGATAGAGTGAGACCACGAAGTGCATGGCCATGCCCAAATGAGTCAATATGAGATATTGAGCTCATTTGATTAGAGTGAGTCTACTTGGAGTTCAAGATTTAGATTGTACCGAGGATGACACGGTCTATGCCTCGATTGGTCAATCTAGATGTCAAGGATAGAGGGACATTGTCACATATTATGAGAGTCACAATTAGTAGTCACAAAGGTGATGTTGGAGCTCAACATTCTTGTAACTTGGGTAGCAATGATGTGTTGCTAGATACCGCTCATTGCTTATGTTCCTAAATCGGTTTAGGGACATTGCCAACGTTACAAGAACCTATAGGGTCACACACATAAGAGCAATTAGATGGAGATTAGGTTCATATGATGAACCATGAGGATTAGGTTCATGGGATGAACCAAATTGGATTAAGAGTAATCCAAATTAGACTAATTGAGTTAGACTCAAGTTGATTCAAGTGTTGAATGAGTCTAATTGAGATTTGATTCATCAAATCAATTTAAATTAATGAATAGAGATTCATTATATTAAATTGACTTGAGTCAAGTGGTTAGATTTGATCAACCATAGGAGATTAGAGGTCAAGTTTGACTTGACTTGAGAGGGAAGATGAAAGGTCAAGTTTGACTTGACCAAATGCCATGTCATGATGATGACTAGGCATGGCCGGCCAATGATGATGCTCCACATCATCATTGACTTTGTCAATTGGTTCCACCTCATGAGGAAGACCAAGGGACATGGGAGTTACATGCATGCATGTAACTCCCTCTCCTTGAAGTGGCCGGCCACTTTAGGGGTTTCATTAGATGAAATTCATTTGGGTGAGTTAATTCCAACTTCATCTTCTTCCTTGGAACCTTTTCTCTCAAGCTCTCCCTCTCCCATCCCTCTCTTTGGCCGAACCAACCAAGGAGTGCTAGCACACTCAAGGTTGAGTTTTCTCCACCTATTGCTTGTGTGGATACCATAGAGGAGTGTGCACTTGACACTCTCGAGTTCCGGCGAACTTTTGGACGAGCGGGATAAGCGAAGGGCATCGCTACGAGGGTAACGTTCTAACCTCTTAGATCTAAGGTAGATCTAGGATTTCTGTAAGCACATACATGTAATTATAATTTTATACTTCGCACGGATCCGTATGAATTAGCTAATTTCCTAGTTAGCAATTTAATTGTATTGTAAAGCGTATGAATTAGTGAGTGGCTAACCTTAATTTTCCCTTTTGGTCCGACTTTGAGTTGCTTCTCGAAGTAGTCCTTGAGTTCGGAGTCGGTGTTGTAATTGGATTCGAATTCAGACTCTGACTTGGACTCTTCGGGTCTTGCCATGCACGCTATGCCGACGCCTTCTTCATTGTCCCATGTTGCATGAAAAGCCTTCTTTTGATTCGATTTGAATTGTGCCCTCTTTTGGTTCTTTAGTTCCCTCCGAACGATCTTCCGCACTACGTTCACTATTGCTTCCACCTCTTCGGATTCAGACTCTGATTCGTCTTCGGGTTCAAGTCCATCTTCTTGCCTGGTAGATGACTTTCTTCTTTGTCTTGCAAATAGAGCAATACCTTTCTCGGCCCGGACCATGTTAGTCTGCTCGTGAAGTTCAAACTCAAAAAATAACTCGTCTAACCTAAGCTTCGAAAGGTCCTTAGAGACCTTGTAGGCATCGACCATGGATGCCCACAAGGTAGTCCTAGGAAATGAATTAAGAACGTACCTTAGGAGGTCGCAGTTTTCGACCTTTTGTCCGATGGTGTGCAAGCCGTTGACAATGTCCTAGACGCGGGCGTGTAGTTGCATTGCCGTCTCACATTCTTGCATTTTTAGGTTATACAATTTATTAAGTAGTGAGTCATGCTTACTTACCTTCGCGCCGTTAGTCCCTTCGTGTAGTTCTATGAGTTTTGTCCACAGATCTTTTGCGCTGATGAAGGGTCCGATGCGGTTGAGCTCTTCCTTAGACAAACCACATTGCAATATTTGGGTTGCTCTTGCATCGGCTTCGATATGCCTCTTGGTTGCATTGGTCCACTTGTTGAAATACAAGGGCTCGCCTTGATCATTGGTGGGTAGAGCAAAGCCGGTTTGGATGATTATCCAAGACTCGACTTGTGTTTTTAGAAAACACTCCATCCGACCTTTCCAGTAACGGAAATCATCTCCGTTAAAGAACGGAGGTCGGATGGTGTTGTACCTCTCAATGTGGGCCATTTGGAAGGAAAACCTTGCACACAAAATAATAAAAAAAACACAAAAAAGGTTCCAAGACTTTGCCTTGGATTAGCAATGTAGGAAATGAAAAGAAACAAAAGGAATATACGAGAAATAACCAACTAAAATCAAGGATGAGCACTTACAACCTTCGATGTCCCCAAAAGAGTACTAAATGTTGGTTTTTGGAGATGAAGACAGCTTATTACAAGGGTAAAACCCTCATAAGAAGTGTAGATATCTCAGAGAGCTTCGTTTTCGTAGGTAACCCGTTTCGTGGGTCAACTTGTACGAAAAGGTATGCCCGTTTTACCGTCGGCTACTCCAAAAGCGAATACTTGCAAAAGAAAACCAAAAGAAAAGTACCAAGACTTCGTCTTGGATTAGTAGTGCAGGAGAAAGTTTAAATGAACGAATTTTTTTTTTGTAAAATTCAAAAACAAATCTGTAAAAAGGCTAGATTGGTGGTTTCACCAAATCTTAGCGCCCCCAGCTCTGATACCAATTGTTGGATCGAGTGGATCGCTAGAGGGGGGGGGGGGTGAATAGCGATAGAAACTTTCGTTCGAAATCATTCGTTGAGGCACGAGTAAACGCAGTGGAAAAACACAATAAAAATAAAGACACAAAAATATTTTTTACTTGGTTCGTAGCCTTCGGCTACTACTCCAAGGCCATAGTGGTCCTTGACCATGCACGGAGGGCAAAACACTAAACGAACTCCTCCTCGTTGGAGGTAGGAGTTAAACGAATACAAAACTCAAGAAAGACTCAAGGTAGAGAGACACTCCCCCCCTCCTTGATACGATTTAAAGATCGAAATAAAAAGAACAACATATACAAATTAAAGCTTATACCGACGTCTTTTGAAGACTTGAATCTTGGAGCTTGAGTCATCGTCTCGGCAGCGCTTCGTCATAGGAATGTTGGAGACTCGTAGCGTATCGGAAGCACTTGGGAGTTTTTGAATTGATGAAAAACCCTAGGACAAGCCCTCCTTTTATAGCCTTTGAGCCCCTCATCGAATGGGTCTTCAACCAATAGGAATTGGGCATAATGGCTCCTTGAAAAATGGTGATAGATCTTGACTCCTCGAGGCTGATCATTGACCATCAGTCAACTGATGGCCATCATCAGCCGACTGATGGCAGCATCAGTCAAATGCTGACTGCAGACAGTCAACTGATGGATGACAGTTGTGTATAATCATGGACCCCGAAGACAAACACAAAAACCGGCGATCCGTCCGTCGTCTCTTCCGCGGCTAACCAACTAGAAGAGTTGTGTTGCTTGAACAACTAGTTTGTTCAAGCGATCACTCAAGTTGTTAGCACGACGACGAAATGGTTGTGCTAAGGAAGCTCATCCCATCCGGATTAATTCTTTCATTAGTGAAAATTTTAATCCGTGGACATGGGAGCCAATGAGCCTCCGAAGCAACTCCCTGCAAGTGGTATCAGAGCCACTGTTTCCGATTTTGTGTGTTTAGGATTCGGTTAATTTTTTATGCATTTTTCATATATTATATGTGCCGGATAATAGTAGGATATGCGTAGTTTAACTCTTTGGTTGCAGGCATAAGATCCGACTATTATGGCCATGTGTGTGTATGTGAATGGATGTGTGTAAAAATTTATTATTTGAATCCTAGGGGTTGACGAGGCTAGATTAGTATTTAATTTTTGTAATTAAATACGACATTGTTTAGCCACTCATTTTAGTTTACTTTCAATCTAGATTATTTGTACACTCCTTCGTGGAGTATAGGATCGATGGATGTAAATTAAAATGTTTTATCTCGGCTCGGAAATCTTTGGTGACTTGCGCACGAGAAAAGATGGAGGGGACGAGGTGGCGACACGACGGGATGCATATTGGAGGACAATGCCATAATAGTTGGAAAAATTATGTTTTTTTCCATATTTATTGCTTATTTGTTTTATATTCATGTTGTGTATGATTTTAAAATTCCTCATTTTCAATTTACTAAGTGGGAGAGGGACATTTTAATTAATTCCCGCGGCCTCCAATACAATTTGACATGTGATGCAACAAACATGCGCGTTGGCTTTGAGTGCCTTCCTCCCCATCGGATGAGTTTGTTTGCGGATCACTAGGTCAAATAATGGTTATAGGAAATTATTAAGGAGCGTGTGTACTTCCCCATCGGTAAGGCACATAATCCGAAATAATTCCCTTAGTATCGTGTAATGGTGCACACTTAGATGCAAATAAAAAGTATCCTCCCCATTGGAGTCACTACTTTTATTTGTAGAGCTAAAGAGGAACCAACTATTAATTTTATTTGTCAAAAAGTAAGGTTGACAAGATAATAAAATTAATGGGTAAAACCTCCTCTTACAAATGTAGAATTCATATACGTCCACACTATTGTGGCATGCGATATTCTTGGTGTTTTGAGGTGTTGGTTGATTTCAGAATTTTATTGTTTTGAGGAATCAATAATATTTGAAATCTAATATTTTGATCATTGTGATTTTTAGGATTTTCAAATGGCTTTCAACCCACTTGCTGTGATTTTAAAAGAAAACAAACTTACTGAACCAAACTACATTGATTGGAAAAGAAACCTGGATATTGTCTTAATTGCGGAGGAGTACAAATTTGTACTCTTTGAGGTCTGTCCTCCTAAGCCCACCGATGACTCTGATGAAAAGGAGAAAGAACGTTATAAGAAATGGGTAAAGGCAGATGAGATGGCGCGGTGTTACATTTTGGCATCTATGTCAAATGTGCTGCAACATCAGCATCAGGCCATAGCCACAGCTTATGACATGATGTTCAATCTCAAGGAACTTTTCGGACATCAGAGTAGGGCGGCTAGGCAGGAGGCAATGAGAAACTTAATGATGACCACCATGATCGAGGGAACACCCGTTAGGGATCATGTTCTCAAGATGATGGCTCATCTTAATGAGATGGAAGTCCTCGGAGCTGAGATCGATGGGGAAACCCAGGTCGATATCATTCTCCAGTCTCTGCCTAGGAGTTTTGAGCAGTTCCGCCTCAACTACAACATGAACAAGAGGTTGTATTCATTGGCGGAGCTTCTGACAGAACTCCAGGCGGCAGAGGGGCTTTTTCGTCAGAGTGCTCAAGCCATGGTTGCTCAGAAGGTTTCTTCCTCTAAACCGAAAGGTAAGAAGAAGAAGAAGCAAGGTGGAGCGAAGAAAGTGGCAGTAGGACCTCAAGCAAGAGTGAAGAAGCCGAAAGGCAAGTGCTTCACTTGCAAGCATACTGGACATTGGAAGGCGGACTGTCCTCGCCGAAAGAACAAAGGTATATCTTCTTGTTTAGTTGTTGAAACATGTTTAGCGGTGTTATCTAGTAGTGCCTGGTGTGTAGATACAGGAGCCACTGATCATGTCTACAATACTTTGCAAGGGTTCCAGGAAACCCGACGACTAGCTGAGGGAGAGATTACTGTCTTCATGGGCAATGCTTCAAAGGTGGCGGCTATTGCAGTGGGAGACGTTTATTTATCTTTTGATAGGAATAAAGTTTTGGTTTTGAGAAATTGTCTTTATGTACCTACTTTTAGAAAGAATTTAATTTCAGTTTCTAAATTATTTATGGATGGATATTCTGTTTCTTTTAATGACAAAGTGGTTATAAAAAGGAATAGGGAGATTATCTGTTCTGGTACATTGGTTGGCAATTTATATACTCTTGAACCGAAAACTCCCACGATGCATATAGAAGTAAATAGCTCATCTTCTAAATCTAATAAGAGAAAAGAACCTTCGCAGATGAACCAAACATATCTTTGGCATCTAAGGCTTGGTCATATTAACCTAAGTAGAATTCAAAGGTTGATAGCTGATGGACCTTTGGGTTCATTAGTGGTGGAGGATCTCCCAACCTGCGAATCTTGCTTGGAAGGTAAAATGACCAAGAGGCCCTTCAAGGCCAAGGGGTATAGAGCCAAAGATGTGTTAGAATTGGTTCATTCTGATTTGTGCGGTCCTATGTCTATCCAGGCAACGGGTGGTTTTGAATATTTCGTCTCTTTTATAGATGATTATTCAAGATATGGATACATTTACTTGATGCGCCACAAGTCTGAATGCTTTGACAGGTTCAAAGAATTCAAGGCTGATGTGGAGAACCGTCAAGGTAAAAGTATCAAGACATTACGATCTGATCGTGGTGGCGAGTACCTCTTGGGAGAGTTTAGGAGTTACTTATCAGAGGCTGGGATTCAATCCCAATTGTCCGCACCTGGCACACCCCAGCAGAATGGTGTGGCGGAGCGAAGGAATAGGACTCTTATGGAGATGGTCAGATCGATGATGAGTTATTCTGAGTTACCTGATTCGTTCTGGGGGTTTGCTCTGGAAACAACATCACACATTCTGAACTTAGTTCCATCTAAGTCAGTACCCTCTACTCCCACAGAGTTGTGGACTGGGAGAAAGCCTAGTCTAAGACATATTCGGATTTGGGGTAGTCCAGCACATGTGCTGAAGGGAGATGCTGGTAAGTTGGAATCTCGTACAGAAGTAAGCTTGTTTGTTGGCTACCCTAAGGGAACGAAGGGTGGTTTATTCTATAGTCCTAGAGATCAGAAGGTGATCGTGAGTACAAATGCCAGATTTCTAGAGGAGGACTATGTGATGAACCACAAGCCCACGAGTAGGATTGTTCTAAGTCAACTGTACAAGAGGAGACACCACAAGTCACTGCACCGCGTGTCACAGAGCATACACAGGAGGCACCTCGTCGTAGTGGGAGGGTTGTTAGACAACCCGATAGATTCATGTTTTTGGGAGAGTCTTCGGACTTAGTCCCTGGTGAACATGAACCTGATCCCTGGACATATGATGAGGCAATCCAAGATAGAGATGCGGTATCTTGGCAAAGAGCAATGAATTCAGAGATAGAATCTATGGATTCTAATCAGGTCTGGGAGCTAGTAGAGCCACCCGATGGTGTAAAAACCATTGGATGCAAGTGGATCTACAAGAGAAAGAGAGGAGTAGACGGGAAGGTTGAGACCTTCAAATCTAGGCTTGTTGTAAAAGGGTATACTCAGAAAGAGGGCATTGATTATGAGGAGACATTTTCGCCGGTAGCTATGCTTAAGTCTATCCGGATTCTCTTATCTATAGCTGCACATATGGATTATGAGATTTGGCAGATGGATGTCAAGACAGCTTTCCTTAACGGAAGTCTTGAGGAGAACATCTATATGCGGCAACCAGAGGGATTCATTGCTAAAGGCAAAGAGCATCTTGTATGTAAGCTTAATCGGTCCATTTATGGATTGATGCAAGCTTCTAGATCTTGGAACATCCGCTTTGATGAGGTAATCCAGTCATATGGATTTATTCAAAGTCCGGATGAGCCTTGTGTATACAAGAGATGTGACAGAAACGTAGTGGTGTTTCTTGTACTATACGTAGATGACATTTTGTTAGTTGGAAACAATATCAAAGTGTTATCAGACGTAAGGGTATGGTTGTCCAAACAGTTTGACATGAAGGATTTGGGAGAAGTGGGACACATCCTTGGGATCAAAGTTATAAGGGATCGCAAGAAAAGGATGTTGTGCTTATCTCAAGCTTCATACATTGACACTATCCTTGCTCGTTTTAGCATGCAGAACTCAAAGAAAGGTTTTCTACCTTTTAGGCATGGAGTCCCTTTATCTAAAGAGATGTGTCCCAAAACATCAAAGGAGATAGAGGACATGAAGGCGGTTCCTTATGCTTCGGCAGTAGGAAGCCTCATGTATGCCATGCTATGTACGAGACCGGATATCTGCTTTGTCGTGGGCATGGTTAGCAGATATCAGAGTAATCCTGGACAGGGACATTGGACTGCGGTAAAGCATATATTGAAGTACCTGAGAAGGACTAGGGATTATATGCTGGTTTACCGGGCAGATCAATTGGTCCCTGTGGGTTACACGGATTCGGATTTCCAATCAGATAGGGACAAGAGTAAGTCTACCTCGGGGTTTGTGTTTACTTTTGGAGGTGGAGCTATAGTATGGAGGAGTGTCAAGCAAAAATGCGTGGCGGACTCTACCATGGAAGCTGAGTATGTGGCAACCTCTGAGGCAGCCAAGGAAGCTGTATGGCTCAGGAACTTCTTGATGGACTTGGATGTGATTCCTGGTTTGCCCAGAACTATCACAATTTATTGTGATAACAGTAGTACAGTTGCAAACTCGAAGGAACCACGAGCCCATAAGGCGAGTAAACACATAGAGCGCAAGTACCACCTTATATGAGAGATCGTAAAGCGAGGAGAAGTTGCTGTACTTCGTTCAGTTGCGTATTGCTTAGGTCTAAGTGACATCATCCCTGGGCAAGAAGGTTCTTATTAAGATCACAGTGTAGGACATGGGGATCAGATGTATGGCAGAGTGATGACGGCATAGTCTTTTAGTATAAGTGGGAGATCCGGGCACCGTGGCTCTGATACCACTTTCAGGGAGTTGCTTCGGAGGCTCATTGGCTCCCATGTCCCCGGATTAAAATTTTCACTAATGAAAGAATTAATCCGAATGGGATGAGCTTCCTTAGCACAACCATTTTGTCGTCGTGCTAACAACTTGAGTGATCGCTTGAACAAACTAGTTGTTCAAGCAACACAACTCTTCTAGTTGGTTAGCCGCGGAAGAGACGACGGACGGATCGCCGGTTTTTGTGTTTGTCTTCGGGGTCCATGATTATACAATATATTTTCATACACACACATGTATAATCAAAACATAAAAGAACATGCTCAGATCTGTAAATGAAGTTAAAAAACTTTATACCTTACGATCTTCTACCGTATGTCCTATCTTTCTCGTGGACGATGTGTGGACGAAGATCCTCCACGAGTAGAAGCCTTCTAGATTGCGTTCTTTCCTTCCTTGTCCGCTGCGAACAAAGAGAAGAACCAACAAATACCTATCCTTTCTAGAACCGGCCACCAAATTAGGGAATTTGGTGCAACCGCCGGCCAAGGAGCAAGTGGATGAAGTGCCGGCCAACTTGAAGAGGGGTTGCCGCCGGCCACCAAGGAGAAAGGGAGGAGGAAGATCACCGGCCACCAATGGAAGGAGAACCGCCGTCCAAGGAATAAGAGAGAGGCCTTGAGAATGGGCGCCGGCCAAGTCTAGATGGAGGAAGATGGGCGCCGGCAACAAGGAGAAGGAAGATGGTTGCCGCCCAAGCCTTTGCTCCAAACCCTAGCCGCCCACTTTGAGAAGAGCCAAACCATAACTCCCTATTCTATTAATTCTTGCTGCCCAACCCTAAGCTTTCCTTTTATAGAGTTAGGCTTAAGCCTCCTTTAATCTCCACCGTCGGATCTAGGGATTTAATCTCCATCGTCGGATCTAGGGTTTTATCCCAACCGTCGGATCTAGGGATTTAATCCCAACCATCGATTCTAGGGATTCATCCTAACCATCGGATCTAGGGATTTAATCCCAACCGTTGGTTCTAGGGTTTCATCCTAACCATCGGATCTAGGGATTTAATCCCAACCGTTGGTTCTAGGTTTTGTTTTACATTCTTGGATCTAGACTTCACAAGGATTATATTAGGCTATGATAGGGACCATAAGGAGGAGTTGGGTCTTGGCCACCCGATGGATCAGAACCACACAAACTTGATCCATCAATGATGTTCCATTCCACTAGAGGATCATCATTGAACTACCTCACCAACCCCCATAAATTAATATGGGCTCCATATATTATTTGTACATTCATCTCCCCGTGTTTAAGATATCGAATGTCCGTCAATTAATTGATTTACTGACCATCAATTAATTAACATCTAATTCCTCGAGTAGTACCACTCAACCTTATCATCATGTTGACTAAGTCAACCAGCTAGGTTTACATGATGAACCTTATGAGCTCCTCAAGGGGACATCATCAACCTAATATATAGGACACGGTTTCCTCCTATAATCAACGACACACCATGTAAATAATATTATTTCCTAACTTACCGGGCATATTGATTTAATCCATCTAAATCTCACCCACTGGTAAATCAAAGAAATAAATACTAAGTACATGTGCCCGTTATTATATCGGGATTAAGAGCATGTACAACATAATATCCGAGGTCCGATTCAATTATGTAGTCAGTACTAAATTGAATCACCTCTATGTCGGTCCTGCCCAATACACCTAAGTGTACCAGTGTAACTCTCTGTTCAAGACAAAACAATACCAAGCTACACTACAACCATGCCAATGGTTTGTCCAAAACCATCTTGGTTGTGAGCCTCTACTCATATTTTACAAGGAACTGATAACATGATCTTCTGTGCCACACCAAGCACCATGTTATCTACAATGTAAAATATTAGACAATATGCACACATATAATAAATATATAAAGTGCAAACAATGATCATGTGATTCTTATTTAAAATAAAATGTTCATACAAAAAGAGCTAGGCTTTCAGTATACATTCCAACAAGTTGAGTCCTCCAAGCTGGTAGTCGACTGATGCTAGCTGCAAGGCAAAGTTAGCTTAATAAAAACATTATTTAGACGACCACCGACCGTCCGATCTCGACCTTGACCATCTATAGGATGTCTTTGGTCGGATTTACGCTTAAGATCATCCCCGTAAGGAGGATACGACATCACTTACTCTCGCACACACAAGCTTACCTCGATACTTACTGTGTCGCTTTCGCTTTCGGCCTTCCACTTGATTCCTTCGGCTCCCTACGAAGTCACTCGAGTGTCGCTCGACCACCGCGGCTTCTTTCGGGTGTCGCTATCCTTTAGCTCCGACATTGGCACTTTTCTGCACACTCGATTCAGCTCGTGAGATAACGATATAATCTTAACTTTGCATCTTTGCCATAATCAAAACACAGGTTCGATCATCTAGTTCCCCTGCACCAACACCGAACAACCCAGGTGGAGACTAGAAGAAAAGCTATAAGTCACAAGGACCTAAGGTAAGCTCATGTGTGTGAGTGAATCCAAGGTCGGGTCCTTCGTACGGGGATGTCCTTAGGTGATGTTCCGACCAAGATTTCCCGTGGAAGGTCTAGGTCGAGATCAGATGGCAAGTGGTCATCAAATTCACTTATATTGCTTTCATTTTCGAGCTAACTTTTTGTTGCAGCTGGAAACTCTAGCAACAATCGACTGTTGGCTGTTGGCTGTTGGCAGTCGACTGCTGGTGGCATCAATCGACTGATAAAGTTGATCAGTCGACTGCCATTCAAATTCCAGCTTCAAGGAGAGTCAAACATCATCCCCTTATCTTAGGGTGAGGTGGCCTTTGGTGAAAGAACTTGATCTCAATATCTAGGGGGTTGGGAGGCTATAAAAGAAGGGGGGGGGGGGGGGGGGTTCACCCCTTTAGGTCATAATTCAAGCTCTCCAAACGCCTCCGCAACGCTACTCATCTACAACGACTCTACGACAATGAATCGCTGCCGAAACACCGATGACACGAGCTCATCCTTCATCCTCTCAGTCGTTGGTATTAGTTTTTAGAGTTGTTGTTTTAATCATTGTACCTTACTTTGTTTCCGGAGCTTTTATTGAAACGAGGAGAGGAGGTTTGTCTCTCTACCTCGAGGTTTCTCATAGTTTTTGTAATCGTCGTCTCCTACCTCCAACGAGGAGGAGAAGCTTTAGTGATTTGCCCTCCGTATGCAGTCTCGGACTGCTAGGGCCTTAGATTAGCAGTCAGTAGGCTGTGAACCAAGTAAAACTAACCTGTGACATTTACATTTCTATTGTGCTTTTACTCTTATACTTGTTTTATATTGAACGAATGAAAAGAATTCATGTGCGCTATTCACCCCCCACTCTATTGCTCTTTTTACGATCCAACAATTGGTATCAGAGTGGGGGTACTACAATTTGATGTAACCACCAATCTAGCATCTTGTTAAGTTTCTTTTCATACTAGTTTTTCAATTCGTAGCATTTTTTGTTTCATTTAATCCCTATTTCCCACACTAGTATTCCAAGACGAGAGTCTTGGTACCTTCTCTTTGTTTTTGTGTTTGTGAGGTTTTTCTCTTCTTCTAAATGGCCCATCTCGAAGGGTTTAGCATTGCCTGACCCCCATTTTACAATGAAGACAACTTCCATTACTAGAAGTGTCGGCTGGAATGCTATTTAAAAACCCAAGTAGAGATGTGGATTGTAATCCAAATCGGGTTCACACTTCCTACTAATGGAAATGGTGAATCGTTGGATTGCGAACAATGGACAAATGTCATGAAACAACAAGTGAAAGCTGATGCCAAGGCTATGCAAATCCTACAGTGCGGCTTGTCCAAAGAAAAGCTCAACCGTGTCGGCCCGTTCATAAGAGCGAAGGACTTATGGAATAAGCTCATCGAGCTTCACGAAGGAACGGTCGATACGAAGGTATGTAAGCGTGACTTACTTTTAAATAAATTGTTTAACTTAAAAATGTAGGAACACGAGTCCGCCACCCAGCTCCATGCCCGAATTCAAGATATTATGAATTGGTTGCATTCGATCAGACAGAAGGATGAAAATCGGGACGTGATCCGGTACGCGCTTAATGCATTCCCTAGGACTACCTTGTGGGCATCCATGGTTGATGCCTACAAGGTTTCTAAGGACCTTTCAAAAATTAGGTTAGATGAATTATTTTTCGAATTTGAATTACATGAGTAGTCTAATTCAACCCCCACCGAGAAAAGTATCACTTTATTTGCAAGTCCGAAGAAGAATCCCAAGAGCAAACCACCTCCGAAAAAAGAAGACAAGGACAAGTCAGAGATAGACGATGTGATGGAGACTGAACTAGTAAATCTAGTTCGAAAGATGATCAAAAGTCCAAAATGACACATCAATCAATCCAAGGAAGGTAAGTCTAATTCAAATTCCAACTATAGATGCTATGAGTGTAACAGGTTGGGCCACATCAAGTCGGAATGTTCAAAGCTCAAGAACAAGGCGCAAAAGTTCAAGAAAGCACTCAATGCTACGTGGGAGGAATCGTCGGAGGAGGAAGACGAGCTCAACAACCTCGTCTTCATGGTCAATCCGATTGAACCCGAGGAAGAGTCTAAACCCGAGGAAGAGTCCGATATCGGATCCGACAATGAGTCTCTATTCAAGACAAGCCACGGATCCGTATTCAGTTCAAAAGGTTCACTCAAGGTAAGTCAGTCTTCAATTGATACATTATATAATGCAATTAAGTTTTTAACTAGAAAGTTAGCTAAGTCTAAGTCCAAGGTCGAGACCTTAGTTGAGGAGGTTAAACTCCTTAAACATGAGGTCTCCCAAACCTCTTCGACTAATCAAGTTCAAGAGGAGAACTCAACTCGAGTTAACAAACTCGAAGTTGAAAACTCACTCTTGAAAGGATAAGTCGAAGATCTTAGGCAAACGTTGGAAAGGTTTACTATGGGATCCAAGGGACTTGACCTACTACTTGGATCGCAAAGGGCCGTGTACAACAAGGTCGGACTAGGGTTTAGATCAAATACGACTAACAAGTCATATATATCAATTGTAAATTGTAATCAAAAACAATTCCAAGCATGGGTCTCTATGACCGCCTTAATTTCACAACTAGGATCTAATAAGTACTGGGTTCCCAAGGACCAAATCCACTGCGTGGATAGACCAAATCGATTCAATGGTCCAGGGGGAGCTAGCACTAAATTTGTTTGCTCTATTACATGAAATTAGACTTGCATGCTTAGTTTTTGTATGTGGGCGAAACATATAGGGTTTTAGGAGTAGTTTTTGCTCACATCTCATTTCATTTTATGTTTATTTCATGCATATTCTACTTTATTTTGCATGTATTTCCTATTTTCTGGTTCGGAGGTATGCTCTTTATACTTTTGTGTGCAGGATAGCATTCCATGGCGAAAACGGCGTGCTTTCGGAGCAAAAAAAAGGCATTTGGAAGCAGGACACAGAGTGGAACACGGCACGACCATGTGGCAGCCAGGCAACTTGACGCGACCAGAGTTTTTCCAGATTTTGTGAGGATCCGACGTGATGTCTATATAAGGAAAGCTATGCCCAAACCCTAGGGGGGAGGCACGATGACTGGGACGACACTTCGAAACCCTAAAAAGCTTCGGGAACTCACAATGGGGAGGAGGAAGGTCGTTGGAGATCCAAGTTCTACACTTCAACGCGGGAGAGAATACCATATTGCATTGTAATTTCCGTTCTTTGCATGTTATCTATTGTTTATTCGAATATGAACGTGCTTTGTGTTTCTCCTCTCATATTTATGGAGTAGTTTATTTGATTCTAGGATTAGGGAGTAGTTTGTGCGCATAGAACATGTTATTCCAAATTAAATTTTGTTATTGAGTTTGTATTTGCAATTGGTATTAGTTTAGATTGATATCTATGTGTTTTGGTTTTCTATCTACTGTGCTTAGCCGATACGAGGGGTGACAACCCTTGTATCTAAGACTTAGGGGAATTAAAGAGGAACCTAGGGGTTGGCCTTGTTGGGTTTCCGGCACCGGGTGTGTGTGTGTTTGATCACGTTTCGTAAACATGAACACAGCGGAAGCAATAAAAATAATAAATCTACATTTATTACAACACACACAACACACGCATGCATATTACAACAAGTGTAGACATAACCGTAAATTTAAATTTGCAATAAAAGGAAATTTATCTACGTTATACCTTTCGTATGACGTGTAGCGGGAACGACATCAACCGGAACGATCCTCGCTAGAATCGTCTCTATCCGTATCCACGCCGAGTTCCTTGGGATGACTTCGCTAAGCCACGAGCTTCTTCTTCGTACGGGTTACTAGCCTCATGTTGAAGACGACGTGATCGAGAGATGATCACGATCCGAATCCAAATTCGGATCCTAATACGAGTTTTCAAAACTCGCTTCTCCGGAGAGGTATTCGTCAACCAATTGACGAATCCTTCATCCTCCACCTCAGAGGATTACCGGAGATCGAATCCTCGGTAAGTTAGCCGCTGTAGGAGCTCTAACCATCGTCCAAACGATGCTCCGACGAGAGGAGAACAAGCTGTTCAGAAAACTGGACAGCTTTGGTGGAGGTGATAGGCGCCTGCCAACCAAGGGAGATAGAGCTCACCTTGATGCCAAACTTGAAGGAGATCACCAGAGCACTAACCGGCAGCAGCTCGACGCCGGAGAGGGGGAAGGAAGCAGCCTTCTGGATGCCGGTTGGAGGAGCTTTGGGCGGCGGCAATAGGTTGGCGCCGAGAACTCCAAGGAGGAGGTGGGCAGCAACCTTAGGGCTAGGGGTTTTTGGATTAGGGCTTAAACCATCCCTTAAGCCCTCTTTTATAGAGAACTAATTCTCTTAATGGTTATTGGATCATAACCATTAGGCCCGTTAACCCGCTCCATTAAGATAAGTTAAAATAAACCAAACCATGATGGTTTATTTTAAGTTAAAACGAACCGAACCAACTTTTGGTTCATTCGTTTAAAATAAACCAAACCCTTTGGTTTATTCTCCTCCATTGGATCAGAACCAAACCATTTTGGTTAATCCATTACGTCTTCATAAGACTCGGCTCATCCATGCTTCCATTGCGACTGAAACGATTTCATACTCGCTTTATGTTTGGTCCAACCAAACCTTGTTTCTCTCTGTCTGAGAATCCCATTCTCAAGCTCGTTTTAAATCCTTTGGATTACGCTCGTTGTGCGTGTGACCAAATAGGTTCTCGGTTTATGTTGGCCGTCTATAATTAACCATTAATTATAGAACGATCATGAGTGGCACCTAGTAGTACATCATGATCCCCAATTAACCAAAAGATCAACGGTTGATCCGTAACTATTTACGAAACCCTTGGCTCGAATGAATCGTGCCCCATTCCCTTCACTCATCTTATACCCACTTGGTTCAGACATGGTCTATTGTGTCGGGCCCTCACTAGGTCGACTTCACGCCACACCTAGCCCAAGTATCATTTCTCGCCCTACGGATTCTAGTTACTCCACATGTATCGAAGAGTACCTTACTCTAAACATGTAATGCTTTGGCCAAAGACTTTAGTAACAATCCGACGAGAGGCCATGGGTATACATCTCCTCGCAAGGAGTGGTGAATCTTTTATAGGCTATTCAAACACCTTTCGATCACTGACTTATACCCAATCATCCTCGGTCCACATCTCCTTAGAGATGTTTGCTTAAGATGTCAAAGCATAAGTCTCCATGATCAAGATGACTTGAATACCGCAAGTCAAAGGAACATCGCACTTAAGCCACAAGAAGAACTTCATTGACATATCTATATATGCAGAGAACCATATGAAGTCTTACTACTGTCACTCCAATGAACTAGTTACCATAACTAGCATCCACGATTAACTCCGACATCACTATGTCTCCACCAAAGGAGAATCACCGCTTGATACACCAAGGAGTCTTAATGTAATCTGATGGTGTCCAAATCCATCAATTCATCGACTAGGATAATTCGATACATCACAATTACACATGTAGAGATACTCACTAGTTGTGATCCAATCACAAATTCTCTCATGCCGTGAATCGATCGTGACATTCAAGAAATGAGTTTAAGATCCAATCAAATACATAAAACATGTATACTCAAATAGTGAATCTTCATTTATCATATAAATGGTTCATACATAAGGCGATTGCCTTAGGACATCTCTCATATATTACTAACAGACTTCACTTGGCCTAATGCCAATCGCTACGGTATCCAATACCATAAGCTCTAACATGACCTCAAACTTATTTTGAGGTAATGCCTTAGTCAAGGGATCCGCCAAGTTCCTTTCAAAGGGGAATTTTCTCGATTTGTATTTCGCTCATCGATGATCTCTCCGATAAGATGATAGCGGCGGCACATGTTTGGATCATCGATGAGACCACATCAAGTTCAAAGATGAACTTATTCGATCCAAACCGCCCTTTGTCGCCTAAAGTCGCAATGTATTCTCGCCTTTAGTGGCGTAATCCGCTATAGTGTCAAGCTTGGAACCTTTCCAACTTATTGCGCCCATTCTAGGTGAATACATACCCGCATCGAGACATGGAATCATCCTTGTCTGCCCGAGTCGCATCCGTATACCCACGTATCACCATGTCCCTTTCTCCATATATTAGGAACACATCCTTAGTTCTTCTCAAGTACTTAAGGATCGTCTTAACAACCACCCAATGATCCATTCCTCGGATCGATCGTATCCGCCGTGACACTTAAAGCATACGATACATCGGGCCTCGTACATAACATAGCATACATGATAGATCCTATTATGATGCATAGGAATCTTACTCATGCAAATCCTCTCGCCTTCGTGGCGCGGACACATAGACTTGAAAGGTGTACCCAATGCCCGATGGGTAGGAAACCTTTCTTGGATTCTGACATGCTAAACCTCTTTAGCACTCGGCCTATATATGTAGACTGCGAAAGACCAAGCAACCGTTTCGATCTATCTCTATAGATCTTAATCCCGAGGATGTAGGTTGCTTCTCCCAGGTCTTTCATGGAGAATGTCTTGGATAACCAAACCTTCACTGACTGTAAGATTGAAACATCGTTTCCTATAAGTGGTATGTCATCGACATACAATACTAGGAATACGACTGCACTCCCACTAACCTTCTTGTACACACAAGGTTCGTCTGGATTTTGTGAGAAATCAAACTTTTTGATTGTCTCATCAAAATGGATATTCCAGCTCCTGGATGCTTGCTTCAATCCATAAATGGATCGTCGCAATTTGCATACCTTGGTTTTATCAACCGATGTGAAACCCTCAGGCTGTATCATATACACGTCCTCGAGCAGGTTTCCATTAAGGAAAGCTGTTTTCACATCCATCTGCCATATCTCATAATCATAATGAGCCGCTATGGCCAGGAGCATCCGAATGGATTTAAGCATAGCTACAGGCGAATAGGTTTCGTCATAATCAACACCTTGCTTTTGACGATATCCTTTCGCCACCAATCTAGCCTTATAGGTAATCACATTACCTTCCATGTCAGTTTTCTTCTTGAAAACCCACTTGCACCCTATAGGCTTTATGCCTTCAAGTGGGTCAACCAAGTTCCAAACTTGGTTTTCATACATGGAATCCATTTCCGACTTCATGGCACCAAGCCACTTATCCCTTTCTGAACTTGTCAGCACTTCTTCATAACTAGTAGGCTCCTCATCATCAATGAGTAACATGTCGTTCGATTCACTTACGAGAAATCCATATCTCTTAGGAATATTGCGTGTTCTACCAGATCTACGAAGATGTGGTGTTACAATAGGTCCAGCCGATTGCTCATCACTATGAGTTGTCGGCTATTGTGCTTTACCAGGTATCTCATCAATGTCTATTTGAGTCACTCGAGCCTCCTCAAGCTCGACGACACTCCCACTGTTTTCTTGCAAGAGAAACTCTTTCTCTAGAAACACAACATGCCTTAAAACAAACACCTTTTGTTCCACAGGATGATAGAATTGGTAACCCCTTGTTTCCTTAGGGTATCCAACAAATAGACATTTATCAGACTTAGCATCCAATTTGTCTGATACAGTCCGCTTCACATAAGCAGGACAACCCCATATCTTCAAGTAAGATACATGAGGTTTCTTACCTTTCCATATCTCATATGGAGTAGTTGAGACTACCTTGGTAGGCATTCTGTTTAACAAGTAAACAACTGTCTGAAGTGCATAGCCCCAAAAGGACTTGGGAAGAGTAGCATGATTCATCATTGACCTGACCATGTCTAACAAGGTCCGGTTACGCCTCTCAGATACACCATTATGCTGTGGTGTATATGGCGGAGTCCATTGAGAGAATATATCATTGTCTCTTAGATAATAAAAAAACTCTTGACTTAAGTATTCACCACCTCGATTCGATCAAAGTATTTTAATACTCTTATCATGTTGTTTCTCTACTTCATTTCTGAATTCTTTGAACCTTTCAAAGGCTTCAGACTTGTGTTTCATCAAGAACACATACCCAAACCGTGAGTGATCATCGGTGAAGGTAATGAAGTAGCTATAGCCTCCTAATGCTTGAGTTGACATAGGTCCACATACATCAGTATGTATTAGTCCTAGTAACTCTCCCACTCGTTCACCTTTTCCAGTAAAAGGTAACTTAGTCATCTTGCCTTTTAAGCATGATTCGCATGTATCATATGAATCCAATTCAAACGATTCCAGAATTCCACATCGGTGTAATTCGGACATGCGTTTCTTTCTTATATGGCCAAGACGACAATGCCACATATAGGAGTCTATTTGATTATCCTTTCAAGCACGCGTGTTGCTCGCTTCGATATTGAAAATGTCACTAGATACGTCCAACGTATAAATGCCATTACTCAAGGATCCAGTTCCATAAAGTACGCCATTCAAAGTTATATAACAACAATTGTTACTAAACGTCAAATGGAAACCATTTCTATTTAAACAGGAAATAGAAACAATGTTCTTTATTAGAGAAGGAACATAATAGCAATTGTCCAGTTCTAAGACTAGTCCACTAGGGAGCTTCAGCAAATAAGTTCCGATGGCGACCGCAGCAACCTTTGCTCCATTGCCAACTCACAAATTTGACTCCCCTCTGACAAGTCTTCTTCTATTCCTTAGCCCCTGTATGTCATTACATATATGTGAGCCACACCCAGTATCCAATACCCAAGTGTCTAAGGAAATAGAATGACAAACAATAACGAAGATACCTGAAGAGGATGGGGCATCGGATGCCTTTTTCTTCTTCATGGACTCAAGATAAATCTTACAGTTTCTTCGCCAGTGGCCTACCTTGCCACAGTGATGGCAAGTGCCCTTTTGCGCTGGTTCTGCCTTCTTTGCCTTTCTCTTCTTTCCTTTCTTATCTTCTTTTGCCTTCCTCTTAGAACCTTTCTTTGAGGAATCAACTAACAGAACCGCCTTCTCCTCATGCTTCACAGAAGGCTCCACAGTCTTCAGCATATTGAGGAGCTCAGGAATGGTGGATTCTAATTTGTTCATCCGATAGTTCATCACAAATTGTGAGAAACTCTTGGGCAAACAATGCAGAATTAAGTCAATACTTAACTCATGATCCATCACAAAACTGAGGGTTGCTAGCCGCTCGATGTACCCGTTCATCTTTAGAACAAACTGCACTACAGATGAACCTTCTTGCATCTTGGTGGTGAAGAGGAGCCTAGAGACCTCGAACCTTTCGGATCTCGCTTGCTCATCGAACAACTCATGAAGATGGAAGACTATAGTATTAGCATCCATATGCTCATGCTGCTTTTGCAGCTCAGGTACCATCGCCGCTAGCATGATGCAACTCGCCAGCTCAAAATCTGCCACATGCTTCTGATAGACCAACATTTGGTCTGGAGTTGCATCGTCCTTAGGACAGTCAGGAAGAGGCTCTTTAAGGACATATGCAAGCTTTTCTGCCTTGAGAACAATTCTCAGGTTTCTAAGCCAGTCCAGGAAGTTAGGCCAAGTCAGTTTGTTCGAATCCAAAATAGTGCGCAAATTCAAAGACGTCATGATCAATTTATTAACCTAGAAATACAAAACGAGCATATATGAGAAAATGATTTTAAAATGCATCAATATACATTTATAAATCCCATTCATTTTTCGAATTTCAAAAACCCCAAAATCACTTCGGGAGATCGTAGGTCCATCTCCGAATGGGCTGATATCCATCATAGTTATGAACAACCTTGGAGAGAGTCCAACAAGCTATTCATAACTACAACGGTAGGTATCATCTATACCGATTGCATATCACGTATATGCAACTATCACAATGTGCTATCAACTAATTGAATGTTCACACATACGTTGGGTTGTTAACACATTAACAAGTATGCATCATATGCATAGCACCCAACTTCACCTCCCTTTACATCGACCTTGGAGAGAGTCCAACAAGCCGATGCTCCAGGTTAAAGCCAACCCATTAATCGAGAAATAGTTTTAATATGGTTAGAGCGCATTCAACCAATTAGCCCAGCTTGGAGAGAGTCCAACAACCAAAGCTAACGATTGACCTCTGACTCTTACCATATTAGTATTAAACTATTCCATGGTTTGAACATGTTCGGGTTCGAGTCGGGCTTGGAGAGAGTCCAACAACCCAAACAAGAAATGAAACTCTGGTTCTAGCCATATTAATGGAAGGTGTAGGCTTTAATATTGTTTAAGGGTTTTATGTCTCATCCTCTTTGCATGCAAATAACTATTATCTACATGACATGACATACATGACATACATCTACATGTCACGACACGCATGGCATAATGTTATGCATCTAATGCAATTACATGGCATACAATTATGTCATGTATATTGATGCGGGTGCGGGGGAAAAATCCGTTCGCTCCGTTTTCAAGGCGATGAAGCGATGAGGGAGGTCTCGGAATATTCTCCCCCGGCAGCGATCAGTAAAGAGTAAGAAAATGAAGTAGACGAAACGCGAAAACCCGACACCAGCAATCGAGATTCAGAAACAAGATATAACGTGGTTCGGAATAAGGATTCCTACTCCACGGGGGTGAGGTTTCTCACCAGATGCGGTGCCTAAGCACTTTCACTATGAAAATCCTCCTTTACAGAAAGCAAGTTTCCGAAGGTGGAGGAGAAAGGACCTCTTACAATGATGTTACAAGATGAGGAAAATACAAGAGACTTAACAAACAGCAGATCTCCGTCTTCCTTCTCCGGTGAGACCGTTCTTCTTTTTCTCTCGTCTCCTCTTCTCTCTTGCTGGATGCGAATGATTGCGGATCGATCTCCCTCTCTCTTTCCTTCCTCTCTCCCTTTTATCTTCCCTCCTCCTTCAACGTAACGTCGCGGATTATCTCCATCGTACACGTGGCCACCACCTCCTCCTGGAGAATAATTCTGTTACAAATATGAGGAACGAGGACTCCCCCGAATATTGCGTGGGGCCCCCCAAGCCATTGCATAGAACCTTTCCCTTTACTTTTCAGGCAAAGAGGTTAAACTGTTTCCCTCACCCCTCTGCTTTGGGTGAAGTTAACTTAGGCCCCTATACCATAGGTGACCTAGCCTTAGGGTTTCTCCTTAAACCGAACCAATTCTCCTTTTTCCCGTACCAAACTTCTTTCGCGTCGATTAGATTGAGTTGACCCTTCCTCTATCCCATTGGCTTCTGGACTTGCCTAGTTGAACCAGTTCCTAGTCCTCTATTAGCGAAGTGCCTTCCGCCTCTTTTCCACCTGCGTCCCTTGATTCTAGCATTCGCCCGTGCCGATGGCTCTCGCTACTTGTCCGTGCCGATGACCTCGGGTACTTGTGCCCGTGTCGATTACTTCCGATAACTCTTGCCCGTGTCAGTGGCTTCGTCCAACTCTCACCCGTGCCAATGGCTTCTGATAACTCTCGCCCGTGTCAATGGCTTCTGATAACTCTCGCCCGTGTCAATGGCTTCGTCTAATTCTCGCCCGTGCCAATGGCTTCTGATAACTCTCGCCCGTACCAATGGCTTCGTCTAACTCTCGCCCGAACTGTTTCTCCTTTTCCCCTTTGGCTGAACCAGGTGTTTTGGGGACGGGTCACGGGTCACCTGCTAACTCTTCTATTGGGAATTAGGCAGAAAAAGTACCAGTAGTATCATTAGTCAACCCCGAAAAATAGTCAAGCGAAGTTATAAGCTTGACTTTCCAAATGTGCGTAAAGTTTATGCCCTATTCTTCATTCCTCCATTTGAATCCACCTTTTCCTTTATAATTCCCTTGTATGCCCCCGAGGCGGCCCGATGGGCCCATGGGCTCCGCTTCTCCTTCTCTCTCCGTGAAATTGAATCGTCACGGGAAACCCTATATAAACCTCCGCCTTCTCCTCTTAGGTATCATTTAGCGTGCCTAACAATTTTCTTCTTCCCGCGATTTTCACCGCGGTGTTTCTGATTCGATTCCTCCCCTTCTCACGCGATTCTCCCTTTCCCCCGAGTAAGTGCTCTGCTTAGTTTAACACCCATGGCTCCTAGGACCACCCTTCCACCTGCCTGGTACGAACACACCGTAACTCAGTTAGATTGCAACCATTACTTCTTTAACATTAAGAACGACTACATAGCCCCCTCTATAAAATGCTGCTTCACAACTAAAATACATCGACCTCACAACCCTCCTCCTGGCCTGACCTGCTTTTTCTCCGAAAAATTTCTTAACGGCCTA
Source organism: Wurfbainia villosa (assembly GCA_025175895.1). Classification (NCBI taxonomy): domain Eukaryota; kingdom Viridiplantae; phylum Streptophyta; class Magnoliopsida; order Zingiberales; family Zingiberaceae; genus Wurfbainia; species Wurfbainia villosa. The sequence continues at coordinate 93,501,772 of CM045989.1, forward strand.
TCCCTGTCGGTACCCTCGGTCTATTTGGACCTTCTAGACTTCTATGGACTACCCCTGAACCAATTCACCCCCAACTCCTTCCGAATTCTATCGGGAGCCCACATAGTGTTCCAACATTTGAACCTCCCTTTGACCCCAGAACTATTCCATTGCTTCTTCCAATTAAAGTCTTCTAAGGCAGGCCTCTTCTATTTGTCTAGTCGTTCAGACTGCCAATTTCTGGTGAACCTGCCTAATTCCGACAAGGGCTGGGAAGCACTATAGTTCTTTGTACAACTTCCTGAGTCTCTACCTTATTCTGATACTTGGAAGGTAGACCTTCCCGAATTACCTTCCTTCCGGGACATGAGGACCAAATGTCCTTTCCCGGAGGTGTATAGAGTTTTAGGAGAGCTACACTACTATTCGAACCAGCTGCTAGAGACTCCCCTCTTGCGTCATTTTGGATTGTCTCCTCTACCTCTGACGACTTCAGTTGCTGTAGGTAGGGTGCTATTTAACTGGCAATAGGACTTCATTTCTGCGTTATTCATCTTTCCTGACAACATACCTTGCAGATAACCTGATACAGAAGGCTTTGGTAGAAGGGGAGGCGATTGAGGCCGAGAAGAAGAAGAAAACCTCGACCAAAAGAGGTAAATCAACCGCAGTTCCATCATCTCCTCGTAAAAAGCTACGGCTTATTAAGAAAGGAGCCTCGAGTTCCTCGGCTCTTCTTCCTCCTCATCTTCTGACCAGCTAGAGTCTCGCCCTAGCCATTTATGAACCAAGGAGAGGAGGCAATACTTCGCCCCTTCTTCATTCCCTCACTGAGAGGATTCCTCCCATTTTTTACATTCTTCCCCGTCTGCCCAGAATTCGCCCCCATCCTCTCCTACAAAACTTCCCCCCGCTCCCAAACCTTCCGACCCGAGAGCGGCTCCTGTTCCCCTTCGTCGTATCGGACCTTCCGCCTCTGCTGAAGGGGAAGACCCCTCTATTCCCATTCCTCCGAGGGCCATATTAGGATCCTTGTTGAAAATTCGGCATCCTTCGGAGGTGAAGTTCTTCAATCAATCGGCGACAGCCCCTTGTGAAACAAGTAGGCAAACCATGGCAAGTGAGGTATCTATTGTTTCTTCGTTTCTTCTTCACCCTACCTATTTTCATATACTGGCATGTACTAATAGCTTGTTCTTCTTCAGGCCGCCACCCAATATAGTAGTATGATAACCCATCTGGCCCGATTCCAATCAATCAGGAAACTTGCCACTTCGCTGTCTCATCGAAAAAAGCTCTGGCCCAAAGAATCGAGCGAGCAAGAGGCGAAAGAAAAGGATATGAGGGGCCAATGCGAAGACGCAATGATGCAAGTGGCTCTGCTTCAGAGTGAGAAAGAAGAGCTACAGCGGAAGAATGAGGAATTGGAGCAGCGGATTTTCCTCCAGTCTAGTGAGCTGCAACAGATAGATGAATTGGCGAGGGACCTGAGGGAGTATAAAGGGCACCTGGGAGATGCCATGATTGACACTGCAAAATCCTCAACCACCATCCTACATCTTGAGGAGCACCTGTGCTCCAATTGAGCGCTGCTTGGGAGGCCACCAGAAATCTTGTGCAGAAATGCGCGAGCTCTCTTCCCTGGTGGCAGCTCTTCCTCAAACCTTGTCCACGATGGCTCAGCAGCAAGCCCTTCTTCATCAAGAATATCATGAAGCTCTTTTGGCTCTGGGTCACAGAGCCAGCGCCACCGAAAGATGCTCGCGCGATCGAATCGGCGCATCAATGAGCCCAACTAGCCCAGTGTCAAAATCAAATGAAGGAGTAGGAAGCTGACCTCAAGAGCAGATACGTCAAGAAGGGAGTAGACTTGTTCATATTAGGTTTCGAGGGGGCTGTGGCTCAAAACGCCGAACAAGGATATCCGCCTCCTGGCGCGAACACTAGCTACTTAGATCCTATATCGGCGTTGGCTAATTGTTCCCCCGAACGATTTGAACTGTAACCTCCAGTACTGTCTTTTCTGTAATAACTTTTTCTTTACTGTTAAGAGCTGACTTTTATCAATATTCCTGTCCATTACGGTCCTTGCGGGTTCCCTAACGAGTCGGGGTTTCTGGACCAATTTTGAGCTTCCCCTTGTCATTTCTTTACCCGTACCATATAACGCCATCGCCTGGCTGGTTCGGGGGCTCTCTTATGGGATTTTGCCTACTAGTATCCACATCCGCCCCGATTTTGGTTCGGACGTCACTTTAAATGGCCTTTTGCCCGTTGATTTTCCCTATCCTTCCTCCTGCTTCGGAAAAGATGCCAGCCTCTTCGTCTTCTCCCCCTTCCCCAGAACTTTTTCGCCATTCTCCTTCCATTATAAATCCTTTGTCCCCCTTGTCTTCGTCCTGTTATCTTACCATCATGGCTTCAGCAGGGCATCCCATTGAAATTTCTTTGGAATCAGAATCTTTTGAAATACAGGACTGGGTCTCTGAGGATGATGCAGATTCGAGACCCACCAACCGCCACTGATCTTCCATCCCCTACCTTTTCCGCCTTGGGTCCAACTCCCACCCCTCCAATGGGAGATCCTTCCGCGCTCCTTTCCCTCCTTCCGCAGGTGTGGAATCCTCCTTCACGTGGGAGTATACGGTGGGAGATCCTCATGCGTCACGATCTTCCCCACTTCCACCAAAGATTGGCTTTCGTGCAAGTTCCTTCAGCGAGGATTCATCCTTACTCTTTTGATGAAAGTCCACCACTTCTTCCTCCACCTCAAGGCGAGCCTTTCCGAGTCATATTGGCTCATTCTCCCCCCAAAGAGACATCTCCCGTCTCATCCACAAGAGTAATCGGGAAAGTCTGTATAAATCAAGCCAATGTAATTATTTCAAATATATTAATGAAACAAAGAAGGAAAACGATATCCGCTTTTGTCTTTTCTAGAGAAGTAAGGTTTCGTTTTGAAGGATGGTACGGATCCGAACACACACTTTTCTCGGCTCGGATCTGCACCCTCTTAATTATGGTTGTCTTCCGTCGACCTTCCCACTACCGCTTCCACGTTTCCCTTTCTTTACCGGGCATTTATGGTCCCTACCTCTTCTACCAATAAATGCATTCCTCCTTCGTTGCTATAAAAATCCACCGACCTTTACGATAGCTTCCACCATTCTCCTTTTCCTTTGCTTGTCATGGGTGAATATCTAACAGGCGTAGTTCTCGCCTTCTAAAGAAGGATAAATGACCGGTACATAGTCATCTTGGAGGAACAAGTGAAGTGTTTACGACAGACTAGAGAAACCTCCGCCATCAATCGCGTTCTGCACCAACAAGCGATCGGGTCCCAAAAAGAACTGTCCAAGCAAATCTTCTTGAAGCAGTCTTATCTTCAACAGCTACTGCGCCAACCCCGACCGCGCAAAGAAACTCCATCCGTTCCGCCTAACAAAGAATTGTAATACCCTAGATGTATTAGGGTTTCTCTTGTTGTTTCTCCTTGTAGATGGCTGGGAGTATGTAGTTCTCCCGTATCATCGAACTTCCCTAGTTTATCTCCTTCCTCCAGGACCTTCTGAGTTGTACTACTCTTTACTCCTTTTGTATTTACATGTAATTTGGGGCATATTTCGGCTCTCCCGTCTTTTCAATCTGCTGGGTATATAGACCCCTTAGATGAGCCGACTCTGCTATCGCACAAGAATACAACCATATAAAGTTAATTAATACAAGCAACTGAGACATAGAACAAATAATAACCGAGGAATTTCGGTTCTTCCGTTTCACCACCACACGGGGATATCTTCCGCTTTGCGGGGATAGCAATTTGCATAAATAGAGTAAATAATAACCGAGGAGTCTCGGTTCTTCCGTTCCACCACCACACGGGGATATCTTCCGCTTTGCGGGGATGGCAATTTGCATAAATAGAGTAAATAATAACCGAGGAGTCTCGGTTCTTCCGTTCCACCACAACACGGGGATAACTTCCGCTCTGCGGGGATAGCACTTTATATATAATATAAGTAGTAACCGATGTATTACGGTTCTTCCGTTCCACCACCACACGGGGATGTTCTTCCGCTCTGCGGGGATAGCACTTTATATATAACATAAGTAGTAACCGAGGAGTCTCGGTTCTTCCGTTCCACCACCACACGGGGATAAACTTCCGCTCTGCGGGGATAGCATTTTGCATATAAAGTAAGTAGTAACCGAGGAATCTCGGTTCTTCCGTTCCACCACCACACGGGGATAAACTTCCGCTCTGCGGGGATAGCATTTCATATATAGAGTAAATAGTAACCGAGGAGTCTCGATTCTTCCGTTCCACCACCACACGGGGATAAACTTCCGCTCTGCGGGGATAGCATTTTGTATATAGAGTAAATAGTAACCGAGGAGTCTCGATTCTTCCGTTCCACCACCACACGGGGATAAACTTCCGCTCTGCGGGGATAGCATTTTGTATATAGAGTAAATAGTAACCGAGGAGTCTCGGTTCTTCCGTTCCACCACCACACGGGGATAAACTTCCGCTCTGCGGGGATAGCATTTTGTATATAGAGTAAATAGTAACCGAGGAGTCTCGGTTCTTCCGTTCCACCACCACACGGGGATAAACTTCCGCTCTGCGGGGATAGCATTTTGCATATAAAGTAAGTAGTAACCGAGGAATCTCGGTTCTTCCGTTCCACCACCACACGGGGATAAACTTCCGCTCTGCGGGGATAGCATTTCATATATAGAGTAAATAGTAACCGAGGAGTCTCGGTTCTTCCGTTCCACCACCACACGGGGATAAACTTCCGCTCTGCGGGGATAGCATTTTGTATATAGAGTAAATAGTAACCGAGGAGTCTCGGTTCTTCCGTTCCACCACCACACGGGGATAAACTTCCGCTCTGCGGGGATAGCATTTTGTATATAGAGTAAATAGTAACCGAGGAGTCTTGCCTGCTCCACCACCACACGGGATAAACTTCGCTCAAGGGGATAGCATTTTGTATATAGAGTAAATAGTAAGAGGAGTCTCGGTTCTTCCGCTCCACCACCACACGGGATAAACTTCGCTCTGGGAGATAACATTTTGCATATAAAGTAAGTAGTAACCGAGGAATCTCGGTTCTTCCGTTCCACCACCACACGGGGATAAACTTCCGCTCTGCGGGGATAGCATTTTGTATATAGAGTAAATAGTAACCGAGGAATCTCGGTTCTTCCGTTCCACCACCACACGGGGATAAACTTCCACTCTGCGGGGATAGCATTTCATATATAGAGTAAATAGTAACCGAGGAGTCTCGGTTCTTCCGTTCCACCACCACACGGGGATAAACTTCCGCTCTGCGGGGATAGCATTTCATATATAGAGTAAATAGTAACCGAGGAGTCTCGGTTCTTCCGTTCCACCACCACACGGGGATAAACTTCCGCTCTGCGGGGATAGCATTTCATATATAGAGTAAATAGTAACCGAGGAGTCTCGGTTCTTCCGTTCCACCACCACACGGGGATAAACTTCCGCTCTGCGGGGATAGCATTTCATATATAATTGGCTATTTAGGAAAAATAAATCCTTCTTTCCCTTTCACTACCGACGCGAAGCCCATTAACAGCTGCAAGCCCATTCTTCCTCCTTTTATAGGGGACCCTTTCGCCTTCGTTTCTTCTGCTACCTTCATCCCCTCGTCTTTTGGTTTCCTTCTTCTTCACTCGTTTGCTCCTCCGCCGTCAAATTTCGTTTCTTCTATCTTTTCTTCCCGGTTCCTCGTCTTTCGTTATTTTCAGATATCCGAGATGCATTCCACCTTCTTCCAGGAAATAGCGGGCCGCTACACGAATCGCAAACGGGGTATCAGTCAGCCCTTAGCTTCTTCTTCTTCTTCACCTCCTTCGATCACCACCATACAGGAATCACCTCGTCGTTCTCCCTCTCCTCCTTCGGTGACTTTCGCTACCCCCATCCCGAAGGAAGCCGGGGTCATCAGTCCCTCTTCACTTCCTCCTACCTGTACAAGCCCTAACTTTCCCCCTTTGCCTCCTTCTGTTAACGATATTCAGAAATCGCCCTCTTCTTCCCTACAACCTGGGGAGGCATCTGGGAAGGAGATGCCCTCATGCCAGCCGGTGACAAAGGTTATACCACCCCAGTCTTCTCTTTCCCCAGCCCGTTATTCCTCTCCTGAACCCATGGCGATTGACATTCCTTCACCGCCAGCTTCCCCCTTTGTTTATCGCCTGAAGAGTCCTTCCCTTCCTGTGGACCCTAACCAGGGTCCTTCTACTTCTAAAATCCCCATTGAAGGCTTCCCCGACCCAGTGCTCATCATCTCATCTTCTCCAGGACCCTCCTCCGATCAGCCTCCTTCAATTTTTCCTTCCGACTTCACCTCCCAGACAAATGTGACGCCCATTCTCCCCGCATCTCTAAATATGCCACCCTTGACCACCACTTCCATGGACCTTTTGAATGAGACTCCTCCTTCTCTCCGTTCTCCACCACCGAATATCGCCTCCATTCTTCCCTTTTCGAGTGAGATTCCCCCGTCGGCATCATCCGTCCCATCTTCTTCCCTTTCTCCCAGGAGTCTTCGGATTCTGAACTTAGAGGAGATGACTCCTCGTATGGAAGGCATGTGTCATGCTTTGGACCTGGTACATTTTCTTAATCAATTTCCTTAGCTTTGTTTAACTGACCCATTTCTTTTCTCTTCAACCGGCATGTAGGCCCTGACCAACCACCGAGAATTGGATCGTTCCCTTCACCAATACCGGGCTCAAGCTCAAGAATGGGAGCGGCAGCAACGGGAAGACTTGGCGAATGCTCAGAGCCGAGAACAACTTCTATCACAACAATTGCGCTTGTGCCAGGAGCAATTAACTGAAGCTCGCCAGCAAATTCAAAAAGATGCTGACATTATCGCAGTATTAAAGGAACAACCATGTCCGGGGGAGGGGCCACTTGTCCCTCAGTAGGAAATCCCATCAAGTTCTCTTGACACGGAATCATCCTCAGCTCAAGAGCTATTGCATCTTCAAGGGCAGGTAGCAGAGCTCCTCAAGGGGAAGCAACAGGACACGGACACCATCGCTCGCCTTCAAGTTCAATACCAACGAGCGCAGGATAAGATAGGGGACCTCCGCACCCACTTGTGTAAGGAGGTACAAGAAAACTCCTCCCTTATAAATTCCCGAGCGCATGCTCATTCCCGTCTACGTAGGCAAGAGACTTCCCTTCAGAGGATGAACACTGAACTCGTCCGGACCAGATCTTATTCCGAAGCGGTGGAAGGGATTTCGGCCTCTATGCGTCGGAATATGGTGGAGATGACGCATCTTGTGCAGCAGGACCAAAGTTCTCGAGCCGATGATGTTTCCACTCTGGCTGACGCAATTATGGAGGTGTCACGGCGCTATGTGGACGTGCGTCGAAATCTTCGCGAACAACAAGAAAAGTGCGAGAGGCAGCATCGAGAACGAAGCCCTGACCGCCCGAACCGCCAGGAGCGACTCGTTATTTTAATGCGCGCCACTTATCAGGATGGATTTAATGATGCAGTTAGACAATATGCCACCCAGGGATTGCCTCCTCCAACTTATCCTTCATTTTCTTTAAATTGGGAGGCTGGGTTCAAACGTTATCCTCCTGAACGATTTAAGCTGTAATACAATATCTCATTTTGAAACGGGGATTTCCTTTCTGTGTTTCTGTTTCTCCTTCAATACTCATTGGTAATACCGTATTGCCCTTGTAAATAACCCCTCAATGAAATTTAGAGAGCACTTGGTATTCAATTAATATAATCAATTCAATAAACACTCCCTCTGAGTTTCATAATCTCTCCTTTTCTATTTCATATTTCTCATACAGTGTGAAAGAGCTTCAAGTGAAGGGCGTTCCAAGGTCGTGGAAGCTCTTTGCCTTGGTCGTCTCTCAGATAATATGCTGACCCTGCTACGCAGTGCGTTATCTCGTAGGGTCCCTCCCAGTTGGGAGCCAACTTTCCAGGATCTCCAGCGGGATTGACCTTACGCAAAACCCAATCTCCTTCTTGAAATCTCCGAGGCACCACTTTCTTATTAAAGGCTCGCTGAACTCTCTGCTTGTAAAATTCCGCTCGCCTGCGGGCCATCTCCCGCCTTTCCTCCACCAGATCTAATTCGGTGCTTCGGATAAGTTGGTTCTGATCTAGCTCGTATGCTTTTACCCGAGCGCTATCCAACAAAACTTCGACCGGAATAACGGCCTCCGCCCCATATACCAAACTAAAGGGAGTCTCTCCTGTCGCTATCTTAGGTGTGGTTCGATAGGCCCACAGGACGCCTGGTAGCTCTTCTACCCAGTTTCCCCTCTGAGCACCCAACTTGGTCTTTAATCCTTGAATGAGGATCCTGTTAGTTACCTCCACTTGTCCATTCGCTTGGGGGTGAGCTACCGAAGTGAAAGCTTGCTGAATGTTGAGACTTTAGCACCAATCTTGAATCGTTTTCCCTTGGAACTGTCGCCCATTATCACTGACTATTTTCCGAGGGATACCATACCGACAAATGATATTTCTCCATAAGAACTATATTACGACATTCTCAGTAATTTTGGCTAAGGGCTCGGCCTCCACCCATTTGGAAAAATAATCCACTGACCAATAAAACCTCTTGTAAAAGGTGCCATTGGCATCGGACCCACTATATCCATTCCCCATTGGTCAAAAGGACAGGAAGAGACTACAGCTTTCATTAACTCCGCTGGTCGCTCAGAACGGTTGCTATGTTTCTGACAAGCGATGGAACTTTGCACTATACGAGCCGCATCTCGTTGAAGAGTAGACCAAAAGTATCCGGCCAACAAGGTCTTTCTTGCTAAAGCTCTCCCTCCTAAATGATTGCTGCAGCATCCTTCATGGATCTCCCGGAGTACCCATTCCGCATCCTCATTTCCTAGGCATTTTAACAAGGGTCGCCCGAAAGAGGTCTTGTACAGGTCTTCATTTAAGAGGATGAACCGTTTGGCTCGGTGTATTAAAGTAGATGCTGCAATTTTCCCTTCAGGAATCTTTCCGTGCCATAAATAAGCTATGATATCGGTTCTCCAATCAAGAATTAGGCTTGACTCGGGTGCGTCTCCCTCTATGTTGCATATTGCTAAGGAAGTGTGAATTCTCGCCTGGATCATCTCCGATGATTTTATTCCTCCCACAGCGCTAGCCATCCGAGCCAATTCATCTGCCTTCTCATTGTGCTCCCGTGGGATTTGCTTCAAGAGGACCTGATGAAATTGAGCTTTTTCTTTCTCAAAAGCCTTCAAGTACTTGTGCAGTCTTTCCTCCCGCACCGTAAAAGAACCTTAAAGTTGGGATATTACCAACTGGGAATCTGAGTGGATCACAATGGAAGAATCCCCTACCGCTTTAGCAGCCTGCAATCCCGCTATGATAGCTTCATATTCCGCTTCATTATTAGATGCCCGATATTCCAGGCGAACGGCTAATCGAGTTTCTTCACCCTCCGGGGTAATTAATAGAACACCAACACCACTGCCTGTAGATCCTGAAGAGCCATCTACGAATATATTCCATGCCTTTGATTCCCTCTCCTTCATAGTTGAACCTTCTTCTGAACCACAAGGTACCTCGGCCAGGAAATCGGCGAGTGCTTGGGCCTTGATGACCGTGCGAGGTTGGTAGTGTATATCATACTCGCTTAGCTCTACCACCCATTTGGCTAACCTTCCCAAGAAATTTGGCTTAGTGACGACCTTGCCCAATTCGCTGTGTGTTAAAACGATGATAGGATGAGCCAAAAAGTATGGCCTCAGTTTGCGGGCGGTTAGCACTAAGATATATGCCAGCTTCTCTAACTCCATATAACGGAATTCTGCCCCCTTCAGAATATGGCTGGTATAGTAAATAGGTTGCTGGTGAGAACCTTCTTGTTTCAGTAATACCGAACTAACGACTCCTTCTGAGACAGCCAGATACATCCATAGTGGTTCTCCCTGTATTGGTTTAGCCAGTAACGGGAGTCCGGCCAGATATCTCTTCAACTCCTGGAAAGCTTGTTCATATTGATCGTCCCACTGAAATTTAGTAGCTTTGCACAAGATCTTGAAGAAAGGTAGCCCCTTGTCCGCCGATCTGGCTATGAATCGGGATAAAGAAACAATCCTGCCCACTAACTTCTGGGTCTCTTGCAGATTAGTAGGTGATTTCATGTTGCATAAGGCCTTCACCTTCTCGGGGTTGGCTTGCAACCCCTTCTCAGTCACAATGTACCCCAAGAACTTGCCACTTTTTACCCCGAACAAGCATTTGTTAGGGTTTAGCTTCATATTAAATCGCCTTAACGTAGCGAAGGTTTCATTCAAGTCCTTGACTAAATCCCGAGTGACCTTTGACTTGACCAGGATGTCATCCACGTAGACCTCCACATTCTTCCCTTTCTGTTCTGCAAAAATTTTATCCATAAGGCGCTGATATGTAGCCCCAGCGTTCTTCAATCCAAACGGCATGACCACATAGGCATATAATCCCCCTGCAGTCACAAAGCTAACCTTCTTTCGATCCTCTTCGGCCAAAGGTATTTGATGATATCCCTGATAGGCATCCATTAGGGAAACCACTTCATATCCTACAGTAGAATCCACCAATTGATCAATACGAGGCAAGGGGTAGCAGTCTTTAGGGCATGCTTTATTCAAATCACGGAAATCGATACACATCCTCCATTGCCCAGAAGGCTTGGGGACCAAGACTACATTAGAAACCCATTCGGGAAACTAGATTTCCTTTACATGGCCCGCTTTTAGTAGCTTATCCACCTCCTCAGCTATGATCTTGTCTTTCTCGGGTCCGAAATGTCGCCTCTTCTGTTGGACGGGTCGGGCTCCTCTAATGATGTTGAGGTGGTGTTCCGCTACTTGAGGATGGATACCCGTGAGATCATGCACATCTCTTGCAATGATGTCCTCATTCTCCTTCATGAGCCACGGCTCTCCTTTGATATCCAACTGTTGTGCTACCCGTGTGGCCTTTCCCGGAGCGATCTCCACCAGTTCTCCCTCCTCTATCTTATCATCCTTGGGGGGAAATTCCTCCAGGACACAGACATCGGTAGCGATGACAGCTTTGACTTTTAGGTCTTCAGTTCTGGCCTTCTTTTGATCGTCCCGAACCATTTGCACATAGCAGCTCCGGGAGGCCTTCTATTCTCCACGAACTTCTCCCACCAACTGTCCCACTAGAAATTTCAGCTTTTGGTGGTACGGGGAAGCCACGGCCTGAAAAAGGGTGAGGAAAGGGCGCCCAAGAATAGCGTTATAAGTGGATGGAGCATCCACGATAAGGAAAGGGATTATACTAGTTTTTTGGTGGGGCTTTTCACCCAGAGTTAAAGGCAATGAAATCTGCCCCGTCGGGTGGACCATGTGCCCTGCGAATCCGAAAAGGGGAGTGGACATATCTTCTAGCTGGGCATTTCCCAGTTGCATCTGCCTGAAGGCCTCCTGGAAGAGGATGTTGACAGAGCTCCCCGAATCAACTAGCACCTGGGCCACTTCATAATTAGCCAGGGATATACGGATAACCAAGGCGTCTGTATGAGGCAACAGAACACCCTGCAGATCTTCTGGCCCGAACGAAACGGGCGGCGCCGCTTGTACAGTCTGGTCGATGACGATGGTCAAACTCTCCATAAGACGGGCGTACGACTTCCGTGCCCGGTTAGAGTCCCCGTCAGTAGGTCCTCCGGCTATCACATGGATAACTCCCCGAGGGGGAAGGTCATCTGAAGCGGAGGAAGGGCCCTCACCTGATGGACCTTCTTGAGAGACCACCTCTCGGGACGGCGTTTGGGGGAAAGTGACCCGAGGTTGTTGATTATACGGCCCCAGACGGGCGACATTGGTTCGGGGGCCTCACCGTGCCGTTCCTTCGGCTTGATACCTCAATTGCGGATATGCAACGTGGAGGCGATCTAGTTCTTCTTGTAGCTTGAAACATCGATTGCTACTGTGACCGTACTCTGTATGATATTGGCAAAAGAACGGGGCTGGGGGATTACGCGGGATCCCTCTATGTCCCAAGGGTCGTTGTAGCAGACCCTGTTGATCGTAGAACTCTATTTCACGTTCTTTCCAAGTCCTCACAAGAGGAAACACTTCAGCAGCCATGATTTGCAATGGCGGGGCGAGGCGGGGCGAACTCCCTGTAGCATTGGTCGAGGCCTCGGAACCTCGTGCCAAAAAGGTCTTGTATACTCCCGCCGAGGAGGAGCTTGAGGAACAGCGGGACGAGCCCTTTCAGTTGGGACTATTGCGGCAGTCCGTTCAGCCCTCCGTACCTTTAATCCTTCTTCTTCGCGGATAAACTGCTCCGCACGGCTCAGTAGCTCTTCGTAACTATCCGTAGGTTGTCTTAACAAGGAACTGAGGAAGGGGCCCTCCTTCAACCCGTGCTGAATGGCACCTCGGAAGGATTCAGATCGGGCTGCGGGGATTCCCCTAGCCGCTGAGGTGAATCGATGGATATACCCCCTAAGGGATTCTGCAGGTCCCTGGGTGATATGCATTAACATAGAGGTGTCTTGCTTATACGCCTTACAGCTGACAAATTCTCGACTGAACATTCTCTGGAAGTCAGCGAAATAGGTGATAGATCCCGGGGGCAGAGTAGTGAACCACTTTTGCGCCGAACCAATCAGGGTGGTCCGGAAGACTCGACACTTGAGAGCGTCAGTATAACAGTGAAGCGAGGCCGCTCCATCGAATTGTGATATGTGCTCTTCCGGATCCGTCGAACCATCGTACTTACAGACCTGAGGATTTCGGAAGTAGGATGGAGGGAGCTCCGAAAGAATGTCCATCATGAAGGGGCTAGGCTCGTAGAATTCCGGAGGTCTGGTGGATTGACTTTCACCCTGTTCCTCCCGGCGCGTTTGGGTGAAGGGCATAGTATTCTGGGGTGTCCTTCCCCCGAGTTCGCCTCCAGGCAACACATCACCATGGGCGGTTGTAATAGAGGGAGGAGGCATTTCTGGGAGGGGATCTCTGGAAGAAGGTTCCCCGGAGTGCGGATGCAGATATCCGGTCCTTCTCCTTTCTCTAGCGAGGGCTTCTGTGATAGCATCATCCATTAAGGCCTTTAGTTGCGATGGTAGAAGGGTGATGGGGCGCTCCTCCGCCGCAGAGATATTAGGTTGTTGCATTTCTTCGGGTTGCATCTCAACGTCTAGCTCAAATGTTCCCACAGACGGTGCCAATTGATGCGGGTGCGGGGGAAAAATCCGTTCGGTCCATTTTCAAGGTGATGAAGCGATGAGGGAGGTCTCGAAATATTCTCCCTGTCGACAAAGTAAGAAAATGAAGTAGACGAAACGCGAAAACCCGACACCAGCAATCGAGATTCAGACACAAGATATAACGTGGTTCGGAATAAGGATTCCTACTCCATGGGGGTGAGGTTTCTCACCAGATGCGGTGCCTAAGCACTTTCACTATGAAAATCGTCCTTTACAGAAAGCAAGTTTCCGAAGGTGGAGGAGAAAGGACCTCTTACAATGATGTTACAAGATGAGGAAAATACAAGAGACTTAACAAACAGCAGATCTCCGTCTTCCTTCTCCGGCGAGACCGTTCTTCTTTTTCTCTCGTCTCCTCTTCTCTCTTGCTAGATGCGAATGATTGCGGATCGATCTCCCTCTCTCTTTCCTTCCTCTCTCCCTTTTATCTTCCCTCCTCCTTCAACGTAACGTCGCGGATTATCTCCATCGTACACGTGGCCACCACCTCCTCCTGGAGAATAATTCTGTTACAAATATGAGGAACGAGGACTCCCCCGAATATTGCGTGGGGCCCCCCAAGCCGTTGCATAGCACCTTTCCCTTTACTTTTCAGGCAACGAGGTTAAACTGTTTCCCTCACCCCTCTGCTTTGGGTGAAGTTAACTTAGGTCCCTATACCATAGGTGACCTAGCCTTAGGGTTTCTCCTTAAACCGAACCAATTCTCCTTTTTCCCGTACCAAACTTCTTTCGCGTCGATTAGATTGAGTTGACCCTTCCTCTATCCCATTGGCTTCTGGACTTGCCTAGTTGAACCAGTTCCTAGTCCTCTATTAGCGAAGTGCCTTCCGCCTCTTTTCCACCTGCATCCCTTGCTTCTAGCATTCGCCCGTGCCGATGGCTCTCGCTACTTGTCCGTGCCGATGACCTCGGGTACTTGCGCCCGTGTCGATTACTTCCGATAACTCTCGCCCGTGTCAGTGGCTTCGTCCAACTCTCACCCGTGCCAATGGCTTCTGATAACTCTCGCCCGTGTCAATGGCTTCTGATAACTCTCGCCCGTGTCAATGGCTTCGTCTAATTCTCGCCCGTGCCAATGGCTTCTGATAACTCTCGCCCGTACCAATGGCTTCGTCTAACTCTCGCCCGAACTGTTTCTCCTTTTCCCCTTTGGCTGAACCAGGTGTTTTGGGGACGGGTCACGGGTCACCTGCTAACTCTTCTATTGGGAATTAGGCAGAAAAAGTACCAGTAGTTGTTGGTGCAGTGGGCACCAAAGTCGAACCGGTATTTTGATTATGGCAAAAGGCTCAATAGTTAAGGGTATATTTGTTATCTTACGAGCTCAATTAAGTGTGCAGAAATGCTAAAGTTGAGCGGAAGGTCTGCGACACCCGGTGGGAACCGAGGTGGTCGGGCAACGCCAGAGGGACTTCGGAGGAATCCGAGGTACTCGGGTGAAGACCGGAAGCGAGGCTACAAGGTAAGCTCGTGTGAAAGAGAAGCAAGGTCGTTAAGCGTAGATCCGACCCAATACCTCCAATGGAAGGTCTAGGTCGAGATCAGATGGTTAGAACCATCGTACTTTATATTTTAAGCTAACTTGTACTGCAGTCCAAAACCCTTTGACTACAGTCAACTGCTAGTCAAGTTCCAGCCTCGAGAAGAGCTCGAATTTCAAGGGGGTGAATTTGGACTTGACTCGTGTTTTGGTACAAAGGGTGATGTGGCATCAAGGTGGACATCCAAACCATCACCAAGCTTCCTTGTGGTGGACGCCCAAAATAAGGTGAGTTGGCACAAGGTGGTTGGATGAAACACCTCATCCTCAAGTTGGCGCCCAAGGAGGTTGGAGGTGGCACAAGGTGGTTGGATGAAACACCTCATCCTTGAGTTGGCGCACAAGGAGGTTGGAGGTGGCACAAGGTGGTTGGATGAAACACCTCATCCTTGAGTTGGCGCAAAGGATGTGGATGAACAAGTCTTGGGGGATAAGAACCTCACCTTGGACACTACCTATGTCTAAATTCATAGATCAATATCCATAAATAGACATGTTCAAGCCAAGCAAATCACAAGAATTCAAGAGCTCTCAACACGCCGTCGTAACGCCGCTACTACTACTCACATTTGCTACGACGAAGTGCCGCCGACAACGAAAGCTACATCTTCTACTTATAAGAGTTGTCGGTATATTTATTTAAGTTCTACTTCTTTAAATTGTCTTTGTGCTTTAATCGTAACAAGGAAAGGGGGAGTGTCCCTTTGCCTTGATTTCTTTTTGTAATCGTTGCTCCTACTTCCAACGAAGAGGAGTGGTTTTAGTGAATTGCCCTCCGTACGTGATCAAGGATCACTAGGGCCGTGGATTAGCAATCGAAAGATTGTGAACCACGTAAAAATATCTTGTCTACTTTATATTTCCGCTGTGTATTCTCTACTTTCTTTTTACTTATTGCAAAAGTTTTTAACGACACTGTATCGCTATTCACCCCCCCCCCTCTAGCGACACTTTCGATCCAACAATTGGTATCAGAGCCGGGGGCGCTAAGATTCGGTGAAACCACCAATCTAGCTTTGTTTTTCTTTTTTTTACAGATTTTTTATTTATTTATTTCTGTTTTCGTATAATTATTTCACTTGCTTATCTTCTCCTACATATAGAATTGCATTAGAGGCTTTAGGATCCGGATAAGGTTGTCCTTCGGGTTAGATCCCGAGTAAGGTTGTCCTCCGGAACTTCAACGACATTCGCATTTGATTGTTTATTTCTTTTTTCAAGTTACATTTTATATATCTTTTTTTTTCTCAAGACTACTAATCCAAGACGAAAGTCTTGGAATATTCTTTCCGTGTGTGTTTTGCAAGATTCTTTTCGTCGTTCTTCTTCTTGTTTTTAAATGGCCCATCTCGAAGGGTTTAGCACCGCCCGACCCCCGTTTTACAACGGTAATGACTTTCGTTATTGGAAGGGTCGGATGGAATGCTTTCTTAAAACCCAAATCGAGATGTGGATCGTAATCCAAACCGGTTTCACACTTCCTATTAATGAAGATGGTGAATCTTTGGGTTACGATCAATGGTCAAATTCCATGAAAAATCAAGTAGAAGCCGATGCCAAGGCAACTCAAATCTTGCAATGTGGGTTGTCCAAGGAAGAGCTCAACCGCGTCGGCCCCTTCATTAGTGCAAAGGACTTATGGACCAAGCTAGTGGAACTACACGAAGGCACCGACGACACGAAGGTATGTAAAAGAGATTTACTTTTAAATAAATTGTATAACTTGAAAATGCAGGAAAACGAGACCGCAACTCAACTACATGCTCGTATCCAAGACATCGTCAACCAACTCCATGCCATCGGACAAAAGGTCGAGAATCGCGACCTTATCGTATTCTCTTAACTCGTTTCCTAGGACCACCTTGTGGGCATCCATGGTCGATGCCTACAAGGTCTCCAAGGACCTTTCTAAAATTAGGTTAGACGAATTGTTTTCGGAACTTGAATTACATGAGCAAACTAACGTGGTCCAGGCCGAGAAGAGTATTGCGTTAGTTGCAGGTTCCAAGAAGAAGAAGCCCGCAAGCAAGCCACCCCCGAAGGAAGAAGATTTAGTCCGAATCGGAAGTAGACTCGAATAGAATCCGAACTAGTCAATCTAGTTCGAAGATGATCAAGAGACGAAAAACGACCAACAACTCAAGGTAAGCCTAAACCTAATTCAAATACTTCTAATTTTAGATGCTATGAGTGCAACAGGTTCGGTCACATCAAGTCCGAGTGCCCAAAGCTAAAGAATAAGGCATCAAAGACCAAGAAAGCGCTAAACGCTACTTGGGAGGAGTTGTCGGAGGAAGAAGACGATATCCAAGCTCTAATGGCCAAGCCGACCGAGCACGACTCGAAACCAAGAAGAGTCCGAGTCCGAATCCGATGATGAGCATCCATTCAAGACAAGCCACGGATCCGTATCCGGTTCAAAAGAATCATTAAGGGTAAGTCGGTCGTTACTTAATACTTTGTATGGTGCAATTAAATTTTTAAATAAGAAACTAGCTAAGTCCGAGTCCAAGGTCGAGACCCTAATTGAGGAGGTTAACCTTCTCAAACATGAGGTCTCCTAACCTCTTCGACTACTCAGTATTCAAGAGGAGGACTCAACTCTTGAAAAGCTTGAAGTTGAGAACTCCTTTGAAAACACAAGTCGAAGACCTTAGGAACACGTTGGAAAGGTTCACTTTGGGATCCAAGGGACTTGACCTCTTACTTGGATCACAAAGGGCCGTGTACAACAAGGCCGACTCGGGTTTAACTCAAATACAACCAATAAGTCATATATGTCTATAGTAAACCAACATAAGAAAAATGTCCAAGCATGGGTCCCTAAGACCACTTTGATTTCAACTTTAGGATCTAACATGTATTGGGTTCCCAAGGACCAAATTCACTATGTGAATAGACCCACTCGATTCAATGGTCCAGGGGGAGCCAATACAAAATGTATTTTTGTTAAGTCTTAGAAATTGCATGCTTAGTTTTTCCTTTATTTTTAGAATGGTTAGATAGGACTCATAACCAACTAAAATCCTGCAAAAGATTGAGCCTCGGGAGCCTCTTTTCAAAAATAAACCAACTAAAATCCTTTAAAAGATTGAGCCTCGGGGAGCCTCTTTTCAAAAATAACTAGTTAGACCAAGACGTAGTCTCAAGTAAGTCGAGTTATCAATTTCTTGAAATTAGCTTTGTCTAAGGAAGTGGTCGTTGTTCCGATCAAAGAAGGCCTCTGTGCCTCGCCACGACCTGGAAGCTAATCTCTTGAAAAGATTACTTGATGAGCTTATACTAAATCCGAATCTAACCTAATGTTGGTTAATTTAAATTCATTAAAATTAATCAAGTAAAATTGAAAGTCATCTCACAATAACACATAGGAATAACATGTTTTGATCATGTAGATATTGGTGAGATGATTTAGGTTTAAAAACTTACAAACAACCCTTTAGTAATTCCAATATCCGATCCAACTACCTTATGTGTAGGATCAATGGATGTTGGACAGTGGTTGCTCCCGACACATGACCGGGGATCAACTCAAATTTTCGAAGTTACGATTCAAACGACAAGGATCGGTAGCCTTCGGAAATAATGGCAAGCTCAAAATCATCGGATCAGGTGATATTGAGCTCAACTCTAACTTTACAATTCAAAATGTCTTATTAGTAGAAAACTTTCAATATAATTTACTTAGTGTAAGCCAATTGTGTGATAACAATTATAAGGTCATATTTCTAGAAAATGAATGCGTAATCAAAATAAATGCAACATCTAAAATAATACTTAAAGGAACTAGGAGTAGCAACATCTACACAATAAATTTACCCAACTCCTCAACCAAGTGTCTTATGACACAGCAAGAAGAGGAATCTTGGTTATGGCAATCAAGACTCGGACACTGCACCCAAGACTCATCCACAAGATGAGTCAGAGTGGCTTATAGGTTTGCCTAAACTAAACAACTTGGATAATAAAATATGTAATGCTTGTCAACAAGGTAAACAATCTAGGACACAACATCAATTAACTAATCAAGAACGAACCAAAAGTGTTCTTGAGCTCCTACACATGGATCTATTTGATTCACATGGAGCTAAGTCACTCAATGGTAGTCAATTTTGCTTAGTCATAATTGGCTGACTATTCTAGATTTACTTGGGTTAGGTTTATCAAACATAAAAATGATACCTAGACCAACTAATCAATCTTTGTAGGTTAATCGAAAATCAAAAGAACCTTAAGATTAAAAGACTTAGAAGCGATCATGGTGGTGAATTCGAAAACCACAGGTTTACAGATTGTGTAACCTAAACGGATACCACCATGAGTTTTCATGTCCTAGAACCCCACAACAAAATGGGTTAGTCGAACGAAAAATAGAACCCTACAAGAAGCCGCTTAGGACAATGTTAAACGAGTATAACCTACCCGATAGATTTTGGGCAAGAGGCCGTTAGTACGGCTTGCTATGTCCAAAATAGGATCCTTATGGTAAAGAGGCACCAAAAGACCTCAGACGAGATTTATCACGATAAAATACCGAACATCAAGTACTTTAGGTATTTGGATGCAAGGTACATATCTTAAACACTAAGGATTACCTAGGGAAATTCAAATCCAAAACCTCATCGGAACCTTTCTAGGATACTCAACCACCAAGAGAGCTTATAGGGTATACAATCACGACACTCTTAGAGTCGAAGAAACCATTAATATAGTTTTCGACGAAGGACACGAACCCGCTCAATCCTTAACAAAACCAACTAGCAAATCAACTTATAGCTTAACCCGACTGATCTTGAACTTGAATCTCGCCCTAACCCAAGTCATCCTATCGACCAAGTGATAGATGACTCTAACCCAAGTCAAACTAGAACTCACCCAAGTCATCCTATCGACCAAGTGATAGATGACCCTAACCCGAGTCACACTAAGACTCAAACAAATCATCCTATCAATCAAGTTATAGGTGATCCAAATTTAGGGTTCGAACTAGAGCTTCATATCGAAACCTTAGTCAAATCTCGTTAATTTCCAAAATCGAACCCAAAACTATTGAACAAGCACTTCTTGATCCCGATCGGATTATTGCTATGCAAGAAGAGCTAGCTCAATTCACTAGAAATGAAGTCCGGGAATTAGTACCACCACCTAAAGAAAAATCAATTATTGGAACAAGGTGGGTATTTCAAATAAACTTGATGATAAAGGTGAAGTAGTTAGAAATAAAGCTAGGTTAGTCGCAAAGGGTTTAGTCAAGTCGAAGGTTTAGATTACGATGAGACCTACGCCCGTAGCTGACTAGAGTCCATCCGAATGTTGTTAGCATATGCCGCACATCGAGGTTTTAAATTGTTTCAAATGGATGTCAAGTCAGCATTTTTGAATGGATACATTAAGGAAGAAGTTTACGCTACCAACCTCCGGATTCGAAAATCTAGATAAACTCGACCATGTCCTTAGACTTAAGAAAGCCCTATATGGACTCAAACAAGCCCCAAGAGCTTGGTACGAAATGCTTTCGATCTATCTTAAGTCCAAAGGATTCAACCAAGGTTTAGTCGACCCAACCTTATTCGTTAAAACCGTAGGAAAAGAAATCTTTATAGCCCAAATCTATGTAGATGATACAATTTTTGGAACTACCAACTCGATCCTGCTAAACGAATTCATCTCACTTATGGAAAGTGAATTTGAAATGAATTTAGTGGGAGAGTTAAGTTTTTTCTTAGGTTTACAAATTAAACAAACTAAAGATGGAATATATTTACATCAACAAAAATATACTAAGGACTTAATAAATCGATTTGGAATGCAAGATGCTAAAATAATCAATACACCTATGGCAACTAATGTTAATATAAACGAAGATGTAGAAGGAAAACCCGCTTGACCTAAAATACTATAGGAGCGAATAGGAAGTCTCCTATACTTAACCGCGAGCCGACCCGACATTTTATTCGCGGTAAGTATGTGCGCAAGGTTACAAACCTGCGCAAGGAGTCTCACCTAACCCTAGTCAAGCGTATCCTTAGATATCTAAAGGGCACGCTAAACGTAGGTATTTGGTACCCTAGATCTACCGAGTTTAATCTAATCGGCTACTCCGACCGACTATGCGGTAGTAAACTCGATAGAAAGAGCACGAGTGGTTGTTGTCAAATCCTACCGAGTCTAGTAAGTTAGTGCAGAGGAAGCGATTGCGTTGCCTTATCTACCACCGGGAATACGCTTGCGATGGGTGAGTGTGTCTCTCACTCTGTGGATGAAGCACACTCTCCAAGACTTTAGCTTAATCTTTAACAACATTAAAACCTACATAGATAACATTAGTTCAATTAACTTAACTAAAAATCCAATATGTCATTCTAGGACAAAACATATAGAAGTTAAACACCACTTCATTAGGGAACATGTAACTAATGGAACTATACAACTAGAGTATGTTGAGTCCAAATCAAACCTAGCGGACATCTTCACCAAACCACTACCCGAAGCCGAATTTAGTTTATTAAGTCGATAGTTAGTTATTTGCGTAATAGAGTAGGAATTAAATTTCTCTATATATGTACTATATTTTTGCTTCTTTTTATTAAATTATCCTAAGTATTAACTAAGAAATCATATAACTATAGATTTAACTAGCAAAAACATATCACAACACAAATCACTAATGTGTTTGTGTACTTAGCCAATGAGACGGGCGTGAGATGTTAGGACCTTACCCCGGTTCCAGATGTAGATTTAGTGCATCGACATGAACCATGGAGTATAATTATTTAAAATTAATCAACTCCTTCAAGACTTATTGATCATTCTATATCAATCAAGTCCAACCGGAGTTGTACATTTTAGATGAACATATTTTCAAGCTTATTATTATTTAAAAATATATATATATATATATATATATATATATTTATATTGGGAACTTGCTTGGACTTACAAACCTTAAAATATATTTACAAACTTTTTGAGTTAAGGCAAAAGGGGGAGAAAGTCACAAAAGTAAGGAAGAAAGTAAACAAAATTATTACCTTTTATATTAAGTAATTCCGTTTACTTAAGCAACTATTAAGGGGGAGTAAAAATTATTTTTCAAGAACTCACCTTCGGTCAAGGGGGAGGTTACCTCAAAGGGGAGAACTTGAAACAATAATATTTCTCACTCATGCTTAATCTTTATGCTAGCTCACTCATGCTTAATCTTTATGCTAGCTCATTCATACTTAATCATTATGCTAGCTCATTCATATTTAATCATTATGCTAGCTCATTCATATTTAATCTTTATGCTAGCTCATTCATATTTAATCTTTATGCTAGCTCATTCATGCTTAATCATTATGCTAGCTCATTCATATTTAATCTTTATGCTAGCTCATTCATGCTTAATCATTATGCTAGCTTACTGTTATGCTTAAATTTTCCTTAACTTTTGTGTCGGTTTGCCATGAATCAAAAAGGGGGAGATTGTTGGTGCAGTGGGCACCAAAGTCGAACCGGTATTTTGATTATGGCAAAAGGCTCAATAGTTAAGGGTATATTTGTTATCTTACGAGCTCAATTAAGTGTGCAGAAATGCTAAAGTTGAGCGGAAGGTCTGCGACACCCGGTGGGAACCGAGGTGGTCGGGCAACGCCAGAGGGACTTCGGAGGAAGCCGAGGTACTCCGGTGAAGACCGGAAGCGAGGCTACAAGGTAAGCTCGTGTGAAAGCGAAGCAAGGTCGTTAAGCGTAGATCCGACCCAATACCTCCAATGGAAGGTCTAGGTCGAGATCAAATGGTTAGAACCATCGTACTTTATATTTTAAGCTAACTTGTACTGCAGTCCAAAACCCTTTGACTACAGTCAACTGCTAGTCAAGTTCCAGCCTCGAGAAGAGCTCGAATTTCAAGGGGGTGAATTTGGACTTGACTCGTGTTTTGGTACAAAGGGTGATGTGGCATCAAGGTGGACATCCAAACCATCACCAAGCTTCCTTGTGGTGGACGCCCAAAATAAGGTGAGTTGGCACAAGGTGGTTGGATGAAACACCTCATCCTCAAGTTGGCGCCCAAGGAGGTTGGAGGTGGCACAAGGTGGTTGGATGAAACACCTCATCCTTGAGTTGGCGCACAAGGAGGTTGGAGGTGGCACAAGGTGGTTGGATGAAACACCTCATCCTTGAGTTGGCGCAAAGGATGTGGATGAACAAGTCTTGGGGGATAAGAACCTCACCTTGGACACTACCTATGTCTAAATTCATAGATCAATATCCATAAATAGACATGTTCAAGCCAAGCAAATCACAAGAATTCAAGAGCTCTCAACACGCCGTCGTAACGCCGCTACTACTACTCACATTTGCTACGACGAAGTGCCGCCGACAACGAAAGCTACATCTTCTACTTATAAGAGTTGTCGGTATATTTATTTAAGTTCTACTTCTTTAAATTGTCTTTGTGCTTTAATCGTAACAAGGAAAGGGGGAGTGTCCCTTTGCCTTGATTTCTTTTTGTAATCGTTGCTCCTACTTCCAACGAAGAGGAGTGGTTTTAGTGAATTGCCCTCCGTACGTGATCAAGGATCACTAGGGCCGTGGATTAGCAATCGAAAGATTGTGAACCACGTAAAAATATCTTGTCTACTTTATATTTCCGCTGTGCATTCTCTACTTGCTTTTTACTTATTGCAAAAGTTTTTAACGACACCGTATCGCTATTCACCCCCCCCCCCTCTAGCGACACTTTCGATCCAACAGTAGTATCATATATATTTCCTTATATGTCATAACTATTTATGGAAATAAAATATGTTTAAGATTTGATTCTCCAAATCAAATCATAATTAAATTAGGAAACAAATTTCCAAATCTAATCACATATTTTATTTATGGAATTATTTGATTAAGGAAAATCTATTTAGGAAACCAATTTCCTAAATCATTAAAACTACTTATGGAAATAAAATATTTTAAGATTTGATTTCCCAAATCAAATCAAGATTAAATTAGGAAATAAATTTCCAAAATCTAATCAAATATTTTATTTATGAAAAATATCAATTTCCATAAATACTTCCAACTTTCCAAAAGTGGAAGATTTCCATAAATACTTCTAGACTTTCCAAAATTGAAAAATTTCCATAAATACTTCAAAATTTCCAAAATTAGAAAATTTCCAGAAATAACATTATGACTATCGCAAAACCATTTTACGATTATGACGAAACACAACCTGGGCTCTGATACCACTGTTGGGTTTCCGGCACCGCGGCGTGTGTGTGTTCGATCATGTTTCGTAAACATGAACACATCGGAAGCAATAAAAATAATAAATCTACATTTATTACAACACACACAACACACGCATGCATATTACAACAAGTGTAGACATAACCGTAAATTTAAATTTGCAATAAAAGGAAATTTATCTACGTTATACCTTTCGTATGATGTGTAGCGGGAACGGCATCAACCGGAACGATCCTCGCTAGAATCATCTCTATCTGTATCCACGCTGAGTTCCTCGGGATGACTTCGCTAAGCCACGAGCTTCGTCTTCGTACGGGTTACTAGCCTCGTGTTGAAGACGACGTGATCGAGAGATGATCACGATCCGAATCCAAATTCGGATCCTAATACGAGTTCTCAAAACTCGCTTCTCCGGAGAGGTATTCGTCAACCAATTGACGAATCCTTCATCCTCCACCTCAGAGGATTACCGGAGATCGAATCCCCGGTAAGTTAGCCGCTGTCGGAGCTCTAACCGTCGTCCAAACAACGCTCTGACGAGAGGAGAACAAGCTGTCCAGAAAACTGGACAGCTTTAGTGGAGGTGATAGGCGCCGGCCAACCAAGGGAGATAGAGCTCACCTTGATGCCAAACTTGAAGGAGATCACCGGAGCACTAACCGGAAGCAGCTCGACGCCGGCGAGGGGGAAGGAAGCAGCCTTCTGGACGCCGGTTGGAGGAGCTTTGGGCGGCGGCAATAGGTTGGCGCCAAGAGCTCCAAGGAGGAGGTGGGCGGCAACCTTAGGGCTAGGGGTTTTTGGATTAGGGCTTAAACCATCCCTTAAGCCCTCTTTTATAGAGAACTAATTCTCTTAATGGTTATTGGATCATAACCATTAGGCCCGTTAACCCGCTCCATTAAGATAAGTTAAAATAAACCAAACCATGATGGTTTATTTTAAGTTAAAACGAACCGAACCAACTTTTGGTTCATTCGTTTAAAATAAACCAAACCCTTTGGTTTATTCTCCTCCATTGGATCAGAACCAAACCATTTTGGTTAATCCATTACGTCTTCATAAGACTCGGCCCATCCACGCTTCCATTGCGACTGAAACAATTTCATGCTCGCTTTATGTTTGGTCCAACCAAACCTTGTTTCTCTCGGTCTGAGAATCTCATTCTCAAGCTCGTTTTAAATCCTTTGGATTACGCTCGTTGTGCGTGTGACCAAATAGGTTCACGGTTTATGTTGGCCGTCTATAATTAACCATTAATTATAGAATGATCATGAGTGACACCTAGTAGTACATCATGATCCCCAATTAACCAAAAAGATCAACGGTTGATCCAGAACTATTTCTGAAACCCTTCAGCAGCTCGAATGAATCGTGCCCCATTCCCTTCACTCATCTTATACCCACTTGGTTCAGGACATGGTCTATAGTGTCGATCCCACTAGGTCGACTCACGCCACACCTAGCCCAAGTATCATTTCCTCGTCCCACGGATTCTAGTTACTCCACATGTATCGAAGAGTACCTTACTCTAAACATGTAATGCTTTGGCCAAAGACTTTAGTAACAATCCGACGAGAGGCCATGGGTATACATCTCCTCGCAAGGAGTGGTGAATCCTTTATAGGCTATTCAAACACCTTCGATCACTTCGACTTATACCCAATCATCCCGGGTCCACATCTCCTTAGAGATGCTTGCTTAAGATGTCAAAGCATAAGTCTCTATGATCAAGATGACTTGAATACCGCAAGTCAAAGGAACATCGCACTTAATCCATAGTAAGAACTTCATTGACATATCTATATACGCAGAGAACCATATAAAGTCTTACGGCTGGTCACTCCAATGAACTAGTTACCATAACTAGCATCCACGATTAACTCCAGACATCACTATGTCTCTAGCCAGTGAGAATCAGCTGCTTGGATACACCAAGGAGTATACCTCGTGCTAGTCACGACAGAATTGATGGTGTCCAAATCCATCAATTCATCGACTAGGGATAATTCCGATACATCACAATTACACATGTAGAGATACTCACTAGTTGTGATCCAATCACAAATTCTCTCATGTTGTAAATCGTATCGTGGACATTCAGTAAATGAGTTTAAGATCCAATCAAATACATAAAACATGTATACTCAAATAGTGAATCTTCATTTATCATATAAATGGTTCATACATAAGGTGATTGCCTTAGGACATCTCTCATATATTACTAACAAGCCTCATCTCCTGTAACTGTGGATAGAAGGGTGCGATAGAATTGGAAACGATTCATCGCAGGGATTGATTCGGCATCCTCGTACCGCCTATCCCATCCTTGTAAGGCAGAGATAGCTCCCGATAGATGCGAAGGCTCATTGGGGGAGTGTATGATGTCCCTTCCACAAGGCCATAGTTAGAAGTTTAGACATTGCTCAATTGGTAGCATGTTTTGCGACACACAAGTGAAACTGAAATCCTAGAATCCCTTCCAAAGACTCGCAGCAAGCCTTTTCTTCTTCCGTGTGAGACCGTACTAAGTTAGGACCGTCGACAACCCTCCCAATCACAAACATTAGATTTGACTTTCAAACAATAGCATCCACCGAATAGATCGGTACTCAAATCTCAATCCCTATGGGATCGATAATCTTTTTATTACTTGACGACATTCGTGCACTTGCAGAAGTTGAGCGCGAGCCCGCGCTTCGAGTCCTCGATAGTCTCCGTCGCAAGATTTGAGGTCACGTTTGCATGCATCATTTTTGTTTTAATTTTTAGAATGGCTAGATAGGGTAAATAACTTGTCAATCTTACCAACATAGTACTAGGACACGGCGAGATGATAGTACGTTAGGGAAACAAAGTCTTGTGCGTCCGAACTAGAGAAGGTGTATCTAGCTTGGTGCACTCGACTAAGTTGAACTAGCTGAAGCTACCTCGCCATATCCTTAACTAGTAAGACCAGAAAGTAATCTTATGTGACTCAAGTAATCAATTTCTTGAATTTTGCTTTGTCTAAGGAAGTGGTCGTTGTTCCGATCAAAGAAGGCCTCTGTGCCTCACCACGACCTAGAAGCCAACTTCTCGATAAAGTTACTTGACGAGCTTAGGGTTAAATCCGAATCTAACCCAAGGTTGATTAGTTTCAATTCACTAAATCTAAACAAGTAAAATCGAAGTCATCTCACAAGGCACATAAGGATAACATGCTTGATCATGTAGAAAGGGTGAGATGATTTATAAGTTTAATAAACTTCAACCAACCTTTAAAATTCCAATATCCGATCCAACTACTATATGTGTAGGATCAATGGATGTTGGATAGTGGGTGCTCCCGACACATGACCAGAGATCGACTGAAATTTTCAAAGCTTAGATTCAAAAGTCAAAGATTGGTAGCTTTAGGAAACAACGACAAGCTCAAAATCATTAGATCAGGTGATATTAAGCTAAACTCAAACTTTACAATTTGAAATGTTTTATTAGTCAAAAATTTTGAGTATAATTTACTTAGTGTAAGCCAATTTGTGACAACAACTATAAGGTTATATTCTTAGAAAATGAATGCTTAATTAAAACTAATGAAACCTCTAAGACAATACTTAAAGAAACTAGGAATAGCAATATCTACACAATTAATTTACCCAACTCCTCATCCAAGTGTATAATGACACGACAAGAGGAATCTTTGTTGTGGCACCGACGACTCGGCCATTCACACCCAAGACTCATTCACAAGGTGAGTCAGAGTGGTTTAGTCAGAGGTTTTCCCAACCTTAACAATTTGGATAATAAAATCTATAATGCTTGTCAACAAGGTAAACACACTAGGGCACAACATCAACTAACTAACCAATATCGAACTAAAAATATACTTGAACTCAACACTTGGACCTATTCAAATCTCATGAAGCTAGGTCACTAAATGGGAGTAAATTTTGCTTAGTCATAATTGACGACTACTCTAGGTTCACTTGGGTTAG
This sequence comes from Wurfbainia villosa, assembly GCA_025175895.1. Classification (NCBI taxonomy): domain Eukaryota; kingdom Viridiplantae; phylum Streptophyta; class Magnoliopsida; order Zingiberales; family Zingiberaceae; genus Wurfbainia; species Wurfbainia villosa. The sequence goes on from CM045989.1 coordinate 93,529,785, forward strand.
GTTCCTTAAACACAAAAGTGATACCTTAGAAAAACTTACCAACTTATGTAAATTAATAGAAAACGAAAAGAACCTTACGATTAAAAGACATAGAAGCGATCATGGTGGTGAATTCGAAAACCATAGGTTCACCGACTTCTGTAACCTAAATGGATACTACCATGAGTCCTCTTGTTCTAGAACCCCACAACAAAATGGTCTAGGTGAGTGAAAGAATAGAACCTTACAAGAAGCCACTAGAACCATGTTAAACGAGTACAGCCTACCCGATAGATTTTGGGCAGAAGTCGTTAGTACAACTTATTATGTCCAAAATAGAATCCTACTAGTCAAGAGGCACCTTAAGATCTCATATGAAATCTACCATGATAAAGTACTTAACATTAAGTACTTTAGGGTATTTGGATGTATGGTACATATGCTAAATACTAAAGACTACTTAGGCAAATTCACCTCTAAAACAAATAGCGGAATATTCCTAGGATACTCAACCATAAGTAGAGCCTATAGAGTCTAAAATAATGAAACCCTAAAAATAAAAGAAACTGTTAATGTAGTATTTGATGAAGGAGATAAAACCACAAAATCCGTAGTATAACCAATTGATGAACCGATTAATACTAGACCCGAATCTGACCATGAAAATGAGTCTAGTATAAATCCTAATCTGATTCTGAATAGATTACAATCGAATCATCCTATTGATCAAGTGATAGGTGATCCCAACCTAGGAGTTCGAACTTGAACATCATACAGAAACCTTAGTCAAATCTCTTTAATCTCGAAAATCGAACCCAAATCAATTGAACAAGCTCTTCTTGATCCCGATTGGATTATTGCTATGCAAGAAGAGCTAGATCAATTCACTAGGAACGAAGTTTGGGAATTAGTACCACCACCTAAAGATAAATCGATTATTGGAACAAGGTGGGTATTCTGGAACAAACTCGATGACAAAGGTGAAGTAGTTAGAAATAAAGCAAGACTAGTCACTAAAGGTTTTAGTCAAGTAGAGGGGTTAGATTATGACAAAACCTATGCCCCCGTAGCTAGACTAGAATCGATCAGAATATTATTAGCCTATGCTGCACATCGAGGATTTAAACTATTTCAAATGAATGTGAAATCAACTTTCTTAAATGGAATTATCAAGGAAGAAGTCTATGTTAGTCAACCCCCAAATTCGAAAGCTTAGACAAACCTGACCATGTTTTTAAACTTAAGAAAGCCTTGTATGGACTAAGACAAGCTTCTAGAGCTTGGTATGAAAGGCTTTCTATTTACCACAAGTCTAAATGGTTTAGCCAAGGCCTAGTCGACCCAACCCTTTGTTGGGATGTATACTGAAAAGTCTCTTTTGTATGAACATCTTTATTTTTGAAATAAGAATCACATGATCATTGTTTGCATATTTATGGTTATGCATATTGTCTAATACATTACATTGTAGATAACATGGTGTGTAGTGTCACACGATAGACCATGTTATCAGCTCCTTGTAAAGTATAAGTAAAGGCTCACAACCGAGATGACTTTGGACAAACTATTGGTATGGTTGTAGTGTGATTTGGTATTGGTTTGTCTTGACCATTGTAGAAGTGATTCGATTCATTGCTGACTACATAATTGAATCGGACCTCAGATATTATATTGTACATGCTCTTAATCCCGATATAATAACGGGCACATATACTTAGTATTCATTTCTTTGATTTACCAATGGGCGAGATTTATAGATTAAATCGATAGGCTCAGTAAGTTGGGAAATGATATTATTTATATGGTGTGTTGTTGATTATAGGAGGAAACTGTGTCCTATATATTAAGATGATGATGTCCCATTGAGGAGCTCATAAGGTTCATCATGTAAACTCTGCAGGTGGACTTGGTCCGACATGATGATAAGGTTGAGTGTTACTACTCATGGAGTTAGATGTTAATTAATTAATTATCAGTAAATTAATTAATCGACGGACATTTGAGATCTTAAACACGGGAAGAAAATATACAAATAATATATGGAGCCCATATTAACTTATGGGGGTTGGTGAGGTAGATCAATGATAATCCTCTAGTGGATTGGATCATCATTAATGGATCGAACTTTATGTGGGCTTGATCCATTGGGTGGCCAAGATCCAAATCCTCCTCATGGTCCCTATTGTAGCCTATTAAAACCTCATGGAGCCTAGATCCAATGGTTGAAAACAAAACTCTAGATCTGACGGTGGAGATTAAATCCCTAGATCCGACGGTTGAGATTAAATCCCTAGAACCGACGCTGGAGATTAAAAGGAGGCTTAAGCCTAGCTCTATAAAAAGGGGCTTAAGGGTTGGCATGGAAATTAATCAGAAGCAAGATAGGATTAGGGTTGGGTAGCAAGGAGCTTGGAGGCTAGGGTTTTGGAGTTTGGTTTGGGCGGCCACAATTAAGGAAATATTTTTCTTTATTCTCTTCTTCCTCAAGGTGGTCGACGCCCATCATCTTCTCCTCTCCTTTGGCTGGCGTCCAAAGCTCCTCCTTCTCTTCTCCTTGGCCGGAGGAAACAAAGCGTAGGGTCTTCCCTTGAAGCTCTTGGCCGGTGTCCAATTCTCCTTGTTCTTCTTCTTGACCGGCGGCAAGCACCAAGCTTGGAGCTTGGTGGTTGGTTGAAAGAAGAAGAAGTGTTTTGTTTCTAAACTTCCTCTTGGTTGGAGCAAGCAAGGAAGGAAGATTGGTGATCTAGGAGCTTCGACTTTTGGAAGATCGTCGCCCACACGACGTCCAAAAGGAGGAAGGACATACAATAGAAGATCGAGAGGTATAATGCTTGTCTATTTTCTTTTGTAACATGTCTATAATTGTTTTTCAATCATATACATGTTGTGTATTCTGTTTTTATGGTTAAATATACTTGGACCCTGAATACAAACACAAATATCGACGATCCGTACATCGTCTATTCCACGGCTAATTGTAGAATAGAGGTTGGTTGCTTGAACAACAAATTTGTTTAAGTGATCACTCTAATTGAATAGCACGACGATGAAATGGTAGCTTGGGTAATCCCTCTTGTCAAGGATACATTTTTTATCCGGGGACATAGAAGGGATCGCCATGAACAAGCGACTGAGTTGAAGTGGGAAGCGAAGTTTCCCTACCTTCAAGTGGTATCAGAGCCACGATTTCTCATTTTGTGTGTTTAGAATTTCGTTACTTTTATGCACTTTTCATATATTATATGTGTCGGATAATAGTAGGATGTGCGTAGGTTAACTTTTTGGTTGCAGGCATGGGATCCAACTATTATGGCCATATGTGTGTATGTGATTGTATGTGTGTAATTGTATACGAGGCTAGTATTTAATTTTTGTAATTAGATACGACATTGTTTAGCCACTCCTTTTATTTTAGTTTACTTTCGATCTAGATTTCATGTACACTCCCTCGTGGAGTATAGGATCGATGGATGTAAATTAAAATAGTTTTTTTCGGCTCGGATCTCCGGATGGCTTGTACATGGTGTAGGGAGGATCGGACGAGATGACGATACGACGGGAGACATATTGAAGACAAAAGCCATAATAGTTGGAAAATATTTATTTTTCATATTTATTGCTTATTGTTTGATATGCATGTCGTAGGCTAGAAAATTCCTCAATTTTAAATTACTAAGTGGGAGAGGGATATTTTTATAAATTCCCACGACCTCCATTAAGATTTGACAAGTCATGCAAACAAACTTGCACGTCGGCTCTAAGCACCTTCCTCCCCATCGGATGAGTTTGTTTGCGGATCACAAAGTCGAATATGGTTATAGAAAATTATTAAGGAGCGTGTGTACTTCCCCATCGGAAGGCACATAACCCAAGATAATTACCTTGGTACCGAGTATTGGTGAACACTTAGATACAAATATAAGTATCCTCTCCATCGGAGTCACTGCTTTTATTTGTAGGGCCAAAGAGGAACCAACTATTAATTTTACTTGTCAAAAAGTTAGGTTGACAAGATAGTAAAATTAATGGGTAAAACCTCCTCTTACAAATGTAGAATTCATATACGTCCACACTATCGTGGCATACGATATTCTCAGTGTTTTGAGGTGTTGGTTGATTTTAAAATTTTATTGTTTGAGGAATCAATAATATTTTGAAATCTAATGTTTTGATCTATGTGATTCTTATTTTTTCTTTCAAAATGACTTTCAACCCGCTTGCTGTGATACTGAAAGAAAATAAACATACTGGACCCAACTATGTTGATTGGAAGAGGAATCTTGACATTGTCTTAATTGCTAAGGAATACAAATATGTACTCCTCGAAGAGTGCCCTCCTAAGCCTGCAGATGATTCTGGGAAAAAGGAGAAGGAGAGTTATAAGAAGTGGATCAAGGCTGATGACATGACGCGGTGTTACATTTTGGCATCTATGTCCAATGTACTGCAACATCAGCATCAACCATCCCCAAAAACCAACGTCTAGTACCCTTTCAGGGATATCAAAGATCGTAAGTTCCTAGTTTTTGTTAGTTTCTTATTCTTCTTATTTATTTTTGTTTATTTCTTATTATTTCCCACATTACTAATCCAAGACCAAGTCTTGGAATTCCTTTGGTTTTTATTCATGTTTTGCAAGATATTTAATGGCCCACATTGAGGGGTACATCACCACCCGACCTCCGTTCTTTAATGGAGATGATTTCCATTATTGGAAAGGTCGGATGGAGTGTTTTCTAAAAACACAAGTCGAGACTTGGATAATCATCCAAATCGGCTTTTCTCTACCCACCAATGATCAAGGCGAGCCCTTGGACTTCAACAAGTGTACCAATGTAACCAAGAGGCAAATTGAAGCCGATGCAAAGGCGACCCAAATGTTGCAGTGCGGTTTGTCCAAAGAGGAGCTCAACCGCATTGGACCCTTTATCAGCGCAAAGGACCTATGGAACAAATTAATTAAGCTACATGAAGGAACGTCCGATGCTAAGGTATGTAAACGTGACCTTCTTTTCAATAAGTTGTATAACCTTAAGATGCAGGAACACGAGACGGCGACGCAACTACACGGCCGCGTCCAGTACATTGTCAATGATCTGCACACCATCGGACACAAGGTAAAAAACCATGACCTCCTAAGGTACGTTCTTAATTCATTTCCTAGGACTACCTTATGGGCATCCATGGTCGATGCCTACAAGGTCTCTAAGGACCTTTCGAAGCTTAGGTTAGACGAATTATTTTCTTAGTTTGAACTTCACGAGCAGACTAACGTGGTTTGGGCCGAGAGAGGTATTGCTCTACTTGCAGGACAAAGAAGCAAGCCACCTACCAGGCAAGAAGATGGACTCGAACTTGAAGACGAATCAGAGTCCGAATCTGAAGAGATGGAGGCAATAGTGAACGCAGTGCTGAAGATCATTCGGAGGGAAAGGAGGCTACTAAAGAACCAAAAGAGGGCACAATTCAAATCAAATCAAAAGAAGGCTTTCCATGCAACTTGGGACAACAAAGAAGACATAGCTTACATGGCAAGACCGGAGGAGTCTGAGTCAAAATCCGAAGTCGAGTCCAACTACAACTCCGACTCCGACCCCGAAGACTACTTCGAGTGGAAACTCAAAGCCGGACCAAAAGGGAAAGTCAAGGTTAGCTGCTCTTTAATTAGTACACTTTACCTTACAATTAAAATGGTTATGAGGAAATTAACCAAGTCTGAGTCTAGGGTTGAGTCGTTACTTGTGGAGGTTGAAACTCTCAAGCAAGAGGTTACTTTAACCTCTTCAACTAGTCAAGTTCAAGAGGGAATCTCAGCCCAAGTTGAAAAACATGAGGAGGAGAATTCTCTCTTGAAAGATCGAGTTCAAGAGGTCGAGGCTAGGTTGAAAATGTTCACGTTGGGATCTAAGAATCTTAACCGACTACTTGGAACCCAAAGAGTTGTGTACAACAAAGCCGGAATCGGATTTAGTCCAAAGACTACGAATAGATCATATATGTCTATCGTAAATCATAGTAATCAAAGAGTCCAAACATGGGTCCCAAAGGTTTTATTGAACTCACATATAAGAACTAATAAGTATTGGATTCCCCAGGATCAAGTTTATTATTTGAATAGACCATATTGGTTAAATGGTCCAGGGGGAGCTAACACTAAAATAGTATACCTGCTTACTTAACAAAACCATTGCATATTTTATTTTAATTTTTAGAATGGCTAGATAGGGAAAATAGTTAGTCAACTCTTGACAACATAGTATCAGGACGCGGTGAGATGATAGTACGTTAGGGAAACAAAGTCTCGTGTATTCGAACTAGATAAGGCGTATCTAGCTTGGTGCACTTGACCAAGTGGAACTAGCTGAAGCTACCTCACCGTATCCTAAACTAGTTAGACTAGGAAGTAACCCTAAGTGACTTAAGTGATATTTTCTTGAATTTGGCTTTCTCTAAGGAAGTGGTCATTGTTCCGATCAAAGAAGGCCCCTGTGCCTCGCCATGACCTGGAAGTCAGTTTCTCGAAAAGTTACTTAACGATCTAAAGGTTAAATCCGAATCTAACCCAAGGTTGACTATCTTTAATCAATTTCAAATCATCTCACAAAACATAAGGTGAACAAATTCTGAGACACATAGAATGGGTGAGATGTTAAGGATAATTGAAATATACTTAAAATAACTTTTTCAAAATACTACTTATTTTCTCAACTATTGTACTTAACGACTAGTTACAACTCTTTAGGCCAAAGTTTAGCGCCCCCTACATCTCTTATACTTCATATATTTGACTAAGGGGGGGAGCAAACTAACCCTAAGGGTTATATTACAAACCTTTAGATTATTGGTGCAGAGGGATACACCTCGAACCAATCTATCTAACTATTGCTTGACGCATGCTTGGACTCATAGTTGATTTATCTCGATGCATGCATATACGATATTATTTTTTAAACCCCTATTTTATACAAAAAACCCAATATTTTTTTTTGTTTATGGAAAAAGGGGGAGAAGAGCGAAAGTTAAGGGGGAGCTTTTGGAAATGACATTCATCATTTACTATACTTGTTTTATGCTTTAATTTCCCTTAACTTTGTGTTGGTTTGCCATAGATCAAAAAGGGGAGATTGTTGGTGCAGGGGCACCAAATAATCGAACCAGTATTTAGATTATGACAAAGACACAAAGTTAAGTTTACATCGTTGTCTCATGAGCTAAATCAAGTGTGCATAAAGGCGAAGCTAAGCCGAAGGTTAGCGACAGCTGTGGTGCTTGGGCAACACCGAGGGAACTTCGTGGGAGTTGAAGAACCTAAGTGGAAGACTGAAAGCAAAGCGACAGATCTTAAAGGACCAGAGGTAAGCTCATGTGAGTGAGAGATGGTAAGGTAGTGTCCTCTGTACGAGGACTGTTGGACTTTCAGAGCCACAAAAACCGCTTTTTGCATTGCGGAAACCCCGGAAATCCGGCCATGGATCCGTGCGAAGATATATTAAAACTAAAAACATGTATGTGTTTACTAAAACCCTAGATCTATCTTAGATCTAGAAGGTGAGAATGTTACCCTCGATGTGACGCCCTTCGCAAATCCCACTCGTCCAAATAGCTTGTCGAAACTCTAGAGTGTCAAGTGTACACTCCTCTATTGGTATCCACACAAGTAATAGGTGGAGAAAACACACCCTTGAGTGTGCTAGCACTCTTTGGATGGTTCAGCCAAGGAGAGGGATGGGAGAGCAAGATTGAGAGGAAAATGATCCAAGGAAAAAGATGAAGTTGTTGTGTAACTCACAAAATGAATTCCCCCATCAAATGGAGTAAAATGGCCGGCCACCATAAGTCTTGTAGGGGGGGGGGGGGGGGGTTACATGCATGCATGTAACTCCAAGAGCCAATGTCTCTTGGTCTCCCTCATGAGGTGGCACCACATGATAGGTCCATGATGATGTGGAGCATCATCATGACATGGCATTTGGTCAAGTCAAACTTGACCTTTCATCATCTCTCTCAAGTCAAGTAAAACTTGATTTCTTATATTCCATGGTTGATCAAATCTAACCACTTGACTCAAGTCAATTTGATTTAATGAATCTCTATTCATTAATTTAAATTGACTTAATGAATCAAATCTAAATTATACTCATTCAACACTTGAATCAACTTGAGTCTAACTCAATTAGTCTAATTTAGATTACTCTTAATCCAATTTGGTTCATCCCATGAACCTAATCCTCATGGTTCATCATATGAACCTAATCTCCATCTAATTTCCCTTATGTGTGTGATCCTATAGGTTCTTGTAACGTTGGCAATGCCCCTAAACCGATTTAGGAACATAAGCAATGAGCGGTATCTAGCAACACATCATTGCTACCCAAGTTACAAGAATGTTGAGCTCCAACATCACCTTTGTGAATACTAATTGTGACTCTCACAATATGTGACAATGTCCCTCTATCCTTGACATCTAGATTGACCAATTGAGGCATAGATCGTGTCATCCTCGGTACAATCTATATCTTGAACTCCAAGTAGACTCACTCTAATCAAATGAGCTAAATATCTCATATTGACTCATTTGGGCATGACCATGCACTTCGTGGTCTCACTCTATCAAGAATATCGAAGTCACTTCCGTCATATACGAGGGATAGATCCCATCTACATTACTCATATCCCTCCGCATAATTTGTAACATACCTAGTAATCGCCTTTATAGTCCACCCATTTATGGGTGACGTTTAACGAAGCCAAAGTATGCAACTCCTTATGTAGGGAACCATGATGACTTCAGGTTTGAGGACTAATAGTCATACTAATAGCCACATGAGAAAGTATATGACACTCATATAATGATCCATGATACTTTCTCAATCTGGGTCATTCAGTATATATTCTCTAATGTATACCCATGTGTCAACTTGATATCTCATATCCATGACTTGCGAGATCAAGTCATCATGTTGACCTACATGCTAGTCTCTACGCATTAACATTGTCCCTGAATGTTAATACTTGACTAGGAATGATTAAGAGTAATGTTCTCTATATCATCTCATTATCGATTCAACCAATCGATTGATATAGATAAGAACCTACTACTCAAGGACGTTATTATACTTAGTTATTTGGCACCAATACAAGTAAATATAATAACCATGCCTTTATAATTAGGAATATGATACAATAAAGTCCATACAACAATCATCACATTATTGGCTCTAGGGCTTTCACTAACAATCTCCCGCTAGCACTAGTGTCAATCACCGTAGTATCTAATACCCAATGACCTAGTGTGACCATCATGCTTTTTCTGTGCCAAAGCCTTGGTCAAGGGATCTGCGATGTTAGCCTCTGTGGGTACTCTGCAAATCTTCACATCTCCTCTATCGATAATCTCTCGAATGAGATGGAAGCGCCGTAGTATATGTTTGGTCTGTTGGTGTGAGCGAGGTTCCTTAGCCTATGCAATTGCTCCATTATTGTCGCAATAGAGCTCTATAGGATCTGCAATGCTAGGAACCACCCCAAGCTCAGTAATGAACTTGCGGATCCAAACTGCCTCCTTTGCTGCCTCAGATGCAGCGATATACTCAGCTTCTATTTTAGAATCAGCAATTGTGTTCTGCTTCGAACTCTTCCAGCTCACAGTGGCACCATTCAAGCAAAACACGAACCCTGACTGCGATCTTTAATCATCCTGGTCAGTTTAGAAGCTGACATCGCTGTAACCCTTTACAGCTAGCTCCTCATCGCCTCCAAATATCAAGAAATATTCTTTAGTCCTTCTCAAGTACTTAAGAATAATCTTGGCTGCTATCCAGTGACGCTCACCTGAATCTGACTGGTATCTACTCGTCATGCTCAAAGCATACGAGACATCAGGATGAGTACACAGCATGGCGTACATGATAGATCCTATAGCAGATGCATAAGGGATCTTATTCATGCGGTCTCTCTCCTCTCTAGAAGAGGGACTCTGAGTCTTTAAAAGACTCACACCATGTGACATCGGCAGAAGTCCCTTCTTAGAATTCTACATGGCAAACCGTAGTAATACCATGTCAATGTATGTACTCTGACTTAGGCCAAGCAATCTCTTAGATCTATCTCTATAGATCTTGATGCCTAGAATACAGGCTGCTTCACCTAAGTCCTTCATTGAGAAGCACGTCCCCAGCCAAGTCTTCACAGACTGTAGCGAAGGGATGTCATTCCCAATGAGTAGTATGTCATTCACATACAATACAAGGAAGACAATTGTGTTCCCATTAACCCTCTTGTAGACACAGGGTTCATCTTCATTCTTGATGAAACCAAACTGTTTTATTGCATCATCGAATCGAATATTCCAGCTTCGAGAGGCTTGCTTTAGCCCATAAATGGACCTTTGTAGCTTGCATACTTTCCCAGTATGCTGTGGATCTTCAAAATCCTCAGGTTGTGTCATATACACATCCTCGAGTAAGTTTCCATTCAGAAACGCAGTTTTGACATCCATCTGCCAGATCTCAAAATCGTGGTATGCTGCAATAGCAAGCAAGATCCGAATGGACTTAAACATCGCCACTGGAGAAAAGGTTTCATCATAGTCAATACCATGAATTTGCTTGAAACCTTTAGCCACCAATCAACCCTTATAGGTATGCTTAAGTCCATCCATGTCAGTCTTTCTCCTAAAGACCCACTTACACCCAATGGGTTTGACCCCTTCGGGTGGATCAACCAAAGTCCATACTTGGTTGGTGTACATGGATTCCATCTCGGATCTCATGGCCTCTAGCCATTTCTCAAAATTTGGGCTCATCACAGCTTCCTGATAGGAGGTAGGCTCATTCTCAATGAGCATTACATCATCATGGTCAGACAAGAGAAATGAGTATCTCTCAGGCTAACGATGTACCCTATCAGATCTGCGAAGAGGTAGGTCTACCTGAACAGGTGGTTGTTCCACAACTCTTTGTGCAACAACCTCATCACCCACAACACTTTGTGGTTCCTGTTCAGCCTCCATCAAGGCCTCAGTGGTATGGTCCATATCTTGAATTTCTTAAAGATCGAATGTACTCCCACTAGTTTTTCTAGAAACAAAATTCCTTTCTAGAAAAACCCTAGTCTTTGCCACAAACACTTTGTGCTGACTGGGAATGTAGAAGTAATATCCCTTTGTATCCTTGGGATATCCAACAAAAAAGCACCTATCGGATTTGGGTCCCAGTTTGTCTAAGACTTGACGTCGAACGTAAGCCTCACAACCCCAAATCCTCATGAAAGACATCTTGGGATTTCTCCCTGTCCATATCGTATATGGTGTCTTTATCAAAGCCTTGGATGGTACATGGTTAAGGGTAAAGGCTGTTGTGTCTAGAGCATATCCCCAAAAGGATATAGGATGATCTGTGTGACTCATCATATATCCTACCATATCTAATAGGGTACGATTCCTCCTTTCGAATACACCATTCCACTGTGGTGTTCCAGGAGGAGTGAGTTGGGATAGAATCCCACACTCAGCTAGATAGTCACGAAACTCATGGCTAAGGTATTCACCACCTCAATCTAATCAAAGTATCTTAATACTCTTGCCAAGCTGGTTTTGTACTTCATTCTTGAATTCTTTGAACTTTTCAAAGGATTCTGATTTATGTGTCATGAGATACACATAACCATATCTACTGAAGTCATTAGTAAATGTAATGAAGTACCTGTAACCACCTCTAGCAGCAACATTGAAAGGGCCACATACATCACTATGTATAAGTCCTAACAAATCTATTGCTCTTTCACTATGTCCATTAAAGGGAGTCTTGGTCATCTTGCCTAAAAGGCAAGACTCGCATGTCTCATATGATTCAAAATCAAATGAGTCTAGCAGCCCATCCTTATGGAGCTGAGATAAGCAACTCTCATTTATGTGACCTAAGCGACAATGCCAGAGATAGGTTTGGTTCAACTCATTTGACTTGAACCTTTTGGTACTTATATTATAGATAGGGCTCTCTAAGTCTAGAAAGTAGAGTCCGTTCATTAGAGGTGCACTACAATAGAACATATCATTTAAATAAACTGAACAACATTTGTTCTTTATTATAAATTTAAATCCTTTCTTGTCCAAACAAGAAACCGAAATTATGTTCTTAGTTAAGGCAAGCACATAACAACATTCATCTAATTCTAGTACAAGCCCAGAGGGCAGAGATAGATCATAAGTTCCTACAGCAACAGAAGCAACTCTTGCTCCATTGCCTACTCGTAGGTTCACCTCGCCTTTTGTCAATGCCCTGCTATTTCTCAGTGCCTACACATTGGTACAAATGTGAGATGCGTATCCAGTATCTAATACCCATGATGAAAAAATAGATAGATTGACTTCTATAACATTTATACCTGAAGTAGAAGTCTCACTTCTCTTCTTCTTATGATCTTCCAAATATGCCTTGCAGTTACGCTTCTAATGTCCAACTTCCTTGCAGTGGAAGCAAGCCCCTTCTTTGGCTACCCCTCCTTTGGGTTTCAGTTCCTTGCCTTTGCCCTTGGCTTGGGACTTTCCATTACCTTTAGGCTTGCCCTTGCCTTTCTTCTTTTGCACCATCAAAATGGCGTCAGATTTTCCCTTCTTAAGGTTAAGCTCAGCAGTTCTCAACATGCTGAGCATCTCAGGCAGTGCCTTATCAATTTCATTCATGTTGTAATTCATGACAAATTGATTGTAGCTTTGCGGCAAAGACTGCAAGATCAAGTCAGTGGTCAGCTCTTGGCCAAGGGGGAATCCCAATCTCTGTAGGTTTTCTACGTACCCAATCATCTTGAGTACATATGGACCTACGGGAGTCCCATCTTGCATTTTGGAACCAAACAATGCCTTAGAGACTTCATATCTCTCGTGCCTTGCTTGTCCTTGATATAGTTGACGAAGATGTTCAACCATATCATAAGCATTCATGAACTCATGTTGCTTCTGAAGCTCAGAGTTCATGGTCGCGAGCATTAGACATGACACATCTAATGCATCATCTTAATACTTCTTGTAAGCATCTTTGTCAGCTCGTGAGGCAGTGGCAAGAGGTGCCTCCAGAATGGGCTGCTCCAGGACGTACAACTTCCTTTCTTGGGTGAGAAAAATTCTCAGGTTCCTGTACCAGTCCAGGAAATTTGCTCCATTGAGCTTGTCCTTCTCAGGGACAGAACGCAGAGAAAGAGTGTTCGTGTTTGTCGACATAGTTATCTACAACATACAATGCAGAGAATTAATATCATATTCCTTTTATCATTTAATTAGGCCTTTAATCAAATGATGCTCCCACTGAATTATAGGAATTTTATAAAATCGAGTTATGGATGTGGTCAAACCACATTACTAGATTCATACAAACTAGCTATAATTCTTGCGGGACAAGATCCACATCATACTAAGCCTTGAGTTAGCTTTGGCTAAATCGCCCAAGACTTAGTACAATCGGTGGGTAACACATTACCGATTACATCTCTATGCAACTCTTGTTTATAGGATCAAGACCCACATTTACAAAAGACCTTGAGTTAGCTTTGGCTAAATCACCCAAGATTTAGTGTAAATGCGATCTTATCCTATCTTTTCAACGCTTGGAATATGCCTATAGTTCTAGTCGATCCAATTGAGTTAACTAGTTTTACTCAATCTAATTGAGCTTACTCTAACCCAAGCCGTGATAGCCGGGACCAAGATTATCCCTCCGCACCCTACCAAGATAATATGCATTGCTCTGCTTTGGTAGATTCAACAACTACAAATGATCGAGGTAGTGATGGGTATCAAAGACTTGGTAGGCATTTACGAGTTGATTCGATTAAGATCTTATCTAATCATATTGTGTATCATATACACATTGAGGCCTTTTTTTATCCTATATTAGCATGCATCACATACATACAAGCATTATTCTAGCATGCATCATATACATACAAGAAAAATATCCTAGCATGCATCATATACATACAAGCATTATTCTACTAGCATGCATCACATACATACAAGCATAACAAATATATATATATATATATATATATATATATATATATATATATATATATATATATATAAAATTAACTGTGATGTGGTCATGGCCCTACTACGATCTTCTCAAGCCAATGAGAATATCGAACGGTCAACCTAAGGCTAGCGGCTTCTCCAAGCGCTTCCTTTGACCGCCATGTGTCGTCGGCACCCTTCTCGTAACCTCGTCTACAAGTGGACTTTCCACTGCTCCATATGTACATTACAAATATGAAATTCAAGTTACATTTGAGTCTAAAACTATTTACAACTAGAATTTCAAAAGAAGAGGTATGACGCGCAGGTCGCATACACTATACAACACACACAACCACAAAAACGGCACGCAAGACGTATTATGAATTACAACACATCATAATCCAATCAAATTGGGGTTATTGGGCCATGACAATCACAGAATTATACATAATTCTAAATTATGTATTTTTACACAAAATTTATATAATTTTTCCTATTTTTTTTTCAATTTTATGAATCACCTCTCCGTAACGGTCTCGCTAAGCGGTTTCCGGGCGCGATTGCGGGACAAGGCCCCTTTCAGGGATAGGGGCAGCGCCCCTACTCGCAAAATAAACTTTGCGAGTGTCCCTACTATGATCTTACAGCGACTTAAGTCGCTGTCCCAAAAACCTAAAGCGAGAACTCGCCGTTTCGGAGAGTTTTTCTCGGTGGTTGAAGCCTACAAGTGTCCCAACACTCGTTGCTTCGACTCTTCGAGAAAAATACCCAAAAATTCTATAAAAATAGGAAATTTACAGAAACATAAAAATCTGTAATTTTTATATCTAATACAAAAATTACAAAAACAAAACACATACATGCTTCGCACGTGGCTATGATACCACTGTTGGAATTTCCGAGCCACAAAAACAGCTTTTTGCATTGCGGAAACCCCGGAAGTCCGGCCACGGATCCGTGCGAAGATATATTAAAACTAAAAACATGTATGTGTTTACTAAAACCCTAGATCTACCTTAGATCTAGAAGGTGAGAACGTTACCCTCGATGCGACGCCCTTCGCAAATCCCACTCGTCCAAATAGCGTGCCGGAACTCTAAAGTGTCAAGTGTACACTCCTCTATTGGTATCCACACAAGCAATAGGTGGAGAAAACACACCCTTGAGTGTGTTAGCACTCTTTGGATGGTTCGGCCAAGGAGAGGGATGGGAGATCAATCTTGAGAGGAAAATGATCCAAGGAAAAAGATGAAGTTGTTGTGTAACTCACAAAATGAATTCCCCCATCAAATGGAGTAAAATGGCCGGCCACCATAAGTCTTGGGGGGTTACATGCATGCATGTAACTCCAAGAGCCAATGGCTCTTGGTCTCCCTCATGAGGTGGCACCACATGATAGGTCCATGATGATGTGGAGCATCATCATTGGCCGGCCATGCCAAGTCATCATCATGACATGACATTTGGTCAAGTCAAACTTGACCTTTCATCTTCCATCTCAAGTCAAGTCAAACTTGATTTCTTATATCCCATGGTTGATCAAATCTAACCACTTGACTCAAGTCAATTAGATTTAATGAATCTCTATTCATTAATTTAAATTGACTTAATGAATCAAATCTAAATTAGACTCATTCAACACTTGAATCAACTTGAGTCTAACTCAATTAGTCTAATTTGGATTACTCTTAATCCAATTTGGTTCATCCCATGAACCTAATCCTCATGGTTCATCATATGAACCTAATCTCCATCTAATTTCCCTTATGTGTGTGACCCTATAGGTTCTTGTACCGTTGGTAATGCCCCTAAACTGATCTAGGAACATAAGCAATGAGCGGTATCTAGCAACACATCATTGCTACCCAAGTTACAAGAATGTTGAGCTCCAACATCACCTTTATGACTCTCACAATATGTTACAATGTGTTGGATCGATGCGGTTCACTAGAGGGGGGGGGGGTGAATAGCGATAAAAACTTTTTCTCGTTTCTTTCGTTAAAACTCGAGAGAAAATTAATTGCAGCGGAAATGTAAAGTAAATAGAGACAAATAGGTTTTACTTGGTTCGTAGCCTTCGGCTACTACTCCAAGGCCCTAATGGTCCTTGACCATGCACGGAGGGCAAATACTAAACGAACTCCCTCTCGATGGAGATAGGAGTTAAACGAATACAAAAACTCGAGAAAGACTCAAGGTAGAGGGACACTCCCCCTCTCCTTGATATGATTTAAAGCTTGAAATAAAAACAACTTATACAAATTTAAAGATTATACCGACGACTTCAAAGATTGGAGGTTGAAGCTCTAGTCGCTGCCTCCTGCCGTGGCCATAGGGATGTCGGAGAGTCGGAGCGTATCGGAAGCACTTGGAAGCTTTTGAATTGATGAAAAACCCTAGCTTTGGCCCTCCTTTTATAGCCTTTAAGCCCCTCATCGAATGGGTCTTTAGTCAATCACAAATGGGCACAAATCCCCTTGAAAAATGGTGATAACTCTTGACTACTCGAGGTCGATCGACCAAGCCGATCGATGGCCATCATCACGATCGATGGCGATTCGATTGTCGACCTTTCGTGATCGCTTGATTTAAATGAAGTCCTCCAAGCCGGGCAATGATCGATGCTAGCTGCAAGGCAAGGTTAGCTCTAGAAAATCATAATTTCGATGGTCGTCGACCATCCGATCTCGACCTAGGCCATCTATAAGAAGTCTTTAGTCGGATCTACGCTTAAGATCATCCCCGTAAAGAGGATACGACCTTACTTACGCTCGCACACACGAGCTTACCTCAGTACTTACGTGTTGCTTTTGCTTCCGGCCTTCCACTCAATTCCTTCGGCTCCCTCCGAAGTCTCTTGAGTGTCGCCCGACCACCGCGGCTTCCTCCGGGTGTCGCTAGCCTTCAGCTCCAGCGTTGAGACTTTTCTGCACACTTGATTTAGCTCATGAGATAACAATATATGCTTAACTTTGTATCGTTTGCTATAATCAAAACTTAGGTTCGACTTAGGTGCCTGCTGCACCAACAATCTCCCCCTTTTTGATTTATGGCAAACCCACATACAAAGTTAAGTAAATAGCAAGCATGAAGAGTAATAATGTGCATGAGAAACAAAAAATATGAAGATTAAGTTGGAGTAGTAACGATTTTCTTCAAGTACTCCCCCTTGAGGAAACCTCCCCCTTGACCGAGGGTGAGTCTTGAAGAAAGACCTTAATCCTCCCCCTTGAGGGTTGCTTTAAGTAATTAACATTACTTAAAGTTGGCCTTAGTAAAACGTTTTAGTTAAGCCCTTTCTCCCCCTTAAGTAAAACATTAACGACATAAAGTTTTAAAAAATAAGTTTAAGTAAAACTTAGACGGCACAAATAAGTTTAAGAATTCTTTGGCCTTTTGGTAAAAGTTAACTAAGTTTTAACTTTTGGTTTAAATATGAAGTAAGAGTTAAGTTATCAAAAAATTTGACCCCTTAACTTTGGCTTTTTTCTCCCCCTTTTGCTGTATATCGAAAAGAGTAAGGGGTGTGTGGAAATCAAAAAGTGTTAAATTTAAAGTCCAAGCATGTTCCCCATTTTTTATATAAAAAAAATATACTGAAAATAAGCTCATCTATAAAATGTTCGACTCATATTTGGCTTGATTGATATGTAAGATCAACCAGTCCTGGTCAGAGTCGGTTAGTATGTATGATTATACTCGGTTCATAGCGATGCACTAGCTCTACATCCGGAACTGTGAGTAAGGTCCTAACATCTCACGCCCATCTACGTGGCTAAGTACACAAACACATTAGTCCTATGTGTTGTGAGATGTACTGGCTCCTTAAATCTATAGGTGCATGATATCTAAGGTATGTCCTATGCTAGTTCCATAAAAATGAAATTAAAGAAATAGTAGTAAGAACATATAATTTGCATGTACCTATTCTATTATGCACATGCCCAATTTTCGTCTTAATAGACTAAATTCGGCTTCGAGTAGGGGTTTAGTAAATAGATCTGCCAAGTTAGACTTCGATTCGACGTATTTGAGGTGTATGGCTCCGTTGGCCACATGTTCTCAAATGAAATGGTGTTTGACCTCTATATGTTTGGTCCTAGAGTGACATATCGGATTCTTTGTAAGATTAATTGAACTAATATTATCTACGTGAAGTTTAGTATTCGTAAAGTCTAACTTAAAGTCGCGGAGAGTGTGCTTCATCCAAAGAAGCTGCGTGACACACTCACCCATCGTGATGTATTCGGCTTCGATGGTAGATAAAGCAACACAGTGTTGTTTCCTACTGCACCAACTCACTAGACTCGAGCCGAGAAGTTGACAACAACCACTCGTGCTCTTTCTATCGAGCTTACTACCGGCATAATCCGAATCGGAGTAGCCGATTAGTTTGAACTCCATAGATCTAGGGTACCAAATACCAACGTTAAGTGTGCCCTTAAGATATCTAAGGATACGCTTAACTAGGGTTAGGTGTGACTCCTTAGCACTGGTTTGAAACCTGGCGCACATACTTACTGCGAATATGATGTCGGGTAGACTCGCAGTTAAGTATAGGAGACTCCCTATTACACTCCTATAGTATTTTAAGTCAATGGACTTACTTTCTAGGTCTTCTCCTATGTTAGCATTTATCGCCATTGGGATGTTTATTACCTTAGCGTCTTGCATTCCAAATCTTTTAATTAACTCCTTAGTGTATTTTTGTTGATATAGGTATATACCATCCTTAGTTTGTTTAATTTGTAGACCTAAAAAAAAACTTAACTCGCCGACCAAGTTCATTTCGAACTCACTTTCCATGAAGCGAACTAGATTTAGTAAAGAATTTGAGTTAGAGGTTCCAAAATTATATCGTCTCGTAAATTTGAGCTATGAATATTTCTTTACCTAAGGTTTTTACGAAGAGAGTTGGGTCAACTAAGCCTTGGTTAAACCCTTTTGACTTAAGATGGATTGAAAGTCTCTCGTACAAAGCTCGAGGAGCTTGTTTAAGTCCATAGAGAGCTTTCTTAAGTTTTAGAACATGGTCGGGTTTATCTAGATTTTCGAATCCGGGGGGTTGGCTAACATAAACTTCTTCTTTAATGTATCCATTTAGGAATGCCGACTTAACATCCATTTGAAACAGCTTAAATCCTCGATGTGCGGCATAAGCTAGCAACATTCGAATGGATTCGAGTCTAGCTACTGGGGCATAGGTTTCGTCGTAATCTAAGCCTTCAACTTGGCTAAACCCTTTGGCGACTAACCTAGCCTTGTTTCTAACTACTTCACCTTTATCATCAAGCTTATTTCGAAACACCCACCTTGTTCCAATTATCGTTTTGTCTTTAGGTGGTGGTACTAACTCCCACACTTCATTCCTAGTAAATTGGGCTAGCTCTTCTTGCATTGCAATAATCCAATCGGGATCAAGAAGAGCTTGCTCAATTGATTTGGGTTATATCTTTGAAATTAAGGAAATTTGACTAAGGTTCCTATATGATGCTCTAGTTCGAACTCCTAGATTAGGATCTCCTATCACTTGATCGATAGGGTGGTTAGTTTGAATCCTAGATTGGGTTGGGTTTGTGTCACCTAATGCTTGATCAATGGGGTGACTTGGTTGAACACTAGTTTGGTTGGAGTCATCTATCACTTGATCAATAGAGTGACTTGGTTGACTTAGGTTAGGATTAACACTAGACCTGATCTCGGGATCAGAGTTAGGTCTAGTATGAATCGGCTCGCTAATTGGGGTTGCCGGGGGTTTTGTAGGTTTGTGTCCTTCATCGAACACTACATTAATGGTTTCCTCGACTCTAAGGGTGTCGTGGTTATATACTCTATAAGCTCTACTTGTAGTCGAGTATCCTAGAAAGATTCCGGTCGTGGTTTTGGATGTAAATTTCCCTAGGTAATCCTTAGTGTTTAGGATATGTACCTTACACCCAAATACCCTAAAGTACTTGATGTTGGGTACTTTATCGTGATAAATCTCGTATGAGGTTTTAAGGTGCCTTTTTACCATAAGGATCCTATTTTGGACATAGCATGTCGTACTCACGTCTTCTGACCAAAACCTATTGGGTAGGTCGTATTCGTTCAACATGGTCCTAGCGGCTTCTTGTAGAGTTCGGTTTTTCCATTCCACTAGGCCATTTTGCTGAGGGGTCCTAGGGCAAGAGAATTCATGGTGGTATCCGTTTAGGTTACAAAAGTCGGTGAACCTTTGATTTTCGAATTCACCACCATAATCGCTTCTAAGTCTTTTAACCTTAAGGTCTTTTTGATTCTCGATTAATTTGAATAGATTGATTAATTGATCTAGGGTATCATTTTTATGTTTGATGAACCTAACCCAGGTAAACCTGGAGTAGTCGTCAATTATGACTAAGCAATATTGACTTCTATTGAGTGACTTGGCTCCATGTGAATCGAATAGATCCATATGCAGGAGCTCAAGTACATTTGAGCTTCGTTCTTGGTTAGTTAACTTGTGTTGTGTCCTAGGTTGTTTTCCTTATTGACAAGCATTACAGATTTTATTAACCAAGTTGTTGAGGTTGGGTAAGCCTCTGACTAAGCCACTCTGACTCATCTTGTGGATGAGTCTTGGGTGCGAGTGACCGAGTCGTCGGTGCCACAACCATGATTCCTCTTCCTGTGTCTTAAGACATTTGGCTGAGGAATTGATTAAGTTAATTGTATAAATGTTATTTGTCCTAGTTCCTTTGAGTATTGTTTTAGCTGTTTTATTTGTTTTAATTACACATTCATTTTCTAAAAATACAACCTTATAGTTATTGTCACATAATTGGCTTACGCTAAGCAGGTTATATTCAAAATTCTCTACAAGTAATACATTTTTAATAACAAAATTCGAGTTAAGCTCGATATCACCTGATCCGATGATTTTGAGCTTGCCGTTATTCCCAAAGGCTACCGATCCTTGTTGTTTGAATCGAAGCTTTGTGAATTTGAGTTGATCCCCGGTCATGTGTCGGGAGCAACCGCTGTCCAACATCCATTGATCCTACACACAAGGTGGTCGGATTGGATGTTAGATTTTTTTTTTTTAAAATTGGTTGTAAGTTGTTAAACCTAGGTCATCTCACCTGTGTCTATATGATCAATCATATTATACTTATGTGTTTTGTGTGAGATGACTTCCAATTAAGTTGATTATGTGTATTTAGGTTCAAGTAATTTTATGTTAGATTTGGATTTAAACCTAGGCTTGTCAAGTTTACCTTTTCAAGATCATGGCTTCCAGGTCGTGGCGAGGCACAGGGGCCTTCTTTTATCGGATCATCGACCACTTCCTTAGACAAAGTCATTTTCAAGAAAATGATGACTTGACTCACCTAAGACTATCTCCTAGTCTAACTGGTTATTTTTGAAAAGAGGCTCCCCGAGGCTCAATCTTTTCGAAGAATTTTAGTTGGTTATGTTTTTGAAAAGAGGCTCCTCGAGGCTCAATCTTTTCGAAGTTGATTATGTTCATGTTCTAAGTGAGTTCACAAGTTTTAAAGTACAAACTTTCTAAGTTAAAGCATGCAATTTCTAAGTTAAAGCACAAACATTCTAAGTTAAAACATGCAATTTCTAAGTTAAAGCACAAACATGTTTTGTACTGGCTCCCCCTAGACCATTGAATAGGTTCGGTCTATCCACATAGTGGATTTGGTCCTTGGGAACCCAGTACGGGTTGGATCCTAGAGTTGAAATCAAAAAGTTCTTAGGGACCCATGCTTGGACATGTTTCCTATGTCGACTTACAATCGACATATACGACCTATTAGTCATGTTTGAGTTAAACCCTAGTCCAGCCTTGTTGTACACAGCCCTTTGAGATCCAAGTAGGAGGTCAAGTCCTTTGGATCCCGAAGTGAACCTTTCCAACGTGTTCCTAAGATCTTCGACTTGACTTTTCAAGAGAGAGTTCTCAACTTCGAGCTTTTCAACTCGAGTTGAGTCCTTCTCTTGAACTCGACTAGTCGAAGAGGTTAGGGAGACCTCGTGTTTGAGGAGTTTAACCTCCTCAACAAGGGTCTCGACCTTGGACTCGGACTTAGCTAACTTCCTAGACAAAAGCCTAACCGCATTATGTAAAGTATTAAATAAAGTTCGACTTACTTTAAGGGTATCTTTTGAACCGGATGCGTATCTGTGGCTTGACTTGAAGGTAGCTTCGTAGTCCGAGTCATCCTCAGGTTCTGACTCAATTTCAGGCTCGGTCTTCGTGTCCGACTCAATTGATTTCTCCATGAAGACGTGGTCTTCGTCTTCTTCGGATGACGCTTCTTCCCATGTCGCGTTGAGGGCCTTCTTGTGCTTAGGTGCTTGGTGGTTGAGCTTGGGGCACTCGGACTTGATATGTCCAAACCTGTTGCACTCATAAAACCTAATATTGGAACTTTTAGGCTTACCTTGGTTGGGTCGAGTCATGGTTCGCTTTCGTCCCTTGGCTATCCATCGAGCTTGGTTCATTAGTTCGACAGTCAACTCCGGGTCAACTTCTTCTTCGGACTCGTCTTCCTCCTCGGTTGGTGGTGGCTTGCTTACGATTTTCTTCTTCTTTGAACCTGTAAACAAGGCTATACCCCTCTCGGGCTCCGAGTTAGACTGCTCATGAAGTTCAAAATCCGAAAAGAGTTCATCTAACCTAATTTTAGAAAGGTCCTTGGAGACCTTATAGGCATCGACCATGGATGCCCATAAGGTAGTCCTCCGAAAAGAGTTTAGGACATACCTTATAAGGTCACGGTTTTCGACCTTTTGCCCGATTGCGTGTAGATTGTTGACTATGTCCTGGACTCGGGCGTGAAGTTGTGTCGCAGACTCGTGTTCCTGCATTTTTAGATTATACAATTTATTGAACAAAAGGTCGCGCTTACATACCTTGGCTTCATCGGTCCCTTCGTGTAGCTCCACTAGTTTTGTCCAAAGATCTTTTGCGCTTATGAAGGGGCTGATGCGATTTAGCTCCTCCTTGGATAGGCCGCATTGAAGGATTTGCGTTGCCTTAGCGTCGGCTTCGACTTGTTTTTTTGTTGCAATGGTCCATTGGTCATAATCCAAGAAGTCACCCACTTCATTAGTCGGAAGTGTGAAACCCGTTTGGATTATGATCCACATCTCGATTTGGGTTTTAAGAAAGCATTCCATCCGACCCTTCCAATAACGGAAGTCATCTCCGTTGTAAAACGGAGGTCGGACGGTGCTAAACCCTTCGAGATGGGCCATTAGAACAAAGAACACAAGGAGACGAAGGAAAAAAAAACTAGCAACGACAAAAACACACAAAAAGTACCAAGACTCGCGTCTTGGATTAGTAGTGCGGGAGTAAATTTAACAAAGCGAAATAAATCTGAAATAAACAGAAATAAAAGAAAAATAAATCTGTGAAAAATGGCTAGATTGGTGGTTTCACCAAATCTTAGCAACCCCCGGCTCTGATACCAATTGTTGGATCGATGCGGTTCGCTAGAGGGGGGGGGTGAATAGCGATAAAAACTTTTTCTAGTTTCTTTCGTTAAAACTCGAGAGAAAATTAATTGCAGTAGAAATGTAAAGTAAATAGAGACAAATAGGTTTTACTTGGTTCGTAGCCTTCGGCTACTACTCCAAGGCCCTAATGGTCATTGACCACGCATGGAGGGCAAATACTAAACGAACTCCCTCTCGATGGAGATAGGAGTTAAACGAATACAAAAACTCGAGAAAGACTCAAGGTAGAAGGACACTCCCCCTCTCCTTGATATGATTTAAAGCTTGAAATAAAAACAACTTATACAAATTTAAAGATTATACCGACGACTTCAAAGATTGGAGGTTGAAGTTTAGTCGCTGCCTCGCCAGCCGCTTCGTCGTAGGGATGTCAAGCACTTGGAAGCTTTTGAATTGATGAAAAACCCTAGGTTTGGCCCTCCTTTTATATCCTTTAAGCCCCTCATCGAATGGGTCTTTAGCCAATCACAAATGGGCATAAATCCCCTTGAAAAATGGTGATAACTCTTGACTACTCGAGGCTGATCCTTTGACCGTGATCGATGGCCATCATCACGATCGATGGCGATTAGTCGACCTTTGGTCGACCTTTGGCCGATCGCTTGACGGCAATGAGTCCTCCAAGCCGGGCAATTTAGCTCAAGAAAAACATAATTTCGATGGTCGTCGACCATCCGATCTCGACATAGGCCATCTATAAGAAGTCTTTGGTCGGATCTACGCTTAAGATCATCCCCGTAAAGAGGATACGACCTTACTTACGCTCGCACACACGAGCTTACCTCAGTACATACGTGTTGCTTTTGCTTCCGGCCTTCCACTCAATTCCTTCGGCTTCCTCCGAAGTCTCTTGAGTGTCGCCCGACCACCGTGGCTTCCTCCGGGTGTCACTAGCCTTCAGCTCCAGCGTTGAGACTTTTCTGCACACTTGATTTAGCTCATGAGATAACAATATATGCTTAACTTTGTATCGTTTGCTATAATCAAAACTTAGGTTCGACTTAGGTGCCTACTGCACCAACACAATGCCCCTCTATCCTTGACGTCTAGATTGACCAATCGAGGCATAGACCGTGTCATCCTTGGTACAATCTATATCTTGAACTCCAAATAGACTCACTCTAATCAAATGAGCTCAATATCTCATATTGACTCATTTGGGCATGGCCATGCACTTCGTGGTCTCACTCTATCAAGAATATCGATGTCACTCCCGTCATATAGGAGGGATAGTGTTGGTGCAATCGGCCCAGGTTGACTCGAGTTTGACTCAAGCAGTACCTTGATAGTATTTTGATGATAGACAAAACTCATGACATGGGATTGTCATGGGAAAGTCCAACATGGGGTTGGCATGGAAAATCCAAGCATGGAGCTTGGTGTGGAAGTCCAAGGGGGAAGCCTTGGCATGGGAAAGTCCAAATCATTGCGAAGCCGTGCGCTTGGTGCTTGGCATGGGAAATCCAAAGCATTGCGAAGTCGTGCGCTTGGTGCATGTGAGAAGTCTTGAGGACTTGGTAAGTTCACTAGGCTCGGGGTCCTTGAGTCAGTGAAGGATGGCATTGCAAAGCTGTGCGCTTGGTGCATCCGAGGGACCGCCGAACGGGGAGCGAATGGAGTGAGCCCAAAGGGAAGCATACTTCTAGGGCATGAGACGCGAAGGATGGCGTTCCGAAGCCATGTGCTTGGTGCATCCGAGGGACGTAGGCCGAGGGAAGAGAGCTTCGGTGGGGAACTCCATGTGGGATAAGGTGGACTTGGCCAAGTGGCTAAGACTGAGTGTCGGTGGCTCAAACATCGTTATGTTTGAGGTTTTAGCCGACATCAGTCGACTGGCATAGGTGCCAGTCGACTGCTCTAGGTCGTATGGGTTTGACCAGTGTTCGACTGAACCAAGTCTGGTTGATCAGTCGACTGCCGAGGGATGGCAGTCGACTGATGACACTGTGCACGGGCAAAAAATGGAGTCGAGCTCGCCAACGCTCGACTGATGGATGATCAGTCGACTGATGGGTGCCATCTGTCGACTGATGTGTGATCCGTTGGAACTTAACCAACGTGGATCGGGCCATTGTGAGACAACGGCTACGGGACGGTCGGTGATGGTCACGATCGGTGATCGATGGGCGAAAAACGACGATCAGTTATAAAGGAGCACGAGTTGGAGGATTTCGCCAAGGCTTTTAAGGTGACTTTGGAGGGGAATTGCTGTTGCATTCCAGACCTTCAAGAGCAAGCAAAAGCAAGCAATAAGAAAGCGATCAAAGCAATTGTGTAAAAGTTTTATTTTGTATTGTCTTTGTATTTCTTGTTGTATTTCATATTACTTGTTGTAATAACTTGTGAGAGGTTTCTCTACCTCCGACGTGTAGTCGAGAAGGAGTTTAGTTAGTGTCGTGTGCATAACTAGAGCTCGAGGAGCTCGCCCGTGGAGTAGGAACCATTCGGTTCCGAACCACACATATCGTGTGTGTTTGCGTGTGCTTATTTGTATTTGAACATCTTGTTAATATTGTTGTTGTTATTCCGCTGCGCTAACAAGAATTATAGACGAGCACGCAACAAGAACGAACGAATTACGACATCCAACGAACGAGGGCTATTCATCCCCCTCTAGCCGGCCAATCGATCCCCCAACAGGTGGTATCAGAGCCAAGGTTGCTCTTCAAGGACTAACCACCACGAGAGCACTACAAGATGGCCGGCTACAACCTCCAACCACCAAAATTCGAAGGAGATTTACTATGGTGGAGAAGAAAAATGGAGGTATACCTAGAAACCGATTTTGATTTTATGCTAATCTTAGAAAACGGTTTCGAATTGCCTAGGAATGAAAGAAATAGGCAAATTGAAAAGTCAAGGTGGACCCAAGACCAAATCAATGGCTTCAAGACAAATCTCGAGGTAATTAAATTACTTAGTGATTTGTTACCTAATCATATTTGGTCTAGATTGGGTGACTATAGGGATGCGAAGGAATTATGGGAGAAAATAATGAAATTCCAAGAAAATTCCAAATCGACACAAGTAAAGGAGAATGTCGAAGAAGTAGCACCCACAACATTTGAAGATGTTGATGATTTGGTGGAGACCTCCACCTCTAGCATTGAGGGGGAGGAAAGGCAATCTTCCATCCCGGAGCAAGAACAAGAAGCATCCACATCCGGGAGAAGTGAAGATCATGAAGAGGCCTCTACCACCATCTCCCTAGGTAACTCAAGTGTTGTAATTTTAAATAAAAATCACATAATATGCTTTGAGTGTAGGGAGAAAGGGCACTACAAGAGTAAATGCCCTAAATTGGCTAAGGAAAAGGCATCAAAACCAAAAGTCAATCCAAAGTCAAAGGATGCCGGTGTTCCCAAAATCAAGAGCAAAGAGCACATTATGTGCTTTAAATGCAACCAAAAGGGACACTACCGAAGCCAATGCCCTAGGGGGAGGAAGAAAGGGCAAGAAGGTGCAACTCATGTAGGGGGAACTTCTAAAGCTAACCCTAAGGTACATTTACTTAATGCACCTTTAATTCCTAGAGTTAAAAAGCATGCCAAAAATTATTTTAGTTCTCTTGCAATTATAAATGAAAAGCATGCTAGGAGAAACAATAAGGTCTATTGCTTAGGTGCTAAGCGTGTTAGTTTCTCTAAGGACAAACCTAGGACCCAAAACACTAGACCTATCCTACCTAGGAAATCAATTAGAAGAATTGAAGAGAATTTGGGTATTAATCCCAAGAAATCTAGGCATATGCCTAAGAAGAAAACCAACTCCCAAAAACCAAATGAAAATTCAAAATTGAGGAAATTGGAGTTAGAAAACCAAGTCTTGAGATCAAGACTTGAGAGAATGGAGAAAACCCTTAGAATCATAGAAAACTCAATTCTAGGGTCAAATACCCAAAAGTCAAGACCTAAGGTTCACAAACGGTCTAAGGGCAAGAAGGGTTTGGATCACAAACCTATGTCCTACCATAATGTTCCATTTAATTATGGAACCACATCTAGGTCTAGGAAAACCAAGGCTAATAGGGAAGTCATCCCTAAGTCTAGCCATGGTATGTGTTTAGTGGCTAACACCTCAAAGAAATCAAATGTAGCCACTAAGAAGGTCAATGGAGGAGTCACCTCTAGAGTTGACCCAAGTAATACCCATTTGACTAAGGCGTCAAAGCCAAAAAGGGTCATTAGAAAGGTATCTAGGGAAGTTATCCCTAGGGAATACCTTGTTAACCCAAGGAGCTCCAATAGGTATTGGGTTCCTAAAAGCGTGATTGATTCACGCTAGATGGGTTAGGGTGTGTCAACCCTAAATGGATGGGTAGTTAACCTAACCATAGTAGAGTTGACACATTAGGATGTGCCAATGTGTTTGAGAAGTGTAAAAATGATTAAATTGGCACAATTAGGTCTTAGAGGTATTGGTGTGCCATTTTGGGTTTTTGGCACACTAGGGAAATGAATGGCATTAAGGAAAAATGATTTTAATTCCTAGAAATGGCAAATTAATTTTAACACTTAGGTATTCTATACCTTAGTATATTTTACTTGCCATGTTTTATTTGCCTTGCCATGTCATGACATCATTTTCATTTTCATCTATAAAAATGTCATGATCATGTTTAGATTTATGTTTAGATGTCATGTATGCTTAAGTTTCATTCACATGCCATGACATCATGATATTAGCATATGTTTTTATCTATATCATATCTATGCCATAATCATATCATACATGAATTAAAATGGAGTTAAGGACTATGACATAATTTGAAAGGAATCAAATAATATTGCCTTAGAAATATGCATGAGAACATAAAGACAACAAAACCCACATCTCACTAAAAACTTGACTTGTATATGTTTTACACATCTAGATATTGGTGAGATGTTTAGGAAAAAGAAATTAAAGGTTTGAAAAACATTTTGAAAACATCTTGAAAAACCTTGGTGAAGCCTATCTTTTGATAGCTATCACCATTGAATGGGATGATACAAAGATGACTCTTTATTGAAGCTTTTCTTAAATTTTGAACTTTGTATCAATCTCCTAATTTAATGAGTAAAATAAATTTCCAATATTTTTCACCCATAGTGTTTAGGATAAGTATTATACGTATGCATTTTCAAGATTTTTAAAATTACGTATATTTACTTATGGATTTGGAAAATCCAATTTTCTGAAACTGAAAACTGCAGAATCGATTATCGATCGCCTGTAATGACAATGATCGATGGTAAGTCCAATGATCGTAGTATCGACGGAGTCGACCGAGTTGATTTCAGGTAAACCTTGTTGGTTAGGCCCATGTTTAGCAATGTTTTGGTCCCCTAATCACTCCTAACCCTAGGATATGCTTGGGAGAGCATTAGAGAGGGTGGAAATCCATTGGATATGGATTAGGAGTTGGGTTGAGGGTGAGTATCAATTTTAAGGTAGAAGAGAGTTCATTGTTGAACTTTGCCTTAATTTTGATTTGGTTAATGTTCCTATTGGCTTAGAGACTCTCCAAGGACATTGTTGGTGCAATGGTCAAGGGGGAACAAGCCTCTAGGGGGAGGTATCCATCATGGGAAGATGGATGTGTATTTCCTCATGGGAGGAAAATTGGGTTGCCTCTCTTTAAGTGATATGGGATCACTAGAAAGATTGTTGGCATGTGTTCCCCCAAGGGAGAGATTGTAAGATCTCATTGGGATATGAGACATTCATACCCTTGGGGAGGACCTTTTTGATGTAATTTCAAAAAGGGGGAGAAGTTACCAAGTTACCAATTAGGGTTCGTTGGAATTCTCATTGGGATATGAGAATTGCCAATATGGGAGAATTGGTGGACTTGAGATGGTAGTTTTGTCAATCATCAAAAAGGGGGAGATTGTTGGTGCAATCGGCCCAGGTTGACTCGAGTTTGATTCGAGCAGTACCTTGATAGTATTTTGATGATAGACAAAACTCATGACATGGGATTGTCATGGGAAAGTCCAACATGGGGTTGGCATGGAAAATCCAAGCATGGAGCTTGGTGTGGAAGTCCAAGGGGGAAGCCTTGGCATGGGAAAGTCCAAAGCATTGCGAAGCCGTGCGCTTGGTGCTTGGCATGGGAAATCCAAAGCATTGCGAAGCCGTGCGCTTGGTGCTTGGTGAGAAATGCATTGCGAAGTCGTGCGCTTGGTGCATGTGAGAAGTCTTGAGGACTTGGTAAGTTCACTAGGCTCGGGGTCCTTGAGTCAGTGAAGGATGGCATTGCGAAGCCGTGCGCTTGGTGCATCCGAGGGACCGCCGGACGGGGAGCGAATGGAGTGAGCCCAAAGGGAAGCATACTTCTAGGGCATGAGACGTGAAGGATGGCGTTGCGAAGCTGTGCGCTTGGCGCATCCGCGGGACGTAGGCCGAGGGAAGAGAGCTTCGGTGGGGAACTCCATGTGGGATAAGGTGGACTTTGCCAAGTGGCTAAGACTGAGTGTCGGAGGCTCAAACATCGTTATGTTTGAGGTTTTAGCCGACATCAGTCGACTGGCATAGGTGCCAGTCGACTGCTATAGGTCGTATGGGTTCGACCAGTGTTCGACTGAACCAAGTCTGGCTGATCAGTCGACTGTCGAAAGAGGGCGATCGTTGAGGATCGCGATCGCCGAGGAATGGCAATGATCGATGACACCGCATGGGCATGTCGAGCGTCGAGCTCGCAGACTCGACTGATGGATGATCAGTCGACTGATGGGTGCCATCAGTCGATTGATGTGTGATCCGTTGGAACTTAACCAACGTGGATCGGGCCGTTGTTAGACAATGGCTACGGGGCCAGTCGACTAATGGTCACGATCAGTCGACTGATGGGCGCGAAAATAGCTTGATGAAGGTTATAAAAGGAGAACGAGTTGGAGGATTTCGCCAAGGCTTTTAAGGTGACTTTGGAGGGGAATTGCTGTTGCATTCCAGACCTTCAAGAGCAAGCAAAAGCAAGCAACAAGAAAGCGATCAAAGCAATTGTGTAAAAGTTTTCTTTTGTATTGTCTTTGTATTTCTTGTTGTATTTCATATTACTTGTTGTAATAACTTGTGAGAGGTTTCTCCACCTCCGACGTGTAGTCAAGAAGGAGTTTAGTTAGTGTCGTGTGCATAACTAGAGCTCGAGGAGCTCGCCCATGGAGTAGGAATCATTCGGTTCCGAACCGCGTATATCGTGTGTGTTTGCGTGTGCTTATTTGTATTTGTACATCTTGTTAGTATTGTTATTGTTATTCCGCTGCGCTAACAAGAATTGTAGACGAGCACGCAACAAGAATGAACGAATTACGACATCCAACGAACGAGGGCTATTCACCCCCCCTCTAGCCGGCCAATCGATCCCCCAACAGATAGATCCCATCTACATCACTCACATCCCTCCGCATAATTTGTTACATACCTAGTAATCGCCTTTATAGTCCACCCATTTACGGGTGACGTTTGACGAAGCCAAAGTATGCAACTCCTTATGTAGGGAACCATGATGACTTCAGGTTTGAGGACTAATAGTCATACTAATAGCCACATGAGAAAGTATTTGACACTCATATAATGATCCATGATACTTTCTCAATCCGGGTCATTCAGTATATATTCTCTAATGTATACCCATGTGTCAACTTGATATCTCATATCCATGAATTGCGAGATCAAGTCATCATTTTGACCTATATGCTAGTCTCTACGCATTAACATTGTCCTTGAATGTTAATACTTGACTAGGAATGATTAAGAGTAGTTTTCTCTATATCACCTCATTATCGATTCAACCAATCGATTGATATAGATAAGAACCTACTACTCAAGGATGTTATTATACTTAGTTATTTGGCACCAATACAAGTAAATATAATAATCATGCCTTTATAAATAGGAATATGATACAATAAAGTCCATACAACAATCATCACATGATTGGCTCTAGGACTTTCACTAACAAGGACGACCATAGGCGACGATCCGACTAACACTTCCTGTGGAAGGTCTAGGTCGAGATCAAACGATCAAAAACCATCGTATTTATCATTTTCTATGCTAACCTCTTATTAAAGGGAAGTTGCCAAGCTAACAGTCGACTGCTGGTCATTGGGCAGTCGACTGATGCTCATCAGTCGAGTGATGGAAGACATCAGTCGACTGATGGTGACAAATCAACCTTTTGCGCTAGGTCAAAACGGATAACGTTTGATGCAACCACTTCGCGATAAAATTTGGTACCACTTTGTGATCTGTTACAAAAGATGAGGAAACTTATTCTGAGACTAAACTCTATAAAAGGAGGGGAGGATTCCAACCCATTCATTCATCAAGATTATTCTCAAGTGCTCCTACAATGCCAAAGCTCCAACACCATCATAACGCCAACGCGACGACAAGTTCTAATCTTCTTCATCGGCAGTAGCAGCAAGTAATTGTTTATGTTATTGTACTCTTTGTTTTAATCATAATGAGGTGAGGTAGGTTTGTTGCCTCATCCTCGTACTTTCAGTTTTGTTATCGTTGTCTCCTACCTCCAACGAGGAGGAGATCTTATAGTGCTTTGCCCTTCGTACGCGGACTAGGACCGTTAGGACCTTGGAGTAGCGACTGCTAGGTTGTGAACCAAGTAAAAATAAACTTGCCTTTTTACTTTTCCACTGTGTTTGCTCGTATATCGAACGATCGAAACGAAAAAATTTACACTCGCTATTACCCCCCCCCCCCCTCTAGCGATGCTTCTCGATTCAACAATGAGATATTGATCTCATTTGATTGGTGTAGTCTACTTGGGGATCAAGAAACACAAAGATTGATAAAAGGATGACACGAGCTATGCTTCATTGATCAATCTAGATATCAAGGATAGAAGGATTGAGTCATACAAGATAATAGTCACAGAAAGATGATATTGAATCTCGACATTCTCGTCACTTAGGTAGCAATGATGCATTGCTAGATGGCACTCATTGCTTATGTTCCTAAAAGAATTTTAGAGACACTGCTAACATTAAGAGAACCTATTGGGTCACACACAAAGAACATGTTGTTTTAGAGATGGGATTCATTTTAGTTTAACAAAATGAACCATTAAGCTATTGAATTGGATTGATTGAGTTAGAC
Organism: Wurfbainia villosa; assembly: GCA_025175895.1. Taxonomy (NCBI): domain Eukaryota; kingdom Viridiplantae; phylum Streptophyta; class Magnoliopsida; order Zingiberales; family Zingiberaceae; genus Wurfbainia; species Wurfbainia villosa. The sequence goes on from CM045989.1 coordinate 93,562,375, forward strand.
TCATTGAAAGGGTTGGATTTGAGTTAGACTCAAATTGGTTTAATTTGAGTTGGACTCAAATTAATTTGAAGAAGATGAATGATATGGATTCATCATGAATTCATCATGCATGATTAATTTGAATTAATCATGCATGGAAGAGGAAAAAACCAAAGGTTGGAAGAAACCTCTTATCATGCATGATTAATGTGGATTAATCATGCATTGAAGAAGGAATACAAAAGGATGCAAAACCTTTCATATTCATAGGATGAATATAAAAAGGGGGCTTTGGATCATGATGCTTTAGGCAAGATTTCCTTTTGTTCTTCTTCTTCTTCATCTTCTTGGTCGAAACTCCTTCTTGGCCTAGATCCCTTGTGTGTGTTACTAGCACAACTTTGATTCTACAAAGTGTGTGTTCGTATGGATATCATAGAGGCGCGACCATCCTGATCGCGCTGAGATCCTTTGAAGAAATGTTGCTGTTGGGATTGCGAAAGGCTACGCGTCAAGGGTAATCTCTCAACTAGATGTAGTTTTAAAAATGATTAGTTTTACGTATACACATGGATCTCTGGAGGGATCTAGGTTTTCTGCTATGTTTTGCGATTTTTTTTCGCAAAAGATCCCTACACAATCCATCCTGAATAAACTGAGAATGACTAAGCCTTACAAGGGTAGTGGTGGTTTCTCTCGCTCTCATGAGCATATAATAGTGGAATTCACTCAAGTCACTCATGGTTTATCCACTACCATATGCTTGTTTCTCTTCTACTTTTCACCACTATTATATACATAAGAATGCATAATCTTTGAAAACTTATTAGGAATGTAAGGGAAACATGAAATAAAAAAAATGATAGTGTGTATGCAACAAAAAGAAATGAAAGATACAAAGAAAATAGTGGAAGATACGAAAATAATTGAATGCTACATAGATGAGTAAAATAAATTAATTTCCCAAAAGTTTTTCTTCCAAGTTTTCCAACAAACTAATCACTTGAAAACAACCCCTATCACTTTCTACAATATAAATCCACTCATGATATACAATAAATCTCTCAATAGTTGCAACATGGGATGCCCATCACAAAAATACTATGACACAAATAAAAAATAGCACATGCCAAAATTTTCAAAAAAAAAAAATATTTCATGGATGCCCAAATGTTTATTCTCCTCTCTTTTTTTCAACTTTTTTTTAAAATTTTTTTTTGACATGTATTGCACTTCCCTATGCTCTATCATCAAACTCAGCTAAAATTATAAAGTGCATGGGTAGCTCATGGTGATCAAGCATAGCTTGCCTATGCTTCCACTAAATTTTTCTGAACCCTCCCCCCCCCCCCCCCACACACACACACACTTTAATTTTTGTCCATCTTGGAATCCATCACCAAGTAGTAACCATATACAATCAAATAATCTATTCATGAAAATAAATCTCAATACTCAACAGTAAAATTTATCTAGCTTTCACGACTTCTAAGAAGATATAAAAGAATGCATATGGATTTTATCTCAAAAACACAATAAAAAAAATCAAAAAATGAAACATAACAACTAAAAGAAAAACAAATGAAGTAAAATAAATGTATATATAAAGAAAATAAAAGAAGATGAGATGGAGCAAACTCCCCTGATGTCCTGGCGGTTGAAGGAGGATCGGTAGGAGGAGCCACGCCGGTCGTGGAGTGCTTCGAAAGAAATCCCATCCCGGTGGTTGAAGAAGATTCATCTTTCGAATCCATGTCGGAGATGGGATGGACTTAATGGGGGTGAGCACCTTCATGGTGTGATCAGGATATTCCTGTGTTGCTTCCTCTAATATAATCACCTCATTATATGTAATCTTTGGCAGTCGAAGGCGATTAAGAAAAATTTTCCAACTTGGGGGTTGGATTATTGCATTGGATATCAGGGCTTTCATCAGTAAACTTCTTGGAGACTCTGGCTATGATAGAAGTGTCCAGTCTGGGGGCCTCCAGCTATCCACCACTTCCATTGAAATCAGCTCATCACAATTGCTTGTCACCACTGTCTCACTTAACTTCTATTCTGGTTCGCAAGTCTGGACGCTAGTGTCTAGCAGTTGCTCATCTTCCTCAGGCCAATCTATGGCAAAAATAGCATTGCAGAGTAAATCCAAGCCACTAGTATCATCATTCACATCATCTACCACATCAACAACTTCATCTACAAATTCAGATCCATTAGTATCCACAATAACATCACAACACAAAGAATCATAGGAGTCTTGTGGTGTAGCCGAATCATAAACATGCCTACCACTCACTCCACAATCCATCTACCCAAGCGCATCGATATCTATAGAAATGGTCTCTAACAAAGGATGAATGAACTCTTGTGCTTCCGTTTGCCCGATGGATGATGCAATTTGATCTAGCTTGATCTGCAAGTCCTGCATCCTTTGTTGTTGATGATGATGACTATCATTCATTTGTTGTTGATGTTGTTGTAGCAATGATGCTAGTTGCAAAAGCATTTCTAGTGTCTGTTCTGAATTGTTGAGCTGAGTTTGAGGAATGTTCCCAATCATAACTATTGTTTTGTGTTTCCATACTCGAACCCTGAATGTTCCATCCAACCATAATTATAGGCATGTGAAAATGATTCATACCTATCTTGTTGTTGATGTTGGAGGTACTCATGCTACTCTGAAATTTGTTGGGGTTGATAATATTGAGTTGAAGAATCTCCCCAATCATAACTATAAGAACTAGGAGTTGGATCATATACATATTGATATTGTCGTGGGTAACTCTATGGCTCAATAGCAAATACACTCTTCTGTATATTTTGGTCAGAATAATAAGCCTGATTGAAATCTCCTAATCGTTGATAGTATGGATCCATGTTTCTTATGAAAGATAATTCTTGGTCTTACCTAAAACACTGACAAACAAAATCAACAAACATAGGAAATAGACATGATAAAATACATGGATATAAGAAATAAAAGAATGAAACCCTAAACAAAATTTTTGAATTTTTACAATTTTTTTCTTTTTTTACAAAATAGATAAATAGTCCTAAGTCTATCAAACACCACTACATTCCCCGATAATGGTGCCATTTTTTATAGCTGACTCGCAAGGTGTTACACCACTACAAAGTATCAAAATTAAATTTATAATTAAACCCCCACTACACTAATATAGTATAGAGCCGATTTGAGTCATCTCCCAATGAATGTAATTGGTAGAATGGTGTCCTTAGGATTGTTTCGTTATTGCTTTGGGATTTTCTAATATAAATGGGGATTTTGAATTTGTATTCTAACCTACGATTGCAAGATAACTAAAATTCTAAACTAACATGCAAGTAATTAAAACAAACAACAAGTAAAGCAATGCAGGAATTAAATCAAACAATTAAAGTGCAGTAATTAAAATAAGCAAAACTGTAAGAGAAAATTAATCGAACACCTAATGTGCACAACTAAAATTAAGCTAAACAAAGTAAATCAAATGTAAGGGCAAATTAACAAACACTTGACATGTAGAAAATTAATCTAAACTAAACAATAAAATAAATGATCTAATCAACCTAAGATATCCTTGATGTGTGAACAAGTTCCTCCTGCTAAGTCCAATGGAGTTCGATCGAGTCTACGAAAGCGACCATTAGCTTGGTGGAAATCCGAGCTCTCACGGATCCAGTTGAGCCCGGATGGTTGTCGTCGTAGAAGAACTCCTCCTCGATGAAGAGGTGGAATCCCTCGATGAAGTGGTTCCTCCTCGAATACAATGGTAGAAAGTGGATGGATGAGGGTGGTTGCTAGGGCTCTAGGGAAGAAGAGATGCCTTCTCTCCAGCATTTTTTAGCTTTTATACGCACTTCATCCCAACCCTACCCAGGACATGACCGTGCCTTTTTATCATGACCAACCATGTGTGGCTTAGATCACTTGGCAGAGGACAACACTTGATCGTGCCTTTTTGGCATAGCCAGGCCGTGTCTACCTCTGGAGGTCACGTTTCTCAATGAAAAAGCTCCAAAACTCCTCGATATATTCTTCAAATGTCCTACAACATAAAGAATACATCAAATTAGTGCTAAGGACATAAAATTTGTATAAATTTGTATTAAAAACTACAACCCGATGCACGAAGCTCCCGCCACGCTAAATACCAAGGAATGAATACAAAATAACTATAGGGACCAATTTGATGCACTAGAGGATGGGGGTGAGGGGTGAATAGCATCTTTGATTTTGACTCTCGTTCATGTTCGTCTACAATATATTAGTAGCACAACAGAATACAAAAATACAATACAAAAACGAATACAAGACAAAGAATTTTACATGGTTCAGAACTTACGGTTCATTCTCCACGGCGGTACTTAGTGATCTATCCTCACTAAAACCTCTCCTTCTCAGCAACATGCCAAAGGTGGAGAAACCTCGTATAAAAGTTTACAACAATACAAGCAAATACATAAGTACTTTATAAATGAAGAGAACATTGCTCAATCTTGTTGGTTGATTGGATGGCTCTTGATGGTCTGGAATACAATAATACTTCCCCTTCAAAATCTCCCAAAAACTGCTTCTAAAATCCTCCATCTCGAGCTCCATTTAAAGCATGTTGATGGATGATTTCGAGCCTAGTAGTTGATTGCCAAAAGGAACCAGGCGACTTCTCGTCTATCCGTTGTCTCACAACGGACTAATCCATGTTGGCATTCTAGCTAACAGATACCCTAGCAATCGACTACCCTTATTAGCAGTCAACTGCCAAGCTAATATTCTACTGCCCAGTCGACTACCAGAGCTTCTGTTCTCATGTCCACTACCACCAGTTGACTGCCCATAATTTGAAGTCGACTGCCATGGACTAGTCGATTAGTATAAAACACCAGTCGACTGCTAAGGCAAAACAAGCAATCGAGCCTCAGTCGACTACTCTGCCAGTCGACTGGGTCATAACCCCAGTCGACTACTATGAGTCAACTGAGCTCCAGAGTGTTGAACACTCGGCTTGTCAACTAGCCAATACCACCAGTCGACTGGTAAATCTCAAAAGTGAGGTTTAACCCAAGTATGTTCCCTTCATACTTGATCGACCACCCTTAGCCTAAACATAAGTCTTCTACCCACCTCTATGAATCTCACACCCTCAGGGTGCATTTGAGTCCTCCACGACTCCTTCACCCTTCGTGTTAGCCTTCAAGTGCTTCCATCAGCTATGTCATGCTAATCGAGTCTCATTTGTCAAGTTTCATTTGGACTTATGCCGCTAAGACTACATACTTTGACTTTATGCTGTCAAAATCTCACCCTTGGACTTCCTTGCCAAGTATCCATACTTGGACTTTCACCACCAAGACTACACACTTGGACTTACATGGCAAGATTACACCCTTAGAATTTCCATTTGCCAAGTATCCAAACTTGGACTTTCATCGCCAAGACTACACACTTGGACTTACATGACCAAGACTACACCCTTGGACTTTCCATTTGCCAAGTATCCAAACTTGGACTTTCACCTCCAAGACTATACTCTTAGACTTATATGGACAGACTACACCCTTGGACTTTTCATTTGCCAAGTATCTAAACTTGAACTTCTCCATTGCTAAGAATCCAATCTTTGACTTTCCATTGCCAAGTATCCATACTTGGACTTTTCCATGCCAAGACCATTCTTAGACTTTCTCTTGTTATGTCTCCAAACTTGGACTTCTACTAGAGTCTCACTCAAGCTTGGTCACCCTTGACCTGAGGCATAATTTCTCTAATAATCTCCCTCAAATAATCTCCCCCATATGACTTTGGATATCCCAATCATCTACTAGTCAAATGGTCAACATATGGTCAAACCATATCTAACCATATTGACAAACATCAAAATACTACTCGAGTCCCACTCGAGTCTAGTCAACATTGACCCGGGGTCTATTGCACCAACAATCTCCCCCTTTTTGATGTTTGAAAATACATTTAAGTTAGGCTAACCAATAAGACCAACTTGTCTCTTCCTATGCCAAAGCATAATGAAGGTTTTCTAATTTAAATCTTAACTTCTCCTCCTTTGGCATACATCAAAAAGCCTACCAAGGGTTTTCAATGTCTCATCTACCAATGAGATCCCTCATTCTCCCCCTTGGTCCAAAATTGTCTTGGATGCCTTTACCTTTCTTAGTGATACAACCCTTATCACTACATGAGAGGCAATCCACAATGAAGGTTTACCTAACTCTCACTTCTCCCCCTTTGTAATCAAAATTTATCCATCATACCAAGATACATGACCTCCCCCTAAAGGCTTACTCTCACTTGACTATTACACCAACAATGTCCTTGGAGAGTTACTAAGCCAATAGGAAATCTAAACCAATCGAAAATAAGAGTAAAAGTTCAAACTTGAACTTTAACCTCCCTTAAAAATCGATACTCCACCCTAAATAACTCTCCTAATCATTTGCAATGATTATTTCACCCTTCCAATGCTTTCTAAGGAATATTATAGGGTTAGGAGACGTTAGGGTACCTAGGGGTGTGATAACTAGCCAAACAAATCTTGTTCAACCAATATCAAACACAATAGTCGACTGAAATAAGATACTAGTCGAGTACACTATCACCAGTTGACTGCCCACATGTAGCAGACGACTGGACTCTGATTTTCTAGAAATCAGAGTTTTTTCAATTGGATTTTGAAAATTGATAAGTAATTAAATGTAATTTAAAAAATCATGAAACTTCATACGTACATGACTTACATGAAATACAATGAGTGAAAAATAGTTTTATAATAAAATATCTATTAAATTCAAAGAATGATACAAAGTTCAAAAGCATTGATAACTTCAATGTTTTTGTCTAACTTTGTACCAATCTTCTCAATGGTGATTGCTATCTAAAGATAGACTTTACCAAGGTTTTCCAAAATAATTTTAAAATGATTTTAAAATCTTATATTGAATCATGATCAATGAGCTCAATGCACATGACTTGTACATTAGCTTTCCTCATGATTCCTTAACGCCATATTATGAGTTTGAGTTCATCTAGATACAAAATCTATGTACCTTGAACATAACATATTTTCCTAACATCTCACATGTGTCTAGGTGTATCAAAACACACACAATTCATCCTTATAGTTTTTGAGAGATGTGAATTGGTTTTCCTTAAATCTAAGGGTCCATGCATATATTTAGGCATATTCGATTTGATTCCTTTATCTTGGGATTTCAAATCAATGTCATTGTCCTTAATTTCAAATTAATTATTCTTACTGCATGAAAATGATCATGGCATAAACGATTTCATAAATTAAGCATATTTCCCAATGATGATGATTTCATGGCATGAAATAATTAAACTAAGTGTTATCATGACATTTAAAAAAATCATATTATGTATGATGTCATGACATGACATATGGGAAACAAAGCATGACATATAAATAATTTAAAGGTATAGAGATACCTAAGTCTTAATTCCAATTGCCATTTGTTAGAATTATATCAATTTGCCATAATAACCAAATCTCCCAAGTGTGTCAAAACCCAAAATGGCACACTTTTGACTCTAAGCCTACTTGTGCCAATTTTAATCAAATTTTCAACCTTTATAATTTCTATTGCCACATTCTAAATTCCTTTAGGATTAATTTCTAAACTCATTTACAAGGCATAACATAACCTTGAAAATGTCCTAAAGTGTCAACTTTACCATGGTTAGGTTAACTATCCATCCATTTAAGGTTTATACACCTTAAACCCATCTAGCATGAAGGAATCACGCTCCTAGTAACCCAAAACCTAGTTGAGCTCCTTGGGTTTACTAGGCACTTACTAGGGATAACTTCCCTTAGTACCTTCCTAATGACCCTCCTAGGCATGAAAGTCTTAGTCATTTTGGTCTTGTCTAGGTCAACTCTAGGGATGACTTCCCTTGTGACCATCTTAGTGGCTTTCTTAGGTTTCCTTGAAACCTTAGCCACTAGACACCTTCCACGGTCAACTCTAGTGATGGCCTCCCTTGTGACCTTGGTATTCCTAGGCCTAAAACTTGTTCCATATCAGAATGGAAGATTGTGATAGGTAGACTTATCTACCTTAGACTTAGGTTTGTGACCCAAACCTTTCCTATCCTTGGATAGTTGTTGCCTCCTAACACCTAAATTTTGCCCATGTGACCCTTGAATCATGTTTTCTATCTTCCTAAGGGTCTTCTCTAATTTCTCAAGCTTTAACCTCAAAGCTTGATTTTCTTCAGTTTCATAAATTTTGATTTTTCATTCTTTCCTTGGGAATTTTTCTTCCTAGGCATATGTCTACCCTTCTTAGGGTTAATACCTAGGTTCTTGTTCTCTACCTTCCTATCCTTAGGTATGGTAGTCCTAGAGTTAATGGGGCTGGCATTGTCCTTAGGTAAAAATTCATAAGATTTAGCTCCTAAGTAAAAATACTTATTTCTAACATGCTTTTCATGATTTAGCAAGAAAATTCTTAGCATGCTTTTTACTATTGCATAAAGAACGAGCATTATTGAAATATACCTTAGGGTTTGCCTTAGCTCCCCCTACATATGAAGCTCCTCCTTTGTCCTTGCTAGAGTCCCTCCCCCTAGGACATTGGATTTTATAATGCCCTTTTTGATTGCATTTGAAGCCCGCAATGTGCTCCTTGCTCTTGTGAATTGGGAATCCGACTTCCTTGATCTTCTCCTTGAACTTGGGTGTTTGAGTCATCTTCTTTACTCTTTTTGGCCATTTTCTCTTATAATGCCCTATTTCCATACACTCAAAGCATGTTATATGATTTTTATTTTTAATGCATGCACTTGAGTTACCTATAGGGGATCCATGAGCTTGTTCTTCATTTCTCCTGGATGTGGATGGCTCCTCTTGCTCTTGCTCTAGTGTTGAAGACCTAGTCTCTCCGTCAATCCTAGAAGTGGAGGTTTTTTCAACCTCTTCCCCTTTGAATGTTGAACACCTATCAACCTCCGAGTCATCATGGTCTTGAGATGATGATGAGATTTCCTCTTCCTCAGGCTTGTCATCATCTTTACTTTGGGTTTGGGCCGGTGAAGTGATGTGAGCAAAACATATAGGATTTTAGGAGTAGTTTTCAGTCACATATTGTTACATTTTGCGTTAGTTTCATGCATATGTTACTCTGTTTTTGCATGCATTTCCTATTTTCTAGTTCGGAGGTCTGCTCGTTGTTCTTTTGAATGGAGCTTGGCTTTACGGGCAGAAAAGATGCATTTTCGGAGTGAAAGAAGGACAATTCATGCTAGACATAAAGTGGGACACGGCCAGGCCGTGTGGATTCACATGGCCATGTCCAATGGGCGAAGATCAGAACACCATGGCCGCACATGGCCTAGCCATGTTGAAACACACGGCCGTGTGGCGACTCGATGGAGTTGCGCGACTAGGGTTTTTTACTGATTTTGCAGCGGTCCGAGGCGACGTCTATATAACGATGGATCCGCCAAAACCCTAGGGAAGAGGCACGACGACTAGGATGACACGTTGAAGCCCTAAAAAGCTTCGATAACTCATAGCGGGGAGGAGGAACACCGCCGGAGGTCCACCACTTGCAACACAACACCGGAGAGAAGGTCACAACGCATTGTAATCTCTATTTTTGTGCTCTCTTTCTATTATAATTGAACTTAAACATGTGTTGTGATTCTTCCTTCATGTTTATGGAGTAGAAATTTTGATTCTAGGATTAGGGTGTAGCTTATGTTCATAGACAATGTTGGTTCATATTAAATTCTAGCCAAAAGTTTGATTTGACAATTGGATGTTGCTCTTTATTATACCTACGTGTATTTGGCTTTCTTTCTGCTGTGCTTAGGCGATACAAGGTGGTGATAGCCCTCAAAATCTAGATTTAGGAGGTTTGATCAAGGAACCTAGGGGTAAACCTGACCTCCCGTACTTGCAGGAAGAAGGGAGCGGTGGAATCGGAAATGGTTCACCGCAAGAATTGATTTGGCATCCTCATACCCTCTATCCTGTCCTTTTGAGTGAGGATAGCTCATGGTTAATGCGGCGGCTCTGCGGGAGAGTGTATGATGTCCCTTCCCCAAATCCATAAGTAGAAGTTTAGACGACACCAATTGACAACATTGTTTGTGGTACACAAGTGAAACCGAAGTCCTAGAATCGCCTTTTTAAGACCCCGGCGTACTCTTTTCCTTCTCTGTGTGACACCGCACTGAGTAGGATCCTCTGATAGTTCTCACCAACCAACTCTCTCTGAGATTTTGTCCGAACAATCGCAACCACTTAGCATATTGGTACTCGAATCCCAGTCCCTGTGGGATCGATAATCTATTATTACTTGACGACATCCGTGCACTTGCGGGCATTGAACGCGAGCACGCACTTTGAATCTTCGACGGTCTCAATCACGAGATTTAAGGTTGTGACCGTGCGCATCAAGTTTTTGGCGTCGTTACCGAGGACTGTCGATTCGATATCAATCGAACGGTGGTAGATTGGATCAGACTTAGGATTAGATTATTTTATTGCTTTATTTTCTTATTAGTTTACTTTATTTGCTTTAGTTTTATTTTCCATATTTATATTGAGTTTTTATTTCCAGTAGTAGTTTCCTATTTACTTATTGCAGCTTAGGTTTTTATTTACTAGATTTAGTTATTTCCTGCTTTTAGCATTAGGTTAGCACTCTTACTTTTGAGTGTTGGTTCATTGTATGCTTAGAAGACTAGGATCGGAAGGCCTAATTCCAATCGATTTAGAGATAGAGCAAACCTTTCACCGATGGAGAGCGGCGCAGCGAAAGATGGAAGATTAAGCTGCATCCGAGGTGAATGTAGGCAGCTGACCTCTGCGGGACTATGCATCTCCTAGCGCTAGAGGATTCAAGCCGAGCATAGCTGGACCTTTCATATCGGCGAATAACTTTGAGCTTAAGCAGACACTCATACATATGGTCCAGCAGAGCCAATTTGGGGGAGCTACGACTGAAGACCCGAACCAGCATCTTGAGGCTTTTCTAGAAATTTGCTCAACCATGAAACTAAATGGAGTCCGTTATGACGTGATCCATCTAAGCCTGTTCCCATTTTCACTGTGGGATAAGGCAAAGGCATGGCTTCACTCCATACCCTCTGGCAGCATTACCACGTGGGAGCAGTGTGAGCAGCAATTTCTGAATAAATACTTTCCACCAAGACTGCTCATATGCGCCACCTTATCACTAGTTTTCGCTAGAAGGTGGGGGAGTCTTTATTCAAAGCATGGGATCGCTACAAGGGGCTACTTTATCAATGCCCACACCACAGACTAGAGAGGTGGCTGGTGATCCACATTTTCTATAATGGGATCGCCTATGCCACGAAGATGTCCTTAGATTCTGCCGCAGGAGGAGCCTTAATGAACAAGACTATCGAGGAGGCAGAGGATCTTATTGAAGAGGTGACACAAAACCACCATCAATGGGCCTCCGAACGTGGTCAACCCACGCCTGAGGCAGGACTATACACTGTCAACTCCATGGGCCACATTTCAGCGAGGATGGATGCGCTAAGCAGATGGTTTGAATATTTGAATCCTTCATATGCATGCACATCCATTGACTTTGGAGAGGGGGCGGCAGTGTATCGTGAGGACTGCTATGGAGGGCAAGGGATCCAGGATGAGCAGATTGAGGACTGCGATGCGGTTGGAGACTACAATCCCAGACCCAACAGCCAATACTCCAGCACTTCTCATCACCGGACGGAGGAACCACTAAAATTTTCCGTATAAGAATACCGTAGGTAGGTTCCAGTGCCGGGAGAGAATGGGCAGCCACGTCCCCCTAACACCCGGCTAGAGAGTATGCTAGAGGATTTCATTTGAATGCAACGGGAGGTGAACACTAAATTTCAGCGGCGCCATTTGCAAACGAATACGATGATCGAGGGGTTGGAGTCATCTGTAAGAGATCTTGCCACCAGGTAGAAGTTGCTGGAGATTCAAGTAGCTCAGATCGTGAACCAGATCTCTAGGACACCAGGAAAGCTACCAGGAAGAGCAGAGGCCAATCTGGTAGAGCAGTGCTAGGCAGTGATGCTGTAAAGTGGGAGGATCCTGAAAGAAATGCCAAGATGGTTGGTTACCGAGAAGGACAAGGGATCTGAACTGCTAAAGCCTCTGGGGGAGGCAGAGAATGAAAAAACAAGAGAGACAAACCGAGAGCCTACTGAGAAGGCTAAACCACCCCTTACTGTACCATTCCCATAGCGGTTGACTAATGCAAAGAAAGACGTCGAGTTTGGTAAATTTCTGAAAATGCTGAAGACGATCTCGGTAGAGGTACCGATACTTGAAGCGTTGCACAAAATGTCCCAGTTCGCTAGGTTCATGAAAGATATTTTGGCGCATCGTAGGAAGGTAGCGGAGTCAGAAACAGTAGCCCTCACAGAGGAGTCAAGCACTTATCTCCGAAACGAAGCTACTTAGAAATTAAAAGATCCAAGGAGCTTCTATATCCCGTGCTATATAGGGACGACACTGATTAGTAAAGCCTTTTGTGACTTTGGGGCGAGTGTGAGTCTTATGCCCTATACCTTATGTAAAAGGCTAGGGTTAGGTAATTTAAAATTCACTACTATGACACTACAACTAGTTGACCACACATACCACAACCCATTGGGGATTTTAGAAGGCATTCCGTTTAAGGTGGGGAAGTTTACATTACCAACTGACTTTGTGGTGATGGAGATGGAAGAATATCCCAAGATACCTATTTATCCAGGGGCGACCATTTTTAGCGACTGCAGGAATGGTCATTGATGTTAAGAACCACAAGCTGACCCTAAAAGTGGGAGAGGATAAGATCGAATTTTAGGCCACTGGGACAGGAAGTCAGGAACCTGCGTCAGGGAAATATGTGATTCCAGCGAGAGCTAGGAAGGAAGCGGCATACGCAGATCCCGAGACGGATGAATGGAGGTTCCCTGAACCACCGGAGCCGAGTTGATAGAAGAGTGCGGTCGAGCTAAACGACCTTAAACAAAGCGCTTCTTGGGAGGCAACCCACGTTTAGTTGTAGATTTATTTTTTTTCTATTGCATTGCATACATGTCTTAGATTTTAGTTTTGATTTCCATCACATTTAGAGTTAGGAGTAGAAAAGAATTTTGCTAGGCAAAAATGAAACCCATATTAGTCTACGCGGCGAAGTGTATGAACAAAGTCGAGCCATGGTGTATTAAAGGGGCAAAAAATGGGGGCACAATGCTTGGCCGTGTGTTTTCCCACCGCCATGCCCGCTTGACCAAAGGCACACATGGCATGGCCATGTGTTTTCACACGGCCGTGGCGCTCGAGGTTAAAAGGGGCGAGGCGTGTGTTTTCACCTCATTTGCACCGTGTTTCAAAATTTCTTGCCCTAGCCGTGTGATTTCGTTTTCCCCTTCCTCTAGAAGCATTTCCAACCTCTTTAGAAGCAAAATGAGCAAGGATGAGGAGGACCAAGACCGTAGCATCCCGATCCGGTGCCTCGGAGCGACAAACAAGAAGATCTGACGCTCCTCGAGCTCCGAAAGAGAGTAACGCCCTACCCCCTCTACTTTTTCGCAATAATGAGCAAAGAGATAGGTTCAATATGATCTCTACTCGTAAACTTACTGCTACTAGGTACTTAGATGAGGATTTACTAGGATCTTTAGGTTTGATGGGTGACATGCAAACCCTATTTGCAAAAATGGGGTGGGATGAGATTATGGGAATAAAGCACCTAACCTACCCTAGGATTGTTTTGGAATTTTTGAGTTCTTTAGAGGCGGAAGTTCTAACGGGTAGAGAGAGTGAGGAGGGTAGAATAACTTTTAGACTTTTTAATATTGAGCATGAGTGGACCCTTCACCAATGGAACTCATGGTTTGGCTTACCAAGTGGGGGGGAGAGAAAAATCCCTAATGGGTACAACTCTCATTTGATTTGGACTGAGTTGACAGGGGAGCACGTTTATGTCCCTTCTAGGGCCAAAGCGTTGTGCCTCCAAAACCCCATCTTTAGATACCTTCACCGTGTCATGGTCAGTACTATATTTGGTCGTGGGGAGAGTGACGGTGTAGTGAGAGCCAGTGAGCTGCTTTGCTTATGGGACATGCTACAAGAGAGGAGTAGCATCGATGTAGGGTCTCACTTCATCAGACACTTAGTGAAGATGGGCAAAATAGCACATGGAGAGATCCATGTGGGAGGCCTACTTACCCACATATGTTATAGGAGGAGGTACGACTACACAACATTGGAGAGTAAAGAGGGGAGTCCTAGGATCGGCCTAGGAGTCTGCATGACCATGAAGATGATTGTAAGAGAAGAAGACTCCTTATGCTTTGTAAGGAAAAATCTTGCGACCCTCAGGCTCCCCGACCCGGATCGTACCACTATCACTATATGCGTCAATTGGCGCTTAGACCTAATAGTGGAGTCCCCTCCACATGAGGGACCATCCACATCAGTGCCCGTCTCTCTACTTTTGTACCACTCTCCCTCCAGTCCACACATACATAGGAGCCCACCTAGTCCATGTCGACATGAGCCTACCCCTGTGCGACCATCTTTTTCTACTTTTGAGCAGGATGCAGGTACATCGGCATATGATTTCTCGGAGTTCCGATCGTGCCTCGACGACATCTTGAGGCTTTTCTAGAAATTTGCTCAACCATGAAACTGAACGGAGTCCATTCTGACGTGATCCATCTAAGCCTGTTCCCATTTTCACTGTGGGATAAGGCAAAGGCATGGCTTCACTCCATACCCTCTGGCAGCATTACCACGTGGGAGCAGTGGGAGCAGCAATTTATGAATAAATACTTCCCATGAAGTAAGACTGCTCATATGCGCCACCTTATCACTATTTTTCGCTAGAAGGTGGGGGAGTCCTTATTCAAAGCATGGGATCGCTACAAGGGGCTACTTTATCAATGCCCACACCACAGACTAGAGAGGTGGCTGGCGATCCACATTTTCTATAATGGGATCGCCTATGCCACGAAGATGTCCTTAGATTCTACCGCAGGAGGAGCCTTAATGAACAAGACTATCGAGGAGGCAGAGGATCTTATTGAAGAGGTGGCACAAAACCACCATCAATGGGCCTTTGAACGTGGTCAACCCACGCCTGCGGCAGGACTATACACTGTCAACTCCATGGGACACCTTTTAGCGAGGATGGACGCGCTATGCAGATGGTTTAAATCTTTGAATCCTTCATCTGCATGCGCACCCATTGACTTTGCAGAGGGGGCGGCAGTGTATCGTGAGGACTGCTATGGAGGGCAAGGGACCCAGGATGAGCAGATTGAGGACTGCGATGCGGTTGGAGACTACAATCCTAGACCCAACAGCCAATACTCCAGAACTTCTTATCCGTGACAGAGGAACCACTAAAATTTTCCGTATAAGAATACCTTAGGTAGATTCCAACTGCCGGGAGAGAATGGGCAACCACGTCCCCCTAACACCCGGCTAGAGAGTATGCTAGAGGATATCATTCGAATGCAACGGGAGGTGAACACTGAATTTCAGCGGCGCCATTCGCAAACGAATACGATGATCGAGGGGTTGGAGTCATCTGTAAGAGATCTTGCCACCAGGTAGAAGTTGCTGGAGATTCAATTAGCTCGGATCGTGAACCAAATCTATAGGACACCAGGAAAGCTACCAGGAAGAGCAGAGGCCAATCCGGTAGAGCAGTGCTTGGCAGTGATGCTGCAAAGCGGGAGGATCCTGAAAGAAATGCCAAGATGGTCGGTTACCGAGAAGGACAAGGGATCTGAACTACTAGAGCCTCTGGGGGAGGCAGAGAATGAAAAAACAAGAGAGACGAACCGAGAGCCTGCTGAGAGGGCTAAACCACCCCTTACTGTACCATTCCCATAGCGGTTGACTAATGCAAAGAAAGATGCCGAGTTTCGTAAATTCTTGAAAATGCTGAAGATGATCTCGATAGAGGTACCGATACACGAAGCGTTGCACAAAATGCCCCAGTTCGCTAGGTTCATGAAAGATATTTTGGCGCATCGTAGGAAGGTAGCGGAGTCGGAAACAGTAGCCCTCACGGAGGAGTCAAGCACTTATCTCCTAAACGAAGCTACTTATAAATTAAAAGATCCAAGGAGCTTCTATATCCTGTGCTATATAGGGACGACACTGATTAGTAAAGCCTTTTGTGACTTGGGGGCGAGTGTGAGTCTTATGCCCTATACCTTATGTAAAAGGCTAGGGTTAGGCAATTTAAAATTCACTACTATGACACTACAACTAGCTGACCACACATACCGCTACCCATTGGGGATTTTAGAAGGCATTCCTGTTAAGGTGGGGAAGTTTACATTACCAACTGACTTTGTGGTGATGGAGTTGGAAGAAGATCCCAAGATACCTGTTTATCCAGGGGCGACCATTTTTAGCGACTGCAGGAATGGTCATTGATGTTAAGAACCACAAGCTGACCCTAAAAGTGGGAGAGGATAAGATCGAATTTGAGGCCACTGGGACAGGAAGACAGGAACCTGCGTCAGGGAAATATGTGATTCCAACGAGAGCTAGGAAGGAAGAGGCATATGCGGATCCCAAGACGGATGAATGGAGGTTCCCTGAACCACCAGAGCCAAGTTGATAGAAGAGTGTGGTTGAGCTAAACGACCTTAAACAAAGCGCTTCTTGGGAGGCAACCCATGTTTAGTTGTAGATTTATTTTTTTCTATTGCATTGCATACATGTGTTAGATTTTAGTATTGATTTCCATCACATTTAGAGTTAGGAGTAGAAAATAATTTTGCTAGGCAAAAATGAAATTCATATTAGTCTACGCGGCTAAGTGTATGAACAAAGTCGGGCCATGGTGTATGAAAGGGGTGAAAAATTGGGGCACAATGCCTGGCCGTGTGTTTTCCCACGGCCATGGCCGCTTGACCAAAGGTGCACATGGCCTGGCCATGTGTTTTCACACGGCCGTGGCGTGCGAGGTTAAAAGGGACGAGCCGTGTGTTTTCACCTCATTTGCACCGTGTTTCAAAATTTCTTTCCCTAGCCATGTGATTTCATTTTCCCCTTCCTCTAGAAGCATTTCCAACCTCTTTAGAAGCAAAAGGAGCAAGGATGAGGAGGACCAAGACCGTAGCATCCCGATCCGGTGCCTCGGAGCGACAAACAAGAAGATCTGACGCTCCTCGAGCTCTTGAAGAGGGTAACGCCCTACCCCCTCTACTTTTTCGCAATAATGAGCAAAGAGATAGGTTCAATATGATCTCTACTCGTAAACTTACTGCTACTAGGTACTTAGATGAGGATTTACTAGGATCTTTAGGTTTGTTGGGTGACATGCAAACCCTATTTGCAAAAATGGGGTGGGATGAGATTATGGGAATAAAGCACCTAACCTACCCTAGGATTGTTTTGGAATTTTTGAGTTCTTTAGAGGCGGAAGTTCTAACGGGTATAGAGAGTGAGGAGGGTAGAATAACTTTTAGACTTTTTAATATTGAGCATGAGTGGACCCTTCACCAATGGAACTCTTGGTTTGGCTTACCAAGTGGGGGTGGGGGGGGGGGGGGGAGAGAAGAATCCCTAATGGGTACAACTCTCGTTTGATTTGGACTGAGTTGACATGGGAGCACGTTTATGACCCTTCTAGGGCCAAAGCGTTGCGCCTCCAAAACCCCATCTTTTGATACCTACCGTGTCATGGTCAGTACTATATTTGGTCGTGGGGAGAGTGACGGTGTAGTGAGAGCCAGTGAGCTGCTTTGCTTATGGGACATGTTACAAGAGAGGAGTAGCATCGATGTAGGGTCTCACTTCATCAGACACTTAGTGAAGATGGGCAAAGTAGCACATGGAGAGATCCATGTGGGAGGCCTACTTACCCACATATGTTATAGGAGGAGGTACGACTACACAACATTGGAGAGTATAGAGGGGAGTCCTAGGATCGACCTAGGAGTCTGCATGACCATGAAGATGATTGTAAGAGAAGAAGACTCCTTATGCTTTGTAAGGAAAAATCTTGCGACCCTCAGGCTCCCCGACCCGGATCGTACCACTATCACTATATGCGTCAATTGGCGCTTAGACCTAATAGTGGAGTCCCCTCCACATGAGGGACCATCCACATCAGTGTCCGTCTCTCTACCTTTGTACCACTCTCCCTCAAGTCCACACATACATAGGAGCCCACCTAGTCCATTCCCACATGAGCCTACCCCTATGCCACCATCTTTTTCTACTTTTGAGCAGGATGCAGGTACATCGACATATGATTTCTCGGAGTTCCGATCGTGCCTCGACGACATCTACACTGAGCAGTAGACGCATAGGCAGCGATGGGAGGAGCAGAGCGCCTACCATCAGGCGGAGTTCCAGGGATTCCGGGAGCATTTCCAATGGGCAGAGGAGTTCTACGATGAGGCCCGCATATACTTCCAGGAGGAGGCTACTCATCTCCAGGATGAGGCAGCTTACCGCAGGGAGATGCGGCAGCATATGCATGCCTAGCAGGCACAGTGGGCTAGGGAGGAGGAGCACCGAGCAGCCGCTGCATCCACCAGCTCTCAGATTGACCACATGTATATGTGCCATCAGCAGCTCAGCAACAAGTTCTCCCAGGATCCAGAGATAACCAGGCTCCCAGACTTTCCACCTCGTCCACCATATTAGAGGTATATTTGTGTTTAAGTCTGGGGGAAAACCCCAAAATCTATTTTGTTTTGTTTTCCTAGTAGTAGTTTCTTTTCTGGTATTTGCATTTGTTCATGCATGCATAAGTTGTTTAGTTCCTTTCAGTACTTAATTTTTGGTGTCTTAAAAACTATCTCAGTAGTATTTTTTGAAAGTTACTTGCATGAAGTGTTCCCATAGGTAGCTTGACTCTATTTATCTTGTGGTATTTTATTCTATATGCTCTATTGAATGTTCTAGACTTACACTGATTAGCACTGTTTTTGCACTCACGTATGTTGAACATTCTGAAAGGGAGAATTTAGTACATACCTACTTATGATTCACTTCAGTAGTCTAGTACTTTGGAATCCATAGGTGACTCTATCTTTAGCATTTTAGTTACTGGTGATGCTCGGATTGTGTAAGCCCATTCGGAAAAATTAAATCCTGTGAGCCGAAAAAAAAGAGAGAAAAAGAAATGACAAAAAGAAAAAAAAAAGAGTGAGAGGGATAAAATAACAGTTGTCGTGGGTGGAAATGGTTAGGTGCCCCTTTGAGACCGAGTTAGGTTACTGGGGAAACACCTCCCAATTTCTCTCAATACCGAGCACGCCTTTGAGACTTTATACTAGATCTAGGGAACGACCCTCACTTTGGGCATCCCCTAAGAATGATTCGCTTAGCACGAGCACGAGGAGCTAACTTAGTGAATTTTTAGAACATATCTGTTTTGCTTTGATTGCAAATACAACCTGATAAATTTAGTTAGCATGCTCATTATGGAACAATCTATATTTTTGGCACTGAGGTTTGCTTGAGGACAAGCAAAGATTTATGTCTGGGGGAAGTGATGTGAGCAAAACATATAGGGTTTTAGGAGTAGTTTTTGCTCACATCTTGTTACATTTTGCATTAGTTTCATTCATATGTTACTCTGTTTTTGCATGCATTTCCTATTTTCTAGTTCGGAGGTCTGCTCATTGTTCTTTTGAATGCAGGTTGGCTTTTCGTGCGGAAAAGACACATTTTTGGAGCGAAAGAAGGACATTTCATGCTAGACGAAGAGTGGGACATGGCCAGGGCGTGTGGATTCACACGACCGTGTCTAATGGGCGAAGATCAGCACACCAGGGTCGCACACGGCCGTGTGGCAGCCCAATGGAGTTGCGTGATTAGGGTTTTTTCTTGATTTCATAGCGGTCTGAGACGACGTCTATATAAGGATGGCTCTGCCCAAACCCTAGGGAAAAGGCACGACGGCTAGGATGACACGCTGAAGCCCTAAAAAGCTTCGCTAACTCGCAGCGGGGAGGAGGAACGCCGCCGGAGGTCCACCACTTGCAACACAACATCGGAGAGAAGGTCACAACGCATTGTAATCTCTATTTCTGCACTCTCTTTCTATTGTAATTGAACTTAAACATGTGTTGTGATTCTTCCTTCTCATTTATGGAGTAGAACTTTTGATTCTAGGATTAGGGAGCATCTTGTGTTCATAGACAATGTTGGTTCATATTAAATTCTAGCAAAAAGTTTGATTTGACAATTGGATGATGCTCTTTATTATACCTACGTGTATTTGACTTTCTTTCTGTTGTGCTTAGGTGATACGAGGTGGTGACACCCCTCGAAATCTAGATTTAGGAGGTTTGATCAAGGAACCTAGGGGTAAACCTGACCTCCCGTACCTGCGGGGAGAAGGGAGCGGTGGAATCAGAAACGGTCCACCGTAAGGATTGATTTGGCATCCTCGTACCCTCTATCCCGTCCTTTTAAGTGAGGATAGCTCCCGGTGAATGTGGCGGCTCTGCGGGAGAGTATATGATGTCCCTTCCCCAAAGCCGTAAGTAGAAGTTTAGATGACGCCAATTGACAACGTTGTTCTGTGGTACACAAGTGAAACCGAAGTCCTAGAATCACCTTTTTAAGACCTCGGCGTACTCTTTTCCTCCTCTTTGTGACATCGCACTGAGTAGGGTCCTCCGATAGTCCTCACCAACCGACTCTCTCTGAGATTTCGTCCGAACAATCGTAACCACTTAGCATATTGGTACTCGAATCCCAGTCCCTGTGGGATCGATAATCTATTATTAGTTGACGACATCCGTGCACTTGCGGGCGTTGAGCGTGAGCGCATACTTTGAATCTTCGACGCTCTCCGTCGCGGGATTTAAGGTTGCGACCGTGCGCATCATGAAGGTTTTGCATGGAACTTGGCTATCTTGCTACATAAGTTCCCTTGTATCGTTGAATTCCCCTATGCTATACAATAAATCCTTAAGTATTGAACTAGCTAAAATTATAGCTATTTTTTCATTTATTTTGGATTTACGAATTTGCTCCTCAGTTCACTTCTTCTTCTTGAGGAGTCGTCCCTTCTTGTCTACTGGAGCTTCTAATCCATCTATGATGATGAACTAATTCTCTATGTCCATCATCAAGAAGGTTTCCATCCTCGCCCTCCATGCCAAAAAATCTTCTCGGTTCAGTGATGGAGGAATCTGGATGTCATAGCCGAATTCATCACTTGGCTCCATCTCCCTCTAGCGTGTCTCTTGTGGCGATGAGTCTGATGAAGAGTTCCCTCGTTGATATCACTTGCAGGACTTCTGAGTGAGCCCGTCTCTGATACCAATTTTAGGGACTGAATTGATGCACTAGAGGCGGTGAATAGCGTCTTCAATTTCGAAACTCGTTCATGTTCGTCTATAATATGTTAGTAGCACAACGGAATACAAAAATACAATATAAAAATGAATACAAGATAACCACAGCCACAAGACAAAGAATTTTACATGGTTTGGAACCTATGGTTCATACTCCACAGCAGTGCTTGGTGATCTATCCTCACTAAAATCTCTCCTTCTTAGCAACACATCAAAGGTGGAGAAACCTTGTAATAAAATTTACAATAATACAAGAAAATACAATGTAAAGAAGAAATGCAAATACAAAAGTACTTTACAAATGAAGAGAACTTTCCTTGATCTTATTGGTTGCTTGGATGGCTCTTGAAGGTCTAGAATGCAACATCACTTCCCCTTTAAAAACTCCCAAAAATTGCATCCGAAATCCTCCATCTCGAGCTCCATTTAAAGCATGTTGTTGGATGATTTCACACCTAGTAGTCGACTACCAAAAGGCACTAATCAAATGCTCATCTATTCGTTGTCTTACAATTGACTAATTCACATTGGTATTCTGGCCAATGGATACCCTAGAAGTCGACTTCCCTTACCAGCAGTCGACTGTCAAGCCAGTAGTCAACTGCCCAGTCGACTACTAGGGCTTCTATGCTCGTGTCCACTACTACCAGTCGTTGCCCATAATTGGTAGTCGACGGCCAAGGACCAGTTGACTGGTATAAAACACTAGTCGACTACTAAGGCACAGTAAGCAATCAAGCCTCAGTCGACTACTCTGCTAGTTGACTGGGTCATAACCCCAGTCGACTGCTACGAGTCAACTAATCTCCTGAGTGTTGAACACTCGGCTAGTCAGACTGGTCAATATCACAAGTTGACTGGTAAATCTCAAAAGTGAGGTTTAGCCCAAGTATGATCCCCTCATACTTGATCAACCACCCTTAGCCTAGACCTAAGCCTTCTAACCACCTCCATCAGCCTCACGCCCTCAGGGTCAATCTGAGTCCTCTACGACTCCTTCACCCTTCACATTCACCTTCAGGTTCTTCTATCAGCTATGTCATGATAATCGAGTCTCATTTGCCAAGGTTCATTTAGACTTATGGCACCAAGACTACATGCTTGGACTTTATGCTACCAAAACCTCACTCTTGGACTTCCTTGCCGAGTATCCATACTTTTACTTTCACTGCCAAGACAACACACTTGGACTTACATGGCCAAGACTACACCCTTGGACTTTCAATTTTCCAAGTATCCAAACTTGAACTTTCACCACCAAGACTATACACTTGGACTTATGTGGCCAAGACTACACCCTTAGACTTTCCATATCCAAACTTGGACTTTCACTGCCAAGACTGTACACTTGGATTTACGTGGCCAAGACTACACCCTTGGACTTTCAATTTGCCAAGTATCCAAACTTGGACTTCTCAATTACCAATAATCCAATCATGCACTTTCCATTGCCAAGTATCCATACTCGGACTTTTCCATGCCAAGACCATTCTTGGGCTTTCCCTTGCCAAGTCTCCAAACTTGGACTTCTACTCGAGTCTCACTCGAGCTAGGTCACCCTTAACCTGAGGCCTAATTGCTCCAACAATCTCTCTCAAATAATCTCCCCCATATGACTTTAGATATTCCAATAATCCACTAGACATATGGTCAACATATGGTCAAACCTTATTCAACCGTATTGACAAACGTTAAAACACTACTCGAGTCCCACTCGATTCTAGTCAATATTGATCTGGGCCCTATTGAACCAACAATAACTTGTCAAAATGTAAGTTATCAGTTGGCCCTAATTGAAAGCATTGATTTGTCGGACTCTCTCCAAGGTCAATGTGGACAGAGGTGCAATTATGTGATATATATTGGATGTATATATGTTAATGAGTTAACAACCTAATGTATATGTAAACATTCAATTAGTTTATAGTATAAAGTGATAGTTATATAAATATTATATAATTGGTACTGTTGACACCTACCGCTAGAGCTAAAAATGATTTGTTAGACTCTCTCCAAGGTTGTTCTTAGCAATAGTGGATATCAGCTCTGTAGGGAATCTATGAATGCTTGGAAACATTTTACAAGAACATAAGCAGCGGAAAAATAAGATCCCTCCAGAGATCCATGCATAAACCATACTCATTTGATCAATTCTATCCTATGAGGATCATAGTTACTTTCGATGCGAGCCCTTCGCAATCCCGTCAGCAACACTTGTGTTCAAGGTGTCCGAATCTCAGTGCGGTCAAGATGTTCGTGCCTCCACGGTATCCACACAAACCGTGAGATGAAGAGGAACCAAACTGTGGTGCTAGCGACAAGATGTTGGTTCGGCCAAGAAGGTAGAAGAAGAAGGAAAAGAAGATCACACTCAAGCAACAACAAAACCACAACCTCAACCAAAGTCTCATCCAATCCCCTTTTTATATTCAATCATTGAATATGAAGGGTTTGTGACTCTTGGTTTCCATGAAAATAATAACTCATTAATTCCATCTTAATGATCATGCAACCCTTCTTAAGTGTGAGTCTCACTTAATCCGAATTTGACTTGAGTCTAACTCGAGTCAGATTCATCGGGTATACTTGAGTCCTACTCAATCCAAATTTGACTTAAGTCTTACTTGAGTCAAATTCATTGGGTATACCTTGAGTTCCACTCAATGAGTCTAATCTACATTAGACTCAACCCGATGGCCCAATGGCTCATCACATGAAGCATCTCCAACTCACATGTCCTAAGTGTGTGACCCAATAGGTTCTCGTAACATTGGTAATGTTTCTAAAACCTTTTTAGAGACATAAGAAATGAGCGACATCTAGCAATACATCATTGCTACCCAAGTGACGAGAATGTCGAGATCCGACATAACCTTTCCGTAACTACTATCTTGTATGACTCAGTCCTTCTATCCTTGATATCTGGATTGATCAATGAGGCATAGACTGTGTTATCCTCTTATCAATCATGAGTTTCTTGATCTCCAAGTAGACTACTCAACCAAATAAGCTCAATATCTCATATTGACATATTTGAGCATGACCATGTATTTTAGCAATCCTACTCTATCAAGGGGCCCATATATATCACTTCCGTTATATGGAAGGGATAGATTCCATCTACATCACTCACATCCCTCCGCATAACTTATTGCATACCCAGCGATCGCCTTTATAATCACCTTATTACGGGTGACGTTTGACGAAGATAAAGTATACAACTCATTATGTATGGAACCATAGTGACTTCAGGTCTAAGGACTATTCATACCAATAATCACATGAGATTGTTATGAAACTCATATAACGATCTATGAAACATTCTCATGGCATGACAATTAAGTACATAGTCTCTAATATGTACCTATGTGTCAACTTAATATCACATATACATGACTTGTGAGATTAAGTCATCAATTGACCTACATGCTAGTCTCTACGCATTAATATTGTCCTTGCATATTAATACTCAACTAGGAATAGTTAAGAGTAGTGTTCTATATATATATATGTCGACAGACTCTCACTATCAATTCAACCAATTGATATGTTGTAAACTTGAACCTACTATTCAAGGACACTATTATATTATTCATATAGCACAGATAAGGAATAATATAATAAGCAAACCTTGTCTATTATTAATGAAATATGATACATATGATCCTTAATCAATCTCATGTTTGGTACTAAGGGATGACACTAACAAGCTCTGTTGGTGCAATCGGCCTAGGTCACGATTGACCAGACTCTAGTTTTACTCGAGTAGTGGTTTAATGTTAGTGTTTTGATGTTTGACATTGATGTTTGACAATGAGTTGACCATTGTTTGATAATGGGTTGACTATATGGTTGACATGGGGTCGACCATATGATGGAGAAGTCCAAGTCTTGTGTACTTGGCATGGAAAGTCCAAGTCTTGGGTACTTGCCATGGAAAGTCCAAGCTTGAGTCTTGACAAATGGAAAGTCCAACATGGGTTGGAAAGGGAATTCCAAGGGTTGATATTAGAGGCATAAAGTCTAATAGTTTAGCAGCGTAAAGTCCAAGCGGTAGTCTTGGCAGCGTAAGTCCAAATGTGCCTTGGCAGTATAGACCAGCTTAGCGTGACAATAGTCGATGGAATAACCTGAAGGCTAGCATATGGATGAACAAGTCATGGATGACTTGGAGGGATCCGATAGGCGTGAGGCTGACAGAGGTGGCTAGAAGGCTTAGGTCTAGGCTAAGAGTGGTCTAGCAAGTATAAGGGCATCATACTTGGAGCTAAACCTCATGGTTGAGGTTATCAGTCGACTGGGGCTTTGGAAAGGTCGATTGGTCAAGTGTTTTGACATTTGGTAGCTGAGTTGATTCTGGGTAGTCGATTGGGATTGTGACCAGTCAACTACTATGAGTCGACTGGTGTTCGACTGCGGTAAATAGCCTTGGCAGTCGACTGCCAGCATTGGGCAGTCGACTGATGGCTTGAGTAGTCGACTGCTGGTACTTAGAATTCTTGATAGCTGACTAATCTGTCAGCTACGAGGTTGACAATCGACTGATGGTAATTGGCAGTTGACTACCAGTGTATTCGTTGGAGTTTTGTCGATGTAGATTAAGTCGTTGTGAGACAACAGCTACTAGAGCAGTCGACTGGGGCCTTATGGCAGTCGACTGCTAGGCAGAAATCAGCCCGAGTTGTAACTTTAAAGGGAGCTCGAAAGGGAGGATTTAGCAGCAATTTTCTTGGGCGATTTGAAGGGGAATTGTTGGTGTTTTCTAGTCCTTCAAGGCTAGTCCAAGGTGATCAACAAGCAAGCATCCAAAGCAATAGTTGTAAAGTTTACATTACATTGTTTTGTGTATTTCTTTCATATTTTCTTGTATATTTTGTGTATTACTTTTGTAATCCTTATACGAGGTTTCTCCGCCTTCGACTTGCTGTCGAGAAGGAGTATTATTGATTAGTGGTGGTGTGTGCATTGCTAGGGCTCATTCGAGCCCAATTCATGGAGTAGGAACCTTATGGTCCTGAACCACGTTATATCTCGTGTATTTGTGTATTTGTATTTATATTGTATTTTATATTTCCACTGCGTACTAATATAATTGTATCAAGAACGCAATCAATTTCCATTGAAGCAATGAACACGCTATTCACCCCCCCCCCTCTAGCGACGTCCAATTCCTAACAAGTGGTATTAGAGCTTGGAGCTCTTCTACAGATTAACACCTGGGAGAAAAAGTCTAGAGGGAAGAAGATGGAATTTGAAGAAAAATTTGGACGGGACATCAACACCCCAATTCCATACACCTTCTATGGACAAGAAGGCTTCAATTAATGGAAGATGAGGATTGAAGAATTCATAATAATGATGGACTTCGAAGTTTGGTATGCCTTGATGGAAGGATTCGTATATCCAAGAAGTTCGAAGGGAGGATCCTCAAGATGAAGAAATAGACCGAGGAACAACTCCAAAATTTCTAGAGAAATAAGAAGGTAATAAAATTCTTAGGAGATTTAATCCCTAATGATGTTTTGTGTAGATTAGGTGAATATAAGGATGGAAAGGAGTTTTGGAGTGAATTGACAATGCTCCATGAAGGACCATCACCAGCCTCAAGTGAAGAACAATCCCAAGAAGTTGAAGAATGCTCATCGGCTCAAGAGCTTTAGGAATCAGAGGTTGAGAGGTGCTCAACATCCGATGGAGAAGAGGTAGAAGAGGTGGAAGAAGCCTCCACCTCTAGGATTGAGGGGAAGGACATTAGATCATCCTCAATGCCGGAGCAAGAAGAACATGAACCATCTACCTCCAGTCAAGAAGAAGAGGAAGTTCAAAATTCCAACACCACCCTAGGTAACTCAAACACATGTGTTAATAATAAAATTTATATAATATGTTTTGAGTGTAGGAAAGTCGGGCACTACAAGGGCAAGTGTCAGAAAAAGGTCAAGAAGATAGCACAAGTCGTGCCAAAGACCAAGGAAACCGGTGCCCAAAGACAAAAGAGCAAGGAGCATGTCATTTGCTTTAAATGTCATCAAAAGGGGCACTATAGAAGCCAATGCCCTAGGAGAAAAGAAGGAGCATCAAATGTAGGGGGAGCTTCTAAAGCAAACTCTAAGGTATATTTTAGTAATGAACCTTCTAAGTTTAATGTTAAAAAGTGTGCTTTCAATTTCCTTGCTATAGTTCATGAAAAGCATGCTATAAATAATAGATTTTATTGCTTAGGGGCTAAACATGTCAATCTTAGAAATAAGGAGAAATTTAAGACTAATATCCCTAAAACAATCCTACCTAGGGAAACTATTAGGAAAGTAGAAAACCATTTAGGCATTAACCCTAAGAAGGGTAGGCATATGCCTAGAAGAAATGGTAATGCCCAAAGACTCAACCAAAAATAAAAAATTGGGATATTAGAATTGGAAAATCAAGTTTTGAGGTCAAAACTTGAGAAATTAGAAAAGACCCTTAGAAAGATGAAAAATCAAATGCAAGGGTCAAATAGTCAAAGCCTAAGGTCTAAGAGGCAAGGCTCGTCTGTGGGCAAGAAAGGCTTGAGTCACAAGTGATGTAATTGAGAGGTGTCCTAAGGCAATCGCCTTAGAAGTTATTAATAAAATTCACTATTTAAGTATACATTATCTATGTATTTGATTGTATCTTAAACTCATTTATTGAAGTCCACAATACGATGCATAGCATGAAAGAAATTATGATTGGATCAGAATTAGTGGGTATCTCATCATGTGTAAATATGCAAGTATTAAAACTATCCCTAGTCGAAGAATTGATGAGATTCGACATCATAAATTTTGTGAGACTAGCACATATTATGCTCCTTGGTTTATCCAAGCATTCAGTACTCACTGAATTGAAGCAAAGGGTGCTGAGAGTGAACATGTGGATGCCAGTTATGGTAACTAGTTTATTGCAGTGACCTACTATGAGACTTCATATGGTTCTATATGTTAGTGCATATAAGATCCACATATCTCCACAATGGTATGATATTGTCCACTTTGGGCCCAAGCCCTCATGGTTTTGTTTTTGGGCTTTACCCAAAAGGCCTCATACCAATGGAGATATCTTTTTTCTTATAAGCACATGATCTTTTCCATGTCTTACCAATGTGGGACTTTGATTGTATTCCCCATACTCCCAACAATCCCCCCCTCAAACGAAGGACCACATTGGGCCCCCCCTCAAGCCTATCCCTCCTCGAAGGATTTTCTCTGCTTGATGTCCGATCTTCAACCCACCAGGACTTCCTGCCAGTTGTTCGGTCCCCCCGACCCAACTAGACTTCCTTCCTGATGTCTGGTTCTCTTGATCCGGACGTGAGAGCTCAACTTTCTTCGTTCGAGGTTCATGGCTTGACATGGACCATGGCTCTGATACCAATTGTTAGTGCTTATAAGCTCCACATATCTCCACAATGGTATGATATTGTCCACTTTGGGTCTAAGCCCTCATGGTTTTATTTTTGGGCTTTACCCAAAAGGCCTCATTCCAATGGAGATATCTTTTTTCTTATAAGCACATGATCTTTTCCATGTCTTACCAATGTGGGACTTTGATTGTATTCCCCATACTCCCAACAATCCCCCCCTCAAACGAAGGACCACATTGGGCCCCCCCTCAAGCCTATCCCTCCTCGAAGGATTTTCTCTGCTTGATGTCCGATCTTCAACCCACCAGGACTTCCTGCCAGTTGTTCGGTCCCCCCGACCCAACTAGACTTCCTTCCTGATGTCTGGTTCTCTTGATCCGGACGTGGGAGCTCAACTTCCTTCGTTCGAGGTTCATGGCTTGACATGGACCATGACTCTGATACCAATTGTTAGTGCATATAAGATCCACATATCTCCACAATGGTATGATATTGTCCACTTTGGGCCCAAGCCCTCATGGTTTTGTTTTTGGGCTTTACCCAAAAGGCCTCATACCAATGGAGATATCTTTTTTCTTATAAGCACATGATCTTTTCCATGTCTTACCAATGTGGGACTTTGATTGTATTCCCCATACTCCCAACACTATATGTCGTTGAAGATCTCATTGTGGCTTGAGTGCGAGCTTCCTTAGACTTGAGGTATTCAAGTCACCTTGATCATGGCACCTTATACTTTGACTTCTTCGTAGCCATCTACATAATAGGTGTAACTCCGGGATGATTGGGTATAAGCCAAAGTGATCGAAGGTGTTTGAATAGCCCATAAAGGATTCACCACTCCTGATAAAGGAGATGTATACCCTAGGCCTCTTGTCAGGATTGTTACTCGGAAGTCTCTGGCAAGAGCAAACATGTTAAGAAGATGGTCTTCTTGGGAACATGTAGGAGTAACTTGAATCCACAGGACAAGAAAACTTGGGCTAGGTGTGACATAGTCAGCCTAGGGACGAACACAGAGACCATGTCCTGAACCAAGTGGGTATATGATGAATGAAAGGAACAAGGCACGAACAACCGAAGTTGCTGAAGGCTTCAGAAAATGTTTTGAAGTCGATTTAGACTTTCTGGTCAATTGGGGGTCATGACGTACTATTAGGTGTCACTCATGATCTATTCATAATTAAGACATTAATTATGAATGGCCAACATAACCAGGAACCTATTGGGTCACATGCACTACGGGTGATCTCAAGATGTAAAACAAGTCTGAGAATGAGATTCTCTTTGAGAGAGGATATGTCTGGTTGGACCAGAACAAGGGGGTGCGAAACGGAGGCTATGGAACCTCCTATGGCCTTGTCGGACTTAGCATGACTATATCGTACTTAAACGAAGTCAAACGGACCATACAGAGCCTCACACAGTCGTGCCTAACTTGGCACGAGTCATGCCTAGCTCTGGCCACAAATTGGCAAAGTCTGGGTGGTGCCCAGAGAGACACACTGCCAGGCTGTGTGAATCCACACAGTCGTGTCGCATCTCCGTCGATTTTGGAGATTTTCTATTATGGAAATTTCCTGGGTTGTTCTTACCTTAATTATGGAATAATTATGGTAAGATATGTTTCGTTTAAGCCAAATAAGATGACCTAATCAAGAGATCTATAAAAGGGTCCCCTGATAATCTTTGGATAAGGTTTTGGTTTTAGGTTTTCTCCCCTGGTAGCCGTCGTTGCTCTCTCCTCTCTCCTTTTCCCTTGTCTCCGTCGGTTGGCTAGCACTAATCGGAGACAAAGACTTGCTGCTCTAGGAGTTGTCTCAGTTGATCCTGGCATGGATACTAATAGAGGCAAGGTATGTTGGTCTTGCTTGTGGTTTCGACGGATTCAAAAGAATCCGGAAGGTATAACTTCTCCTTCTCCTTGCGTGTTTTCATGTGATTATGCCAAAACAAGTTTTCCTGGCCCCCAGGGGATGTCTGAGATATAATAAAAATTATTTTTATTCACTTTATTCCACTGCGCATGATCTCGGAATCTCCAACAAGTGGTATCAGAGCCATCTTGTTCGTTTGGCATAGATTGCATGTTGTAGAAGAATATTTAAAGCATGTTTGATGTTTTAATATACCTGTGTCATGTTTATCTATATGATATATTAGAGTATGCTTGTTTTACATATAGGATATGTTTGTAACCTAAAAAGGAAACATCGACGATGCGCCTGGTAACACCGAAGGTGTTGGCCGCATCGTTTGAGCCTAAGCATAGACTCACATTCACATCGGGAAATTTATTTCCTAATGTGACCTTGGTTTTTCCATATTTAGGTGTATTTCCCTTTTATATGAGACTCATAATAATCTTAAATCCCTCATGCAAATATTAGGGCTAACACCTTCCATTAATATGGTTGAACTAGAATTCTTTTTCGTGCTTGGGTTGTTGGACTCTCTCCAAGCCTGCCATGACATCGAGCATGTTCAATTCATATGAGATTCAATGTTTATTTTAAATGGTAAAGACCAGAGGTCAATTTGAAGTTTGGGTTGTTGGACTCTCTCCAAGTCTAGCTTGTAAATTGGATGTGTTAAAATCATTTAAAATTGATCTCACGATTAATGGGTTGACCCTAACTAAAAGCATTGATTTGTTGAACTCTCTCCAAGGTCAATGTGGACAGAGGTGAAATTAGGTGATATGCATTGGATGTATATATGTTAATGAGTTAACAACCTAATGTATATGTGAATATTCAATTAGTTGATAGCATAAAGTGATAGTTATATATAATGGGTACTGTTGATACCTAACATTATGACTATGAATGACTTGTTGGACTCTCTCAAAGGTTGTTCTTCGTCATAATGGATATCAACCCACTAAGAGATCACCTACCATCTCTCGAATTCAATGTGAGGTCTTTTGAATTTGATAAAATAGTGAGAGTTTCTTGTTAATGTAAATTCTTGTTAATGTAAATTGTTTACAATACTATAGATTCATCTCTCTTATATACCTCTATTTATATGTCTAGGTACTAATTAGAACAACATGTCAACCTCCATTAATTTACATTCAATTTTGGACAACAACAAATTGACTGGGTCAAACTTCTTGGACTGGCCTCGCAACCTGAGAATTGTTCTCGAGGCTGAAAAACTAGCTTATGTCCTTGAAGAGGTTCTTTCCAAACCTCCTGTAGACAGTGCATCTGGTGACCAAAAATTGGCTTACCAGAAACATGTTGCTGACTCTGAGATGACAAGTTGCATTATGTTTGCGTCAATGTCTCCCGAGTTATAGAAGCAACATGAGCATATGGATAAGCATTGGAAGAGAAACTGCAAGCAGTATCTGGAGTTACTGAAGTAGAAAAAGACATATGATGCCCAATCTACTTTAGGTATATTTGTTATTGAATGTCATATTGTTTCTTCTAGCACTTGGGTATTAGATACTGGGTGTGGCTCACATATATTTAATGAGATACATGGGCTTAGGAAAGAAGAAAACTGGTTAAGGGAGAAGTAGATCTAAGGATTGGCAATGGAGCAAAAGTTACTACAATAGTCAAGGGTACTTATATGTTGCGACTTCCTACACCACATAAGCAATGAATGCATGTCCAAACTGCAGAGGCATGGTATTTTGGAGTCTTATGAATCAGATTCAATAGACACATGTGTTGTTGGGATGTATACTGAAAAGTCTATCTTTTGTATGAATATCTTTATTTTGAAATAAGAATCACATGATCATTGTTTGCATATTTATGGTTATGCATATTGTCTAATACATTACATTGTAGATAACATGGTGTGTAGTGTCACACGGGAGATCATGTTATCGGTTCCTTGTAAAGTATAAGTAAAGGCTCACAACCGAGATGACTTTGGACAAACCATTGGTATGGTTGTAGAGTGATTTTGTATTGGTTTGTCTTGACCATAGAATCACACTAGTACACTTTGTGTGTATTGAGCAGGACCGACTTAGAGGTGATTAAATTTATTGCTGACCATATAATCGAATTGGACCTCAGATATTATATTGTACATGCTCTTAATCCCGATATAATAACGGGCACATATACTTATTATTCATTTCTTTGATTTACCAATGGGTGAGATTTATAGATTAAATCAATTGGCTCGGTAAGTTGGGAAATGATATTATTTATATGGTGTGCCATTGATTATAGGAGGAAACCGTGTCCTATATATTAGGATGATGATGTCCCCTTGAGGAGCTCATAAGGTTCATCATGTAAACTCTGCAGGTGGAATTGGAACGGCATGATGATAAGGATGAGTGGTACTACTTATGGAGTTAGATGTCGATTAATTAATGGTCAGTAAATTAATTAATCGACGGACATTCGAGATCTTAAATACGGGGAGAAAAATATACAAATAATATATGTAGCTCATATTAACTTATGGGGGTTGGTGAGGTAGATCAATGATAATCCTATAGTGGATTGGATTATCATTAATGGATCCGACTTTATGTGGGCTTGATTCATTGGGTGGCCAAGATCCAACTCCTCCTCATGGTCCCTATTGTAGCCTATTAAAACCTCATGAAGCCTAGATCCAATGGATGAAAACAAAACTCTAGATCCAACGGTAGAGATTAAATCTCTAGATCCGACGGCTGAGATTAAATCTCTAGATCCGACGGTTGAGATTAAATCCCTAGAACCAATGGTGGAGATTAAAACAAAGTTTATCCCTAGCTCTATAAAAAGGAGCTTAAGGGTTGGCGTGGAGAATTAATTAGAAGCAAGGGAGATTAGGGTTGGGCGACAAGAGGCTTGGAGTTAGGTTTTGTGCTTGGGCGGCCACAATTAAGGAAATTTTTTCCTTTCTTCTCTTCTTCCTTAAGGTGGTCGGCGCCCTTCCTTCTTCTCCCCACTTGGTTTTGCCGATGTCCAACCTTCTTCCCTTCATCTTTGGCCGGAGCTTAGGGTCTTCCCCTTGAAGCTTTTGGCCGGCTCTCTCCTTCATCTCCTTGTTCTTCTTCTTGGCCGGCGGCAAGCACCAAGCTTGGAGCTTGGTTGAAAGAAGGAGAAGTGCTTTGTTTTTATACTTCCTTTTGTTCGTAGAGAACGAGAGTAGGAAGATTGGTGATCTAGGAGCTTCGACTTTTGGAAGATCGTCGCCCACACGACGTCCAAAAGGAGGAAGGACATACAATAGAAGATCGAGAGGTATATCGCTTGTATATTTTCTTTTGTAACATGTCTATAATTGTTTTTCAATTATATATGCATGTTGTATTCTGTTTTGTGGCTAATATAACTTGAAGCCCGAATATAAACACAAAAGTCGGTCATCCGTACATCGTCTATTCCGCAGCTATTCGTAGAATAGAGGTTGGTGGCTTGAACAACAAGTTTGTTCAAGTGACCACTCTAATCGAATAGAATGACGATGAAACGGTTGCTTGGGTGATCCCTTTTTTCTAGGATTAAATTTTTTTAAATCGGGGACGTCGATGGGATCGCCATGAACAAGCGACCAAGTTGAAGTGGGAAGCGAAGTTTCCCCTCCCTTTAATTTGGTATCAGAGCCATGGTTTCCGGTTTTGTGTGTTTAGGATTCGGTTACTTTTTTGCACTTTTCATATATTATATGTGCCGGATAATAGTAGGATATGCGTAGGTTAACTTTTTGGTTGTAGGCATAGGATCCAACTATTATGGTCATATGTGTGTATGTGATTGTTTGTGTGTAATTGTATATTTTGTTGAATCCTCGGGGTTGACGAGGCTAGTATTTAATTTTTATAATTAGATACGACATTGTTTAGCCACTCTTTTTATTTTAGTTTACTTTCGATCTAGATTTCATGTACACTCCCTCGTGGAGTATAGGATCGATGGATGTAAATTAAAATAGGTTTTAGTCTCGGCTCGGATCTCTGGATGGCTCGTACATGGCGTAGGGAGGAGCAGACGAGATGACAATACAACGGGAGACATATTGAAGACAAAAGCCATAATAGTTGGAAAATATTTATTTTTCATATTTATTGCTTATTGTTTGATATGCATGTCGTAGGCTAGAAAGTTCCTCAATTTTAAATTACTAAGTGGGAGAGGGATATTTTTATAAATTCACACAGCCTCCATTACAATTTGACATGTGATGCAAACAAACTTGCATGTCGGCT
Source organism: Wurfbainia villosa (assembly GCA_025175895.1). Classification (NCBI taxonomy): domain Eukaryota; kingdom Viridiplantae; phylum Streptophyta; class Magnoliopsida; order Zingiberales; family Zingiberaceae; genus Wurfbainia; species Wurfbainia villosa. The sequence continues at coordinate 93,597,274 of CM045989.1, forward strand.
TTGAGTGTCATCCTCCCCATCGGATGAGTTTGTTTGCGGATCACAAGGTCGAATATAGTTATAGGAAATTGTTAAGGAACGTGTGTACTTCCCCATCGGAAGGCACATAACCCGAGATAATTATCTTAGTACCGAGTAATGGTGAACACTTAGATACAAATATAAGTATCCTCCCCATCGGAGTACTACTTTTATTTGTAGGGCCGAAGAGGAACCAACTATTAATTTTACTTGTCAAAAAGTTAGGTTGACAAGATAGTAAAATTAATGGGTAAAACCTCCTCTTACAAATATAGAATTAGTATACGTCCACACTATCGTGGCATATGATATTCTTGGTGTTTTGAGGTGTTGGTTGATTTTAAAATTTTATTGTTTGAGGAATCAATAATTTTTTAAAATCTAAAGTTTTGATCTATGTGATTCTTAGGTTTTCTTTCAAAATGACTTTCAACCCACTTGCTGTGATACTGAAAGAAAATAAACTTACTGGACCCAACTAAGTTGATTGGAAGAGGAATCTTAACATTGTCTTGACTGCTGAGGAATACAAATATGTGTTGGGTTTCCGGCACCGCGGCGAGTGTGTGTTCGAACATGTTTCGTAAACATGTGCACAACGGAAGGAATAAAAATAATAAATCTAATTTATTACAACACACACACCACACGCATGCATAGTACAACATGTGTAGACATAATCGTAGTTTCAAATCTTGCAATAAAAGGAAATTTATTCTACGTATATCTGACGTATCACGTGTAGTGGGATAGACATCAACCAGAGCGATCCTCGCTAGAATCGCCTCTATCCGTATCCACGCTGAGTATCTTCGGGATGACTTCACAAAGTCACGAGCCTCGTCTTCGTACAAGTCACTAGCCTCGTGTCGAAGCCGATGTGATCGAGAGAAGATCACAATCCGAATCAAAATTCGGATTCAAAATGAGTCCTCAAAAACTCGCTTCTTCGGAGAGGTATTCGTCAACCATTTGACGAATCCTTCGTCCTCCACCTATGAGGATTACCGGAGATTGAATCCCCGGCAAAGTAGCCACTGTCGGAGCTCTAAACGTCGTCCAAACGACGCTCCGACACGAAGAAAACAAGCAGTCCAAAAAACTGGACAGCTTGGTGGAGGAGTTTGCGCCGGCCAAAGAGAAGAGGGCCAGCAAGTCCTTGGTCACCGGAGCCAAGGAGGATCACCGGAAGGTCGCCGAATGAAGCTTGGATGCCGACAACAAGCTTGGACGGCGGCACAAGGGTGGGCGGAGGCTAGGGTTTGGGCGCCAGACACAAGAGGAGAAGGAGAGGGTGGGCGGCGGCAACTTTGGGTTGCTTGGATTAGGTTTTCACAAAACCCTTAAGCCCTATTTTATAGAGAACAAATTCTCCTAATGGTTATCGGATCATAACCAAAAGCCCATTAACTCGCTCCATTAATTTAAGTTAAAATAAACCAAACCGATTTAGTCTATTTTAAGTTAAAACGAACCGAACCAACTTTGGTTCATTTGTTTAAAACAAACCAAACCCCTTTTGTTTATTCTCCACCATTGGATTAGAACCAAACCAATTTGGTTCATCCAGTATGTCTTCATAAGACATGGCCCATCCATGCTTCCATTGCGACTGAAACGATTTCATGCTCGCCCCTTGTTTGGTCCAATCATACCTAGTTTCTCTACGTCTGAGAATCTCATTCTCAAGCTCATTTTAAATCCTTCGGATTACGCTTATTGTGCGTGTGACCAAATAGGTTCTCGATTTATGTTGGTCCTCTATAATTAACCATTAATTATAAAATGATCATGAGTGACACCTAGTAGTACATCATGATCCACAATTAACCGTAAAGATCAATGGATGATCAAGAACTATTTCTGAAAGACCTTCAGCAGCTACAATGAAACGTGCCCCATTCCCTTCACTCATCTTATACCCACTTGGTTCAGGACATAGTCTATAGTGTCAGTCCCCACTAGGTTGACTATGTCACACCTACTCCAATTATCATTTCCTCGTCCTACGGATTCTAGTTACTGCACATGTATCCAAGAGTACCTTACTCTAAACATGTAATGCTTTGGCAAAAGACTTTAGTAACAATCCGACGAGAGACCATGGATATACATCTCCTCGCAAGAAGTGGTGAATCCTTTATAGGCTATTCAAACACCTTCGATCACTTCTGTTGGTACAGTAGGCACCTAAGTCGAACCTGAGTTTTGATTATAGCAAACGATACAAAGTTAAGCTCATGTCGTTATCTCACAAGCTAAATCGAGTGTGAAAAAGATTGCTATAGCTGGAGCTAAAGGCTAGCGACACCCGGAGGAAGCCGCGATGGTCGGGTGACACCGGGAGGACTTCGGAGGGAGCCGAAGGAATCAGGTGGAGACCGAAAGAAAGGCTTCAAAGGTAAATGTTGAGGTAAGCTCTTGTGAGTGAGCGTAAGTAAGGTCGAGTCTTCCATACGGGGACATCCTTAGGTGACGATCCGACCAAGACTTCCCATGGAAGGTCTATGTTGAGATCGGATGGCAAGTGGTCGTCGAATTCACTTATATTTCGAGCTAACTCTTTATTACAGTCGAAAAGTCTAAAAATCAATTCAACTGGCAAAAAATCAGTTCAACTGCTAAGCCATCAGTTCAACCGGCTAAGGATAAATTCAACTGCTGAGCCATCAGTTCAACCGGCCAAGAAATCAGTTCAACCGATGGTCAAAAATCAGCCTCGAGGAGTCAAGCTTTATCACTATTTTTCAAGGAGTTTTGTGCCCAATTCCTATTGGTTGAAGACCCATTTGATGAGGGGCTTAAAGGCTATAAAAGGAGGTCCTAACCTAGGGTTTCATCATCAATTCTAAGCCTCCAAAAGCCTCCACAAAGCTACAACTTCTCCGACAACGAAGTGCTTCTTCTCCGACGTCTATGTTTATTTGTTTTCATTTTATTACATCGGTTAGAGTTTTATTTCAATTTAGTACTTTCATTTTCGGAGCTTTTATCGTAACGAGGAGAGGGGGAGTGTCCCTCTACCTCAAGCTTTGTGCTTTACTTGTATGGATTAAACTCCTACCTCTAAAGGGGAGGAGTTCTTTAGTGTTTTTGCCCTCCGTACGTGGTAGAGGACCGCTAGGGCCTTGGAGTAGTAGCCGAAGGCTACGAACCAAGTAAAACTCCTTTGTCTCTTTTTACTTTACATTTACATTTCCACTGCAATTAATTATCTCTCGAGTTTTAACGAACGAAAAGAAAAGAAAAAGGTTTTATCGCTATTCACCCCCCCTCTAGCGATCCGCTTCGATCCAACAATTGGTATCAGAGCCGGGGGTTGCTAAGATTTGGTGAAACCACCAATCTAGCAATTTTACAGATTTTTTTTCTTTTTAATTCTGTTTATTTCAGATTTATTTCGCTTTGTTATTTTTTCTCCCGCACTACTAATCCAAGACGTGAGTCTTGGTACTTTTTTTTTGTGTTTTTGTCGTTGCTAGTTTCTTCGTCTTCGTCTCCTTGTGTCTTTTGTTCTAATGGCACATCTCGAGGGTTTTAGCACCGTCCGACCTCCATTTTACAACGGAGATGACTTCCATTATTGGAAGGGTCGGATGGAATGCTTTCTCAAAACCCAAATCGAGATGTGGATCATAATCCAAACGGGTTTCACACTTCCGACTAATGAAGTGGGTGACTCCTTGGATTATGATCAATGGACTATTGCGACAAAACGACAAGTCGAAGCCGACGCCAAGGCAACACAAATCCTCCAATGCGGCTTATCCAAGGAAGAGCTAAATCACGTCTGCCCCTTCATAAGCGCAAAGGACCTTTGGACAAAACTAGTGGAGCTACATGAAGGGACCGATGAAGCCAAGGTATGTAAGCGTGATCTTCTATTCAATAAACTATATAACCTAAAAATGCAGGAACATGAGTCCGCGACGCAACTTCATGCCCGAGTCCAGGACATAGTCAACAACCTACACGCAATCGGGTAAAAGGTCAAAAACCGCGATCTTATAAGGTATGTCCTAAACTCCTTTACAAGGACAACCTTGTGGGCATCCATGGTCGATGCCTACAAGGTCTCCAAGGATCTTTCTAAACTTAGATTAGATGAACTTTTTTCTGATTTTGATCTTCATGAGTAGTCTAATTCGGAACCCGAGAAAGGTATAGCTTTATTTGCAGGTTCAAAGAAGAAAACCGCTAGTAAGCCACCTCCGAAGGAAGAAGAGGATGAGTCAGATTCGGAGGTCGACTCGGAAATGGAAGCCGAACTAGTCAACCTAGTTCGGAGGATAGTCAAGGGACGAAAATGAGCTGTCACTCGACCCAACGAAGGTAAGCCTAAAAGTTCAAACATAAGATGTTATGAATGCAACAGGTTTGGACACATTAAGTCTGAATGCCCAAAACTCAAGAGAAAGGCACCAAAATACAAAAAGGCACTCAACGCTACTTGGGAAGAAGCTTCCAAGGAAGAAGACAACGATCGAGTCCTTATGGCTAAACCGGTGGAATCGGAGATGGAGTCGGAACTGAAACTTGAATCAGAAATCGAAGATGAGTCGGACTGCGAAGCACTATTCAAGACAAGCCACGGACACACATCCGGTTCAAAAGATGAACTCAAGGTAAGTCGCTCTCTTATTACCACACTTTATAGTGCAATTAAGTTTTTAAATAGAAAGTTAGCTAAGTCCGAGTCCAAGGTCGAGACCCTGGTTGAGGAAGTTAAACTCCTCAAACACGAGGTCTCCCTAACCTCTTCGACTAGTCGAGTTCAAGAGAAGGACTCAACTCGAGTTGAAAAACTCTAAGTTGAGAACTCACACTTGAAAAGTCAAGTCGAAGATCTTAGGAATACGTTGGAAAGGTTTACTTTGGGATCCAAAGGACTTGACCTCCTACTTGGATCGCAAAGGGTCGTGTACAACAAGGCCGGACTAGGGTTTAGCTCAAACATGACCAATAAGTCGTATATGTCAATCGTAAGTAGACATAGAAAATGTGTCCAAGCATGGGTCCCTAAGACCACCTTGATTTCAAACTTAGGATCAAACCAGTACTGGGTTCCCAAGGACCAAATCCACTATGTGGAGAGATCGAATCGATTCAACGGTCCATGGGGAGCTAGTACGAAATTTGTTTGTGTTTTAACTTAGAAATTGCATGCTTAGGTTTTTATTTAGTTTGATTTTCCTTTTTAGAATGGTTAGATAGGACTATAACTCGTCAATACTTGATAACATAGTACCAAAACGGGGTGAGATGATAGTACGCTAGGAAAGCGGAGTCTTGTGTATTCGGGCTAGATAAGGCGTATCTAGTTCGGTGCACTTGACCGAGCGGAACTAGCTGAAGCTACCTTGCCGTATCCTAGACTAGTTAGACCAGGAAGTGGTCTTAGGTGAGTCAAGTCTCTATTTTCTTGAAAATGGCTTTGTCTAAGGAAGTGGTCGTTGTTCCGATCAAAGAAGGCCTCAGGCTCGCCACGACTCGAAGCCATGATCTTGAAAAGGTGACTTGATGAGCCTAAGGTCAATCCAATCTAACGCAAGGTTGACAAGTGTTTAAGTCATTAAATTTAATTCAACTAAAATTGGAAGTCATCTCACAAGAACATATAGGATTAACATGTTTGATCATATAGACATGGGTGAGATGATTTAGGTTAATAATCTTCAACCAATTTTAATAAATCCAATATCCGATCCAACTACCTTGCGTGTAGGATCAATGGATGTTGATGGTTGCTCCCACATGACCGGGATCAACTCAAGTTTTCGCTTCGATTCAAACGACAAGGATCGAGCCTTCGAATAACGGCAAGCTCAAAATCATCGGATCAGGTGATATTGAGCTCAATTCAAATTTTGTTATTCAAAATGTTTTATTAGTAGAAAATTTTCAATATAATTTACTTAGTGTAAGCCAATTATGTGATAATAACTATAAGGTCATATTTCTAGAAAATGAATGCATAATTAATACAAACGAAACCTCTAAAACAATTCTTAAAGAGACTAGAAATAACAACATTTACACTATCAACTTAACTAACTCCTCAACTAAGTGTCTTATGACACGGCAAGAGGAATCGTGGTTGTGGCACCGACGACTCGGTCACTCACACCCAAGACTCATCCACAAGATGAGTCAGAGTGATTTAGTCAGAGGTTTGCCTAACCTCAACAACTTGGATAATAAAATATGTAATGCTTGTCAACAAGGTAAACAATCTAGGACACAACATCAACTAACTAGTCAAGAACGAACCAAAAGTGTGCTTGAGCTCCTACACATGGATCTATTTGATTCACAGAGCTAAAGTAAATTCTGCTTAGTCATAATTGATGACTATTCTAGATTTACTTGGGTTAGGTTCATCAAACACAAAAATGATACCCTAGATCAATTAATCAATCTATTTAAGTTAATAGAAAATCAACAAAGCATTAAAATCAAAAAACTTAGGACTGATCATTGTGGTGAATTCGAAAACCATAGGTTTAGAGAATTCTGTAACCTAAATGGATTCCACCACGAGTTCTCTTGCCCTAGAACTCCACAACAAAATGACCTAGTAGAACGCAAAAATAGAACCCTACAAGAAGCCGCTAGGACAATGTTAAATGAGTATAACCTACCCGATAGGTTTTGGCGGAGCCGTAGTCGACATGCTATGTCCAAAATAGAATCCTTATGGTAAAGAGGCACCTTAAGACCTCATACGAGATTTATCACGATAAAATACCTAACATCAAGTACTTTAGGGTATTTGGGTGTAAGGTACATATCCTAAACACTAAGGATTACCTAGGGAAATTTACATCCAATACCACGTAGGAATCTTTCTAGGATGCTCGACTACAAGCGCGAGCTTATAGAGTATATAACCACGACACCCTTAAAGTCGAGGAGACTATCAATGTAGTATTTGATGAAGGACACGAACCTACAAAACCCCGGCAGCCCCAATTAGCGAGCGATTCATACTAGACCTAACTGCGATCCAGGAGATCAGGTCTGAGTGTTAATCTAACCTAAGTCGACCAAGTCACTCTATCGACCAAGTGATAGATGACTCAGCAAACTAGAACTCAAGCGAGGTCATCCTATGGATCAAGTTGTAGACTCAAACCCAAATCCAACTAGGACTCAAGCAGAATCATCCTATCGACCAAGTGATAGGTGATCCAAGTCTAGGAGTTGAACTAGAGCCTCATCGAAACCTTAGTCAAATATCTTTGATTTCTAAAATTGAACCCAAAACTATTGACCAAGCTCTTCTTGATCCCGATTGGATTATTGCAATGCAAGAAGAGTTGGCTCAATTCACTAGGAACGAAGTATGGGAATTAGTACCACCACCTAAAGATAAAACAATCATTGGAACAAGGTGGGTGTTTAGAAATAAAAATGATGATAGAGGTGAAGTAGTTAGAAATAAAGCTAGACTAGTTGCTAAAGGGTTTAGTCAAGTCGAAGGTTTAGATTACGACGAGACCTATGCCCCAGTAGCTAGATTAGAGTCCATTCGAATGCTATTAGCATATGCAGCACATCGAGGATTTAAGTTGTTTCAAATGGATGTGAAATCTGCATTCTTAAATGGATACATTAAAGAAGAAGTTTATGTTAGTCAACCCCCCGGTTTCGAAAGTTTAGACAAACTCGATCATGTCCTTAGGTTAAAGAAAGCTCTTTATGGACTTAAACAAGCTCCTCGAGCTTGGTACGAGAGACTTTTGATTTATCTTAAGTCCAAAGGCTTTGACCAAGGTGTAGTTGACCCAACCCTTTTCGTAAAAACCTTAGGTAAAGACATATTCATAGCCCAAATCTACGTAGATGATATTATTTTCGGAACCACCAACTCAATCCTACTAAATGAGTTCATTTCACTTATGGAAAGTGAATTTGAAATGAATTTAGTAGGTGAGTTAAGTTTCTTTTTAGGTCTACAAATTAAATAAACTAAAGATGGAATATACCTACATCAACGCAAATATACTAGGGAATTAATTAAACACTTTGGAATGCAAGACACTAAAATTATTAATACCCCAATGGCAACTAATGTGAATATAGAAGAAGATGTAATCAGAAATTCAATTGATTTAAAATACTATAGGAGCATAATAGGGAGTCTCCTTTACTTAACTGCAAGCCGACCTGATATCTTATTTGCAGTAAGTATGTGCGCAAGGTTTCAAACCTGTGCCAAGGAGTCTCACCTAACTCTAGTCAAGTGTATCCTTAGATATCTAAAGGGTACACTTAATGTCGGTATTTGGTATCCTAGATCTACCGAGTTCGAACTAACCGACTACTCCGATTCGGACTATGCCGGTAGTAAGCTCGATAGAAAGAGTACGAGTGGTTGTTGTCAACTTCTCGGCTTGAGTCTAGTGAGTTGGTGCAGTAGGAAGCAACACTGTGTTGCTTTATCTACCATCGAAGCCGAATACATCGCAATGGGTGAGTGTGTCACGCAGCTTCTTTGGATGAAGCACACTATCCGCGACTTTAAGTTAGACTTTACGAATACTAAACTTCACGTAGATAACATTAGTTCAATTAATCTTACAAAGAATCCGATATGTCACTCTAGGACCAAACATATAGAGGTCAAACACCATTTCATTCGAGAACATGTGGCCAACGGAGTCATACAACTCGAATACGTCGAATCAAAGTCTAACTTAGCAGACCTATTTACTAAACCCCTACCCGAAGCCGAATTTAGTCTATTAAGACGAAAATTGGGCATGTGCGTAGTAGAATAGGAACTTGCAAATTATATTTTCTTACTACTATTTCTTAACTTTCATTTTTTATGGAACTAGTATAGGACATACCTTAGATATCATGCACCTATAGATTTAAGGAGCCAATACATCTCACAACACATAGGACTAATGTGTTTGTGTACTTAGCCACGTAGATGGGCGTGAGATGTTAGGACCTTACTCCTGGTTCCAGATGTAGAGCTAGTGCATCGCTATGAACCACGGAGTATAATCATACATACTAACTGACTCTGACCAGGACTGGTTGATCTTTCATATCAATCAAGCCAAATATGAGTCGAACATCTTATAGATGAACTTATTTTCAGTATATTATTTTCAAAATAATGTGGAACATGCTTGGACTTTAAATTTAACACTTATTTTTGTTTTCCACACACACACTCACTCTTTTCGATATATGGCAAAAGGGGGAGAAAAAGGCCAAAGTTAAGGGGTCAAAATTTTTTTTGATAACTTAACTCTTACTTTATATTTAAACCAAAACTTAACTTTAAGTTTTGAAAACTTATTAAAGGCCAAGTTAAGAGAATTCTTAACTTAAACTTATTTGTGGCGTCAACGTTTTACTTATTTTTTATTATGCCCTTAATATTTTACTTAAGGGGGAGAAAGGGCCTAGTTAAGAAGAACTCTTAACTTAAACGTTTTTACTAAGGCCATCTTTAAGTAATGTTAATTACTTAAAGAAACCCTCAAAGGGGAGGATTAAGGTCTTTCTTCAAGACTCACCCTCGGTCAAGGGGGAGGTTTCCTCAAGGGGGAGTACTTGAAGAAAATCCTTACTACTCCAACTTAATCTTCTTTATTTCTTGTTTCTAATGCACATTATTCTTCATGCTTGCTATTTACTTAACTTTGTATGTGAGTTTGCCATAAATCAAAAAGGGGGAGATTGTTGGTGCAGTAGACACCTAAGTCGAACCTGAGTTTTGATTATAGCAAACGATACAAAGTTAAGCTCATGTCGTTATCTCATAAGCTGAATCGAGTGTGCAGAAGATTGCTATAGCTGGAGCTAAAGGCTAGCGACACTCGGAGGAAGCCGCGATGGTCGGGCGACACCGGGAGGACTTCGGAGGGAGCCGAAGGAATCAGGTGGAGACCGAAAGCAAGGCTTCAAAGGTAAATGTTGAGGTAAGCTCGTGTGAGTGACCGTAAGTAAGGTCGAGTCCTCCATACAGGGACATCCTTAGGCGACGATCCGACCAAGACTTCCCATGGAAGGTCTATGTTGAGATCAGATGGCAAGTGGCCATCGAATTCACTTATATTTCGAGCTAACTCTTTATTGCAGTCGAAAAGTCTAAAAATCAGTTCAACCGACCAAAAATAAGTTCAACTGCTAAGCCATCAGTTCAACCGGCCAAGCATCAGTTCAACTGCTGAGCCATCAGTTCAACCGGCCAAGAAATCAGTTCAACCGATGGTAAAAAATCAGCCTCGAGGAGTCAAGCTTTATCACCATTTTTCAAGGAGTTTTGTGCCCAATTCCTATTGGTTGAAGACCCATTCTATGAGGGGCTTAAAGGCTATAAAAGGAGGTCCTAACCTAGGGTTTCATCATCAATTCTAAGCCTCCAAAAGCCTCCGCAAAGCTACAACTTCTCCAACAACGAAGTGCTTCTTCTCCGATGTCTAGGTTTATTTGTTTTCATTTTATTACGTCAGTTAGAGTTTTATTTCAGTTTAGTACATTCATTTTCGGAGCTTTTATCGTAACGAGGAGAGGGGGAGTGTCCCTCTACCTCAAGCTTTGTGCTTTACTTGTATCGATTAAACTCCTACCTCTAAAGGGGAGGAGTTCTTTAGTGTTTTTGCCCTCCGTACGTGGTAGAGGACCGCTAGGGCCTTGGAGTAGTAGCCGAAGGCTACGAACCAAGTAAAACTCCTTTGTCTCTTTTTACTTTACATTTACATTTCCGCTGCAATTAATTATCTCTCGAGTTTTAACGAACGAAAAGAAAAGAAAAAGGTTTTATCGCTATTCACCCCCCCTCTAGCGATCCGCTTCGATCCAACAACTTCGACTTATACCCAATCATTCTGGGTCCACATCTCCTCAGAGATGCTTGCTTAAGATGTCAAAGTATAAGTCTTCATGATCAAGATGACTTGAATACCGCAAGAAAAAGGAACATCGAACTTAAGCTGCAGTAAGAACTTCATTGACATATCTATATATGCAGAGAACCATATGAAATCTTACGGCTGGTCACTCCAATGAACTAGTTACCATAACTTGCATCCACGATTAACTCCGGACATCACAATGTCTCCAGCCAGTGAGAATCAGCTGCTTGGATACACTAAGGAGTATACCTCGTGCTAGTCTCGACAGAATTGATGGTGTCCAAATCCATCAATTCATCGACTACGGATAATTTCGATACATCATAATTACACATGTAGAGATACTCACTAGTTGTGATCCAATCACAAATTCTCTCATTCTGTGAATCGTATCGTGAACATTCAGTAAATCAGTTTAAGATCTAATCAAATACATGAGAACATGTATACTCAAATAGTGAATCTTCATTTATCATATAAATGGTTCATACATAAGGCAATTGCCTTAGGACATCTCTCACATATTACTAATAAACTACCACTTGGCCTAATGCCAATCGCTACGGTATCCAATACCATAGGCTCTAACATGACCCTCAAACTTACTTTGAGGTAATGCCTTAGTCAAAGGATCCGCTAAGTTCCATTCAGTGGGGATTTTCTCGATTTGTATTTCCTTCCTACTAATGATCTCTCTGATAAGATGATAGCGGCGAAGCACATGTTTGGATCGTTGATGACACCTTGGCTCTTTCGCCTGTGCAATTGCTCCATTGTTGTCACAGTAGATCGGTATTGCTTCAACAATGGCTGGAACCACACCAAGTTCATAAATGAACTTCTTGATCCAAACCGCTTCCTTTGCTGCTTCTATAGCTGCAATGTATTCTACCTCAGTGGTAGAATCCACTACAGTGTCTTGTTTAGAACTTTTCCAACTCACTGCGCCCTCATTCAAGGTGAACACGTATCCAGACTGAGACCTGGAATCATCCTTGTCTATCTGGAACCTGACATCCGTATACTCGCGTATCACCATGTCCCCTTCTCCATTTATTAGGAACACATCCTTAGTTCTTCTCAAGTACTTAAGGATTGTCTTTACAGTCGCCCAATGATCCATTCCTGGATCAGACTGGTATCTACTCGTGACACTCAGAGCATACGATATATCGGGCCTCGTACATAACATAGCATACATGATAGATCCTATTGTGGATGCATAGGGAATCTTACTCATGCAAATCCTCTCGTCTTCTGTGCGCAGACACATAGACTTCGAAAGGTGTATCCAATGCCTGATGGATAGGAAACCTTTCTTGGACTCCGACATGCTAAACCTCTTTAGCACTCGGTTTATATATGTTGACTGCGAAAGACCAAGCAACCGTTTCGATCTATTTCTATAGATCTTGATCCCGAGGATGTAGGTTGCTTCTACCAGGTCTTTCATGGAGAATGTCTTGGACAACCAAATCTTAACTGACTGTAAGACTGAAACATCATTTCATATAAGTAATATATCATCGATATACAATAGTAGGAATATGACTGCACTCCCACTAACCTTCTGCAGGGAGTTGCTTCGGAGGCTCATTGGCTCCCATGTCCCCGGATTAAAATTTTCACTAATGAAAGAATTAATCCGGATGGGATGAGCTTCCTTAGCAGAACCATTTCATCGTCGTGCTAACAACTTGAGTGGTCGCTTGAACAAACTAGTTGTTCAAGCAACACAACTCTTCTAGTTGGTTAGCCGCAGAAGAGACGACGGACGGATCGCCGGTTTTTGTGTTTGTCTTCGGGGTCCATGATTATACAATATATTTACTAATTTACACATGCATAATCAAAACATAAAAGAACAAGCTCAGGTCTGTAAATAAAGTTAAAATAACTTTATACCTCACGATCTTCTACCGTATGTCCTATCCTTCTTGTGGACGACGTGTGGACGAAGATCCTCCACGAGTAGAAGCCTTCTAGATCGCTTTCTTCTCTACCTTGTCCACTGCGAACAAAGAGAAGAACTTACAAATACCTATCCTTTCTAGAGTCGGACACCAAATTAGGAAATTTGGTGCAACCACCGGCCAAGGATCAAATGGATGATGCGCCGGCCACCAAATGAAGGAGAACCGCCGGCCACCTTGGAGAATAGGGAGGAGGATGAGAACCGGCCACCAATGGGAGGAGAACCGCCGGCCAAGGAAGAAGGGAGAGGCCTCTAGGATGGGCGCCGACCAAGGAATGATCAAAAGAGATGGGCGCCGGCAATCAACAAGAAGGATGAAGGTTGCCGCCCACTTTGCTTCAAACCCTAGCTGCCCAAAAAACCCTAGCCGCCCAAAAACCCTAACTCCAATTCGAAATCAATTATTGCCGCCCAAGCCTAAGCCCCCTATTTATAGAATTGGGCTTAAGCCTCCTTTAATCTCCACCGTCGGTTCTAGGGATTTAATCTCCACCGTCGAATCTAGGGTTTTATCCCAACCGTCGGATCTAGGGTTTCATCCCAACCGTCGGATCTAGGATTTCATCCCAACCGTCGGATCTAGGGTTTCATCCCAACCGTCGGATCTAGGGTTTTATCCCAACCGTCGGATCTAGGGATTTAATCCTAACCGTCGATTCTAGGGTTTCATCCTAACCATCGGATCTTAGGGATTTAATCCCAACCGTTGGTTCTAGGGTTTCATCCTAACCATCGGATCTTAGAGATTTAATCACAACCGTTGGTTCTAGGTTTTGTTTTATATTCTTGGATCTAGACTTCACAAGGATTATATTAGGCTACGATAGGGACCATAAGGAGGAGTTGGGTCTTGGCCACCCGATGGATCGGAACCACACTAACTTGATCCATCAATGATGTTTCATTCCACTAGAGGATCATCATTGAACTACCTCACCAACCCCCATAAATTAATATGGGCTCCATATATTATTCGTACATTAATCTCCCCATGTTTAAGATATCGAATGTCCATCAATTAATTGATTTACTGACCATCAATTAATTAACATCTAATTCCTCGAGTAGTACCACTCAACCTTATCATCACGTTGACAAAGTCAACCAGCTGGGTTTACATGATGAACTTTATGAGCTCCTCAAGTGGACATCATCAACCTAATATATAGGACACGGTTTCCTCCTATAATCAACGACACACCATGTAAATAATATTATTTCCCAACTTACCGGGCATATTGATTTAATCCATCTAAATCTCACCCACTGGTAAATCAAAGAAATAAATACTAAGTACATGTGCCCATTATTATATCGGGATTAAGAGCATGTACAATATAATATCCGAGGTCCGATTCAATTATGTAGTCAGTACTAAATTGAATCACCTCTATGTCGGTCCTGCTCAATACACCTAAGTGTACCAGTGTAACTCTGTGTTCAAGACAAAACAATACCAAGCTACACTACAACCATGCCAATGGTTTGTCCAAAACCATCTTGGTTGTGAGCCTCTACTTATATTTTACAAGGAACTGATAACATGATCTTCTGTGCCACACCAAGCCCCATGTTATCTACAATGTAAAATATTAGATAATATGCACACATATAATAAATATATAAAGTGCAAACAATGATCATGTGATTCTTATTTCAAAATAAAATGTTCATACAAAAAGAGCTAGGCTTTCAGTATACATTCCAACAATCTCCCACTTATACTAAAAGACTATGCCGTCATCACTCTGCCATACATCTGATCCCCATGTCCTCCACATGCCTATCAAACGCTTTCGCTGGAAGGGCTTTAGTGAATGGATCCGCCAGGTTATCCTCGTATGCAATCTTGGCGACAACAACTTCTCCTCACTTTACGATCTCTCGTATAAGGTGGTACTTACGCTCTATGTGTTTACTCGCCTTATGGGCTCGTGGTTCCTTCGAGTTTGCAACTGCACCACTATTATCACAATAAATTGTGATAGTTCTGGGCAAACCAAGAATCACATCCAAGTCCATCAAGAAGTTCCTGAGCCATACAGCTTCCTTGGCTGCCTCAGAGGCTGCCACATACTCAGCTTCCATGGTATAGTCCGCCATGCATTTCTACTTCACACTCCTCCATACTATGGCTCCACCTCCAAAAGTAAACACAAACCCCAAGGTAGACTTACTCTTGTCCCTATCAGATTGGAAATCCGAATCCGTGTAACCTACAGGGACTAATTGATCTGCCCGGTAAACCAGCATATAATCCCTAGTCCTTCTCAGGTACTTCAATATATGCTTTACCGCAGTCCAATGTCCCTGTCCAGGATTACTCTGATATCTGCTAACCATGCCCACGGCAAAGAAGATATCTGGTCTCGTACATAGCATAGCATACATAATGCTTCCTACTGCCGAAGCATAAGGAACCGCCTTCATGTCCTCTATCTCCTTTGATGTTTTGGGACACATCTCTTTAGATAAAGGAACTCCATGCCTAAAAGGTAGAAAACCTTTCTTGGAGTTCTGCATGCTAAAACGAGAAAGGATAGTGTCAATGTATGAAGCTTGAGACAAGCACAACATCCTTTTCTTGCGATCCCTTATAACTTTGATCCCAAGGATGTGTCCCACTTCTCCCAAGTCCTTCATATCAAACTGTTTGGACAACCATACCCTTACGTCTGATAACACTTTGATATTGTTGCCAACTAACAAAATGTCATCTACGTATAGTACAAGAAATACCACTACGTTTCCGTCACATCTCTTGTATACACAAGGCTCATCCGGACTTTGAATAAATCCATATGACTGGATTACCTCATCAAAGCGGATGTTCCAAGATCTAGAAGCTTGCTTCAATCCATAAATGGATCGATTAAGCTTACATACAAGATGCTCTTTGCCTTTAGCAATGAATCCCTCTGGTTGCCGCATATAGATGTTCTCCTCAAGACTTCCGTTAAGGAAAGCTGTCTTGACATCCATCTGCCAAATCTCATAATCCATATGAGCAGCTATAGATAAGAGAATCCGGATAGACTTAAGCATAGCTACCGACGAAAAGGTCTCCTCATAATCGATACCCTCTTTCTGAGTATACCCTTTCGCAACAAGCCTAGCTTTGAAGGTCTCAACCTTCCCGTCTACTCCTCTCTTTCTCTTGTAGATCCACTTGCATCCAATGGTTTTTACACCATCGGGTGGCTCTACTAGCTCCCAGACCTGATTAGAATCCATAGATTCTATTTCTATCTCTGAATTCATCGCTCTTTGCCAAGATACCGCATCTCTGTCTTGGATTGCCTCGTCATATGTCCAGGGATCAGGTTCATGTTCACCAGGGACTAAGTCCGAAGACTCCCCCAAAAACATGAATCTATCAAGTTGTCTAACAACCCTCCCACTACGACGAGGTGCCTCCTGTGTATGCTCTGTGACATGCGGTGCAGTGACTTGTGGTGTCTCCTCTTGTACCGGTGGTACTGAAGTCGGGACTTCCCCTGTCAACTCCTCAAGAACAATCCTACTCTTGGGCTTGTGGTTCATTACATAATCCTCCTCTATAAATCTGGCGTTCGTGCTAACGATCACCCTCTGATCTCTAGGATTATAAAACAAACCAGCTTTCGTTCCCTTAGGGTAGCCAACAAACATGCACACTTCTGTACGAGGTTCCAACTTACCAGCATCAACTTTCAGCACATGTGTTGGACTCCCCCATATCCGAATATGTCTCAGACTAGGCTTTCGCCCAGTCCACAATTCTACAGGGGTAGAAGGTACTGATTTAGATGGAACCAAGTTCAGAGTGTACATTGTCATATCCAGTGCATACCCCCAGAATGAAACAAGTAACTCAGAATAACTCATCATCGATCTGACCATCTCCATAAGAGTCCTATTCCTTCGCTCTGCTACACCATTCTGCTGGGGTGTGCCAGGTGCAGACAATTGGGATTGAATCCCAGCCTTTGATAAGTAATTCCTAAACTCTCCCAAGAGGTACTCGCCACCACGATCAGATTGTAATGTCTTGATACTTTTACCTTGACGGTTCTCCACATCAGCCTTGAATTCTTTGAACCTGTCAAAGCATTCAGACTTGCGGCGCATCAAGTAAATGTATTCATACCTTGAATAATCGTCTATAAAAGAGACGAAGTATTCAAAGCCACCTCTTGCCTGGATAGACATAGGACCGCACAAATCAGAATGAACCAATTCTTGCACATCTTTGGCTCTATACCCCTTGGCCTTAAAAGGCCTCTTGGTTATTTTACCTTCCAAGCAAGATTCGCAGGTTGGGAGATCCTCCACCACTAATGAACCCAAAGGTCCATCAGCTATCAACCTTTGAATTCTGCTTAGGTTAATATGACCAAGCCTTAGATGTCAAAGATATGTTTGGTTCATTTGCGAAGGTTCTTTTCTCTTATTAGACTTAGAAGATGAGTTATTGATTTCTATATGCATCGTGGGAGTTTTTGGTTCAAGAGTATATAAATTGCCAACCAATGTACCAGAACAGATAATCTCCCTATTTCTTTTTATAACCACTTTGTCATTAAAAGAAACAGAATACCCATCCAAAAAAAATTTAGAAACTGAAATTAAATTCTTTCTAAAAGTAGGTACATAAAGACAATTTCTCAAAACCAAAACTTTATTCCTATCAAAAGATAAATAAACGTCTCCCACTGCAATAGCCGCCACCTTTGAAGCATTGCCCATGAAGACGGTAATCTCTCCCTCAGCTAGTCGTCGGGTTTCCTGGAACCCCTGCAAAGTATTGCAGACATGATCAGTGGCTCCTGTATCTACACACCAGGCACTGGTAGATAACATCGCTAAACATGTTTCAACAACTAAACAAGAAGATATACCTTTGTTCTTTCGGCGAGGACAGTCCGGCTTCCAATGTCCAGTTTGCTTGCAAGTGAAGCACTTGCCTTTCGGCTTCTTCACTCCTACCTGAGGTCCCACTGCCACTTTCTTCGCTCCACCTTGTTTCTTCTTCTTCTTACATTTCGTTTTAGAGGAAGAAACCTTCTGAGCAACCATGGCTTGAGCACTCTGACGAAAAATCCCCTCTGTTGCCTGGAGTTTTGTCAGAAGCTCCGCCAACGAATACAACCTTTTGTTCATGTTGTAGTTGAGGCGGAACTGCTCAAAACTCCTAGGCAGAGACTAGAGAATGATATCGACCTGGGTTTCCCCATCGATCTCAGCTCCTAGGACTTCCATCTCATTAAGATGAGCCATCATCTTGAGAACATGATCCCTAACGGGTGTTCCCTCGATCATGGAGGTCGTCATCAAGTTTCTCATTGCCTCTTGCCTAGCCGCCCTACTCTGATGTCCGAAAAGTTCCTTGAGATTGAACATCATGTCATAAGTTGTGGCTATGGCCTGCTGCTGATGTTGCAGCACATTTGACATAGATGCCAAAATATAACACCGCGCCATCTCATCTGCCTTGACCCATTTCTTATAACGTTCTTTCTCCTTTTCATCAGAGTCATCGGTGGGCTTAGGAGGACAAACCTCGAAGAGTACAAATTTGTACTCCTCCGCAGTTAAGACAATATCCAGGTTTCTTTTCCAATCAATGTAGTTTGGACCAGTAAATTTGTTTTCTTTTAAAATCACAACAAGTGGGTTGAAAGCCATTTGAAAATCCTAAAAATCACAATGATCAAAATATTAGATTTCAAATATTATTGATTCCTCAAAACAATAAAATTCCGAAATCAACCAACACCTCAAAACACCGAGAATTTCGTATGCCACTCTGTGTGGACGTATACGAATTCTACATTTGTAAGAGAAGGTTTTACCCATTAATTTTATTATCTTGTCAACCTTACTTTTTGACAAATAAAATTAAGAGTTGGTTCCTCTTTGGCCCTACAAATAAAAGCAGTGACTCCTATGGGGAGGATACTTTTATTTGCATCTAAGTGTGCACCATTACACGATACTAAAGGAATTATTTTGGATTATGTGCCTTACCTCTGTGGAAGTACACATGTTCCTAGATAATTTCCTATAACAATTATTTGACCTAGTGATCCGCAAACAAACCCGTCCTCAGGGAGGAAGGCACTCAGTGCCGACACACAAGTTTGTTGCATCACACGTCAAATTGTAATGGAGGCCGCGAGAATTAATTAAAATGTCCCTCTCCCACTTAGTAAATTTCAAATGAGGAATTTTAAATCATACACAACATGCATATAAAACAAATAAGCAATAAATATGGAAAAAACAAAATTTTTCCAACTATTATGGCATTGTCCTCCAATATGCATCCCGTCGTGTCGCCACCTCGTCCGCTCCATCTTTTCCCGTGCGCAAGTCACCAAAGAGATCCGAGCCGAGATAAAACTATTTTAATTTACATCCATCGATCCTATACTACACGAAGGAGTGTACAAATAATCTAGATTGAAAGTAAACTAAAATGAGCGGCTAAACAATGCCGTATTTAATTACAAAAATTAAATACTAATCTAGCCTCGTCAACCCCGAGGATTCAAATAATAAATTTTTACACACATCCATTCACATACACACACATGGCCATAATAGTTGGATCTTATGCCTGCAACCAAAGAGTTAAACTACGCATATCCTACTATTATCCGGCACATATAATATATGAAAAATGCATAAAAAAATAACCGAATCCTAAACACACAAAACCGGAAACCGTGGCTCTGATACCACTTGCAGGGAGTTGCTTCGGAGGCTCATTAGCTCCCATGTACCCGGATTAAAATTTTCACTAATAAAAGAATTAATCCGGATGGGATGAGCTTCCTTAGCACAACCATTTCGTCGTCGTGCTAACAACTTGAGTGGTCGCTTAAATAAACTAGTTGTTCAAGCAACACAACTCTTCTAGTTGGTTAGCCGCGGAAGAGACGACGGACGGATCGCCGATTTTTGTGTTTGTCTTCGGGGTCCATGATTATACAATATATTTACTAATTTACACATGCATAATCAAAAAATAAAAGAACAAGCTCAGATTTGTAAATAAAGTTAAAATAACTTTATACCTCACGATCTTCTACCGTATGTCCTATCCTTCTCGTGGACGACGTGTGGATGAAGATCCTCCACGAGTAGAAGCCTTCTAGATCGCTTTCTTCTCTACCTTGTCCGCTGCGAACAAAGAGAAGAACTTACAAATACCTATCCTTTCTAAAGCCGGCCACCAAATTAGGAAATTTGGTGCAACCGCCGGCCAAGGATCAAATGGATGATGCGCCGGCCACCAAATGAAGGAGAACCGCCGGCCACCTTGGAGAATAGGGAGGAGGATGAGAACCGGCCACCAATGGGAGGAGAACCGCCGGCCAAGGAAGAAGGGAGAGGCCTCTAGGATGGGCGCCGGCCAAGGAATGATCAAAGGAGATGGGCGCCGGCAATCAACAAGAAGGATGAAGGTTGCCGCCCACTTTGCTTCAAACCCTAGCCGCCCAAAAAACCCTAGCCGCCCAAAAACCCTAACTCCAATTCGAAATCAATTATTGTCGCCCAAGCCTAAGCGCCCTATTTATAGAATTGGGCTTAAGCCTCCTTTAATCTCCGCCGTCGGTTCTAGGGATTTAATCTCCACCGTCGGATCTAGGGTTTTAACCCAACCGTCGGATCTAGGGTTTCATCCCAACCGTCGGATCTAGGATTTCATCCCAACCATCGAATCTAGGGTTTCATCCCAACCGTCGGATCTAGGGTTTTATCCCAATCGTCGGATCTAGGGATTTAATCCTAACCGTCGATTCTAGGGTTTCATCCTAACCATCGGATCTTAGGGATTTAATCCCAACCGTTGGTTCTAGGGTTTCATCCTAACCATCGGATCTTAGGGATTTAATCCCAACCGTTGGTTCTAGGTTTTGTTTTATATTCTTGGATCTAGACTTCACAAGGATTATATTAGGCTACGATAGGGACCATAAGGAGGAGTTGGGTCTTGGCCACCTGATGGATCGGAACCACACTAACTTGATCCACCAATGATGTTCCATTCCACTAGAGGATCATCATTGAACTACCTCACCAACCCCCATAAATTAATATGGGCTCCATATATTATTCGTACATTAATCTCCCCATGTTTAAGATATTGAATGTCCGTCAATTAATTGATTTACTGACCATCAATTAATTAACATCTAATTCCTCGAGTAGTACCACTCAACCTTATCATCACGTTGACTAAGTCAACCAGCTGGGTTTACATGATGAACTTTATGAGCTCCTCAAGGGGACATCATCAACCTAATATATAGGACACGGTTTCCTCCTATAATCAACGGCACACCATGTAAATAATATTATTTCCCAACTTACCGGGCATATTGATTTAATCCATCTAAATCTCACCCACTAGTAAATCAAAGAAATAAATACTAAGTGCATGTGCCCGTTATTATATCGGGATTAAGAGCATGTACAACATAATATCCGAGGTCCGATTCAATTATGTAGTCAGTACTAAATTGAATCACCTCTATGTCGGTCCTGCTCAATACACTTAAGTGTACCAGTGTAACTCTATGTTTAAGACAAAACAATACCAAGCTACACTACAACCATGCCAATGGTTTGTCCAAAACCATCTTGGTTGTGAGCCTCTACTTATATTTTACAAGGAACTGATAACATGATCTTCTGTGCCACACCAAGCACCATGTTATCTACAATGTAAAATATTAGACAATATGCACACATATAATAAATATATAAAGTGCAAACAATGATCATGTGATTCTTATTTCAAAATAAAATGTTCATACTAAAAGAGATAGGCTTTCAGTATACATTCCAACACCTTCTTGTACACACAAGGTTCATCTGTATTTTATGAGAAATCAAACTTTTTGATTGCCTCATCAAAATAGATATTCCAGCTCCTGGATGGTTGCTTCAGTCCATATATGGACCATCGCAATTTGCATACCTTGGTTTTGTCAACCGATGTGAAACCCTCAGGCTGTATCATATACACGTCCTCGAGCAGGTTTCTATTAAGGAAAGCTATTTTCACATCCATTTGCCATATCTCATAATCATAATGAGCCGCTATGGCCAGGAGCATCCGAATGGAATTAAGCATTGCAACAGGCGAATAGGTTTCGTCATAATCAACACCTTGCTTTTGATGATATCCATTCACCACCAATCTAGCCTTATAGGTAATCATATTACCATCCATGTCGGTTTTCTTCTTGAAAACCCACTTGCACCCTATAGGCTTTATGCCTTCAGATGGGTCAACCAAGTTCCAAACTTGGTTTTCATACATGGAATCCATTTCCGACTTCATGGCTTCAAGCCACTTATCCCTTTCTGAACTTGTCAGAACTTCTTCATAACTGGTAGGCTCTGTTGGTGCAGGGGCACTAGATAATCGAACCTGTGTTTTGATTATGGCAAAGACACAAAGTTAAGTTTATATTGTTATCTCACGAGCTAAATCAAGTGTGCAGAAAAGTACTAAAGCTGGAGCTGAAGGCTAGCGACACCCGGAGGAAGCCGTGGTGGTCGGGCGACACTTGAGTGAATTCGGAGGGAGCCGAAGGAATCGAGTGGAAGGCCGAAAGCGAGAGCTACTATCGAGGTAAGCTCGTGTGAGTGAGAGATTGTAAGGTCGTGTCCTCTTTACGGGGACGACCGTAGGCGACGATTCGACTAAGACTTCCTGTGGAAGGTCTAGGTCGAGATCGGACGGTTAGAAACCGTCGTATTTATCATTTTCCGAGCTAATCTCTTACTGCAGGGAAGTGGCGGTGTGATCATTCTTGGACATTAGGCGATCGATGATTATCGATGAGCGATGAGATGCATCGATCGTATCATCGATCGATGAGAGGCATCGATCGTGATGGCGGCGATTGACTTTGCGCTAGGTCAAAGCGGATAACGTTTCGCGACCACTTCGCGATAAAAATTTGGAAAAATTCATGATCCGTTCCAAAGAAATAGGAGACAAATTCAGAGGCTAAAGTCTATAAAAGGAGGGGAGGATTCATCTCCAAATATAATCAATTATTCATCAAGTGCTCCTACAACGCCAACGCTTCAACACCGTCATAACGCCGACGCGACGATAACCTCAGATCTTCTTCGTCGGCAGCAGATTCAAGTAATATTTTTGATATTATATTCTGTGTTTTTTATCTTCATAACGAGGTGAGGTAGGCTTGTTGCCTCATCCTCGTGTATTCGATTTTTGTAATCGTTGTCTCCTACCTCCAACGAGGAGGAGACGTTTTAGTGTTTTGCCCTCCGTACGCGGTCTAGGACCGATAGGGCCTTGGAGTAGCAACCGCTGGGTTGTGAACCAAGTAAAATAAACATGTTCATTTATTTTCCGCTGTGCTTACTTTGCGTATTGAACGAACGAAAAAGAAAAGATTTACGATCGCTATTCACCCCCCCCCCTCTAGCGACGCTTCTCGATCCAACAGGCTCCTCATCATCAATGAGTAATAGGTCGTTCGATTCACTTACAAGAAATCCATATCTCTTAGGAATATTGCATGTTCTACCAGATCTACGAAGATGTGTTGTCACAATAGGTCCAACCGATGGCTCATCACTATGAGTTATTGGCTATTGTGCTTCACCAAGTATCTCATCAATGTCTATTTGAGTCTCTCGAGCCTCCTCAAGCTCGACGACACTCCCACTGTTTTCTTGCAAGAGAAACTCTTTCTCTAGAAACACAGCATGCCTTGAAACAAACACCTTTTGTTCCACAGGATGATAGAATTTGTAACCCCTTGTTTCCTTAGGGTATCCAATAAATAAACATTTATTAGACTTAGCATCCAATTTGTCTGATACAGTCCGCTTCACATAAGCAGGACAACCCCATATCTTCAAGTAAGATACATGAGGTTTCTTACTATTCCATATCTCATATGGAGAAGTGGAGACTACCTTGGTTGAAATTCTGTTTAACAAGTAAACAGCTGTCTGAAGTGCATAGCCCCAAAAGGACTTGCGAAGATTCGCATGATTCATCATTGACCTGACCATGTCCAACAAGGTCCGGTTACGCCTCTCAAATACACCATTATGCTGTGGTGTATATGGCGGAGTCCATTGAGACAATATACCATTGTCTCTTAGATAATCTAGAAACTCTTGACATAAGTATTCACCACCTCAATCCGATCGAATTATTTTAATACTCTTGTCATGTTGTTTCTCTACTTCATTTCTAAATTCTTTGAACCTTTTAAAGGCTTCAGACTTGTGTTTCATCAAGAACACATACCCAAACCGTGAGTGATCATCGGTGAAGGTAATGAAGTAGCTATAACCTCCTAAAGTTTGTGTTGACATAGGTCCACATACATCAGTATGTATTAGACCTAGCAACTCTCCCACTCGTTCACCTTTTCCTATAAAAGGTAACTTAGTCATTTTGCCTTTTAAGCATGATTCGCATGTATCGTATGAATCCAATTCAAACGATTCTAGAATTCTATATCGGTGTAATTCGGACAGGCGTTTCTTGCTTGCATGGCAAAGACGACAATGGCACATTTAGGAGTCTAATTGATTATCCTTTCGAGCATGTTTGTTGCTCGCTTCGATATTGAAAATGTCACTGGATATGTCCAACGTATAAATACCATTGCTCAAAGTTCCAGTTCCATAATGTACGCCATTCAAAGTTATATAACAACAATTGTTACTAAATGTCAAATGGTAACCATTTCTATTTAAGCAGGAAATAGAAACAATGTTCTTTATTAGAGAAGGAACACAATAGCAATTGTCTAGTTCCAAGACTAGTCCACTAGGGAGCTTCAGCAAATAAGTTCCGATGGCGACCGCAGCAACCTTTGCTTCATTGCCAACTCGCAAATTTGACTCCCCTCTGACAAGTCTTCTTCTATTCCTTAGCCCCTGTCTGTCATTACATATATGTGAGCCGCACCCAGTATCCAATACCTAAGTGTCTAAGGAAATAGAATGACAATCAATAACGAAGATACCTGAAGAGGATGGGGCATCAGATGCCTTCTTCTTCTTCACGGACTCAAGATAAACCTTGCAGTTTCTTCGCCAGTGGCCTTCCTTGCCACAATGATGTCAAGTGCCTGTAGGTGATCGGTATGGCCGGCTAGAGGGGGGTGAATAGCCCTCGTACGTTGGACGTCGTAAATTGCTCGTCTACAAAAGATTAGCGCAAGCGGAATATACAAATACAAAGCAAAAGACAAACAATAAAACAAATGCTAACACGATGGTATAACGTGCTTCACGGCTACGCCGCTAATCCACGGTCCCTGATTCGTCCTCGGTGAATCACTCCGTTAAACCAATCCACTAAATGGTCTCTCCTTTGCACCAAGCTAGGTGGAGGTAACCTTTACAAATCAAGCACACTCTTCTTACAAATAGAATGGAGTAAGAACAGGTAAGAAGAGTTTAGAGCTTGTGGGGCACTAGGAAGATTGTTTGGAGTATGAGCATTAGCCTCTCAAAGGCTTACACCCTCTCTTTTTATAGAGAGGGCTGATTTCTTCCGTTAGCGCCATCCCGCCCTTGGCCCTCCGAACACGTCGGATCCCGACCGTGTAGTAGCGGAACTCTTGACGATCGATGGACCTCATCACGATCATTCTCCGTAGTCGATCGCCTACGCCACGATCCCGCTTCGCGTGGTCGAACCCCATTGATCGACCCCATTGATCGCTGTTGCCTTGGCCGATCGTGATGGTCTTGTCGATCGCTCACGTATGATGATCGATTGCGCCGCAATCCGATCGATCGATACGGTCGAACTCACTGATTAGGGGCGATCCGCCATGACATGGCAATGATCGGTGTCGAAAAACCCATCCGACACTTGGCCAAATGGCCAAGTTTCACCTAAGAGCTACCCTTCCCGGGTTACAATCGCCACTTCTGATCGCTCCTCTCATTTCTCGGAGTCCCTCGCCTTGAAGTTCTCTTCGTTCTCGGCCCGTCCCTCGGCGACATCGAGCGGGCTCTGCAATGCTCCTTCGTCTCTTGCCTCGAAGTCTACTTCCTCGGCTTCCTCCAAGCTTCTCGTCCGGCGGTCCCTCGGATGCTCAGCGCCGCGGCTTCATAAGCTATCCTTCACGACTCAAGGCACGAGTCATGAGATGTGAAACTTCGCCACGGCTCCATGTCGAATTACTAAGTCTGCCACGACTTCAGCGCACATATCACATCAACATATCAAACTAGCAAACCCTTTGCCACACCATCAAAACCATATTACGGCAAGAGATTGCCTAATAATCTCCCCTTTTGATGTGTGGCAATCCGTTTAAGTTAGGTAAAAACATTTGATATAAATTCTAAGGTAAGAAAGCATGTAAAGATAAACATGATATAACAACATGCAACTCCCCCTTAATCCATGAAACTCTCTATGTAAATTTTCTCCCCCTATCATATATTTCTCCCCCTGAAATATATTTCTCCCCCTAAAATAATTAACTTAAACATAATTATTTCTCCCCCTTTGACACCATCAAAAGATTAACACTAAGTTATAAGCTCATGGCATCAAGTATAATGGAGGAAAAATATGACAAGTTGATTTAAAATTGGGTACCACTTGTTGATGGCATCAAGTATATTTCTACCACTTGTTGTAGGTTTACAAACTGAATTCGGCCTTCAATGTTCTGATTTACAGGCCACCGATCATTGCTATCGATGGCAATGACCGCACAAAGGAATCCGAATTTTTGATTTTCTGGACAAATTTCAGAAATGCATTATAAATTCCAGAAAATTCGAAAAATCATGAAATTTGAGGAACATATTTCTTTTAAGTATATCTATCAATGAAAAATAGTTTTTCATGAAAACTCATTATATTTTCTTGTTTTTGCCAAAAATCCAAAAGCTCTAAAAACCACTAGGTTTTTGATCATTCTAGTATCAAGTTAGCTACCTAGTTTTGCATCCAATTGTTTCAAAACATAAATACATGTATTTTAAGGTAAGAAATTGTTTTGAAAACATATGAAATATCCAATCATGATCTTTGGGCAATATGTCTATGAATTAAACATAAGCCTTCCCCATGATTGGTCTATTATTGCAATGTTGATACTTTAAATGACCATCTAAATGCCATAGGCATTAGTGGACATTTGTATCATCCTAACATCTCACCCATGCTAAGTTTGCAATCAAGTTAGCCTATAGTGAGTGTGAGATGCATCCTAGGGGGTATTTGTATATACTTAACCAATATATTCATGCAATTCTATCATGGTTAAGTATCAACCTAACAATTAACATGATCATAATGACATATATGAATGAATTCTACATTATGATCATAAAAGACATGTATTCATTAAATAATAGTCATGCATTAGGTATTTTATGATGATAATAACCAAATTATCACCTAAAGCATGATTTAAACCTATTTCTCATGATGATGTGCCCAATATCATAAATCATAAATCATGATTGTACATATGTGTAACAATTACATTAATCATTATGATTTAAGCATTATTACCTATTTATGGGCACGTTATCATCACCCAACACTATCTAAAAAATGTTGTCCCGTCATCCTAAGTCAACCAAAATATGATATAGGTCAAGTTCATATGGTTGACTACCCTAGGGGTTTTCTAACCCTTAAGGATGGATTTTGGAACCCAAAATAAATTCTTTCCTATTGGGTTCACTAAATACTCCTTGGGGATCCATTTCCTAGCAATTACTTTCTTTTTATCTTGTCCCCTAGCTATTAGGCATTTATAGGCCTTTTCATTTTTCTTTTCTTTGTATCCTAGGCCTTTCTTGTTGAAACTAGCTCTTTAGCTCCCTAAGATCATATTTAAGGTGTTGGAGCCAATTGTGAATTTCTCTAGGGCTTTGGTTAAATAATCTACCTTTTCCCTTAATGCTCTATTTTCCTCTATGCATGCATCATTAACATTCAAAGGCATATAATCATGTGAGCATGCATCATCTAAGCTAGAAGAAATATTTTCATTTAAGCATGCATTTTCTAGCTTATTTTCTAAATTCTTAATTTTATCTAGCATGCTCTTATTTTTCTTTTTCATGCCAAATAAGTCCTTAGTTAAACTAGAGATTATGGAAACTATTTTCTTAGGAGAAGCATTTGTTACCATAGTTTCCATGTCTTCTTCTTCTTCTTCGGATGATGAGGATGCAGAAGCTCCCCCTTCACTTGAGCTCTCTCCTCTTGAGCTTGATCCTTCATTTTCGGAGGAAGAGCAATCCAAGTCATCAAAGGCCATCAAGGCCAAATTGGTGACAAAGGCATTCTCCTCATCTGATGATGATGAGGAGGATGAGGATGGATCATCCCAAGTCCTTGCCTTGAGAGCTTTAGCCTTTCCCTTTTCCTTTGTCTTCTTCTCCTCTTCCTTCTTTTTCTTGCTCCCCTTTTTCTTCTTCTTTTCTTCCTTCTTTTTCTTTTCTTCTTTGCTTTTGTTTAGGAGGGGACAATTATCCCTTATGTGCCCTTCTCCTTGGCAATTGTAGCATATGACCTTCCCCCTTGGTCTTCTATTCCTATCATTAGATTTATCAAATCTAAAATTCTTAAAGGCACGTCTTACCCTCCTTACCATATAGGCTTCTTCGGTGCTATCCATGGAGGAGGAGGAAGACGCTTCGTCATCGGAGGAGGAGGGGATTTCCATCTTCTTCTTCCCCTTATTTGCCAACAATGCTACTCCTCTTGAGGGTTGAATTCTAGGCTCCTCTTGTATTCCTTCAATCCTAGTTTCGTGAAGCTCCATTGTTGAGAAGAATTCCTCCAAGGTGCTTACTTCCAAGTTCTTGGAGATGTAGAACGAATCCACCATGGAGCTCCACTTTGAGGACCGGGGAAAGGCATCTATAGCCTTCATGAGCATGTCCCGGTTTGATAGCTTCTCACCTACACTTGTTAGCCCAATTAAAATTTCTTTAAACCTAGAGTGTAGTGAAGTTACCTTTTCTCCCTTTTCTAGTTTTATATTGGATAGTTGGGAGCGGAGGAGGTCTCTCCTTGCTAGATTGGCCTCGGATGTGCCTTCATGGAGTTCTATAAGCTTCTCCCACATCTCTTTGGCGCTAGCACATTCTCCGATCCGGTTAATCTCTTGTTGGGGGAGCACATTGAAAAGATGATGTTTTGCCTTTGAGTTTGCAAGGTGCTCTTCCCTTTGCCTTTTGGTCCACCTAGATTTCTCTATTGGCTTCCCTTCTTCATCCCTAGGCAAAACGAAACCGGATTCCATTGTAATCATTATATCAAAATCCGTTTCGAAAAATACCTCCATTCTCTTTTTCCACCAAGAGAATTCTCCTTCAAACTTCGAAGGATGGATGTTGGAGCTGGCCATTTTGAATGTTGCTTGTTGTGGCGGTTAGTCCTCGACAAGCTTTCCTTGGCTCTGATACCACTTGTAGGTGATCGGTATGGCCGGCTAGAGGGGGGTGAATAGCCCTCGTACGTTGGACGTCGTAAATTGCTCGTCTACAAAAGATTAGCGCAAGCGGAATATACAAATATAAAGCAAAAGACAAACAATAAAACAAACGCTAACACGATGGTATAACGTGGTTCACGGCTACGCCGCTAATCCACGGTCCCTGATTCGTCCTCGGTGAATCACTCCGTTAAACCAATCCACTAAATGGTCTCTCCTTTGCACCAAGCTAGGTGGAGGTAACCTTTACAAATCAAGCACACTCTTCTTACAAATAGAATGGAGTAAGAACAGGTAAGAAGAGTTTAGAGCTTGTGGGGCACTAGGAAGATTGTTTGGAGTATGAGCATTAGCTCCACCCTCTCTTTTTATAGAGAGGGCTGATTTCTTCCCGTTGGCCGCCATCGATCATTGCCTCCCTTGGCGGTCATTTGCCAATCCGGCCTCCTCGAATCGTCGGATCGGCCGTTGTAGTCAGCGGAACTCTTAGCGATCGGTGATGGACCTCATCGATCATTCTCCTCCGTCGATCGGCCCGATCGGCTACGAGCGATTAATGGCGAAACCCCATTGATCGATCGTTGCCTTGATGACCGATGGTCTTGTCGATCATTGCACGTATGGCGATCGGCTCGCTGCTAATCCGATCGATCGTATACGGTCGAACTCACTGCTCGGAAGCGATCGGCCGCCATGACATGGCGGTCGGCGGTGTCGGGAAAACCCATCCGACACTTGGCCAAATGGCCAAGTTTCACCTAAGAGCTACCCTTCCCCGGGTTACAATCGCTCACTCTCATTTCTCGGAGTCCCTCGCCTTCGAAGTTCTCTTCGTTCTCGGCCACGTCCCTCGGCAGCATCAGGCGCATGGCTCTGCAATGCTCCTTCGCGTCTCTTGCCTCGAAGTCTACTTCCTCCGGCTTCACTCCAAGCTTCTCGTCCGGCGGTCCCTCGGATGCTCCAAGCGCACGGCTTCCGCAAAGCTATCCTTCACCGACTCAAGGCACGAGTCATGAGATGTGAAACTCGCCACGGCTCTATGTGCGAATTACTAAGTCCTGCACGACTTCAACGCACATATCACATCAACATATCAAACTAACTTAAACCCTTTGCCACACCATCAAAACCATATTATGGCAAGAGATTGCCCTAACAGTGCCCTTTTGTGCTGGTTCTTCCTTCTTAGCCTTCTTGTTTTTCCCTTTCTTCTGTTCCTTTGCCTTCCTCTTAGAACCTTTCTTTGAGGAATCAACTAACAAAACCGCCTTCTCCTCATGCTTCACAGAAGGCTCCACGGTCTTCAGCATATTGAGGAGCTCAGGAATAGTGGATTCTAATTTGTTCATCTGATAGTTCATCATAAATTGTGAGAAACTCTTGGGCAAACAATGCAGAATTAAGTCAATACTTAATTCATGATCCATCACAAACCTGAGGGTGGCTAGCCGCTCGATGTACCTGTTCATCTTTAGCACAAACTGCACTACAGACAAACCTTCTTGCAACTTAGAGGTGAAGAGGAGCCTGGAGACTTCGAACCTTTCGGATCTCGCTTGCTCATCAAACAATTCATGAAGATGGAAGACTATGGTATTAGCATCCATATACTCATGCTGCTTTTGCAGCTCAGGTACCATCGCAGCTAGCATGATGCAACTCGCCAGTTCAGAATCTGCCAAATGTTTCTGATAGGCCAACAATTGGTTTGGAGTTGCATCGTCCCTAGGACAGTTGGGAAGAGGCTCTTCAAGGACATATGCTAGCTTTTCTACCTTGAGAACAATTCTCAAGTTTCTAAGCCAGTCCAAAAAGTTAGGCCCAGTCAATTTGTTTGAATCCAAAATAGTGCACAAATTCAAAGACGTCATGATCAATCGATTAACCTAGAAATACAAAACGAGCATATATGAGAAAATGATTTTAAAATGCATCAAAATACATTTATAAATCCCAATCATTTTTCGAATTTTAAAAACCCCAAAATCACTTCGGGAGATCGTAGGTCCATCTCCGAATGGGCTGATATCCAACATACATATGAACAACCTTGGAGAGAGTCCAACAAGCCATTCATAGCTACGATAGTAGGTATCAAATATATCGATTGCATATCACATATATGCAACTATCATAATGTGCTATCAACTAATTGAATGTTCACACATACATTGGGTTGTTAACACATTAACAAGTATGCATCATATGCATAGCACCCAACTTCACCTCCCTTTACATCGACCTTGGAGAGAGTCCAATAAGCCGATGCTCCAGGTTAAAGCCAACCCATTAATCTAGAAATAATTTTAATATGGTTAGAGCACATTCAACCAATTAGCCCGGCTTAGAGAGAGTCCAACAACCAAAGCTAACGATTGACCTCTGACTCTTACCATATTAGTATTAAACTATTCCATGGTTTGAACATGTTCGGGTTCGAGCCGGGCTTGGAGAGAGTCCAACAACCCAAACAAGAAACAGAACTCTGGTTGTAACCATATAAATGGAATGTGTAGGCTTTAATATTGAGTAAGGGTTTTTATGTCTCATCCTCTTTGTATACAAATAACTATTATCTATATGGCATGACATACATGACATACATCTACATGTCATGACACGCATGGCATAATGATATGCATCTAATGCAATTACATGACATACAATTATGACATGTACAAAATTTCCTTATATGTCATAACTATTTATGGAAATAAAATATGTTTAAGATTTGATTCTCCCAAATCAAATCATGATTAAATTAGGAAACAATTTTCCAAATCTAATCGCATATTTTATTTGTGGAAAGTGTTGATTATGGAAAGTAAATTTATGAAACAAATTTCCTAAATCATTAAAACTACTTATGGAAATAAAATATTTTTAAGATTTGATTTCCCAAATCAAATCATGATTAAACTAGGAAACAAATTTCCAAATCTAATCAAATATTTTATTTATGGAAAATATCAATTTCCATAAATACTTCTATCTTTCCAAAAGTAAAAGATTTCCATAAATACTTCTAGACTTTCCAAAATTAAAAATTTCCATAAATATTTCTAACTTTCCAAAAGTAGAAAATTTCCATAAATACCATTACAACTATCACAAAATAATTTTACAATTATGTCGAAACATAACCTGGGCTCTGATACCACTGTTGGGTTTCCGGCACCACGGCGAGTGTGTGTTCGAACATGTTTCGTAAACATGTGCACAACGGAAGGAATAAAAATAATAAATCTAATTTATTACAACACACACCACACGCATGCATAGTCCAACATGTGTAGACATAACCGTAGTTTCAAATTTTGCAATAAAAGGAAATTTATTCAACGTATACCTGACATATCACGTGTAGCGGGAAAGGCATCAACCGAAGCGATCCTCGCTAGAATCGCCTCTATCCGTATCCATGCCGAGTATCTTTGGGATGACTTCACAAAGTCACGAGCCTCATCTTCGTACGAGTCACTAGCCTCATGTTGAAGACAATGTGATCGAGAGAAGATCACAATCCGAATCAAAATTCGGATTCAAAACGAGTCCTCAAAAACTTGCTTCTCCGGAGAGGTATTCGTCAACCGTTTGACGAATACTTCATCCTCCAACTATGAGGATTACCGGAGATTGAATCCCTGACAAAGAAGCCACTGTCGGAGATCCAAACATCGTCCAAATGATGCTCCGACACGAAGGAAACAAGCTGTCCAGAAAACTGGACAGCTTGGTGGAGGAGTTTGCGCCGGCCAAAGAGAAAAGGGCCAGCAAGTCCTTGGTCACCGGAGCCAAGGAGGATCACCGGAGCGTCGCCGGAGGAATGTCGGCTGAAGCTTGGAAGCCGGAAACAAGCTTGGATGGCGGCAAAAGGGTGGGCGGTGGCTAGGGTTTGGGCGCCGATCACAAGAGGAGAAGGAGAGGGTTGGCGGCAACTCTGGGTTGCTTGGATTAGGTTTTGACAAAACTCTTAAGCCCTATTTTATAGAGAACAAATTCTCCTAATGGTTATCGGATCATAACCAAAAGCCCGTTAACCCGCTCCATTAATTTAAGTTAAAATAAACCAAACCGATTTGGTGTATTTTAAGTTAAAATGAACCGAACCAACTTTGGTTCATTCGTTTAAAACAAAATAAACCCCTTTGGTTTATTCTCCACCATTGGATTAGAACCAAACCAATTTGGTTCATCCATTATGTCTTCATAAGACATGGCCCATCCATGCTTTCATTGCGACTGAAACAATTTCATGCTCGCTCGTTGTTTGGTCCAACCAAACTTAGTTTCTCTCGGTCTGAGAATCTCATTCTCAAGCTCGTTTTAAATCCTTCGGATTACGCTCGTTGTGCGTGTGACCAAATAGGTTCTCAATTTATGTTGGTCATCTATAATTAACCATTAATTATAGAACGATCATGAGTGGCACCTAGTAGTACATCATGATCCCCAATTAACCGAAAAGATCAACGGTTGATCCAGAACTATTTCTGAAAACCCTTCAGCAGCTAGAATGAATCGTGCCCCATTCCCTTCACTCATCTTATACCCACTTGGTTTAGGACATGGTCTATAGTGTCAGTCCCCACTAGGTTGACTATGTCACACCTAGCCCAAGTATCATTTCCTCATTCTACGGATTCTAGTTACTGCACATGTATCCAAGAGTACCTGAGGAGTGGAGCAACAAACTTTCGGATTGCCCAGAAGCAGGATGCTACTTATATGGGATCCGCAACTGGTCAGCCTACACATTCAACAATGGGAAGACCAAGTGATACATACAACTGTGAAATGCAAAGTAACAGGAACTGCATATGCAGTCACATTTGTTTATGGACAACTCTCTATCACAAGCAGGAAAGCAATGTGGGGGACATTGGGGCAAATTGCGAGAAATGTAGAGATGCCATGGTTAATCCTAGGGGATTTTAACTCCCCTCTGCTGCCCACTGACAAGAAAGGGGGAATGGCAGTGACAACCTATGCAACTGTTGACTTTCAAGAATTTACACTAGCGGCGGGAGTGGAAGATCTGAGATCCATTGGGTGCCAATACACATGGACTAATGGCCACATAGTAAGCAAACTTGACCGTGCGATGGGAAATAGAGCATGGATGGAACAAAATCAGAGCAGTTATGCTGAATTCAAAGCACCAGGAACTATATCAGATCACGCCACCTGCATTGTAACAGTGCTAGGAAACACATGGGAGAAACCCAAGCCGTTCAAATTCTATAATATGTGGGTATTACACCCTAACTTTGGACAGTTAGTGGAGGATAAATGGAATAGCAGCAGCTTCACAGAGGTACAGGGCACAATGCAGTACAGGCTGAAACAGAAGGTAAAAATGTTTAAAACAGATCTCAAAAACCTCAATCGACTACATTATCAGCACATCCAAGAGAAAGCAAAGGAAGCTCGGCAGCAGCTAGAGGAACTACAGCAGGAAGGCTTAATCCAAGGGCACATGGAGGAGAACTACCAAGCAATAAGGAAAAAGACTGAGCTGCTGGAAAGGGCAGAATACCTGTTCTACCTACAGAAAGCCAAACATGAGTACTTTAGAGGAGTAGACAAGAACACAACATTTTTTCATGCTATGGTTAAAAGGAATAACAAAAAACGGGAGGTAGTGGCAATTGAGAAGAGCAATGGGGAAACTACTAAGTCAGCAGATGAAGTGGTGCAAGAATTCCTAGCCTATTTCCAAAGTCACTTAGGTGAACAAGGACACATGACTGAGTTTCAAGGGGAATGCATGCAATTTGGCAAACAAATAACTGAAGCACAATGAGCAAGATTGATTGGGCTACCAACAGATGAAGACATAAATAAAGCTCTATTTGACATCGGGGACCTCAAAGCACCAGGACCAGATGGATACAATTCTAAATTTTTCAAGCACGCATGGGATACAGTCAAGTAGGACATCATAATGGCAGTCAAAGAGTTCTTTGAAAATGGACAGCTACTAAAATATTGGAATCACACTTTGATCTCATTAATCCCGAAAACAGAGCATGCGAGTAAGGTCCAAGATTTTCAACCGATTTCTTGCTGCACAGTCTTCTACAAGATAATCTCAAAGATCCTAGCAAGTAGACTGGCAGAAATCGCAGACCAACCACCCTTCACCATCGCAGGACGTAGCATAATGGACAACATACATCTAGCACAAGAACTCATGCACAACTATACAAGGAAAAGGGTGTCCCCACGGTGCATACTTAAAGTGGATCTGCAGAAAGCGTTTGATTCAGTTCACTGGAGCTTCTTACAGGAGGTACTCAAAGCACTGCAGTTCCCTGAAATGTATATCAGGTGGATTAAAGAATGTGTCACTACCACAACATACTCGGTAGCAATCAATGGAAACATCCATGGTTTTTTCAAAGGAGGGAGAGGTCTTAGACAAGGAGATCCCCTCTCCCCATACCTATTTGGACTCTGCATGGAGTATCTTGCACGACTACTTGTGAAGCGCACAAGCCGTGCAGATTTTCGGTTTCATCCAAAGTGTGAACACCAAAGAATAGCCCACATTGTATATGATGATGACTTGCTGCTCCTAAGCCGAGGTGACGCACAATCAGTGCAAGTATTGATGGATTGCTTGTCGCAATTCGCAAACATGGCAGGACTAACAGCAAACATGATGAAATCAAATATATACATGGCAGGGGTGGGACAAAGGGAGAAGGAATTGCTGCTAGCCATCACAGGTTTCAATGAAGGGGAAATGCCATTTCGTTATTTAGGAGTACCAATAGCTTCGCAAAAACTAAAGATTGCAGACTATAGCCCACTGTTGGAGGCACTTATGAAACAGATCAGCTCCAAGCCGAAGGCGACGCTATCATATGCGGGCAAAATTCAACTAGTATCCTCGGTACTGCAGGGTGTCCAATGCTATTGGATGTCAGCGCTACCACTTCAAATGGGTCATTGGACAGATATACAATCTTCGGACATTTATGTGGGCTGTGAAGAACCCACCGGTTGCGTGGACTGACATATGTAAGCCTAAAGAGGAAGGGGGCCTGGGATTAAGGGAACTAAAAGCATGGAACATGACACTGTTAACAAAAGTACTATGGAGAATACAGAGGAAGCAGGACACTTTGTGGATTCGCTGGGTACATCACACATATTTACAACGATAAGGAGTCTGGGAATGGCAGAGCAAACACAAAGACTCACCACTAGTTAAAAAACTGATCTGCATAAAGGATAACATCATGGCATTGGCAGGCACTGTAAGAAAGGCAGAGGAATTATTAGATGCATGGTTTGGTCAAGGCAAAGGTGGTGTCAAGAGAGCATATGATCATTTCAGGATTATAAGCCCCCGGAAACCTTGGGTGCAGACAATATGGCAGCCGGATATCCAACCTAGTCACAGGTTCACGCTATGGATGCTGGCACAGAGGAAGCTGCCGGTACGTGCAGGGAAGGAGTATCTAGAGGATCGAACATGTGCTTTCTGCAGCCAAGAGGAGGAGACACTGGACCATATCTTTTTTAAATGCGGGCAAGTCCGGCAGCTCTGGAATAGAGTAAGGGGATGGTTATGGATGAGGCCAAGAATGCAGACATATCGTCAAATGTTGCGCACATTCAGAAGGCTTTATAAAGGGCGCAGCAACATCAACAGAGCCAGACACTTAGCCATGGCAGCAGCGATACACCATATTTGGAGAGCAAGAAACTGCATGAAATTTGAAGGGACACGATTCGATGGTGAGGTGATTCTCCGGAAAATCCAAATTCATGTATATAGGGCCCTGGAGAATTGTGATCTACAGACCCACACGGACAACAGATGAAAATGGCAAGGGCAGGGCAGTTTCCAGGACATCATCTCCAGGACACTATCATGTTAAGTACCTGCCTTCCATACTCCCACTCTCAAAAATGTATAAGAAGTACTCGGCCGGTACCTCGGATCGAAATAGCGATACGGAGACGTGAAACCTCATCGGCTCGGCAGACACAAGGCAAGACAGGCGGTGAGAGCAAACAGGTTTAGGCGTATTGACGGCGCCTCGGCGATATAAGATCGGTCGAGGTGTGTAACTCTTCGCCTCGACTGACACAAGGCAAGACAGGGCAGCTGTGAGCAAACAGAAGCAAGGCGTACTCGACCGGTGCCTCGACTGATATAACAGTCAGTCGAGGTGTGCACCCTACTACCTCGATTGATACAAGGGTGGTTTGAAGCTCTAGGTTTGGTCTTTAGCAGAGTACTTTTAATCAAGTCCTCCCAGGAGGTTTTGGACCGTGTTAAAAAAAAAAAGGGTCGAGGCGTGCAACCTACTGCCTCGACTACTCGACTACAGGACAGGGACAACCAGAATCGAGGTGTACTCGACCGACGCCTCGACTGATATAACAGTCAGTCGAGGCATGCAACTTACTACTTCGACTGACACAAGGGCGGTTCTCGAATCTACAGGGCGGCTTTCATATGAGGTTCTCGAATCTACAGGGCGGCTTCCATGGTTTGGTTGAAGCTCTAGGTTTGTCTTTTGCAGAGTACTTTTGATCAAGTCCTCCAGGGAGGGTTTGGGAAAAAAAATGGAAAAATGACAGGGTCGAGGCGTGCAACCTACTGCCTCGACTAACGCTAGGGCGGCTTCCATGGGAGGTTGTCGAATAAGGCATGCAACCTACTGCCTCGACTAACACAAGCCAAGGCAGGGACAACCAGAAGCGAGGCGTACTCGACTGGTGCCTCGACTGATATAACAGTCGAGGCGTGCAAATTACCAACTTGACGATCGGCTCGACTAGCGCAAGGAAACCTATAGTCTCCGATCTTACCATTAACAACAAGAAGGTTCAGCATCTAGATGGATTGGAGCCATGACCGTCTAACTCAGGTGAATAGGCCCACCCGAATGGCCTATCTAGTTCGTAGCAAACGGCTACGGTAAAGACATGTTAAATCCGTTTATTGTTGAGGCTTGACCAATAAGCCTAGTTCGGGTGAATAGGCCAACCGAATGGCCTATCTAGTCCGTAGCAAACGGCTACGGTAAAGACACGTTAAATTCGTTGACGGTTGAGGCTTGACCAATAAGCCTAGTAGAGGTGAATAGGCCCACCCGAATGGCCTATCTAGTCCATAGCAAACGGCTACGGTAAAGACAAGGCAAATTCGTTGATGGTTGACCACTTACCAAAAGTGGCAGACGTCCCGAGGAACGGCGCATGAGACTAATGGAAAGAGAGACATAGAAGGACGGTGTGAGGAGGTACACATGGAACGAGGGATGTAGAGGGAATATTTGCATGAACAATTATAGAGGAGCTGTATGAGTGTGGACATGCAATGGTTATGTAAACATGAAAGGTTTTGTAGGCATGAGAGTTAAAGTACTCATGAGAGCACATGTACACCCCCCTTGGAGACACCTCAGATCTGACACATCGTCAGACATGACATGAGTGTGCACTCCAGGACTTTGTATGATCGTGCCTTTTCTTGATGATATATATTTAC
This sequence comes from Wurfbainia villosa, assembly GCA_025175895.1. Classification (NCBI taxonomy): domain Eukaryota; kingdom Viridiplantae; phylum Streptophyta; class Magnoliopsida; order Zingiberales; family Zingiberaceae; genus Wurfbainia; species Wurfbainia villosa. The sequence continues at coordinate 93,636,151 of CM045989.1, forward strand.
ATTTCATCAAAAAAAAAAAAAGAGTACCTGAGGAGTGGTAGAGCTTGGATTAATGAGTGGTTTTTTGAGGTGATGATTAATAGGTCCACCAGGATGACCTATCTAGTCCATAGATAACGGCTGTGGTAAAGACACATCAAATCCGTTGACGGCTAAGGCTTTTCCAAAAAGCCTAGAGTAGGTGAATAGGCCCACCTGTATGGCCTATCTAGTCCGTGGTAACGGCCACAGTAAAGACACATCAAATCCGTTGTTAGCTGACTACTTGCTTAAAGTGGATTTTGCGAGGAGCGATGCAGGAGGAGGATGGCCACATTAGGCACAGTGCATGAGGATATGCTGGCTCATATGCGGAGGACTAACTGGCGCACCTAGTCAGAGAGGATGGACACTGGTCGACACATGATCCTTGACGTCAGTAAGGGATGAGAGCACGACCAGATTGAGGGATATGTTTCATCAAAAGTTTCTTTTTGTATGGATGTTAGTGCAGTACCCTACTATGGCTCCTTGCTCAGATCTGACATTTCATCAGACATGACCGGTGCTCGGACCTAGGTGTACGGTTGTGTTTGTTGGTGCAGGGGCACTAGATAATCGAACCTTGGTTTTGATGATGGCAAAGATTCAAAGTTAAGTTATTTTGTTATCTCATGTGATATGCTAAGTGTGCAGGAAGTGTTTAAGCTAAGCCAAAGGTCGAGCGACATCCGGAGAATCTCAAGTTGAGAAACCGTGGTGGTCGGGCGACACCAGGAGAACCTCGGGGAGTCGAGGAACCTCAGTGGTGACCGAAAGCTAAGCGACAGGTCAAGAGGACCAAAGGTAAGCTCCGTGTGTGGAGCGGTGGTAAGGACGCGCCCTCGGTTAGAGGATAATCCTAGGCGTCGATCCGACTAAGGCCTCCGGAGGAATGCTGAAGTCGAGATCGGACAGTCAAAGGACTGTCACACTGCATGGCATTATGCATCTATTGTGCTAATCTTGTATTGCAGGAATTCTCAAGTGCAGCAGTCAATTGGAGATGTCGGTAGTCGACTGAAGGCAGTCGACTGCTAAGAGGATCAGTCGACTGATGTCGACAAATCAGCCCAGTGCACAAGGTCAAAGAGATAGAGATTGATGCCACCACCTCAGGATAAGATAAGCCGCCACCTCATGATAAGATAAGCCGCCACCTCAAGATAAGATCCACGAGTTTTGGATATGGATCGGGACAAATTACAAGGTGCAAATCTATAAAAGGAGGGGAGGACTCAAACCCAAATTCAAGAATCTCCCAAGTGCTCGTGCTCTCTGCAACGCTACTCCGACCGTGCACCATCTTCTAATTAATTGTCGGTATTATTATTATCTTTCTGTACTTAATTTGTATAAGGACTAGTAAGGTTTTTACTGGCTTATAATCATTGTAATCGTCTTGTCTCTTACCTCCAACGAGGAAGAGACTTTTAGTGATTGCCCTTCGGAAGCGATCAAGGATTGCAGGGCCTTGGATTAGCAGTCGGTGGGCTGTGAACCAAGTAAAAAAGCTTTGTGTCTTTCTTGTGTTTGTCTTTTAGTTTTCCACTGTGTACTTGGTTTTAATCGTCGAAAAAGAAAAGTTTTTATGAACGCTATTCACCCCCCCCTCTAGCGCTCATATCGATCCAACAATTGGTATCAGAGCGGGGGCGCTCAGATTCGGTGTAACCACTGGTCGAGCATTTTCTTTTATTTATTTTTATTTTTATTTTTAAATATCTCCCGCACTACTAATCCAAGACCAAGTCTTGGGACTTTTTGGTTTGTGTTTTTTTTGCGAGTTTTAGAAAATCGTTGACCGAGCCAACCATGGAAGAGTCTCCCACAAGGCATAAACGTAACAATGTCAATTTAAATTTTAAATTTCATATTATTTGCTTTAAGTGCAGGGAGAGAGGACACTATAAAAATAAGTGTCCTACTCGTAAGACTCGAACAACGCAACCGACGGCAAAGGAGACACAATTGCCAGGAATCCGGAAGAACAAGGAGCACATCAAGTGCTTCGGGTGCGGAAGATTCGGTCACTACAAGAATCGATGTCCAGAAAAAAAGGTTAGTAAAGTTAATAATTTTGAAAAGTTAAGTTTTAGAATAGTTGATAATTGTGATAAATTGTGTAATCGTTGTCAATTAATTAATACAATTAATAATTCAACTAATAAAAAATTAATTAATTCAGATTTAATTAGTTTAAATAATAATAATAATAATATCATGGAAGAAAATGATCAAATCAATCTAACATTTGATAAAATTAACAAAGAGATTAATCAAATATTTAGTTTAATCAACATAGATCTAGATCAAGTCAAAGATAAAACCAACCTAGGACTTAATCAGTATAATCAAACCCTTGATCAAACGATAGGACAGAATCATCAAATCCAAGATCTGATTAATCTAGATAATTCCGAATTAAAAAATTCTATTTTGAAAAATTCAACCATAAAAAAATCGAAATTAACTTTTAAAAATTCCAAAGATAATTTAAATAATTCTAATAATAATTCTACCTTTAAAAACTCTAACAATCTTATCTTAAATAATTCTAATAATAATTCTACCTTTAAAAACTCTAACAATCTTATCTTAAATAATTCTAATAATAATTCTACCTTTAAAAACTCTAACAATCTTATCTTAAATAATTCTAATAATAATTCTACCTTTAAAAATTCTAATAATTTTATCTTGAATAATTCTAATAATTCTACCTTAAAAAATTCTAATAATTTTAATAATTCTATTTTTAAAAAGTCTAATAATCTTATCTTAAAAAATTCTAATAATTCTACTTTTAAAAAGTCTAATAATCTTATCTTGAAAAAGTATAATAATATTATTTTGAAAAATTCTAATAATCCTATTTTAAATAATTCACAATCTAACTTAATTAAAAATTCAAAATTAGATAATCAAACCAATAAAATTAATTATAATAGAGTACCATTTGATTATACACAAATTAATAATCTAGTAATTAAACCTTCAACTTTTAAAAATTCAACTAATAAATATGTAGACTTGGGTTACAAGTCTTAGCTAACCAAAAATCAAGATACTAAAATTTGTAAACCTAATTATAATAAAGTATCTTATAACTATAGAACAAATAAAAGTCTACCCAAGAAAATAGCCATTTCTTTAAATTGATTGAATGTAGCTTGCTCATGCATACATATCATTATCATGCTTATTTTGTCATGTCATACATACTAGTTTTAAATTCACTCTCATATGGTTAGATAGGAAATAATTAATTAATATTGACAACATAGTATCAGGACGCGGTGAGATGATAGTACGTTAAGGAAACGAAGTCAAGTGTATCTGAGTTGGATAAGGAGTATCTAGCTTGGTGCATTTAACTAAGTGGAACTAACTGAAGCTACCTCACCACATCCTAAACGAGTTAGACCAGGATGTAATCCTAAGTGAATTAAGTGTGTAATTTCCTAAGTTGGCTTTGTCTAAGGAAGTGGTCGTTGTTCCGATCAAAGAAGGCCCCTGTGCCTCGCCACGACCTGGAAGCCCTCTTTTGAAATGTCCACTTAACTAACTAAAGGTGAAATCCGAATCTAACCCAAGATTAATTAAATTCTAAGGCATTAAATTAAATTCATCTCACAATACCTATAAGAATAACTTGGTTGATCATGTAGAATGGGTGAGATGGTAAGAACAACAAATTAAAAATGATTTTGAAAACGATTTCAAAATTTATATACACATAAAAAGATTCTTAAAACTATTTTTATTGGTTGTCATGATTATTGTGTGTAGTTATACGTAGTTTTCAAAACAACTATGTGTAAGGGATCGATATGGCCGGCTAGAGGGGGGTGAATAGCCCTCGTACGTTGGACGTCGTAAATTGCTCGTCTACAAAACGTTAGCGCAAGCGGAAGCAATAAACTAAGACAAGCAATAAAATGAACAAGCAATACAAACACCGAGATATAACGTGGTTCACGGCTACGCCGCTAATCCACCGTCCGATTCGTCCACGGTGAATCACTCCGCCAAAACCAATCACTATCGGTCTCTCCTTTGCACAAAGCTAGGTGGAGGTAACCTTTACAACCAAGATCACTCTTCTTACAATAGGATTGAAGTAAAGACAAGTAAGAAGAGTTTAGAGCTTGTGGGGCACTAGGAAGATTGTTTGGAACTTAAGCATTAGCCTCTCAAAGGCTTACACCCTCTCTTTTTATAGAGAGGGCTAACTCTTGGCAATGATCGATGGACTCATCACGATCGCCGCCTCCGTAGTCGACCGCCTAATGGCTACGAACGGCCTCGCGGTTAACTCTTATCTACTACCGATCCGGGCTTTTCAAGAGCCGATCAGGTGGTCTTGGCAACGATCGCCACGATGGCGCCGATCACGCCACAATCCGGCTCGATACCACCGAACTCACTCGATTAGAGCGATCGCCATGACATGGCATCCGTGTCGAAAACCCATCCGACACTTGGCCAAATGGCCAAGTTTCACCTAAGAGCTACCCTTCCCCGGGTTACAATCGCTCACTCTCATTTCTCGGAGTCCCTCGCCTTCGAAGTTCTCTTCGTTCTCGGCCACGTCCCTCGGCAGCATCAGGCGCACGGCTCTGCAATGCTCCTTCGCGTCTCTTGCCTCGAAGTCTACTTCCTCCAGCTTCACTCCAAGCTTCTCGTCCGGCGGTCCCTCGGATGCTCCAAGCGCACGGCTTCCGCAAAGCTATCCTTCACCGACTCAAGGCACGAGTCATGAGATGTGAAACTCGCCACGGCTCCATGTACGAATTACTAAGTCCTACACGACTTCAACGCACATATTACATCAACATATCAAACTAACTTAAACCCTTTGCCACACCATCAAAACCATATCACGGCAAGAGATTGCCCTAACAATCTCCCCCTTTTTGATGTGTGACAATCCGTTTAAGTTAGGTAAAAACATTTGATATAAATTCTAAGGTAAGAAAGCATGTAAAGATAAACATGATATAACAACATGCAATTCCCCCTTAATCCATGAAATTCTCTATGCAATTTTTCTCCCCCTATCATATATTTCTCCCCCTACATATATTTCTCCCCCTAATGTGATTAACTTAAACATACTTATTTCTCCCCCTTTGACACCATCAAAAAGATTAACCCTAAGTTATAAGCTCATGACATCAAGTATAATAGAGGAAAAATATGACAAGTTGATTTAAAAACTGTAGGAGGCATCAAGTATATTTCTACCACTTGTAGGAGGTTTACAAACTGAATTCGGCCTTCAATATTCTGATTTACAGGTCACCAGTCGACTGCTATCAGTATGGCAGTCGACTGGCACAAATGAATCCATATTTCTGATTTTCTGGACGAATTTCAGAAATGCATTATAAATTCCAGAAATTTTGAAAAATCATGAAATTTGGGGAAGATATTTCTTTTAAGTATATCTATCAATGAAAAATAGTTTTTCATGAAAACTCATTATATTTTCTTGTTTTTGCCAAAAATCCAAAAGTTCTAAAAACCACTAGGTTTTTGATCATTCTAGTATCAAGTTAGCTACCTAGTTTTGCATCCAATTGTTTCAAAACATGAATACATGTATTTTAAGGTAAGAAATTGTTTTGAAAACATATGAAATATCCAACCATGATCTTTGGGCAATATGTCTATGAATTAAACATAAGCCTTCCCCATGATTGGTCTATTATTGCTATTTTGATACTTTAAATGACCATCTAAATGCCATAGGCATTAGTGGACATTTGTATCATCCTACCATCTCACCCATGCTAAGTTTGCAATCAAGTTAGCCTATAGTGAGTGTGAGATGTATCCTAGGGGGTATTTGTATATACTTAACCCATATATTCATGCAATTCTATCATGGTTAAGTATCAACCTAACATCCTACATGATCATAATGACATATATGAATGAATTCTACATTATGATCATGAAATACATGTTTTCATCAATTTATAACCCTGCATTAGGTATTATACGATGATAATAAACAAATTATCACCTAAAGCATGACTTAAACCTATTTCTAGTGATAACGTGCCAAATTTCAAAATCATAAATCATGATTTAAAACATACATAACAATTACATCAATCATCATGATTTAAGCATTATTACCTATTTATGGGCACGTTATCATCACCCAACACTATCTAAAAAATGTTGTCCCGTCATCCTAAGTCAACCAAAATATGATATAGGTCAAGTTCATATGGTTGACTACCCTAGGGGTTTTCTAACCCTTAAGGATGGATTTTGGAACCCAAAATAGATTCTTTCCTATTGGGTTCACTAAATATTCCTTGGGGATCCATTTTCTAGCTATTGCTTTCTTTTTATCTTGTCCCCTAGCTATTAGGCATTTATAGGCCTTTTCATTTTTCTTCTCTTTGTAGCCTATGCCTTTCTTGTTGAAACTAGCTCTTTGGCTCCCTAAGATCATGTTAAGGGTGTTGGAGCCTTTAGTGAATTTCTCTAGGGCTTTTGTTAAATAATCTACCTTTTCCCTTAAAGCCCTATTTTCATTTATACATGCATCACTAACATCCAAAGGCATATAATCATGTGAGCATGCATCATCTAAGCTAGAAGAAATATTATCATTTAAGCATGCCTTTTCTAATTTTTGTTCTAGGTCCTTAATTTGATCTAGCATGCTTTTGTTTTTCTTCTTAGCCCTAAATAAATCCTTAGTTAAACTAGAAATCATAGAAACTATTTTACTAGGTGAAAGATTGGTTACCATAGTTTCCATGTCCTCTTCTTCTTCGGATGATGAGGATGTGGAGGCTCCCCCTTCACTTGAGCTTTCCCCACTTGAGCTTGATTCTTCATTTTCGGATGAAGAGCAATCCAAGTCATCAAAGGCCATCAAGGCCAAATTGGTGACAAAAGCATTCTCCTCATCCGATGATGAGGAGGAGGATGAGGATGGGTCATCCCAAGTCCTTGCCTTGAGAGCCTTAGCCTTTCCCTTCTCCTTTGTTTTCTTCTCCTCTTCCTTCTTTTTCTTGCTCCCCTTTTTCTTCTTCTTTTCTTCTTTCTTTTTCCTTTCTTCCTTGCTCTTGTTTAGGAGAGGACAATTGTCCCTTATGTGCCCTTCTCCTTGGCAATTATAGCATATAACCTTCCCCCTTGGTCTTCTCATCCTATCATTAGATTTATCAAATCTAAAATTCTTAAATGCACGTCTTACCCTCCTTACCATGTAGGCTTCTTCGGTGCTATCCATGGAGGAGGAGGAAGACGCTTCGTCATCGGAGGAGGAGGGGATTTCCATCTTCTTCTTCCCCTTACTTGCCAATAATGCTACTCCTCTTGAAGGTTGAATTTTAGGCTCCTCTTGTATTCCCTCAAGCCTTGTTTCATGGAGTTCCATTGTTGAGAAGAACTCCTCCAAGGTGCTCACTTCTAAATTCTTTGAGATATAGAATGAGTCCACCATGGAGCTCCACTTTGAGGACCGGGGAAAGGCATCTATGGCCTTCATTACCATATCCCGGTTTGATAGCTTCTCACCTACACTTGTTAGTCCATTTAAAATTTCTTTGAATCTAGAATGCAAAGAAATTACCTTTTCTCCCTATTCTAATTTGATGTTGGATAGTTGGGAGCGGAGGAGATCTCTCCTTGCTAGCTTTGCCTCGGATGTGCCTTCATGAAGCTCAATTAGCTTCTCCCACATCTCCTTGGCGCTTAGGCATTCTCCTATTCGGTTGATTTCTTGTTGGGGGAGCACATTGTAGAGATGGTGCTTGGCTTTGGAGTTTGCAAGGTGCTCTTCCCTTTGCCTTTTGGTCCACCTTGATTTTTCGATTGGTTTCCCCTCTTCATCCCTAGGCAAAACGAAACCGGATTCCATTGTAATCATTATATCAAAATCCGTTTCGAAAAATACCTCCATTCGCTTCTTCCACCAAGCGAATTCTCCTTCAAACTTCGGAGGATGAATGTTGGAGCCGGCCATTTTTGATGTAGGGCTTGTTGCGGCGGTTAGTCCGGTGACAAGCAACCTCGGCTCTGATACCACTTGTAAGGGATCGATATGGCCGGCTAGAGGGGGGTGAATAGCCCTCGTACGTTGGACGTCGTAAATTGCTCGTCTACAAAACGTTAGCGCAAGCGGAAGCAATAAACTAAGACAAGCAATAAAATGAACAAGCAATACAAACACCGAGATATAACGTGGTTCACGGCTACGCCGCTAATCCATGGTCCGATTCGTCCACGGTGAATCACTCCACCAAAACCAATCACTATCGGTCTCTCCTTTGCACAAAGCTAGGTGGAGGTAACCTTTACAACCAAGATCACTCTTCTTACAATAGGATTGAAGTAAAGACAAGTAAGAAGAGTTTAGAGCTTGTGGGGCACTAGGAAGATTGTTTGGAACTTAAGCATTAGCCTCTCAAAGGCTTACACCCTCTCTTTTTATAGAGAGGGCTAACTTCTTCCGTAGTCGATCGATCGGCTACGGCCATTTAACCCGGCTCGGCGAACTCTTATCTACTACCAATCGCCGCTTTCAAGCCTTGATCGATCGGTGGTCTTGGCAATGATCGCCCACGATATGGCCGATCGCTGCTACAATCCGGCCATCGATGATACGGTCGAACTCACTCGACTCAGAGCAGTCGACTGCCAAGACATGGCAGTCGACTGGTGTCGGGAAAACCCAACCGACACATGGCCAAATGGCCAAGTTTCACCTAAGAGCTACCCTTCCCCGGGTTACAATCGCTCACTCTCATTTCTCGGAGTCCCTCGCCTTCGAAGTTCTCTTCGTTCTCGGCCATGTCCCTCGGCAGCATCAGGCGCACGGCTCTGCAATGCTCCTTCGCGTCTCTTGCCTCGAAGTCTACTTCCTCCGGCTTCACTCCAAGCTTCTCGTCCGGCGGTCCCTCGGATGCTCCAAGCGCACGGCTTCCGCAAAGCTATCCTTCACCGACTCAAGGCACGAGTCATGAGATGTGAAACTCGCCACGGCTCCATGTACGAATTACTAAGTCCTGCACGACTTCAACGCACATATTACATCAACATATCAAACTAACTTAAACCCTTTGCCACACCATCAAAACCATATCACGGCAAGAGATTGCCCTAACACTATGCTTCTTAAAATGATGGTTAGTTGACCAATACTGAACGTCTAAATCCTTAGGTCAACTTTAGATACCTAGACCCTCTGGACACTTAGGTGAGCCTTCCTTATGGCCAACAAGGATGTCCTAAGAGTTTGTCAGATAAAAGGGGAGACCCTCTAGATATGCCTTCCTTGTGGCTAACAAGGATGTTAGGTTAAGGGGGAGGTTCTAATTGCATAATCATCATAGAAGTTGTTAAAAAATATTTTTTTAAAAAAAAATCACCAATACTTTCTAAATTTAAATCCTTCTTTTGATAATATGCCAAGGGGGAGAGAAGACTTAAGTTGGACAAACTTAGTATCTAGCTACCTCCAGTTTGGCATAAAAACCAATAGACATGAGCCTTTAAATTGTTTTTTTAATTCTTTCTCAAAATTTTATAACAATGTTAAAGGTTAGGGGGTCACATTCTAACCTAGGATATACATTGTTGGTGCAGGATCTAGAAACCTAAACTCTTAAACTCTTAAGAATTAAAGGGAGTTGAACATATTAAATCAACTTGATTAGCATGTTTAAAAATTCTATTTCTTGGCAATGTACCCAATATAAAGTTATTTTTGATATATGTCAAAGGGGGAGAGAGAATAAAGTTAAGAGGTTACTTACTTTTTCTTTCCCAAAAAGTAATTATTTTTCAAAACTCACCTAGGGTTAAGGGGGAGGTACCCTTAAGGGGGAGGTTTTGAAAAATGATCGTTCAATGCTTACTGCTTATTTTCTATTAACTTTGAATTGGTTTGCCATAGATCAAAAAGGGGGAGATGTTGGTGCAGGGGCACTAGATAATCGAACCTTTGTTTTGATGATGGCAAAGATTCAAAGTTAAGTTATTTTGTTATCTCATGTGATATGCTAAGTGTACAGGAAGTGTTTAAGCTAAGCCAAAGGTCGAGCGACATGTTTGTGTTTTAACTTAGAAATTGCATGCTTAGATTTATTTTTGTTTTTTTTCTTTCGTGAACTCACTTAGAACACGTAAATAACCAACTAAAATCCTTCGAAAAGATTGAGCCTCGGGGAGCCTCTTTTCAAATAACCAACTAAAATCCTTCGAAAAGATTGAGCCTCGGGGAGCCTCTTTTCAAATAATCAACTAAAATCCTTCGAAAAGATTGAGCCTCGGGGAGCCTCTTTTCAAAAATAACTAGTTAGACGAGGAAATAATTTTAGGTGAGTCAAGTCATCATTTTCTTGAAAATGGCTTTGTCTAAGGAAGTGGTCGATGATCCGATAAAAGAAGGCCCCTGTGCCTCGCCACGACCTGGAAGCCATGATCTTGAAAAGGTAAACTTGACAAGCCTAGGGTCAAATCCAAATCTAACATTACTTAAACATAAATGCACTTAATCAACTTAATTGGAAGTCATCTCACAAAGAACACATAAGTATAACATGCTTGATCATATAGACTCCGGTGAGATGACCTAGGTTTAACAACTTACAACCAATTTTTTTTAAAAAAATATAATAATCTAACATCCAATCCAACCACCTTGTGTGTAGGATCAATTGATGTTAGACAGCGGTTGCTCCCGACACATGACCGGGGATCAACTCAAATTCGCGAAGCTTCGATTCAAACGACAAGGATCGGTAGCCTTTGGGAATAACGGCAAGCTCAAAATCATCGGATCAGGTGATATCGAGCTTAACTCGAATTTTGTTATTAAAAATGTATTACTTGTAGAGAATTTTGAATATAACCTGCTTAGCGTAAGCCAATTATGTGAGAATAATTATAAGGTCGTATTTTTAGAAAATGAATGTGTAATTAAAACAAATGAAACAGCTAAAATAATACTCAAAGGAACTAGGACAAATAACATTTATACAATTAACTTAATCAAATCCTCAGCCAAATGTCTTATGACACAGGAAGAGGAATCATGGTTGTGGTACCGACGACTCGGTCACTCGCACCCAAGACTCGTCCACAAGATGAGTCAGAGTGGCCTAGTCAGAGGCTTACCCAACCTTAACAATTTGGTTAATAAAATCGGTAATGCTTGTCAACAAGAAAAACAACCTAGGACACAACACAAGTTAACTAACCAAGAATGAACCTCAAGTGTACTTGAGCTCCTGCATATGGATCTATTTGATTCACATGGAGCCAAGTCACTCAATAAAAGTCAATATTGCTTAGTCATAATTGACGACTACTCCAGGTTTACCTGGGTTAGGTTCATCAAACATAAAAATGATACCCTAGATCAATTAATCAATTTATTCAAATTAATCGAGAATCAAAAAAACCTTAAGGTTAAAAGAATTAGAAGCGATCATGGTGGTGAATTCGAAAATCAAAGGTTCATCGACTTCTGTAACCTAAATGGATACCACCACGAATTCTCTTGCCCTAGGACCCCTCAACAAAATGGCCTAGTGGAGCAGAAAAACTGAACTCTATAAGAAGCCGCTAGGACCATGTTGAACGAATATAACCTACCCGATAGGTTTTGGGCAGAAGCCATGAGTACGGCATGCTATGTCCAAAATAGAATCCTTATGGTAAAGAGGCACCTTAAGACCTCATATGAGATTTATCACGATAAAATACCTAACATCAAGTACTTTAGGGTATTTGGGTGTAAGGTACATATCCTAAACACTAAGGATTACCTAGGGAAATTTACATCCAAGACCACGACCGAAATCTTTCTAGGATACTCGACTACAAGTCGAGCTTATAGAGTATATAACCACGACACCCTTAAAGTCGAGGAGACTATCAATGTAGTATTTGATGAAGGACATGAACCTACAAACCCTCGGCAACCCCAATTAGCGAGCCGATTCATACTAGACCTAACTCTGATCCGGAGATCAGGTCTAGTGTTAATCCTAACCTAAGTCAACCAAGTCACTCTATTGATCAAGTGATAGATGACTCCAACCAAACTAATGTTCAACCAAGTCACCCCATTGATCAAGGATTAGGTGACACAAACCCAACCCAATCTAGGATTCAGACTAACCACCCTATCGATCAAGTGATAGGAGATCCTAATCTAGGAGTTCGAACTAGAGCATCCTATAGGAACCTTAGTCAAATTTCCTTAATTTCAAAGATAGAACCCAAATCAATTGAACAAGCTCTTCTTGATCCCAATTGGATTATTACAATGCAAGAAGAGCTAGCTCAATTTACTAGGAATGAAGTGTGGGAATTAGTACCACCACCTAAAGACAAAACGATAATTGGAACAAGGTGGGTGTTTCGAAATAAGCTTGATGATAAAGGTGAAGTAGTTAGAAACAAGGCTAGGTTAGTCGCCAAAGGGTTTAGTCAAGTCGAAGGCTTAGATTATGACGAAACTTATGCCCCAGTAGCTAGACTCGAATCCATTCGAATGTTGCTAGCTTATACCACACATCGAGGATTTAAGCTGTTTCAAATGGATGTTAAGTCGGCATTCTTAAATGGATACATTAAAGAAGAAGTTTATGTTAGCCAACCCCCCGGATTCGAAAATTTAGATAAACCCGACCATGTTCTAAAACTTAAGAAAGCTCTCTATGGACTTAAACAAGCTCCTTGAGCTTGGTACGAGAGACTTTCAATCCATCTTAAGTCAAAAGGGTTTAACCAAGGCTTAGTTGACCCAACTCTCTTCGTAAAAACCTTGGGTAAAGAAATATTCATAGCTCAAATTTACGTAGACGATATAATTTTTGGAACCTCTAACTCAGCCTTACTAAACGAGTTCGTTTCACTCATGGAAAGTGAGTTTGAAATGAACTTGGTAGGCGAGTTAAGTTTCTTTTTAGGTCTACAAATTAAACAAACTAAGGATGGTATATACCTATATCAACAAAAATACACTAAGGAGTTAATTAAAAGATTTGGAATGCAAGACGCTAAGATAATAAACACCCCAATGGCGATTAATGTTAACATAGGAGAAGACCGAGAAAGTAAGTCCATTGACTTAAAGTACTATAGGAGCGCGATAGGAAGTCTCCTATACTTAACTGCGAGTCGACCCGACATCCTATTCGCAGTAAGTATGTGCGCCAGGTTTCAAACCTGTGCTAAGGAGACTCACCTAACCCTAGTTAAGCGTATCCTTAGATATCTTAAGGGTACACTTAACGTTGGTATTTGGTACCCTAGATCTACGGAGTTCGAACTAATCGGCTACTCCGATTCGGATTATGCCGGTAGTAAACTCGATAGAAAGAGCACGAGTGGTTGTTGTCAACTACTCGGCTCAAGTCTAGTGAGTTGGTGCAGTAGGAAGCAACATTGTGTTGCCTTATCTACCACCGAAGCCGAATACGTTGCGATGGGTGAGTGTGTAACTCAGCTTCTTTGGATGAAGCACACTCTCCGAGACTTTAGGTTGGACTTCACCAAAACTAAAATTTTTGTAGACAACATAAGTTTGATAAATCTAACTAAGAACCCTATATGCCATTCAAGGACAAAGCATATAGAGGTAAAACACCATTTCATTCGAGAACATGTAGCCAACGGCTCCATACAACTCGAATATGTTGACTCGAAGTCTAACCTAGCAGACATATTTACTAAACCACTACCCGAAGCCGAATTTAGTCTCTTGAGATGAAGATTAGGCATGTGCGTAATAGAATAGGAACTTGCAAATTATATTTTCTTACTACTATTTCTTACTTTTTTTTCATGGAACTAGCATAGGACATACCTTAGATATCATGCACCTATAGATTTAAGGAGCCAATACATCTCACAACACATATGACTAATGTGTTTGTGTACTTAGCCACGTAGATGGGCATGAGATGTTAGGACCTTACTCCTGGTTCCAGATGTAGAGCTAGTGCATCGCTATGAACCACGGAGTATAATCATACTGACTCTGACCAGGACTGGTTGATCCTTCATATCAATCAAGCCAAATATGAGTCGAACATTTTATAGATGAACTTATTTTCAGTATATTATTTTTAAAAATAAAAATGTGGAACATGCTTGGACTTTAAATTTAACATTTATTTTGTTTTCCACACACCCCTTACTCTTTTCGATATACGGCAAAAGGGGGAGAAAAAGGAGAAAAGGACAAAAGTTAAGGGTCAAAATTTTTTTGATATCTTAACTCTTACTTCAGAATTAAACCACACGTTAACTTTTTGTTTTGAAAACTTATTTAACTTTTTTCTAACGGCCAAGGTTAAGAAATCATTTGGTTTCTTAACTTTAAACTTATTTTAAACACTATGGCCAATATTAAGTAATTTGATTTAATTCTTTTTCTTAGTAGCACATATCAAGGGGGAGAGTTAAAACCCTTTCTCAAGTACTCACCCTCGGTCAAGGGGGAGGATTCATGAAGGGGGAGCACTTGAAAAAGAATTTTTATATACTCCTACTCATTCATGCATAATCTCATACTTATTTTTGTCTTAACTTTGTATGTGGGTTTGCCATAAATCAAAAAGGGGGAGATTGTTGGTGCAGTGGGTACCTAAGTCGAACCTAAGTTTTGATTATAGCAAACGATATAAAGTTAAGCTTATATTGTTATCTCACGAGCTAAATCAAGTGTGTAGAAAAGTCTCAATGCTGGAGCTGAAGGCTAGCGACACCCGGAGGAAGCCGCGGTGGTCGGGCGACACTCGAGTTACTTCGGAGGGAGCCGAAGGAATCGAGTGGAAGGCTGGAAGCAAAAGCGACACGTAAGTATCGAGGTAAGCTCGTGTGTGCGAGCGTAAGTGAGGTCGTATCCTCTTTACGGGGATGATCTTAGGCGACGATCCGACCCAAGACTTCCCATGGAAGGTCTTGTAGGGAATTCTTGTATGCCAAATGGCATATGCGCAACGGAAAATAGGATCCCTTCCAAGTGATCCATGCGAAAGCAAACTCGTATAAAATAAATTTCTCTAAACCAAACCTATCTTATAGGAGAGTTCTACCTTTGTTGCGTGCCCTTTGCAATCCCGCTTTTCCTTGGATGTGTTGGATCTTTTAGCACGTTCAAATGTCCATGCCTCTATATGTATCCACACGAGCAAGCTCTTGTCTCACAAAAGAAAAACTAGAGGAGCTCTCCTTTACTTCTTGCTAGAGAAGTCCCTAAAGGAGAGGAAGAGAGGGAAAAGGAGAAAGGAAGAAGAAGACTCCTCTTCTTGCTAGCCTACACTCACAAAACCACACAACCAAAGCTTCCACCAAGCTCTTCTCACCACTAACACAACCAAAGCTTCCACCAACAACAAAGCCAATCCCCCTTTTTTGGACGGCCATTTAAGGAGACAAAACCATTTTGTTTCCTTCCACCTTAACTAGCTTAGGTGGATGCTTAGGTGGCATGCTTATGTGGCATGCTTATGTGGCATTCTTATGTGGCATTCATGCATGTTGAATTAATCTTATTAATTCAATTAAGCTTATGTTATCATATTGAATTAATCTTATTAATTCAATTAAGCTTATGTTATCATATTGAATTAATCTTATTAAATCAATAAGGTAACATATTGAATTAATCTCATTAAATCAATTAGCTAAAATTCTCATTAAGCTTAAAGTCCAAAAACCATTTTGTACTTAAGCTTATTCCCATATTATTCTATTCAAACTAGAATACTCTAATTCCTCTAATTATCATGCTCTTTGTGTGTGACCCTATAGGCTCTCATAACGTTGGCAGTGGATCTAAACTCTTTTAGATACACAAGCAATGAGCGGCATCTAGCAATACATCATTGCTACCCAAGTTACGAGATAAGTCAAGATCCGACTAACCTTTCCGTGACTACTATAATATATGACCGTGTCCTTTTATCCTTGATATCAGATTGATCAATGAGGCATAGACCGTGTCATCCTCGATCAATCTATGTGTTTCTTGATCCCTGAGTAAACTAACTCAAACAAATGAGCTCAATATCTCATATTGACTCATTCGAGCATGGCCATGCGTTTTAGTAGTTCTACTCAATCAAGGGGCCCACCGATATCACTCCCGTCATATGGAAGGGATAGATCCCATCTACATCACTCACATCCCTCCACATAATTTGTTACATACCCAGTAATCGCCTTTATGGTCCACCCTGTTACGGGTGACGTTTGACGATACCAAAGTACATAACTCCTTATGTAGGGAACCATAGTGACTTCAGGTCTAAGGACTATTCATACCAATAGTCACATGAGAAAGTTTATGACACTCATATAACGATCCATGAAACTTTCTCATGGCGGGTCAGTTCAGTATATATTCTCCAATATATATCCATGTGTCAACTTGATATCATATATCCATGACTTGTGAGATCAAGTCATCAATTGACCTACATGCTAGTCTTTATGTATTAATATTGCCCTTGCATATTAATACTCGACTAGGAACATTTAGGAAAGTGTTCTCTACAGACTCTCATAATCAATTATGCCAATTGATGTGCTGTAGATAAGAACCTACTTTTCTAGGGCATTATTATATTTAAATTAGCTGGCACAAGCAAGATGTAAATATAATAACCAATCCTTTGCCTTTATAGAATATGATACAAAATGTTCCCTATTCAACCATCACATGATTGGTTCTAGGGCTTTAACTAACAATCTCCCACTAGCACTAGTACCAATCACTATGATATCTAATACCTAGTGACCTAGTGTGACCATCATGCTTCCTCTGTGCCAAAGCCTTGGTCAATGGATCTGCGATGTTAGCTTCTGTCGGTATTCTGCATATCCTCACATCTCCTCTATCGATGATCTCTCGAATGAGATGGAAGCGCCGCAGTATGTGTTTGGTCCGTTGATGTGATCGAGGTTCCTTAGCCTGTGCAATAGCCCCATTGTTGTCACAATAGAGGTCTATTGGATCTGTAATGCTAGGAACAACCCCAAGTTCACTGATGAACTTGCGGAGCCAAACAGCCTCCTTTGCTGCATCGATGCCGCAATATACTACTTCGTTGTAGAATCAAGAATCGTGTCTCGTCAACTCTTCCATTTCACACCACCATTCGTGCAAAACATGTACCGATTGTGATCTATAGTCATCCTTGTCCGCTTGGAAGCTTGCATCACAGAACCCTTTACGCTTAGCTCCTCATTGCCTCCAAATATCGTGAAATATTCTTTCGTTCTTCGTAAGTACTTAAGAATATTTTTGATCGCTATCCAAAGATGACTTTCACCGGATCCGACCGTATCTACTCGCATGCTCAAAGCATACGAGACGCCGTGACGAGTACAAAGCATGGCGTACATGATAGACCCTATAGCGATGCATAAGGGATCTTATCCATGCGATCTCTCTCCTCCTTAGAAGAGGGACATTGAGTCTTCGAAAGACTCACACCATGTGATAAAGGCAGAAATCCTTTCTTAGAATTTTGCATAGCAAAACGATCTAGCACTTTATCAATGTATGTACTCTGACTTAGGCCAAGTAATCTTCTAGATCTATCTCTATAGATCTTGATGCCTAGAATATAGGCATCTTCACCTAAGTCCTTCATCGAGAAACAATTCCCTAACCACATCTTCACAGACTGGAGTGAGGGAATGTCATTTCCGATGAGAAGTATGTCATCTACATACAAGACAAGAAATACAACTGTGCTCCCACTATTTCTCTTGTAGACACAAGGCTCATCTTCATTCTTGATGAAACCAAACTCTTTGATTGCATCATCGAATCGAAGATTCCAGCTTCGAGAGGATTGCTTTAGTCCATAAATGGACCTTTGCAGTTTGCATACCTTTCCAGGATGCTTTGGATCTTCAAAACCCTCAGGCTGTGTCATGTACACATCCTCGAGTAGCTTTCCATTCAGAAAAGCGGTTTTGACATCCATCTGCCAGATCTCATAATCATGGTAGGTCATGATAGCAAGTATGATCCGAATGGATTTAAGCATCGAATCGGTGAAAAGGTTTCTTCATAGTCAATACCATGAATTTGTTTGAATCTTTAGCCACCAATCTACCTTTATAGGTATGCTTATTACCATCCATGTCAGACTATACTTTAAAGACCCACAAACACCCAAAGGGAATTACCCCTTCAGGTGGAAAAACCAAAGTCCATACATCTTTAGTGTACATGGATTCCATTACGGATCTCAAGGCCTCTAGCCAAATCTCGGAATCTGTGCTCATCATAGCTTCTTTATAGGATGTAGGCTCGTCAAGATCTACAAGCAATACTTAACCGTTTTCAGTCAAGAGAAAAGAATATCTCTCGGGTTGACGACGGATCCTATTAGATCTATGAAGAGGTTGGTCTACTTGAACAGGTGTTTGCTCCACAACTCTTTGGGCAACAAATTCCTCATCCACAACACTTTGTGGTGCCTGTTCATTTTCCATCGAAGCCTTAGTGTTATCATCATCTTGAACTTCTTCAAGATGAATTTTACTCCCACTAGTATTTCTAGAAATAAATTCTCTTTCTAGAAAGACAGCATTTCTGGCAACAAACACCTTGCCAAGTGTGGGATTGTAAAAGTAATATCCCTTAGTTTCCTTGTGATATCCTACAAAATAACACTTATCTGATTTGGGTCCTAGTTTATCTGAGACTTTACGTCTAACATAAGCTTCACTAAACCAAATCTTTATATAATACATTTTGGGACTCTTCGTCCATATCGTATATGGTGTCTTTTCTACGGCTTTTGATGGAACGCGATTAAGTGTGAAAGCTACTGTCTCTAGAGCTAAACCCAAAGGAAGTGGGTAGATCTCGGCTCATCATTGATCGTACCATATCTAATAGAGTACGATTTCTCCTCTCGATACACCATTCCATTGTGGTGTTCGGTGGAGTGAGTTGGGATATTATCCCACACTTAGCCAGTGATCACGAAACTCTTGACTAAGGTATTCACCACCTGATCCGATCGATCGAAGTAGCTTAATACGCTTACCAAGTTGGTTTTGTACTTCATTCTTGAATTCTTTGAACTTTTCAAAGGATTCGACTTATGTCTCATCAAATATAAGTAGCCAAATCTACTCATATCATCGTGAAAGTAATAAAGTACTTATAGCCTCCTCTCGGCCGACATTGAAAGGGCCACATACATCGGTATGTATGAGTCCTAACAAGTCCGCCGCTCTCTCGCCATGTCCACTAAATGGAGTTTTAGTCATCTTTCCTAAAGACAAGACTCGCATACCTCATATGATTCAAAATCAAATGAGTCCAATAATCCATCTTTATGGAGTTGGGATATGCGTTTTTCATTTATGTGACCTAAGCGTGATGCGAAGATATGTCCGTTCAAATCATTCGATTTGAACCGTTTGGTATTTACGTTATAAATTGGGTTATCTAAATCTAGAACATAGAGACCATTCATAAGTGGTGCATTACAATAGAACATTTCATTTAAATAAATGGAACAACATTTGTCCTTTATTATAAAAGAAAAGTTTTTCTTGTCTAAACAAGATACAGAAATTATGTTCTTTGTTAATGCAGGTACATAGAAGCACTCCTCTAGTTCTAAGATAAGCCCAGTGGGCAAAGACAAAGAATATGTTCCTACAGCTACAGCAGCAACTTTTGCGCCATTGCCTACTCGTAGGTCCACTTCGCCCTTTGCCATTATTCTACTATTTCTCAGTCCCTGCACATTAGTACAAATGTGAGATGCACATCCGGTATCTAATACCCATGTAGAAGAAATAGATAGATTAACTTCTATAACGTGTATACCTGAGGCAGAAGTCCCACTTTTCTTATTCTTTACTTCCTCAAGGTAGACTTTGCAGTTCCGCTTCCAGTGTCCAGTCTCACCGCAATGGAAGCAGTCCCCTTCCTTAGGTACTTTACCTTTACCCTTTGAAGTGGATGAATTGGCCTTGCCTTTGGCTTGGGTCTTACCCTTGCCTTTGCGCTTACCTTTGCCCTTCATGACCATTAGTACGTTGCTAACTTTCTTTTTGAGATTCAGTTCAGCAGTTCTTAACATGCTGAGAATCTCAGGCAAAGGTTTATCAATTTCATTCATGTTATAATTCATGACGAATTGATTATATGCTTGCAGCGATTGCGGATAACATCGGTTGCCAATTCTTGGCTCGTGGAAAACCTAGTCTTTCAAGGTTCTCAACGTACCCAATCATTTTGAGTACGTGAGTTCCTACAGGTGTTCCTTCTTGCATCTTGCATGCAAAAAGAGCCTTAGACACTTCAAAACGCTCGTGCCTAGCTTGTCCTTGATATAGTTGTTTCAAATGCTCAACCATATCATAGGCATCCATGTTCTCATGTTGCTTCTGAAGCTAAGAGTTCATGGTGGCAAGCATAAGACATGACACATCTAATGCGTCATCTTGATGCTTCTTATAAGCATCCTTTTCAGCACGAGTGGCCGTAGGGGCGGGTATTTCAGGGGTAGCCTGCTCTAGGACATATAGTTTGCGTTCTTGCTTGAGGATAATCCTCAAGTTCCTATACCAGTCAAGAAAGTTTGCTCCATTGAGCTTGTCCTTCTCAAGGACATCGCAAGTTGAGGGTGTGTCGTGTTAGATGACATGGTGATCTACAACATTAAAATGCAAAGTTAAGTATCATACCTAAATCATTTAATTAGGCCTTTAATTAAATGAGGCTCCCACTAAATTCTCATAGCTACTATTTAGCTATAAATTTATATGGGATAAAGATCCACATCATAATTGCCTTGAGTTAGCTTTGGCTAATCGCCCAAGACGTAGTATAATTAGGTAGGCAATCTTTTGCCAATTACATCTGATGTAACTCTTTAATAGCTTTGGTTAAGTTTTAGATTAGTTTAGTGTTTATTCCTAAAACAACTTCCAGGCTGTGGCGAGGCACAGGGGCCTTCTTGGATATCGGAGCAACGACCACTTCTAAGACAAAGCTGATGTTCGGAAATCACACAAAACTAATGTTAACACTTATGTTCAAAGCTAATATATGCCTCTACTTTCTTAACCAATTAAGAAAACACTTAATTAAGTCTTAACCAAGACTGATAGCGGGACATCACGATTGTCCACTCGCACCCCTCCAAGATAAAATGCATTGCTTTGCTTTGGCAAACCCAATAACAAATGATCGAGGAAGTAGTGAGTACCAACTTTGGTAGGCATATCGTTTAGACTTATTAAGAAATAAACATGTATCATATACATATTAGCATACATCACATATAAGCTAAACTAATCATGCATCACATACAAGCTAAACTAACATGCATCACATACATATTAAACTAACGTGTCATGGTTATGGCCCTTATTCTACAATCTTCTCAAGCCAATGAAAAGATTGATTGGTCAACCTAGGGATAGCATCTTCTCCTAAGTGCTTCCTTTTGGTTGTCTTGTGTGTTGACTTCCTCCTTGTAACCTCATCTTCCAATGGACCCTCCATCCTTGTTTTGTACATTACAAAGGAGAAATACTGAGTTACATTCGAGTCTAAAACTAATTTTACAACAAGAATATTAGGAGAAAGGCACGACACACAGCCGTAGTATTAAGAATTACAACACACAATCAAAAACTTTTTGGGACTAGGCCATAACCATGCACCATGTCATTTTAACTTTTAAAAGACATTGGATATTTTATTATGTTTGAAAATTTGCTAATGCAATTATCAACTCATAATAAAATTTATCCTACTTCTATATCACATATAAAATAGAGAAAACCTATTTTATACGATCTTTCGCAAGTGGCTCTGATACCACTGTAGGGAATTCTTGTATGCCAAATGGCATATGCGCAACGGAAAATAGGATCCCTTCCAAGTGATCCATGCGAAAGCAAACTCGTATAAAATAAATTTCTCTAAACCAAACCTATCTTATAGGAGAGTTCTACCTTTGTTGCGTGCCCTTTGCAATCCCGCTTTTCCTTGGATGTGTTGGATCTTTTAGCACGTTCAAATGTCCGTGCCTCTATATGTATCCACACGAGCAAGATCTTGTCTCACAAAAGAAAAACTAGAGGAGCTCTCCTTTACTTCTTGCTAGAGAAGTCCCTAAAGGAGAGGAAGAGAGGGAAAAGGAGAAAGGAAGAAGAAGACTCCTCTTCTTGCTAGCCTACACTCACAAAACCACACAACCAAAGCTTCCACCAAGCTCTTCTCACCACTAACACAACCAAAGCTTCCACCAACAACAAAGCCAATCCCCCTTTTTTGGCCGGCCATTTAAGGAGACAAAACCATTTTGTTTCCTTCCACCTTAACTAGCTTAGGTGGATGCTTAGGTGGCATGCTTATGTGGCATTCTTATGTGGTATTCATGCATGTTGAATTAATCTTATTAATTCAATTAAGCTTATGTTATCATATTGAATTAATCTTATTAATTCAATTAAGCTTATGTTATCATATTGAATTAATCTTATTAAATCAATAAGGTAACATATTGAATTAATATCATTAAATCAATTAGCTAAAATTCTCATTAAGCTTAAAGTCCAAAAACCATTTTGTACTTAAGCTTATTCCCATATTATTCTAGTCAAACTAGAATACTCTAATTCCTCTAATTATCATGCTCTTTGTGTGTGACCCTATAGGCTCTCATAACGTTGGCAGTGGATCTAAACTCTTTTAGATACACAAGCAATGAGCGGCATCTAGCAATACATCATTGCTACCCAAGTTACGAGATAAGTCAAGATCCGACTAACCTTTCCGTGACTACTATAATATATGACCGTGTCCTTTTATCCTTTATATCAGATTGATCAATGAGGCATAGACCGTGTCATCCTCGATCAATCTATGTGTTTCTTGATCCCTGAGTAAACTAACTCAAACAAATGAGCTCAATATCTCATATTGACTCATTCGAGCATGGTCATGCGTTTTAGTAGTTCTACTCAATCAAGGGGCCCACCGATATCACTCCCGTCATATGGAAGGGATAGATCCCATCTACATCACTCACATCCCTCCGCATAATTTGTTACATACCCAGTAATCGCCTTTATGGTCCACCCTGTTACGGGTGACGTTTGACGATACCAAAGTACATAACTCCTTATGTAGGGAACCATAGTGACTTCAGGTCTAAGGACTATTCATACCAATAGTCACATGAGAAAGTTTATGACACTCATATAACGATCCATGAAACTTTCTCATGGCGGGTCAGTTCAGTATATATTCTCCAATATATACCCATGTGTCAACTTGATATCATATATCCATGACTTGTGAGATCAAGTCATCAATTGACCTACATGCTAGTCTTTATGTATTAATATTGCCCTTGCATATTAATACTCGACTAGGAACATTTAGGAAAGTGTTCTCTACAGCCTCTCATAATCAATTCTGCCAATTGATGTGCTGTAGATAAGAACCTACTTTTCTAGGGCATTATTATATTTAAATTAGCTGGCACAAGCAAGATGTAAATATAATAACCAATCCTTTGCCTTTATAGAATATGATACAAAATGTTCCCTATTCAACCATCACATGATTGGTTCTAGGGCTTTAACTAACAGGTCTATGTTGAGATCGGACGGCAAGTGGCCGTCGAATCCACTTATATTTTGAGCTAACTCTTGATTTTAGTCAAAAATCCTGTCCATCACCAACTACCAGCTTCAACTGCGCCAGCTCAACTGCCGCTTCAACCGATGGTCAAAAATCAGCCTCGAGGAGTCAAGCTTTATCACCATTTTTCAAGGAGTTTTGTGCCCATTTGTGATTGGTTGAAGACCCATTCGTTGAGGGGATTAAAGGCTATAAAAGGAGGGCCAAACCTAGGGTTTCATCCTCAATTCTAAGTGCTCAAAAGCCTCCATTACGCTGCAACTCTCCGACGACTCTACAACAACGAAGTGCTGCCAACAACCCTAGCTTAAAGTTTCTTTTGTTTAGTTGTTGGTATAATCTTAATTTGTTATTGCTTTCAATATTGCAATTCTTTTTAATCGAGGCTTTTCGTTGCATTTTACTTTAATAGAAGAGAGGGTTTGTCTCTCTATCTTTTTGCTTCGAAGGCTTTTGTAATCGTAAAACTCCTACCTCCAACGAGGAGGAGTGTTTTAGTGAATTGCCCTCCGTACACGGTCTAGGACCGTTAGGGCCTTGGAGTAGTAGCCGAAGGCTAAGATCAAGTAAAAAAACTATTTGTCTCATTTATTTTTTATTTACATTTCCGCTGCGTTTAATTGTCTATCGAACGATTTAAAAGAAAAGTTTTTATCGCTATTCACCCCCTCCCCCTCTAGCGATCCGCTTCGATCCAACAGTATCCACGCCGAGTATCTTCAAGATGACTTCACAAATTCACGAGCCTCGTCTTCGTACGGGTTACTAGCCTCATGTTGAAGATGATGTGATCGAGAGAAGATCACAATCCTAATCAAAATTCGGATCCAAAATGAGTCCTCAAAAACTCGCTTCTCCGGAGAGGTATTCGTCAACCATTTGATGAATCCTTCGTCCTCCACCTATGGGGATTACCATAGATCAAATCCCCGGCAAGGGTACCGCTGTCGGAGCTCCAAACGTCGTCCAAACGACACTCCGACAAGAAGGAAACAAGCTGTCCAGAAAACTGGACAGCTTTGGTGGAGGAATAAGGGCCGGCCAGATAAGGAAGGTTGAGGCTCACCGTATCACCGGACCCAAAGGAGATCACCGGAGCTCCTCCGGCAGCAGCTCGACATCAGCAAGAGGGGAGGACGGCAGCTCCTTGGACGCCGGTTGAAGGAGCTTGGGCGGCGGCAAGGAGTTGGGCGCCGACCACAAGAAGGAGAGGGAGAGGGTGGGCGGCAACTTTAGGGTTGCTTGGATTCGGGCTTAACAAAACCCTTAAGCCCTATTTTATAGAGAACATATTCTCTTAATGGTTATCAGATCATAACCAAAAGTCCGTTAACCCGCTCCATTAATTTAAGTTAAAATAAACCAAACCATGATGGTCTATTTTAAGTAAAAATGAACCGAACCAACTTTGGTTCATTCGTTTAAAACAAACCAAACCCCTTTGGTTTATTCTCCCTTATTGGATTAAAACCAAACCAATTTGGTTCATCCATCATGTCTTCATAAAACACGGCCCATCCACGCTTCCATTGCGACTGAAACGATTTCATGCTCGCTCCATGTTTGGTCCAACCAAACCTAGTTTCTCTCGGTCTGAGAATCTCATTCTCAAGCTCGTTTTAAATCCTTCGGATTACGCTCGTTGTGCGTGTGACCAAATAGGTTCTCGGTTTATGTTGGCCGTCTATAATTAACCATTAATTATAGAATGATCATGAGTGGCACATAGTAGTACATCATGATCCCCAATTAACCAAAAAGATCAACGGTTGATCCAGAACTATTTCTGAAACCCTTCAGCAGCTCGAATGAATCGTGCCACATTCCCTTCACTCATCTTATACCCACTTGGTTCAGGACATGGTCTATAGCGTCATTCCCCACTAGGTTGACTACGTCACACCTAGCCCATGTATCATTTCCTCGTCCTACAGATTCTAGTTACTGCACATGTATCAAAGAGTACCTTACTCTAAACATGTAATGCTTTGGCCAAAGACATTAGTAACAATCCGACGAGAGGCCATGAGTATACATCTCCTCACAAGGAGTGGTAAATCCTTTATAGGCTATTCAAACACCTTTGATCACATCGACTTATACCCAATCATCCCGGGTCCACATCTCCTCAGAGATGCTTGCTTAAGATGTCAAAGGATAAGTCTTCATGATCAAGATGACTTGAACACCGCAAGTCAAAGGAACATCGCACTTAAGCTGCAGTAAGAACTTCATTGACATATCTAT
Source organism: Wurfbainia villosa (assembly GCA_025175895.1). Lineage (NCBI taxonomy): Eukaryota > Viridiplantae > Streptophyta > Magnoliopsida > Zingiberales > Zingiberaceae > Wurfbainia > Wurfbainia villosa. Next base: position 93,662,114 of record CM045989.1, read on the forward strand.
ATATGCAGAGGACCATATGAAGTCTTACGGCTTGTCACTCCAATGAACTAGTTACCATAACTATCATCCACGATTAACTCCGGACATCACAATATCTCCAGCCAGTGAGAATCAGTTGTTTGGATACACCAAGGAGTATACCTCGTGCTAGTCTCGACAGAATTAATGGTGTCCAAATCCATGAATTCATCGACTAGGGATAATTCCGATACATCACAATTACACATGTAGAGATACTCACTAGTTGTGATCCAATAACAAATTCTCTCTTGCTGTGAATCATATCGTGGACATCCAGTAAATGAGTTTAAGATCTAATCAAATACTTGAGAACATGTATACTCAAATAGTGTATCTTCATTTATCATATAAATGGTTCAAACATGAGGCGATTTCCTTAGGACATCTCTCACATATTACTAACAAACTCCCACTTGGCCTAATGTCAATCGCTACGGTATCAAATACCATAAGCTCTAACATGACCCTCAAACTTACTTTGAGGTAATGCCTTAGTCAAAGGATCCGCTAAGTTCCTTTCAGTGGGGATTTTCTCGATTTGTATTTCCTTCCTATTAATGATCTCTCTGATCAGATGATAGCGGCGAAGCACATGTTTGGATCATTGATGAGACCACATCAAGTTCAGAGATGAACTTCTTGATCCAAACCACTTCCTTTGCTGCTTCCAAAGCTGCAATGTATTCTGCCTTAGTGGCAGAATCTGCTATAGTGTCAAGCTTGGAACCTTTCCAACTTATTGCGCCTCCATTCCAGGTGAATACATACCTAGACTGAGAGATGGAATCATCCTTGTCTGTCTGGAGCTGGCATCCGTATACCAACGTATCACCATGTACCCTTCTCTATATATTAGGAATGCATCCTTAGTTCTTCTTAAGTACTTAAGGATCATCTTAATAGTCACCCAATGATCCATTCCTGGATCAGACTGGTATCTGCTCGTGACACTCAAAGCATATGATACATCGGGCCTCGTACATAACATATCATACATTATAGATCCTATTGCGGATGCATAGGGAATCTCACTCATGCAAATCCTCTCGTCTTCTATGTGCGGACACATAGACTTCGAAAGGTGTATCCCATGCCTGATGGGTAGGAAACCTTTCTTGGATTCTGACATGCTAAACCTCTTTAGCACTCGGTCTATATATGTAGACTGCGAAAGACCAAGCAACCGATTTGATCTATCTCTATAGATCTTAATCTCGAGGATGTAGGTTGCTTCTCCCAGGTCTTTCATGGAGAATGTCTTAGATAACCAAATCTTAACTGACTGTAAGAGTGAAACATCGTTTCCTATAAGTAATATGTCATCAACATACAATACTAGGAACACAACTGCACTCCCACTAACCTTCTTGTACACACAAGGTTCGTCTGGATTTTTTGAGAAATCAAACTTTTTGATTGTCTCATCAAAACGGATATTCCAGCTCCTGGATGCTTGCATCAATCCATATATGGACCGTCGCAATTTGCATACCTTGGTTTTATCAACTGATGTGAAACCCTCAGGTTGTATCATATACACATCCTCGAGTAGGTTTCCATTAAGGAAAGCTATTTTCACATCCATTTGCCATATCTCATAATCATAATGAGCCGCTATGGCCAGGACCATCCAAATGGATTTAAGCATAGCAACACGCGAATAGGTTTCGTCAGAATCAACACCTTGTTTTTGACGATATCCTTCGCCACAAATCTAGCCTTATAGGTAATCACATTACCATCCATGTCGGTTTTCTTCTTGAAAACCCACTTGCACCCTATAGGTTTGATGCCTTCAGAGGGGTTAACCAAGTTCCAAACTTGGTTTTCATACATGGAATCCATTTCCGACTTCATGGCTTCAAGCCACTTATCCCTTTCTGAACTTGTCAGAACTTCTTCATAACTGGTAGGCTCCTCATCATCAATGAGTAACACGTCGTTCGATTCACTTACGAGAAATCCATATCTCTCGGGAATATTGCATGCTCTACCAGATCTACGAATATGTGGTTTCTCAATAGGTCTAGTCGATTGCTCATCACTATGATTTATCGGCTGTTGTGCTTCACCAGGTATCTCATCAATGTCTATTTGAGTCTCTCCAGCCTCCTCAAGCTCGACGACACTCCCACTATTTTCTTGCAAGAGAAACTCTTTCTCTAGGAACACAGCATGCCTTGAAACAAACACCTTTTGTTCCACAGGATGATAGAATTGGTAACCCCTTGTTTCCTTAGGGTATCCAATAAATAGACATTTATCAGACTTAGCATCCAATTTGTCTGATACAGTCCGCTTCACATAAGCAGGACAACCCCATATCTTCAAGTAAGATACATGAGGTTTCTTACTATTCCATATCTAATATGGAGTAGTAGAGACTACCTTGGTTGGCATTCTGTTTAACAAGTAAACAACTGTCTGAAGTGCATAGCCCCAAAAGGACTTGGGAAGATTCGCATGATGCATCATTGACCTGACCATGTCCAACAAGGTCCGGTTACACCTCTTAGATACACCATTATGTTGTGGTGTATATGGCGGAGTCCATTGAGGCAATATACCATTGTCTCTTAGATAATCAAGAAACTCTTGACTTAAGTATTCACCACCTCGATCCGATCGAAGTATTTTTAATACTCTTGTCATGTTTTTTCTCTACTTCATTTCTGAATTCTTTGAACCTTTCAAAGGCTTCAGACTTGAGTTTCATCAAAAACACATACCCAAACCGTGAGTGATCATTGGTAAAGGTAATGAAGTAGCTATAGCCTCCTAATGCTTGAGTTGACATAGGTATGTATTAGACCTAGCAACTCTCCCACTCGTTCACCTTTTCCTGTAAAAGGTAACTTAGTCATCTTGCCTTTTAAGCATGATTCACATGTATCGTATGAATCCAATTCAAACGATTCCAGAATTCCACATCGGTGTAATTCGGGCATGCGTTTCTTTCTTACATGGCTAAGACGACAATGCCACATGTAGGAGTCTAATTGATTATCCTTTCGAGCATGCTTGTTGCTCGCTTCGATATTGAAAATGTCACTGGATACGTCCAACGTATAAATACCATTGCTTAAAGTTCCAGTTTCATAAAGAACTCCATTCAAAGTTATGTAACAACAATTGTTACTAAAAGTCAAATGGTACCCATTTCTGTTTAAACAAAAAATAAAAATGATGTTCTTTATCAACGAAGGAACATAAAAGCAATTGTCCAGTTCTAAGACAAGTCATGTAGGGAGTTTCAACAAATACGTTCCGATGGCGAGTGCATCAACCTTTGCTCCATTCCCAACACGTAAATTTGACTCTCCCTTGATGAGTCTTCTTCTATTCCTTAGCCCATGTATGTCATTACATATATGTGAGCCACACCTAGTATCCAATACCGAAGTATTTGAGGAAATAGAATGACAATCAATAACGAAGATATCTGAAGAAGATGGGGAATCTGATGCCTTATTCTTCTTTACGGACTCAAGATAAATCTTGCAGTTTCTTCGCCAATGGCCCTCTTTGCCATAATGATGGCAAGTGCCCTTTTGAGCAGGTTCTGCCTTTTTAGCCTTTTTTTCTTCTTCCCCTTCTACTGTTCCTTTGACTCCCTCTTAGAACCTTTCTTTGAGGAATCAACTAACAACACCGTCCCCTGCTCATGCTTCTCAGAAGGCTTCATAGTCTTTAGCATGTTGAGCAGTACCACCGATGAACCTTCTTGCATCTCAGAGGTGAAGAGGAGCTTGGAGACTTTGAACCTTTCGAATCTCACTTGCTCATCAACTAACTCATAAAGATGAAAGACTATGGTATGAGCATCCATATGCTCATGCTTCTTCCGCAGCTCATGTACCATCATGGCTAGCATTATGCAACTCGCCATTTCAGAATCAGTCACATGTTTCTGATAGGCCAACAATTGGTCTAGAGTTGCATTGTCACTAGAACGGGCGGGAAGAGGCGCTTCAAGGACATTTGCAAGCTTTTCAACCTTGAGAACAATTCTCAAGTTTCTAAGCCATTCCAAGAAGTTTGGCCCAGTCAATTTATTCGAATCCAAAATGGAACGCAAGTTCAAAGACATCATGATCAATAGATTAACTTAGAAATACAAAATGAGCATATATGAGAAAGATAATTTAAAATGCATCAATATACATTCATAAATCCCATTCATTTTTCGAATTTCAAAAAACCCCAAAATCACTTCGGGAGATCGTAGGTTCATCTCCAAATGGGCTGATATCCAACATAGATAAGAACGACCTTGGAGAGAGTCCAACAAGCCATTCATAACTACGATGGTAGGTATCAAATATACCGATTGCATATCACATATATGCAACTATCACAATGTGATATCAACTTATTGAATGTTCACACATACATCGGGTTGTTAACACATTAACAAGTATGCATCATATGCATAGCACCCAACTTCACCTCCCTTAACATCGACCTTGGAGAGAGTCCAACAAGCCGATGCTCCAAGTTAAAGCCAACCCATTAATCGAGAAATAGTTTTAATATGGTTAGAGCGCATTCAACCAATTAGCCCGGCTTGGAGAGAGTCCAACAACCAAAGCTAACGATTGACCTCTGACTCTTACCATATTAGTATTAAACTATTCCATGGTTTGAACATGTTCGGGTTCGAGACGGGCTTGGAGAGAGTCCAACAACCCAAACAAGAAACGGAACTCTGGTTCTAACCATATTAATGGAAGGTAGAGGCTTTAATATTGAGTAAGGGTTTTTATGTCTCATCCTCTTTGTATGCAAATAACTATTATCTACATGGCATGACATACATGGCATACATCTACATGTCACAACACGCATGGCATAATGATATGCATCTAATGCAATTACATGACATACAATTATGTCATGTACAAAATTTCCTTATATGTCATAACTATTTATGGAAATAAAATATGTTTAAGATTTGATTCTCCAAATCAAATCATGATTAAATTAGGAAACAAATTTCCAAATCTAATCACATATTTTATTTGTGGAAAGTGTTGATTAAGGAAAGTCAATTTAGGAAACCAATTTCCTAAATCATCAAAACTACTTATGAAAATAAAATATTTTAAGATTTGATTTCCAAATCAAATCATGATTAAATTAGGAAATAAATTTCCAAATCTAATCAAATATTTTATTTATGGAAAATATCAATTTCCATAAATACTTCCAACTTTCCAAAAGTAGAAGATTTCCATAAATACTTCTAGACTTTCCAAAATTAAAAATTTCCATAAATACTTCTAACTTTCCAAAAGTAGAAAATTTCCAGAAATATCATTATGACTATCGCAAAACAATTTTACGATTATGTCGAAACACAACCTGGGCTCTGATACCACTATTGGGTTTCTGGCACCGCGGCGAGTGTGTGTTCGAACATGTTTCGTAAACATGTGCACAGCGGAAGGAATAAAAATAATAAATATAATTTATTACAACACACACACCACACGCATGCATAGTACAATATGTGTAGACATAACCATAAATTCAAATTTTGCAATAAAAGGAAATTTATACTATGTATACCTGACGTATCACGTGTAGCGGGAAAGGCATCAACCGGAACGATCCTCGCTTGAATCGTCTCTATCCGTATCCACGCCGAGTATCTTCAGGATGACTTCACAAAGTCACGAGCCTCGTCTTCGTACGGGTTACTAGCCTCGTGTTGAAGACGATGTGATCGAGAGAAGATCATGATCCAAATAAAAATTCGGATCCAAAACGAGTCCTCAAAAACTCGCTTCTCCGGAGAGGTATTCGTCAACCGTTTGACGAATCCTTCATCCTCCACCTATGAGGATTACTGGAGATCGAATCCCTGGCAAGGCTACCACTGTTGGAGCTCCAAACGTCATCCAAATGACTCTCCAACAAGAAGGAAACAAGCTGTCCAGAAAACTGGACAGCTTTGGTGGAGGAATAAGGGCCGGCCAGATAAGGAAGGTTGAGGCTCACCTTATCGCCGGACCCAAAGGAGATCACCGGAGCTCCTCCGGCAGTAGCTCGACGCTGGCACGAGGGGAGGACGGCAGCTGCTTGGATGCCGGTTGAAGGAGCTTGGGCGGCGGCAAGGAGTTAGGCGCCGACCACAAGGAGAGGGAGAGGATGGGCGGCAACTTTAGGGTTGCTTGGATTAGGGCTTAACAAAACCCTTAAGCCCTATTTTATAGAGAACATATTCTCTTAATTGTAATCAAATCATAACCAAAATTCCGTTAACCCGCTCCATTAATTTAAGTTAAAATAAACCAAACCATGATGGTCTATTTTAAGTTAAAATGAACCGAACCAACTTTGGTTCATTCGTTTAAAGCAAACCAAATCCCTTTGGTTTATTCTCCTCTATTGGATTAAAACCAAACCAATTTGGTTCATCCATCATGTCTTCATAAGACATGGCCCATCCACACTTCCATTGCGACTGAAACAATTTCATGCTCGCTTCATGTTTGGTCCAACTAAACCTAGTTTCTCTCAGTCTGAGAATCTCATTCTCAAGCTCGTTTTAAATCCTTCGGATTATGCTCGTTGTGCGTGTGACCAAATAGATTCTCGGTTTATGTTGGTCGTCTATAATTAACCATTAATTATAGAATGATTATGAGTGGCACCTAGTAGTACATCATGATCCCCAAATAACCGAAAAGATCAACGGTTGATCCAGAACTATTTCTGAAACCCTTCAGCAGCTCGAATGAATCGTACCTCATTCCCTTCACTCATCTTATACCCACTTGGTTCAAGACATGGTCTATACTGTCAGTCCTCACTAGGTTGACTACGTCACACCTAGCCCAAGTATCATTTCCTCATCCTACAGATTCTAGTTACTGCACATGTATCGAAGAGTACCTTACTCTAAACATGTAATGCTTTGGCCAAAGACTTTAGTAAAAATCCGACGAGAGGCCATGGGTATACATCTCCTCGCAAGGAGTGGTGAATCCTTTATAGGCTATTCAAACACCTTCGATCACTTTGACTTGTACCCAATCATCCCGGGTCCACATCTCCTCAAAGATGCTTGCTTAAGATGTCAAAACATAAGTCTTCATGATCAAGATGACTTGAACATCGCAAGTCAAAGGAACATCGCACTTAAGCTGCAGTAAGAACTTCATTGACATATCTATATATATATGCAGAGAACCATATGAAGTCTTACGGCTGGTCACTCCAATGAACTAGTTACCATAACTAGCATCCACGATTAACTCCGGACATCACAATGTCTCCAGCCAGTGAGAATCAGCTGCTTGGATACACCAAAGAGTATACCTCGTGCTACTCTCAACAGAATTAATGGTGTCCAAATCCATCAATTCATCGACTAGGGATAATTCCGATACATCACAATTACACATGTAGAGATACTCACTAGTTGTGATCCAATCACAAATTCTCTCATGCTGTGAATCGTATCGGTGACATCCAGTAAATGAGTTTAAGATCTAATCAAATACATGAGAATATGTATACTCAAATAGTGAATCTTCATTTATCATATAAATGGTTCAAACATAAGGCGATTGCCTTAGGACATCTCTCACATATTACTAACAGATTTCCCAACCTGCGAATCTTGCTTGGAAGGTAAAATGACCAAGAGGCCTTTTAAGGCCAAGGGGTATAGAGCCAAAGATGTGTTGGAATTGGTTCATTCTGATTTATGTGGTCCTTGTCTATCCAGGCTAGAGGTGATTTTGAATATTTCATCTCTTTTATAGACGATTATTCAAGATATAGATAAATTTACTTGATGCGCCGCAAGTCTAAATGCTTTGACAGGTTCAAAGAATATAAGGTTGATGTAGAGAAATGTCAAGGTAAAAGTATCAAGACACTACGATCTGATCATGGTGGTGAGTACCTCTTGGGAGAGTTTAGGAGTTACTTATCAAAGATTGGGATTCAATCCCAACTGTCTGCACTTGCTACACTCCAGCAGAATGGTGTGGCGGAGCGAAGGAATAGGACTCTTATGGAGATGGTTAGATTGATGATAAGTTATTCTGAGTTACTAGATTTGTTCTGGGGGTATGCTCTGGATACGACAGTGTACATTCTGAACTTGGTTCCATCTAAATCAGTATCTTCTACTCCCATAGAATTGTGGACTGGGCGAAAGCCTAGTCTAAGACATATTCGGAGATGCTGGTAAGTTGGAATCTCATACAAAAGTGTGCATGTTCATAGGCTATCCTAGAGGAACAAAAGGTGGTTTGTTCTATAGTCATAGAGATCAGAGGGTGATCGTTAGCATGAAGGCCCGAATTTTAGAGCAAGACTATGTGATGAACCACACAAGCCGATGAGCAAGATTGTTCTGGAGGAATTAAGAGGAGAAGTCACTATTTCAGTACCAATGGTACAAGAGGACATACCACAAGTGACTGCACTGTGTGTCACAAAGGATGCATAGGTGATACCTCGTCATAGTGGGAGGGTTGTTAGACAACCTGATAGATTTATGTTTTTGGGAGAATCTTCTAATTTAGTCCCAGGCGAACATGAACCTGATCCCTAGACATATGACGAGGCAATCCAAGATAAAGATGCGGTATCTTAGCAAAGGGCGATGAATTCTGAGATAGAATCTATGGATTCAAATCAAGTCTGGGAGCTAGTAGAACCACCCAATGGTGTAAAAGCCATTGGATGCAAGTGGATCTGCAAAAGAAAGAGAGGAACAAACGGGAAGGTTGAGACCTTCAAAGCAAGGCTTGTTGCAAAAGGGTATATCAGAAAGAGGGTATCGATTATGAGGAGACCTTTTCGCCGGTAGCAATGCTTAAGTCTATCTGGATTCTCTTGTCTATTACTGCTCATATGGATTATGAGGTTTGGCAGATGGATGTCAAGATAACTTTCCTTAATGTAAGTCTTGAAGAAAACATCTATATGGAGCAACTGGAGGGATTCAATGCAAAGGGCAAAAAGCATCTTGTGTGCAAGCGTAAACGGTCCATTTATGGATTGAAGCAAGCTTTGAGATCTTGGAACATCTACTTTGATGAGGTAATCCAATCATATGGATTTATTCAAAGTCCGGATGAGTCTTGTGTATACAAGATATGTGACAGAAATGTAGTGGTATTTCTTGTATTATGCGTAGATGACATTTTTCTCATTGGTAACAATGTCAAAGTGTTGTCAGACGTAAGGGTATGGTTGTCCAAACAATTTGATATAAAGGACTTGGGAGAAGTGGGACACATCCTTGGGATCAAGGTTATAAGGGATCGCAAGAAAAGGATGTTATGCTTATCTCAAGCTTCATACATAGACACTATTTTGGCTCGTTTTAGCATGCAGAACTCCAAGAATGGTTTTCTACCTTTTAGGCATGGAGTACCTTTATCTAAAGAGATGTGTCCTAGAACATCAAAGGAGATAGAGGAGATGAATGCGGTTCCTTATGCTTCGGCGGAAGGAAGCATCATGTATGCTATGTTATGTACGAGGTCGGATATCTGCTTTGTCGTGGTCATGGTTAGTAGATATCAGAGTAATCCAGGACAGAGACATTGGACTGCGGTAAAGCAGATATTGAAGTACCTGACAAGGACTAGGGATTATATGCTAGTATACCAGGCAGATCAATTACTCTCTGTGGGTTACACAGATTTTGACTTCCAATCAGATAGGGATAATAGTAAGTCTACCTCGGGTTTTGTGTTTAATTTAGGAGGTGAAGCCATTATATGGAGGAGTGTCAAGCAGAAATGTGTGGCGGACTCCACCATGGAAGCTGAGTATGTGGCAGCCTCTGAGGCAGTCAAAGAAGTTGTATGGCTCAGGAACTTCTTGATGGACTTGGATGTGATTCTTGGTTTGCCCATAACTATCACAATTTATTGTGATAACAGTGGTGCAGTTGCAAACTCAAAAGAACCACGAGCCCATAAGGCAAGTAAACACATAGAGTGCAAGTACCACCTGATATGAGATATCATAAAGCGAGAAGAAGTTGTTGTCGCCAAGATTGCATCAGAAGATAACCTGGTAGATCCTTTCACTAAGGTTTGTCCAGCGAGAGCTTTTGATAGGCATGTGGAGGTAATGGGAATTAGATGTATGGCAGTTTGATGGCAGCATAGTCTTTTAGTATATGTGGGAGATTGTTGGGATGTATATTGAAAGCCTAGCCTTTGTATAAACATCTTCATTTTGAAATAAGAATCACATTATCATTCTTTGCATTTTATATTTAGATTTATGCATATTGTCTGATACATTACATTGTAGATAACATGGTGTGTGGTATCACACAGAAGATCATGTTAACAGTTCCTTGTAGAGTATAAGTAGAGGCTCACAACCAAGATGGTTTTGGACAAACCATTGGCATGGTTGCAGTGTAATTTGGTATTGGTTTATCTAGACCATAGAATTACACTAGTACACTTTGTGTGTATTGAGCAAGACCGATTTGGAGGTGATTCAATTTATTGCTGACTGCATAATTGAATCATACCTCGAATATTATAGTGTACATGCTCTTAATCCCGATATAATAACGGGCATATGTACTTAATATTTATTTCTTTGATTTACCAATGAGCGAGATTTATGGGTTAAATCGATAGGCCCGGTAAGTTGGGAAATAATATTATTTAAATGGTATTTCGTTGATTATAGGTGAAAACCGTGTCCTATGTATTAAGATGATGATGTCCCCTTGAGGAGCTCATAAGGATCGTCATGTAAATCCTACAGATGGACTTGGTCCAGCATGATGATAAGGTTGATTGGTATTACTCATGGAGTTAGATGTTAATTAATTAATTGTTAGTAAATTAATTAATTAACGGACATTCGATATCTTAAACACGGGGAGATATTTGTACGATTAATATTTGGAGCCCATATATAATTATGGGGTTGGTGAGGTAGATCAATGATGATCGCTTTAGTGCAATGGATCATCATTAATGGATCGGGTACGGATCCATTGGGTGGCCAAGATTCAAATCCTCCTCATGGTCTCTATTGTGGCCTATTAAAACCCTCACAAAGCATAGATCCAACGGACACGATTGAAAAGAGGCTTGGGCGAAAACTATAAAAGGGGAGCATAGGGTTTGGAAACTCTAATCGAATCCTAACCTAGTTTTCTCCTCCTCCTCCCTAGTGTCGGTGGTAAGAACCCTTCTCCTAGGGTTAGGGTCGGCGCCTCCTACCTCCTTCCCTCCCTTTGGTGGCCAGCGCCTCCTTCCTCAAGCTAGGATCAGCGAACACAAGCGAAGGGCAGCCCTCTCCATCTATTGGTGACCGGCGGTGAGGGATCATCTTCCTTTCTTCTTTGGCTGGCGGCAAGAGCTCTCCTTGGTGAGCGGCACCTCCTTGGTTCTCCCTAGGGTCGGCAGCAACAAGGTAGGGAAACTCTCCTTGGTAGCCGACACGAGCAAGGGAGAAGAAGAAGGTTGTTCGGTCAAGAGAAGAAGAAAGGGGCAGCTTGTTATGGATTAAGAAAAAAAAAGGGAGAAAAGGTGATCTAGGAGGCTTCAATTCTTGGAGGATCATTGCCCACACAACATCCAAGAAGAGGATAGGTCATACAATAGAAGATCAAGATGTAAACAAGAGGTATAATTCTTGTTTAGTTTTCTTTCTTGTTCTATGTAATTAGATTATAATTGTATGATCATGGACCCCGAAGATAAATGCAAAAACCGGCAATCTGTACATCATTTATTCCGCGACTAATCGAGGAAAAGAGTGAGTTTGCTTGAACAACAAGTTTGTTCAAGCGACCACTCAAATCGAATAGCATGATGATGAATTGGTTGCTTGGGTAATCCATCTTCATCCGGATTAATTTTTTTTTATCTGGGGATGTGAGATAGGATCGCTATGTATAAGCGACTGAAGCGGTGGGAAGCAATGGATTTCCCTTCAGAACCTACTAATTACGAAGAGGCATTGAATAGTTCAGACAGGGATAGATGGCTAATAGCCAAGAAATTGGAAATGGATTCCATGTATGAAAACCAGGTTTGGAACTTAGTAGACCCACCAGAAGGCATAATGCCTATAGGGTGCAAGTGGGTTTTCAAGAAGAAAACCGACATGGATGGTAATATTATTATCTATAAAGCTAGATTAGTGGCAAAAGGCTATCGTCAAAGGCAAGGTGTTGACTATGTTGAAACCTTTTTACCAATAGCTATGCTTAAATCCATTCAGATACTCCTAGCCATGGTAGCTCCTTTTGATTATGAGATATGGCAGATGGATGTGAAAATAGCTTTCCTTAATGGAAACCTGTCTGAGGATGTATATATGATACAACCTGAGGGTTTCACATCCATTGACAAAAACAAAGTATGCAGTCTTCAACGTTCCATTTATGGATTAAAACAAGCATCTAGGAGTTGGAATATCTATTTTGATGATGCAATCAAACAGTTTGATTTCTCACAATATCTTGAGGAGCCCTATGTGTATAAGAAGGTTAGTGGGAGTGCGGTTATGTTCCTAGTATTGTATGTCGATGACATATTAATTATAGGAAATGATATTCCTATTTTGCAAACAGTCAAGGTCTGGTTGTCCAAAATATTCTCCATGAAAGACATGGGAGAAGCAACCTATATTTTGGGGATTAAGATCTATAGAGATAGATCGAATTGGTTGATTAGTCTTTTGCAGTCTACATACATAGACAAAGTGCTAAAATGGTTTAGCATGGAAGAATCCAATAAAGGTTTTATTCCCATAAGGCATGGGATTCACCTTTCGAAGTCTATGTGTCCGCGCACTAAAGAGGAGAGGATTCGCATGAGTCAGATCACATATGCATCAACTATAGGATCGATCATATATGCTATGTTATGTACGAGGTATGGTGTATCGTACATTTTGAGCGTTACGAGTAGATACCAGTCATATCCCGGTATGGACCATTGGGTGGATGTCAAGACAATCCTTAAATACTTGAGAAGGACTAAGGATTTGTTCTTGGTATATTGAGAAGGTGATATGGTATTAAGTGGGTATATTGATGTCAGCTTCTAGACAGATAAGGATGATTCCAAATCTCAGTCTGGATACATATTAATCTTTAATGGAGGTGCGGTGAGTTGGAAGAGTTCCAAGCGAGATATCGTTGTTGATTCTACTACAAAGGCATAGTACATTGTAGCTTCTGAAGCAGCAAAGGAGGTGGTTTAGATCAAGAAGTTCATTACTGAACTTGGAGTAGTTTCGAGCATTTTGAAGCATTACTAGTTTACTGTGACAATAAAGGTGCCATTGCACAAGCGAAGGAACCATAGTCTCATCAGCGATCCAAACACGTACTACGTCATTACCATCTAATCAGAGAGATCATAGGTAGAAGAGACGTACAAATAGAGAAAGTTCCCACTAATAGGAATCTAGCATATCCCTTGACAAAGCATCTTCCCCAAGAAAAGTTCGAGAGGCATATAGAGGCCTATGGTATTAGATACCAAGGTGATTGGCTGTAGGCCAAGTGGAAGTTTGATGTAATTGAGAGGTGTCCTAAGGCAATCACCTTAAAAGTTATTAATAAAATTCACTATTTGAGTATACATTATCTATGTATTTGATTCAATCTTAAACTCATATACTGAAGTCCATAATACGATGCATAGCATGAGAGAAATTGTAATTGGATCACAATTAGTGGGTATCTCATCATGTGTAAATATGCAAGTATTGAAACTATCCCTAGTCGATGAATTGATGAGATTGGACATCATTAATTCTGTGAGACTAGCACATATTATGCTCCTTGGTTTATCCAAGCATTCAGTACTCACTGAATGGAAGCATAGGGATGCTGAGAGTGAACATGTGGATGCTAGTTATGGTAACTAGTTCATTGAAGTGACCTGCTATGAGACTTCATATGGTTCTATATGTCGTTGAAGATCTCATTGTGGCTTGAGTGTGAGCTTCCTTAGACTTGAGGTATTCAAGTCACCATGATCATGGCGCCTTATACTTTGACTTCTTCACAGCCATCTACATAGTAGGTGTAACTCCAAGATGATTGGGTATAAGCCAAAGTGATCGAAGGTGTTTGAATAGCCCATAAAGGATTCACCACTCCTGATAAAGGAGATGTATACCCTAGGCCTCTTGTTAGGATAGTTACTCGAAAGTCTCTGGCCAGAGCAAGCATGTTAAGAAGATGGTCTTCTTGGGAACATGTAGGAGTAACTTGAATCCACAGGATAAGGAAACTAACTTGGGCTAGGTGTCACGTAGTCAGCCTAGTGGGGAAAAACACAGAGACCATGCCCTAAACCAAGTGGGTATAGGATGAGTGAAAAGAATAAGGCACAAACAACTGAAGTTACTAAAGGGTTCAGAAAATGTTCTGAAGTCGATTTAAACTTTTCGGTCAATTGGGGGTCATGATGTACTATTAGGTGTCTCTCATGATCTATTCATAATTAAGACATTAATTATGAATGGCCAACATAACCAGGAACTTATTGGGTCACACGCACTACGGGTGATCTCGAGATGTAAAACAAGTATGAGAATGAGATTCTCATTGAGAGAGGATATGTCTGGTTGGACCAGACCAAGGGGGTGCGAAACGGAGGCTATGGAACCTCCTATGGTCTTGTCGGACTTAGCATGGCTATATCGCACTTAAACAAAGTCAAATGTACCATACAGATCCTCACACAGTCGTGCCTAACTTGGCACGGGTCGTGCCTGGCTCTAGCCGCAAATTGGCAAAGTCTGGGCTACACCTAGAGAGACACACGACCACGCCATGTGAATCCACACGGCCAGGCCATGTGAATTCACACGGCTGTGTTGTGTCTCCGTCGATTTTGGAGATTTTCTCTTATGGAAATTTCCTGGATTGTTCTTATTTTAATTATGGGATAATTATGGTAAGATATGTTCCGTTTAAGCCTCATAAGATGACCTAATCAAGAGAGAGATCTATAAAAGGATCCCTTGATAATCTTTGGCTAAGGTTTTAGTTTTAGGTTTTCTCCCTTGGTAGTCGTCGTTACTCTCTCCTCTCTCCTCTTCCCTTGTCTCCGCCGGTTGGCTAGCACCAATCAAAGACAAAGACTAACTGTTCTAGGAGTTGTCTCAGGTGATCCTAGCGTGGATACAGATAGAGGCAAGGCTCATTGGTCTTACTTGTGGTTTTGACGGATTCAAAAGAATCCCCAAGGTATAACTTCTCCTTCTCCTTGCGTGTTTTCATGTGATTATGCCAAAACAAGTTTTCTTTGCCCCCAGGGGATGTCTGGGATGTGTTAAAAATTGTTTTTATTCACTTTATTCCACAGCGCATGATCCCGGAATCTCCAAAAACAAGCCTAGGTCCAAGGTAGATAAGCTTACCTATCACAATGTTCCATTCGATTATGGAACACAATCTAGGTCTAGGAAGACCAAGGTTACTAGAGAGGCAATCCCTAAGGTTAACCATGACAAGACCAAAATGACCAAGGCTTCTAAGCCTAGGAGGAGCATTAGGAAGGTATCAAGGGAGGTCATCTCTAGTGAATACCTAATTAACCCAAGGAGCTCAAATAGGTTTTAGGTCCCTAGGAGCGTGATCGATTCATGCTAAATGGGTTAGGATGTGTCGACTCTAAGTGGATGGGTAGTTAACTTAACCATGGTAGAGTTGACACTTTAGGATATTTTCAAGGTTTTGGGATACCTTGGAAATAAGTTTGAATTTAAATCCTAAAAGATTTTAGGATGTGCCACTATTTTGATAATTTGATCAAATTGGCACAATCTAGGTTTTAGAGGTCATAGTGTGTCATTTTGGGTTTTTGGCACACTTGAGGGATAATTGGTAATATGGAAAAACATAATTAATCTAAACAAATAGAAACTAACATTAAAATTTAGGTATTCTTATGCCTTATATTTATGCCATGATTTGATTGTCATATACCATGTCATGACATCATATTCATCTTTATCATATAAAATGTCATGATCCTGCTTAGGGTTATCTTTTTATGTCATGTGTATTTAGATTTAATCATATGTCATGACATCATGATTATTGGCACATATTTTTATTTATGCTATCATTTATGTCATAATCATCATTCATGCATTTAGGATTTATGAAAATTGATTTAAGGACAATTGTCATGACTTGAAGTCCCATGTATAAGGGAATCAAGTAGTGTTGCCTTAGGAAAATACATGAGACCTTAGATTAGGATGAACAAAACCCACATCTCACATCACATTGACATGTGTGTGTATTGATGCACCCTAGACACATGTGAGATGCTAGGAAATGAGTTAACTTCAAGGTGCATAGTTTTTACATCTAGATGAATTCAAACTCATCATATACCATGGATGAATCATGAGAAAAGATTATGTACAAGTTATGTGCATTAAGCCCATAGACCATGGTTCAATATAACGTTTTAAAACCATTTTAAAAAACCTTGGTGAAGTCTATCTTTTGATAACAATCACCATTGATAGAGTTGATACAAAGTAGAGTCAAAACTTTGAACTTTTCAATAGTTTTGAACTTTGTGTCAATCCCATTATTTTATGGGTATTTTATTTTTCCAATATTTTTCACCCATAATGATTGACTTGAGTATTATACATATGAAATTTCATGATTTTTTGATTAATGTATAATTACTTATAATTTTTTTAAATTCATTTTTGATTTTTGAATTCTGCATTTGCAGAATCGATCGTCGCTATGCCTAACTAAAGCAAGGGCATTGATCGCTGATCGACAAAGTCGATTTTTAGGTAAATAAGAATGTTTAGCCCATGTTTCAACTATGTTAGGCTACCCTAACTGCTTCTAACCATAGGATATACTTTGGAAAACATTAGAAAGAGTGAAAATTCATTGGATATGGATTAGAAGAGTTGTTTAGGGTGTGTATCAATTTTAAGGTGTGTGAAAGTTCAAGGTTGAACTTTTAACCTTAATTTTGATGGTTTAGTGTTCCTATAGGTATAGGGACTCTCCAAGGATATTGTTGGTGCAATGGTCAAGGGGGAGCAAGCCTTTAGGGGGAGGTTATCTATCAAGGGATGATGGATGTGTTCTTCCTCATGAAGGGGAGAATATGGAGAATTTGGAAAAGTGAGGATTGCCTCTCTTTAGTGATATGGGACTTATTACTAGGAAGAGTGAAGGCATCCTAGATGTTTTTGGACCAAGTGGGAGATTGTAAGATCTCATTGGGATATGAGACATTGACACCTTTAGGAAGAGCCTTTTTGATGTATGTCAAAAAAGGGAATGAATTAAGGGAAAATGGAATTTCCAATTTGGAAAATTGGGAGGATTGGATTGAGTTAGTGTTCTAACTCAAAGATGTTGGTTTTTATTAAACATCAAAAAGGGAGAGATTGTTGGTGGAAACGGCCCACGTCACGATTGACCAGACTTGAGTTTTACTCGAGTAGTGGTTTGATGTTAGTGTTTTGATGTTTGACAATGAGTTGACCATTGTTTGACAATGGGTTGACTATATGGTTGACATGGGGTTGACCATATGATGGAGAATTCCAAGTGTGACACTTGGCAATGGAAAGTCCAAG
Source organism: Wurfbainia villosa (assembly GCA_025175895.1). Classification (NCBI taxonomy): domain Eukaryota; kingdom Viridiplantae; phylum Streptophyta; class Magnoliopsida; order Zingiberales; family Zingiberaceae; genus Wurfbainia; species Wurfbainia villosa. The sequence continues at coordinate 93,679,745 of CM045989.1, forward strand.
TCTTGTGTACTTGGCATGGAAAGTCCAAGTCTTGTGTACTTGGCATGGAAAGTCCAAGTCTTGTATACGTGGTATGGAAAGTCCAAGCTTGAGTCTTGGCAAATGGAAAGTCCAACATGGGTGGGCAAGGGAAGTCCAAGGGTTGATATTGGCGGCGTAAAGTCTAAGCTGGAGTATTGGTAGCATAAGTCCAATGGTTTGACGATGTAAAGTCCAAGCAGTAGTCTTGGCAGCGTAAGTCCAAATGTGCCTTGACAGTATAAACCAGCATAGCATGACAATAGTCGATGGAAGCACCAAAAGGCTAGCATATGAATGAATAAGTCATGGATGACTTGAAGGGATCCCATAGGCATGAGGCTGATGGAGGTGGCTAGAAGGTTTAGGTTCAGGCTAAGGGTAGTCTAGCAAGTATGAGGGCATCATACTTTGGGTTAAACCTCATGGTTTAGGTTATCAGTCGACTGGGGCTTTGGACCAGTCGATTGGTCAAGTGTTTTAACACTTGGAAGCCAAGTTGACTCTGGGCAGTCAATTGGGATTATGACCAGTCAACTACTGTGAGTCGATAAGTATTCGACTGCAGTAAATATCCTTGACAGTCAACTGCTAGTAATAAGCAATCGACTGATGGCTTGAGCATTAAACTGCCATGGATGGCAGTCGACTACTGGTACTCAGAATGCTCAGTAGAAGACTGATCAGTCGGCTACGAGGTTGGTGTTGGGATGTATATTGAAAAGTCTATCTTTTGTATGAACATCTATATTTTTGAAATAAGAATCACATGATCATTGTTTGCATATTTATGGTTATGCATATTGTCTAATACATTACATTGTAGATAACATGGTGTGTAGTATCACACGGGAGATCATGTTATCAGTTCCTTATAAAGTATAAGTAAAGGCTCACAAATGAGATGGTTTTGGACAAACCATTGGTATGGTTGTGGTGTGATTTGGTATTGGTTTGTCTTGACCATAGAATTACACTAGTACACTTTGTGTGTATTGAGCAGGACCGACTTAGAGGTGATTCGATTTATTGCTAACTACATAATTGAATCAGACCTCGGATATTATGTTGTACATGCTCTTAATCCCGATATAATAACGGGAACATGTACTTAGTATTTATTTCTTTGATTTACCAATGGATGAGATTTATAGATTAAATTGATAGCCTCGGTAAGTTAGAAAATGATATTATTTATATGGTGTGCCATTGATTATAGGAGGAAACCGTATCCTATATATTAGGATGATGATGTCCCCTTGAGGAGCTCATAAGGTTCATCATGTAAACCCTGTAGGTGACTTGGTCCGACATGATGATAAGGTTGAGTGGTACTACTCATGGGGTTAGATGTTAATTAATTAATTGACAGACATTCGAGATCTTAAACATGGGGAGATATTTGTATAAATAATATATGGAGCCCATATTTATTTATGGGGTTGGTGAGGTAGATCAATGATAATCCTCTAGTGGAATGGATTATCATTAATGGATCGGACTTTATGTGGGCTTGATCCATTGGGTGGCCAAGATCCAACTCCTCCTCATGGTCCCTATTATAGCCTATTAAAACCCTCATGGAGCTTTGATCCGATGGTGGAAAATGGAACTCTAGATCCGACGGTGGAGATTAAATCTCTAGATCCGGCGATGGAGATTAAATCTTTATATCCGACAATTGAGATTAAATCCCTAGATTCGACGGTGGAGATTAAAAGGAGGCTTAAGCCTAACTCTATTAATATGGATTAAGGGGTGGGCGGCAAGAATAACTTTGGAGGTTAGGGTTTTCGCTTTGGGCGGCTAGGGTTAGGGTTTTGGCTTGGGTGACAACTACTTAGGAGATTAGGGTTTGCTTCCTTCTCTTACTAAGGTGTAGCCGGCGCCCATCATCTTCTTCTCTACCTTGGCCAGCGCTCATCCCCTTTCTTTATTCCTCCTTGGCCGACGGCAACAAGGATAAAAGGTTTTCCTTTGGAGCTTTTGGCCGGCGCCCATTCCTATATTCTACTCCTTGGCCGGCGGCAACATCAAGCTGGGAGCTTGGTGGTCGGTTATAGATAGGAGAAGGAGTTTTGTTTCATTCTTCCTTTTGTTTGGAGCGAGCAAGGAAAGGAAAATCATGATCTAGGAGGCTTCGACTTTTGGAAGATCGTCGCCCACACGACGTCCAAAAGGAGAAAGGACATACAATAGAAGATCAAAAGGTATAACAAGAGGTATAATTCTTGTTTATGAATCTTTTCTTATTCTATGCATGTTGTATATTTTGTATGTGGCTAATTTACTTGGATCCTGAAGACAAACACAAAAATCGGCAATCCGTACATCGTCTATTCCGCGGCTAATCGAAGAATAGAGGTAGGTTGCTTGAACAACAAGTTTGTTTAAGTGACCACTCTAATCGAATAGCACGATGATGGAACGGTTGCTTGGGTAATCCTTCTTTGTCTAGGATTAATTTTTTTTAATCTGGGGACTTAGATGGGATCGCCATGCACAAGCGACCGAGTTGAAGTGGGAAGCGAAGTTTCCACCTTCAGTTGGAAGTCGACTGATGATAATTGGCAGTCGACTTCCAGTGTATCCGTTGGAGTTTTGTCGATGTGGATCAAGTCGTTGTTAGACAACGACTACAGGAGCAGTCGATTGGGGCCTTATAGCAATTGACTGCTAGGTGGGAATCAGCCTGAGTTGTAGCTTTAAAGGGAGCTCAAAAGGGAAGATTTAGCAGTCTTGAGCGATTTGAAGGGGAATAGTTGGTGCTTTCCAGTCCTTCAAGGTTAGTCCAAGGCGATCAACAAGCAAGCATCCAAAGGAATAGTTGTAAAGTTTTATTTACATTGTTTTGTGTATATCATTCATATTTGCTTGTATATTTCATGTATTACTTTTGTAATCCTTGTACGAGATTTCTTCGCCTCCAACTTGCTATCGAGAAGGAGTATTATTGATTAGTGGGGTGTTTGCATCGCTAGGGCTCATTCGAGCCCAATCCGTGGAGTAGGAACCCTAAGGTTCCGAACCATATTATATCTCGTGTATTTGTACTTGTGTATTTGTATTTGTATTGTATTTTATATTTTCACTGCATACTAATATAATTGTGGCAAGCACGTGATCAATTTCCATTGAAGCAGCGAACACGCTATTCACCCCCCCCTAGCGACGTCTAATTCCTAGCAATCTCATTATGAGAAAACTTACCATCTCTCGAATTCAAAGTTAGGGCTCTTGAATTCAAATAAAATAGTGGAAGTTATAATTAATGTAAATATTTTACATTATAAATTCATATCTTTTATGCACTCTAATTATATGTATAGGTTATTAAGGTAAAATAACACGACAACCTTCATTTATTTGCATTCGATTTTGGACATGAATAAACTTACTAGGCCAAACTTCTTGGACTGACTTCGTAACTTAAGAATTATTCTCAAGGATAAAAAGATAGCCTATGTCCTTGATAAGGGTCTTCCCGATAATGCTTCTGGTAACCAAATGTTGGTTTATCATAAATATATTGTTGATTCCCAACAAGTGTGTTGTATCATGCTGGCATCAATATTTGCTGAACTGCAGAAGCTGTTGGTGAAATCGGTGTTGGGATGTATACTGAAAAGTCTATCTTTTGTATGAACATCTTTTTTTTTTTAAATAAGAATCACATGATCATTGTTTGCATATTTATGGTTATGCATATTGTCTGATACATTACATTATAGATAACATGGTGTGTAGTGTCACATGGGAGATCATGTTATCAGTTCCTTTTAGAGTATAAGTAGAGGCTCACAACCAAGATGATTTTGGAGAAACCAATGGATGGTTGTAGTGTAATTTGGTATTGGTTTGTCTTGACCATAGAATTATACTAGTACACTTTGTGTGTATTGAGCATAACCGACGTAGAGGTGATTCAATTTATTGCTGACTACATAATTGAATCGGACCTTGGATATTATGGTGTACATGCTCTTAATCCCAATATAATAACGGGCACATGTACTTAGTATTTATTTCTTTAATTTACCAATGGGCGAGATTTATAGATTAAATTGATAGGCTTGATTAGTTGGGAAATGATTTTATTTACATGGTGTGTCGTTGATTATAGGAGGAAACCGTGTCCTATAAATTAGGATGATGATGTCCCCTTGAGGAGATCATAAGGATGATCATGTAAACCCTGCAGGTGGACTTGGTTCGGCATGATGATAAGGTTGAGTGGTATTACTCATGGAGTTAGATGTTGATTAATTAATTGTCAGTAAATTAATTAATTAATGGACATTCGATATTTTAAACATGGGGAGATATTTGTACAATTAATATATGGAGCCTATATTTATTTATGGGGTTGGTGAGGTAGATCAATGATAATCCTCTAGTGGAATGGATTATCATTAATGGATCGGACTTTATGTGGGCTAGATCCATTGGGTGGCCAAGATCCAACTCCTCCTCATGGTCCCTATTGTAGCCTATTAAAATCCTCATGAAACCTAGATTCAACGAACACGATTAAACAGAGGTTTGGGTGAAATCTATAAAAGGGGGGCCAAGGCTTGGGTAGCATAGGTGAATTAGAGATTCTAGGATTTGCTCTCCTTGGCTTGGGCGGCGAGAAACACAAGGGGATTAGGGTTTGGGTCGGCGGCAACAAGAGGGTAAGGCTAGGGTTTTCTCCTCCTTTCTCTTGGTCGGTGCTAGGGTATCCTCTTGCTTGGGTTTTGGACGGCGCCACATCCTCTTTTCTTCACTTTTTGGCCGGCGGCAACTAGCCCAAGGCTTTGCCCTTCTTATCTTTGGTTGGCTGGCTGAACTGTTTCTCCCTCTCCTTAGGGCCGGCGGCAACCAAAATTGGTTTGTGGTGGTCGGCACAAGTAAGGAGAAGAAGGGAGAATTTCTTCCCTTTGTTCGGAGTGAGCAAGGAAGGGAAGAACGTGATCTAGGAAGTTTCATCTCTTGGAGGATCATTGCCCACACAGCGTCCAAGAGGAGGATAGGACATACAATAGAAGACCAAGAGGTAAACAAGAGGTATAATTCTTGTTTTGGTTTCGTTTTATTTCTTTATATTATGTATGTAATTGCATGTGGCTAATTTACTTGGACCCCGATGATAAACACAAAAATTGACGATCCATACATCATCTATTCCACGGCTAATCGAGGAAAAGAGTTAGGTTGCTTGAACAACAAGTTTGTTCAAGAGACCACTTCTAATCGTATAGCACGATGATGGATCGGCTGCTTGGGTAATTCATCATCATCTTGGATTAATTTTTTTTAATCCAGGGACGTATATGGGATCGCCATACACAAGCTACCGAGGTGCGAAGCGAAGCTTTGGTTCCATCCTTCAATTGGTATCAGAGCCACGGTTTTTTGTTTTGTGGGTTTAGGATTCGATTACTTTTATGCACTTATCATATATTGTATGTGTCGAATGATAGTAGGATGTGCGTAGGATAACTTTTTGGTTGTAGGCATAAGATCCAACTATTATGGCCATATGTGTGTGTATGTGATTGGATGTGTGTAATTGTAATATTATTTGAATTCTTGTGGTTGACGAGGCTAGTATTTAATTTTTGTAATTAAGTACGACATTGTTTATCCACTCTTTTATTTTAGTTTACTTTCGATTTAGATTTCATGTACACTCCTTCATGAAGTATAGGATCAATGGATGTAAATTAAAATAATTGTTCTCGGCTCGGATCTCTGGATGGCTTGTACATGGTGTATGGAGGAGCGGACGAGATGGCGACATGACGGGTGGCATATTGGAAAAAAAACCATAATAGTTGGAAAATATTTTTTTTTCATATTTATTGCTTCTTGTTTGATATGCATGTTGTGTTCTAGGAAAATCTCTCATTTTAAATTACTAAGTGGGAGAGGGATATTTTTTAAAAAATTCTCATTGCCTCCATTACGATTTGACATGTGATGCAAACAAACTTGCGCGTCGGCTCTGAGTGCCTTCCTCCCTATCGGATGAGTTTGTTTTGCGGATCACAGGGTCAAATATGGTTATAGGAAATTATTTAGGAGCATGTGTACTTCCCCATCGGAAGGCACATAATCCGAGATAATTGTCTTGGTATTGAGTAATGGTGAAAACTTAGATGCAAATAAGAGTATCCTCCCCATCGGAGTCACTGCTTTTATTTGTGGGGGCAAAGAGGAACCAACTATTAATTCTATTTGTCAAAAAGTTAGGTTGACAGGATAACAAAATTAATGGGTAAAACCTCCTCTTACAAATGTAGAATTCACATACGTCCACACTATTGTGGCATACGCTATTCTCAGTGTTTTGAGGTGTTGGTTGATTTTAAAATTTTATTGTTTGAGGAATCAATAAATTTTTGAAATATAATGTTTTGATCTATGTGATTTTTAGGTTTTTCAAAAATGACTTTCAACCCACTTTTTGTGATACTAAAGGAGAATAAACTTACTAGACCCAATTATGTTGATTAGAAAAAGAATCTAGATATTGTCTTGACTACTGTGGAGTACAAGTATGTACTCTTCGAAGAGTGTCCTCCTAAGCCTGTGGATGATTCTGGGGAAAAGGAGAAAGAGAGTTATAAAAAGTGGATTAAGGCTGATGAGATGGCGCGATGTTACATTTTGTCTTCTATGTTAAATGTATTGCAACATCAGCATCAAGCCATGCCCACTACTTATGACATGATGCTCAATCTCAAGGAACTTTTCGGACACCAGAATCGGGCTGTGAGGCAGGAAGCCATGAGGAACTTGATGACGACCACCATGATTGAGGAAACACCCGTGAGGGATCATGTTCTCAAGATAATGGCTCATTTGAATGAGCTGGAAGTCCTTGGAGCTAAGATTGGTGGGGAAACCCAGGTCGATATCATTCTCCAATCTCTACCTAGGAGTTTAGACCAGTTTCGCCTGAATTACAACATGAATAAGAAGTTGTATTCATTGGAGGAGCTTCTGACAAAACTCCAGACGGTAGAGGAGATTTTTCGTCAGAGTGCTCAGGCTCACGCCATGGTTGCTCAGAAGGTTTCGACTTCTAAGCCGAAAGGCAAAAAGAAGAAGAAACAAGGTGGAGCAAAGGTGGCGGGAGGATCTCAGGGAGGAGTGATGAAGCCGAAAGGCAAATGCTTCACTTGCAAGCAGACTGGACATTGGAAGAATGACTGCCCCAACCAGAAGCAGAACAAAGGGGTTCCAGGAAACCAGACGACTAGTTGAGGGGAGATTACTATTTACTTGGGCGATGCTACGAAGGTGGCGGCTGTTGCAGTGGGAGATGTTTATTTATCTTTTGATAGGAAGAAGACTTTGGTTCTGAGAAATTGCCTTTATGTACCTTTATTTAGAAGGAATTTAATTTCAGTTTCTAAATTATTTTTGGATGGATATTCTATTTCTTTTAATGACAGAGTTGTTATAAAAAGGAATAGGGAGATTATCTGTTCTAGTGCATTGGTAGGCAATTTATATACCCTTGAACCAAAAGCTCTCACGATGCAAATAGAAGTGAATAACTCATATTTTAAATCTAATATGAGAAAAGAACCTTCGAAAATGAACCAAACATATCTTTGGCATCTAAGGTTAGGTCATATTAACCTAAGTAGATTCAAAGGTTGATAGCTGATGGACCTCTGGGTTCATTAGTGGTGGAAGATTTCCCAACCTGCGAATCTTGCTTGGAAGGTAAAATGATCAAGAGGCCTTTTAAGGCCAAGGGGTATAGAGCCAAAGATGTGTTGGAATTGGTTCATTCTGATTTGTGTGGTCCTATATCTATCTAGGCTAGAAGTGGTTTTGAATATTTTGTCTCTTTTATAAATGATTATTCTAGATATGCATGCATTTACTTGATGCGCCGCAAGTCTCTTTGACAGGTTCAAAGAATTCAAGGCTGATCTGGAGAAACATCAAGGTAAAAGTATCAAGACACTATGATCTGATCGTGGTGGTGAGTACCTCTTGGGAGAGTTTAGGAATTATTTATCAGAGGCTAGGATTCAATCCCAATTGTCTTCACCTTGCACACCCCAGCAGAATGGTGTAGCAGAGCGAAAGAATAGGATTCTTATGGAGATGGTTTGATCGATGATGAGTTATTCTGAGTTGCCAGATTCGTTCTGGTGGTATGCTCTGGATACGACATTGTATATTCTTAACTTGGTACCATCTAAATCAGTGTCTTCTACTCCCACAGAATTATGGACTGGGCGAAAGCCTAGTCTGAGACATATTCGGATTTGGGGGAGTCCAGCACAAGTGTTGAAGGCAGATGCTTGTAAGTGTTGGTGCAGTAGGCACCTGAATTGAACCTGAGTTTTGATTATAGCAAATACACAAAGTTAAGTGCATTTTGTTATCTCACGACCTGAGTCAAGTATGCAGAAATGCTAAGCTAAGCCAAAGGTCAGCGACAATTGGAGAGAACCTTAGTGGTCGGGCGACACCGGGAGGACTTCGGAGGGAGCCAAAGATATTAGGTGGAGACCGAAAGCAAGGCTTCAAAGGTAAATGTTGAGGTAAGCTCGTGTGAGTGAGCATAAGTAAGGTCGAGTCCTCCATACGGGGACGTACATCCTTAGGCGACGATCCGACTAAGACTTCCCATGGAAGGTCTATGTTGAGATCGGACGGCAAGTGACCGTCGAATTCACTTATATTTCGAGCTAACTCTTTATTACAGTCAAAAAGTCTGGCAATCAGTTCAACCAGCCAAGGATCAGTTCAACTGCTGAGCCATCAGTTCAACCGGCCAAGAAATCAGTTCAATCGATGGTCAATAATCAGCCTCGAGGAGTCAAGCTTTATCACCATTTTTCAAGGAGTCTTGTGCTTAATTCCTATTGGTTGAAGATCCTCTCGAAAAGGGACTCAAGAGCTATAAAAGGAGGGCCTCTCCTAGGGTTTTTCATCAATCTCTAAGTGCTCAAAAGCCTCCACAACACGACTCTCCAACGACTTTACAACGACAAAGTGCTACCAACAACCCTAGCTTAATTTATATTTCCTAGTTGTTGGTATAATCTTATTTTGTCATCTCTTTTATACTGTAATTCTTTTTGATTGAGGTTTTCTATCATTGCATTTTACATTAATAGAAGAGAGGGTGTGTCTCTCTATCTTTTGCTTTTGAAGGTTTTTGTAATCGTCTAACTCCTACCTCCAACGAGGAGGAGTGTTTTAGTGAATTGCTCTTCGTACATGGTCTAGGACCGTTAGGGCCTTGGAGTAGTAGCCGAAGGCTACGAACCAAGTAATAAAACATTTGTCTACTTTTAATTATCATTTATCTTTCCACTGCAATTAATTGTCTACTCAGGTTTTAACGAACGAACGAAAAAAAAAGGTTTTATCGCTATTCACCCCCCCTCTAGCGATCCGCTCGATCCAACAATTGGTTTCAGAGCCGGGGATGCTAAGATCTGGTGAAACCACCAATCTAGCATTTTTACAGATTTTTTTTCTTTTTTATTCTGTTTATTTCGAATTTATTTCATTCGTTTAGTTTTTCTCCCGCACTACTAATCCAAGACGCGAGTCTTGGTACTTTTCGATTGTTTGTGTTGTTTTTAGGTTTTTCGTCTTCGTTCTCTTGTTTCTTTTTGTTTCAATGGCCCATCTCGAGGGTTTTAGCACCGTCCGACCTCCGTTTTACAATGGAGATGACTTCCGTTATTGGAAGGGTCAGATGGAATGCTTTCTTAAAACCCAAATCGAGATGTGGATTATAATCCAAACGGGATTCACACTTCCGACTAATGAAGTGGGTGAATCCTTGGATTATGACCAATGGACAAATGTGACAAAAAGACAAGTTGAAGCCGATGCCAAGGCAACTCAAATCCTCCAATGCAGCTTGTCCAAGGAAGAGCTTAATCACGTCGGCCCCTTCATCAGCGCAAAAGACCTTTGGACAAAGCTAGTAGAGCTACACGAAGGGACCGATGAAGCTAAGGTATGTAAGCACGATCTTTTGTTCAAAAAATTGTATAATCTAAAAATTCAAGAACACAAAACGGTGACTCAACTTCACGCTCGTGTTCAAGACATAGTCAATAACCTACACGCGATCGGGCAAAAGGTCAAAAACAGCGATCTTATAAGGTATGTTCTTAACTCTTTTCCGAGGACTACCTTGTGGGCATCCATGGTCGATGCCTACAAGGTCTCTAAGGATCTTTCAAAACTTAGGTTAGATGAGTTATTTTCTAATTTCGAACTTCATGAGCAGTCTAACTCGGAACCCGAGAAGGGTATAGCACTTTTTGCAGGTTCAAGGAAGAAAACTGCAAGCAAGCCACCCCCGAAGGAAGAAGAAGATGAGTCTGATTCGGAGGTCGACTCGGAAATGGAGGCCGAACTAGTCAACCTAGTTTGGAGGATAGTCAAGGGCTGAAAGCGAACCATCACTCGACCAAACGAAGGTAAGCCTAAAAGTTCTAATATTAGGTGTTACGAATGCAATAGGTTTGGACACATCAAGTCCGAATGCCCAATGCTCAAAAGAAAAGCACTAAAATACAAAAAGGCACTCAACGCTACATGGGAAGAAACATCCGAGGAAGAAGATGATGATCGAGTCCTCATGGCTAAATCAGTTGAATTGGAGACGGAGTCGGAACCGGAACACGAATCGGAAACCGAAGACGAGTCAGACTGCGAAGCGCTATTCAAGACAAGTCATGGATACACATCCGGTTCAAAAGATACACTCAAGGTAAGTCGATCTCTCATTAGTATGCTTTATAGTGCAATTAAATTCTTAACTAGGAAATTAGCTAAGTCCGAGTCCAAGGTCGAGACCCTGGTTGAGGAAGTTAAACTCCTCAAACACGAGGTCTCCCTAACCTCTTCGACTAGTCGAGTTCGAGAGGAGAACTCAACTTGGGTTGAAAAGCTCGAAGTTGAGAACTCACTCTTGAAGAGTCAAGTCGAAGATCTTAAGAACACATTGGAAAGGTTTACTTTGGGATCCAAAGGACTTGACCTCCTACTTGGATCGCAAAGGGTCGTGTACAACAAGGCCGGACTAGGGTTTAGTTCAAATACGACCAACAAGTCGTATATGTCGATTGTAAGTCGACATAAAAAATGTGTCCAAGCATGGGTCCCTAAGACCATCTTGATTTCAAACATAGGATCGAACCAGTACTGGGTTCCCAAGGACCAAATCCACTATGTGGAGGGACCAAACCGATTCAATGGTCCAGGGGGAGCCAATACAAAACTTGTTTGTATTTTAACTTAGAAATTGCTTGCTTAGGTTCTTTATCTAGTTTATTTTTCTTTTTAGAATGGCTAGATAGGACTATAACTCATCAATACTTGATAACATTGTACCAGGATGCGGTGAGATGATAGTACGCTAGGAAAGCGGAGTCTTGTGTATTCGGGCTAGATAAGGCGTATCTAATTCGGTGCACTTGACCAAGCAGAACTAGCTGAAGTTACCTCGCTGTATCCTAGACTAGTTAGACCAGGAAGTGGTCTTAGGTGAGTTAAGTCTCTATTTTCTTGAAAATTGCTTTGTCTAAGGAAGTGGTCATTGTTCCGATCAAAGATGGCCTCTGTGCCTCGCCACGACCTGGAAGCCATGATCTTGAAAAGGTGACTTGATGAGCCTAAGCTCAAATCCGAATCTAATGCAAGGTTGACAAGTGTTCAAGTCATTAAATTTAAATCAAGTAAAATTGGAAGTCATCTCACAAGAACATATAGGGTTAACATGTTTGATCATATAGACATGGGTGAGATGATTTAGGTTAATAATCTTCAACCAATCTTTAATAAATCTAATATCCGATCCAACTACCTTGTGTGTAGGATCAATGGATGTTGGACAGTGGTTGCTCCCGACACATGACTGGGGATCAACTCAAGTTTTCGAAGCTTCGATTCAAACGACAAGGATTGGTAGCCTTCGGAAATAACGACAAGCTAAAAATCATCGGATCAGGTGATATTGGGCTCAACTCTAACTTTATTATTCAAAATGTCTTATTGGTAGAAAATTTTCAATATAATTTACTTAGTGTAAGCCAATTGTGTGATAATAACTATAAGGTCATATTCTTAGAAAATGAATGCATAATTAATACAAATGAAACTTCTAAAATAATCCTTAAGGGAACCAGAAACAACAATATTTACACTATTAATCTAACTAACTCCTCAACCAAGTGTTTTATGACACGGCAAGAGGAATCATGGTTGTGGCACCGACAACTCGGTCACTCACACCCAAGACTCATCCACAAGATGAGTCAGAGTAACTTAGTCAGAGGTTTGCCTAACCTCAATAACTTGAATAATAAAATATGTAATGCTTGTCAACAAGGTAAACAATCTAGGACACAACATCAACTAACTAATCAAGAATGAACCAAAAGTGTTCTTGAGCTCCTGCACATGGATCTATTTGATTCATACGAAACTAAGTCACTTAACGGGAGTAAATTCTGCTTAGTCATAATTGATGACTATTCTAGATTTACTTGGGTTAGGTTCATCAAACACAAAAATGATACCCTAGATCAACTAATCAACCTATTTAAACTAATAGAAAATCAACAAAACCTTAAAATTAAAAGACTTAGACTGATCATGGTGGTGAATTCGAGAATCACAAGTTTACAGAATTCTGTAACCTAAATGGATACCACCATGAGTTCTCTTTCCCTAGAACCCCACAACAAAATGGCCTAGTAGAACGTAAAAATAGAACCCTACAAGAAGCCGCTAGGACAATGTTAAACGAGTATAATCTACACGATAGGTTTTGGGCAAAAGCCGTAAGTACGGTATGCTATGTCCAAAATAGGATCCTTATGGTAAAGAGGCACCTTAAGACCTCATACGAGATTTACCACGATAAAGTACTAACATCAAGTACTTTAGGGTATTTGGGTGTAAGGTACATATCCTAAACACTAGGGATTACCTAGGGAAATTTACATCCAAAACCTCGATCGGGATCTTTCTAGGATACTCGACTACAAGTAGAGCTTATAGAGTATATAACCATGACACCCTTAGAGTCGAGGAGACAATCAATGTAGTATTTGATGAAGGACACGAACCTACAAAACCCCCGGCAACCCCAATTAGCGAGCCGATTCATACCAGACCTAACTCTGATCCAAAAATCAAGTCTAGTATTAATCCTAACCTACGTCAACCAAGTCATTCTATCGACCAAGTGGTAGAAGATTCTAGTGTGATCCAAGTCTAGGAGTTCAAACTAGAGCCTCATACAGAAACCTTAGTCAAATCTCCTTGATTTTTAAAATTGAACCCAAAACTATTGACCAAGCTCTTCTTGATCCCAATTGGATTATTGCAATGCAAGAAGAGCTGTCTCAATTCACTAGGAATGAAGTATGAGAATTAGTACAACCACCTAAAGATAAAACAATCATTGGAACAAGGTGGGTGTTTAGAAATAAACTTGATGATAAAGGTGAAGTAGTTAGAAATAAAGCTAGGTTAGTCGCTAAAGGGTTTAGTCAAGTTGAAGGTTTAGATTATGATGAGACCTATGCCTCAGTAGCTAGATTAGAGTCCATTCGAATGCTATTAGCCTATGCTACACATCGAGGATTTAAGTTGTTTCAAATGGATGTGAAATCAGCGTTCTTAGATGGGTACATTAAAGAAGAGGTTTATGTTAGTCAACCCCCCGGTTTCGAAAGTCTAGATAAACCTGACCATGTCCTTTGGTTAAAGAAAGCCCTCTATGGACTTAAACAAGATCCTCGAGCTTGGTACGACAGACTTTCGATTTATCTTAAGTCCAAAGGTTTTAACCAAGGTGTAGTTGACCCAACTCTTTTCGTAAAAACCGTAGGTAAAGACATATTCATAGCCCAAATCTACGTAGATGATATTATTTTCGGAACCACCAACTCGATCCTACTAAATGAGTTCATTTCACTTATGGAAAGTGAATTTGAAATGAATTTAGTAGGTGAGTTGAGTTTCTTCTTAGGTCTACAAATTAAACAAACTAAAGATGGAATATACCTACATCAACGCAAATATACTAGGGAATTAATTAAACGCTTTGGAATTCAAGACGCTAAAATTATTAATACCCCAATGGCAACTAATGTGAATATAGAAGAAGATGTAATCGGGAATTCAATTGATTTAAAATACTATAGGAGCATAATAGGGAGTCTCCTTTACTTAACTGCGAGCCGACCTGATAACTTATTTGCAGTAAGTATGTGCGCAAGGTTCCAAACCTATGCCAAGGAGTCTTACTTAACTCTTGTCAAACGTATCCTTAGATATCTAAAGGGTACACTTAATGTCGGTATTTGGTACCCTAGATCTACCGAGTTCGAACTAACTGGCTACTCCGATTCGGACTATGCCGGTAGTAAGCTCGATAGAAAGAGTACGAGTGGTTGTTGTCAACATCTCGGCTCGAGTCTAGTAAGTTGGTGCAATAGGAAGCAACATTGTGTTGCCTTATCTACCACCGAAGCCTAATACATCGCGATGGGTGAGTGTGTTACTCAACTTCTTTGAAGCGACGATGACCGGACGGCCATGATCGACCGTGGTCGGTGGCTCGACGATCAAGCCGACGATCGGTCGGTGCCCACCGACGATTGGCGACAACCTTATAAGGGTATTTTTGTCATTTTATAATAATATGAATTACATTCCTTATAAAAAATGTGGACACCAAACAAACGAATGTAATCACTTTTGTAATCAAACATTACACACCAATCGCTAACCAAACACAGTAATGTATACACATTACAAGGTTGATTACATTACATTACATTACAAACTTGATTACATTACAAACTTGATTACATTACCCTGTACCAAACGTAGCCTAAACTCCTACCCGAATCCGAATTCAGTCTATTAAGATGAAAATTGGGCATGTGCGTAGTAGAATAGGAACTTGCAAATTATATTTTCTTACTACTATTTCTTACTTTTCATTTTTCATGGAACTAGCATAGGGCATACCTTAGATATCATGCACCTATAGATTTAAGGAGCTAATACATCTCACAACACATAGGACTAATGTGTTTGTGTACTTAGCCACGTAGATGGGCATGAGATTTTAGGACCTTACTCCTGGTTCAAGATGTAGAGCTAGTGCATCGCCATGAGCCATGGAGTATAATCATATATATATTAATCGATTCTGACCAGGACTGGTTGATCTTTCATATCAATCAAGTCAAATATGAGTCGAACATTTTATAGATTAACTTATTTTCAGTATATTATTTTCAAAATAATATGGAACATGCTTGGACTTTAAATTTAATACCTATATTTTTTTTTCACACACCCCCACTCTTTTCGATATATGGCAAAAGGGGGAGAAAAAGGCCAAAGTTAAGGGATCAAGGCCAAAGTTAAGGGATCAAAATTTTTGCTTCATATCTATTCACATGGCCAAAGGTTAAGTAAATGTTTACTTAACTTTAAGTTAACTTGTTTTTGTTAACAAAAAGGAAGTAAAGGCCAAGTTAAGAGAATTCTTAACTTAAACTTATTTTTAAACACTATGGCCAAACATTAATGTTTTACTTAAATAAGGGGAGAAAGGCCAAGGTTAAGAAATCAATTTTTTTGATTTCTTAACTTAAAACTTATTTTAAACACTATGGCCAATATTAAGTAATTTTGGTTACTTAATTCTTTTTAAGTAGCAAACATCAAGGGGGAGAGTTAAAACCCTTTCTCAAGTACTCACCCTCGGTCAAGGGGGAGGATTCCTCAAGGGGGAGCACTTGAAAAAAAGTTTTTATATACTCCTGCTCATTCATGCATATCTCATACTCATTTTACTTAATGCACTTAATTTATTTTACTTAACTTTGTGTTGGTTTGCCATAGATCAAAAAGGGGGAGATTGTTGGTGCAGTAGGCACATGAATCGAACCTGAGTTTTGATTATAGCAAATACACAAAGTTAAGTGCATTTTGTTATCTCACGAGTTGAGTCAAGTATGCAGAAATGCTAAGCCTTCGTTCCAGTTGCACGTAATCGGAAGTTCGCTCCTAACAAGTTGACATGGCAATATCACCTTCTCCCGAGTCTGCGCCCGCTAAAAACGATGCCGAGTCATTTCAAAGGTAAATGTTGAGGTAAGCTCATGTGAGTGAGTGAAAGTAAGGTCGAGTCCTCCATACGGGGACATCCTTAGTTGATGATCCGACCAAGACTTCCCATGGAAGGTCTATGTTGAGATCGGACAGCAAGTGGTCGCCGAATTCACTTATATTTCGAGCTAACTCTTTATTACAGTCAAAAAGTATAGCAATCAGTTCAACCGGCCAAGGATCAGTTTAACTGCTGAGCCATCAGTTCAACTGGCCAAGGATCAGTTCAACTGCTGAGCCATCAGTTCAACCGACCAAGAAATCAGTTCAACCGATGGTCAATAATCAGCCTCGAGGAGTCAAGCTTTATAACCATTTTTCAAGGAGTCTTGTGCCCAATTCCTATTGGTTGATGATCCTCTCGAAAAGGGGCTCAAGGGCTATAAAAGGAGGGCCTCTCCTAGGGTTTTTCATCAATCTCTAAGTGCTCAAAAGCCTCTGCAACGCTACGACTCTCAAGCGACTTTTACAAGTCTTGCCAACAACCCTAGCTTAATTTATATTTCCTATTTGTTGGTATAATCTTATTTTTTCATCTCTTTTATACTGCAATTCTTTTTGATTGAGGTTTTCTATCATTGCATTTTACATTAATAGAAGAGAGGGTGTGTCTCTCTATCTTTTGCTTTCGAAGGTTTTTGTAATCGTCTAACTCCTACCTCCAACGAGGAGGAGTGTTTTAGTGAATTGCTCTCCGTACACATGTTGGATCGATGCGGTTCGCTAGAGGGGGGGTGAATAGCGAAACAAAACTTTTACGAAATCGTTCTTTGAAAGTCGAATAGATAATTTGCAGCGGAAATAAAAACGATAAATAAAAGAGACAATTCTTTTTACTTGGTTCGTAGCCTTCGGCTACTACTCCAAGGCCCTAGTGGTCCTTGACCACGCATGGAGGACAAAATACTAAACGAACTCCTCCTCGTTGGAGGTAGGAGTTAATCGATACAAGAACAAAAACTTGAGGTAGAGGGACACTCCCCCTCTCCTCGTTTTGATAGAAAAAGAGCTTCAAAAAAGTAAATGAATAATGAATATAAATCTAAAACTGATGTACAAAAAATAAAAGAAAATTAAACCTAGACGTCGGAGAAGAAGCACTTCGTTGTCGGATAGTTGTAGCTTTGCTGAGGCTCTTGGAAGCTTAGAATTGATGATGAAACCCTAGGATTGGCCCTCCTTTTATAGCCTTTGAGCCCCTTTTCGAGAGGAACCCTAGCCAATCACAATTGAGCACCAATCTCCTTGAAAATGGGGTGATAAGCCTTGAATCCTCGAATCTGATCATTGACCATCGATCGGTGATGGCCATCAATGATCGATGATGGCGGCATCGATTCGATTCTTCGACCTCTACGATCGATTGGTCGAGTCCTCCAAGTTGGCAGTCGACTGATGCTTGATGCAAGGCAAAGTTAGCTTAAAGAAAACATTATTTCAACGGCCTTCGACCGTCCGATCTCGACCTAGACTATCGATGAGATGTCTTTGGTCGGATCTAGGCTTAAGACCATCCCCGTAAGGAGGATACGACCTCACTTACGCTCGCACACACGAGCTTACCTCGATACTTACCATGTCGCTTTTGCTTCTGGCATTCCACTCGATTCCTTCGGCCCCCTCCGAAGTCACTCGAGTGTCGCCCGACCACCGCGGCTTCCTCCGGGTGTCGCTAGCCTTCAACTCCAGCTTTAGCACTTTTCTGCACACTCGATTCAGCTCATGAGATAACGATATATCCTTGACTTTGCATCTTTTGCCATAATCAAAATATAGGTTCGACTTAGGTGCCCCTGCACCAACAACACGGTCTAGGACCGTTAGGGCCTTGGAGTAGTAGCCGAAGGCTACGAACCAAGTAAAAAAAACATTTGTCTCCTTTTATTTATCATTTATCTTTCCACTGCAATTAATTGTCTACTCGGGTTTTAACGAACGAATGAAAAAAATGTTTTATCGCTATTCACACCCCCCCCCTCTAGTGATCTGCTCCATCCAACAGAAAGTTGGAACCTCGTATAGAAGTACGCATGTTCGTAGGCTATCATAGAGGAACGAAAGGTGGTTTGTTCTATAGTCCTAGAGATTAGAGGGTGATCGTTAGCACGAACACCAGATTTTTAGAGGAAGACTATGTGATGAACCACAAGCCCATGAGTAAAATTGTTCTGGAGAAATTGAGAGGGGAAGTCACTACTTCAATACCACCGGTACAAAAGGATATACCATAAGTAACTGCACTGCATATAAAAGAGGATACACAAGTGATACCTCATCATAGTGGGAGGGTTGTTAGACAACCTGAGAGATTTATGTTCTTGGGAGAATCTTCTGATTTGGTCCCGGGCGAACATGAACCTGATCCTTGGACATATGACGAGGCAATCCAAGATAAAGATGCGGTATCTTGGAAAAGTGCGATGAATTCTGAGATAGAATCTATGGATTCAAATCAGGTCTGGGAGCTAGTAGAACCACCCAATGGTGTAAAAACCATTAGATGCAAGTGGATCTACAAAAGAAAGAGAGGAATAGACGGGAAGGTTGAGACCTTTAAAGTAAGGTTTATTGCGAAAGGGTATACTCAGAAAGAGGGTATCGATTATGAGGAGACCTTTTCGCCGGTAGCCATGCTTAAGTCTATCTGGATTCTCTTATGTATTGCTACTCATATGGATTATGAGGTGTGACAGATGGATTTCAAGACAGCTTTCCTTAATGGAACTCTTGACGAAAACATCTATATGGAGCAACCGGAGGGATTCATTGCAAAGGGCAAAGAGCATCTTGTGTGCAAGCTTAATCGGTCCATTTATGGATTGAAATAAGCTTCGAGATCTTGGAACATCCGCTTTGATAAGGTAATCCAGTCTTATGGATTTATTCAAAGTCCAGATGAGTCTTGTGTATATAAGGGATGTGATGGAAATATAGTGGTATTTCTTATACTATACGTAGATGACATTTTGTTAATTGGCAACAATGTCAAGGTGTTATTAGACGTAAGGGTATGGTTGTCCAAACAATTTGATATAAAGGACTTGGGAGAAGTGGGACACATCCTTGGGATCAAGGTTTTAAGGGATCGCAGGAAAAGGATGTTGTGCTTATCTCAAGCTTCATACAAAGACACCATTTTGGCTCGTTTTAGCATGCAAAACTCCAAGAAAGGTTTTCTACCTTTTAGGCATAGAGTTCCTTTATCTAAAGAGATGTGTCCTAGAACATCAAAGGAGATAGAGGAGATGAAGGCGGTTCCTTATGCTTCGGCAGTAGGAAGCCTCATGTATGCTATGTTATGTACGAGGCTGGATATCTACTTTGCCATGGGCATGGTTAGCAGATATCAAAGTAATCTAGGACAGGGACATTGGACTACGGTAAAGCATATATTGAAGTATCTGAGAAGGACTAGGGATTATATGCTGGTATACCAGGCAGATCAATTACTTCCTGTGAGTTACACATATTCCGACTTCCAATCAGATAGGGATAACAGTAAGTCTACCTCGGGTTTTGTGTTTGCTTTGGGAGGTGGAGTCATTGTATGGAGGAGTGTCAAGCAGAAATGCATGGCGGACTCTACCATTGAAGCTAAGTATTTGGCAGCCTCTGAGGCGGCCAAAGAAGTTGTATGGCTCAGGAACTTCTTGATGGACTTTGATGTGATTCCTGGTTTGCCCAGAACTATCACAATTTATTGTGATAACAGTGGTATAGTAGCAAACTCGAAGGAACCACGAGCCCATAAGGCAAGTAAACACATAGAGCACAAGTACCACCTGATATGAGAGATCGTAAAGTGAGGAGAAGTTGTTGTAGCCAAGATTGCATCAGAGGATAACCTGGTAGATCCTTTAACTAAGGTCCTTCCAACGAGAGCTTTTGATAGGCATATGAAGGGAATGAGAATTAGATGTATGGCAGTATGAGGACAACATAGTCTTTTATTATAAGTGGGAGATTGTTGGGATGTATACTGAAAAGTCTATCTTTTATATGAACATCTTTATTTTTGAAATAAGAATCACATGATCATTGTTTGAATATTTATGATTATGCATATTGTCTGATACATTACATTGTAGATAACATGGTGTGTAGTGACACACGAAAGATCATGTTATCAATTCCTTGTAGAGTATAAATAGAGGCTTACAACCGAGATGGTTTTGGACAAACCATTGGTATGGTTGTAGTGTGATTTTGTATTGGTTTGTATTCACCATAGAATTACACTAGTACACTTTATGTGTATTGAGCAGGACCGACTTTGAGATGATTCAATTTATTGCTAACTTCATAATTGAATTGGATCTCGGATATTATGGTGTACATACTCTTAATCCCGATATATTAATGGGCACATTGTAGGGAAATCTCGTATGCCAAATGGCATATGCGCAACGGAAAATAGGATCCCTTCCAAGTGATCCATGCGAAAGCAAACTCGTATAAAATAAATTTCTCTAAACCAAACCTATCTTATAGGAGAGGATTACCTTTGTTGCGTGCCCTTGCTAATCCCGCTTTTCCTTTCGGTTTGTTGGATCTTTAGCACGTTCAAGTGTCCGTGCCTCTATACGTATCCACACGAGCACGCTCTTGTCTCACAAAAGGAAAACTAGAAGAGCTCTCCTTTACTTCTTGCTAGAGAAGTCCCTAAAGGAGAGGAAGAGAGGGAAAAGGAGAAAGGAAGAAGAAGACTCCTCTTCTTGCTAGCCTACACTCACAAACCCACACAACTAAAGCTTCCACCAAGCTCTCTCACAACCACAACACCAAAACTCCCTATGGCGGCCACTCCATGGAGCCTTTATAGGGTTGGAAAAACCCTTCCACCTCCTTCACATTCAATGCAATCCATTGCATTGAGACACACTCAAAAAGGATTTGGCTTCCTTGTTTGGCGGCCACTTAAGGAGACAAAACCATTTTGTTTCCTTCCACCTTAACTAGCTTAGGTGGATGCTTAGGTGGCATGCTTATGTGGCATGCTTATGTGGCATTCTTATGTGGCATTCATGCATGTTGAATTAATCTTATTAATTCAATTAAGCTTATGTTATCATATTGAATTAATCTTATTAATTCAATTAAGCTTATGTTATCATATTGAATTAATCTTATTAAATCAATAAGGTAACATATTGAATTAATCTCATTAAATCAATTAGCTAAAATTCTCATTAAGCTTAAAGTCCAAAAACCATTTTGTACTTAAGCTTATTCCCATATTATTCTAGTCAAACTAGAATACTCTAATTCCTCTAATTATCATGCTCTTTGTGTGTGACCCTATAGGCTCTCATAACGTTGGCAGTGGACCTAAACTCTTTTAGATACACAAGCAATGAGCGGCATCTAGCAATACATCATTGCTACCCAAGTTACGAGATAAGTCAAGATCCGACTAACCTTTCCGTGACTACTATAATATATGACCGTGTCCTTCTATCCTTGATATCAGATTGATCAATGAGGCATAGACCGTGTCATCCTCGATCAATCTATGTGTTTCTTGATCCCTGAGTAAACTAACTCAAACAAATGAGCTCAATATCTCATATTGACTCATTCGAGCATGGCCATGCGTTTTAGTAGTTCTACTCAATCAAGGGGCCCACCGATATCACTCCCGTCATATGGAAGGGATAGATCCCATCTACATCACTCACATCCCTTCCGCATAATTTGTTACATACCCAGTAATCGCCTTTATGGTCCACCCTGTTACGGGTGACGTTTGACGATACCAAAGTACATAACTCCTTATGTAGGGAACCATAGTGACTTCAGGTCTAAGGACTATTCATACCAATAGTCACATGAGAAAGTTTATGACACTCATATAACGATCCATGAAACTTTCTCATGGCGAGTCGATTCGATATATTCTCCAATATATACCCATGTGTCAACTTGATATCATATATCCATGACTTGTGAGATCAAGTCATCAATTGACCTACATGCTAGTCTTTATGTATTAATATTGCCCTTGCATATTAATACTCGACTAGGAACATTTAGGAAAGTGTTCTCTACAGCCTCTCATAATCAATTCTGCCACTTGATGTGCTGTAGATAAGAACCTACTTTTCTAGGGCATTATTATATTTAAATTAGCTGGCACAAACAAGATGTAAATATAATAACCAATCCTTTGCCTTTATAGAATATGATACAAAATGTTCCCTATTCAACCATCACATGATTGGTTCTAGGGCTTTAACTAACAATCTCCCACTAGCACTAGTACCAATCACTATGATATCTAATACCTAGTGACCTAGTGTGACCATCATGCTTCCTCTCGTGCAAAGCCTTGGTCAATGGATCTGCGATGTTAGCTTACGTACTCTGCATATCCTCACATCTCCTCTATCGATGATCTCTCGAATGAGATGGAAGCGCCGCGATATGTGTTTGGTCCGCTGATGTGATCGAGGTTCCTTAGCTCGGATAGCCCCATTGTTGTCACAATAGAGGTCTATTGGATCTGCAATGCTAGGAACTACCCCAAGTTCAGCGATGAACTTGCGGAGCCAAAATGACCTCCTTTCTTGCATCGATGTCGCAATATACTCGGCTTCGCGTAGAATCAAGAATCGTGTCTGCTTGAACTCTTCCACTCACGGCTCCACCATTCGTGCAAAACACGCACTCGATTATGATCTATAGTCATCCTTGTCTGCTTGGAAGCTTGCATCATCGTAACCCTTTACGCTAGCTCCTCATTGCCTCCAAATATCGTGAAATATTCTTTCGTTCTTCGTAAGTACTTAAGAATATTTTTGACCGCTATCCAAAGGACTCTCACCGATCTCGATCGTATCTACTCGTCATGCTCAAAGCATACGAGGCGTCGAGAGCAGTACAAAGCATGGCGCATGATAGACCCTATAGGTGATGCATAAGGGATCTTATCCATGCGATCTCTCTCCTCCTTAGAAGAGGGACATTGAGTCTTGAAAGACTCACACCATGTGATAAAGCGAAACCCTTTCTTAGAATTTTGCATAGCAAAGCGATCTAGCACTTTATCAATGTATGTACTCGACTTAGGCCAAGTAATCTTCTAGATCTATCTCTATAGATCTTGATGCCTAGAATATAGGCACTTCACCTAAGTCCTTCATCGAGAAACAATTCCCTAACCACATCTTCACAGATCGGAGTGAGGGAATATCATTTCCGATGAGAAGTATGTCATCTACATACAAGACAAGAAATACAAGCTGTGCTCCCACTATTTCTCTTGTAGACACAAGGCTCATCTTCATTCTTGATGAAACCAAACTCTTTGATTGCATCATCGAATCGAAGATTCCGAGAGGCTTGCTTTAGTCCATAAATGGACCTTTGCGGTTTGCATACCTTTCAGATGCTTTGGATCTTCAAAACCCTCGGGTTGTGTCATGTACACATCCTCGAGTAGCTTTCCATTCAAAAAGCGGTTTTGACATCCATCCGCCAAATCTCATAATCGTGGTAGGTCGCAATAGCAAGTATGATCCGAATGGATTTAAGCATCGCATAGCGGTGAAAAGGTTTCATCATAGTCAATACCATGAATTTGTTTGAATCCTTTAGCCACCAATCTACCTTTATAGGTATGCTTATTACCATCCATGTCAGTCTTTACTTTAAAGACCCACTTACACCCAATGGGTTTTACCTGTGGATCAACCAAGGTCCATACTTGGTTAGTGTACATGGATTCCATTTGGATCTCATGGCCTCTAGCCATTTCTCTAATCTGGGCTCATCATAGCTTCTTGATAGGATGTAGGCTCGTCAAGATCGACAAGCAATACCTCACCATTGTCAGTCAAGAGAAAAGAATATCTCTCGGGTTGACGACGGATCCTGTCAGATCTACGAAGAGGTTGGTCTACTTGAACAGGTGTTTGTTCCACAACTCTTTGGGCAACAATTTCCTCATCCACAACACTTTGTGGTTCCTGTTCATTTTCCATCGAAGCCTTAGTGTTATCGTCATCTTGAACTTCTTCAAGATGAATTTTACTCCCACTAGTTTTTCTAGAAATAAATTCTCTTTCTAGAAAGACAGCATTTCTGGCAACAAACACCTTGCCAAGTGTGGGATTGTAAAAGTAATATCCCTTAGTTTCCTTGGGATATCCGACAAAATAACACTTATCTGATTTGGGTCCTAGTTTATCTGAGACTTGACGTCTTACATAAGCTTCACAACCCCAAATCTTTATAAAAGACATTTTGGGACTCTTCCCGGTCCATATCGTATATGGTGTCTTTTCTACGGCTTTTGATGGAACACGATTAAGTGTGAAAGCGGCTGTCTCTAGAGCTAGTCCCCAAAAGGAAGTAGGTAGATCAGTCTGGCTCATCATTGATCGTACCATATCTAATAGAGTACGATTTCTCCTCTCAGATACACCATTCCATTGTGGTGTTCCAGGTGGAGTGAGTTGGGATATTATCCCACACTTAGCCAGGTGATCACGAAACTCTTGACTAAGGTATTCACCACCTCGATCTGATCAAAGTAGCTTAATACGCTTACCAAGTTGGTTTTGTACTTCATTCTTGAATTCTTTGAACTTTTCAAAGGATTCTGACTTATGTCTCATCAAATATAAGTAGCCAAATCTACTCATATCATCAGTGAAAGTAATAAAGTACTTATAGCCTCCTCTCGCCCGACATTGAAAGGGCCACATACATCGGTATGTATGAGTCCTAACAAGTCCGTCGCTCTCTCGCCATGTCCACTAAATGGAGTTTTAGTCATCTTTCCTAAAGACAAGACTGCATACCTCATATGATTCAAAATCAAATGAGTCCAATAATCCATCTTTATGGAGTTGGGATATGCGTTTTTCATTTATGTGACCTAGGCGATGATGCAGAGATATGTCTGGTTCAAATCATTCGATTTGAACCGTTTGGTATTTATGTTATAAATTGGGTTTTCTAAATCTAGAACATAGAGACCATTCATAAGTGGTGCATTACAATAGAACATTTCATTTAAATAAATGGAACAACATTTGTCCTTTATTATAAAAGAAAAGTTTTTCTTGTCTAAACAAGATACAAATTATGTTCTTTGTTAATGCGGGTACATAGAAGCACTCCTCTAGTTCTAAGATAAGCCCGAGTGGGCAAAGACAAAGAATATGTTCCTACACTACAAGACAACTTTTTGCGCCATTGCTACTCGTAGGTCCACTTCACCCTTTGCCATTATTCTACTATTTCTCAGCACATTAGTACAAATGTGAGATGCACATCCAGATCTAATACCCATGTAGAAGAAATAGATAGATTAACTTCTATAACGTGTATACCAGGCGAAGTCCCACTTCTCTTGTTCTTTACTTCCTCAAGGTAGACTTTGCGGTTCCGCTTCCAGGTCCGATCTCACCAATGGAAGCAGTCCCTTCCTTAGGTACTTTACCTTTACCCTTTGAAGTGGATGAATTGGCCTTGCCTTTGGCTTGGTCTTACCCTTGCCTTTGCGCTTACCTTTGTCCTTCTTGA
This sequence comes from Wurfbainia villosa, assembly GCA_025175895.1. Taxonomy (NCBI): domain Eukaryota; kingdom Viridiplantae; phylum Streptophyta; class Magnoliopsida; order Zingiberales; family Zingiberaceae; genus Wurfbainia; species Wurfbainia villosa. The sequence continues at coordinate 93,705,476 of CM045989.1, forward strand.
CCATTAGTACATTACTAACTTTCTTCTTGAGATGTGGTTGTGATTCTCAACATCTTTGAGAATCTCAGGCAAAGGTTTATCAATTTCATTCATGTTATAATTCATGACGAATTGATTGTATGCTTCCGGCAACGATTGCAGGATAACATCAGTTGCCAATTCTTGGCTCAGTGGAAAACCTAGTCTTTCAAGGTTCTCAATGTACCCAATCATTTTGAGTACGTGAGTTCCTACAGGTGTTCCTTCTTGCATCTTGCATGCAAAAAGAGCCTTAGACACTTCAAAACGCTCGTGCCTAGCTTGTCCTTGATATAGTTGTTTCAAATGCTCAACCATATCATAGGCATCCATGTTCTCATGTTGCTTCTGAAGCTCAGAGTTCATGGTGGCAAGCATAAGGCATGACACATCTAATGCGTCATCTTGATGCTTCTTATAAGCATCCTTTTCAGCACGAGTGGCCGTAGGGGCGGGTATTTCAGGGGTAGCCTGCTCTAGGACATATAGTTTGCGTTCTTGCTTGAGGATAATCCTCAAGTTCCTATACCAGTCAAGAAAGTTTGCTCCATTGAGCTTGTCCTTCTCAAGGACAGATCGCAAGTTGAGGGGGTGTGTCGTGTTAGATGACATGGTGATCTACAACATTAAAATGCAAAGTTAAGTATCATACCTAAATCATTTAATTAGGCCTTTAATTAAATGAGGCTCCCACTAAATTCTCATAGCTACTATTTAGCTATAAATTTATATGGGATAAAGATCCACATCATAATTCGTCTTGAGTTAGCTTTGGCTAATCGCCCAAGACGTAGTATAATTAGGTAGGCAATCTTTTGCCAATTACATCTGATGTAACTCTTTAATAGCTTTGGTTAAGTTTTAGATTAGTTTAGTGTTTATTCCTAAACCAGCTTCCAGGTGGCGAGGCACGAGGGCCTTCTTGGATATCGAGCAACGACCACTTCTAAGACAAAGTCGATGTTGAAATCACACAAAACTAATGTTAACACTTATGTTCAAAGCTAATATATGCCTCTACTTTCTTAACCAATTAAGAAAACACTTAATTAAGTCTTAACTAAGACTGATAGCTGACATCACGATTGTCCACTCGCACCCTCCAAGATAAAATGCATTGCTTTGCTTTGGCAAACCCAATAACAAATGATCGAGGAAGTAGTGAGTACCAACTTTGGTAGGCATATCGTTTAGACTTATTAAGAAATAAACATATATCATATACATATTAGCATACATCACATATAAGCTAAACTAATCATGCATCACATACAAGCTAAACTATCATGCATCACATACATATTAAACTAACGTGTCATGGTTATGGCCCTTATTCTACAATCTTCTCAAGCCAATGAAAAGATTGATTGGTCAACCTAGGGATAGCATCTTCTCCTAAGTGCTTCCTTTTGGTTGTCTTGTGTGTTGACTTCCTCCTTGTAACCTCATCTTCCAATGGACCCTCCATCCTTGTTTTGTACATTACAAAAGGAGAAATACTCGAGTTACATTCGAGTCTAAAACTAATTTTACAACAAGAATATTAGGAGAAAGGCACGACACGCAGGCCGTATTAAGAATTACAACACACAATCACAAACTTTTTGGGACTAGGCCATAACCATGCACCATGTCATTTTAACTTTTCAAAGACATTGGATATTTTATTATGTTTGAAAATTTGCTAATGCAATTATCAACTCATAATAAAATTTATCCTACTTCTATATCACATATAAAATAGAAAACCTATTTTTATACGATCTTTCGCAAGTGGCTCGATACCCTTTGTAGAAATCTCGTATGCCAAATGACATATGAGAAACTGAAAATAGGATCCCTTCCAAGTGATCCATGCGAAAGCAAACTCGTATAAAATAAATTTCTCTAAACCAAACCTATCTTATAGGAGAGGATTACCTTTGTTGCGTGCCCTTGCTAATCCCGCTTTTCCTTTCGGTTTGTTGGATCTTTAGCACGTTCAAGTGTCCGTGCCTCTATACGTATCCACACGAGCACGCTCTTGTCTCACAAAAGGAAAACTAGAAGAGCTCTCCTTTACTTCTTGCTAGAGAAGTCCCTAAAGGAGAGGAAGAGAGGGAAAAGGAGAAAGGAAGAAGAAGACTCCTCTTCTTGCTAGCCTACACTCACAAACCCACACAACTAAAGCTTCCACCAAGCTCTCTCACAACCACAACACCAAAAACTCACTATGGCCGGCCACTCCATGGAGCCTTTTATAGGGTTGGAAAAACCCTTCCACCTCCTTCACATTCAATGCAATCCATTGCATTGAGACACACTCAAAAAGGATTTGGCTTCCTTGTTTGGCCGGCCACTTAAGGAGACAAAACCATTTTGTTTCCTTCCACCTTAACTAGCTTAGGTGGATGCTTAGGTGGCATGCTTATGTGGCATGCTTATGTGGCATGCTTATGTGGCATTCTTATGTGGCATTCATGCATGTTGAATTAATCTTATTAATTCAATTAAGCTTATGTTATCATATTGAATTAATCTTATTAATTCAATTAAGCTTATGTTATCATATTGAATTAATCTTATTAAATCAATAAGGTAACATATTGAATAAATCTCATTAAATCAATTAGCTAAAATTCTCATTAAGCTTAAAGTCCAAAAACCATTTTGTACTTAAGCTTATTCCCATATTATTCTAGTCAAACTAGAATACTCTAATTCCTCTAATTATCATGCTCTTTGTGTGTGACCCTATAGGCTCTCATAACGTTGGCAGTGGACCTAAACTCTTTTAGATACACAAGCAATGAGCATCTAGCAATACATCATTGCTACCCAAGTTACTGAGATAAGTCAAGATCCGACTAACCTTTCGTGACTACTATAATATATGGACCGTGTCCTTCTATCCTTGATATCGATTGATCAATGAGGCATAGGCATCGTGTCATCCTCGATCAATCTATGTGTTTCTTGATCCCTGAGTAAACTAACTCAAACAAATGAGCTCAATATCTCATATTGACTCATTCGAGCATGGCCATGCGTTTTAGTAGTTCTACTCAATCAAGGGGCCCACCGATATCACTCCGTCATATGGAAGGGATAGATCCCATCTACATCACTCACATCCCTCCGCATAATTTGTTACATACCCGATGTCGCTTTATGGTCCACCTCATTCTGTGACGTTTGACGATACCAAAGTACATAACTCCTTATGTAGGGAACCATAGTGACTTGGTCTAAGGACTATTCATACCAATAGTCACATGAGAAAGTTTATGACACTCATATAACGATCCATGAAACTTTCTCATGGCGGGTCAGTTCAGTATATATTCTCCAATATATACCCATGTGTCAACTTGATATCATATATCCATGACTTGTGAGATCAAGTCATCAATTGACCTACATGCTAGTCTTTATGTATTAATATTGCCCTTGCATATTAATACTCGACTAGGAACATTTAGGAAAGTGTTCTCTACAGCCTCTCATAATCAATTCTGCCAATTGATGTGCTGTAGATAAGAACCTACTTTTCTAGGGCATTATTATATTTAAATTAGCTGGCACAAGCAAGATGTAAATATAATAACCAATCCTTTGCCTTTATAGAATATGATACAAAATGTTCCCTATTCAACCATCACATGATTGGTTCTAGGGCTTTAACTAACACACATGTACTTAGTATTTATTTCTTTGATTTACCAATGGGCGAGATTTATAGATTAAATCAATAGGCTCGGTTAGTTGGGAAATGATATTATTTACATGGTGTGTTGTTGATTATAGGAGGAAACTGTGTCCTATATATTAGGATGCTGATGTCCCCTTGAGGAGCTCATAAGGATCATCATGTAAACCCTGCAGGTGGACTTGGTCTGGTATGATGATAAGTTTGAGTGGTACTACTCATGGAGTCAGATGTTGATTAATTAATTGATGGACATTCGATATCTTAAACACGGAGATATATTTGAACAATTAATATATGGAGCTCATATTTATTTATGGGGTTGGTGAGGTAGATCAATGATAATCCTCTAGTGGAATGGATTATCTTTAATGGATCGGACTTTATGTGGGCTAGATCCATTGGGTGGCCAAGATCTAACTCCTCCTCATGGTCCCTATTGTAGTCTATTAAAACCCTCTTGAAACCTAGATCCGATGGACACGATTAAAAGGAGGTTTGGGTGAAATCTATAAAAGGAGGGCCAAGGCTTGGGTAGCATAGGTGAATTGGAGATTTTAGGGTTTGCTCTCCTTGGCTTGGGAGGCGAGAAACACAAGGGGATTAGGGTTTGGGTCGGCGGCAACAAGAGGGTAAGGCTAGGGTTTTCTCCTCCTTTCTCTTGGTCGGCGCTAGGGTATCCTCTTCCTTGGGTTTTGGATGGTGCCACATCCTCTTTTCTTCATCCTTTGGCCGGCAGCAACTAGGGGAAGGCTTTGCCCTTCTTATCTTTGGTTGGCCGGCTCAACTCCTTCTCCCTCTCCTTAGGGCCGGCGACAACCACAATTGGTTTGTGGTGGTTGGCACAAGTAAGGAGAATAAGGGAGAATTTCTTCCCTTTGTTCAGAGCGAGCAAGGAAGGGAAGAATGTGATCTAGGAAGTTTCATCTCTTGGAGGATCATTGCCCACACAATGTCCACGAGGAGGATAGGACATACAATAGAAGATCAAGAGGTAAACAAGAGGTATAATTCTTATTTTGGTTTCATTTTGTTTCTTTATATTATGTATGTAATTGCATGTGGCTAATTTACTTAGACCCTGAAGATAAACATGAAAATTGGCGATCCGTACATCTTCTATTCTGCGGCTAATCGAGGAAAAGAGTTAGGTTGCTTGAACAACAAGTTTGTTCAAGAGACCACTCTAATCGAATAGCACGATGATGGATCGGTTGCTTGGGTAATCTGTCATCATCTTGGATTAATTTTTTTTAATCCGGGGACGTATATGGGATCGCCATGCACAAGCGACTGTGGTGCGAAGCGAAGCTTCGGTTCTAACCTTCAATCAGCCCAGGTCACGATTGACCAGACTCAAATAGTGTTTTAATGTTTGATAATGGTTGACCATTGTTTGATAATGGGTTAATCATATGGTTGACATGGGTTTCACTAATGAGGAGATAGCTTTTTGGGGAGATTGTTGAAGCAATCGGTCTCAAGTTAAGGTTGACCTAGCTTGAGTAGGACTCAAAAGAAGTCCAAGTTTGGATACTTGGCATGGAAAGTCCAAGTCTTGGGTACTTGGCATGAAAAGTCCAAGCATGGGTCTTGGCAATGGTAAATTCCAAGTCATGGACACTTGCCAATAGTAAAGTCCAAGTCATGGGTACTTGGCAATGGTAAAGTCCAAAGGTATAGTCTTGGCCACAAAATTCCAAGTGTGTAGTCTTGGCGGCGTAAAATCCAAGTGACCTTTGGTAATTGGAAAGTTTAAAATGGAGTTGGCATGGAAAGTTCAAGCATGATCTTGGCAATTGGAAAGTCTAAGTCATGGGTACTTAGCAATGGTAAAGTCCAAAGGTATAGTCTTGGCAGCATAAGTTCAAGTGTATAGTCTTGGCAGCATAAAATCCAAGTGAACTTTGGCAATTGGAAAGTCTAAAATGGAGTTGGCATGGAAAGTCCAAGCATGGTCTTGGCAATTAGAAAGTCTAAGTCATGGGTACATGGCAAAGGAAAAGTCCAAGGGTAGGTTTGGCGGCGTAAAGTCCAAGCATGGGTGTTGGTGGCGTAAGTCCAAATGAATCTTGCCGATGTGAAAGTCCAAGAGTGAGGTTTTGGCGGCATAAAGTCCAAGCATGGGTCTTGGCAGCATAAGCCCAAATGATCCTTGGCAAAGGCCCTGGTTAGCATGGCAATAGCTGATGGACACACCTAAAGGCTAGTGCGAAGGATGAACAAGTCGTGGAGTACTCAGAGGGATTCGAGAGGCGTGAGGTTGATGGAGGTGGATAGAAGGCTTAGGTCTAGGCTAAGGGTGTTTATCAAATATGAGGGGATCATACTTGGGGTTAGACCTCATTGTTGAGGTTTATCAGTCAACTGGAGATTGGGCAATGAACTGGCCGAGTGTTTGACACTCAGGAGCCGAGTTGACTCAGAGCAGTAAACTGGGATTATGACCAATCAGCTGGTCATGTTGTCGATTGAGGTTCGATTGCTCGAGTTGTGCTTTGGAAGTCGACTGCCTGTTGTGGCTAGTCAACTAGCCTTGGGTAGTCGACTGCCATTCATGGTAATCGACTCGTGTTTACGGATACGAGCACAGAAGCTTCGGTAGTTGACTTACCAGTCGACTCCTGAGCAGCAGCCGACTACTAGTAGGGGCAGTCAACTGTTGGTGTATCTTGGAATGCCAACATGGATTAAGTCCGTTGTGAGACAACAACAATGTAGGCAATCGACTGGTACTTTTTGGCAGTCGACTGCCAAGTAGAAATCTAGGTTGCACGAAGGTATAAAAGGAGCTGAATGCAGAGGATTTCGATAGCGGTTCTAGGGGCGATTTGACGCGAAGTGCTGGTGCATTTCAGGGTCCTTCATGTTGGAATGTATACTGAAAGCCTAGCTCTTTTTGTATGAACATTTTATTTTGGAATAAGAATCACATGATCATTGTTTTCACTTTATATATTTATTATATATGTGTGCATATTGTCTAATATTTTACATTGTAGATAACATGGTGCTTGGTGTGGCACAGAAGATCATGTTATCGGTCCCTTGTAAAATATACGTAGAGGCTCACGACCAAGATGGTTTTGGACAAACCATTGGCATGGTTATAGTGTAGCTTGGTATTGTTTTGTCTTGAACATAAAGTTACACTAGGACACTTAGGTGTATTGAGCAGGACCGACATAGAGGTGATTCAATTTAGTACTGACTACATAATTGAATCGGACCTCGGATATTATGTTGTGCATGCTCTTAATCCCGATATAATAACGGGCACATGTACTTAGTGTTTATTTCTTTGATTTACCAGAGGGTGAGATTTAGATGGATTAAATCAATATGCCCGATAAGTTGGGAAATGATATTATTTACATGGTGTGCCATTGATTATAGGAGGAAACCGTGTCCTATATATTAGGTTGATGATGTCCCCTTGAGGAGCTCATAAGGTTCATCATGTACACCCAGATGGTTGACTTAGTCAACATGATGATAAGGTTGAGTGGTACTACTCGAGGAATTAGATGTTAATTAATTGATGGTCAGTAAATCAATTAATTGACGGACATTCGATATCTTAAACACGGGGAGATTAATGTACGAATAATATATGGAGCCCATATTAATTTATGGGGGTTGGTGAGGTAGTTCAATGATGATCCTCTAGTGGAATGGAACATCATTGATGGATCAAGTTTGTGTGGTTTCGATCCATCGGGTGGCCAAGATCCAACTCCTCCTTATGGTCCCTATCGTAGCCTAATATAATCCTTGTGAAGTCTAGATCCAAGAATGTAAAACAAAACCTAGAACCAACGGTTGGGATTAAATCCCTAGATCCGATGGTTAGGATGAAACCCTAGAACCAACGGTTGGGATTAAATCCCTAGATCCAATGGTTAGGATGAAACCCTAGAATCGACGGTTAGGATGAATCCCTAGATCCGACGGTTGGGTTAAAACCCTAGATCCGACGGATGGGATGAAACCCTAGATCCGACGGTTGGGATGAAATCCTAGATTTGACGGTTGGGATGAAACCCTAGATCCGATGGTTGGGATAAAACCCTAGATCCGACGGTGGAGATTAAATCCCTAGATCCGACGGTGGAGATTAAAGGAGGCTTAAGCCCAATTCTATAAATAGAAGGCTTAAGCTTGGGGGGCAATGATAATTGGATTGGAATTAGGGTTTGGCTCTTCTCAAAGTGGGCGGCTAGGGTTTGGAGCAAAAGTGGGCGGCAACCATCTTCCTTCTCCTTGTTGCCGGCGCCCATCTTCCTCCATCAAGACTTGGTCGGCGCCCATTCTCAAGGCCTCTCTCTTATTCCTTGGCCGGCGGTTCTCCTTCCATTGGTGGTCGGTGCTCTTCCTCCTCCCTTTCTCCTTGGTGGCCGGCGGCAACCCCTCTTCAAGTTGGCCGACGCTTCATCCACTTTCTCCTTGCCCGGCGGTTGCACCAAATTCCCTAATTTGGTGGCCGGTTCTAGAAAGGATAGGTATTTGTTGGTTCTTCTCTTTGTTCGCAGCGGACAAGGAAGGGAAGAACGCGATCTAGAAGGCTTCTACTCGTGGAGGATCTTCGTCCACACGTCGTCCACGAGAAGGATAGGACATACGGTAGAAGATCGTAAGGTATAAAGTTTTTTTTAACTTTATTTACAGATCTGAGCATGTTCTTTTATGTTTTGATTATACATGTATGCGTATGAATATATATTGTATAATCATGGACCCCGAAGACAAACACAAAAACCGGCGATCCGTCCGTCGTCTCTTCCGCGGCTAACCAACTAGAAGAGTTGTGTTGCTTGAACAACTAGTTTGTTCAAGCGACCACTCAAGTTGTTAGCACGACGACGAAATGGTTGTGCCAAGGAAGCTCATCCCATCCGGATTAATTCTTTTATTAGTGAAAATTTTAATCCGGGGACATGGGAGTCAATGAGCCTCCGAAGCAACTCCCTACACTTCAAGCTTGTCCAAACAACCACATCAACAAGCATTCAAAAGCCCTAGTTTGTAAAGTGTTCTTTGCATTTCATTTGTACTCTTGTTGTACTTGGTTGTATCTTCATTCTTATTGTTGTAAGATTGTTGTAAAATGTTTCTCCACCTCCGGTGTGTCACCGTAAAGGAGTTTATTAGTGGTGGTGTGCATCACTAGAGCTCGCCCGTGGAGTAGAAATCCTAAGTTTCGAACCACGTTATATCTTTATGCTTGTGTGATTGTTTTGTATTTGTTTATATCATTATATATTCCACTGCGTACACTAACATCATTGTAGATGAGCACGCGAACGAATGGCAAAATCGAGAATCGTCATTCACCCTCCTTTAGCGCAACCATATCGGTTCCTACAATTGATATCGGATCTAGTGGCTCTCAAAAGAATAAATCGCTCTGACACCCTCTATAATTGGTATCAGAGCTAGGAGCTCTTCAAAGGACTAACTGCCAAGGAGCAAACACGCTAGAGAAGATGGAGCTACCTAATGATGGATTGGGGTACATCATTGACATTCCTCCGCCATACAACCTAGAAGACTTTCCGGTATGGAGGGCGAGGATGAAGACTTTATTAATGATGGATATAGAGAGTTGATTCATCATCATAGATAGATTTGAACCTCCCATGGACAAGAAGGGAGGACTCCTTAAAATCAAGAAATGGACCAAGGAGCAACACTGAAAATTTAAGATCGAGGTTAAGGTAACAAAATTATAAAAAGATTTAATACCTAACGATGTCTTGTCTAGATTAGGAGAATTTAGGGATGATAAGGAGTTATGGAGCAAGTTTATTGAGCTTCATGAGCATCCCTCACTGGCCCAAGAAGTAGAAGAGGAGTGCTCTTCATCTCAAGCTCAAGAAGACTCAGAAGTTGAGAGATGCTCAACATCCGAAGAGGAAGAATCATCATCTCAAGAGCTTGTAGAGTCAAAAGTTGAGAGGTGCTCAACATCTGAAGGAGAAGAAGTCAAAGAGGTTGGAGAAGCCTCCACCTCTATGATTGAGGGGAAGGAGAGACCATTGGCACCGGAGCAAAATCAAGAGGAAACCTCTACCTCTGGAAGAGAAGAGAAATTTGACCAAGAGTCTCCTACCACCATCCAAGAAGGTAACTCAAGCATGCTAAATAAAAAAAAATCACATAACATGTTTTGAGTGTAGGGAAGTAGAGCATTATAAAAGTAAATGCCCAAAAAGAGTCAAGAAGACTCAACCGACACCTAAAGTCAAGGACAAGTCAAATGTGGCCAGAGCCCCGATAAGGAAAAGCAAGGATAACTTGGTGTGCTTCAAATGCCAACAAAATGGGCATTACCGAAGTCAATGTCCTAGGGGGAGTCACTCCAAGAAGGACAAAGTAGAGAGCTCAAATATAAGGGGAGCTAAGGCAAACCCTAAGGTATAATTTAATTATACACCTACTAGTTTTCCTAATGATAGGAAGCATGCTAGAAATTTTATTGCTATTGCTCATGAATAAAAGCATTCTAGGAATAGATTTTATTTCTTAGGTGCTAAACATGTCAATTTACCTAAGGATAAGCCTAGACCTATTCTACCTAAGGAAACTATTAGGAAGATAGAGAATAATTTAGGCATTAACCCTAAGAAGGGTAGGCATATGCCTAAAAGGAAGAACAATGCTAAAGAACAAATGGAAATTCAAAATTGGAGGCATTAGTGGTGGAAAATCAAGTCGTAAGGTCAAGGCTTGAGAAATTAGTAACGACCCTTAATAAGATGACAAATTCAATTAAAGGGTCTAATGGGCAAGGTTTAGGTGTTAGGAGGCAAGAATTATCAAAGGATAGGAAAGGCTTGGGTCATTGAAGTGTGCAAATCATATAGGATTTTAGGAGTAATTTTAGCACACTTCTCATTGCATTTCATACTTGTTTCATGCATATTCTCACTTGTTTTGCATTCATTTACTATTTTCTAGTTCATAGATCTGTTTTTGTTATTTGTATGTGTAGAGCAGTGTTTTTTAGACGAAATGGCTAAATAATGGAGCTTAAGAAAGGCAAGTGTGCTCTAGTCGTGTTCTCAAAGACACGGGCATGCTTCGGACAGAAGGATAGCATCCGTTTATAGTTCCAGAGAAAGACACGACCGACCGTGTGAATCTCACACGACCGTGCCTATTCTAAACACAAGATTCAGAGCTTGATTTCTAGCCTTCCACACAGTTGACCATGTGGATTCCGCACGACCGTGTGGTGACAATGCGACTTATGCAGCTCTGGTTTTCATGGGTAAATAAGGAAAGTCGTCTTCACTTCTATATATATAAAGGCATGTCTAAACCCTAGGGGGCATTCGATGGCTGGGACGGCAAAAAGGTGCCCTAAAAAGCACCAAAGGCTCGTAATGGGGAGGAAGGAAGTGGTTCGAAGACCTGTATCGATGCTCCAACACCTTGAAGAGTGACCAAGACATCACATTGGATCCAACATAGCGTATTATTTCTATTCTTAATTCTATTTGGACTGTAATAATTTATAAAAAGATGTCTTGTGTTTGTTCTTCCTTATTCATGGAGTAGATACTTTAATTCGAGGATTAGGGAGTTACTTGTGTATGTTGGACATGCTAGTTCAAATATCTATTCATTGTTTTTGAATTATATTTGCAATTTATGTTGTTCAGATCAATGAAAGTTATGTCTTGATTTTATTTCTACCGTTCGTAGTCGATAAAAGGGTGGAAAGCCTTTGTATCAAAATCTAGGAGAACCAAGGGGGAACCTTATGGTCATCCTCCCTCCCATTAACGTAGGAAGTAGACTGTAAAAGAGTAGGATATGAAATATGATCCACCTGTTCATAGGGATCAATAGGACATCCTAGAACCCCATGAACCTATTCTAGCAGAAGACCCAAAGTAGGAGACAACAAATTTAGAAGGGTTGAGGGACCCCAGTGACACGGAGCTCCCAAAGATATCAACTCCTTGAGCTCTGACGATCTGAAAGGAAAATTTGGCTAGGAATAGGTAGTTCCTAGTAGAAGCAAAAGTTCATTGGGATTACACACGATGATCCTCCCACAAGATCCTAACTAGAGATCCTAGGAGCATTAAATTGATAGCATGCTCAACAATGCACAAGTGAAATCAAAATCCTGGAATCCTTTAAGAAACTTTGAACTCCTCTTTGCTTTTTCCAAGTGATACCGTATTTGAGTCAGGACCGTCGTCAACCACACTTCTTACTTGCAAGAGATTCACTTCGAACAATCAACATTCATTGGACAAATGGTACTCGAGTTACAATCCCTATGGGATTGATACATAAATTTAATACTTGACGACAACTGTGCACTTGTGGGCATTGAGTGCAAGCACGCGCATCGAGTCTACCAGCGATTCTCATTGACGATTTGGGGTTATGCTCGCGTGCATCAAGTAGCCTATGTCCAAGAAGGCAATGCCAACCTACCACAATGTTCCATTTGACTATGAAACTAAGTATAGGTCTAAAAAAATCAAGGTCACAAGGGAAGTCATCTCTAAAGTTGACCATGGTAGATGTCTAGTGGCTAAGGTTTCAAAGAAACCTAGGAATGCCACTAACAAGGTTACAAGGGAAGGTATTCCTAGGGTTAACCTAGATAAGACCAAAATGACCAAGGCTTCAAAGCCTAGGAGGGTCATTAGGAAGGTACTAAGGGAGGTTATCCCTAGTGAGTACCTTGTGAACCCAATGAGCTCAAATAGATTTTGGGTTCATAGGAGCGTGATTCCATCACACTAGATGGGTTAGGGTGTGTCAACCCTAAGTGGATGGGTAGTTAACCTAACTATAGTAGAGTTGAAACTTTAGGACATTTTCAAGGTTATGTGATACCTTGGAAATGAGTTTTGGATTTATATCCTAAAAATTTTAGGATGTGCCAATAGAATTTGAAAAGTTTGATAAATCAATCAAAATTGGCGCGACTAGATTTTAGAGTCATAGTGTGTCATTTTATATTTTAGTACACTTGGGGTTTAGTTGGTCATAATGGAAAATTTGGTATAAATTTAACAAATGATAATTAATATTAAAATTTAGGTATTCTTGTACCTTTACATTATATTTTCCGTGCTTTATTTGTCATATGTCATGTCATGACATCATGCTTCATATTAATCATATAAAATGTCATGATAATACTTAGGTTTATACTTTATGACATGACATCATGACTATTGGAAAATATTTATTTTATGCTATCATTTATGCCACGATCATCATTCATACATTTAGGTTAATTAAAATTGAATTGAGGACAATGGCATGATTTAAAGTCCTATGGTAAGGGAATCAAATAGAGTTGTCTAGATAAATGCATGAACCCTTAGATTAGGGAAGAACAAAACCTACATCTCACAAGGACATTAAATTGACAGGTGTATGTATTGATACACCCTAGATACATGTGAGATGTTAGAAAAATGAGTTAGGATCAAGGTGCATAGATGTTGCATCTAGATGAACTCAAACTCATAATATACCATGGATGAATCATGAGGAAAGATAATGTACAAGTCATGTATATTTTATTGGATCAAAAAAGAGCGCTAGAGGGAAGGTGAATAGCGCACGTAAACTTTCTTTTCTTTTTTCGTTCAATAAAAATAAAGTAAAGAGTTGCACAGTGAAAAAGTAAATGACAAGTTTATTTTTACTTGGTTCACAACCAAACGGTTGCTAATCCAAGGCCCTTGCGATCTTAGACCGTGTACGGAGGGTAATTCACTAATAATCTCCTCGTTGCAGGTAGGAGATGACGATTACGAACCAACAAAAAACTTGAGGTAGAGGGACAATCCCACCTCTCCTCATTACTATCAAAATATCGATAAAATCAACTTTAATACACTCAATAAAATGGAAATTTTAAACACTTATACCAATGACAAGTAGATGTATAGCTTGCGGTCATGTCATCGGCATTCCGACAGTGTATCGGTGTCGTAGAGGCGTTGTAGAGTAGCGGTGTTGCGGGATCACTTTGTAAGCACTTAGATGACTTAAAGGGGTGAACCCCCTTCTTTTATAGCCTTGGAAGCTCCCCCAACGTTCAGTTGTAGCTCATGGTCAAAGAACCTCATCTCCCCGAGATAAGTGGAGCTTATCTTGACTCTCCTCGAGGCTAAAAATTCGAATGGTAGTCGACTGCTGCCCTTATCAGTTCGACTAATGACCATCAGTTGACTGATATAAGCTAGCAGTTGACTGGTGGCTAGGTTTCTCGACTGCACTAAAGAGTTAACTCGAAATAAAAACAATATAAGTGAATTTGATGGCCACTTACCATCTGATCTCAACTTAGACCTTCCACGAGAAGTCTTAGTTGGATTACTGCCTAAGGATGTCCCCATACGGAGGACTCGGCCTTACATTCACTCACACACGAGCTTACCTTAGGTTCTTTGTGACTTGTAGCTTTGCTTCTGATCTCCACCTGGGTTCTTCGGTTCCCTCCGAAGTTCTCTCAGTGTTGCCCGACCACCACAGTTTCTCGACTCATGATTCTCTAAGTGTCGCCGACCTTCAGCTCAACTTAACTATTCCTACACACTTGGTTCAACTCGTTAGACAATAATATGACCTTAACTTTGGGTCTTTGTCATATTCAAAACTCAGGTTCGATTATCTAGTGTCTACTGCACTAACAATCTCTCCCTTTTTGATCTATGTCAAACCGACACAATGTTAAGGGAAATTTAAAGTATAAATATGAAAGAGGCATAAATTGTTGGGTTTTTCCGAGCCGCAAAAACCGCTTTTTGCGTTGCGGAAACCTCGGAAGCCCCCGGCCACGGATCCGTGCGAAGAAGTATTAAAACAAAACATGTATGTGCTTGTATAAAAACCCTAGATCTACCTTAGATCTAAGAGATAAGAGCGTTACCCTCGATGCGATGCCCTTCGCAAATCCCGCTCGTCCAAAATTCCGCCGGAACTCGAGAGTGTCAAGTGCACACTCCTCTATGGTATCCACACAAGCAATAGGTGGAAGAAAAACACACTTGAGTGTGCTAGCACTCCTAGGGTGTCTCGGCAAGATGAGGAAGGAGAGGGAGAGAGCTTGAGAGGAAAAGTTCCAAGGTTGAAGATGAAGTCAATTAGCCACCAAAAATCAATACCCCATCTAATGGAGTGGCCGGCCACTTCATGGAGGGGAGTTACATGCATGCATGTAACTCCCATGACCCTTGATCTCCCTCATGATGTGGCATCAAATGACAAAGTCAATGATGATGTGGAGCATCATCATTGGCCGCCCATGCCAAGTCATCACCATGACATGGCATTTGGTCAAGTCAAACTTGACCTTTCATCTTCCCTCTCAAGTCAAGACAAACTTGACCTCTAATCTCCCATGGTTGATCAAATCTAACCACTTGACTCAAGTCAATTTAATTTAATGAATCTTTATTCATTAATTTAAATTGATTTGATGAATCAAATCTCAATTAGACTCATTCAACACTTGAATCAACTTGAGTCTAACTCAATTAGTCTAATTTGGATTACTCTTAATCCAATTTGGTTCATCCCATGAACCTAATCCTCATGGTTCATCATATGAACCTAATCTCCATCTAATTGCTCTTATGTGTGTGACCCTATAGGTTCTTGTAACGTTGGCAATGTCCCTAAACCGATTTAGGAACATAAGCAATGAGCGGTATCTAGCAACACATCATTGCTACCCAAGTTACAAGAATGTTGAGCTCCAACATCACCTTTGTGACTACTAATTGTGACTCTCACAATATGTGACAATGTCCCTCTATCCTTGACATCTAGATTGACCAATCGAGGCATAGACCGTGTCATCCTCGGTACAATCTAAATCTTGAACTCAAGTAGACTCACTCTAATCAAATGAGCTCAATATCTCATATTGACTCATTTGGGCATAACCATACGCCGTGGTCTCACTCTATCAAGAATATCGATGTCACCCCGTCATATAGGAGGGATAGATCCCATCTACATCACTCACATCCCTCGCATAATTTGTTACATACCCGATGTCGCCTTTATAGTCCACCCATTTACGGGTGGCGTTTGTGCCAAAGTATGCAATTCATTATGTAGGAACCATGGTGACTTCAGGTCTAAGGACTAATAGTCATACTAATAGCCACATGAGAAAGTATATGACACTCATATAACGATCCATGATACTTTCTCATGGCGGGTCATTCAAGATACATTCTCGATGCATACCCATGTGTCAACTTGATATCTCATATCCATGACTTGTGAGATCAAGTCATCTTGTTGACCTACATGCTAGTCTCTACGCATTAACATTGTCCCTGAATGTTAATACTCGACTAGGAATGATTAAGAGTAGTGTTCTCTATATCATCTCATTATCGATTCAACCAATCGATTGATATAGATAAGAACCTACTACTCAAGGACATTATTATATTTAGTTATTTGGCACCAATACAAGTAAATATAATAACCATGCCTTATTAAATAGGAATATGATACAATAAAGTCCATACAACAATCATCATATGATTGGCTCTAGGGCTTTCACTAACAATCTCCCACTAGCACTAGTGCCAATCACCGTAGTATCTAATACCCAATGACCTAGTGTGACCATCATGCTTTTTATGTGCCAAAGCCTTGGTCAAGGGATCTGCGATGTTAGCCTCTGTGGGTACTCTGCAAATCTTCACATCTCCTCTATCGATGATCTCTCGAATGAGATGGAAGCGCCGTAGTATGTGTTTGGTCCGCTGGTGTGAGCGAGGTTCCTTAGCCTGTGCAATCGCTCCATTGTTGTCACAATAGAGCTCTATAGGATCTGCAATGCTAGGAACCACCCCAAGCTCAGTAATGAACTTGCAGATCCAAACTGCCTCCTTTCTTTGCCTCGATGCGCGATATACTCGGCCTCTGTTGTAGAATCAAGAATCGTGTCTGCTTGAACTCTTCCACTCACAGGGCCACCATTCAAGCAAAACACGAACCACATTGCGATCTGTAATCATCTGGTCAGGTTTGGAAGATGGCATCATGTAACCCTTCTGACTAGCTCCTCATTGCCTCCAAATATCAAGAAATATTCTTTATTCCTTCTCAAGTACTTAAGAATATTCTTGACTGCTATCCAGTGACGCTCACCTGGATCTGACTGGTATCTACTCGTCATGCTCAAAGCATACGAGACATCGGTACATAAGACGGGCGTATATGATAGATCCTATAGCAGATGCGTAAGGGATCTTATCCATGCGCCTCTCCTCTCTAGAAGAGGGACTTTGAGTCTTCAAAGACTCACACCATGTGACATCTACAAGTCCTTTCTTGGAATTCCGCATGGCAAACCAGTAATACTGTCAATGTATGTACTCGACTTAGGCCAAGCAAATCTCTAGATCTATCTCTATAGATCTTGATGCCTAGAATACAGTGTCGCTCACCTAAGTCCTTCATTGAGAAGCACGCCCCACCAAGTCTTCACAGATCAGAGCTAAGGGATGTCATTCCCAATGAGTAGTATGTCATCCACATACAATACAAGGAAGACAACTGTTCCCATTAACCCTCTTGTAGACACAGTGGTTCATCTTCATTCTTGATGAAACCAAACTGCTTGATCGCATCATCGAATCGAAGATTCCAGCTCGAGAAGCTTGCTTTAGCCCATAAATGGACCTTGCAAATGTATACCTTCCCAAGATGTGTGGATCTACAAAACCCTCGTGTTGTGTCATGTACACATCCTCGAGTAAGTTTCCATTCGTAAATGCGGTTTTGACATCCATCCGCCAGATCTCATAATCGTGGTATGCAATAGCAAGCAAGATCCGAATGGACTTAAACATCGCCATCGGAGAAAAGGTTTACTCATAGTCAATACCATGAATTTGCTTGAAACCTTTAGCCACCAATCGCCCCTTATAGGTATGCGTAAGTCCATCCATGCCGCTTTTCCTAAAGACCCACTTACACCCAATGGGTTTGACTCCTTCGTGGATCAACCAAAGTCCATACTTGGTTAGTGTACATGGATTCCATCTCGATCTCATGGCCTAGCCATTTCTCGTAACTGGGCTCATCACAGCCTTCTCGATAGGAGGTAGGCTCATTCTCAATGAGCATAACGTCATCATGGTCGACAAGAGAAATGAGTATCTCTCAGCCGACGACGCACTCCTATCGACGCGAAGAGGTAGGTCTACTTGAACAGTGTGGTTGTTCCACAACTCTTGTGCAACAACCTCATCACCCACAACACTTTGTGGTTCCTGCTCAACCTCCATCAAGGCCTCAGTGCTATGGTCCTTATCTTGAATTTCTTCAAGATCGAAGGTACTCCCACTAGTTTTTCTAGAAACAAAATCCCTTTCTAGAAAAACCCCAGTCTTTGCCACAAACACTTTGTGCTGACTGGGAATGTAGAAGTAATATCCCTTTGTAGACTTGGGATATCCAACAAAATAGCACCTATCGGATTTGGGTCTTTTGTCCGAGACTTGACGCCGAACGAAGCCCTCACAACCCCAAATCCTCATAAAAGACATCTTGGGATTTTTCCCCGTCCATATCAGATATGGTGTCTTTATCACATGACCTTGGATGGTACACTGTTAAGGGTAAAGGTCAGTGTCTAGAGCATATCCCCAAAAGGATATAGGAAGATCTGTGTGACTCATCATAGATCGTACCATATCCAATAGGGTACGATTCCTCCTTTCGGATACACCATTCCACTGTGGTGTTCCAGGAGGAGTGAGTTGGGATAGAATCCCACACTCAGCTAGATAGTCACGAAACTCATGGCTAAGGTATTCACCACCTCGATCTGATCGAAGTATCTTAATACTCTTGCCAAGCTGGTTTTGTACTTCATTCTTGAATTCTTTGAACTTTTCAAAGGATTCAGATTTATGTGTCATAAGATACACATAACCATATCTACTGAAGTCATCAGTAAATGTAATGAAGTACCTGTAACCACCTCTAGCAGCAACATTGAAAGGACCACATACATCACTATGTATAAGTCCCAACAAATCTGTTGCTCTTTCGCTATGTCCACTAAAGGGAGTCTTGGTCATCTTGCCTAAAAGGCAAGACTCGCATGTCTCATATGATTCAAAATCAAATGAGTCTAGCAGCCCATCCTTATGGAGCTGAGATAAGCGACTCTCATTTATGTGACCTAAGCGACAATGCCAGAGATAGGTTTGGTTCAACTCATTTGATTTGAACCTCTTGGTACTTATGTTATAGATAGGGCTCTCTAAGTCTAGAAAGTAGAGTCCGTTCATTAGAGGTGCACTACAATAGAACATATCATTTAAATAAACTGAACAACATTTGTTCTTTATTATAAATGAAAACCCTTTCTTGTCCAAACAAGAAACTGAAATGATGTTCTTAGTTAAAGCAGGCACATAACAACATTCTTCTAATTCTAGTACAAGCCCAGAGGGCAGAGATAGATCATAAGTTCCTACAGCAACAGCAGCAACCCTTGCTCCATTGCCTACTCGTAGGTCCACCTCGCCCTTTGTCAATGCCTTGCTATTTCTCAGCCCCTGCACATTGGTACAAATGTGAGATGCACATCCGATATCTAATACCCATGATGAAGAAATAGATAGATTGACTTCTATAACATTTATACCTGAAGTAGAAGTCTCACTTCTCTTCTTAAGATCTTCCGTATGCTCTGCTACGCTTCCGGTGTCACCGCTTCCTTGCAAGAAGCAAGCCCTTCCTTGGCTACCCCTCCTTTGGGTTTAAGTTCTTTGCCTTTGCCCTTGGTTTGGGACTTTCCCTTACCTTTAGGCTTGCTCTTGCCTTTCTTTCTTCTCGCACCATCAAAATGGTGTCGATTTACCCTTCTTAAGGTTCTCAACATGCCGAGCATTTCTCAGTAATGGCTTATCAATTTCATTCATGTTATAATTCATGACAAATTGATCGAAGGCTCTTGGCAAAGATTGCAAGATGGTCACAACTCTTGGCCAAGTGGGAATCGACCTTTGCGAGGTTTTCTACGTACCCAATCATTTTGAGTACATATGTACCTACAGGAGTCCCATCTTGCATTTTGGACCCAAATAATGCCTTAGAGACTTCATATCTCTCATGCCTTGCTTGTCCTTGATATAGTTGACGAAGATGTCCAACCATATCATAAGCATTCATGAACTCGTGTTGCTTCCAAGCTCGAGTTCATGGTCGCGAGCATTAGACATGACACATCTAATGCATCATCTTGATGCTTCTTGTAAGCATCTTTGTCACCGTGAGGCATTGGCGGTGGAGGTGCCTCCGAATGGGCCCAGAGGGACGCATGACTTCCTTTCTTGGGTGAGAACAATTCTCAAGTTCTGCATCACCAGAAATTTGCTCCATTGAGCTTGTCCTTCTCAAGGACGACGATCGCAGAGAGAGAGTGTTCGTGTTTGTTGACATAGTAATCTACAACATACAATGTAGAGGATTAATATCATATTCCTTTTATCATTTAATTAGGCCTTTAATCAAATGATGCTCCCACTAAATTATAGGAATTTTGTAGAATCGAGTTATGGATGTGGTCAAACCACTTTTACTAGATTCATACAAACTAGCTATAATTCTCATGACAAGATCCACATCATACTAAGCCTTGAGTTAGCTTTCCAAATCGCCCAAGACTTAGTACGATCGGTGGTAACACATTACCGATTACATCTCTATGCAACTCTTGTTTATAGGATTAAGACCCATTTACAAAAGACCTTGAGTTAGCTTTGGCTAAATCGCCCAAGATTTAGTGTAAATGCGATCTTAACCTATCTTTCCAACGATTGGAATATGCCTATAGTTCTACTCGATCCAATTGAGTTAACTAGTTTTGCTCAATCTAATTGAGCTTACTCTAACCCGAGGCATGATAGGCGGGACCAAGATTGTCCCTCCGCACCCTACCAAGATAATATGCGTTGCTCTGCTTTGGCAGATTCAACAACAACAAATGATCGAGGTAGTGATGGGTATCAAGGCTCAGTAGGCATTTTCGAGTTGATTCGATTATGATCTAATCTAATCGTAATGTGTATCTTATACGCATTTAGGCCTTTATTATCCTATATTAGCATGCATCATATACATACATTAATTATTCTAGCATGCATCATATACATACAAGAAAATTAACCTAGCATGCATCATATACATACAAACATGTTTCTACTAGCATGCATCACATACATACAAGCAAAATCAATTAAATATACATATATATATATCAACATATATATATATCATTAAATGTGATATAGTCATGGCCCTACTACGATCTTCTCAAGCCAATGAGAAGATCGGACGGTCAACCTAAGGCTAGCGGCTTCTCCAAGTGCTTCCTTTGACCGCCATGTGTCGTCGTCACCCTTCTCGTAAGCTCGTCTTCAAGTGGACTTTTCACCGCTCCATTTTTGTACATTACAAATGCGAAACTCGAGTTACATTCGAGTCTAAAACTATTTATAACTAGAATATTAAAAGAATAGGTGCGACGCGCAGGTCGCAAACACTTTACAACACGCACAACCACAAAACGGCACGCAGGCCGTATTATGAATTACAACACACTTAATCCAATCCAATTGGGTTATTGGGCCATGACAATCACAGAATTATACATAATTCTAAATTATGTATTTTTACAGAAATTTCTATAATTTTTCCTAATTTATTTCGAATTTATGAGTCAACTCTCCGTAACGGTCCCGCTAAGCGGTTTCCGGGCGCGATCGCGGGACATGGCCCCTTTCGGGGATAGGGGCAGCGCCCCTACTCGCAAAATAAACTTCGCGAGTGTCCCTACAATGATCTTACAGCGACTTAAGTCGCTGTCCCAAAAACCTAAAGCGAGAACTCGCCGATTCGGAGAGTTTTTCTCGACGGTTGAAGCCTACGAGTGTCCCAACACTCGTTGCTTCGACTCTACGAGAAAAATACCCAAAAATTCTATAAAATAAGAAAATTTACAGAAACATATAAATCTGTAATTTTTATATCTAATATAAAAACTACAAAAACGAAACACATACATGCTTCGCACGTGGCTCTGATACCACTGTTGGGTTTTTCCGAGCCGCAAAAACCGCTTTTTGCGTTGCGGAAACCTCGGAAGCCCCCGGCCACGGATCCGTGCGAAGAAGTATTAAAACAAAACATGTATGTGCTTGTATAAAAACCCTAGATCTACCTTAGATCTAAGAGATAAGAGCGTTACCCTCGATGCGATGCCCTTCGCAAATCCCGTGGCCGTCAAAAGTCCACCGGAACTCGAGAGTGTCAAGTGCACACTCCTCTATGGTATCCACACAAGCAATAGGTGGAAGAAAAACACACTTGAGTGTGCTATCACTCCTAGGGTGTCTCGGCAAGATGAGGAAGGAGAGGGAGAGAGCTTGAGAGGAAAAGTTCCAAGGTTGAAGATGAAGTCAATTAGCCACCAAAAATCAATACTCCATCTAATGGAGTGGCCGGCCACTTCATGGAGGGGGGTTACATGCATGCATGTAACTCCCATGACCCTTGATCTCCCTCATGATGTGGCATCAATTGACAAAGTCAATGATGATGTGGAGCATCATCATTGGCCGCCCATGCCAAGTCATCACCATGACATGGCATTTGGTCAAGTCAAACTTGGCCTTTCATCTTCCCTCTCAAGTCAAGTCAAACTTGACCTCTAATCTCCCATGGTTGATCAAATCTAACCACTTGACTCAAGTCAATTTAATTTAATGAATCTTTATTCATTAATTTAAATTGATTTGATGAATCAAATCTCAATTAGACTCATTCAACACTTGAATCAACTTGAGTCTAACTCAATTAGTCTAATTTGGATTACTCTTAATCCAATTTGGTTCATCCCATGAACCTAATCCTCATGGTTCATCATATGAACCTAATCTCCATCTAATTGCTCTTATGTGTGTGACCCTATAGGTTCTTGTAACGTTGGCAATGTCCCTAAACCGATTTAGGAACATAAGTAATGAGCGGTATCTAGCAACACATCATTGCTACCCAAGTTACAAGAATGTTGAGCTCCAACATCACCTTTGTGACTACTAATTGTGACTCTCACAATATGTGACAATGTCCCTCTATCGTTGACATCTAGATTGACCAATCGAGGCATAGACCGTGTCATCCTCGACAATCTAAATCTTGAACTCCAAGTAGACTCACTCTAATCAAATGAGCTCAATATCTCATATTGACTCATTTGGGCATGACCATGCACTGTGGTCTCACTCTATCAAGAATATCGATGTCACCCGTCATATAGGAGGGATAGATCCCATCTACATCACTCACATCCTCCGCATAATTTGTTACATACCCAAGATGTCGCCTTTATAGTCCACCCATTTACGGGTGACGTTTGACGAAGCCAAAGTATGCAATTCATTATGTAGGGAACCATGGTGACTTCAGGTCTAAGGACTAATAGTCATACTAATAGCCACATGAGAAAGTATATGACACTCATATAACGATCCATGATACTTTCTCATGGCGGGTCATTCAGTATACATTCTCCAATGCATACCCATGTGTCAACTTGATATCTCATATCCATGACTTGTGAGATCAAGTCATCTTGTTGACCTACATGCTAGTCTCTACGCATTAACATTGTCCCTGAATGTTAATACTCGACTAGGAATGATTAAGAGTAGTGTTCTCTATATCATCTCATTATCGATTCAACCAATCGATTGATATAGATAAGAACCTACTACTCAAGGACATTATTATATTTAGTTATTTGGCACCAATACAAGTAAATATAATAACCATGCCTTAATAAATAGGAATATGATACAATAAAGTCCATACAACAATCATCATATGATTGGCTCTAGGGCTTTCACTAACATAAATGCATAACTTAGTAAGTTAGTGAGAGTAACTTAGTAAGTTAGCATTAGTAGGAGTATGAGTAAAACTCTTTTTCAAGTCCTCCCCCTTGAGGTAACCTCCTCCTTGACCATAGGTGAGTACATGAAAAAGGATCTTAGCTCTCCCTCTTAATGGTAGCAACTTAAGTAATCAAGATTACTTAACATTGGCCTAAATATATAAGTTATGTTTAAGTTATGTTATGAAAAATTATTTTTTGATCCCTTTACTTTGGCCTTTTCTCCCCCTTTTTCCATAAATCGAAAAGTGTGGGGGTTTATAGAAAAAAAATTTCGAAACATAGTGATTATGTTTTATAAGTCCAAGCATGTTCCTATTAGATTTTGAAAATAATACTTTAAACATAAGCTCAACTAATAGAATGTTCAACTCTATTTGACTTGACTGCTATAGAATGATCAATAAGTCCTGATTAGAGTCGGTTAATTTAGATAATTATACTCCATGGTTCATGTCGATGCACTAGATCTACATTTGGAACTAGGAGTGAGGTCCTAACATCTCACGCCCATCTATGTGGATAAGTACACAAACACATTAGTCCTATGTGTTGTGAGATGTATTAGCTCCTTAAATCTATAAGTGCATACTTTCTAGGGTAAGCCCTAGGCTAGTTCCATTTTGCATGAAAAGTAAATAGAGTATAGCAAAAATATAAGTTTTATGTCCTACTTTATTATGCACATACCTAATTTACGTCTAAGCAGACTAAATTACACTTGGGTAAAGGTTTGTAAATAAATGCACTAGGTTTGACTTGGATTCACGTATTCGAGTTGTATGGTCCAGTTAGCTACATGTTCTCGAATAAAGTGGTGTTTGACCTCTTTATGTTTGGTTCTAAAATGACAGATTGGGTTTTTGGTTAAATTAATTGAACTAATGTTGTCGATGTAGATTTTAGTGTTGTTAAAGTTTAACTTAAAGTCTTGGAGAGTGTGTTTCATCCAAAGAAGTTGAGCTACACACTCACCCATCGCGACGTATTCGGCTTCGGTGGTAGATAAGGCAACACAGTGTTGCTTTTTACTGCCCCAACTCACTAGACTCGAGCTGAGGAGTTGACAACAACCACTCGTGCTCTTTCTATCGAGTTTACTACCAGCATAATTCAAGTCGGAATAGACGATTAGTTTGAACTCGGTAGATCTAGGGTACCAAATTCCTACGTTTAGTGTACCCTATAGGTATCTAAGGATATGTATAACTAACGTTAGGTGTGACTCCTTAGCACAAGTTTGGAACCTTGCGCACATACTTACTACGAATAATATATCAGGTCGACTCGCAGTTAAGTACAAGAGACTACCTATTGCGCTCCTATAATATTTAAGGTCTATTGGTTTGCCTTCTGAGTCTTCTCCTATATTAATATTTGTGGCCATCGGTGTATTTATTACCTTAGAATTTTGCATTCGAAATCGATTAATTAATTCCTTAGTGTATTTATGTTGGTGTAAGTAAATTCCCTCCTTAGTTTGTTTAATTTGTAAACCTAGGGAAAAAGTTAATTCTCCTACTAAGTTCATTTCAAATTCACTTTCCATTAGTGAAATGAACTCGTTTAGTAGGATTGAGTTGGTTGTTCCAAAAATTATATCGTCTACGTAAATTTGGGCAATAAAGATTTCTTTGCCTACGGATTTTACGAAGAGGGTTGGGTTGACTAGGCCTTGGCTAAACCCTTTAGACTTGAGATAAATAGAAAGCTTTTCACACCAATCTCTAGGAGCTTGTTTTAGTCCATATAAGGCTTTCTTAAGTTTAAAAACTTGATTAGGTTTGTCTAAGCTTTTGAATCTTGGGGGTTGGCTAACATAGACTTCTTCCTTAATAATTCCATTTAAGAACACTGACTTCACATCTATTTGAAATAGTTTAAATCCTCGATGTGCATCGTAGTCTAATAACATTTTGATTGATTCTAGTATAGCTACGGGGGCATAGGTTTCATCATAATCTAACCCCTCTACTTGACTAAATCCTTTTGCGACCAATCTCGCTTTATTTCTAACTACTTCACCTTTGTTATCGAGTTTGTTCCGGAATACCCACCTTGTTCCAATAATCGATTTATCTTTAGGTGGTTATACTAATTCCCAAACTTCGTTCCTAGTGAATTGAGCTAGCTCTTCTTGCATAGCAATAATCCAATCGGGATCAAGAAGAGCTTGTTCAATTGATTTGGGTCCAATTTTCGAGATTAAAAAAATTTGAGTAAGATTTCTGTATGATGCTCTAGTTTGAACCCCTAGGTTGAGATCACATATCACTTGATCAATAGGATGATTTGATTGTAACCTAGACTGACTCGGGTTAGGATTTATACTAGACTCATTTTCATGGTCAAATTCGGGTCTAGTATTAATCAGTTCATCAATTGGTTCTACTATGGGTTTTGTGGTTTTATCTCCTGTTGGGAGTATGAGGAATACAATCAAAGTCCCACATTGGTAAGACATGGAAAAGATCATGTGCTTATAAGATGAAAAGATATCTCCATTGGTATGAGGCCTTTTGGGTAAAGCCCAAAAATAAAACCATGAGGGCTTAGACCCAAAGTGGACAATATCATACCATTGTGGAGATATGTGGAGCTTATAAGCACTAACAATTGGTATCAGAGCCATGGTCCATGTCAAGCCATGAACCTCGAACGAAGGAAGTTGAGCTCCCACGTCCGGATCAAGAGAACCAGACATCAGGAAGGAAGTCTAGTTGGGTCGGGGGGACCGAACAACTGGCAGGAAGTCCTGGTGGGTTGAAGATCGGACATCAAGCAGAGAAAATCCTTCGAGGAGGGATAGGCTTGAGGGGGGGCCCAATGTGGTCCTTCGTTTGAGGGGGGGATTGTTGGGAGTATGAGGAATACAATCAAAGTCCCACATTGGTAAGACATGGAAAAGATCATGTGCTTATAAGATGAAAAGATATCTCCATTGGTATGAGGCCTTTTGGGTAAAGCCCAAAAATAAAACCATGAGGGCTTAGACCCAAAGTGGACAATATCATACCATTGTGGAGATATGTGGAGCTTATAAGCACTAACATCTCCTTCATCGAATACAACATTAATGGTTTCTTCAATTTTAAGGGTTTCATTATTTTAGACTCTATAGGCTCTACTTGTGGTTGAATATCCTAAGAATATTTCAGTATTTGTTTTAGAGGAGAATTTGCCTAGGTAGTCCTTAGTATTTAGGATATGTACCCTACATCCAAATACCCTAAAGTATTTAATGTTAGGTACTTTATCATGGTTGATTTCGTATGAGGTCTTAAGGTGTCTCTTGACTAGTAGGATTCTATTTTGGACATAACACATCGTACTAACGGCTTCTGCCCAAAACCTATCGGGTAGGTTGTACTCGTTTAACATGGTTCTAGCAACTTCTTATAGGGTTCTATTCTTTGGCTCGACTAGACCATTTTGTTGTGGGGTTCTAGGACAGGAGAATTCATGATGATATCCGTTTAAGTTACAGAAGTCAGTGAACCTTTTATTTTCGAATTCGCCACCATGATCACTTCTAAGTCTTTTAATCTTAAGGTCCTTTTCATTTTCTATTAATTTACACAAGTTGGTAAGTTGGTCTAAGGTATCACTTTTATGTTTAAGGAACCTAACCTAGGTAAACTTAGAGTATTTGTCAATTATGAATAAGCAAAATTGACTTTCGTTTAGTGACTTGGCTCCATGAGAATCGAATAGATCCAAGTGTAGGAGCTCAAACACACTTTTGGTTCGTTCTTGGTTAGTTAGTTGATGTTGTGCCCTAGTTTGTTTACCTTGTTGATAAGCATTACAGATTTTATTATCCAAGTTGTTAAGGTTGGGCAAACCTCTAACTAAACCACTCTGACTCACCTTGTGAATGAGTCTTGGGTGCGAGTGGCCGAGTCGTCGATGCCACAACCAAGATTCCTCTTGTTGTGTCATAAGACACTTGGTTAAGGAGTTGGGTAAATTAATTGTGTAGATATTGCTATTCCTAGTTCCTTTAAGTATTGTTTTAGAGGTTTCATTAGTTTTAATTAAGAATTCATTTTCTAAGAATATAACCTTATAGTTGTTGTCACACAATTGGCTTACACTATGTAAATTATACTCAAAATTTTCGACTAATAAAACATTTCGAATTGTAAGGTTAGACTTTAGCTTAATATCACCTAATCCGATGATTTTGAGCTTGCCATTTTTTCCGAAAGCTACTGATCCTTGACTTTTGAATCTAAGCTTTGAAAATTTCAATCAGTCTCCGGTCATGTGTCGAGAGAACCCACTGTCCAACATCCATTGATCCTACACATATAGTAGTTGGATCAAATATTGGAATTTGAGAATTGGTTGAAGTTTATTAGTCCTAGAGTCATCTCACTCTTTCTACATGATCAAACATGTTATCCTTATGTGTTCTGTGAGATGACTTCAATTTTACTTGATTAAATTTAATGAATTGAAACTAATCAACCTTGGGTTAGATTAAGATTTAACCCTAAGCTCGTCGAGTCACCTTTTCAAGAAATTGGGTTCCAGATCGTGGCGAGGCACAGAGGCCTTCTTTGATCGGAACAACGACCACTTCCTTAGACAAAGTCAAATTCAAGAAATTGATTACTTGAGTCATTTAAGATTACTTCCTGGTCTAAATAGTTAAGGATATGGCGAGGTAGCTTCATCTAGTTCAACTTAGTCGAGTACACCAAGCTAGATACGCCTTATCTAGTTCAGACGCACAAGACTTCGTTTCCCTAATGTACTATCATCTTGTCGCATCCTAGTACTATGTTGTCAAGATTGACTAGTTATAGATCCTATCTAACCATTCTAAAAATTAAAACAAAATACCTAAGCATGCAAAGTCTAATTTTAAGTAATGGAACAAACAAATTTAATATTGGCTCCCCCTGGACCTTTAAAACGATTCGATCTTTCCACGTAGTGGATTTGTTCCTTGGGAACCCAATACTTGTTATATTCTAGTTGTGAAATTAAGGCAGTCTTAGGGACCCATGCTTAGACTTGTTTTCTATTACGATTTACAATTGACATATATGACTTGTTAGTCGTATTTGATCTAAACCCTAGTCCGTCCTTGCTGTACACGGCCCTTTGCGATCCAAGTAGTAGGTCAAGTCCCTTGGATCCCAAAGTAAATCTTTCCAACGTTTGCTTGACTTGTCCTTTCAAGAGTGAATTCTCAATTTCAAGTTTTTCAACTCAAGTTGAGTCCTCCTCTTGAACTTGACTAGTCGAAGAGGTTAGGGAGACCTCGTGTTTAAGGAGTTTAACCTCCTCAACTAAGGTCTCAACCTTGGACTCGGACTTAGCTAACTTTCTAGTTAAAAACTTAATTGCATTATATAACATATCAATTAAAGACTGACTTACCTTGAGCGAACCTTTTGAATCAGATACGGATCCATGGCTTGTCTTGAATAGAGACTCACTGTCAGATCCGGAGTCAGACTCTACCTTAGGTTCGGACTCCTCCTCGGGTTCAATCGGCTTGGCCATGAAGATGAGGTTGTTGAGCTCATCTTCCTCCTATGACGATTCCTCCCATGTAGAATTGAGTGCTTTCTTGGACTTTTGTGCCTTGTTCTTGAGCTTTGGACAATCCGACTTGATGTGGCCCAACCTGTTACACTCATAGCATCTATAGTTGGAATTTGATTTAGACTTACCTTCCTTGGATTTATTGATGTGTCGTTTTCAACTTTTGATAATCTTATGAACTAGATTCACTAGTTCGATTTCCATCTCATCATCAATCTCTGACTCATACTCGTCTTCTTCCTCCGGAGGTGGTTTGCTTTTGGGCTTCTTCTTCGGTCTTGCAAATAAGGCAATACTTTTCTCGACGGGGGCCGAATTAGACTGCTCATGTAATTCAAATTCAGAAAATATTTCATCTAATCTAATCTTAGAAAGTTCCTTAGAAACCTTGTAGGCATCAACCATGGATGCCCACAAGGTAGTCCTAGGGAAAGTGTTAAGTGCGTACCTTATTAAATCCTGATTTTCTACATTCTGTCCGATTGAATGTAGACCATTGACAATATTTTGGATCCGTGCATGTAATTGGGCGGCGGTCTCGTTAACCTGCATTTTTAGATTGTATAATTTATTTAAAAATAGATATTTCTTACATACCTTGGCATCGTCGGTTCCTTCATGTAGCTCGACGAGCTTGTTCCAAAAATCCTTCGCACTGATGAAGGGGCCAACGCGATTAAGCTTTTCTTTGGACAAGCCGCACTGCAAGATTTGTGTAGCCTTGGCATTGGCTTCCAATTGGTGTTTTATGGCATTTGTCCATTGATCGCAATCCAATGATTCACCATCTTCATTAGTAGGATGTGTGAACCCGGTTTGGATTATGATCCACATCTCTACTTGGGTTTTTAAATAGCACTCCATCTGACCCTTCCAGTAACGCAAGTTGTTTCCGTTGTAAAACGGAGGTCGGGCAATGTTAAACTCTTCGAGATGGGTCATTTAGAAAGAAAAGAGAACCTCGCAAAAACAAAAACAACAAAAAGGTACCAAGACTCTTGTCTTGGATTAGTAGTGTGGGAGAAGGAAATTAAATGAAATGAAAAGACTTAACTTACGAATTGCAAAACCAAAAATGAAAAGAAAACTTGAAACCAAGTGCTAGATTGGTGGTTGCACCAAATCATAGTGCCCCCGCTCTAATACCAATTGTTGGATCGAAAAAGAGCACTAAAAGGGGGGTGAATAGCGCACGTAAAATTTCTTTTCTTTTTCGTTCGATAAAAATAAAATAAAGAGTTGCATAGAGAAAAAGTAAATGACAAGTTTATTTTTACTTGGTTCACAACCTAACAGTTGCTAATCCGAGGCTCTTGCGATCCTAGACCGCGTACAGAGGGCAATTCACTAATAATCTCCTCCTCATTTGAGGTAGGAGATGACGATTACAAACCAACGAAAAATTTGAGGTAAAAGGACAATCCCACCTCTCCTCGTTACGATCAAAAGCATGATAAAAACAACTTTAATACAGTGAATAGAAATGGAAACTTTAAACACTTATACTGAGGATGATTAGATGCATAGCTTACGGTCATGTCGTCAGTGTTTGTAGGAAATCTAAGCATGCTCGAAAACATTTTAGAAGCACTAAGCAGCGGAAAAATTGTAGGGAATTGCTTCCCACTTCGGTCGCTAATGCATGTCAATCCTATCTACATCCCCAGATTAAAAAATTTAATCCTTAACGAAGATGGATTACCCAAGCAACCGATCCATTATCGTGCTATTTGATTCAAGTGGTCTCTTGAAAAAACTTGTTGTTCAAGCAACGTAACTCTTTTCCTCGATTAGCCGCGGAATAGATGATGTACGGATCGTCGGTTTTTGTGTTTTTCTTCGGGGTCCAAGTAAATTAGCCACATACAATTATATACAAATTGCATAGAACAAGAAAGAAACCAAAACAAGAATTATAACTCTTGTTTACCTCTTGATCTTCTATTGTATGACCTATCCTCCTCTTGAACAATGTGTGGGCAAAGATCCTCCAAGAGTTGAAGCCTCCTAGATCGCATTCTTCCCTTCCTTGCTCGCTCCGAACAAAGGGAAGAAAACCAAACTCCCTTCTTCTCCTATCTAGCGCCGACCACCAAGCCAACTTGTTTGATCCTTGCCGCCGGCCAAGGAGAGGAAGAAGGAGAGGATGCCGGCCAAAGGTTGAGAGAAGGGTTCCAAACCCTAACCTTTGTCGCCGACCAAGGAGAAAGAGAAGAGAGGGTGGCGCCACCGGCAATGAGATGGGACGAGGTGCCGGCTAATGGAGAAGAAGAGAACAAAGGACCTCTAATCCTCCTTGTGTCGCCGGCCTCTCCAAGCAAACCCTAGGTTGCCGCCCAAGGAGAGAAGCAAAACCCTAAGAACACCCTTGCCGCCCAAGCCTCTCAGCCAACTCAAAAACCCTAATCACCAAAAGGATATCTCATGCCCAAGCCTTGAAAACTTATTTATAGATTTCGCTCAAGCCTCTTTTTAACTGTTTCCGTTGGATCTAGGCTTCATGAGGGTTTTAATATTAGGCTACAATAGGGACCATTAGAAGGAGTTGGATCTTGGCCACCTAATGGATCCGACCCACATAAAATCTGATCCATTAATGATAATCCATTCCACCAGAGGATTATCAATGATCTACCTCACCAACCCCCATAAATAAATATGGGCCCCATATATTAATTGTACAAATGTCTCCCCATGTTTAAGATATCGAATGTCCGTTAATTAATTAATTTACTGACAATTAATTAATCAACATCTAACTCCATGAGTAGTACCACTCAACCTTATCATCATGCCGGACCAAGTCCACCTGTAGGGTTTACATAATGATCCTTATGAGCTCCTCAAAGGGGACATCATCATCCTAATACATATGACACAGTTTTCTCCTATAATCAATGGCACACCATGTAAATAATATTATTTCCCAACTTACCGAGCCTATCGATTTAATCCATAAATCTCACCCATTGGTAAATCAAAGAAATAAATACTAAGTACATGTACTCGTTATTATATCAGGATTAAGAGCATGTACACCATAATATCCAAGGTCTGATTCAATTATGTATTCAGCAATAAATTGAATCACCTCTAAGTCGGTCCTGTTCAATACACACAAAAAGTACTAGTGTAATTCTATGGTCAAGACAAACCAATACCAAATTACACTACAACCATACCAATGGTTGTTTCAAAACCATCTCGGTTGTGAGCCTCTTCATATACTCTACAAGGAACTGATAACATGATCTTCCGTGTGACATCACACACCATGTTATCTACAATGTAATGTATCAGACAATATGCATAACCATAAATATGCAAACAATGATCATGTGATTCTTATTTCAAAAATAAAGATGTTCATAAAAAGAATAGACTTTTAAGTATACATCCCAACAATTTGCCACTTATACTAAAAGACTATGCTGATCTCATACTTCCATACATCTGATTCCCATTCCCTTCACATACCTATCAAAAGCTCTTGCTGGAAGGGCCTTAGTGAAAGGATCTACCAGGTTGTCCTCTGATGTAATCTTGGCTACAGTAACATCTCCTCACTTTACGATCTCTCGTATCAGGTAGTACTTGCGCTCTATGTGTCTACTTGCCTTATGGGCTCGTGGTTTCTTCGAGTTTGCAACTGCACCACTGTTATCACAATAAATTGTGATAGTTCTGGGCAAACCAGGAATCACATCCAAGTCCATCAAGAAGTTCCTGAGCCATACAACTTCTTTGGCTGCCTCAGAGGCCGCCATATACTCAGCTTCCATGGTAGAGTCTGCCACACATTTCTGCTTGACACTCCTCCATAGAATGGCTCCATATCCTAAAGTAAACACAAAACCCGAGGTAGACTTACTGTTATCCCTATCTGATTGGAAGTCGGAATCTATGTAACCCACAGGGAGTAATTGATCTATCTAGTATACCAGCATATAATCCCTAGTCCTTCTCAGGTACTTCAATATATACTTTATCACAGTCCAATGTCCCTATCCTGGATTACTCTGATATCTGCTAACCATGCCCATGATAAAGCAGATATCCGGCTTCGTACATAACATAGCATACATGAGGCTTCCTACTATCGAAACATAAGGAACCGCCTTCATCTCCTCTATCTCCTTTGATGTTCTAGGGCACATCTCTTTAGATAAAGGTACTTCATGCCTAAAAGGTAGAAAACCTTTCTTGGAGCTCTGCTTGCTAAAATGAGCCAAAATAATGTCTATGTATGAAGCTTGAGATAAGCACAACATCCTTTTCCTGCGATCCCTTATAACCTTGATCCCAAGGATGTGTCCCACTTCTCCCAAGTCCTTCATATCAAACTGTTTGGACAACCATACCCTTACGTCTAATAACACTTTGACATTGTTTTCAATTAACACAATGTCATCTATTTATAGTACAAGAAATACCACTACGTTTCCATCACATCTCTTGTATACACAAGACTCATCTGGACTTTGAATAAATCCAAAAGACTAGATTAACTCATCAAAGAGGATGTTCCAAGATCTCGAAGCTTGCTTCAATCCATAAATGGACCAATTAAGCTTGCACACAAGATGCTCTTTGCCCTTTGCAATGAATCCCTCTGGTTGCTCCATATAGATGTTTTTCTCAAGACTTCCATTAAGGAAAGTTGTTTTAACATCCATCTGTCATACCTCATAATCCATATGAGCATCAATACATAAGAGAATCCAGATAGACTAGGGAAAAGGTCTCCTCATAATCGATACCCTCTTTCTGAGTATACCCTTTCGCAACAAACCTTGCTTTGAAGGTCTCAACCTTCCCATCTATTCCTCTCTTTCTTTTGTAGATCCACTTGCATCCAATGGTTTTTACATCATTGGGTGGTTCTACTAGCTCACACACTTGATTAGAATCCATAGATTCTATCTCAGAATTCATCGCACTTTGCCAAGCTACCGCATCTTTATCTTGGATTGCCTCGTCATATGTCCAAGGATCATGTTCATGTTCGCCAGGGACCAAATCAGATGATTCCCCCAAGAACATAAATCTATCAGATTGTCTAACAACCCTCCCACTACGATGAGGTATCACCTGTGTATCCTCTGTGACACGCAGTATAGTCACTTGTGGTATATTCTCTTGTACCAGTGGTACTGAAGTAGTGACTTCCCCTCTCAATTCCTCCAGAACAATCTTACTCATGGGCTTGTGGTTCATCACATAGTCTTCCTCTAAAAATCTGGCACTCGTGCTAATGATCACTCTTTGATCTCTAGGACTATAGAACAAACCACCTTTCGTTCCTCTAGGATACCCTACGAACATGCACACTTCTGTAAGAGGTTCCAACTTACCAGCATCTGCCTTCAGCACATATGCTGGACTCCCCCAAATCTGAATATGTCTCAGACTAGGCTTTTGCCCAGTCCACAATTCTATGGGAGTAGAAGGTACTGATTTAGATGGTACTAAGTTCAGAATATACACTGTCGTATCAAAAGCATACCCCCAGAATGAATCTGGTAACTCAGAATAACTCATCATCAATCTAACCATCTCCATAAGATTTCTATTCCTTTGCTCTGCTACACCATTCTGTTGGGGTGTGCCAAGTGCATACAATTGAGATTGAATCCTAGCCTCTGATAAGTAATTCCTAAACTCTCCCAAGATGTACTCACCACCACGATCAGATTGTAGTGTCTTGATATTTTTACCTTGATGTTTCTCCACATCAGCCTTGAATTCTTTGAACTTGTCAAAGTATTCAGACTTATGGCGCATCAAGTAAATGTATCCATATCTTGAATAATCATCTATAAAAGAGAAAAAATATTCAAAACCACCTCTAGCGTGGATATACATAGGACCACACAAATCAGAATGAACCAATACCAACACATCTTTGGCTCTATGCCCCTTGGCTTTAAAAGACCTCTTGGTCATTTTACCTTCCAAGCAAGATTCGCAGGTTGGGAAATCTTCAACCACTAATGAATCCAGAGGTCCATCAGCTATCAACCTTTGAATTCTACTCATGTTAATATGACATAACCTTAGATGTCAAAGATATGTTTGGTTCATTTCGAAGGTTCTTTTCTCTTATTAGATTTAGAAGATGAGTTATTTACTTCTATTTGCATTGTGGGAGATTTTGGTTCAAGTGTATATAAATTTCCTATCAAGGCACCAGAACAGATAATCTCCCTATTCCTTTTTATAACAACTCTGTCATTGAAAGAAATAGAATATCCTTCCAAAAAAAAATTAGAAATCGAAATCAAATTCTTTCTAAATAATGGTACATAAAGGAAATTTTTCAGAACCAAAGTTTTATTCATATCAAAATATAAATAAACATCTCCCACTGCAATAGTCGCCACCTTTGTAGCATCGCCCAAGTAAATGGTAATCTCCCCCTCAGCTAGTCGTCTAGTTTCCTGGAACCCCAGCAAAGTAAGTATTGCAAACATGATTAGTGGCTCCCGTATCAACACACCAAGTGTCAATAGATAACACCGCTAAATATATTTCAATGACTAGACCAAAAGATATACCTTTGTTCTGCTTCCAGATGGGGCAGTCCTTCTTCCAATGTCTAGTCGTCTTGCAAGTGAAGCACTTGCCTTTCGGCATCTTCACTCCTCCCTGAGATCCTCCCCCCACCTTTGCTCCACCTTGTTTCTTCTTCTTCTTGCCTTTCGGCTTAGAAGTTGAAACCTTCTGAGCAACCATTGCCTGAGCCTGAGCACTCTGACGAAAAAGTCCATCTGCCACCTAGAGTTCTATCAGAAGCTCCGCCAATGAATACAACCTCTTGTTCAAGTTATAGTTCAGGCGAAACTGCTCAAAACTCCTAGGTAGAGATTGGAGAATGATATCGACCATGGTTTCCCCATCAATCTTAGCTCCAAGGACTTCCAACTCATTCAAATGAGCAATCATCTTGAGAACATGATCCCTCACAGGTGTTCCCTCAATCATGGTGGTCGTCATCAAGTTCCTCATGGCTTCCTACCTAGCAGCCCAATTTTGGTGTCCGAAAAGTTCCTTGAGATTGAGCATCATGTCATAAGCAGTAGGCATGGCTTGATGCTGATGTTGCAATACATTTGACATACAAGCCAAAATGTAATACCGTGCCATCTCATCAGTGTTTATCCACATCTTATAACTCTCTTTTTCCTATTCACCAGAATCATCCGTAGGCTTAGAAGGACATTCTTCGAAGAGTACATACTTGTCCTCCTCAACAGTCAAGACGATATCCAGATTCCTTTTCCAATCCACATATTTAGGTCCAGTAAGTTTATTTTCCTTTAGTATCACAGCAAGTGGGTTGAAAGTCATTTTTGAAAAACCTAAGAATCACATAGATCAAAACATTAGATTTCAAAAATTTATTGATTCCTCAAACAATAAAATTTTAAAAACAACCAACACCTCAAAACACCGAGAATATCGCATGCCACGATTGTGTGGACATATACGAATTCTACTTTTGTAAGAGGAGGTTTTACCCATTAATTTTATTATCCTGTCAACCTTACTTTTTGACAAATAAAATTAATAGTTGGTTCCTCTTCGGCCCTACAAATAAAAGCAGTGACTCCTATGGGGAGGATACTCCTATTTGCATCTAAGTGTTCACCATTACCCGATACTAAGGCAATTATCTCGGATTATGTACCTTCTAAGGGAAAGTACACACACTCCTAAATAATTTCTTATATCTTTATTTGACCTAGTGATCCACAAAACAAACTCATCCAATGGGGAGGAAGGCACTCAGAGCCGACGCGCAAGTTTGTTTGCATCACATGTCAAATTGGAATGGTGGCCATGAGAATTTAAAAAAATTTCCCTCTCCCACTTAGTAATTTAAAATGAGGAATTTTCCAAGCACACAACATACATATCAAACAAGAATCAATAAATATGAAAAAAATATTTTCCAACTATTATGGCTTATGTTTTCCAATATGCCTCCCGTCGTGTCGCCATCTCGTCCGCTCCCCCCTACGCTATATACAAGTCATCCGGAGGTCCGAGCCGAGAAAAATTATTTTAATTTACATCCATCGATCCTATACTCCACAAAGGAGTGTACATGAAATCTAGATCGAAAGTAAACTAAAATAAAAGAGTATCTAGACAATGCCGTACTTAATTATAAAAATTAAATACTAGCCTTGCCAACCCCGAGGATTCAAATAATATTACAATTACACACATCCAATCACATACTCACAAATATGGCCATAATAGTTGGATCTTATGCCTGCAACCAAAAAGTTAGCCTGCGCACATCCTACTATTATCCAACACACATAATATATGAAAAGCGCATAAAAGTAATCGAATCCTAAACATACAAAATCGAAAACCGTAGCTCTGATACCACTTGTAGGGACTTGCTTCCCGCTTCGGTCGCTCGTGCATGGCGATCCTATCTACGTCCCCGGATTAAAAAAATAATCCTTGACGAAGATGGATTACCCAAACAATCGATCCATCATCGTGCTATTCGATTCGAGTGGTCTCTTGAACAAACTTGTTGTTCAAGCAACCTAACTCTTTTCCTCGATTAGCCACGGAATAGATGATGTACGAATCATCGATTTTTATATTTATCTTCGAGGTTCAAGTAAATTAGCCACATACAATTATATACAAATTGCATAGAACAAGAAAGAAACCAAAACAAGAATTATACCTCTTGTTTACCTCTTGATATTCTATTGTATAACCTATCCTCCTCTTGAACGTTGTGTGGGCAACGATCCTCCAAGATTTGAAGCCTCCTAGATCGCGTTCTTCCCTTCCTTGCTCGCTCCAAACAAAGGGAAGAAAACCAAACTCCCTTCTTCTCCTATCTAGCGCCGACCACCAAGCCAACTTGCTTGATCCTTGCCGTCGGCCAAGGAAAGGAAGAAGGAGAGGATGCCGAAAAAAGGTTGAGAGAAGGGTTCCAAACCCTAACCTTTGCCGCCGGCCAAGGAGAAAGAGAAGAGAGGGTGGCGCCACCGGCAATGAGATGAGAGGAGGTGCCGGCCAATGGAGAAGAAGAGAACAAAGGACCTCTAAACCTCCTTGTGTCGCTGGCCTCTCCAAGCAAACCCTAGGTTGCGGCCCAAGGAGAGAAGCAAAACCCTAGGAACACCCTTGCCGCCCAAGCCTCTCTCGCCAACTCAAAAACCCTAATCTCCAAAAGGATATCTCACGCCCAAGCCTTGAAACCTTATTTATAGATTTCGCTCAAGCCTCCTTTTAATTGTGTTCGTTGGATCTAGGCTTCATGAACGTTTTAATATTAGGCTACAATAGGGACCATGAGGGCCACCCAATGGATCTAGCCCACATAAAATCTAATCCATTAATGATAATCCATTCCACTAGAGGATTTTCATTGATCTACCTCATCAACCCCCATAAATAAATATGGGCTCCATATAATTGTACAAAGGTCTCCCCGTATTTAAAATATCGAATGTCCGTTAATTAATTAATTTACTGACAATTAATTAATCAACATCTAACTTCATGAGTAGTACCACTCAACCTTATCATCATGCCGGACCAAGTCCACCTGCAGGGTTTACATGATAATCCTTATGAGCTCCTCAAAGGGATATCATCATCCTAATACATAGGACATGGTTTCCTCCTATAATCAATGGCACACCATGTAAATAATATTATTTCCTAACTTACCGAGCTTATCAATTTAATAGATAAATCTCGCCCATTGGTAAATCAAAGAAATAAAAACTAATTACATGTGCCCATTATTATATCGAGATTAAGAGAATGTACTCCATAATATCCGAGGTCCGATTCAATTATGTAGTCACCAATAAATTGAATCACCTCTAAGTCGGTCCTGCTCAATACCCACAAAGTGTACTAATGTAATTCTATGGTCAAGACAAACCGATACCAAATTACACTACAACCATACCAATGGTTTGTCCAAAACCATCTCGGTTGTGAGCCTCTATTTATACTCTACAAGGAACTGATAAGATGGTCTTCCGTGTGACACCACACACCAGGTTATCTATAATGTAATGTATCAGACAATATGCATTACCATAAAAATGCAAACAATGATCATGTGATTCTTATTTCAAAAATAAAGATGTTCATAAAAAGAATAGACTTTTCAGTATACATCCCAACAATCTCCCACTTATACTAAAAGACTATGCTATCCTCATACTGTCATACATCTTATTCTTATTCCCTCCACATGCCTATCAAAAGCTCTCGCTGGAAGGGCCTTAGTAAAAGGATCTGCCAGGTTATCCTTTGATGCAATCTTAGCTACAACAACTTCTCCTCGCTTTAGCATCTCTCTTATCAGGTGGTACTTGCGCTCTATGTGTTTACTTGCCTTATGGGCTCGTGATCCTTCAAGTTTGCAACTACACCACTGTTATCAAAATAAATTATGATAGTTCTGGGAAAACTAGGAATCACATCTAATTCCATCAAGAAGTTCTTGAGCCATACAGCTTCTTTGGCTGCCTCAGAGGCCGCCACATACTCAGCTTCCATGGTAGAGTCCGCGACGCATTTCTACTTCACACTCCTCTATACAATGGCTCCACCTCCCAATGTAAACACAAAACCCGAGGTAGACTTACTGTTATCCCTATATGATTGGAAGTCGGAATCTATGTAACCCATAGGGAGTAATTGATCTGTCTGGTATACCAGCATATAATCCCTAGTCCTTTTCAGGTACTTCAATATATACTTTATCGCAGTCCAATGTCCCTATCCTGGATTACTCTGATATCTACTAACCATGCCCACGACAAAGCAAATATCCGACCTCGTACATAACATAGCATACATGAGGCTTCCTACTTCCAAAGCATAAGGAACCGCCTTCATCTCCTCTATCTCCTTTGATGTTCTAGGGCACATCTCTTTAGATAAAGGTACTCCATGCCTAAAAGGTAGAAAACCTTCCTTGGAGTTCTGCATGCTAAAATGAGCCACAATAGTGTCTATGTATGAAGCTTGAGATAAGCACAACATCCTTTTCCTGCGATCCCTTATAACCTTGATCCCAAGGATGTGTCCCACTTCTCCCAAGCCCTTCATATCAAACTGTTTAGACAACCATACCCTTACATCTGATAACACTTTGACAATGTTTCCAATTAACAAAATGTCATCTACGTATAGTACAAGATATACCACTACGTTTCCATCACATCTCTTGTATACACAAGACTCATTCGGACTTTGAATAAATCCAAATGACTGGATTACCTCATCAAAGCGGATGTTCCAAGATCTCGAAGCTTGCTTCAATCCATAAATGGACCGATTATGCTAGCACACAAGATGCTCTTTGCCCTTTGCAATGAATCCCTCTAGTTGCTCCATATAGATATTTTCCTCAAGACTTCCATTAAGGAAAGTTGTCTTGACATCCATCTATCACATCTCATAATCCATATGGGCAGCAATAGATAAGAGAATCCGGATAGACTTCATCATGGCTACTGGCGAAAAGTTCTCATAATCGATACCCTCTTTCTGAGTATACCCTTTCGCAACAATCCTTGCTTTGAAGGTCTCAACCTTCCCATCTATTCCTCTTTTTCTTCTGTAGATCCACTTGCATCCAATGGTTTTTACACCATTGGGTGGTTCTACTAGCTCCCAGACCTGATTTGAATTCATAGATTCTATCTCAAAATTCATCGCACTTTGCCAAGATACCGCATCTTTATATTGGATTACCTCGTCATATGTCCATTGTTCAAGTTCATGTTCGCAAGGGACCAAATCAGAAGATTCTTTGAAGAACATAAATCTATCAAGTTGTCTAACAACCTTCCCACTACAACAAGGTATCACTTGTGTATCCTCTGTGACATGCGATGCAGTCACTTGTGGTATATCCTCTTGTACCGATGGTACTGAAGTAGTGACTTCCCCTCTCAATTCCTCCAGAACAATCTTACTCATGGGCTTGTGGTTCTTCACATAGTCTTTGGCGTTTGTGCTAACGATCACCCTCTGATCTCTAGGACTATAGAACAAACCACCTTTCGTTTCACTAGGATAGCCAACGAACATGTGCACTTCTGTACGAGATTCCAACTAACTAGCATCTGCCTTCAGCACATGTCTTGGACTCCCCTAAATCTGAATATGTCTCAGACTAGGATTTCGCCCAGTCCACAATTCTGTGGGAGTAGAAGGCACTGATTTAGATGGTACCAAGTTCAGAATATACACTGTCGTATCCAGAGCATATGCCCAGAACGAATCTGGAAACTCTGAATAACTCATCATCGATCTAACCATCTCCATAAGAGTCCTATTCATTTGCTCTGCTACACCATTCTACTGGGGTGTGCTAGGTGGAGACAATTGGGATTGAATCCCAGCCTCTGATAAGTAATTCCTAAACTCTCCCAAGAGGTACTCACCACCACTATCAGATCGTAGTGTCTTGATACTTTTACCTTGACGTTTCTCCACATCAACCTTGAATTATTTGAACATGTCAAAACATTCAGACATACAGCGCATCAAGTAAATGTATCCATATCTTGAATATTCATCCATAAAAGAGACAAAATATTCAAAACCACCTCTAACCTAGATAGAGATAGGACCATACAAATCAGAATGAACCAATTCTAACACATCTTTGGCTCTATACCCCTTGGCATTAAAAGGCCTCTTGGTCATTTTATCTTCCAAGCAAGATTCGCAAGTTGGGAAATCTTCCACCACTAAAGAATCCAAAGGTCCATCATCTATCAACCTTTGAATTCTACTCAGGTTAAAATGACCTAACCCTAGATGCCAAAGATATGTTTGGTTCATTTTCGAAGGTTCTTTTCTCTTATTAGATTTAGAAGATGAGTTATTTACTTCTATTTGCATCGTGGGAGATTTTGGTTCAAGTGTATATAAATTTCCTATCAATTCACCAGAACAGATAATCTCCCTATTCCTTTTTATAACAACACTATCATTGAAAGAAATAAAATATCCATCCAAAAATAATTTAGTAAGCGAAATCAAATTCTTTCTAAATAAAGGTACATAAAGGCAATTTTTCAGAACCAAAGTTGTATTCCTATCAAAAGATAAATAAACATCTCCCATTGTAATAGTCGCCAACTTGGTAGCATCACCCAAGTAAATTGCAATCTCCCCCTCAGCTAGTCGTCTGGTTTCATGGAACCCCTGCAAAGTATTGCAGACATGATAAGTGGCTCTCGTATCTACACACCAGGTACTGGAAAATAACACAGCTAAATATATTTCA
Source organism: Wurfbainia villosa (assembly GCA_025175895.1). Classification (NCBI taxonomy): domain Eukaryota; kingdom Viridiplantae; phylum Streptophyta; class Magnoliopsida; order Zingiberales; family Zingiberaceae; genus Wurfbainia; species Wurfbainia villosa. The sequence continues at coordinate 93,748,040 of CM045989.1, forward strand.
ACGACTAGATCAAAAGATTTACCTTTGTTTTGCTTCCGGTTGGGCCAGTCCTTCTTCCAATGTCCAGTCAACTTGCAAGTGAAGCACTTGCCTTTCGGCTTCTTCACTTCTCCCTGAGATCCTCCCGCCACCTTAATTTGCTCCACCTTATTTCTTCTTCTTCTTGCCTTTCGGCCTAGAAGTAGAAACCTTGTGAGCAACCATGGCCTGAGCCTAAGCACTCTGACGAAAAAGTCCCTCTGCTGCCTAGAGTTCTATCAAAAGCTCCGCCAATGAATACAACCTCTTGTTCATGTTGTAATTCAGGCAAAACTGCTCAAAACTCCTAGGTAGATATTGGAGAATGATATCAACCTGGGTTTCCCTATCGATCTCTGCTCCAAGGACTTCCAACTCATTCAAATGAGCCATCATCTTGAGATCATGATCCCTCACAGGTGTTCCCTCAATCATGGTGGTCGTCATCAAGTTCCTCATGGTTTCCTGCCTAGCAGCCCGATTCTGGTGTCCGAAAAGTTCCTTGAGATTGAGCATCATGTCATAAGAAGTAGGCATGACTTGATGCTGATGTTGCAATACATTTGACATAGAAGCCAAAATGAAACACCGTGCCATCTCATCACTCTTTATCCACATCTTATAACTCTCTTTATTCTTTTCCCCAGAATCATCCGTAGGCTTACAAGGACACTCTTCGAAGAGTACATACTTGTACTCCTCAGCAGTCAAGACTATATCTAGATTCATTTTCCAATCCACATAGTTAGGTCGAGTAAGTTTATTTCCATTTAGTATCACAGCAAGTGGTTTGAAAGTCATTTTTGAAAAACCTAAGAATCACATAGATCAAAACATTAGATTTCAAAAATTTATTGATTCCTCAAACAATAAAATTTTAAAATCAACCAACACCTTAAAACACCGAGAATATCATATGCCACGATAGTGTGGACGTATACGAATTCTACATTTGTAAGAGGAGGTTTTACCCATTAATTTTATTATTTTGTCAACTTTACTTTTTGACAAATAAAAATAATAGTTGGTTCCTCTTCGGTCCTACAAATAAATGCAGTGACTCCGATGGGGAGGATACTCCTATTTGCATCTAAGTGTTCACCATTACCCGATACTAAGGCAATTATCTCGGATTATGTGCCTTCCGATGGGGAAGTACACATGCTCCTAAATAATTTCCTATAACCTTATTTGACCTTGTGATCCACAAAACAAACTCATCCGATCGGGAGGAAGGCACTCAGAGCCGACGCGCAAGTTTGTTTGCATCACATGTCAAATTGTAATGGAGGCCATGGGAATTTAAAAAAATTTCCCTCTCCCACTTAGTAATTTAAAATGAGGTATTTTCCTAGCACACAACAAGCATATCAAACAAGAAGCAATAAATATGAAAATAATATTTTCCAACGATTATGGCTTATGTTTTCTAATATACCTCCTGTTGTGTCGCCATCTCATCCGCTCCGCCCTACGCCATGTACAAGTCATCTGGAGATCCGAGCCGAGAAAAATTATTTGAATTTACATCCAACGATCCTATACTCCACAAAGGAGTGTACATGAAATCAAGATTTAAAGTAAACTAAAATAAAAGAGTGGCTAAACAATGTCGTACTTAATTACAAAAATTAAATACTAGTCTCGCCAACCCCGAGGATTCAAATAATATTACAATTACACACATCCAATCACATACACACACATATGGCTAAAATAGTTACATCTTATGCCTACAACCAAAATGTTAGCCTACGCACATACTACTATTATCTGGCACACATAATATATGATAAGTGCATAAAAGTGACCGAATCCTAAACACACAAAACCGAAAATTGTGGCTCTGATACCACTTGTAGGGAATTGCTTCCCACCTCAGTCGCTCGTGCATGGCGATCCTATCTACTTCCCCGGATTAAAAAAATTAATCCTTGACTAAGACGGATTACCCAAGCAATTGATCCATCATCGTGCTATTCGATTCGAGTGGTCTCTTGAACAAACTTGTTGTTCAAGCGACCTAACTCTTTTCCTCGATTAGCCATGGAATGGATGATGTACGGATCGCCGGTTTTTGTGTTTATCTTCGGGGTCCAAGTCATTTAGCCACATACAATTATATACAAATTGCATTGAACAAGAAAGAAACCAAAACAAGAATTATACCTCTTGTTTACCTCTTGATCTTCTATTGTATGACCTATCCTCCTCTTGAACGTTGTGTGGGCAACGATCCTCCAAGAGTTAAAGGCTCCTAGATCGCGTTCTTCCCTTCCTTGCTCGCTTCGAACAAAGGGAAGAAAACCAAACTCCCTTCTTCTCCTATCTAGCGCCGACCACCAAGCCAACTTGCTTGATCCTTGCCACCGGCCAAGGAGAGGAAGAAGGAGAAGACGCCGGCCAAAGGTTGAGAGAAGTGTTCCAAACCCTAACCTTTGTTGTCGGCCAAGGAGAAAGAGAAGAGAGGGTCGCGTCGCCAGCAATGAGATGGGAGGAGGTGCCGGCCAATGGAGAAGAAGAGAACAAAGGACCTCTAAACCTCCTTGTGTCGCCGACCTCTCCAAGTAAACCCTAGGTTGCCACCCAAAGAGAGAAGCAAAACCCTAGGAACCCCCTTGCCGCCCAAGCCTCTCTCGCAAACTCAAAACCCCTAATCTCCAAACAGATATCTCACGCCCAAGCCTTGAAACCTTATTTATAGATTTCGCTCAAGCCTCCTTTTAATTGTGTCCCTTTGGATCTAGGCTTCATGAGGGTTTTAATATTAGGCTACAATAGGGACCATGAGGAGGAGTTGGATCTTACCACCCAATGGATCCGGCCCACATAAAATCCGATCCATTAATGATAATTCATTCCACAAGAGGATTATCATTGATCTACCTCACCAACCCCCATAAATAAATATGGGCTCTATATATTAATTTTACAAATGTCTCCCCGTGTTTAAGATATCTAATGTCCGTTAATTAATTAATTTACTGGAAATTAATTAATCAACATCTAACTCCATGAGTATTACCATTCAACCTTATCATCATGCCGGACCAAGTCCACCTGCAGGGTTTACATGATCATCCTTATGAGCACCTCAAGGGGACATCATCATCCTAATACATAGGACACGGTTTCCTCCTATAATCAATGGAACACCATATAAATAATATTATTTTCCAACTTAAAGAGCCTATCGATTTAATCCATAAATCTTGTCCATTGGTAAATCAAAGAAATAAATACTAAGTACATGTGCCCATTATTATATCGAGATTAAGAGCATGTACACCATAATATCCAAGGACTAATTCTATTATGTATTCGGCAATAAATTGAATCACCTCTAAGTCGGTCCTACTCAATACACACAAATTGTACTAGTGTAATTCTATGGTCAAGACAAACCAATACTAAATTACACTACAACCATACCAATGGTTTGTCCAAAACCATCTCGGCTGTGAGCCTCTACTTATACTCTACAAGGAACTAATAACATGATCTTCCGTGTGACACCACACCATGTTATCTATAATGTAATATATCAGATAATATGCATAACCATAAATATGTAAACAATGATCATGTGGTTCTTATTTCAAAAATAAAGATGTTCATACAAAGAATAAACTTTTCAGTATACATCCCAACAGTCTCCCACTTATACTAAAAGATTATGTTGTCCTCATACTGCCATACATCTGATTCCCATTCCCTCTACATGCCTATCAAAAGCTCTGATATCTACTTGGTATACCAGCATATAATCCCTAGTCCTTCTCAAGTACTTTAATATATGCTTTACCGCAGTCCAATGTCCCTATCCTTGATTACTCTGATATTTGCTAACCTTGCCCACAGCAAAGCAAATATCCGGCCTCGTACATAACATAGCATACATGAGGCTTCCTACTGCCGAAGCATAAGGAACCGCCTTCATCTCTTCTATCTCCTTTGATGTTCTAGGGCACATCTCTTTAGATAAAGGTACTCCATGCCTAAAAGGTAGAAAACCTTTCTTGGAGTTATGCATGCTAAAACGAGCCAAAATAGTGTCTATGTCTGAAGCTTGAGATATGCACAACATCCTTTTCCTACGATCCCTTATAACCTTGATCCCAAGGATATGTCCCACTTCTCCTAAGTCCTTCATATCAAACTGTTTGGACAACCATACCCTTACGTCTGATAACACTTTGACATTGTTGTCAATTAACAAAATGTCATCTACGTATAGTACAAGATATACCACTATGTTTCGGTCACATCACTTGTATACACAAGACTCATCCAGACTTTGAATAAATCCAAAAGATTGGATTACCTCATCAAAGCGGATGTTCCAAGATCTCGAAGCTTGCTTCAATCCATAAATGGACCGATTAAGCTTGCACACAAGATGCTCTTTGTCCTTTGCAATGAATCCCTCTCGTTGCTCTATATAGATGTTTTCCTCAAGACTTCCATTAAGGAAAGTTGTCTTGACATCCATCTGTCACACCACATAATCCATATAAGCAACAATAGATAAGAGAATCCGGATAGACTTAAGCATGGCTACCGGCGAAAAAGGTCTCCTCATAATCGATACCCTCTTTCTGAGTATACCCTTTCGCAACAAACCTTGCTTTGAAGGTCTCAACCTTCCCATCTATTCCTCTCTTTCTTTTGTAGATCCACTTGCATCCAATGTTTTTTACACCATTGGGTGGTTATACTAGCTCCCAGACCTGATTTGAATCCTTAGATTCTATCTCAGAATTCATCGCACTTTGCCAAGATACCGCATCTTTATCTTAGATTGCCTCGTCATATGTCCAAGTATCAGGTTCATGTTCGCCATTGACCAAATCAGAAGATTCTTCCAAGAACATAAATCTATCAGGTTGTCTAACAACCCTCCAACTACGATGAGGTATCACCTATGTATCCTCTTTGACATGTGGTGCAGTCACTTGTGGTATATCCTCTTGTACTGGTGGTACTGTAGTAGTGACTTCCCCTCTCAATTCCTCCAAAACAATCTTACTCATGGGTTTGTGGTTCATCACATAGTCTTCCTCTAAAAATCTAGCGTTCGTGCAAACGATCACCCTCTGATCTCTAGGACTATAGAACAAACCACCTTTCATTTCACTAGGATAGCCTACGAACATGCGCACTTTTGTACAAGGTTCCAACTTACCAGCATCTGTCTTCAGCACATGTGTTGGACTCCCCCAAATCCGAATATGTCTCATACTAGGCTTTCGCCCAGTCCACAATTCTGTGGGAGTAGTAAGCACTGATTTAGATGGTACCAAGTTCAGAATATACACTATCGTATCCAGAGCATACCCCCAGAAAAAATATAGTAACTCAGAATAACTCATCATCGATCTAACCATCTCCATAAGAGTCATATTCCTTCGATCCGCTACACCATTCTACTGGGGTGTACCAGGTGAAGACAATTGGGATTGAATCCTAGCCTCTGATAAGTAATTCCTAAACTCTCCCAAGAGGTACTCACTGCCACGATCAGATCGTAGTGTCTTGATACTTTTACCTTAACGTTTCTCTGCATCAGCCTTAAATTCTTTGAACCTATCAAAGCATTCAAACTTGCGGTGCATCAAGTAAATGTATCCATATCTTGAATAATCATCTATAAAAGAGACAAAATATTCAAAACCACCTCTAGCCTGGATAGACATAGAACCACACAAATCAGAATGAACCAATTCCAACACATCTTTGGCTCTATACCCCTTGGCTTTAAAAGGCCTCTTGGTCATTTTACCTTCCAAGCAAGATTCACAGGTTGGGAAATCTTCCACCACTAATGAATCCATAGGTCCATCAGCTATCAATCTTTGAATTCTACTCAGGTTAATATGACCTAACCTTAGATTCCAAAGATATGTTTGGTTCATTTTCGAAGGTTCTTTTCTCTTATTAGATTTAGAAGATGAGTTATTTACTTTTATTTGCATCGTGGGAGCTTTTGGTTCAAGTGTATATAAATTTTCTATCAATGCACCAGAATAGATAATCTCTCTATTCCTTTTTATAACAACTCTGTCATTGAAAGAAATAGAATATCCATCCAAAAACAATTTAGAAACCGAAATCAAATTCTTTCTAAATACAGGTACATAAAGGAAATTTTTCAGAACCAAAGTTTTATTCCTATCAAAAGATAAAAAAAATATCTCCCACTACAATAGCCGCCACCTTCGTAGCATCGCCTTAGTAAATGGTAATCTCCCCCTCAACAAGTCATCTGGTTTCCTGGAACCCCTGTAAAGTATTGCAGACATGATCAGTGGCTCCCATATCTACACACCATGTGCCAGTAGATAACACCACTAAACATATTTCAATGACTAGCTCAAAAGATATACCTTTGTTCTGCTTCCGATTGGGGCAGTCCTTCTTCCAATGTCCAGTCTACTTACAAGTGAAGAACTTGCCTTTCGGCTTCTTCACTCCTCCCTAAGATCCTCCCGCCACCTTTGCTCCACCTTGTTTCTTCTTCTTCTTGCCTTTTGGCTTAGAAATATAAACCTTCTGAGCAACCATGGCCTGAGCCTGAGCACTCTAACGAAAAAGTCCTCTACCGCCTGGAGTTCTGTCAGAAGCTCCACCAATGAATACAACCTCTTGTTCATATTGTAGTTCAGGCGAAACTGCTCAAAACTCCTAGGTAGAGAATTGAGAATGATATCGACCTGGGGTTTCCCCATCGATCTCATCTCCAAGACTTCCAGCTCATTCAAATGAGCCATCATCTTGAGAACATGATCCCTTACGGGTGTTCCCTCAATCATGATGGTCGTCATCAAGTTCCTAATGGCTTCCTATCTAGCAGCCCGAATCTGGTATCCAAAAAGTTCCTTGAGATTGAGCATCATGTCATAAGCAGTCGGCATGGCTTGATCCTGATGTTGCAATACATTTGACATAGAAGCCAAAATATAACACCGCACCATCTCATCAGTCTTTATCCACATCTTATAACTCTCTTTCTCCTTTTCCCCAGAATCATCCATAGGCTTAGGAGGACATTCTTCGAAGAGTACATACTTGTACTCCTCAACAGTCAAGACTATATCCAGATTCCTTTTCCAATCCACATAGTTAGGTTCAGTAAGTTTATTTTCCTTTAGTATCACAACAAGTGGGTTGAAAGTCATTTTTGAAAAACCTAAGAATCACATAGATCAAAACATTAGATTTCAAAAATTTATTGACTCCTCAAACAATAAAATTTTAAATTCAACCAACACCTCAAAACAACGAGAATATCATATGCCACGATAGTGTAGACCTATGCGAATTCTACATTTGTAAGAGGAGGTTTTACCGATTAATTTTATTATCCTATCAACTTTACTTTTTGACAAATAAAATTAATAGATGGTTCCTCTTCGGCCCTACAAATAAAAGTAGTGACTCCGATGGAAAGGATACTCCTATTTGCATCTAAGTGTTCACCATTACCCGATACTAAGGCAATTATCTCGCATTATGTGCCTTCAGATGGGGAAGTACACACGCTCCTAAATAATTTCCTATAACCTTATTTGACCTAGTGATCCGCAAAATAAACTCATCCGATGGGGAGGAAGGCAGTCAGAGCCGACGCGCATGTTTGTTTGCATCACATGTCAAATTGTAATGGAGGCCATGGGAATTTAAAAAAGTTTCCCTCTCCCACTTAGTAATTTAGATTGAGGAATTTTCCAAGCACACAACATGCATATCAAGCAAGAAGCAATAAATATGAAAATAATATTTTCCAACTATTATGGCTTATGTTTTCCAATATGCCTCACGTCATGTCGTCATCTCATCTGCTCCTCCCTACGCCATGTACAAGTCATCTAGAGATCCGAGCCGAGAAAATTTATTTTAATTTACATCCATCGATCCTATACTCCACATAGGAGTGTACATGAAATCTAGATCCAAAGTAAACTAAAATAAAAGAGTGGCTAAACAATGCCGTACTTAATTACAAAATTTAAATACAAGCCTCGCCAACTCCGAGGATTCAAATAATATTACAATTACACACATCCAATCAGATACACACACATATGGCCATAATAGTTGGATCTTAAGCCTACAACCAAAAAGTTAGCCTACGCACATCCAACTATTATCAGGCAAACATAATATATGATAAGTGCATAAAAGTAACCGAATCCTAAACACACAAAACCGAAAACCGTGTCTCTGATACCACTTGTAGGGAATTGCTTCCTTCTTCGGTCGCTCGTGCACGGCGATCCTATCTACTTCCCCAGATTAAAAATTAATCCTTGACGAAGACGGATTACCCAAGCAACCGATCCATCATCGTGCTATTCGATTCGAGTGGTCTCTTGAACAAACTTGTTGTTCAAGAAACCTAACTCTTTTCCTCGATTAGTCGCAGAATAGATGATGTACGGATTGTCGGTTTTTGTGTTTATCTTCGGGTTCAAGTAAATTAGCCACATACGATTATATACAAATTGCATTGAACAAGATAGAAACCAAAACAAGAATTATAACTCTTGTTTACCTCTTGATCTTCTATTGTATGACCTATCCTCCTCTTGAATGTTGTGTGGGTAACGATCCTCCAAGAGTTGAAGCCTCCTAGATCGCGTTCTTCCCTTCCTTGCTCGCTCCAAACAAAGGGAAGAAAACCAAACTCCCTTCTTCTCCTATCTAGCACCGACCACCAAGACAACTTGCTTGATCCTTGCCGCCGACCAAGGAGAGGAAGAAGGAGAAGACGCCAGCCAAAGTTTGAGAGAAGGGTTCCAAACCCTAACCTTTGTCGTCGGCCAAGGAGAAAGTGAAGAGAGGCTGGCTCCGCCGGCAATGAGATGGGAGGAGGTGCCGGCCAATGGAGAAGAAGAGAACAAAGGACCTCTAAACCTCCTTTTGTCGCCAGGATCTCCAAGCAAACCCTAGGTCGCCGCCCAAGGAGAGAAGCAAAACCCTAGGAACACCCTTGCCACCCAAGCCTCTCACGCCAACTCAAAAACCCTAATCTCCAAAAGGATATCTCACGCCCAAGCCTTGAAACCTTATTTATAGATTTCGTTCAAGCCTCCTTTTAATCGTGTCCGTTGGATCTAGGCTTCATGAGGGTTTTAATATTAGTCTACAATAGGGACCATGAGGAGGAGTTGGATCTTGGCCACCCAATGGATCCGACCCACATAAAATCTGATCCATTAACGATAATCCATTTCACTAGAGGATTATCATTGATCTACCTCACCAACCCCTATAAATAAATATGGGCTCCATATATTAATTATACAAATGTCTCCCCGTGTTTAAAATATCGAATGTTCGTTAATTAATTAATTTACTGATAATTAATTAATCAACATCTAACTCCATGAGCAGTACCACTCAACATTATCATCATGTCGGACGAAGTCCACCTACAGGGTTTACATTATGATCTTTATGAGCTCCTCAAGGGGACATCATCATCCTAATACATAGGACACGGTTTCCTCCTATAATCAACGACACACCATGTAAATAATATTATTTCCCAACTTACCGAGACTATCGATTTAATCCATAAATCTCGCCCATTGGTAAATCAAAGAAATAAATACTAAGTACACGTGCCCGGTATTATATCGCGATTAAGAGCATGTACACCATAATATCCGAGGTTTGATTCAATTATGTAGTCAGCAATAAATTGAATCACCTCTAAGTCGGTCATGCTCAATACACACAAATTGTACTAGTGTAATTCTATGGACAATACAAATCAATACCAAATTACACTACAACCATACCAATGGTTTGTCCAAAACCATCTTGGTTGTCGGCCTCTACTTATACTCTACAAGGAACTGATAACATGATCTTTCGTGTGACACCACACACTATGTTATCTACAATGTAATGTATCAAACAATATGCATAACCATAAATATGCAAACAATGATCATGTAATTCTTATTTCAAAAATAAAGATATTCATAAAAAGAATAGACTTTTTAGTATACATCCCAACAAAAATAAGATCCCTCTAGAGATCCATGCGAAAATCATACTCATTTGATCGATTCTATCATATAAGAATCGTAGTTACCTTCGATGCGTGCCCTTCATAGTCCCGTCAGCAACACTTGCGTTCAAGGTGTCCGGATCTCAGTGTGGTCAATATTTTCGCACCTCCATGGTATCCACACGAACAGTGAGATGAAGAGGAACCAAGCTATGGTGCTAGCCACAAGGTTGGTTCGACCAAGAAGGTAGAAGAAGAAGAAGAAGAAGATCACAATCAAGCCCACCATCAACACCCACGAATTTCCTCTTTTATATTCAACCATTGAATATGAAAAGTTTGTGACTCTTGGTTTCCATGGAATTAATAACTCATTAATTCCATCTTAATTATCATGCAACCCCTCTTAATGGTGAGTCTCACTCAATCTAAATCTGACTTGAGTCTAACTCGAGTCAAATTCATTGGGTATATGTTGAGTCCTACTCAATTCGAATTTGACTTGAGTCTAACTCGAGTCAGATTCATTGGGTATACCTTGAGTTCTACTCAATCTGAATTTGACTTGAGTCTAACTCAAGTCAGATTCATTGGGTATACCTTGAGTCCCACTCATTGAGTCTAATCTACATTAGACTCAACCCGATAGCCCAATGGCTCATCACATGAGTCATCTCCAACTCACATGTCCTAAGTGTGTGACCCAATAGGTTCTCGTAACGTTGGCAATGTTTCTAAAACCCTTTTAGAGACATAAGCAATGAGCGGCATCTAGCAATACATCATTGCTTACCCAAGTGACGAGAATGTCGAGATCCGACATAACCTTTCCGTGACTACTATCGTGTATGACTCGGTCCTTCTATCCTTGATATCTTGATTGATCAATGAGGCATAGATTGTGTCATCCTCTTATCAATCAAGAGTTTCTTGATCTCCAAGTAGACTACTCAACCAAATAAGCTCAATATCTCATATTGACTTATTCGAGCATGACCATGCATTTTAGCAGTCCTACTCTATCAAGGGGCCCATAGATATCACTTACGATATATGGAAGGGATAGATCCCATCTACATCACTCACATCCCTCCGCATAACTTATTGCATACCCAGTGATCACCTTTATAGTCACCCTATTATGGGTGACATTTGACGAAGCTAAAGTATACAACTCATTATGTAGGGAACCGTAGTGACTTCAGGTCTAAGGATTATTCATACTAATAATCACATGAGAATGTTTATGACACTCATATAACTATCCATGAAACATTCTCATGGCGGGTCAATTCAGTACATAATTTTTAATATATACCCATGTGTCAACTTGATATCACATATCCATGACTTGTGAGATTAAGTCATAAATTAACCTACATGCTAGTCTCTATGCATTAATATTGTCCTTGCATATTAATACTCGACTAGAAATAGTTAATAGTGTTGTAAACCTGAACCTACTATTCAAGAACACTATTATATTATTCGTATAGCACATATAAGAAATAATATAATAAGAAAACCTTTCCTGTTTTTAATGAAATATGATACATATGATCCCTAATCATTCATCTCATGATTGGTACTAAGGGCTGACACTAACAATGTTCCGACAGCGTATCCGCATCGTAGAGTAGTGGCGTTGTGGGATCACTTTGTAAGCACTTAGATGACCTAAAGGGGTCAAACCCCCCTTTTTTACAGCCTTGGAAGCTCCCCCAACGTTTAGTTCCAGCTCATGGTCAAAGAACCTCATCTCCCCAAGATAAGTGGAGCTTATCTTGACTCTCCTCGAGGCTGGAAATTTGAATGGCAGTCGACTGCTGCCCTTATCAGTTCAACTGATGACCAACAGTCAACTGGTGGCTAGGGTTCTCGACTGCACTAAAGAGTTAGCTCAAAATAAAAACAATATAAGTGAATTCGACAGCCACTTACCGTCTGATCTCGACTTAGACCTTTCACGGGAAGTCTTAGTCGGATCGCCACCTAAGGATGTCCTCGTACAAAGGACCCGACCTTACATTCACTCACACACGAGCTTACCTTAGGTCCTTTGTGACTTGTAGCTTTGCTTCTGGTCTCCACCTGCGTTCTTCGGCTCCCTCCGAAGTTCTCTCGGTGTCGCCCGACCACCACGGTTTTCTGACTCGGGATTCTTCGGGTGTCACCGACCTTCAGCTCAGCTTAACTATTCCTTCACACTTGGTTCAGCTCGTTAGACAATAATATGACCTTAACTTTGTGTCTTTGCCATAATCAAAACTCAAGTTCGATTATCTAGTGCCTACTGCACCAACACATTTAGCCCATAGACTATGGTTCAATATAAGGTTTTAAAATCATTTCAAAACTAACCTTGGTGAAGTCTATCTTTTGATAGTTATCACCATTGATGAAGTTGATATAAAGTAGGCTTAAACATTGAAGGTTTCAATGGTTTTCAACTTTGTATCAATCTCTCAATTTAATGGGTATTTTTATATAAAATTATTTTTCACCCATTGTATTTATCATAAGTAATATGTTCATGAAGTTTCATGATTTTTGAATTTTCTAGAATAACTTATGTATTTCTAAATTTCGCTGAAATTTAATTGATTTTAGAATACAAAAATCAATTGACTCAATCACTCAATTTAATGGGTATTGTTATATAAAATTATTGTTCACCCATTGTATTTAGCATAAATAATATGTTCCTGAAGTTTCATGATTTTTTGAATTTTTTAGAATTACTTATTCATTTCTGAATTTCACTGAAATTCAAGTCCAGTCGACTGATGTCTGATTTCATTCAATTGGTGTGTCTGATATTGGCTGAATAAGGGTTGTTTATCCATGTATCAGCTATGTTATGGTACTCTAACATCTCCTGCCCATAGGATATGCTTTGGAAGCATGGGCAGGATGAAATATCATTGAAAATGATTAAGAGAGGTGTTTAGGGTGGAATTTCGAATTCCAAGGGAGGTTAAAGTTTAAGTTTAAACTTTTACCCTTGTTTTCGATGGTTTAAGTTTCCTATAGGCTTAGGAACTCTCCAAGGACATTATTGGTGCAATGGTCAAGGGGGAGTAAGACTTTAGGGGGAGTGATGTGAGCAAAATATTTAAGGTTTTAGGAGTAATTTTCGCTCACATCCCGTTGCATTTTATATTTGATTCTTGCATATTTCACTTTATTTTGCATTCATTTCCTATTTTCTGGTTCGAAGATCTTCTCTTTGTACTCTTGTGTGTAGGATAATATTCTATGGGAAAAATGGCACACTTTTGGAGTGAAAAGAAGGCATTTGGCAGCTAGAATAGAAGGACACACACCCTGGCCCTGTGAATCCACACAGCTCACACCCCAGCGCCACACACAGCCTGGCCGTGTGAATCCACACAATCATGTGGCGTTGGGCGATTTTGATATGATTCAGTTATTTTTCAGGTTTTAGGGAGATTCGCCTAATGTCTATATAAAGGAAGCTACGCCCAAACCTTAGGGGGGAGGCACGATGGTCAGGACAACACTCTGATGCCCTAAATACTTCAGGAACTCGCAACGAGGAGGAAGAAGGTTGCTCAAGGATCAAGTTCTGCACATCAACGCCGGAGAGTAGAGCCAAAGTGCATTGTAATTCACGTTCTTTGTGCAATTTACATTGTTTTTATGAATTCTAATATGCTTTGTGTTTCTCTTCTCGTATTTATGGAGTAGATTCTTCTATTCAAGGATTAGGGAGTAGTTTGTGTGCATAGAACATGTTATTTCAAATATATTTCTATTCATGAAAGCATATTTGCAATTGGTGATTGTTTAGATCGATAGTTATTTGTTTTGATCTTCTATTTACTGTGTGTAGCCGATATAAGGGGTGACAGCCCTCGTATCAAAGATTTAGGAGAATTAAGGAGGAACCTAAGGGTTGGCCTCATCTTCGATAATCGTAGATAGAAGGGTGTGATAGAGTCGGAAATGGGACACATTTTGACTTGTCATAGGGATTGAATCAGCATCCTCGTACCGCCTATCCCGTCCTAAAGCCAGGGGTCGACCTGGTATGGCAGAGGTAGTTCCCGATAGATGCAAAGGCTCATTGGGGAAGTGTATGATATCCCTTCCACAAGACCATAGTTAGACATCTAGATAATTCCCAATTGATAGGGTGTTCTGCGACATACAACCGAAATCAAAATCATAGAATTCCCTCAAAAGACTCGTAGCAACCTTTCTCTTCCTCTGTGTGACACCGTACTAGAGTTAAGACCGCCGACAACCCTCATCATCACAACCATTAGAATGGAACTCCAAACAATAACGTCCACTAAACTAATCGATACTCAAATCTTAGTCCCTATGGGATCGATAATCTTTTTATTACTTGACGACATCCGTGCACTTGTGGGCGTTGAGCGCGAGTGTGCGCTTCGAGTCCTCGATGGTTCCCGTCGCGAGATTTGAGGTCGCGTTCGCGTGCATCAGGGAGGTTATCCATCAAGGGATGATGGATGAGTATTCCTCAGAGGGGGAGAGATGACAGGTTTGGAGACCCTCATTGTTCTCACCAAAGGGGAACAATTGGAGAAGTGAGGATTGTCTCTCATTTAGTGATATGAGACTTATCACTATGAAGAGTGAAGGCATCCTAGATGTTTTTGGACCAAGGGAGAGAATGTAATATCTCATAGGATATGAGACATGGATACCCTTGGCAGTCTTTTTGATATATGCTAAAGGGGGAGAAGTGAGGTTTAAGTTAGGTAAACCTTCACTATACTTTGGCATTGGAAAAGTTAAGTTTGGGCTTATTCGTTAGCCTAACTTAAAGGTGTCTTCAAACATCAAAAAGAGGGAAATTATTGGTGCAATCAGCCCAAGTCACGATTGACCAAACTCGAGTAGTATTTTGATATTTGATAATGGTTTGACCATTGTTTGACAATGGATTGGTCATATGGTTGACATGGGCTTGACCTTATGAGAAGATAGCTTTATGGGGAGATTGTTGAAGCAATCGGTCTCAAGCCAAGGTTGACCTAGCTCGAGTAGGACTCGAGAGAAGTCCAAGTTTGGATACTTCACATGGAAAGTCCAAGTCTTGGGTACTTAGCATGAAAAGTCCAAGCATGGGTCTTGGCAATGGTAAAGTCCAAGTCATGGGCACTTGCTAATGGTAAAGTTCAAGTCATGGGCACTTGGCATGTGAAAGTCCAAGTCATGGGTACTTGGCAATGGTAAAGTTCAAAGGTATAGTCTTGGCGGCATAAGTCCAAGTGTGTTGTCATGGCAGTGTAAATTCCAAGTGAAATTTTGCAATTGGAAAGTCCAACATGGAGTTTACAAGGAAAGTCCAAGGATTGTCTTGGCAATTGAAAAGTCCAAGTCATGGGTACTTGGCAAAGGGAAAGTCTAAGGGTAGGTTTGGCGGCGTAAAGTCCAAGCATGGGTCTTGGCAGAGTAAGTCCAAATGGATATTGGCAATGTGAAAAGTCCAAGGGTGAGGTTTTGGCGACGTAAAGTACAAGCATGGGTCTTGGTGGCATAAGTCCAAATGAGCCATGGAAAAGGACCCGATTAGCATGACAATAGCCGATGGAAACACCTGAAGGCTAGAAAAGTGTTGGAATGTATACTGAAAGCCTAGCTCTTTTTGTATGAACATTTTAATTTTGAAATAAGAATCACATGATCATTGTTTGCACTTTATATATTTATTATATGTGTGCATATTGTCTAATATTTTACATTGTAGATAATATGGTACTTGGTGTGGCACAGAAGATCATGTTATCAGTAACTTGTAGAATATAAGTAGAGGCTCACAACCAAGATGGTTTTGGACAAACCATTGGCATGGTTGTAGTGTAGCTTGGTATTGTTTTGTCTTGAACATAGAGTTACACTAGTACACTTATGTGTATTGAGCAAGACCGACATAGAGGTGATTCAATTTATTGCTGACTACATAATTGAATCGGACCTTGGATATTATGTTGTACATGCTCTTAATCCCGATATAATAACGGGCACATGTACTTAGTATTTATTTCTTTGATTTACCAAAGGGTGAGATTTAAATGGATTAAATCAATATGCCCGGTAAGTTGGGAAATGATATTATTTACATGGTGTGTCGTTGATTATAAGAGGAAACCATGTCCTATATATTAGGTTGATGATGTCCCCTTGAGGATCTCATAAGGTTCATCATGTAAACCCAGCTGGTTGACTTAGTCAACATGATGATAAGGTTGAGTGGTACTACTCGAGGAGTTAGATGTTAATTAATTGATGGTCAGTAAATCAATTAATTGACGGACATTCGATATCTTAAACATGGGGAGATGGATGTACAAATAATATATGGAGCCCATATTGATTTATGGGGGTTGGTAAGGTAGTTCAATGATGATCCTCTAGTGGAATGGAACATCATTGTTGGATCAAGTTTGTGTGGTTCCGATCCATCGGGTGGCCAAGATCCAACTCCTCCTCATGGTCCCTATCGTAGCCTAATATAATCCTCGTGAAGTCTAGATCCAAGGATTTAAAACAAAACTCTAGAACCAACGGTTGGGATTAAATCCCTAGATCCGATGGTTGGGATGAAACCCTAGAATCGACGGTTGGGATTAAATCCCTAGAATCGACGGTTGGGATTAAATCCCTAGGTCCGACGGTTGGGATGAAATCCTAGATCCGACGGTTGGGATGAAACCCTAGATCCGATGGTTGGGATAAAACCCTAGATCCGACGGTGGTGATTAAATCCCTAGATCCGACGGTGGAGATTAAAGGAGGCTTAAGCCCAATTCTATAAATAGAGGGCTTAGGTTGGGCGGCAAGGATGGTTCATTTTAGATTAGGGTTTTGCCTCTCAAGTGTTTTAGGCGGATAGGGTTTTGGTGTGGTTTGGGCGGCAACAAGGAAGGTGATTGGGGTTTCTTCCTTTTCTCCTTGGTGGCCGGCGCTCACTCCTTCCTTCTCCTAGCTTTGGTCGGCCCTCTTCCTCCTCCTTTGCTCCTTGGTGGCCGGCGGTTCTCCATCTTCTTGGTGGCCGGTGCTTCTCCAACCTCTAGGTGGTCGGCGGCAACATTGTCACAAGTGGCCGGCGCTCATCCATTCATTCCTTGGCCGGCGGTTACATCGAGCTCCTTTGCTTGGTGGCTGGTTCTAGAAAGGAGAAGTTTTGTTTGGTTTTCTCTTTGTTCGCAGCAAACAAGGAAGGGAAGAACGCGATCTAGAAGGCTTCTACTCGTGGAGGATCTTCGCCCACACGTCGTCCACGAGGAGGATAGGACATACGGTAGAAGATCATGAGGTATAAAAGTTTTACAACTTTATTTTCTGATCTTAGCATGTTCTTTTATGTGTTGATTATACAAGTGTGCATTTGTATATATTTTGTATAATCATGGACCCCGAAGACAAACACAAAAACCGGTGATCCATCCGTCGTCTCTTCCACGGCTAACCAACTAGAAGAGTTGTGTTGCTTGCACAACTAGTTTGTTCAAGCGATCACTCAAGTTGTTAGCACGACGACGAATTGGTTGTGCTAAGGAAACTCATCCCATCCGGATTAGTTCTTTCATTAGTGAAAATTTTAATCCAGGGACATGGGAGCCAATGAGCCTCCGTAGCAACTACCTTCAAGTGGTATCAGAGCCACGGTTTCTGGTTTTGTGTGTTTTGGATTCGGTTACTTTCATGCACATATCATATATTGAGTATGCCGGATAATAGTAGGATGTGCGTAGGCTAACTTTTTAGTTGCAGGCATAAGATCCAACTATTATGGCTATTTGGTTGTATGTGATTGTTTTGTGTGTGATTGTATGTATATTATTTGAATCCTCGGGGTTGACGAGGCTAGATTAGTATTTAATTTTTGTAATTAAATACGGCATTGTTTAGCCGCTCATTTTAGTTTACTTTCGATCTAGATTATTTGTACACTCCTTCGTGGAGTATAGGATCGATGGATGTAAATTAAAATGATATATCTCGACTCGGATCTCTTTGGTGACTTGCGCATGGGAAAAGATGGAGCGGACGAGGTGGCGACATGACGGGATGCGTATTGGAGAACAATGCCATAATAGTTGGACAAAATTCTATTTTTTTTTCATATTTATTGCTTATTTGTTTTATATGCATGTTGTGTATGCTTTAAAATTCTTCATTTTCAATTTACTAAGTGGGAGAGGGATATTTTAATTAATTCTCGCGGCCTCCATTACAATTTGATGTTTGATGCAACAAACTTGTGTGTCGGCTCTGAGTGCCTTCCTCCCTGCGGACGGGTTTGTTTGCGGATCACTAGGTCAAATAATGGTTATAGGAAATTATCTAGGAGCATGTGTACTTCCACAGCGGTAAGGCATATAATCCGAAATAATTCCCTTAGTATCGTGTAATGGTGCACACTTAGATGCAAATAAAAGTATCCTCCCCATCGGAGTCACTGCTTTTATTTGTAGGGCCAAAGAGGAACCAACTATTAATTTTATTTGTCAAAAATTAAGGTTGACAAGATAATAAAATTAATGGGTAAAACCTCCTCTTACAAATGTAGAATTCGTATACGTCCACACAACGTGGCATGCGACATTCTCGGTGATTTGAGGTGTTGGTTGATTTCGGAATTTTATTGTTTTGAGGAATCAATAATATTTGAAATCTAATGTTTTGATCATTGTGATTCTTAGATTTTTCAAATGGCTTTCAACCCACTTGCTGTCATATTAAAAGAAAATAAACTTACTGGAACAAACTACATTGATTGGAAAAGAAATCTGGATATTGTCTTAACTGCGGAGGAGTACAAATTTGTACTCTTCGAGGTCTGTCCTCCTAAACCCACCGATGACTCTGATGAAAAGGTGAAAGAAAGTTATAAGAAATGGATCAAGGCAGATGAGATGGTGTTGTGTTACATTTTGGCATCTATGTCAAATGTACTGCAACATCAGCATCAGGCCATGGCCACATCTTATGACATGATGTTCAATCTCAAGGAACTTTTCGGACATCAGAGTAGGGCGGCTAGACAGGAGGCGATGAGAAACTTGATGACGACCACCATGATCGAGGGAACACCCGTTGGGGATCATGTTCTCAAGATGATGGCTCATCTTAATGAGATGGAAGTCCTCGGAGCTGAGATCGATGGGGAAACCCAGGTCGATATCATTCTCAAGTCTCTGCCTAGGAGTTTTGAGCAGTTCCGCCTCAACTACAACATGAACAAGAGGTTGTATTCATTGGCGGAGCTTCTGACAGAACTTCAGGCGGCGGAGGGGCTTTTTCATCAAAACACTCAAGCCATGGTCGCTCAGAAGGTTTCTTCCTCTAAACCGAAAGGTAAGAAGAAGAAGAAGCAAGGTGGAGCGAAGAAAGTGGCAGTGGGACCTCAGGCAGGAGTGAAGAAGCCGAAAGGCAAGTGCTTCACTTGCAAGCAGACTGGACATTGGAAGGCGGACTGTCCTCGCCGAAAGAACAAAGGTATATCTTCTTGTTTAGTTGTTGAAACATGTTTAGCGGTGTTATCTACTAGTGCCTGGTGTGTAGATACAGGAGCCACTGATCATGTCTGCAATACTTTGAAGGGGTTCCAGGAAACCCGACGACTAGCTGAGGGAGAGATTACCGTCTTCATGGGCAATGATTCAAAGGTGGCGGCTATTGCAGTGGGAGACGTTTATTTATCTTTTGATAGGAATAAAGTTTTGGTTTTGAGAAATTGTCTTTATGTACCTACTTTTAGAAAGAATTTAATTTCAGTTTCTAAATTATTTATGGATGGATATTCTGTTTCATTTAATGACAATGTAGTTATAAAAAGGAATAGGGAGATTATCTGTTCTGGTACATTGGTTGGCAATTTATATACTCTTGAACCGAAAACTCCCACGATGCATATAGAAGTCAATAACTCATCTTCTAAGTCTAATAAGAGAAAAGAACCTTCGCAAATGAACCAAACATATCTTTGGCATCTAAGGCTTGGTCATATTAACCTATGCAGAATTCAAAGGTTGATAGCTGATGGACCTTTGGGTTCATTAGTGGTGGAGGATCTCCCAACCTGCGAATCTTGCTTGGAAGGTAAAATGACCAAGAGGCCTTTCAAGGCCAAGGGGTATAGAGCCAAAGATGTGTTAGAATTGGTTCATTCTGATTTTTGCGGTCCTATGTCTATCCAGGCAAGAGGTGGTTTTGAATATTTCGTCTCTTTTATAGACGATTATTCAAGATATGGATACATTTACTTGATGCGCCGCAAGTCTGAATGCTTTGACAGGTTCAAAGAATTCAAGGCTGATGTGGAGAACCGTCAAGGTAAGAGTATCAAGACCCTACGATCTGATCGTGGTGGTGAGAACCTCTTGGGAGAGTTTAGGAATTACTTATCAGAGGCTGAGATTCAATCCCAATTGTCTGCACCTGGCACACCCTAACAGAATGGTGTAGCAGAGCGAAAGAATAGGACTCTTATGGAGATGGTCAGATCGATGATGAGTTATTCTGAGTTACCTGTTTCGTTCTGGGGGTATGCGCTGGATACGACAATGTATACTCTTAACTTGGTTCCATCTAAATCAGTACCTTCTACCCCTGTAGAATTGTGGACTGGGCGAAAGCATAGTCTGAGATATATTCGGATATGGGGGAGTCCAGCACATGTGCTGAAGGCTGATACTGGTAAGTTGGAACCTCGTACAGAAGTGTGCATGTTTGTTGGCTACCCTAAGGGAACGAAAGGTGGTTTGTTTTATAATCCTATAGATCAGAGGGTGATCGTTAGCACGAACGCCAGATTTCTAGAGGAGGATTATGTAATGAACCACAAGCCCAAGAGTAGGATTGTTCTTGAGGAGTTGACAGGGGAAGTCCCGACTTCAGTACCACCAATACAAGAGGAGATACCACAAGTCACTACACCACGTGTCACAGAGCATACACAGGAGGCACCTCGTCGTAGTGGGAGGGTTGTTAGACAACCCGAGAGATTCATGTTTTTGGAGAGTCTTCGGACTTAGTCCCTGGTGAACATGAACCTGATCCCTGGACATATGATGAGGCACTCCAAGATAGAGATGCGGTATCTTGGAAAAGAGCGATGAATTCAGAGATAGAATCTATGGATTCTAATCAGGTCTGGGAGCTAGTAGAGCCACCCGATGGTGTAAAAGTCATTGGATGCAAGTGGATCTACAAGAGAAAGAGAGGGGTAGACGGGAAGGTTGAGACCTTCAAAGCTAGGCTTGTTGCGAAAGGGTATACTAAAAAAGAGGGCATCGATTATGAGGAGACCTTTTCGTCGGTAGCTATGCTTAAGTCTATCCGGATTCTCTTATCTATAGCTGCTCATATGGATTATGAGATTTGGCATATGGATGTCAAGACAGCTTTCCTTAACGGAAGTCTTGAGGAGAACATCTATATGCGGCCACCAAAGGGATTCATTGCTAAAGGCAAAGAGCATCTTGTATGTAAGCTTAATCGGTCCATTTATGGATTGAAGCAAGCTTCTAGATCTTGGAACATCCACTTTGATGAGGTAATCCAGTCATATGGATTTATTCAAAGTCCGGATGAGCCTTGTGTATACAAGAGATGTGACGGAAACGTAGTGGTTTTTCTTGTACTATACGTAGATGACATTTTGTTAGTTGGCAACAATATCAAAGTGTTATCAGACGTAAGGGTATGGTTGTCCAAACAGTTTGACATGAAGGACTTGGGAGAAGTGGGACACATCCTTGGGATCAAAGTTATAAGGGATCGCAAGAAAAGGATGTTGTGCTTATCTCAAGCTTCATACATAGACACGGTCCTAGCTCGTTTTAGCATGCAAACTCCAAGAAAGGTTTTCTACCTTTTAGGCATGGAGTTCCTTTATCTAAAGAGATGTGTCCCAAAACATCAAAGGAGATAGAGGACATGAAGGTGGTTCCTTATGCTTCAGCAGTTGGAAGCCTTATGTATGCTATGCTATGTACGAGACCACATATCAGCTTTGTTGTGGGCATGGTTAGCAGATATCAGAGTAATCCTAGACAGGGACATTGGACTGCGATAAAGCATATATTGAAGTACCTGAGAAGGACTAGGGATTATATGCTGGTTTACCGGGTAGATCAATTAGTCCCTGTGGGTTACACAGATTCGGATTTCCAATCAGATAGGGACAAGAGTAAGTCTACCTCGGGGTTTATGTTTACTTTTGGAGGTGGAGCCATAGTATGGAGGAGTGTCAAGCAGAAATGCGTGGCGGACACCACCATGGAAGCTGAGTATGTGGCAGCCTCTGAGGCAGCCAAGGAAGCTGTATGGCTCAGGAACTTCTTGATGGACTTGGATGTGATTCCTGGTTTGCCCAGAACTATCACAATTTATTGTGATAACAGTGGTGCAGTTGCAAACTCGAAGGAACCATGAGCCCATAAGGCGAGTAAACACATAGAGCGCAAGTAGCACCTGATACGAGAGATCGTAAAGCGAGGAGAAGTAGCTATCACTAAGATTGCATCAGAGGATAACCTAGCGGATCCATTCACTAAGGCCCTTCCAGCGAAAGCGTTTTATAGGAATGTGGAGGACATGGGGATCAGATGTATGGCAGTGTGATGACAGCATAGTCTTTTAGTATAAGTGGGAGATTGTTGGAATGTATACTGAAAGCCTAGCTCTTTTTGTATGAACATTTTTATTTTGAAATAAGAATCACATGATCATTGTTTGCACTTTATATATTTATTATATGTGTGCATATTGTCTAATATTTTACATTGTAGATAACATGTTGCTTGGTGTGGCACAGAAGATCATGTTATCAGTATCTTGTAGAATATAAGTAGAGGCTCACAACCAAGATGGTTTTGGACAAACCATTGGCATGGTTGTAGTGTAGCTTGGTATTGTTTTGTCTTGAACATAGAGTTACACTAGTACATTTACGTGTATTGAGCAGGACCGACATAGAGGTGATTCAATTTATTGCTGACTATATAATTGAATCAGACCTCGGATATTATGTTGTACATGCTCTTAATCCCGATATAATAATGGGCACATGTACTTAGTATTTATTTCTTTGATTTACCAAAGGGTGAGATTTAAATGGATTAAATCAATATGCCCGGTAAGTTGGGAAATGATATTATTTACATGGTGTGCCATTGATTATAGGAGGAAACCGTGTCCTATATATTAGGTTGATGATGTCCCCTTGAGGAGCTCATAAGGTTCATCATGTAAACCCAGCTGGTTGACTTAATCAACATGATGATAAGGTTGAGTGGTACTACTCGAGGAGTTAGATGTTAATTAATTCATGGTCAGTAAATCAATTAATTGACGCACATTCGATATCTTAAACACGGGGAGATGGATGTACAAATAATATATGGAGCCCATATTGATTTATGGGGGCTGGTGAGGTAGTTCAATGATGATCCTCTAGTGGAATGGAACATCATTGATGGATCAAGTTTGTGTGGTTCCGATCCATCGGGTGGCCAAGATCCAACTCCTCCTCATGGTCCCTATCGTAGCCTAATATAATCCTCATGAAGTCTAGATCCAAGGATTTAAAACAAAATTCTAACGGTTGAGATTAAATCCCTAGATCCGATGGTTGAGATAAAACCCTAGAATCGATGGTTGGGATTAAATCCCTAGAATCGATGGTTGGGATTAAATCCCTAGATCCGACGGTTGGGATGAAATCCTAGATCTGATGGTTGGGATGAAACCTTAGATCCAACGGTTGGGATAAAACCCTAGATCCGACGATGGAGATTAAATCCCTAGATCCGACGGTGGAGATTAAAGGAGGCTTAAGCCCAATTCTATAAATAGAGGGCTTAGGTTGGGCGGCAAGGATGGTTCATTTTGGATTAGGGTTTTTCCTCTCAAGTGTTTTAGGCGGCTAGGGTTTTGGTGTGGTTTGGGCGGCAACAAGGAAGGTGATTGGGGTTTCTTCATTTTCTCCTTGGTGGCCGGCGCTCACTCCTTCCTTCTCCTAGCTTTGGTCGGCCCTCTTCCTCTTCCTTTGCTCCTTGGTGGCCGGCGGTTCTCCATCTTCTTGGTGGCCGGCGCTTCTCCAACCTCTAGGTGGCCGGCGGCAACATTGTCACAAGTCGCCGGCGCTCATCCATTCATTCCTTGGCCGGCGGTTACATCGAGCTCCTTTGCTTGGTGGCCGGTTCTAGAAAGGATAAGTTTTGTTTGGTTCTTCTCTTTGTTCGCAGCGAACAAGGAAGGGAAGAACGCGATCTAGAAGGCTTCTACTCGTGGAGGATCTTCGCCCACACGTCGTCCACGAGGAGGATAGGACATAGGGTAGAAGATCGTGAGGTATAAAAGTTTTACAACTTTATTTTCTGATCTTAGCATGTTCTTTTATGTGTTGATTATACAAGTGTGCATTTGTATATATTTTGTATAATCATGGACCCCGAAGACAAACACAAAAACCGGTGATCCGTCCGTCGTCTCTTCCGCGGCTAACCAACTAGAAGAGTTGTGTTGCTTGAACAACTAGTTTGTTCAAGTGACACTCAAGTTGTTAGCACGACGACGAATTGGTTGTGCTAAGGAAACTCATCCCATCCGGATTAGTTCTTTCATTAGTGAAAATTTTAATCCGGGGACATGGGAGCCAATGAGCCTTCGAAGCAACTACCTTCAAAAAGGATGTACGAGTCGTGGAGGACTCGGAGGGATCCAAGAGGCATGAGGCTGATGGAGGTGGCTAAAAGGCTTAGGTCTAGGCTAAGGGTGTTTATCAAGTATGAGGGGATTATACATGGGGTTAAACCTCATTATTGAGGTTTATTAGTCGACTGGGGTATTGGACAGTCGATTGGTCGAGTGTTTAATACTCGAGAGCTAGGTTGACTCAGAGCAGTCGACCGGAATTATGACCAGTCGACTAGTCGTGTAATCGATTGAGGCTCAACTTCTCAAGCTATGCTTTGGAAGTCGACTGGCCTTGGGTAGTCGAATGCCATGAATGATAGTCGACTGGTGTTTGTAGACACAAGCACAGAAGCTCTAGTAGTTGACTGGCCAGTCGACTACTGAGCAGCAATATATCGACTGCTAGTAGGGGCAATGGACCGTTGGTGTATCCATTGGCTTGAATTCCAACGTAGATTAAGTCCGTTGTGAGACAACGACGCTGTAGGTAGTCGACTGGTATCTTTTGGCAGTCAATTGCTTGGCTGAAGTCCAGGTCGCATGAAGGCATAAAAGGAGCTCAACGTGGAGGATTTCGACAGCAATTTTAGGGGTGATTTGAGGCGAAGTGCTGGTGCATTTTAAGGTCCTTCAAGCTCATCCAAGCAACCACATCAACAAGCATTCAAAAGCCCTAGTTTGTAAAGTATTCTTTGCATTTCATTTGTACTCTTGTTGTACTTGGTTGTATCTTCATTCTTATTGTTGTAAGATTATTGTAAGAGGTTTCTCCACCTCCGGTGGGTCACCATGAAGGAGTTTATTAGTAGTGGTATGCATCACTAGAGCTCACCCGCAGAGTAGGAACCCTAGGTTCTGAACAATGTTAATCTTTGTGTTTGTGTGCTTGTTGTGTATTTGTTTTCATTATTATATATTCCACTGCGTACTCTAACATCGTTGTAGATGAGCACGCAAACGAATGACAATATCAAAAATCTCTATTCACCCCACCTCTAGCGCGACCATATCAATTCCTACAGAAGCAACATAAGCATATGGATGCTTACATCATTGTCTATCATCTTTATGAGCTATTTGATGAGTAAGTGAGATCTGAAAGGTTCAAGATCTCCAAGCTCCTCTTTTGCTCAAAGATGCAGGAGGGTTCATCTGCAATTCAGTATGTACTAAATTAGGACATATAAAAAGAAATTGTAAGCATCATCAAGAGTCCATGGAGGAGAAGGCATTTGATGCCCAATCTACTTCAGATATATTCATTATTGAATGTCATACCATTTCTTCTAACACATGGGTATTGGATACTGGATGTTCTTCCCAAATATATAATGACATATAGGGGCTGAAAAAATAGTAGATGACAAGTTAAGGGAGAAGCAAATCTAAGGGTTGGAAATGAAGCAAAAGTTGTTGCAATAGCCATAGGGACTTATTTGTTGCATCTTCCTAATGGGCTAGTTTTAGAGTTAAATGCTTGTTTTTATGTTCCTTCGTTATTAAAGAACATTGTTTCTATTTCTAATTTAAATAGAAAAAGAATTTTCATTTGACATTTAGTAATAATTATTTTTACATAATATTGAATGGTGTTCTTTATGGAATGGGAACATTAAACAATGGAATCTACATGTTAGATGTATCCAATGAAGTATTCAATATTGAATCGAGTAGCAAACGTGATAAAATAGATAATCAATTAACCTCCTATATATATATGCATTGCCTTTTTGGCCATACTAGTAAGGATTGCATGACCAAATTGCACAAGCTAGGCATTTTGGGGTCTTTTGAATTGGATTCATATGACACATGTGATTCATATCTAAAAGGCATGATGATAAAGTTGCCTTTTAAGGGAAAAAGGTGAACTAGTCCTTAATGTTTCAAGCCTTGTACATTCCGATGTAAGTGGACCGATGTCAACTCAAGCATGAGGTGGTTATAACTACTTTATTACCTTCATCGATGATTGTTCACGATTTGGGTATGTGTATCTATTGAGATAAAAGTATGAAGCTTTTGAAATGTTTAAAGAATTCAAACATGAAGTAGAGAAACAACTTGGGAAAATTATCAAAGTACTTCAATCTGATCGAGGTGGAGAATACTTAAGCTAAGAGTTTTAGGATTATCTAAGGGGCAATGACATCATGTCCCAACGGACTCTGCCTTATATACCACAACATAATGGTATAGCTAAAAGATGAAATCGAACCTTGTTGGACATGGTTAGATAGATGATACTTTATGCAAGTCTTCCCAAATCTTTTTAGGGTTAAACACTCGAGACCGCTATTTGCTTGCTAAACTGAGTCACGACTAAGGTTATCTCTACTAATCCATATGAGATAGGGAATATTAAGAAATCTCATTTATCTTACTTGAAGATATGGAGTGTTCCTGCTTATGTGAAGAGGACAATATCCGACAAGCTAGAGGCTAAGTCTAATAAGTGTCTATTTTTTTGTTACCCTAAGGAAACGAGGGGTTACCAATTCTATTATCCCTTAGAAAAAAAGGTGTTTATTTCAAGGCTTGCTGTATTATTAGAGAAAGAGTATTTCTTATAGGAAAACTATGGGAGTAAGGTTGAAGTAAGTGTAGTTCAAGAGACTCCAATAGACACACAAGAGATGCCTAGTCAAGAACCACAATCTATTACTCATAGAGATGAGGTAACAACTGATCCTTTAGAAACACAAAATCTTTGTAGATCTAGTAGAATATGACATGTTCCTAAGAAATATGGATTTCTCATAAGTGAATTAAATGGCGTATTGATCATCAAGGGTGATCAGTCTACTAGTTATGAAGAAGTTCTTAAAAGTTCAGACAGAGATAAATGACTTATAGCTACAAAATTAGAAATGGATTTCATGTACGAAAACTAAGTTTTGAACTAGGTGGACCCACCCAAAGGCATTATGTCTATAGGGTGAAAGTGAGTTTTCAAGAAGAAAAACTGACATGGATGGTAATGTAATTATCTATAAAGCTAGGTTAGTGGCGAAGGGATATCGTTGAAGGCAAGGTGTCGACTATGACAAAACCTTTTTCACCAATAGCTATGCTAAAATCCATTCGGATACTCCTAACCATAGCAACTCATTATGATTATGAGAAATGACAGATAGATGTGAAAATATCTTTCCTTAATGGAAACCTATCAGAGGATGTGTATACGATACAACCTGAGGATTTCACATCTATAGACAAGAATAAAGTACGCAAGTTTTAGTGACCCATTTATGGATTGAAACAAGCATTCAAGAGTTAGAATGCACGTTTTGATGAGGCAATCAAACATTTTGATTTCTCACAAAATTCTGATAAACCCTGTGTGTATAAGAAGGCAAGTTGGAGTGCAGTTGTGTTCCTAGTGTTGTATGTTGATGACATACTACTCATAGGAAATAATGTCCTAGTTCTATTGTCAGTTAAAGTTAAGTTGTCAAAAATGTTCTCCATGAATGACACGAGAGAAGCTATATATATCTTGGGGATAAAGATTGATGGCGTGAATCTGCAAGCACACGGTAATCGTCAAGTAATAAAATATCGATCCCACAAAGATTGGTCAAGTACCGAATGAATGCAAGGAAAAATTATCTAGAAGGTTAAATAATTTAGTGAAGGTTGAAGGAGAGAGGGAAAATAGATGATCGAGACATGAGTATAGTACTAGTTTATGAAGCAATCTTAGGACTTTGGTTTCACTACAATGTCTAATGTCTTGGAAACTCTTGGTTAATATGTATTCTTGAAGGAAACCTATCTAAGGATATATTCAGGTTTTACTTTCACAGTATTAATTCTTTTGGAGAACTTGTTGCAATGACGGGAACCTATCAAGAGAACCTTGGAAGATCTCTACTTAAGCACTAATAATGATAACTTATAGAATCCATACATTATTAGGTTCTAGGATAGGGTATGAAATATCTTTTGGAGCATTCATAGGTCGATGAACTTATTTGCAATGGCAAGCACTTGTCACGAACCCAGGCAGATCACTGTAGTTAATGGAAGCCCTAGAAATAGATCATGAAATCCTCGAGAGATCTAATTGCTTTCGGAGTATTCATAGGTCGATGAACTTATTTGCAACAGCAAGCACCTATCATGAACCCATGCAGATCACTACTGTTAATGAAAGCCCTTAATTGCTATAGCTTCACATGATTGGTTATACAAATTTGGGTTAGAACCCAAAGCATTCGAATAGGTGATCAGCAGACTCGCAAGACAATCCATATGCACCGTAAAACCAATTCAAAAAATTTGCAATGAATAAATAAAAAGAGTCATACAATCCAAGACAAACTGACAAAGAGTTACTCCCTAATCCTAAGATACAAGACGACTCCATAAAGGAGTTACAAAATATAGACGATGGAAAGAGGGAGAATTAACCCGGCATCCTATGTTTTGATCCTCCTTGGCTTCAGAACTTGCCCTGCAGAACTTATACTCGATGTTCTTTGATGATCTATTTGATCCTCCCTTCCGATTTTGATTGGAGTCCTTTTTATAGACTTTTCTGTAGAGAAAATCAGGAAATTAGTTGTAAGAATTTCAGAACAGTCTTGAGAAAAATCGAGATTCTGTTATCCCATGACACGACCATGTCATTTGGCATGGCCTGGGTGTGTCAATCGCTGTGGAGGCCTGGCATGCCCTGAAATTGAATGTGCTGAAGAGGCTGAGAAAGGGTGTGCCCCCTGGCACACTCTAGACATGTTGGACACTAGGGACTCCGAAAAATGTGTGTTGTGGCTCTGTTTGCTCCTCGTTTTATTGTGGTTTTCCTCCATGGCTATATTATGTCTTCTTTTATCCAGATTTATGCCCTTCTGAGAATAAAAACATAGAAACCATAGTTATCTGAACTCAAAGTGCAATATGAAAGTAAATGCTATGTTTTATGCATGCTATGCGAATAAAATACTAGAAAATATGGTAAATAAATCCTAAAATATGCATGTAATTTACACTCATCACACCCCCAAACTTAAACTTTTGCTTGTCCTCAAGCAAAGAAAAATAAAGAAACTATGAGTGAGAATCATGATAACTTGTTAGAAACCCATCCTAAGGTATAAAATACTTAGTCTTATTGATTCATTCCTGGAGGCTTAGTTTGAAAGATCCTTGTGTAGTGCATGTGAGTTTTGACCTTTAAGGTTTTGGACATCAATCCAAGTTTATATTCCTTCGACTGTGTTCCTCACATATCCTCCATAAAAACACTTACATGCCAATCTACTTGGATCATCCTCTGTAACATCCCAAATTTTAATTCCTATTTTTATTAGAGGAAAATAGAAATAAAAATAAAAATAAAAATAATAAAAAATAGGAATAAAATAATAATAATAATAATAATAATAATAAATAGAAATAATTGGTTCGTTAGTCGAGACTGGAACCATGAACTGTTGGTTTGGGAGAATAGACTTCCCACTACTAAGTCATAAGATTACCAATGGATAGGATATAACAAAATATATCTATAGGCGAAAAAAAGGAAAGATTGGTTAATTTGACTAATTATTTAAAGGGGTAATTAAATGAAGAAAACTCTAATTTATATATATATATATATATAGATTATTTTATTATAGAATCTCTCTCTCCTCTCCTTTAAACCGCCGCCGAATCAAAATAAAAAAAAAAAAAAAAAAGAGCCTCCATAATTTCTTCCTCGTGGATTAATTCAATAGGAAATTTTTCAAAAAGTGGTGAGTCATAAAAAATCCAATAAAAATTTTATATGATTAGGGAGAAGTCACGAATTTAATTGAAGAAGGAATTAATTCTGTTAAAGAGAGAGATTTAAGGAAATTTATAAGGGAATAGGTTAAGCCTTGACGGTTATAAATTTAACCTCCCTAATACCCTAGAGGACACCTCTCTACTCTCTCTTGGTCCCTCCACTGCCGAATCACACATCAAGGAGAATTTTCTCCTAGGGTTGTCTTCTCCGCCGAATCCAAGGAAAGGTGGGATTCAAGAGACCTTGGAGGGCAGCTGCTAGGGCGGGATAGAAGGTTGCATCTCATTAGGTTTTACAAATATAAGTTAAAGCAATCGAAGGTAAGTATTGCTCACCTGCAGTATAAGTAGTTATCTGTTAGAATGTATACTAAAAGCCTAGCTCTTTTCTGTATGAACATTTTATTTTGAAATAAGAATCACATGATCATTGTTTGCATTTTATATATTCATTATATATGTGTGCATATTGTCTAATATTCTACATTGTAGATAACATGGTGCTTGGTGTGGCACAAAAGATCATGTTATCAGTCCCTTGTAAAATATAAGTAGAGGCTCACAACCAAGATGGTTTTGGACAAACCAGTGGCATGGTTGTAGTGTAGCTTGGTATTGTTTTATCTTGAACATAGAGTTACACTAGTACACTTAGGTGTATTGAGTAGGACCGACATAGAGGTGATTCAATTTAGTACTGACTACACAATTGAATCGGACCTCGGATATTATGTTGTACATGCTCTTAATCCCGATATAATAACGGGCACATGTACTTAGTATTTATTTCTTTAATTTACCAGTGGGGGAGATTTAGATGGATTAAATCAATATGCCCGGTAAGTTGGGAAATAATATTATTTACATGGTGTGCCGTTGATTATAGGAGGAAACCGTGTCCTATATATTAGGTTGATGATGTCCCCTTGAGGAGCTCATAAGGTTCATCATGTAAACCCAACTGGTTGACTTAGTCAACATGATGATAAGGTTGAGTGGTACTACTCGAGGAGTTAGATATTAATTAATTGATGGTCAGTAAATCAATTAATTAACGGACATTCGATATCTTAAACACGGGGAGATTAATGTACAAATAATATATGGAGCCCATATTAATTTATGGGGGTTGGTGAGGTAGTTCAATGATGATCCTCTAGTGGAATGGAACATCATTGATGGATCAAGTATGTGTGGTTCCGATCCATCGGGTGGCCAAGACCCAACTCCTCCTTATGGTCCCTATCGTAGCCTAATATAATCCTTGTGAAGTCTAGATCCAAGAATGTAAAACAAAACCTAGAACCAACGGTTGGGATTAAATCCCTAAGATCCGATGGTTAGGATGAAACCCTAGAACCAACGGTTGGGATTAAATCCCTAAGATCCGATGGTTAGGATGAAACCCTAGAACCAACGGTTGGGATTAAATCCCTAAGATCCGATGGTTAGGATGAAACCCTAGAATCAACGGTTGAGATCAAATCCCTAGATCCGATGGTTGGGATAAAACCCTAGATCCGACGGTTGGGATGAAATCCTAGATCCGACGATTAGGATGAAATCCTAGATCCGACGGTTGAGATGAAACCCTAGATCCGACGGTTGGGATAAAACCCTAGATCCGACGGTGGAGGTTAAATCCCTAGATCCGACGGATGAGATTAAAGGAGGCTTAAGCCCTATTCTATAAATAGGTGCTTAGGGTTGGGCGGCAAGGATAAGATAAGGAGATTGGTTTTCGAACTAGGGTTAGGGTTTGGCTCATCTTCCAATGGGTGGCTAGGGTTTGGGCGGCTACAAGCTTGGGCGGCAAGCTAGGGTTTGGCCGGTGATCCCTCTC
The DNA here is from genome assembly GCA_025175895.1 of Wurfbainia villosa. Taxonomy (NCBI): domain Eukaryota; kingdom Viridiplantae; phylum Streptophyta; class Magnoliopsida; order Zingiberales; family Zingiberaceae; genus Wurfbainia; species Wurfbainia villosa. Next base: position 93,780,406 of record CM045989.1, read on the forward strand.
TTCTCCACCTTGGTTTTGGGCGGTACTCTTCCCTTTTCCTTGCTCCTTGGCTGGCGGTTCTCCATCCATTGGTGGCCGACAATCATCTTCCTCCAATCTCTCCAAGGTGGCCGGCGGTTTCCATTCATTTGGTGGCCGGCGCATCATCCACTTGCTCCTTGGCCGGCGGTTGCACCAAATTCCCTAATTTGGTGGTCGGTTCTAGATAGGAAAGGTATTTGTGATTGCTTCTCTTTGTTCGCAGCGGACAAGGTAGAGAAGAAAGTGATCAAGAAGGCTTCAACTCGTGGAGGATCTTCGTCCACACGTCGTCCACGAGAAGGATAGGACATACGATAGAAGATCATAAGGTATAAAGTTGTTTTTAACTTTATTTACAGATCTGAATATGTTCTTTAATATTTTGATTATGCATGTGTATGAATGGATATATATTGTATAATCATGGACCCCGAAGACAAACACAAAAACTGGCGATCCATCCGTCGTCTTTTCCGCGGCTAACCAACTAGAAGAGTTGTGTTGCTTGAACAACTAGTTTGTTCAAGCGACCACTCAAGTTGTTAGCACGAAGACGAATAGGTGGTGCCAAGGAAGCTCATCCCATCCAGATTAAGTGTTTCATTAGTGAAAATTTTAATCCGTGGACATGGGAGCCAATGAGCCTCCGAAGTGAGACATCCCAACAATTTGTATCAGAGCCACGGTTTCCGGTTTTGTGTGTTTTGGATTCGGTTAATTTTTTATGCATTTTTCATATATTATATGTGCCGGATAATAGTAGGATATGCGTAGTTTAACTTTTTGGTTGCAGGCATAAGATCCGACTATTATGGCCATATGTGTGTATGTGAATGGATGTGTGTAAAAAAATTTATTATTTGAATCCTCAGGGTTGACGAGGCTAGATTAGTATTTAATTTTTGTAATTAAATACGACATTGTTTAGCCGCTCATTTTAGTTTACTTTCGATCTAGATTATTTGTACACTCCTTCGTGGAGTATAGGATCAATGGATGTAAATTAAAATGTTTTATCTCGGCTCGGAACTCTTTGGTGACTTCGTGACGGAAAAGATGGAGCGACGAGGTGGCCACACGACGGATGCATATTGGAGGACAATGCCATAATAGTTGGAAAAAAATTGTTTTTCCATATTATTGCTTATTTGTTTTATATGCATGTTGTGTGTGTTTAAAATTCTCATTTGCAATTTACTAAGTGGGAGAGGGATATTTTAATTAATTCCCGCCTTCCATTACACTTGACGGTGATGCAAACAAACTTGTGTGTTGGCTCGAGTGCCTTCCTCCTCGCGACGGGTTTGTTTATGGATCACTAGGTCAAATAATGGTTATAGGAAATTATCTAGGAGCATGTGTACTTCCACAGTAGAAGGCACATAATCCAAATAATTCCCTTAGTATCGTAATGGTGCACACTTAGATGCAAATGAAAGTATCCTCCCATCATGAGTCACTGCTTTTATTTGTAGGGCCAAAGAGGAACCAACTATTAATTTTATTTGTCAAAAAGTAAGGTTGACAAGATATTAAAATTAATGGGTAAAACCTCCTCTTACAAATGTAGGTTTCGTATACGTCCACACAGCGTGGCATACGAAATTCTCGGTGTTTTGAGGTGTTGGTTGATTTTAGGATTTTATTGTTTTGAGGAATCAATAATATTTGAAATCTAATATTTTTTATCATTGTGATTTTTAGGAATTTCAAATGGCTTTCAACCCACTTGCTGTGATTTTAAAAGAAAACAAACTTACTAGTCCAAACTACATTGATTGGAAAAGAAACCTGGATATTGTCTTAACTGCGGAGGAGTACAAATTTGTACTCTTCGAGGTCTGTCCTCCTAAGCCCACCGATGACTCTGATGAAAAGGAGAAAGAACATTATAAGAAATTGGTTAAGGCAGATGAGATGGCGCGGTGTTACATTTTGGTATCTAGGTCAAATGTGCTGCAACATCAGCATCAGGCCATAGCCACAGCTTATGATATGATGTTCAATCTCAAGGAACTTTTCGAACATCAGAGTAGGGTGGCTAGGCAGGAGGCAATGAGAAACTTGATGACGACCACCTTGGTCGAGGGAACACCCATTAGGGACCATGTTCTCAAGATGATGGCTCATCTTAATGAGATGGAAGTCCTCGGAGCTAAGATCGATGGGGAAACCCAGGTCGATATCATTCTCCAGTCTCTGCCTAGGAGTTTTGAGCAGTTCCGCCTCAACTACAACATGAACAAGAGGTTGTATTCGTTGGCGGAGCTTCTGACAGAACTCCAGGCGGCAGAGGGGCTTTTTCATCAGAGTTCTCAAGCCATGGTCGCTCAGAAGGTTTCTTCCTCTAAACCGAAAGGTAAGAAGAAGAAGAAGCAAGGTGGAGCGAAGAAAGTGGCAAGAGGACCTCAGGCAGGAGTGAAGAAGCCGAAAGGCAAGTGCTTCACTTGCAAGCAGACTGGACATTGGAAGACGGACTGTCCTCGCCGAAAGAATAAAGGTATATCTTCTTGTTTAGTTGTTGAAACATGTTTAGCGGTGTTATCTACCAGTACCTGGTGTGTAGATACAGGAGCCACTGATCATGTCTGCAATACTTTGTAGGGGTTCCAGGAAACTCGACGACTAGCTGAGGGAGAAATCACCGTCTTCATGGGCAATGCTTCAAAGGTGGCAGCTATTGCAGTAGGAGACATTTATTTATCTTTTGATAGGAATAAATTTTTGGTGTTGAGAAATTGTCTTTATGTACCTACTTTTAGAAAGAATTTAATTTCAGTTTCTAAATTATTTTTGGATGGATATTCTATTTCTTTTAATGACAAGGTGGTTATAAAAAGGAATAGGGAGATTATCTGTTCTGGTACATTGGTTGGCAATTTATATACTCTTGAACCAAAAACTCCCACAATGCATATAGAAGAAAATTACTCATCTTCTAAATCTAATAAGAGAAAAGAACCTTCGTAAATGAACCAAACATATCTTTGGCATCTAAGGCTTGGTCATATTAACCTAAGTAGAATTCAAAGGTTGATAGCTGATGGACCTTTGGGTTCATTAGTGGTGGAGGATCTCCCAACCTGCGAATCTTGCTTGGAAGGTAAAATGACCAAGAGGCCTTTCAAGGCCAAGGGGTATAGAGCCAAAGATGTGTTGGAAATGGTTCATTCTGATTTGTGCGGTCCTATGTCTATCCAGGCAAGAGGTGGCTTTGAATACTTCGTCTCTTTTATAGACGATTATTCAAGGTATGGATACATTTAATTGATGCGCCGCAAGTCTGAATGCTTTGACAAGTTCAAAGAATTCAAGGCTGATGTGGAGAACCGTCAAGGTAAAAGTATCAAGACATTACGATCTGATCGTGGTGGCGAGTACCTCTTGGGAGAGTTTAGGAGTTACTTATCAGAGGCTGGGATTCAATCCCAATTGTCTGCACCTGGCACACCCCAGCAGAATGGTGTAGCAGAGCGAAGGAATAGGACTCTTATGGAGATGGTCAGATCGATGATGAGTTATTCTGAGTTAGCTGTTTCGTTCTGGGGGTATGCACTGGATACGACAATGTATACTCTGAACTTGGTTCCATCTAAATCAGTACCTTCTACCCCTGTAGAATTGTGGACTGGGCAAAAGCCTAGTCTGAGACATATTCGGATATGGGGGAGTCCAGCACATGTGCTGAAGGCTGATGCTGGTAAGTTGGAACCTCGTACAGAAGTATGCATGTTTGTTGGCTACCCTAAGGGAACGAAAGGTGGTTTATTTTATAATCCTAGAGATCAGAGGGTGATCGTTAGCATGAACGCCAGATTTCTAGAGGAGGATTATGTAATGAACCACAAGCCCAAGAGTAGGATTGTTCTTGAGGAGTTGGCAGGGGAAGTTCCGACTTCAGTACCACCGGTACAAGAGGATACCCCACAAGTCACTGCACCGCGTGTCACAGAGCATACACGGGAGGTACCTCGTCGTAGTGGGAGGGTTGTTAGACAACCCGATAGATTCATGTTTTTGGGAGAGTCTTCGGACTTAGTCCCTGGTGAACATGAACCTGATCCCTGGACATATGACGAGGCAATCCAAGATAGAGATGTGGTATCTTGGCAAAGAGCGATGAATTCAGAGTTAGAATCTATGGATTCTAATCAGGTCTGGGAGCTAGTAGAGCCACCCGATGGTGTAAAAACTATTGGATGCAAGTGGATCTACAAGAGAAAGAGAGGGGTAGACGGGAAGGTTGAGACCTTCAAAGCTAGGGTTGTTGCGAAAGGGTATACTCAGAAAGAGGGTATCGACTATGAGGAGACCTTTTCGCCGGTAGCTATGCTTAAGTTTATCCGGATTCTCTTATCTATAGCTGCTCATATGGATTATGAGATATGGCATATGGATGTCAAGACAGCTTTCCTTAACAGAAGTCTTGAGGAGAACATCTATATGCGGCAACCAGAGGGATTCATTGCTAAAGGCAAAGAGCATCTTGTATGTAAGCTTAATCGGTCCATTTATGGATTGAAGCAAGCTTCTACATCTTGGAACATCCGCTTTGATGAGGTAATCCAGTCATATGGATTTATTCAAAGTCCGGATGAACCTTGTGTATACAAGAGATGTGACGGAAACGTAATGGTGTTTCTTGTACTATACGTAGATGACATTTTGTTAGTTGGCAACAATATCAAAGTGTTATCAGACGTAAGGGTATGGTTGTCCAAACAGTTTGACATGAAGGACTTGGGAGAAGTGGGACACATCCTTGGGATCAAAGTTATAAGGGATCGCAAGAAAAGGATGTTGTGCTTATCTCAAGCTTCATATATTGACACTATCCTTGCTCGTTTTAGCATGCAGAACTCCAAGAAAGGTTTTCTACCTTTTAGGCATGGAGTTCCTTTATCTAAAGAGATGTGTCCCAAAACATCAAAGGAGATAGAGGACATGAAGGCGGTTACTTATGCTTCGGCAGTAGGAAGCCTTTTGTATGCTATGCTATGTACGAGACCGGATATCTGCTTTGCCGTGGGCATGGTTAGCAGATATCAGAGTAATCCTGGACAGGGACATTGGACTGTGGTAAAGCATATATTGAAGTACCTGAGAAGGACTAGGGATTATATCTTTGGTTTCAAGGCGGATCAATTAGTCCACTGGGTTACACAGTTCGGATTTCCAATCAGATAGGGACAAGAGTAAGTCTACCTCGGGGTTTGTGTTTACTTTTGGAGGTGGAGCCATAGTATGGAGGAGTGTCAAGCAGAAATGCGTGGCGGACTCTACCATGGAAGCTGAGTATGTGGCAGCCTCTGAGGCAGCCAAGGAATCTGTATGGCTCAGGAACTTCTTGATGGACTTGGATGTGATTCCTGGTTTGCCCAGAACTATCACAATTTATTGTGATAACAGTGGTGCAGTTGCAAACTCGAAGGAACCACGAGCCCATAAGGCGAGTAAACACATAGAGCGCAAGTACCACCTCATACGAGAGATCGTAAAGCGAGGAGAAGTTGCTCTTCGCCAAGATTGCATCAGAGGATAACCTGGCAGATCCATTCACTAAGGCCCTTCCAGCGAAAGTGTTTGATAGGCATGTGGAGGACATGGGGATCAGATGTATGGCAGAGTGATGACAACATAGTCTTTTAGTATAAGTGGGAGATTGTTAGAATGTATACTGAAAGCCAAGCTCTTTTCTGTATGAACATTTTATTTTAAAATAAGAATCACATGATCATTGTTTGCATTTTATATATTCATTATATATGTGTGCATATTATCTAATATTCTACATTGTAGATAACATGGTGCTTGGTGTGGCACAGAAGATCATGTTATCAGTCCCTTGTAAAATATAAGTAGAGGCTCACAACCAAGATGGTTTTGGACAAACCATTGGCATGGTTGTAGTGTAGCTTGGTATTATTTTATCTTGAACATAGAGTTACACTAGTACACTTAGGTGTATTGAGTAGGACTGACATAGAGGTGATTCAATTTAGTACTGACTACACAATTGAATCGGACCTCGGATATTATGTTGTACATGCTCTTAATCCCGATATAATAATGGGCACATGTACTTAGTATTTATTTCTTTAATTTACCAGTGGGTGAGATTTAGATGGATTAAATCAATATGCCCGGTAAGTTGGGAAATAATATTATTTACATGGTGTGCCGTTGATTATAGGAGGAAACCGTGTCCTATATATTAGGTTGATGATGTCCCCTTGAGGAGCTCATAAGGTTCATCATGTAAACCCAATTTGGTTGACTTAGTCAACATGATGATAAGGTTGAGTGGTACTACTCGAGGAGTTAGATGTTAATTAATTGATGGTCAGTAAATCAATTAATTGACGGACATTCGATATCTTAAACACGGGGAGATTAATGTACAAATAATATATGGAGCCCATATTAATTTATGGGGGTTGGTGAGGTAGTTCAATGATGATCCTCTAGTGGAATGGAACAGCATTGATGGATCAAGTATGTGTGGTTCCGATCCATCTGGTGGCCATGACCCAACTCCTCCTTATGGTCCCTATCGTAGCCTAATATAATCCTTGTGAAGTCTTGATCCAAGAATGTAAAACAAAACCTAGAACCAACGGTTAGGATTAAATCCCTAAGATCCGATGGTTAGGATGAAACCCTAGAACCAACGGTTGGGATTAAATCCCTAAGATCCGATGGTTAGGATGAAACCCTAGAACCAACGGTTGGGATTAAATCCCTAAGATCCGATGGTTAGGATGAAACCCTAGAATCGACGGTTGAGATCAAATCCCTAGATCCGACGGTTGGGATAAAACCCTAGATCCGACGATTGGGATGAAATCCTAGATCCGACGATTAGGATGAAATCCTAGATCCGACGGTTGAGATGAAACCCTAGATCCGACGGTTGGGATAAAACCCTAGATCCGACGGTGGAGGTTAAATCCCTAGATCCGACGGATGAGATTAAAGGAGGCTTAAGCCCTATTCTATAAATAGGTGCTTAGGGTTGGGCGGAAAGGATAAGATAAGGAGATTGGTTTTCGAACTAGGGTTAGGGTTTGGCTCATCTTCCAATGGGCGGCTAGGGTTTGGGCAGCTACAAGCTTGGGCGGCAAGCTAGGGTTTGGCCGATGATCCCTCTCTTCTCCTCCTTGGTTTTGGGCGGCACTCTTCCCTTTTCCTTGCTCCTTGGCCGGCGGTTCTCCATCCATTGGTGGCCGGCAATCATCTTCCTCCAATCTCTCCAAGGTGGCCGGCGGTTTCCATTCATTTGGTGGCCGGCGCATCATCCACTTGCTCCTTGGCCGTAAGTTGCACCAAATTCCCTAATTTGGTGGTCGGTTCTAGATAGGAAAGGTATTTGTGATTGATTCTCTTTGTTCGCAGCGGACAAGGTAGAGAAGAAAGTGATCAAGAAGGCTTCAACTCGTGGAGGATCTTCGTCCACGAGAAGGATAGGACATACGATAGAAGATCGTAAGGTATAAAGTTGTTTTTAACTTTATTTACAGATCTGAATATGTTCTTTAATATTTTGATTATGCATGTGTATGAATGGATATATATTGTATAATCATGGACCCCGAAGACAAACACAAAAACCGGCGATCCATCCGTCGTCTTTTCCGCGGCTAACCAACTAGAAGAGTTGTGTTGCTTGAACAACTAGTTTGTTCAAGCGACCACTCAAGTTGTTAGCACGACGACGAATAGGTTGTGCCAAGGAAGCTCATCCCATCCGGATTAAGTCTTTCATTAGTGAAAATTTTAATCCGGGGACATGGGAGCCAATGAGCCTCCGAAGCGAGACATCCCAACATTATCGTATATCATTGATATATTTTTATGTGCATGTTATTTCCAGTTACGTGATTTTACCGTTATGTTATGGGTAATTCAGCATCATGTTTAGATCCATGATAAGAATGTGATTTATGATCATGCATGTTGTAGATGAGTTGTAGCTTACAATTATATGCATAATGTAGAGTAAGATGTAAAAATATTTCCTTTATAAAGAAAATTCAAAAATGCTCCCCGTTCGAATTGGGGATTAAGAGCACAACGATCTTCAGTATACTCCCCATTTCAGTTTTGGGGGTCAAGAGCATAATGATCTTTATGGTGCTGCCCATTCGTGCTTTAGGGGATTAAGAGCATTTCCTTCAGTATGTATAAGAATATAAGTATAAAGGAAGTATTTTACTTTTTGACAGGGCATGTACCGGGCATCAGTTTCGCCCACGGGCCGAGGCCCTCAGTTTCAGTTACCCTAGTAGGTTCGGTGGTTGGCCACCCCGGCCTATTAGGAATGCGCGCATTGGTACTATGCCGGGCCCATATCCAGGATGATTATTATTTTGAAGTATCAGTATAAGTATAAGTAAAAGTTTTCAAAGTTAATCATTCCAGTTCAGATACACTGTTTACAAGTTTTAAAATACTTAAGAGCATGATTTATACAAGAGACAAGTAATCAGAGTTATGATTTCCAGTTATGTTTGCATGTGTATCAATGTATCAAGGGTAAGAGAACTAGTTGCATGATTTCATACAGTGCATGTTTTTGTGAGCATAGAAAGTACTTACTAAGCATTATTGCTTATAGTTTGCATTTCCTTATACTGCAGATAAAGGTAAAGAAAAGCTTCAGTAAGGTGGCATGGCGGATGAAGTGCTGGGTGTGTGTGGCGACGGAACAGTGGAAGTAAAAGATCCTAAGTGCAGATGTTTAAATCAGATTTTTAGTTTCTTATGTCATGTTTGATATTGTTTAAGTGATGTAAAGGTCCTTATGATTATTTTAGTTGTTAGCATATTGCATTAGTATATTGCATGAATTAAAGATAAAGACAGTAAAGTAGTGACATCTTCCCTGCTAAAGAGTGGAAAAACTAGGGGGTGTTACAAGATGGTATCAGAGCGAGTTTCCGCCCTTCCGTCACACACACATCAAGCATCAGTCCTGCCGCCTCCAAGTAAGCAAGTATTTATCTGCTTTATTTACTTTATGAGTAGTAAGGAATGTTTCTTTTAAGTTAAACATGCTGAATTAGAATGTTCTCTTTGAGTTAAACATGCTTGCATATATATATATATGAAGATGATAGACAGTACGTAATAGAGCATACCTAGATATGTATGTGAAGATGAAAAAAAAATAGTGATAATAGCCTGATAGTGGTTTCACTTGATCATCTTATGATGAGTTCACGGAGTTCCGACAAGGGGATTTATCAGTAGATGAAGCGGTAAAAAAAAAAGTTCAATAGGTTATAGGGCCAGTCGATCTTGAGGAAGGAAAGAGTTAGGTTGATGCTAAAGATGTTGAGACCGAAGATAGCTTTGAATGTAGTTGGTGGAATTAATAGATCACAGACCACTGAAGAGCTAGTCAGTAGTGCTCTAATCATGGAGCATTAGATGAATAGTATCAAGCACCAAAAGCTAGCCCCATAGAAAGCACAATCCAGGGAAGTTCAGGAGGTCAGAAACCTCAGAGCGATAATTCGAACTGGAAGCGAAAAAACAATGGAATAATGCAAAGGGAGATTAAGAAGTCGTATCTACGATCCTACATGTTCTAAGTGTGAGAGGAAGCATCCAAGCGAGCGCGTGAACGGGTGTTATATATGTGGTGTCGAGGGACACTTCGCCAAACAGTGCCCCACTAAGACCAATCTGCCTCTGCCACAGTCTATTCAGTATGGAGGTAGACCATCCTACATCATCACGAGGAGCCTTTGGAGGGTCCTTACATCAGCCAAGGAAGATTAGAGGCTCCATCAGTTACACCTAATGGTCGGATCTTCTCCCTCACCAAGGAAGAGGTAGCAAATGCTTCTACGGTGGTTACAGGTCAGATACCTATCCTTAGTCAGCATGCTACCGTACTGTTTGATACTAGGGCAACCCATTCTTTCATGTCTATGACATTTGCTAAGAAGATAGATATAACTCCGGATACTTTAGATATTCAGTTTTTAACGACTCTACCTTCGGGTGAAATAATGACATCTACACACTGGTTGTGTGCCGTGCCAATCAGAATTTCAGACAGAGAGCTTTATAATGATTTGATCTTATTAGACATGCATGATTATGATGTCATCTTTGGAATGGACTTTCTTAGCAAGTACGGTGCTTCCATTGAGTGTCATAAGCGAAGGGTAGTATTCCAACCCGAGACCGAGGCCAAATTTGAGTTTATTGGAGAACCAAGGAAGAAGACTAAGAAGTTTTTGTCTGTCATAGAAGCTCAGAAGATGCTAGCTAGTGGATGCACTGGGTATTTAGCACATATAGTTGATACTAAGCAAGAAAGAAGCCAAAAGCTGGAAGAAGTCCCAATCGTATGTGACTACCCGAAAGTATTTCCTGACGAGCTACCAGAACTAGCACCTAGAAGGGAAGTTGAGTTTGAGATTGAACTTATTCCTGGTACCAACCCAATCTCAAAAGCACCCTATCGTATGGATCCAGCTGAATTGAAAGAGCTTCAGGAACAATTACGGGAGTTATTAGACAAGGGATTCATCCGCCCTAGTCACTCCCCATAGGGAGCTCCAGTGTTGTTCGTGAAAAAGAAAGATGGATCTATGAGGATCTGCATAGACTACCGAGCCTTAAATCAAGTGACAATCAAGAACAGATATCCTCTGCCAAGGATAGAGGATTTATTTGATCAATTGAGGGGAGCTACAGTTTTCTCCAAGATTGACTTGCGGTCAGGTTATCATCAAGTAAGAGTTAAAGAGGATGATATACCGAAAACAGCCTTCCAAACGAGGTATGGACACTATGAGTTCGTGGTCATGCCCTTCGGAGTGACAAATGCACCCGCTATGTTTATGGACTTGATGAATCGGATATTTAAGGAGTACCTTGACAAGTTTGTGGTCGTTTTCATTGACGACATCCTTATCTACTCGAGAACCCAGGAAGAACATGTCGAACACTTGAAGACAGTCTTGCAGACCCTTCAGCAAAGACAGTTATATGCAAAGTTCTCCAAGTGTGAGTTTTGGCTTGATCGAATATCGTTTCTGGGTCATGTTATTTCAAAAGATGGAGTTATGGTAGACCCGACAAAGATAGAAGCAGTCAGTAATTGGGGTCAACCAAAGAATGCCAGTGAAGTCAGAAGTTTCCTCGGATTAGCAGGGTACTATCGAAAGTTTGTGGAAAACTTCTCAAGGATAGCTTCACCGTTGACGGTTCTTACCAGAAAGAACAAGAAGTTCGAATGGACCGAAGATTGTGAAAAGAGCTTCATTGAATTAAAGAGGAGGCTCACAAGTGCTCCAGTGCTTACCCTTCCAGAAAGTAATGAGGGATTTGACCTGTATAGTGATGCATCCAAGATGGGACTCGGAGCAGTACTTATGCAGAAGGGTAAAGTCATTGCTTATGCATCTAGACAACTCAAGGACTATGAAAAGAATTACCCCACTCATGACCTTGAGTCGGCAGCAGTGGTCTTTGCTCTGAAAGTTTGGAGACATTACGTATATGGAGTCCAATGCAAGATTTACACAGATCACCAGAGTCTGAAGTACTTTTTCACTCAGAAAGATTTAAATATGCGACAGCGTAGATGGCTTGAGCTAGTAAAGGACTATGACTGTGAAATCCGCTACCATCCTGGAAAGGCAAACAAAGTAGCAGACGCGCTGAGTAGAAAATCATGTGCCACTTTGATGTCCCTAGCAACACTATCCCAACCACTGAAAAAAAGAGATAATGAATTTTGGAGTTGAGATCATTTCTGAACAGCTCTCCGCCTTGACCATAGTACCTACACTATTTGAGGATATATTAGCGAGACAGGACAAAAATCCTAGCATCCAAAGGATCAAGCAGGAGATCCAAGAAGGGAAGGATGAAGGATTCCATGTCTCTGATAGTGGGGTATTATATTTGGGTGAACGCCTATGTATCCCCAACAACCCAGACTTAAGAAAGAAGATCCTAGAAGAAGCTCATGGGACCCCATATTCGATGCATCCTGGATCCACCAAGATGTATCAAGATATGAAAGGGAAATTCTGGTGGCTTGGTATGAAGAGGGGCGTGGCTAAGTATGTTAGCACTTGCCTGACATGTCAGAGAGTGAAAGCCAAACACCAGAGACCAGGAGGAGTTCTACAACCTATCCAGATTCCAGAATGGAAGTGGGAGGAACTAGCCATGAATTTCATAGTAGGATTGCCCAAAACAACCAATGGCTACGATTCTATTTGGGTAGTTGTCGATAGATTGACAAAGTCTGCTCACTTCATGCCTATCAGAATATCATACTCCATGGAGCAGTTAGCCCAGTTATACGTCAAGGAAGTGATTACATGGAGAACCTAAGACCATTATCTCAGATAGAGACAGTCGCTTCACTTCACACTTCTGGGAGTGTGTTCAGAAAGCCCTCGGCACTAAGTTACGATTCAGCACTGCATTTCATCCTCAGACAGATGGGCAAACAGAAAGAGTGAATCAGATTTTGGTGGACATGTTCAAAGCTTGTGCCTTAGATTTTAAAGGAAGATGGTGCAAATATTTGTGTTTGGCAGAGTTTGCCTATAATAACAGTTATCAAACCACAATTGGAATGACACCTTATGAAGCCTTGTATGGAAGGAGATCACGGATCGCTAACTGCTGGTATGAGGGTGGCGAGAAGAAAGAAATGAGACTCAAAACTGATTTTATAGATGACGCCACCAAAGCAATAAAGAACATACGTCAAAGGATAGAGACTGCCCAAAGTCGGCAGAAGAGTTATGCCGATGTCTGACACAGACCCCTAGATTTCCAAGTCGGAGATTTAGTGTTCATTAAGGTAGCTCCTATGAAAGGGGTAATGAGATTTGGGAAGAAAGGCAAGTTAAGTCCCAGATATGTTGGCCCCTACCTGATCACCAAGAGAGTTGGTAAGGTAGCTTATGAGCTAGAGCTACCACAGGAAATGTCAGCTATCCACAATGTATTTTATGTTTCAATGCTTAAGAAGCATGTCTCAGACACCAACCAAGTGGTTGAGCCACAGACGGTACAGATTCAGACAGATCTAAGTTATGAAAGTCGACCTATTCAGAAAATAGATCGAGCAGTCAGGAAACTAAGAAATAAAGAAATACCGTTAGTAAAAGTCTTATGGCAAAGTCAAAGGGTTGAAGAAGCAACCTGGGAACGTGAGGATGACATGAAACAAAAGTACCCTGAGCTTTTCTAAGTTTCGAGGACGAAACTTTTATAAGGTATAAGGGATTGTAACATCCCAAATTTTAATTCCTATTTTTATTACAGGAAAATAGAAATAAGAATAAAAATAAAAATAATAAAAAATAGGAATAAAATAATAATAATAATAATAATAATAATAAATAGAAATAATTGGTTCGTTAGTCGAGACTGGAACCATGAACTGTTGATTTGGGAGAATAGACTTCCCACTACTAAGTCATAAGATTACCAATGGATAGGATATAACAAAATATATCTATAGGCGAAAAAAAAGGAAAGATTGGTTAATTTGACTAATTATTTAAAGGGGTAATTAAATGAAGAAAACTCTAATTTATATATATATATATATTATTTTATTATAGAATCTCTCTCTCCTCTCCTTTAAACCGCCGCCGAATCAAAGAAAAAAAAAGAAAGAAAGAAAGAAAGAGCCTCCATAATTTCTTTCTCGTGGATTAATTCAATAGGAAATTTTACAAAAAGGGGTGAGTCATCAAAAATCCAATAAAAATTTATATGATTAGGGAGAAGTCACGAATTTAATTGAAGAAAGAATTAATTCTGTTAAAGAGAGAGATTTAAGGAAATTTATAAGGGAATAGGTTAAGCCTTGACGGTTATAAATTTAACCTCCCTAATACCCTAGAGGACACCTCTCTACTCTCTCTTGGTCCCTCCACTGCCGAACCACACATCAAGGAGAATTTTCTCCTAGGGTTGTCTTCTCCGCCGAATCCAAGGAAAGGTGGGATTCAAGAGACCTTGGAGGGCAGCTGCTAGGGCGGGATAGAAGGTTGCATCTCATTAGGTTTTACAAATATAAGTTAAAGCAATCGAAGGTAAGTATTGCTCACCTGCAGTATAAGTAGTTATCGTATATCATTGATATATTTTTATGTGCATGTTATTTCCAGTTACGTGATTTTACCGTTATGTTATGGGTAATTCAGCATCATGTTTAGATCCATGATAAGAATGTGATTTATGATCATGCATGTTGTAGATGAGTTGTAGCTTACAATTATATGCATAATGTAGAGTAAGATGTAAAAATATTTCCTTTATAAAGAAAATTCAAAAATGCTCCCCGTTCGAATTGGGGATTAAGAGCACAACGATCTTCAGTATGCTCCCCATTTCAGTTTTGGGGGTCAAGAGCATAATGATCTTTATGGTGCTCCCCATTCGTGCTTTAGGGGATTAAGAGCATTTCCTTCAGTATGTATAAGAATATAAGTATAAAGGAAGTATTTTACTTTTTGACAGGGCATGTACCGGGCATCAGTTTCTCCCACGGGTCGAGGCCCTCAGTTTCAGTTACCCTAGTAGGTTCGGTGGTTGGCCACCCCGGCCTATTAGGAATGCGCGCATTGGTACTATGTCGAGCCCATATCCTGGATGATTATTATTTTGAAGTATCAGTATAAGTATAAGTAAAAGTTTTCAAAGTTAATCATTCCAGTTCAGATACACTGTTTACAAGTTTTAAAATACTTAAGAGCATGATTTATACAAGAGACAAGTAATCAGAGTTATGATTTCCAGTTATGTTTGCATGTGTATCAATGTATCAAGGGTAAGAGAACTAGTTTCATGATTTCATACAGTGCATATTTTTGTGAGCATAGAAAGTACTTACTAAGCATTATTGCTTATAGTTTGCATTTCCTTATACTGCAGATAAAGGTAAAGAAAAGCTTCAGTAAGGTGGCATGGCAGATGAAGTGTTGGGTGTGTGTGGCGACGGAACAGTGGAAGTAAAAGATCCTAAGTGCAGATGTTTAAATCAGAATTTTAGTTTCTTATGTCATGTTTGATATTGTTTAAGTGATGTAAAGGTCCTTATGATTATTTTAGTTGTTAGCATATTGCATTAGTATATTGCATGAATTAAAGATAAAGACAGTAAAGTAGTGACATCTTCCCTGCTAAAGAGTGGAAAAACTAGGGGGGTGTTACATCCTCTCACTAACATACTTAGTCTCAAAGGAGCATTCGATAGTCAAGGAGAAGAAAAGTAGGAAATAAGCATCAAGTATTTCCCCAATAACTAGTTAGCTTCAAAGGGGAACCTATATGGGTGTTTCTCCAATAGCTACTTGGTCTCAAAGGGGTACTTTAATGATATTTCATCTTTTCTTTTTTCTCTCCTTTCTCTATTTTTTTCAGAATTTTTTTCTACTCAAATTTTCTTTTAAACTCCTGAGATGAATGTTTCTCAAGTAACTGAGTATTGTGAAAGTCCCCATGGAAATTTGAGTACTAGTCCGATATGGGGACAACCCCTTTTTGGACACCTCTACCTCATTGGTCGTGTAAAAACTGAAACAAGGTTCTTATCTAGTAGGCCAAAAGGACTTTTACCCATCTAACTATTCAGTTATACTACTCTTGATAGAGGAACAACAGGTTATCAATCTAAGAAAATATGCTCAGGAAGTATGCTAACAATGCAAGGAAATATGCACAGAAAGTACTACAAAATTATGTTTAAACAAAAAAAACAACATGCAATGCTACCCCCCCCCCCCCCCCCCACCCCCACCCCAAACTTAAAATATACATTGTCCTCAATGTATAGAAGGGTAAGATTAAAGTAAACTACTCAGGAGGAGGTGGAAATAAATGACCTTATGAAATGTGCCAATGGTACATGGCATCGATCATCTACCGTTGAGCACTGAGTTCGCCCCGCTGCTCCCTTAGGTCTATGCGTAGTGCATCCAGGGAAGACTTTGAGTTTGCCCTTGTCTTTTGGAAGTGGAGGTTTCTCTTTTCTTTTGCCTCTTCCACATGGTGAGATATTTTAGGTTTTTCTTGGATAGGAAGGAAGAAGATGGGATTGGCACAGGTGTGGATCAGGTTTTAAAGGGATGTGGCATCCTTGTGTTGTCTAGCACACCTAGGGTGTGCTGGATTCTGGATCAGTTGGCTTGGTCGTATTGAGCGACTTGATCTTAGTTTGATTGCTATAATAACTTCGTTATCATTATTTTTGCATTCTAAATAAAAAAAATAAAATTGAAAGGAATTGAAAATACTATAAAGGAAATTGCAAATGCTTAAAAAGAATACTTGGGTTGCCTCCCAAGAAGCGCTTGTTTTAGGTCTTTAGCTCGACCCTAGTTTCTTCTAACCTGGTTCAAAGTTGATGTTCCTTACTTGTCTTAAGGGGTTGCATATGTCGTAATCGATTGAGTAAGGATGTCCATCATCTTTTAGCTATAGCTTAAAGAGTTCTTCTATCGAATATTGACGCACTTATTTCTAAAGGGCTTGCATCATTTTGCAAGTGGATTCTTTGATAATTGTTTCATTAGGATTGGAAAGATTAAATTGGATCCTGTCATTTTATATTCCTAAAGATAATTTCTTATTTTTCACATCAATGAGAGCTCCATTGTTGGGAGTATGAGGAATACAATCAAAGTCCCACATTGGTAAGACATGGAAAAGATCATGTGCTTATAAGATAAAAAGATATCTCCATTGCTATGAGGCCTTTTGGGCAAAGTCCAAAAATAAAACCATGAGGGCTTAGGTCTAAAGTGGATAATATCATACCATTGTGGAGATATGTGGATCTTATAGGCACTAACAATTGGTATCAAAGTCATAGTCCATGTCAAGCCATGAACCTCAAACGAAGGAAATGAAGCTCCCATGTCCGGATCAAGGAGAACTATACACCATGCAGGAAGTCCAGTTGGGTCGGGAGGACCGAACAACTAGCAGGAAGTCAAGTTTAGCCAGAATGGCTAGACAACTGGAAGAAAGTCCAACTGGGTTACGAGGACCAAATAGTTGGCAGGAAGTCTTGGTGGGTTGAGGATCGGACATCAAGCAAAGGAAGTCCTTCGAGGACATGATAGACTTGAGGGGGGATCAATGTGGTTCTTCGTTGGAAGGGAGATTATTGAGAGTATGAGGCATACAATAAAAGTCCCACATTGGTAAGACATGAAAAATATTATGTACTTATAAGATAAAAAGATATCTCCATTGGTATGAGGCCTTTTGGGTAAATCCCAAAAATAAAACCATGAGGGCTTTGGCCCAAAGTGGACAATATCATATCATTATGAGAATATGTGGATCTTATAGACACTAACATCCAGCATAAGCTAAGAAGGGTCTCCCAAAAATAATAAGGGTTTCGGTAGTGCGGCCTATATCTAAGATAAGAAAGTCAGTAGGTATTGTAAATCTTCTTACTACCATTGGGATGTCTTCTAGCATGCCTAAGGGTTGTCTCATTGTTCCATCGGCTAATTGTAAGGTCACGTTTGTTGATTTTAATCCTTTTAGCCTCATTATTTCATAAAAGGAAGCTGGTATGAGATTCACGACAGACCCTAGGTCACATAGAGCTATATAGAAATAAAAATCATAAATTGCACATAGAATTATAAAGTCACCTGGATCATCAAGTTTAAGAGGAGATTTATTTAGAGGTACCATGTTTCTTTCTCCTTCCATAGTGATGGCTACATAGTCCTTGAATTCTCTTTTCTGCTCCTTTGCTTCAAAGCAGACTGTGGGGCCTTTAGAGTTACTTTCATTGTGATGTGTTGTTACAACGTTGCATCTTTCTATGGAGTTAATTTCTAGCTTTCTTGGGAATCTTCCTAGTGCTCTTGCTAATGAATTTGCTATTTGCACCACCTGAGTTTCCAATATTTTAGCATGGTTAGCTAAGTTTCTTAGGAACATTTTCCAATGATGCATGTGTCAGTGAAAGCCCTAGAGTCAATCATGTGATGATTGTTGTATAGACTTTATTATATTATATACCTATTCATAAAGGCATGGTTATTATATTTACTTGTATTGGTGCCAAAAAACTAAGTATAATAACGTCCTTGAGTAGAGGTTCTTATCTATATCAATCGATTGGTTGAATCGATAATGAGATGATATAGAGAACACTACTCTTAATAATTCCTAGTCAAGTATTAACATTCAGGGACAATGTTAATGCGTAGAGACTAGCATGTAGGTCAACACGATGACTTGGTCTCAGTAGTCATGGATATGAGATATCAAGTTGACACATGGGTATGCATTGAAGAATGTATACTGAATGACCCGCCATGAGAAAGTATCATGGATCGTTATATGAGTTTCATATACTTTATCATGTGGCTATTACTATGACTATTAGTCCTTAGACCTGAAGTCACCATGGTTCCCTACATAAGGAGTTGCATACTTTGGCTTTGTCAAACGTCACCCGTAAATGGGTGGACTATAAAGGCGATTACTGGATATGTAATAAATTATGCGGAGGGATGTGAGTGATGTAGATAGGATCTATCCCTCCTATATGATGGGAGTGACATCGATATTCTTGATAGAGTGAGACCACGAAGTGCTTGGCCATGCCCAAATGAGTCAATATGAGATATTGAGCTCATTTCATTAGAGTGAGTCTACTTGGAGTTCAAGATATAGATTGTACCGAGGATGACACGTTCTATGCCTCGATTGGTCAATCTAGATGTCAAGGATAGAGGGACATTGTCACATATTGTGAGAGTTACAATTAGTAGTCACAAAGGTGATGTTGGAGCTCAACATTCTTGTAACTTGGGTAGCAATGATGTGTTGCTAGATACCGCTCATTGCTTATGTTCCTAAATCGGTTTAGGGACATTGCCAACGTTACAAGAACCTATAGGGTCACACACAAAGGGATGGAGATTAGGTTCATATGATGAACTATGATGTCACGCCCCGAGAGCATGCCGAGTCGAAAATCAAACGGACGACATCTCCCCTGTACGTGGCAACATTTCGGGTTAATACAAGGCCCGTAGGCCCACAATAACAACAATGTATATAACAATATAACCAAACCACAACAACATAACAAACTACTATAACAAATACACAGTGGAAGCGATACAACAACAATACAATCCCCACATGCATACCGGTATGACTAACACCAGAACAGAAAGAACACCTCGTCAAAACCCGCACCAACATGTGCATACATTACATAATACATAACATCACGAAAACTCCGAATGCAAAATAAAGCATACAAAAAATCCAAAACAGACACGGGAGCCTCGGAGGTGAGATGAGACGATGTCAGCCGGCGGTGCTCCAATGCCATCACGAAGTCTTCTACCTGTTACCTGGGCGACAGAAAAACCCAGGGTCCATTGGGGTGGTGAGTAAAACTCAACAGGTAATAGAAAACATGTATATATGTCATATCACATGTATTTTCAACAACATAATCTAGAGGTACAACAGGTATATCAGCATAGTAAATAAATACAAGCATATATCGTCTAACTGAATGAATAACGTAAAATGCAGACATACCTGAAGTCTGCTACGCTACTCTGATCCAACCTGAACATATATCCAACATATATATATAATAGGAAGAGTAATACCAACTCACCATACGACCGGTCAAGGTACCTAATGGTCTATCCAACACATATACAAATATCCGACACAACCGTATAATAAATGCAAGAAGCATGCATGAATATGATGTACAAACAAGTGCAGCAGGCATAATACAAACAAATGCAACATCTCAATAAACATATATATATAGACTGCATCTATATATATATCAATATCCACCATCCATATATATATATATATATATATATATATATATACATGCATATATGTATATATATATGGTAATATGCAAAGCGCCATCAGATACGACAATGCAGCATGCATGGTCATGCCTACTCACCCCTACTCGCTACCACGACCCCAGTGTGGCCTAGGTGGCACGACATGACAACTGTCCCAACTCACACCAAGCACTGCTATAGAGTGGCCGAGTGGGCAGTATAATCAAGTAGCATATGAGCGTAAAGAGCTCGCTACTCAACAGGGGTCCCTGCTGCTAGCCACTCCGACTAACACTACCAATGAGTGGTCGAGTACCACGCACCCAGGACAACTGCACGCAACTCCAACTACCACCGTCTATAGTGGTAGAGTGCGGCACAACAGATGCTCTGCCCTCACACAAGTTACTCCTCGGGGAGTGCTCTGGGAGGCAAGATGACTGACGACTCTCTCAAACCTAAGGGAGACTACGTCGTCAGAATGCATGCAAATGATATGATTATGCTGTCACACGTACAACCATCTACCACAGACTCTCTATTTAGCAAAGAGTCGTACTCATCTGATCAATACACTCTCTATCCTGTAGAGAGTCGTACTCGACTGATCGGTGGACTCTCAATCCTGTAGAGAGTCGTACTCGACTAATCATAACTCTTTCTCCAATAGAGAGTCGCACTCAACTAATCGACGCACTCTCTAAGTTGTAGAGAGTCGTACTCGTCTGATCATAACTCTCTCCAATAGAGAGTCGTACTCGACTAATCATATCAAGCTGGGACCACCGGTCCGCAACGACACACTAATCACCCTTCACTTAACCATTACACAACTCATGGTTGGTAACAATATGCAACATACGGGTATTGGAAATAAATCCAACATTTAGGGCATTACCTACCCTCGGATGACCTTTTTGCCAATTTATAAATTGGGTCATCCCCCGTACTAACATTTACACCCTGCTAAACATCTAAGCCAATTTACATCACATCTATAACTCCTAAATCATGATAGGGTATATGTGATATCAACAATTGAGCATAAATACATCCAACGATAAGTTCAAGCATAAGATAATAAGAGCAGGGTCAAGATAATATGAACACCTAACATGCTCATATTTATGACTAAATCTGAATTCAATTACATCTACCGGACCAGGTAGGAAATTACCCACCTGCTATGTAATCCATGCTATCCATCTTCACGTCCATGAATCCGTCTTGAATCAAATACTTGTAAACAAAACATATATGATCCAATCATATTATCAATTCTAAAATTAGGATCAAATCCTAATTCTACATCAACTTTATATCTTGATCAACTACCTGAACAACTTCTTCCTTCATTGGCTCTTAATCAACAAACCAATAAGAGGCTAGCTATGGATGAAACCTAAATCATAACTAATAATTCATAATCAGCTACAACATCAACTCCAAATATAGTAAGCATTCACATCACTTAGATCTATACTTACCACAGGTTGCTTTAACCTCTCCCAGCTCCCCAGTTAAATTCTGATCCCCATGGCAATGTCAATAGCCACTACCATCATAAATAAAAACAGATTAAACCATATCAGCTTAATATCAACTGAACACATACCACAACTCCTCAAATATCTTCCCTAAACCCTCAGATCTGAGCTCTCAAGCCCACAATTTATCAACACAGCAGACCCATTACAACTCCTCACTAATCATCAATCGAAATCAAATAGAGCATTACACCACTCAGCTTTCCACCCACCATTTGAACACCAAGACATAGGATTTTGACCTACCTTGGATGAACACACAACACCTCCAATCTTTCTTCACTCACCCACAACTCACTTTCATCCATAACTGAACAACCCTTTCAAACAAAACACCCAACATCCAAATCGAATTATGTTGGTACAACACAAAGATTATGCACAGAACTTGACAACTGAACAGCAAAGGCTAGATCAATCTTACCGAACATCACCGAGCCTAGATCCCAGAACAGGCAACAAATCACCTCCGGCAGCAAATCGTCTGAAGGCTAGAAACCCTGCTACCCTAAATCACAAAAGGAACGCATTCACAGGTGGAAATCCACATCACACGACAATTTACTGAACCAAACAACCATCTTACGAAAAGGAGAAGATGGTTCAAGGTATACCTGAAATTGAGCATTCACCAGCAATACTTTCCACTGCTCTGTTCGCCGACCACAACTCCACCTCCGGCCGGAACGACCAACTGCAGTGTCGCCATCATCGTGCTTGCTCCGGCGGCAATCGATAGAACTCCCCCAAATCGACAGCTCACCGTCGGAACGTCACCGATTCAAGCTCCCGCTGGAATCCCTCGGCTTTGGCAGCAAGTCGCCTCTTTCTCTATCCAAGCACCGTGCTGTCGCCACCGACCCAAGCCCCCAAATCGTGATCCCCCCACCCCTTTGTTGCTCTAGTCTTTCCACGAGCGCCATCGAGGGGATGTCGCTTGCCGCCGTCCACTCCCGCAAAGGAGACGACGAAGTCTGGGCGGTAGGAGTCGGAGAGGTCGCGCGGAGAAGTCAGCAAAGTCCGGTGGCAGGAGTTGGAGAGGTTGCGCGGAGAAGAGGAGCGCTGTGATTTCGGGGAGAAAATTTGTCGTCGCGAGAAATAAAGATCGCGGCTGGGATTAAAAGAAAGCGGCTGCGAGAAACACTCGACTTAATGGTAATGGATCAGGTTTAGCAGATAAACAGATCAAATTTTCCGACCCATTAAGCCCTTTAACCCCTTCTTGTTAAAAGAGGGTCTTAGAAATCTCCATTCAAGTCCAGAAAAATTCCTAAAATTTCCTTGAAAATTCCATAGGGTATTCTCTTAATTACCCATCTTTTATTTTATTTTATTTTTTTTTCTATGGTATTTTACATTCTCCCCCACTTATTAAAATTTGGTCCCCAATTTTCGTACTACATGCAAAAATTACTTCAAGCAAGTTTCCGAAAGGATCACATACCTTCCTCAAGTGAACAAATGAGACTATCGAGCTCGGAAAGTATCTTCCAGTTCCCACATAGCCTCCTCATCGGTATGATATTGTCATCCAACCTTTACAAGTCGGATGGTCTTCGTCCTACTACTATCGCTCCTTGCGACCCAGGCTCCACCCTGGAATCTCCTCGTAAGTCACATTAGACTGAGGTAGAATCGGAACCTCTTTCAGAACATGATCTGAATGATACGCACAGACTGTCTATCCATCTGCGGATGAACGTTGTACTGAGTCGAAGCTCTATGCCCATGGTCTGCTACAGACTCTACCAAAGTTGTGAGATAAATCGCGCATCTCTATCAGATATGGTACTCAAAAATACCCCATACTATCTGAAAATCTCTGGGCAGTCCAACTCTGTCAGACGATCCAATAAGTCCATTCCACGAATAGGAAAAAAGTGAGTTGATTTGGTTAGTCGGTCTACGATCACCAAATCGCACCACGTCCTTTATGGGTTCTAGGTAATCTCGTAACGAAAACCATAGTGATACGCTCCTACTTCTATTCCGGAAATCAATATTTCCCGGAGCAATCCAGCGGATTTCTGATGTCCAGCCTTCACCCATTGCATACTAAACATCGAATAGAAACATCTGTTATATCTCTCTTTATATTGTTCCACCAGTATAAATGTTTCCAATCTCAGTACATCGGAGTACCACCAGGATGCATAGCAAATCCCAAATAAGGTGCCTCCAATAGCAACTCTATCTTAAGTGGATGTGTGTCCAAAAACACATATTCATATTAGAGGTGAAAAAAAATTATCTTCTCACAAGAGAAGTCCATCTACCGTCCAAAATCCACTTCACCACACTCTGTAAGTGCATGGGAGACTATAGCGCCCAATCTCGCAAGTTGCAACTGTTCGCATTCCAACAACTCTATAGTAGCTACCTAGTAGCTAGTCAAAATCCCATGACCATTCCTGCTCCATACAATTACAAATCCAGATAATAACTACTAAAGTCACGTCATGTATATGACAGACTATCTCGTAGTTTCTTAACTGTCGTAGGCATAAGATATGCCTCATTCATCTGCATCGGAATCATTCCGATCCCTGAAACGAAGCATCTGCGTACATCATCCTTTTATCCATTCCGGAAGGATTAACTAATACTCGTGTAAAAGTTAACTGACGTCTAGGTCTTGTAACTGGTTTCTCCAGCTTCCGACTAAATGATTTCCATCATCACCTTTGTCAAACAAGTCCTGGTATAGTAATGCCAAGCATTCTATCCATATCTATAGAATTAACCAAAACAATAAAGGAAAACCACCATCTACGGTGGTCGAGTGCGCAACTCCATCTACCACAATCAACAATGGACAGGTTACGCAACTCCAACAACTACAAAAGGATTCAATCGTGTTCAGGATACACGATTCTCAAATCCAGTGACGACTAAATCGTTAATTAATCTAGCAACTTAATCAAAATTCATACAATCTATACTAAGTATGAAATTGTCATCTCTATACACCTGCATCCTTTCTACTCTAGGCTGATGATATATCAATCATCACAACGACAACAATAATTGTATGACACCATGTCACTACAACATCAATACTCCAGTCGTATACCAACCCTAGAGTATACACAGGTGTCTTTGGCTGATCTCAATAGATCATCTATCCACAACGAAGGATATTCACTTTCAACGACTATCGCATTCCATCATCGATAATCGATGCATAATTTCAAAGGTCCATCTCTCTTTCAACAAAGAGTTCCGGATCTTTTCAAGAAGGAATACTTGAATAGATAAATATCCCCTTTCAATCTCTCCCAATAGTCGCAATTTACGTGCTTCTAATTTCTATAGTGTTTAACAACACTAATACTCACAAGACTATTACCTGGTCTGTGATCTTCGATGTCAGAACTATCTCCGCAATCATTTCGATCGCCTACTTCACTTGCCTAAGCAACGGCAAGGCTAGGAGTTCATCCGAAACTACATCTGAATGCTCTCGGATTATACGCACATCTGAGAGACATAATCATACCATACCTCCAACAATTTGACCATCCGCAAGGATATGTCTACAGTAAAAGTATGTCTATTAAAGTCTAAGGGCCTCCCTCGACTTCTTAATTGTTGGTCCACTTCTCACCTGACGGTAGAGATACCACCGACCCACAAGTCGATATATAGGAACCCTTCTAATCAAACTAAGAATATTCTAGACTGTTGGTGCAGGGGCACCTAACTCGAACCTGTATTTTGATTATGGAAAAAGACGCAAAGTTAAGGATATATCATTATCTCATGATCTAAATCGAGTGTGCAGAAAAGTGCTAAAGCTGGAGCTGAAGGCTGACGACACCCGGAGGAAGCCGCGGTGGTCGGGCGACACTCGAGTGACTTCGGAGGGAGCCGAAGGAATCGAGTGGATGGCCGAAAGTTAAAGTGACACAGTAAGTATCGAGGTAAACTCATGTGTGTGAGCATAAGTGAGGTCATATCCTCCTTACGGGGATGGTCTTAAGCGTAGATCCGACCAAAGACATCCCATTGATGGTCTAGGTCGAGATCGGACGGTCGACGACCGTCAAAATTATGTTTTTATTGAGCTAACTTTGACTTGCAGCAAGCATCAGTCGACTGCCAGCTTGGAGGACTCGACTGCCGTCAATCAGTCGACTGCCGGAGGTTAGCACTCAACTGATGCTGCCATCAGTCAACTGATGATGGCCATCAGTCGACTGATGGTCAAGTATCAGCCTCGAGGAGTCAAGGCTTATCATCTCTTTTCAAGGAGGTTTTGTTCCCATTTGTGATTGGTTGAAGACCCATTCGATGAGGGGCTCAAAGGCTATAAAAAGAGGGCTTGTCCTAGGGTTTTTCATCAATTAAAAAGCTTCCAAGTGCTTCCGATACGCTACGAGTCTCCGACATCCCTACGACGAAGCGCTACCGAGACGACGACTCAAGCTCCAAGATTCAAGTCTTCAAAAGTCGTTGGTATAAGATTTAATTTTATAAGTTGTTCTTATTTCGAGCTTTAAATCATATCAAGGAGAGGGGGAGTCTCTCTCTACCTTGAGTATTTATTGAGTTTTGTATTTGTTTAACTCCTACCTCTAATGAGGAGGAGTTCGTTTAGTGTTTTGCCCTCTGTGCGTGGTCAAGGACCACTAGGGCCTTGGAGTAGTAGCCGAAGGCTACGAACCAAGTAAAAATACTTGTCTTCTTTTATTATCTTTCCGCTGCAAATTATCTACTCGAGTTTTAACGAACGATTTCATAAAAGTTTTATCGCTATTCACCCTCCCCCCCCTCTAGCGATCCGCTTCGATCCAACATAGACTAAGATACCTGTAACTACAAGTATCTCTCAATATATTAATCCATAGGGTAAAACTAGAGTAATACCCTGAACGATCAAGTATCTGTCGATCCGATCAAAAATCTCCCTACAGGTCTCGGCCTTTCTCCGAAGAGAAGAAGATCGGATCCAACAGTCCGTGACAAAGCGGGTGCATTTCTGCGATGAGTGATCCGAGGATCTTGCTAGATCATCTGATCACATCACTTAATCCTACGGGCTGCAACTGTAGAATATCAAATAAAAATGACCACCGTCGTATACTCTCTCCTCTGTACAAATCAAATCACATCTGGAGGTAATTGTTGTTGCTGTCTACATGAGTCTTCCATGATGTCTTCTGTTGATACTCCTGCATAAGTCACTTCCCCTGGAGGGAAGTATCAAAGAACTCCAACCACGCCTGAGGTGGAAGTTCACTGCTGACGAAATAACCTAATCTTCGGTATTGATCTCTGCTGTCGAGACGGTGCATCATCTTCCCGGAATATCCCGGATAGTCTTCAACTGAGTCTTCAAAGTACACCTCCTCCACTGTACTGGTTGCTCACCATAGCAACAGCTGAACTGATCCAACAGATAATCTGACTTCACGTATCTTCGTGATATGCACTGCACGCACACAATCCCTTCGAAGTCTTTGTTCTAATTGTGCTGATATCCATGAGAACATCTTGATGATCTGCGGTTGGTCTTCTATAATCGGAAAGTAGCCCAAGGCCTCTGACTCCAATTTTGCTCCTTTTTATCCAACAGTCGGAGACTTCTAACTCTATAAAGTTGGCATGTAATATTTGCTTACCGTTCTCCAACTCTTAAACCCTTGTACGGAGTCATTTCTAAACTCCTGTCTCAATCCCATGTCTTCCGTCAGGATCTGGTAGAAGATCCTATCATCTCAATCTAACTATAAGCCAATAACTCTGGGTGGCTTAAATCATCCATTCATCTTCTTGAGCTATTAGGTGGTCGTAACCTTTACAAGTCTCACGACTCTGCACAGTATACTATTACTAACTGATCACCTTTTCTTGAAGCTCAAGAATTCCTTACAATGTGTCACTAAAAGTGACACGGGGAAATACTCTCTTTCAACATCACTAAACCATGATCAAGTGATGTTTTATTTCCCGTAGGTCATTTTCTGCATTTTCCACCAAATACCGGCTTGATCCCGATAATGGTATGCCAACAACTCTACTTCCTCTGTATAACATAAGTCAAGTACTCAAAAGTACTTTCAAAGTTATACAACCCAGTACCAACAACTCAGGGATACAATCCCTATGAAACACCATAACCTAGCCTTCCGCTATTTGCATCACAATAGTCTATAAGTCTGTTCATTACCCACAGGTAATGATCTGACTAGCACAGTTAGTGGAAATCTCTAAGACTGTAGTCTCTGATTTCCATAATAAATGTGATGACTTGGCCCCTATTTTCCGACTCGGTATCAGTCGGCTCTCAAAGGTAAATCACCTTCTCGACAAAGGTTCAAGACTCACAGACTCAACAGGTCATTCCCATGGTCAACTCATACCACGGTTACGAATAATAACCAATAAAATATAGGTTAATCCCTGTTATAAGCATCTAAATGCACAGGCAACAAAACTAGGAGTATAAATACTAAGGTAACTCCGATTGGTCGTCTCGGTGGACGACCCCTACTACAAGTCCGTACATGTATCATAACTATACTGTATACAACTACTTATCAAGTTTAGATAAATATCCACTAAACCATAAGTTTTCAGGAATTCTTACCTCGTGCTGCTTGGAGCTCAGGCCGCTGTCCATCTCATCTCAGAAAACCAAAACAAAATAAATCGACTCTCGAGAATCCAAGACTCGACACAAAACAACATTGTATGGCATCGAAAAACCTTGGGCTCTGATACCACTAAATTTGTCATGCCCCGAGAGCATGTCGAGCCGAAAATCAAACGGACGGCATCTCCCCTGTACGTGGCAACATTTCGGGTTAATACAAGGCCCGTAGGCCCACAATAACAACAATGTATATAACAATATAACCAAACCACAACAACATAACAAACTACTACAACAAATACACAGCGGAAACGATACAACAACAATACAATCCCACACATGCAAACCGGTATGATTAACACCAGAACAGAAAGAAAACCTCGTCAAAACCCACACCAACATTTGCATACATCACATAATACATAACATCACGAAAACTCCGAATGCAAAATAAAGCATACAGAAAATCCAAAACAGACACGGGAGCCTCGGAGGTAAGATGAGACGATGTCAACCGGCGGTGCTCCAATGTCATCATGAAGTCTTCTACCTGTTACCTGGGCGACAGAAAAACTCAGGGTCCGTTGGGGTGGTGAGTAAAACTCAGCAGGTAATAGAAAACATGTATATATGTCACATCACATGTATTTTCAACAACATAATCTAGAGGTACAACAGGTATATCAGCATAGTAAATAAATACAAACATATACCGTCTAACTGAATGAATAACGTAAAATACAGACATACTTGAAGTCTGCTACGCTACTCTGATCCAACCTGAACATATATCCAACATATATATATAACAGGAAGAGTAATACCAACTCACCATATGACCGGTCAAGGTACCTAATGGTCTATCCAACACATATACAAATATCCGACACAACCGTATAATAAATGCAAGAAGCATGGATGAATATAATGTACAAACAAATGCAGCTGGCATAATACAAACAAATGCCACATCTCAATAAGCATATATATATAGACTGCATCTATATATATATATATATGGTAATATGCAAAGCGCCATCAGATACGGCAATGCAGCATGCATGGTCATGCCTGCTCACCCCTACTCGCTACCACGACCCCAGTATAGCCTAGGTGGCACGATATGATAACTGTCCCAACTCACACCAACCACTGCTATAGAGTGGCGGAGTGGGCAGTATGATCAAGTAGCATATGAGCATAAAGAGCTCGCTACACAACGGGGGTCCCTGCTGTTGTCCACTCCGACTAACACTACCAATGAGTGGTCGAGTACCACGCACCCAGGACAACTGAACGCAACTCCAACTATTACCGTCTATAATGGTAGAGTGCGGCACAACAGATGCTCTGCCCTCACACCAGTTACTCCTCGGGGAGTGCTTTGGGAGGCAAGATGACTGACGACTCTCTCAACTCCAAGGGAGACTACGTCGTCAGAATGCATACAAATAACATGATTATGCTGTCACACATATAGCCATCTACCACAGACTCTCTGTTCAGCAAAGAGTCGTACTCATCTGATCAATACACTCACTATCCTGTAGAGAGTCGTACTCGACTGATCAGCGGACTCACTATCCTTTAGAGAGTCGTACTCGACTGATCATAACTCTCTCTCTAATAGAGAGTCGTACTCAACTGATCGACGCACTCTCTATCCTGTAGAGAGTCGTACTCGACTGATCATAACACTCTCCAATAGAGAGTCGTACTCGACTAATCATATCAAGCTGGGACCACCGGTCCGCAGCGACACACTAATCACCCTTCACTTAACCATTACACAACTCATAGTTGGTAATAGTATGCAACATACGGGTATTGGAAATAAATCCAACATTTAGGGCATTACCTACCCTCGGATGACCTTTTTGCCAATTTATAAATTGGGTCATCCCCCGTACTAACATTTACACCCTGCTAAACATCTAAGCCAATTTACATCACATCTATAACTCCTAAATCATGATAGGGTATATGTGATATCAACAATTGAGCATAAATACATCCAACGATAAGTTCAAGCATAAGATAATAAGAGCAGGGTCAAGATAATATGAACAACTAACATGCTCATATTTATGACTAAATCTGAATGCAATTACATCTACCGGACCAGATAGAAAATTACCCACCTGCTATGTAATCAATGCTATCCATCTTCACGTCCATGAATCCGTCTTGAATCAAATACTTGTAAACAAAACATATATGATCCAATCATATTATCAATTCTAATATTAGGATCAAATCCTAATTCTACATCAACTTTATATCTTGATCAACTACCTGAACAACTTCTTCCTTCATTGGCTCTTAATCAACAAACCAATAAGAGGCTAGCTATGGATGAAACCTAAATCATAACTAATAATTCATAATCAGCTACAACATCAACTCCAAATATAGTAAGCATTCACATCACTTAGATCTATACTTACCACAGGTTGCTTTAACCTCTCCCTGCTCCCCTGTTAAATTCTGATCCCCATGGCAATGTCAACAGCCACTACCATCATAAATAAAAACAGATTAAACCATATCAGCTTAATATCAACTGAACACATACCACAACTCCTCAAATCTCTTCCCTAAACCCTCAGATCTGAGCTCTAAAGCCCACAATTTATCAACACAGCATACCCATTACAACACCTCACTAATCATCAATCGAAATCAAATAGAGCATTACACCACTCAGTTTGCCACCCACCATTCGAATACCAAGACATAGGATTTTGACCTACCTTGGATGAACACACAACACCTCCAATCTTTCTTCACTCACCCATAGCTCACTTTCATCCATAACTGAACAACCCTTTCAAACAAAACACCCAACATCCAAATCGAATTATGTTGGTACAACACAAAGATTACGCACATAACTTGACAACTGAACAGCAAAGGCTAGATCGATCTTACCGAACATCACTGAGCCTAGATCCCAGAATAGGCAACAAATCACCTCCGGCAGCAAATCGTCTAAAGGCTAGAAACCCTACTACCCTAAATCACAAAAGGAACGCATTCACAGGTGGAAATCCACATCACACGACAATTTACTGAACCATACAACCATCTTACAAAAATGAGAAGATGGTTCAAGGTATACCTGAAATTCAGCATTCACCGGTAGTACTCCCCACTGCTCTGTTCGCCGACCACAACTCCACCTCCGGCCGGAACGACCAACTGCAGTGTCGCTGTCATCGCGCTTGCTCCGACGACAATCGACATAACTCCCCCAAATCGGCAGCTCTCCGTCGGAACGTCGCCGATTCAAGCTCCCGCTAGAATCCCTTGGCTTTGGTAGCAAGTCGCCTCTTTCTCTATCCAAGCACCGTGTTGTCACCACCGACCCAAGCCCCCAAATCACGATCCCCCCACCCCTTTGTTGCTCTAGTCTGTCCATGAGCGTCGTCGAGGGGATGTCGCTTGCCACCGTCCACTCCCGCAAAGGAGCCGACGAAGTCCAGGCGGCAGGAGTCGGAGAGGTCGCGCGGAGAAGTCGGCGAAGTTCGGCGGCAGGAGTTGGAGAGGTTGCGCGGAGAAGAGGAGCGCTGAGATTTCGGGGAGAAAAGTTGTCGTCGTGAGAAATAAAGATCACAGCTGGGATTAAAAGAAAGCGACTGTGAGAAACGCTCGACATAATGGTAACGGATCGGGTTTGCCATATAAACTGATCAAATTTTCTGACCCGTTAAGCCCTTTAACCCCTTCTTGTTAAAAGAGGGTCTTAGAAATCTCCATTCAAGTCCAGAAAAATTCCTAAAAAATCTTGGAAAATTCCATAGGGTATTCTCTTAATTACCCATCTTTTATTTTATTTTATTTTATTTTTTTCTGTGGTATTTTACACATGAGGATTAGGTTCATGGGATGAACCAAATTGGATTAAGAGTAATCCTAATTAGACTAATTGAGTTGGACTCAATTTGATTCAAGTGTTGAATGAGTCTAATTTAGATTTGATTCATCAAATCAATTTAAATTAATGAATAGAGATTCATTAAATCAAATTGACTTGAGTCAAGTGGTTAGATTTGATCAACCATGGGAGATAAGAGGTCAAGTTTGACTTGACTTGAGAGGGAAGATAAAAGGTCAAGTTTGACTTGACCAAATGCCATGTCATGATGATGACTTGGCATGGCCGGCCAATGATGATGCTCCACATCATCATTGCCTTATCAAGTGGTGCCACCTCATAAGGGAGACCAAGAGACATTGCCTCTTGGAGCTACATGCATGTATGTAACCCCCCCCCCCCCCTCCATGAAGTGGTCGGCCACTTATTCCATTAGATGGAATTGATTTTGTGAGTTACCAAGAGTTCATCTTCTTCCTTGGATCAACTTCCCTCAAGCTCTTTCCCTCTTCTTCCTCATCTTGCCGTGAGCATATAAGGAGTGCTAGCACACTCAAGATTGCTTTGCTCCACCATTTGTCCGTGTGGATACCAATAGAGGAGTGTGCACTTGATGCTCTTGAGTTCCGGCGAAGCTTTTGGACGAGCGAGATTTGCGAAGGGTGTCGCATCGAGGGTAACACTCTCAACTTCTAGATCTAAGGTAGATCTAGGTTTACTTAGCACATACATGTTATTTATTTTAATATATCATCGCACGGATCCGTGGCTGGACTTTCGGGGTTTTCGTAATGCAAAAAGCAGTTTTTGCGGCTCGGAAAGTCCAACAGCATGATGACATAGCATGATAAAATTACCCTAAGTATTGAAATGGCATTTCAAATAATCATATGGAACATGATGGCATGATATGGATTATGGCAAACAAAACATGGAACATTTTATAATATAAAGGTATATAAATACCTAAATCTTAAACCTAATTGTCATTTGCTAAAAAATAATTATATCACATACCAACTTTTCCATAATGACATCCCAAATCCCTTAAGTGTTCTAAACACCCCAACTTGGTACACTATTGACCTAACTTAATTGTGCCAATTATGAAACTTCATTATTCCAATTGGCACATCCTAAAACCTTTTAGGATCATAATCTAATTTCATTTTCAAAGTATCATTATACCTCAAAAATGTCTTAAAATGTCAACTCCACTATAGTTAGGTTAACTACCTTTCCATTTTAAGTTGACAAACCCTAAACCCATTTAGTGTGAAGGAATCACACTCCTAGGAATCCAATATCTATTGGAGCTCCTAAGGTTTTCTAGGTATTCACTAGGGATGACTTCCCTTGATACCTTTCTAATGACTCTCCTAGGCTTCTTGTAAGCCTTAGTCATTTTGGTATTTATAAGGTTAACCCTAGGGATATCTTCCTTTGTAACCTTGTTGATGACTTTCCTAGGCTTCTTAGAAGCCATAGTCACTTGACTATTGTCAAAGTTAACTCTAAGGATAACTTCCTTTGTAGCCTTGGCACTCCTAGACCTAAGACAAGTTCCATAACTATATGGAACACTATGGTATGAAGGCATGATTTCTTTATATTTAGGTTTGTAACCCAAACCCTACTTGTCCTTAGAAATTTCTTACCTCCTAAAACTTAAATTTTATCCATTAGACCCTTTAATCATATTTTCCATCTTTTGAAGGGTCTTTTCTAATTTCTCAAGATTTGATCTCAAAACTTGATTTTCTATCTCAAGGTACCAAAATTTTGATTTTCCATCATTTCTTTGAGCATTCTTCTTCCTAGGTGTATGTCTAGTCCTTTTAGGATTATTGCCTTGATTGTTGACATTTTTCCTATCCTTAGGGAGGCTAGGTCTAGAGGTAATTTGTTTGGAGTTGTTCTTAGTTCTAATTTCATGATATTTAGCTCCTAAATAATAAAAATTTTATTTGCATGATTCTTATGAAAAATTGCAAGTGCATTAAAATGTGATACATTGCTAGCATGCTTCTTGTTATGTGAAATTAAAGTTGCATTATTAAAAAAGTATACCTTAGCCTTATGAGCTCCCCCTACACTTGAACTCTCTATCTTGTCCTTGGTTTGGTGCCTCCCCCTCGGACATTGGCTTTGATAATGTCCCTTTTGATTGCACCGAAAAACATACAATGTGTTCCTTGCCTTTGCGTATTGGGACTCCGACCTCCTTGACCTTCTCTTTGGCCTTGGGAGTGAACTTTTTTCTTAATTCTTTTTGAACACTTTCTCTTATAGTGTCATTTCTCCCTACACTCAAAACATATTATATAACATTTATCTTTATGAATTAAGCTTGAGTTACCTTCTTGGATGGTAGGGGAATTTTGGGTTTGTTCTTCATTTCTCCCAGATATAGAAGGTTCCTCCTCTTGCTCCTGTTGGTTCAATCGGTCAAGGTCACGATTGACCAGACTCGAGTTTGACTCGAGTAGCATCTTGATGTTTGTGTTTTGATGTTTGACAATGTGTTGACCATTGTTTGACAATGAGTTGACTATATGGTTGACTGGGGTTGACCATATGATGGAGAAGTCCAAGTGGGACACTTGGCATGGAAAGTCCAAGCATGGATCTTGGCGATGGTAAAGTCCAAGTCTTGAGTACTTGGCATGGAAATCCAAGCTTGAGTCTTGGCAATTGAAAAGTCCAACATGGGTTGGCATGGAAAGTCCAAGCATGGGTCTTAGCAAGGGAAAGTCCAAGCTTGAGTCTTGGCAATTGAAAAGTCTAACATGGGTTGGCATGGAAAGTCCAATCATGGGTCTTGGCAAGGGAAAGTCCAAGCTTGAGTCTTGGCAAATGGAAAGTCCAAAAATGGGTTGGCAAGGGAAGTCCAAGGGTTTATATTGGCAGCATAAAGTCCAAGTGTGAGTCTTGATAGCATAAGTCCAATGGTTGGCGGTGTAAAGTCCAAGCGTGTGTCTTGGCAGCGTAAGCTCAATGTGCCTTGAAGGTGTAGACTAGCTTAGTATGACAATAGTCGATGGAAACACCTGAAGGCTAGTGTTTGGATGAACAAGTCATAGATGACTTGGAGGGATCCAATAGGCGTGAGGCTAAAAAAGGTGGCTAGAAGCCTTAGGTCTAAACTAAGGGTGGTCTAGCAAGTATGAGGGCATCATACTTGGGGTAAACCTCATGGTTGAGGTGCAGCAGTCAACTGGGATTATGGACCAGTCGACTGGTCAAGTGTTTTGACACTTGGCAGCCGAGTCAATATTGAGCAGTCGATTGGGACTATGACTAGTCGACTGTCGTGAGTCGACTGAGGTTCGACTGTGGAAAAGGTTTTGGCGGCTTGATCGCCAAGATTGGGCAAATAATCGATGAGCGAGCGATCGGTCGCCGTGGAGGGCGTGACTACCGTGATGGTTTAAGCACGTAACGCCAGTAGCCGATCGAGCAACGCGATCGATTTCCAGTGTATCCATTGGCTTTGATGCCAACGTGGATTTAGTGATTGTGAGACAACGTCACTGTTGGCAGTCGACTGCCAAGCGCAGAATCAGCTCGATGCAAGCATAAAAGGAGCGACTCATGGAGGATTTCGACATCAGTTCTTTGAGAGGTTGTGGAGGCGATTTGAAGGCGAAGTGCAGGTGCATTTTAGGGCCATTCAATATCATCCAAGCAACCAATAAGCAAAGCATTCAAAGCCCTAATTTGTAAAGTGTTCTTTACATTTGAGTTGTACTTCTTTGTATTTTTGTTGTATTACTTTTTTAATCTGTTGTAAGAGGTTTTCTCCACCTCCAGAGTGTTTTCCAAGAAGGAGAGGTTGATTAGTGGTGTTTGGCATCGCTAGAGCTCATTTGAGCTCGACCCGTGGAGTAGGAACCCTAAGGTTCCGAACCACATTATATTTGTGTATTATGATTGTGTTTGTCGTGTTCTATTCTTGTTATTATTATTTCTACTGCACTAACAAGATTTGTAGACAAGCACGATCAAATTTTGTCAAACGACGAGAACGCGCCATTCACCACCCCTCTAGCACTCACCGAAGTTCCTACAACTCCAGCATTGAAGACCTATCCTCCCACTCAATCCTAGAGGTAGAGACTTCATCCATTCTTCTACTTCAAATGTTGAGCATCTCTCAACGTCCAAATCTTCAAACTCTTGAGATGATGAGCTTGATACCTTGGACTCCTCTTTATCTTAGGTCAGTGAGGGCTTCTCATGGAGCTTGATCAATTTACTCCATAGAATTCTCCTAGGCTATATAATAAATCCTTAGGTGTTGAACTAGCCAAGATTATTACAACCTTTTCATTTTTCTTGGATTTTTAGATTTGCTCCTCGATCCACTTCTTCTTCTTGAGAAGTCTTTGATGTAATTGAGAGGTGTCATAAGGCAATTACCTTAGAAGTTATTAATAAAATTCATTATTTGAGTATACATTATCTATGTATGGATAGGATCTTAAACTCATCTACTGAAGTCCACAATACGATACATAGCATGAGAGAAATTGTGATTGGATCACAATTAGTGGGTATCTCATCATGTGTAAGTATGTAAGTATTAAACCTATCATTAGTCAAAGAATTGATAAGATTGGACATAATCAATTCTATACGACTAGCACATGTTATGCTCCTTGGTTTATCCAAGCATTCGGTACTCACTGAATGAAAGCATAGGGATGCTGAGAGTGAACATGTGGATGCTAGTTAGGGTAACTAGTTCATTAAAGTGGCCTGTCATGAGACTTCATATGATGTGGATGCCGTGGAGGGCAATCGACTGCTGGTGTTGGTCGGGAGCACAGAACACTCGGTAGCCGACTGAGCAGTCGACTACTGAGAATGACAGTCGATTGCCAGTGTATCCATTGGCTTAGATGCCAACGTGGATTGAGTCATTGTGAGACAATGGTATTGTTGGCAGTCGACTGGGGTCATATGGCGATTGGTAGGGCCATATAATGATCGACTATCGAGCAGGAATCCGCTTGTGGAGGATTTTGCCATCAGTTCTTTGAGAGGTTGTGGAGGCGATTTGAAGGCGAAGTGCATGCACATTTCAGGGTCTTTCAATATCATCCAAGCAACCAATAAGAAAAGCATTCAAAGCCCTAATTTGTAAAGTGTTATTTACATTTAAGTTATATTTCTTTGTATTTGCTTGTATTTTCGTTGTCTTACTTTTATAATCTGTTGTAAGAGGTTTTCTCTACCTCCGGACTGTTTTCCGAGAAGGAGAGGTTGATTAGTGGTGTTTGGCATCGCTAGAGCTCATTTGAGCTCGACCCGTAGAGTAGGAACCCTAAGGTTCCGAATCACATTATATTTGTGTGTTGTGATTGTGTTTGTCATGTTCTATTCTTATTATTATTATTTCCACTACGCTAACTAGATTTGTAGACAAGAACGATCAAATTCTATCAAACGACGAGAATGCGCCATTCACCCCCTTTCTAGTGCTCTCCGAAGTTCCTACAATTGGTATCAAAGCAGGTCGCTCTTCACCGGCTTCACTTCCGAGGGAGCAAAGGTGCTAGAGGGCAAGATGGATCTTCAAGTGAAATTGGGTGACAACATCAACATTCCGCCTTCCTTTAATCGCAAAGATTTTGCATATTGAAAAGGTAGAATGATGTATTTTCTTATGTGTGATTATGAAAATTAGATTAGTATTTTAGTAGGGTTTGATGCTCCTAATGATGAGAATGGGAAAATACTCAAGAAGAAGAAGTTGAGCGAGGAGCAAATCCGATACTCCAACATAAATAATAAGGTAATGGGTATATTACTTAGTGTAATTCCAAATGATATTTTGATCAAGATAGGAGATTGTAAAGACGCCAAGGCCCTTTGGAGCAAGTTGGCAAAATATCATGAAGAACCCTCAACAGCTCAAGAAATAGAGGAGCCCAAGGAACAAGAACCATCATCGGCTAAATTGGAGGAAGAGGCCGAAGAAGCAAGCTCATCCTCACAAGAAAGTGAGGATTCAGAAGTTGAGAAGGAGTCAACATCCGGATTGGAGGTCAAGGAGTGTTCGACATCCGAGGAGGAAGAAGAGGTGGAAGAAGTAGGAGAAGCCTCCACCTCTAGGATTGAGGGGGAGGAGAGAATTTCCACACCGGAGCAAACTCAATAGGAGCCATCAACCTCTAGGGGAAGTGATGAACAAGTTCAAGAGGCCTCCACCATTAACCTAGGTAACTCAAGCAATTTAGTGAAAAATAAAAATCATATAATTTGCTTTGAGTGTAGGGAAGCCGGGCACTATAAGAGCAAGTATTCTAAGAAGGTCAAGAATGTTGGTGCCCCAATTAGGAAGAGTAAGGAGCACGTGGTGTGCTTCAAGTGCCAACAACCGGGGCATTATAGGAGTCAATGCCCTAGGGGGAGGTAGAAGAGACAAAAGGGAGCATCACATGTAGGGGGAGCTTCTAAAGCAAACTGATGTGAGGAATGTTGGGGTTGATCCGTGAGGGGAAACTCCGCTTCCCCTTCACCTCGGTTGCTTGACCATGGTGATCCCTTCGATGTCCCCGGATTAAAAAATTTAATCCTAGACAAAAGGGATTCCCAAAGCAACCAAGTCATCGTCGTGCTATTCGTTTAGAGAGGTCACTTGAACAAACTAGTTGTTCAAGCGACCATTCTCTATTCTACGAGTAGCCGCGGAATAGACGATGTCCGGATCGCCGGTTTTTGTATTTATACTCGGGATCCAAGTATTATTTAGCCTATTTACAGAAATATAACATGCTTATATTTTGAAAAACAAACACAAGCAATGAATAAAAGAGATAGAAGAATAGTTATACCTCTTGGTCTTCTAATGTATGACCCTCCTCCTTTTAGACGTCGTGTGGGCGACGATCCACCAAAAGTCGAAGCTCCTATATCGCAAAACTTCCTTCCTTGCTTTTCCCAAGCAAGAGGAAGAAGAGAAACAATGTTTTTCTCCTTCAAAAACTCAACCAACAAAGAACTATAGAAGTTCTTGCCGCCGGCCAACTAGAAGGAGAAGAAGATGATGGAAAACTACCAAGACACCAAGGGAAACCCTATATCTTGTTTCCACCACCTAAGGAGAAGAGAGGGGAGTGTTTTGGGCGTGGCCAAGGGCTGGGAAGGGCTGGAATAGCTGCTGGACGTTGGCCACAAGGCAAGGAAGAAGAAGGAAAACTTGCCTTATTTGGTGCCACCCTTGCTTCCAAACCCTAACCCTAATTCCAATCCTATCTCAACTAGGATTGCCCTATTCTTGCCGCCCAAGCCTTGCTCCCTCCCTATCATGTATGTCACGACCACTCCCCATGCCCTCCTTTTATAGAGTTAGGGATAAGTCATGAATTAATCTCCTCCATTGGTTCTAGGGATTTAATCTCAACCGTCGGATCTAGAGATTTAATCTCAACCGTCGGATCTTAGAGATTTGATCTCTACCAATGGATCTTAGAGTTTTGTTTCTATCCATTGGATCTAAGCATCTTGAGGTGTTAATGGGCTACATTAGGGACCATGAGGA
The DNA here is from genome assembly GCA_025175895.1 of Wurfbainia villosa. Lineage (NCBI taxonomy): Eukaryota > Viridiplantae > Streptophyta > Magnoliopsida > Zingiberales > Zingiberaceae > Wurfbainia > Wurfbainia villosa. The sequence continues at coordinate 93,819,863 of CM045989.1, forward strand.
GGAGTTGGGTCTTGGCCACCCATGGATCAAGCCCACATAAAGTCCGATCCACTAATGATGATTCAATCCACTAAAGGTCCATCATTGATCTACCTCACCAACCCCCATATGATAATATGGGCTCCATATATTATTTGTACATTTTCTCCTCGTGTTTAAGATCTCGAATGTCCGTCGATTAATTAATTTACTAACCATTAATTAATCAACATCTAACTTCATGAGTAGTACCACTCAACCTTTTCATCATGCCGGACCAAGTCCACCTGCAGGGTTTACATGATGAACCTTATGAGCTCCTCAAGGGGACATCATCATCCTAATATATAGGACACGGTTTCCTCCTATAATCAACGGCACACCATATAAATAATATCATCTCCCAACTTACCGAGTCTATCGATTTAATCTATAAATCTCGCCCATTGGTAAATCAAAGAGATGAGTACCAAGTATATGTGCCCGTTATTATATCGGGATTAAGAGCATATACTAAATAATATCTGAGGTCCGATTCGATTATGTAGTCAGCAATAAATCGAATCACCTCTGTGTCGGTCCTGCTCAATACACACAAAGTGCACTAGTGTGATTCTATGGTCAAGACAAACCAATACCAAATCACACTACAACTATTCCGATGGTTTGTCCAAAGCCATCTCGGTTGTGAGCCTTTACTTATACTTTACAAGGAGCCGATAACATGATCTCCCGTGTGACACCACACACCATGTTATCTACAATGTAAGGTATTAGACAATATTGCATAACCATAAAAATATGCAAACAATGATCATGTGATTCTTATTTCAAAATAAAGATGTTCATACAAAAGAGCTAGGCTTTAAGTATACATCCCAACAATCTCCCACTTATACTAAAAGACTATCTTTGTCCTTATCGCCATACATCCGATTCCCTTCCTCCACATGCCTATCAAAGCTCTCACTAGAAGGGCCTTAGTGAAAGGGTCTACGGTCATCCTCTGATGCAATCTAAGCGACAACAACTTCTACCTCCTTTACGATTTCTCGTATCAGGTGGTACTTGCGCTCTATGTGTTTACTAGCCTTATGGGCTCGTGGTTCCTTCGAGTTTGCAACTGCACCACTATTATCACAATAAATTGTGATAGTTCTGGGCAAACCAGGAATCACATCCAAGTCCATCAGGAAGTTCCTGAGCCAGGCTTCTTTGGCGCCTCATAGCCACATACTCAGCTTCCATGGTGGAGTCCGCCACGCACTTCTGCTTGACACTCCTCCATACAATGGCTCCACCTCCCAAAGTAAACACAAAACCTGAGGTAGACTTACTGTTATCCCTATCAGATTGGAAGTCAGAATCCGTGTAACCCACAGGGAGTAATTGGTCTGCCCGGTAAACTAGCATATAATCCCTAGTCCTTCTCAGGCACTACAATATATGCTTTACCGCAGTCCAATATCCCTGTCCTGGATTACTCTGATATCTGCTGACCATGCCCACGGCAAAGCAGATATCTGGTCTCGTACAGAGCATCGCATACATGAGGCTTCCTACTGCCGAAGCATAAGGAACCGCCTTCATCTCCTCTATCTCCTCAAATGATCTAGGACACATCTCCTTAGATAGAGGTACTCCATGCCTGAAAGGTAGAAAACCCTTCTTGGAGTTCTGCATGCTAAAACGCTCCATAATCGTGTCTATGTATGAAGCTTGGGATAAGCACAACATCCTTTTCCTGCGATCCCTTATAACCTTGATCCCAAGGATTTGTCTCACCTCTCCCAAGTCCTTCATATCAAACTGTTTGGACAACCATACCCTTACGTCCGATAGCACTTCGATGTTGTTGCCAACCACCAAAATGTCATCTACGTATAGTACAAGAAATACCACTACGTTTCCGTCACATCTCTTGTATACACAAGACTCATCCGGACTTTGAATAAATCCATAAGACTGGATTATCTCATCAAAGCGGATGTTCCAAGATCTTGAAGCTTGCTTCAATCCATAAATGGACCGATTAAGCTTACACACAAGATGCTCTTTGCCCTTAGCAATGAATCCCTCTGGTTGCTTCATATAGATGGTTTCCTCAAGACTTCCATTAAGGAAAGCTTTCTTGATATCCATATGCCACACCTCATAATCCATATGAGCTGCTATGCATAAGAGCTCTCAAACCTGACTTGAATCCATAGATTCAATCTCAGTATTCATTGCACTTTGCCAAGATAGTGCATCTTTATCTTGGATTGCCTCGTCATATGTCCAGGGATCAGGTTCATGTTCGCCAGGGACCAAATCGAAAGATTCTCCCAAGAACATGAATCTATCAGGCTGTCTCACAACCCTCCCACTACGACGAGACATCACTTGTGTATCCTCTGTGACACGCGGTGCAGTGACATGTGGTATATCCTCTTGTACCGGTGGTACTAAAGAAGTGACTTCCCCTTTTAACTCCTCCAGAACAATTTTACTCTTGGGCTTGTGGCTCATCACATAGTCTTCTTCTAGAAATCTAGTGTTCATGCTAACGATCACTCTCTGATCTCTAGGACTATAAAACAATCCACCCTTCGTTCATCTAGGATAGCCAACGAACAAGCGCACTTTTGTACGAGGTTCCAACTTACCATCATCTGCCTTCAGCACATGTGCTGGACTCTCCCATATCCGAATATGTCTTAGACTAGGCTTTCGCCCGGTCCACAACTCTGTGGGAGTAGAAGGCACTGATTTAGATGGAACCAAGTTCAGAATGTACACCGCCGTATCTAGAGCATATCCCCAAAACGAGTCTGGCAAGTCAGAATAACTCATCATCAATCTAACCATCTCTGTAAGAGTCCTATTCCTTCACTCTTCTACATCATTCTTCTGGGGTGTGCCAGGTGCAGACAATTGGGATTGAATCCCAACCTCTGATAGGTAATTCCTAAACTCTCCCAAGAGGTACTCGTCACCACGATCAGATCGTAGTGTCATCTTGAATAATTGTCTATGAAAAAGACGAAATATTCAAAACTACCTCTTGCCAGGATAGACATAGGACCATACGAATCAGAATGAACCATTTCTAACATATCTTTGGCTCTATACCCCTTGGCCTTGAAAGGCCTCTTGGTCATCTTACCCTCCAAGCAAGATTCGTAGGTTGGGAGATACTCCACCACTAATGAACCCAAAGGTCCATCAGCTATCAACCTTTGAATTTTGCTTAGGTTAATGTGACCAAGACTAAGATGGCAAAGATATGTTTGGTTCATCTTCGAAGGTTCTTTTCTCCTTTTGGAATTAGAAGATGAGTTATTAACTTCAATTTGCATCGTGGGAGGTTTTGTATACAAATTTCCTTTCAATGTACCTGAACAGATATTCTCCCTATTCCTTTTTATAACAACTCTGTCATTAAAAGAAATAGAATATCCATCCATAATAATTTAGAAACTGAAACTAAATTCTTTCTAAATAAAGATACATAAAGGGAATTTTCCAGAACCTTAGTTTTATTTTTCTCAAGAGATAAATAAAACTTCTCCCACTGCAATAGCCGCCACCTTCATGGCATTGCCCAAAATGGTAATCTCCCCTTTAGCTAGTCGTTGGGTTTCCTGAAACCCCTGCAAAGTGTTGCAGACATGATTAGTGACTCTCATATCTACACACCAGGTGCCGGTAGATAACACCGCTAATCATGTTTCAACGACTAGTCCAAAGGATATACCTTTGTTCTGTTTTGGACTGGGACAGTCCTTCTTCCAATGTCCATCCTGCTTAAAGTACTTGCCTTTCGGCTTCTTCACTCCTCCCTGAGATCCTCCCACCACCTTTGCTCCACCTTGTTTTTTCTTCTTCTTGCCTTTCGGCTTAGAAGTAGAAACCTTTTTGAGCAACCATGGCTTGAGGACACTCTTCAAAGAGTGCATACTTGTACTCCTTAGCAGATAAGACAATATCTAGATTCTTTTCCAATCAACATTATTTGGGTACAGTAAGTTTATTTCTTTTAGTATCACAACAAGTGGACTGAAAGTCATTTTGAAAATCCTAAGAATCACATAGATCATTACTTTAGATTTCAAAAAATTATTGATTCCTCAAACAATAAAATTTCGAAATCAACCAACACCTCAAAACACCGAGAATATCGCATGCCACGCAGTGTGGACGTATACGAATTCTACATTTGTAAGAGGAGGTTTTACCCATTAATTTTATTATCTTGTCAACCTTACTTTTCGACAAATAAAATTAATAGTTGGTTCCTCTTTGGCCCTACAAATAAAAGCAGTGACTCCGATGGGGAGGATACTTTTTATTTGCATCTAAGTGTGCACCATTACACGATACTAAGGGAATTATTTCGGATTATGTGCCTTACCGCTGTGGAAGTACACACGCTCCTAGATAATTTCCTATAACCATTATTTGACCTAGTGATCCGCAAATAAACTCATCCGCAGGGAGGAAGGCACTCAGAGCCGACACGCAAGTTTGTTGCATCACACGTCAAATTGTAATGGAGGCCGTGGGAATTAATTAAAATATCCCTCTCCCACTTAGTAAATTGACAGTGAGGAATTTTCAAGAATCCCATAGATTATTATTTTAGATTTCAAAAAATTATTGATTCCTCAAAACAATAAAATTTCGAAATCAACCAACACCTCAAAACACCGAGAATATCGCATGCCACGCAGTGTGGACGTATACGAATTCTACATTTGTAAGAGGAGGTTTTACCCATTAATTTTATTATCTTGTCAACCTTACTTTTTGACAAATAAAATTAATAGTTGGTTCCTCTTTGGCCCTACAAATAAAAGCAAAGGACTGATGGGGAGGAGATTTTTTATTTGCATCTAAGTGTGCACCATTACACGATACTAAGGGAATTATTTCGGATTATGTGCCTTACCGCTGTGGAAGTACACATGCTCCTAGATAATTTCCTATAACCATTATTTGACCTAGTGATCCGCAAACAAACAAACTTGCAGGAGGAAGGCACTGTGAGCCGACACGCAAGTTTGTTGCATCACACGCCAAATTGTAAGGGAGGCCTCTGGAATTAATTAAAATATCCCTCTCCCACTTAGTAAATTGAAAATGAGGAATTTTACTAGCCAACGACATGCATATCAAACAAAAAGCACTAAATATGAAAAATAAAAAATTTTCCAACTATTATGGCTTTTGTCTTCAATATGTCTTCCGTCAGACGCCATCTCGTCCGCCTCCTCCTTTGCCATGTACAAGCCCTCCGGAGATCCGAAGTCGAGACTAAAACCTATTTTAATTTACATCCATCGATCCTATACTCCACAGGAGTGTACATGAATCTAGATCGAAAGTAAAATAAAATAAAGAGCTAAACAATGCCGTATTTAATTTACAAAAACTAAATACTAACCTCGTCAACCCCGAGGATTCAACAAAATAAATATTTACACACATACAATCACATACACACATATGCCATAATAGTGGAATCTTATGCCTGCAACCAAAGAGTTAAGCTACGCATATCCTACTATTATCCGACACATTTAATATATGAAAAAGTGCATAAAAATTAACCGAATCCTAAACACACAAAACCGAAAACCTTGGCTCTGATACCAATTGTTGGGGTTGATCCGTGAGGGGAAACTTCGCTTCCCCTTCACCTCGGTTGCTTGACCATGGTGATCCCTTCGATGTCCCCGGATTAAAAAATTTAATCCTAGACAAAAGGGATTCCCAAAGCAACCAAGTCATCGTCGTGCTATTCGTTTAGAGAGGTCACTTGAACAAACTAGTTGTTCAAGCGACCATTCTCTATTCTACGAGTAGTCGCGGAATAGACGATGTCCGGATCGCCGGTTTTTGTATTTTTACTGGATCCAAGTATTATTTAGCCTATTTACAGAAATATAACATGCTTATATTTTGAAAAACAAACACAAGCAATGAATAAAAGAGATAGAAGAATAGTTATACCTCTTGGTCTTCTAATGTATGACCCTCCTCCTTTTGGACGTCGTGTGGGCGACGATCCACCAAAAGTCGAAGCTCCTATATCGCAAAACTTCCTTCCTTGCTTTTCCCAAGCAAGAGGAAGAAGAGAAACAATGTTTTTCTCCTTCAAAAACTCAACCAACAAAGAACTATAGAAGTTCTTGCCGCCAACTAGAAGGAGAAGAAGATGATGGAAAACTACCAAGACACCAAGGGAAACCCTATATCTTGTTTCCACCACCTAAGGAGAAGAGAGGGGAGTGTTTTGGGCGTGGACAAGGGCTGGGAAGGGCTGGAATAGCTGCTGGACGTTGGCCACAAGGCAAGGAAGAAGAAGGAAAACTTGCCTTATTTGGTGCCACCCTTGCTTCCAAACCCTAACCCTAATTCCAATCCTATCTCAACTAGGATTGCCCTATTCTTGCCGCCCAAGCCTTGCTCCCTCCCTATCATGTATGTCACGACCACTCCCCATGCCCTCCTTTTATAGAGTTAGGGATAAGTCATGAATTAATCTCCTCCATTGGTTCTAGGGATTTAATCTCAACCGTCGGATCTAGAGATTTAATCTCAACCGTCGGATCTTAGAGATTTGATCTCTACCAATGGATCTTAGAGTTTTGTTTCTATCCATTGGATCTAAGCATCTTGAGGTGTTAATGGGCTACATTAGGGACCATGAGGAGGAGTTGGGTCTTGGCCACCCATGGATCAAGCCCACATAAAGTCCGATCCACTAATGATGATTCAATCCACTAAAGGTCCATCATTGATCTACCTCACCAACCCCCATATGATAATATGGGCTCCATATATTATTTGTACATTTTCTCCTCGTGTTTAAGATATCGAATGTCCGTCGATTAATTAATTTACTAACCATTAATTAATCAACATCTAACTCCATGAGTAGTACCACTCAACCTTTTCATCATGCCGGACCAAGTCCACCTGCAGGGTTTACATGATGAACCTTATGAGCTCCTCAAGGGGACATCATCATCCTAATATATAGGACACGATTTCCTCCTATAATCAACGGCACACCATATAAATAATATCATCTCCCAACTTACCGAGTCTATCGATTTAATCTATAAATCTCGCCCATTGGTAAATCAAAGAGATGAGTACCAAGTATATGTGCCCGTTATTATATCGGGATTAAGAGCATGTACTAAATAATATCTGAGGTCCGATTCGATTATGTAGTCAGCAATAAATCGAATCACCTCTGTGTCGGCCCTGCTCAATACACACAAAGTGCACTAGTGTGATTCTATGGTCAAGACAAACCAATACCAAATCACACTACAACTATTCCGATGGTTTGTCCAAAGCCATCTCGGTTGTGAGCCTTTACTTATACTTTACAAGGAGCCGATAACATGATCTCCCGTGTGACACCACACACCATGTTATCTACAATGTAAGGTATTAGACAATATTGCATAACCATAAAAATATGCAAACAATGATCATGTGATTCTTATTTCAAAATAAAGATGTTCATACAAAAGAGCTAGGCTTTCAATATACATCCCAACAAGGAAAACATATAGGATTTTAGGAGTAGTTTTCGCTCACATCTTATTACATTTTGTAATAGTTTCATGCATATGTTACTCTGTTTTTACATGCATTTCCTATTTTCTAGTTCGGAGGTCTGCTCGTTGTTCTTTTTGTATGCAAATTGGCTTTTCGGGCGGAAAAGACGCATTTTTGGAGCGAAAGAAGGACATTTCATGCTAGGAGCAGAGTGGGACACGGCCAGGGAATGTGGATTCACACGGCCATGTCCGATGGGGGAAGATCAGCACACCAGGGCCGCACACATCTTGGCCGTGTGGAAACACACGACCATGTGGCGGCCCGATTGAGCACGACTAGGGTTTTTTCCTGATTTTGCAGCAGTCCGAGGCGACGTCTATATAAGGATGGCTCTGCCCAAACCCTAGGGGGGAGGTACGACGGCGAGGATGGCACGTCGAAGCCCTAAAAAGCTTCGGTAACTCGTAGCAGGGAGGAGGAACGCCGCTGGAGGTCCACCACTTGCAATACAACGCCGGAGAGAAGGTCACAACGCATTGTAATCTCTATTTCTGTGCTCTTTTTCTATTGTACGTGAACTTAAACATGTGTTGTGATTCTTCCTTCGTGTTTATGGAGTAGAACTTTTGATTCTAGGATTAGGGAGTAGCTTGTATTCATAGACAATGTTGGTTCATATTAAATTCTGGCCAAAAGTTTGATTTGACAATTGGATGTTGCTCTTTTTTTATACCTACGTGTATTTGGCTTTCTTTTCGCTGTGCTTAGGCGATACGAGGTGGTGACATCCCTCGCAATCTAGATTTAGGAGGTTTGATCAAGGAACCTAGGGGTAAAACCTGACCTCTCGTAACTGGGGGGGAGAAGGGAGCTGTGGAATTGGAAACAGTCCACCGCAAGGATTGATTTGGCATCCTCGTACCCCTTATCTCGTCCTTTTGGGCGAGGATAGCTCCCGGTGAATGTGGCGGCTCTGTGGGAGAGTGTATGATGTCCCTTCCCCAAAACCGTAGGTAGACATTTAGACGACACCAATTAACAACATTGCTATATGGTCCACAAGTGAAATCGAAGTCCTAGAATCACCTTTTTAAGACCCCGGCACACTCTTTCCCTCCTCCCTGTGACACCGCACTGAGTAGGGTCCTCCGATAGTCCTCACCAACCAACTCTCACTGAGATTTCATCCGAACAGTCGCAACCACTTAGTGTATTGGTACTCGAATCCCAGTCCCTGTGGGATCGATAATCTATTTATTACTTGACGACATCCGTGCACTTGCGGGCATTGAGTGCGAGCACATACTTTGAGTCTTTGATGGTCTCCGTCGCGAGATTTAAGGTCGCGACCGTGCACATCAAGTTTTTGGCATCGTTGCCAAGGACTGTCGATTCGATATCAATCGAATGGTGGTAGATTGGATCGGACTTAGGATTAGATTAATTTTCTTGCTTAATTTTTCTTTTTAGATTAATTTTATTTGCTTTAGTTTTATTTTCCATATTTTAGATTTAGTTTTTATTTGCAGTAGTAGTTTCCTTTTACTTATTGCATCTTAGATTTTTATTTGCTAGATTTATTTAATTTTTTTCTTTTAGTGCTAGGTTAGCACTCTTACTTTTGTGGCTTGGTTCATCATATGCTTAGAAGTCTAGGGTCGGAAGGTCTAATTTCGATCGATTTAGAGATAGAGGGAACCTTGCACCGTCGGAGAGCAGTACAATGAAAAATGGAAGATCAAGCTGCTTTCGATGTGAATATGGGAAGTCGACCTCTACGGGACTACATGGCTCCTAGCGCTAGAGGATTCAGGCCGAGCATAGTTGGACCATCCGTATTGGCGAATAACTTTGAGCTTAAGCAGCACTCATACATATGGTCCAGCAGAGCCAGTTCGGGGGAGCTGCAACTGAAGATCCGAACCGGCATCTTGAGGCTTTTCTAGAAATCTGCTCAACCATGAAACTGAATGGAGTCCCTTCTGACGCGATGCACCTGAGCCTGTTTCCATTTTCACTACGGGATAAGGCTAAGGCTTGGCTTCACTCCTTACCCTCTGGCAACATCACCACATGAGAGCAGTGTGAGCAGCAGTTTCTGAACAAATACTTCCCACCAAGTAAGACTGCTCATATGCGCCATCTTATCACTAGATTTCGCCAGAAGGAGGGGGAGTCCCTATTCGAAGCATAGGATCTCTACAAGGGGCTACTTTATCAATGCCCACACCACGGACTGGAGAGGTGGTTGGCGATCCACATTTTCTATAATGGGATCGCTTACGCCATAAAAATGTCCTTAGATTCTGCCGCAGGAGGAGCCTTAATGAACATGACTATCGAGGAGGCAGAGGAACTTATTGAAGAAGTGGCACAAAACTAGCATCAATGGGCCTTCGAACGTGGTTAACCCATGCCTGTGGCAGAACGATACACTGTCAACTCCATGGACTACCTTTCAGCAAGGATGGATGCCCTCAGTAGATGATTTGACTCTTTGAATCCTTCATCTGCATGCGCAACCATTGACTTTGGAGAGGGAGCGGCAGCGTATCGTGAGGACAACTTTGTAGGGAAGGGGACCTCAGATGAGTAGATCGAGCATTGTGACATGATTGGAGACTATGATTAAAGGCCCCACAACCCATACTCTAATACCTACAATCTCGGATGGAGGAGTCACCCAAATTTCTCCTACAAAAATAACTCGGGAAACCCCAAACCATCTGGAGGATACGGGTAGTAGCAGGGCAATGGGCAATGGGCAACGACCATAGAAGACCAGACTAGAACAAATGATGGAGGACTTCATCGCTACCCAAACTAAGGCCAATGAAGAATTCTGTCGCCAGCATCAAAAGTCTGAAGAAGCATTGAGAGACTTGAAGGCCACCGTTGATGGCCTTGCAAGTCATACTAGGATGTTGGAGACACAAGTGGCCCAAATAGCCCAATCCGTGTCACAACCTATGAAGAACTCTCCGCCAAGCCAAGGAAAATAGGGAGTAGGGCAAAGTAGTCAATTCGCCAAGGGGTGTGCAGCCATGATTTCCACCCTACCTGACCAAGCTGAGTTTGAATAGAAAATCCCAGTACAGCTTGAGGACCCTGGTGAATTCGTTATTCCCTGCTCGATTTATGGGGAGAGTTTCGATGAAGCGCTATGCAATTTGGAGTCATCAGTCAGTGTGATGCCCTACGCATATTTTCTGAAGATGGGATTGAGCGGGCTCCAACCAGCAAATCTAGGTATTCGCATGGGAGATGATTCAGTGAAGGAGCTCGTTGCCTTGCTACAACACGTTCCTGTGATGATTGAAGATTTCGTGATACCCACGGACTTCATCATACTGGACACAGGACCGAATCCCCAGAATCCCATCATTCTGGGAAGGCCTTTTCTAGCAACTATAGGGGCGTGCATTGATGTGAAGGCACACCGGATCTCCCTGGAGGTGGACGGGGAGATCATTCTTTTCAATCTTTTGGAGCAAAGAGCTTCCTACTTTGACGGCTTCACGATTAGCAGATTGAAGCTAGAACCTCCATACGCGGATCCAAAGACAGATGAATGTTCACTGAACCACCGGAGCCGAGTTGATAGAAGAGTGAGGTCGAGCTAAACGACCTTAAACAAAGCGCTTCTTGGGAGGCAACCCAAGTTTAGTTGTAGATTTCCCTTTTTCTATTGCATTGCATGCATTTGTTTGATTCTTAGTTTTGATTTCCATCACATTTAGAGTTAGGAGTAGAAAAGAACTTTGCTAGGCAAAAACGAAACCCATATTAGTCTACACGGCGAAGTGTATGAGCAAATTCAGGCCATGGTGTATAAAAGGGGCGAAAAATGGGAGCACACAGCCTGGCCGTGTGTTTTCCCACGGCCGTGCCTGCTTGACCAGAGGCGCACACAGCCTGGCTATGTATTTTCACACGGCCTTGGCGCGCGAGGTTAAAAGGGGTGAGCCGTGTGTTTTCACCTCATTTGCGTCGTGTGCTTCAAAAGTTTTTTCCCTAGCAGTGTGATTTCACTTTCCCTTCCTCTAGAAGCCTTTTCAACCTCTTTAGAAGCCAAAAGGAGCAAGGATGAGGAGGACCAAGACCGTAGCATCCCGATCCGGTGCCTCGGAGCGACGAACAAGAAGAGCCGACGCTCCTCAAGCTCTGGAAGAGGGTAATGCCCTACCCCCTCTACTTTTTCGCAATAATGAGCATAGAGATAGGTTCAATATGCTCTCTACTCGTAAACTTACTGCTACTAGGTACTTAGATGAGGATTTGCTAGGATCTTTAGGTTTGTTGGGTGACATGCAAACCCTATTTGCAAAAATGGGGTGGGTGAGATTATGGGAATAAGGCACCTAACCTACCCTAGGATAGTTTTGGAATTTTTGAGTTCATTAGATGCAGAAGTTTTAACGAGTAGAGAGAGCAAGGAGGGTAGGATAACTTTTAGGCTTTTCAATATTGAGCATGAGTGGACCCTTCACCAATGGAACTCATGCTTTGGCTTGCCAAGTGGGGGAGAGAGAAGAATCCCTAATGGGTACAACTCTCGTTTGATCTGGACTGAGTTGACAGGGGAGCACGTTTATGACCCTTTTAGAGCCAAAGCGTCGTGCCTCCAAAACCCCATCTTTCGATACCTTCACCGTGTCATGGCCAACACTATATTTGGTCGTGGGGAGAGTGACGGTGTAGTTAGAGCTAGCGATCTACTTTGCCTATGGGATATGCTACAAGAAAGGAGTAGCATCGATGTAGGGTCCCACTTCATCAGACACTTAGTGAAGATGGGCAAAGCAGCACGCAGAGAGATCCATGTGGGAGGCCTACTTACCCACATTTGCTATAGGATAGAGTACGATTACACAACATTGGAAAGTATAGAGGGGAGCCCTAGGATCAACCTAGGAGTATGCATGGCCATGAAGATGATTGTAAAAGGAGACTCCTTATGCTTTGTAAGGAAAAATCTTACGACCCTTAGGCTCCTCGATCTGGATCGTACCACCATCGCTATACGCGCCAATTGGCGCTTGGATCTGATAGTGGAGTCCCCTCCACATGAAGGACCATCCACATCAACACCCATCTCTCCACCTTTGTATCACTCTCCCTCCAGTCCACACGTACATAAGAGCCCACCTAGTCCATGCCGACATGAGCCTACACCTGTGCCACCATCTTTTTCTACTTTTGAGTAGGATGCAGGTATGTCGACATATGATTTCTCGGAGTTCCGATCGTGCCTCGATGACATCTACACTGAGCAGCAAACACAGAGGCAGCGATGGGAGGAGCAGAGCGCCTACCAGCAGGCGGAGTTCCAGGGATTCTGGGAGCATTTCCAACGGGAGGAGTTCTACGATGAGGCCCGCATATACTTCCAGGAGGAGGTCGCTCGTTGTCAAGATGAGGCGGCCTATCGCAGGGAGATACGGCAGCATATGCACGCCCAGTAGGCACAGTGGGCTAGAGAGGAGGAGAACCGAGCAGTCGCTGCATCCACCAGTTCCCAGATAGACCACATGTATATGTGGCATCAGCAACTTAGCAGCAGGTTCTCCTAGGATCCAGAGATGTCGAGGCTCCCGGACTTTCCACATCATCCACCTTATTAGAGGTATATTTTTGTTTAAGTCTGGGGGGAAACCCCAAACTATATTTTGTTTTGTTTCCTAGCGGTAGCTTCTTTTCTAGTATTTTCATTTGTTCATGCATGCATGAGTTGTTTAGTTCCTTTCAATACTTAATTTTTGGTGTCTATAAAGCTACCTCAGTAGTATTTTTGAAAGTTGCTGGCATGAAGTGTTCCTATAAGTAGTTTAACTCCATTTATCTTATGGTATTTTATTCTATGTGATCTATTGAGTGTTCTAGACCTGCACTGGTTAGCTCTGTTTTTGCACTCACACATGTTGAACATTCTGAAAGAGAGAATTTAGTACATACCTAGTTATGATTCACCTCAGTATTCTAGTACTTTGGAATTCATAGGTGACTCTAGGTTTAGCATTTTAGTTATTGGAGATGCTCAGATTGTGTAAGCCCATTCAAAAAAATCGAAATCCCTGTGAGCCAAAAAATAAAAAAAAAAAAGAAAAAAAAAGAAAAAAAAGAGAGAAAAAGAAATGACAAAAGAAAAAAAAATGAAAGAAAAAAAGGAGAGATTTAGAGGGATAAAAAAACAGTTGTCGTGGTGAAATTGTAGGTGCCCCTTTGAGACCGAGTTAGGTTACTGGGGAAACACCTCCCAATTTCTCTCAGTACCAGCACGCCTTTGAGACTTTATGCTAGATCAAGGGAACGACCCTCGCTTTGGGGCAAGTACCTAATAGCCAGAAACCTTAGGAAAGCTATGGGGTGATGACTTAACTCACCATGGAACAAGCATCCCCTAAGAATGATTCACCTAGCACGAGCACGAGGAGCTAACTTAGTGAATTTTTAGAACATATCTATTTTGATTTGATTGCAAATACCACCTGATAAATTTAGTTAGCATGCTAATTATGGAACAATATCTTTTTAACATTTCATGGCAATGAGGTTTGCTTGAGGACAAGCAATGATTTAAGTCTGGGGGAAGTGATGTGAGCAAAACATATAGGGTTTTAGGAGTAGTTTTCGCTCACATCTTATTACATTTTATGATAGTTTCATACATATGTTACTCTATTTTTACATGCATTTCCTATTTTCTAGTTCGGAGGTCTGCTCGTTGCTCTTTTGTATGCATGTTGGCTTTTCAAACTGAAAAGACATGTTTTCGAAGCAAAAGAAGGACATTTCGTGCTAGGCACAGAGTGGGACACGGCCAGGGCGTGTGGATTCACACGGCCATGTCCGATGGGCGAAGATCAGCACACCAGGCCCGCACATGGCCTGGCCGTGTGGAAACATACGGCCATGTGGTGGCCTGATGGAGTTGCACGACTAGGGTTTTTTCCTGATTTCGCAGCGGTCCGAGGCGACGTCTATATAAGGATGGCTCCGCCCAAACCCTAGGGGGGAGGTACGACAGTGAGGAAGGCACGCCGAAGCCCTAAAAAGATTCAATAACTCATAGCGGGGAGGAGGAACGCCGCCGGAGGTCCACCACTTGCAATACAATGCCGGAGAGAAGGTCACAACGCATTGTAATATATATTTCTGCGCTCTCTTTCTATTGTACGTGAACTTAAACATGTGTTGTGATTCTTCCTTCATGTTTATGGAGTAGAAATTTTGATTTTAGGATTAGGGAGTAGCTTGTGTTCATGGACTATGTTGGTTCATATTAAATTCTGGCCAAAAGTTTGATTTGACAATTGGATGTTGCTCTTTTTTTATACCTACGTGTATTTGGCTTTCTTTCCGCTATGCTTAGGCGATACGAGGTGGTGACAATCCTCGCAATCTAGATTTAGGAGGTTTGATCAAGGAACCTAGGGGTAAACCTGACCTCCCATAACTGCGGGGAGAAGGGAGCGGTGGAATCGAAAACAGTCCACCGTAAGGATTGATTTGGCATCCTTGTACCCTCTATCCCGTCCTTTTGGGCGAGGATAGATCCCGGTGAATGCGGCGGCTCTGCAGGAGAGTGTATGATGTCCCATCCCCAAAACTGTAGTTAGACATTTAGACGATGCCAATTGACAACATTACTATATGGTACACAAGTGAAACCGAAGTCCTAGAATCACCTTTTTAAGACCCCGGCACACTCTTTTCCTCCTCCGTGTGACACAGCACTGAGTAGGGTCCTCCGATAGTTCTCACCAACCGACTCTCACTGAGATTTCGTCTGAACAGTTGCAACCACTTAGTATATTGGTACTCGAATCCCAGTCCCTGTGGGATTGATAATCTATTTATTACTTGACGACATTCATGCACTTGCGAGCGTTGAGCGCGAGCGCGTATTTTGAGCCTTTGATGGTCTCCGTCGCGAGATTTAAGGTCGCGACCGTGCGCATCACAAATCCTAATGTAAAATTTAGTAATGCACCTTCCTTATTTAATGAAAAGCATGCTAGGAGTAATCTTGCTATTATTCATAAGGAGCATGCTAGAAATAATAGGTTTTATTGCTTTGGTGCCAAATCATATGATTTTAGAAATAAAGAGAAATTTGGGAATAATAACCCTAAGAAAATCCTACCTAGGAAACTATTAGGAAGATAGAAGATCACCTAGCCATTAACCCTAAGAAGGGTAGACATATGCCTAGGAGGAATCCTTCCCAGAGGATAAATGAAAAATCAAAATTGTGAAGATTAGAGTTAGAAAACCAAGCCTTGAGATCAAGTCTTGAGAAACTTGAAAAGACCCTTAGGAAGATGCAAAGTCAAATTCAAGGGTCAAATGATCAAAGTCTAAGGCCTAGGAAACAAGAACCATCCAAGGGAAAGAAAGGTTTGGGTCAAAAACCTAAGCCCAAGGATGTTAGTGAAAGCCCTAGAGTCAATCATGTGATGATTGTTGTATGGATTTTATTGTATCATATTCCTATTTATAAAGGCATGGTTATTATATTTACTTATATTGGTGCCAAATAACTAAGTATAATAACGTCCTTAAGTAGAAGGTTCTTATCTATATCAATTGATTGGTTGAATCGATAATGAGATGATATAAAGAACACTACTCTTAATCATTCCTAGTCAAGTATTAACATTCAGGGACAATGTTAATGCGTAGAGACTAGCATGTAGGTCAACTCGATGACTTAATCTCACAAGTCATGGATATGAGATATCAAGTTGACACATGGGTATGCATTGGAGAATGTATACTGAATGACCCACTATGAGAAAGTATCATAGATCGTTATATGAGTGTCATATACTTTCTCATGTGACTATTAGTCCTTGGACCTAAAGTCACCATGGTTCCCTACATAAGAAGTTGCTTACTTTGGCTTCGTCAAACGTCACCCGTAAATGGGTAGACTATAAAGGCGATTACTGGGTATGTAACAAATTATGCAGAGGGATGTGAGTGATGTATATGAGATCTATCCCTCCTATATGACGGGAGTGACATCGTTATTCTTGATAGAGTTAGATCACTAAGTGCATGGTCATGCCCAAATGAATCAATATGAGATATTGAGCTCATTTCATTAGAGTGAGTCTACTTGGAGTTCAAGATATAGATTGTACCGAGGATGACATAGTCTATGCCTCAATTGGTTGATCTAGATGTCAAAGATAGAGGGACATTGTCACATATTGTGAGAGTCACAATTAGTAGTCACAAAGGTGATGTTGGATCTCAACATTCTTGTAACTTGGGTAGCAATGATGTGTTGCTAGATATCGCTCATTGCTTATGTTCCTAAATCAGTTTAGGGGCACTGCCAACGTTACAAGAACATATAGGGTCACACACAAAGGGCAATTAGATGGAGATTAGGTTCATATGATGAACCATGAGGATTAGGTTCATGGGATGAACCAATTAGATTAAGAGTAATCCAAATTAGACTAATTGATTTAGACTCAATTTGATTCTAGTGTTGAATGAGTGTAATTTAGATTTGATTCATTGAGTCAATTTAAATTAATGAATAGAGATTCATTAAATCAAATTGACTTGAATCAAGTGGTTAAATTTGATCAACCATGAGAGATAAGAGGTCAAGTTTGACTTGACTTGAGAGGGAAGATGAATGGTCAATTTTGACTTGATCAATTGTCATGTCATGGTGACTTGGCATGGGGGTCGGCCAATGATGACGTTCCACATCATCATGGACTTATCATGGGGTGCCACCTCATGAGGGATACCAAGAGCCATTGGCTCTTGGAGTTACATGCATGCATGTAACCCCCCAAAAAGAAGTGGCTGGCCACTTTGCATTAGTGTGTGTGAAGTTATTGGGAGTAACTTCATCTTCTTCATTGCTCCTCTCAAGCTCTCTCCCATTCCTCATCTTGCCGAGACTACCAAAGAGTGCTAGCACACTCTAGGTTGTTTTTCTCCACCATTTGTCCATGTGGATACTTGTAGAGGAGTGTACACTTGACACTCTTCGAGATCCGACAAAGTTTTTAAACGAGCGGGATAAGCGAAGGGCGTTGCTACGAGGGTAACAGTCTCATCATATAGATCTAAGGTAGATCTAGGTTTACTTAAACACATACATGTAGTTTTTATTTTTTATATCTTCGCACGGATCCGTGGTCAGGCTCCCGAGGTTTCCTCAACGCAAAAAGCTATTTTTGCGGCTCAGAAAGTCCAACAGTGGTATCAGAGCCACGTGCGAAGCATGTATGTGTTTATGTTTTGTAGTTTTTGTATTAGATATAAAAATTACATATTTTTAAGTTTCTTTAAATTTCCTATTTTTATAGATTTTTGGGTATTTTTCTCGAAGAGTCGAAGCAACAAGTGTTGGGACACTTGTAGGCTTCAACCACCAAGAAAAACTCTCCGAAACGGCGAGTTCTCGTTATAGGTTTTTGGGACAGTGACTTAAGGCATTGTAAGATAAATATGGGACACTCGCAAAGTTTATTTTGCGAGTAGGGGTGCTGCCCCTAACCCCAAAAGGGGCATTGTCCCGCGATCACACCCGGAAACCGCTTAGCGGGACTGTTACGGAGAGGTGACTCATAAAATTGAAAAAAAAAAAGAAAAAATTATAGAAATTTCTGTAATATACATAATTTAGAATTATGTATAATTCTATGATGGTCATGGCCCAAAAACCCCAATATGATTGGATGATAAATGTGTTGTAATTCATAATACGGCCTGCGTGCCATTTTTGTGGTTGTGCATGTTGTATAGGGTATGCGAGTTGCGCGTCATGTCTCTTCTTTTAAAATTCTAGTTGTAAATAGTTTTATACTCGAATGTAACTCAAGTTTCATGTTTGTAATGTAAAAAATGGAGCGATGGAAGGTCCCCTAGTATACGGAGTTACGAGAAGGGTGCCGACAACACATGGCGGTCAAAGGAGGCGCTTAGAGAAGTCGCTAACCCTAGGTTGACCGTTCGATCTTCTCATTGGCTTGAGAAGATCGTAGTAGGGTCATGACCACATCACAATATATATATATATATATATATATATATATATATATATATATATATATATATATATATATATATATATATATATATATATATATATATATATATATATATATATATATATATATATATATATATATATTTGTTTTTGCTTGTATGTATATGATGCATGCTAGTAAATTTTGCTTGTATGTATATGATGCATGATAGGATATTTTTCTTGTATGTATATGATGCATGCTAGAATAATGCTTATATGTATGTGATGTAGGGGATCGGTACGGCTGGCTAGAGGGGGGTGAATAGCCCTCTTCCAATGGATGTTGGAATTCTCTCGTTCGTTTGCTCGTCTACACAATCGTTAGCGCAAGCGGAAGCATAAACAATAAAGACAAAGCAATAAATGAAAATACAAACGCTAACAAAGAATGTGACGTGGTTCACGGCTACGCCGCTAATCCACGATCCCGATTCGTGCGAGGTGAATCACTCCTCCAAAGCCAATCACTATTGGTCTCTCCTTTGCACCAAGCTAGGTGGAGGTAACCTTTACAATCAAGATCACTCTTCTTACAAATAGAATGAAGTAAAAATAAGTAAGAAGAGTTTAGAGCTTGTGGGGCACTAGGAAGATCACTTAGAGCATAAGCATTAGCCTCTCAAAGGCTTACACCCTCTCTTTTTATAGAGAGGGCTGATTTCTTCCCGTTGGCCGCCACCAGTCGACTGCCGCCCTTGGCAGTCGACTGTCGTCACTACAACGGCCTCCGAACACGTCGAATCATGACCGTTGTAGTCCAACGGAACTCTTGGCAGTCGACTGATGGACCTCACCAGTCGACTGCTGCCTCCGTAGTCGACTGCCCAGTCGGCTATGAGCGTTTTGTGCCCGCGATATCCTGGCGGTCGCCATTCCATGCGATCACGGGCATAAACCCATCATCGGATACCGGTCGAACTCACTCGATTCGGAAGCGATCGCCATTACATGGCGATCGGTGTGCGTGTGAAACTCAAACTTAACATAAGTTTGAGCTTCCGGTGGTCAGGTAAACCTTAACCCTTGCGGTCAAGTCTCGACACTCGACCATTCGGCCAAGTTCACCTAATGAGCTACTTACATTTCACTCATTCTCTCATCTCACTCGGTCCTCGCCAAAGCTCTCTTCGTCATGCCACGTCCTTAGATCGCGTGACGGGCTCTGCAATGCTCCTTCGCGTCTCTTGCCTCCGAAGTCTGCTTCCTTGGCTTCACTTCAAGTCATCTCGTCCGGCGGTCCCTCGGATGCTCTAAGCGCACGGCTTCCGCAAAGTCATCCTTCACTGACTCAAGGACCGAGGTTGTGAGGGTGAACCCGCCAAGGCTCCATGTGCGAATTACTAAGTCCTGCACGACTTCAACGCACATATCAAATCAACATAACACACTAACTTAAACCCTTTGCCACACCATCAAAACCATATTACGGCAAGAGATTGCCCTAACAATCTCCCCCTTTTTGTTGTGTGGCAATCCGTTTAAGTTAGGTAAAAACATTTGATATAAATTCTAAGGTAAGAAAGCATGTAAAGATAAACATGATATAGCAACATGCAACTCCCCCTTAATCCATGAAACTCTCTCTACAAATTCTCTCCCCCTATCATAAGCATAATCATTTCTCCCCCTAAATATGTTCCCCTTTACTTAAACATACATTTCTCCCCCTTTGACACCATCAAAAAGATTAATCCTTATTTATAAACTCATGGCATCAAGTGTAATAGAAGGAAAACACCAAAATCATGATTAAAATCTGAAATCAGAGAATATTTGGCTGTTTTTCAGGCTAGCAGTCGACTGGCACAATGGATTCCGAAATTCTGATTTTCTGGGCGAATTTCAGAAATGCATTAAAAATTCCAGAAAATTTGAAAAATCATGAAATTTTGGAAACACATTTCTTTTAAGTATATATATCAGTGAAAAATAGGTTTTCATGAAAAATCATTATATTTCTACATATTTTCCAAAAATCCAAAAGCTTTAAAAACTACTAGGTTTTTGATCATAAGAGTATCCATTTTAACACCTAGTCTTGCATCCAATTGTTTCAAAACATGAATACATGTATTTTAAAGTAAGAAATTGTTTTGAAAACATATGAAATATCCAACCATGATCTTTGGGCAATATGTCTATGAATTAAACATAAGCCTTCCCCATGATTGGTCTATTATTGCTATGTTGATACTTTAAATGACCATCTAAATGCCATAGGCATTAGTGGACATTTGTATCATCCTAACATCTCACCCATGCTAAGTTTGCAATCAAGTTAGCCTATAGTGAGTGTGAGATGCATCCTAGGGGGTATTTGTATATACTTAACCAATATGTTCATGCAATTCTATCATGGTTAAGTGTCAACCTAACATCCTACATGATCATAATGACATATATGAATGAATTCTACATTATGATCATGAAACTCATGTATTCATCAAATAATAGTCATGCATTAGGTATTATATGATGATAATAAACAAAGTATTACCTAAAGCATGATTCAAACCTATTTCTCATGATAACGTGCCAAATTTCAAGAACATAAATCATGATTGCAAATATACATAGGAATTACATCAATCATCATGATTTAAGCATTATTATCTATTTATGGGTACGTTATCATCACCCAACACTATCAAAAAAAATGTTGTCCCGTCATCCTAAGTCAACCAAAATATGATATAGGTTAATTCCATATAGTTGACTACCCTAGGGTTATCCTAACCCTTAAGGATGGATTTTGGAACCCAAAATAAGTTCTTTCCTATTGGGTTCACTAAGTATTCCTTGGGGATCCATTTCCTAGCTATTACCTTCTTTTTATCTTGTCCCCTAGCAATTAGGCATTTATAGGCCTTTTCATTTTTCTTTTCTTTATAACCTAGGCCCTTTTTGTTGAAACTAGCTCTTTGGCTCCCTAAGATCATGTTCAATGTGTTGGAGCCAATTGTGAATTTTTCTAGGGCTTTTGTTAAATAATCTACCTTTTCCCTTAAGGCCCTATTTTCATTTATACATGCATCACTAACATCTAATGGCACATAAAGGTCATGTGAGCATGCATCATTTAAGCTAGAAGAAATATTATCATTTAAGCATGCATTTTCTAGCTTATTTTCCAATGCCTTAATTTGATTAAGCATGCTTTTATTTTTCTTTTTCATTCCAAATAAGTCCTTAGTTAAACTAGAAATTATGGAAACTATTTTCTTAGGAGAGGCTTTCGTTACCATAGTCTCCATGTCCTCTTCTTCTTCGGATGATGAGGATGTGGAAGCTCCCCCTTCATTTGAGCTCTCCCCACTTGAGCTTGATCCTTCATTTTCGGATGAAGAGCAATCCAAGTCATCAAAGGCCATCAAGGCCAAATTGGTGACAAAGGCATTCTCCTCATCCGATGATGATGAGGAGGATGAGGATGGGTCATCCCAAGTCCTTGCCTTTAGAGCTTTGGTCTTCCCCTTTTCTTTTGTCTTCTTCTCCTCTTCCTTCTTTTTCTTGCTCCCCTTTTTCTTCTTCTTTTCTTCTTTCTTTTTCCTCTCTTCCTTGCTCTTGTTTAGGAGAGGACAATTGTCCCTTATGTGCCCCTCTCCTTGGCAATTGTAGCATATGACCTTCCCCCTTGGTCTTCTATTCCTATCATGAGATTTATCAAATCTAAAATTCTTAAATGCACGTCTTACCTTCCTTACCATGTAGGCTTCTTCCGTGCTATCCATGGAGGAGGTAGAGGCTTCATCATCGGAGGAGGAGGGGATCTCTATCTTCTTCTTCCCCTTATTTGCCAACAATGCTACTCCCCTTGAAGGTTGTATTTTTGGCTCTTCTTGTATTCCTTCAAGCCTAGATTCATGTAATTCCATAGTGGAGAAAAATTCATCTAGAGTACTTACCTCTAGATTCTTTGAAATGTAAAATGAGTCCACCATTGAACTCCACTTGGATGATCGGGGGAAAGCATCTATGGCCTTCATTATCATATCGCGATTGGAGAGCCTTTCTCCTACACTTGTTAGTCCATTTAAAATTTCTTTGAATCTAGAATGCAAAGAAGTTACCTTTTCTCCCTTTTCTAATTTAATGTTGGATAGTTGGGAGCGGAGGAGATCTCTCCTTGCTAGCTTCGACTCGGATGTGCCTTCATGAAGCTCAATTAGCTTCTCCCACATCTCCTTGGCGCTTAGGCATTCTCCTATTCGGTTGATTTCTTGTTGGGGGAGCACATTGAAGAGATGATGCTTGGCTTTTGAATTTGCAAGGTGCTCTTCCCTTTGCCTTTTGGTCCACCTAGATTTCTCTATTGGCTTCCCCTCTTCATCCCTAGGCAAAACGAAACCGGATTCCATTGTAATCATAATGTCAAAATCCGTTTCGAAAAATACCTCCATTCGCTTCTTCCACCAAGCGAATTCTCCTTCAAACTTCGGAGGATGGATGTTGGAGCCGGCCATTTTGAAAGTTTCTTGTTGTGGCGGTTAGTCCTCGACAAGCTTTCCTCGGCTCTGATACCACTTGTAGGGGATCAGTACGGCCGGCTAGAGGGGGGTGAATAGCCCTCTTCCAATGGATGTTGGAATTCTCTCGTTCGTTTGCTCGTCTACATAATCGTTAGCGCAAGCGGAAGCATAAACAATAAAGACAATAAATAATGAAAATAAACAAAGCTAACAAAAGAGATATAGCGTGGTTCACGGCTACGCCGCTAATCCACGATCCCGATTCGTCCGAGGTGAATCACTCCTCCAAAGCCAATCACTATTTGTCTCTCCTTTGCACCAAGCTAGGTGGAGGTAACCTTTACAATCAAGATCACTCTTCTTACAAATAGAATGAAGTAAAAACAAGTAAGAAGAGTTTAGAGCTTGTGGGGCACTAGGAAGATCACTTAGAGCATAAGCATTAGCCTCTCAAAGGCTTACACCCTCTCTTTTTATAAAGAGGGCTGATTTATTCCCGTTGGCCGCCACCAGTTGACTGCCGCCCTTGGCAGTCGACTGCCGTCACTACAACGGCCTCCAAACACGTCGGATCCCGACCGTTGTAGTCCAATGGAACTCTTGGCAGTCGACTGATGGACCTCACCAGTCGACTGCTGCCTCCGTAGTCGACTGCCCAGTCGGCTACGAGCGGTTTTATGCCCGCGATATCCTCTGGCAATGATCGCAGGGGCATAAACCCATCGATCGGATACGGTCGAACTCACTCGAAGCGATCGCCATTACATGGCGATCGGCTGTGCGTGTGAAACTCAAACTTAACATAAGTTTGAGCTTCCCGGGTAAACCTTAACCCTTGCAAGTCTCCTAATGAGCTACTTACATTTCACTCATTCTCTCATCTCACTCGAAGTCCCTCGCCGAAGCTCTCTTCGTTCGCGGCAACGTCCCTTGGCAGCATCAGGCGCACGGCTCTGCAATGCTCCTTCGCGTCTCTTGCCTCCGAAGTCTCCTTCCTTGGCTTCACTTCAAGTCATCTCGTCCGGCGGTCCCTCGGATGCTCCAAGCGCACGGCTTCCACAAAGTCATCCTTCACCGACTCAAGGACCGAGGTTGTGAGGGTGAACCCGCCAAGGCTCCATGTGCGAATTACTAAGTCCTGCACGACTTCAACGCACATATCAAATCAACATAACACACTAACTTAAACCCTTTGCCACACCATCAAAACCATATTACGGCAAGAGATTGCCCTAACATATGATGCATGCTAGTTTAGGATAATAAAAGCCTTGATGCGTATATGATACACATTCACGATTAGATTAGATCCTAATCGAATCAACTTGAAAATGCCTACCAAATCTTGATACCCATCACTACCTCTATCATTTGTAGTTATTGAATCTGCCAAAGTAGAGCAATGAATATTATCTTGGTAGGGTGCGGAGGGACAATCTTGGTCTCGCCTATCACGGCTTGGGTTAGAGTAAGCTCAATTAGATTGAGTAAAACTAGTTAACTCAATTGGATCGAGTAAAACTATAGGCATATTCTAACCGTGGAAAGATAGGATAAGATCGCATTTACACTAAATCTTGGGTGAATTAGCCAAAGCTAACTCAAGGTCTTTTGTAAATGTGGGTCTTGATCCTATAAACAAGAGTTTCATAGAGATGTAATCGGTAATGTATTACCTACCAATCATACTAAGTCTTGGGCGATTTAGCCAAAGCTAACTCAAGGGGTAGTATGATGTGGATCTTGTCCCGCAAGAATTATAGCATGTTTGTATGAATCTAATAATGTGGTTTGACCACATCCATAACTCAATTCTACAAAAGTCCTATAATTCAGTGGGAGCATCATTTGATTAAAGGCCTAATTAAATGATAAATGGAATATGATATTAATTTTCTACATTATGTATGTTGTAGATTACCATGTCGACAAACACGAACACTCTCTCCCTGCGTTCTGTCCTTGAGAAGGACAAGCTCAATGGAGCTAATTTCCTGGACTGGTATAGGAACCTGAGAATTGTTCTCACCCAAAAAAGGAAATTTTATGTCCTGGAGCAGCCCATTCCGGAGGCACCTCCTGCCACTGCCTCGCAAACTGACAAAGATGCTGACAAGAAGCATCAAGATGATGCATTAGATGTATCATATCTCATGCTCGCGACCATGAACTCTGAGCTTCAGAAGCAACATGAGTTCATGAATGGTCATGATATGGTTGGACATCTTCTCAACTTTATCAAGGACAAGCAAGGCACGAGAGATATAATATCTCTAAGGCACTATTTCAGTCCAAGATTCAAGAAGGGACTCCCGTAGGTCCATATGTACTCAAGATGATTGGGTACATCGAGAACCTACAGAGGTTGGGATTCCCACTTGGCCAAGAACTGTCCACTAACTTGATCTTGCAGTCTTTGCCACAAAGCTACAATCAATTTGTCATGAATTACAACATGAATAAAATTGATAAGCCACTATCTGAGATGCTCAGCATGTTGAGAACTGCTAAGCTCAACCTTAAGAAGGGAAAATCTGACTCCATTTTGATGGTGCAAAAGAAGAAAGGCAAGGGCAAGCCTAAAGGTAAGGGAAAGTCCCAAGCCAAGGGCAAAGGCAAAGAACCGAAACCCAAAGGAGGGGTGGCCAAGGAAGGGGCTTACTTTCACTGCAAGGAAGCTGGACACTATAAGCGTAACTGCAAAGCTTACCTGGAAGATCTTAAGAAAAAGAGAAGTGAGACTTCTACTTTAGGTATAAATGTTATAGAAGTCAATCTATCTTTTTCTTCATTATGGGTATTAGATACCGGATGTGCATCTCACATTTGTACCAATGTGCAGGCGCTGAGAAATAGCAGGGCATTAACAAAGGGCGACATGGACCTACGAGTAGGCAATGGAGCAAGAGTTGCTACTATTGCTATAAGCATTTATGATCTATCTCTGTCCACTAGGCTTGTACTAGAACTAGATGAATGTTGTTATGTGCCTGCTTTAACTAAGAACATAATTTCAGTTTCTTGTTTGGACAAGAAAGGATTTACTTTTATAATAAAGAACAAATGTTGTTCGGTTTATTTAAATGATATGTTCTATTGTAGTGTACCTCTAATGAACGAACTCTACTTTCTAGACTTAGAGAGCCCCATCTATAACATAAGTACCAAAAGGTTCAAGTCAAATGAGTTGAACCAAACTTATCTCTGGCATTGTCGCTTAGGTTACATAAATGAGAGTCACTTATCCCAGCTCCATAAGGATGGGCTATTGGACTCATTTGATTTTGAATCATATGAGACATGCGAGTCTTGCCTTTTAGGCAAGGTGACCAAGACTCCCTTTAGTGGACACAGCGAGAGAGCAACAGACTTATTAGGACTTATAAATAGTGATGTATGCGGTCCTTTCAATGTTGCTGCTAGAGGTGGTTACAGGTACTTCATTACATTTACTGATGACTTCAGTAGATATGGTTATGTGTATCTGATGACACATAAATTTGAATCCTTTGAAAAGTTCAAAGAATTCAAGAATGAAGTACAAAACCAACTTGGCAAGAGTATTAAGATACTTCGATCAGATCGAGGTAGTGAATACCTTAGCCATGAGTTTCGTGACTATCTAGCTGAGTGTGGGATTCTATCCCAACTCACTCCTCCTGGAACACCACAGTGGAATGGTGTATCCGAAAGGAGAAATCGTACCCTATTAGATATGGTACGATCTATGATGAGTCATACAGATCTTCCTATATCCTTTTGGGGATATGCTCTAGACACAGCAGCCTTCACACTTAACCGTGTACCATCCAAGACTGTGATAAAGACACAATATAAGATATGGACAGGGAGAAATCCCAAGATGTCTTTCATGAGGATTTGGGGTTGTGAGGCTTATGTTCGACGTCAAGTCTCAGACAAACTAGGACCCAAATCTGATAAGTGCTATTTTGTTGGATATCCCAAGGAGACAAAGGGATATTACTTCTACATTCTCAGTCAGCACAAAGTGTTTGTGGCAAAGACTAGGGTTTTTCTAGAAAGAGATTTTGTTTCTAGAAAAACTAGTGGGAGTACGTTCGATCTTGATGAAATTCAAGATAAGGACCATAGCACTGAGGCCTTGATGGAGGTTGAACATGAACCACAAAGTGTTGTGGGTGATGAGATTGTTGTACAAAGAGTTGTGGAACAACCACCTGTTCAGGTTGACCTACCTCTTCGCAGGTCTGATAGGGTACATCGTCAACCTGAGAGATACTCATTTCTCTTGTCTGACCATGATGACGTTATGCTCATTGAGAATGAGCCTACCTCCTATCAAGAAGCTGTGATGAGCCCAGATTCTGAGAAATAGCTAGAGGCCATGAGATCCGAGATGGAATCCATGTACACCAACCAAGTATGGACTTTGGTTGATCCACCTGAAGGGGTCAAACCCATTGGGTGTAAGTGGGTCTTTAAGAGAAAGACTGACATTGATGGACTTACGCATACCTATAAGGGTCGATTGGTGGCTAAAGGTTTCAAGCAAATTCATGGTATTGACTATGATGAAACCTTTTCTCCAATGGCGATGTTTAAGTCCATTCGGATCATGTTTGCTATTGCAACATACCACGATTATGAGATCTGGCAGATGGATGTCAAAACCACCTTTTTGAATGGAAATTTGCTCGAGGATGTGTACATGACACAACCTGAGAGTTTTGTAGATCCACAACATACTGGGAAAGTATGCAAGTTGCAAAGGTCCAATTATGGGCTAAAGCAAGCTTCTCGGAGCTGGAATCTTCTATTCGATGATGTGATTAAATAGTTTGGTTTCATCAAGAATGAAGATGAACCCTGTGTCTACAAGAGGGTTAATAGGAACACAGTTGTCTTCCTTATATTTTATGTGGATGACATACTACTCATTGGGAATGACATCCCTTCGCTACAGTCTATGAAGACTTGGCTGGGGACGTGCTTCTCAATGAAGGACTTAGGTGAAGTAGCCTATATTCTAGGCAATAAGATCTATAGAGATAGATCTAAGAGATTGCTTGGCCTAAGTCAGAGTACATATATTGACAGGGTATTACTACGGTTTGCCATGTCACATGGTGTGAGTCTTTCGAAGACTCAAAGTCCCTCTTCTAGAGAGGAGAGAGACCGCATGGATAAGATCCCTTATGCATCTGCCATAGGATCTATCATGTATGTCATGCTATGTACTCGTCCTGATGTCTCGTATGCTTTGAGCATGACGAGTAGATACAAGTTAGATCCAGGTGAGCGTCACTGGATAGCAGTCAAGAATATTCTTAAGTACTTGAGAAGGACTAAAGAATATTTCTTGATATTTGGAGGTGATGAGGAGCTAGCTGTAAAGGGTTACAGCGATGCCAGCTTCCAAACTGACCAAGATGATTATAGATCACAGTCAGGGTTTGTGTTTTGTTTGAATGGTGGCGCTGTGAGTTGGAAGAGTTCTAAGCAGGACACAGTTGCTGATTCTACAATAGAGGCTGAGTATATCGCTACATCAGAGGTAGCAAAGGAGGTAGTTTGGATCTGCAAGTTCATTACTAAGCTTGGGGTGGTTCCTAGTGTTGGTGCAATCGGCCCAGGTTGACTCGAGTTTGACTCGAGCAGTACCTTGATAGTATTTTGATGATAGACAAAACTCATGACATGGGATTGTCATGGGAAAGTCCAACATGGGGTTGGCATGGAAAATCCAAGCATGGAGCTTGGTGTGGAAGTCCAAGGGGGAATCCTTGGCATGGGAAAGTCCAAAGCATTGCGAAGCCGTGCGCTTGGTGCTTGGTGAGAAATGCATTGCGAAGCCGTGTGCTTGGTGCATTTGGGAAGTCTTGAGAACTTGGCAAGTTCACTAGGCTCGGGTCCTTGAGTCGGTGAAGGATGGCATTGCGAAGCCGTGCACTTGGTGCATCCGAGGGACCACCGGACGGGGAGCGAATGGAGTGAGCCCAAAGGGAAGCATACTTCTAGGGCATGAGACGCGAAGGATGGCGTTGTGAAGTCGTGCGCTTGGCACATCCGAGGGACGTAGGCCGAGGGAAGAGAGATTCGGTGGGGAACTCCATTAGGGATAAGGTGGACTTGGCCAAGTGGCTAAGACTGAGTGTCGGACGCTCAAATAACTTTATGTTTGAGGTTTTAGCCGACATCAGTCGACTGGCATAGGTGCCAGTCGACTGCTCTAGGTCGTATGGGTTCGACCAGTGTTCGACTGAACCAAGTCTGGTTGATCACCGACCGCCGAGGAGGGCGATCGTTGAGAATCACCGATCGCCAAGGGATGGTAGTCGTGATGACACCGCACGCTCACGATCGGAGTCGAGCTCGCCAGCACTCGACTGATGGATGATCAGTCGACTGATGGGTGCCATCAGTCGACTGATGTGTGATCCGTTGGAACTTAACCAACGTGGATCTAGCTGTTGTGAGACAATGGGCCACGGACGATCGGTGATAGTCACGATCAGTTAATAGCTTGATGCAAGTTATAAATGGAGCTCGAGTTGGAGGATTTCGCCATGGTTTTTGTGGAGCTATTGGAGGGGAATTGTTGCTGCATTCCAGTCCTTCAAGAGCCAATCAAAGCAAGCAACAAACAAGTGATCAAAAATAATCGGTGAAAAGTGTTTCTTTTGTATTGTATTTCTATTCTTGTTTGTATTTGTATATTACTATTGTAATTTCTTGTGAGAGGTTTCTCCACCTCCGACGTGTAGTCGAGAAGGAGTTTGAGTATTGCCGTGTGCATCTCTAGAGCTCGAGGAGCTCGCCCATGGAGTAGGAACCATTCGGTTCCGAACCACGTATATCGTGTGTTTGCGTATGCTTATTTGTTGTTAGTATTATTATTGTTTTATTGTTTCCATTGCGCTAACGACAATCGTAGACAAGCAACGCAACGAGAACGAGTAAAATACGACATCCAACGATTGAGGGCTATTCACCCCCCTCTAGCCGGCTGTATCAATCCCCAACAAGTGATATTAGAGCCGAGGTCGCTCTTCAAGCACTAACCGCCGCGAGAGCACTACAAGATGGCCGGCTACAACCTTCAACCACCCAAATTCGAAGGAGACTTTCTATGGTGGAGAAGAAAAATGGAGGTATACCTAGAAACCGATTTTGATTTTATGATTATTATAGAAAACGGTTTTGAAATGCCTAGGGACAAGTACAACAAGCCAATTGAGAAGTCAAAATGGACACAAGACCAAATCAAAGACTTCAAGACAAATCTCAAGGTAATCAAGTTGATTAGTGATTTGTTACCTAACACTATTTGGTCTAGATTGGGTGACTATAGGGATGCAAAGGAATTATGGGAGAAGATAATGGAATTTCAAGAAAACTCCCAACCGGCACCTGTAAAAGAAAATGCCGAGGAAGAAGAACCCACAACATTTGAAGATGTTGATGATTTGGTGGAGACCACCACCTCTAGCGTTGAGGGGGAGGAAAGGATTTCAACTCCAGAGCCAAACCAAAATGAAGCATCTACCTCCAGGAGAAATGATCAAGAGGCTTCCACCAACTCCCTAGGTGACTCATGTATTATAATTAATTGTAAAGATTATATTTTTTGTTTTGAGTGTAGGGAGAAAGGGCATTACAAGAGCAAATGCCCAAAATTGGCTAAGGAAAAGGCATCCGCACCAAAAGTCAACCCAAAGTCAAAGGATGCCGGTGTTCCCAAAATTAAAAGCAAAGAGCACATTGTGTGCTTCAAATGAAACCAACGGGGACATTACCAAAGCCAATGCCCTAGGGGGGAGGAAGAAAGGGCAAGAAGGTGCAACTCATGTAGGGGGAGCTCCTAAAGCTAACCCTAAGGTACATTTAGTTAATGCACTTTTAATTCCTAAAGTCAAAAAGCATGCTAAAAATTATTTTAGTTCTCTTGCTATTATCAATGAAAAGCATGCTAGGAGAAATAATAAGGTTTATTGCTTAGGTGCCAAGCATGTTCATATAACTAGGGACAAACCTAGGACTCATAATTCTATACCTATTTTATCTAAAGAGTCCATTAGGAGAGTTGAAAACCATCTAGGCATTAGCCCTAAGAAGGGTAGACACATGCCTAAGAAGAAGAACATTTCCCAAAAGATAAATGAAAATTCAAAATTGGGAAAATTAGAGTTAGAAAACCAAGCCTTGAGGTCAAGGCTAGAAAAATTGGAGAAAACCCTAGCTTTAATATCAAATTCGGTTCAAGGGTCTAATGCCCAAAAGTCAAAACCTAGGAGACAAGAATGGTCTAAGGGCAAGGAAGGTTTGGGTAACAAACCTAAGCCCAAGAAGACTTACCATAATGTTCCATTTAATTATGGGACAACATCTAGGTCTAGAAAAACCAAGGCTAATAGGGAAGCTATCCCTAAGTCTAGCCATGGTGTTTGCTTAGTGGCTAAGGACCTAAGGAAAACCAAGAAGGCCACTAAGAAGGTCATTAGGGGAGTTACCTCTAGAGTTGACCTAGGAAAGACCCAAAAGACTATGGCTTCAAATCCTAAAAGGGTCATTAGGAAGGTATCTAGGGAAGTTATCCCTAGGGAATACCTTGTTAACCCAAGGAGCTCCAATAGATATTGGGTTCCTAAGAGCGTGATTGATTCACGCTAAATGGGTTAGGGTGTGTCAACCCTAAGTGGATGGGTGGTTAACCTAGCCATTGTGAGTTGACACATTAGGGTGTGCCAATATGATTTGAGAAGTTTAAAATGATTTAAATTGGCACAATTAGGTCATAGAAGTCATGGTGTGTCATTTTGGGTTTTTGGCACACTAGGGAGATGAATGACATTAAGGCAAAATGTATTTAATCCCTAAAAATGGCAAATTGATTTTCACACTTAGGTATTCTATACCTTAGTATATTTTACTTTCCATGATGTGTTTGCCTTACCATGTCATGACATCATTTTCATTTTTATCTATAAAATGTCATGATCATGTTTAGAATTATTTTTAGATGTCATGTATGCTTAGTTCTCATTCACATGCCATGACATCATGATATTGGCATATGTTTTTATCTAATCATGTTTATGCCATAATCATATCAAGCATAGTTTAAAATGGAGTTAAGGACTATGGCACAATTTGAAGGGAATCAAATTAATGTTGCCTAGAAATATGCATGAGAACATAAACAAAACAAAACCCACATCTCACAAAAATTTGACTTGTATGTGTTTTACACATCTAGATATTGGTGAGATGTTTAGGAAAAAGAAAATAAAGGTTTGAAAAACATTTTGAAAACATTTTGAAAAACCTTGGTGAAGCCTATCTTTTGATAGCTATCACCATTGAATGGGATGATACAAAGATGGCTCTTTATTGAAGCTTTTCTTAAATTTTGAACTTTGTATCAATCTCCTAATTTAATGGGTAAAATAAATTTCCAATATTGTTCACCCATAGTGTTTAGGATAAGTATTATACGTATGCATTTTCAAGATTTTTAAAATTATGTATATTTACTTATGGATTTCAAAAATTCATTTTCAAATCTGAAAACGCATAATCGATTATCGATCGTAATGGCAATGATGATCGATGGTAAGTCCATTGATCGTATCCGACGGAGTCGTAGTTAGGCCCATGTTTAGCCACGTTTTGGTCCCCTAACCACTCCTAACCCTAGGATATGCTTGGGAGAGCATTAGAAAGGGTGGAAATCCATTGGACATGGATTAGGAGTTGGGTTGAGGGTGAGTATCAATTTTAAGGTGGAAGAGAGTTCATTGTTAAACTTTGCCTTAATTTTGATTTGGTTAATGTTCCTATTGGCTTAGGGACTCTCCAAGGACATTGTTGGTGCAATGGTCAAGGGGGAGCAAGCCTCTAGGGGGAGGTATCCATCTTGGGAAGATGGATGTATATTTCCTCATGGGAGGAAAATTGGGTTGCCTCTCTTTAAGTGATATGGGATCACTAGAAAGATTGTAGGCATGTGTTCCTCCAAGGGAGAGATTGTAAGATCTCATTGGGATATGAGACATTGATACCCTTGGGGAGGACCTTTTTGATGTAATGTCAAAAAGGGGGAGAAGTTACCAAGTTACCAATTAGGGTTCGTTGGAATTCTCATTGGGATATGAGAATTGCCAATATGGGAGAATTGGTAGACTTGAGATGGTAGTTTTGTCAATCGTCAAAAAGGGGGAGATTGTTGGTGCAATCGGCCCAGGTTGACTCGAGTTTGACTCGAGCAGTACCTTGATAGTATTTTGATGATAGACAAAACTCATGACATGGGATTGTCATGGGAAAGTCCAACATGGGGTTGGCATAGAAAATCCAAGCATGGAGCTTGGTGTGGAAGTCCAAGGGGGAAGCCTTGGCATGGGAAAGTCCAAAGCATTGCGAAGCCGTGCGCTTGGTGCTTGGTGAGAAATGCATTGCGAAGCCGTGCGCTTGGTGCATTTGGGAAGTCTTGAGAACTTGGCAAGTTCACTAGGCTCGGGTCCTTGAGTCAGTGAAGGATGGCATTGCGAAGCCGTGCGCTTGGTGCATCCGAGGGACCGCCGGACGGGGAGCTAATGGAGTGAGCCCAAAGGGAAGCATACTTCTAGGGCATGAGACGCGAAGGATGGCGTTGCGAAGTCGTGCGCTTGGCGCATCCGAGGGACGTAGACCGAGGGAAGAGAGCTTCGGTGGGGAACTCCATGAGGGATAAGGTGGACTTGGCCAAGTGGCTAAGACTGAGTGTCGGACGCACAAACAACTTTGTGTTTGAGGTTTTAGGCAACATCAGTCGACTGGCATAGGTGTCAGTCAACTATTCTAGGTCGTATGGGTTCGACTAGTGTTCTACTGAACCAAGTTCGTCGATCGTCGAGGAGGGCAATGATCGTTAGAGAATCGGCCGACCGCCGAGGGATGGCGATCACGATGACACTGTGCACGGGCACAGAATGGAGTCGAGCTCGCCAGCACTCGACTGATGGATGATCAGTCGACTGATGAGTGCCATCAGTCGACTGATGTGTGATCCATTGGAACTTAACCAACGTGGATCTGGCCGTTGTGAGACAACGGCTACGGGACCAGTCGACTGATGGTCACGATCAGTCGACTAATGGGCGCGAAAACAACTTGATGCAGGTTATAAATGGAGCTCGAGTTGGAGGATTTCGCCATGGTTTTTGTGGAGCTATTGGAGGGGAATTGCTGCTGCATTCCAGTCCTTCAAGAGCCAATCAAAGCAAGCAACAAACAAGTGATCAAAAGCAATCGGTGAAAAGTGTTTCTTTTGTATTGTATTTGTATTCTTGTTTGTATTTGTATATTACTGTTGTAATTGCTGGTGAGAGGTTTCTCCACCTCTGACGTGTAGTCGAGAAGGAGTTTAAGTATTGTCGTGTGCATCTCTAGAGCTCGAGGAGCTCTCCCATGGAGTAGGAACCATTCGGTTCCGAACCACGTATATCGTGTGTGTTTGCGTATGCTTATTTGTTGTTAGTATTATTATTGTTTTATTGTTTCCGCTGCGATAACGACAATCGTAGACAAGCAACGCAACGAGAACGAGTAAAATACGACATCCAACGATTGAGGGCTATTCACCCCCTCTAGCCGACCGTATCAATCCCCAACACCTAGCATAGCAGATCCTATAAAGCTCTATTGTGACAACAATGGAGCGATTG
Source organism: Wurfbainia villosa (assembly GCA_025175895.1). Taxonomy (NCBI): domain Eukaryota; kingdom Viridiplantae; phylum Streptophyta; class Magnoliopsida; order Zingiberales; family Zingiberaceae; genus Wurfbainia; species Wurfbainia villosa. The sequence goes on from CM045989.1 coordinate 93,854,632, forward strand.
CGTAGTCTAAGAAACCTCGCTCACACCAGCGGACCAAACACATACTACGGTGCTTCCATCTCATTTGAGAGATTATCGATAGAGGAGATGTGAAGATTTTCAGAGTACCCACATAGGCTAACATCGCAGATCCCTTGACCAAGACTTTGACACAGAAAAAGCATGATGGTCACACTAGGTCATTGGGTATTAGATACTACGGTGATTGGCACTAGTTCTAGTGGGAGATTGTTAGTGAAAGCCCTAGATTCAATCATGTGATGATTATTGTATGGACTTTATTATATCATATTGCTATTTATAAAGGCATGATTATTATATTTTCTTGTATTGGTGCCAAATAACTAAATATAATAACGTCCTTGAGTAGAAGGTTCTTATCTATATCAATCAATTGGTTGAATCGATAATGAGATGATATAGAGAACGCTACTCTTAATCATTCCTAGTCAAGTATTAATATTCAGGGACAATGTTAATGCATAGAAACTAGCATGTAGGTCAACTCGATAACTTGATCTCACAAGTCATGGATATGAGATATCAAGTTGACACATGGGTATGCATTGGAGAATGTATATTGAATGACCTGCCATGAGAAAGTATCATGGATCGTTATATGAGTGTCATATATTTTCTCATGTGACTATTAGTCCTTGGACCTGAAGTCACCATGGTTCCCTACATAAGAAGTTGCATACTTTGGCTTCGTCAAACGTCACCCGTAAATGGGGTGACTATAAAGGCGATTACTGGGTATGTAACAAATTATGCAGAGGGAAGTGAGTGATGTAGATGGGATCTATCCCTCCTATATGACGGGAGTGACATCGTTATTCTTGATAGAGTTAGATCACTAAGTGCATGGCCATGCCCAAATGAGTCAATATGAGATATTGAGCTCATTTGATTAGAGTGAGTCTACTTGGAGTTCAAGATATAGATTGTACCGAGGATGACACGGTCTATGCCTCAATTGGTCAATCTAGATGTCAAGGATAGAGGGACATTGTCACATATTGTGAGAGTCACAATTAGTAGTCACAAAGGTGATGTTGGATCTCAACATTCTTGTAACTTGGGTAGCAATGATGTGTTGCTAGATACCGCTCATTGCTTATGTTCCTAAATTGGTTTAGGGACATTGCCAATGTTACAAGAACCTATAGGGTCATACACAAAGGGAAATTAGATGGATATTAGGTTCATATGATGAACCATGAGGATTAGGTTCATGGGATAAACCAAATTAGATTAAGAGTAATCCAAATTAGACTAATTGATTAGACTCAATTTGATTCAAGTGTTGAAAGAGTCTAATTTAGATTTGATTCATTGAGTCAATTTAAATTACTGAATAGAGATTCATTAAATCAAATTGACTTGAATCAAGTGGTTAAATTTGATCAACCATGAGAGATAAGAGGTCAAGTTTGACTTGACTTGAGAGGGAAGATGAATGGTCAATTTTGACTTGACCAATTGCCATGTCATGGTGACTTGGCATGGGGGCCTACCAATGATGACATTCCACATCATCATGGACTTATCATGGGGTGCCACCTCATGAGGGAGACCAAGAGCCATTGGCTCTTGGAGTTACATGCATGCATGTAACCCTTCAAAAAGCAGTGGTTGGCCACTTTGCATTAGTGTGTGTGAAGTTATTGGGAGTAACTTCATCTTCTTCCTTGCTCCTCTCAAGCTCTCTCCCATTCCTCATCTTGCCGAGACTACCAAGGAGTTCTAGTACACTCTAGGTTGTTTTTCTCCATCATTTGTCCGTGTGGATACTTGTAGAGGAGTGTACACTTGACACTCTTCGAGATCCGGCAAAGCTTTTGGACGAGCGGGATAAGCTAAGGGCGTCGTTACGAGGGTAACGCTCTCATCATATAGATCTAAGGTAGATCTAGGTTTACTTAAATACATACATGTATTTTTTATTTTTTATAGCTTCGCACAAATCCGTGGTTAGGCTTCCGAGGTTTCCGCAATGCAAAAAACAGTTTTTGCGGCTCAAAAATTCCAACAAAGGAGACCTATCACAATGTTCCATTTGATTATGGAACTAAACCTAGGTCTAGGAGAGCCAAGGTTACTAGGGAAGTCATCCCTAAGGTTGACCATGGCAAGTGTCTAGTGGCTAAGGTTTCAAAGAAACCTAAGGAAGCCACTAAGAATGTTACAAGGGGAGTTACCACTAGAGTTAACCTAGGTAAGACCCAAATGACCAAGACTTCTAAGTCTAGGAGGGTCATTAGGAGGGTATCTAGGGAATTTATCCCTAGGGAATACCTAGTAAACCCAAGGAGCTCAAATAGGTATTGGGTTCCTAGGAGCGTGATCGACTTACGCTTAATGGGTTAGGATGTGTCAACCTTGATTGGATAGGTAGTTAACTCAACCATAACAAAGTTAACATTTTAGGTCATTTTCAGGGTTATTGGTACCTTGGAAATAAGTTTGATTTTAATCCAAAAGAAATTATGGATGTGCCAATATCATTTAAGAAGTTTGATAAATTGATCAAATTGGCACAAATTAAGGTCTAGAGGTCATAGTGTGATATTTTGGGTTTTTGGCACACTTGGAAGATAAGTTGGTAATATGGCAAAATGGACTTAATCATAACAAATGACAACTAATATTAAAATTTAGGTTTTCTTATGACTTATATTTTATTTGACATGCCTTAATTGCCATATAACATGTCATGACATCATTCTTATTTTTAATCATATAAAATGTCATGATCATGCTTAGAGTTTATCTTTTATGTCATGTGTATTTAGATTTAATCATATGTCATGACATCGTGATTATTGGGTTTCATTTATGTTATCATTTATGCCATTGATACTACTGGTACTTTTTCTACCTAATTCCCAATAGAAGAGTTAGCAGGTGACTCGTGACCCGTCCCCAAAACACCTGGTTCAGCCAAAGGGGAAAAGGAGAAACAGTTCGGGCGAGAGTTAGACGAAGCCGTTGACGCGGGCGAGAGTTATCAGAAGCCATTGACATGGGCGAGAGTTATCAGAAGCCATTGACACGGGCGAGAGTTATCAGAAGCCATTGACACGGGCGAGAGTTATCAGAAGCCATTGACACGGGCGAGAGTTATCAGAAGCCATTGACACGGGCGAGAGTTATCAGAAGCCATTGGCACGGGCGAGAGTTATCAGAAGCCATTGGCACGGGCGAGAGTTAGACGAAGCCATCAACACGGGCGAGAGTTATCAGAAGCCATTGGCACGGGCGAGAGTTATCAGAAGTCATTGGCACGGGCGAGAGTTAGACGAAGCCATCAACATGGGTGAGAGTTATCAGAAGCCATTGGCACGGGCAAGAGTTATCAGAAGCCATTGACACGGGCGAGAGTTATCGGAAGTAATCGACACGGGCGTAAGTACCAGAGGTCATCGGCACGGGCAAGTAGCGAGAGCTATCAGCACGGGCGAATGCTAGAAACAAGGGACGCAGGTGGAAAAGAGGCGGAAGGCACTTCGCTAACAGAGGACTAGGAACTGGTTCAACTAGGCAAGTCCAGAAGCCAATGGGATAGAGGAAGGGTCAACTCAACCTAATCGACGCGAAAGAAGTTTGGTACGGGAAAAAGGAGAATTGGTTCGGTTTAGGGAGAAACCCTAAGGCTAGGTCACCTATGGTATAGGGGCCTAAGTTAACTTCACCCAAAGCAGAGAGGTGAGGGAAACAGTTTAACCTCGTCGCCTGAAAAAGTAAAGGGAAAGGTGCTATGCAACGGCTTGGGGGGCCCCACGCAATATTCGGGGGAGTCCTCGTTCCTCATATTTGTAACAGAATTATTCTCCAGGAAGAGGAGGTGGCCACGTGTACGATGGAGATAATCCGCGACGTTACGTTGAAGGAGGAGGGAAGATAAAAGAGGGAGAAAGAGGCAAAGGAAAGGGGATCGATCCGCAATCATTCGCATCCAGCAAGAGAGAAGAGGAGACGAGAGAAAAGGAAGAACGGTCTCGCTGGAGAAGGAGGACGGAGATCTACTGTTTGTTAAGTCTCTTGTATTTTCCTCATCTTGTAACATCATTATAAGAGGTCATTTCTCCTCCACCTTCGGAAACTTGCTTTCCGTAAAGGAGGATCTTCATAGTGAAAGTGCTTAGGCACCGCATCTGGTGAGAAATCTCACCCCCATGGAGTAGGAATCCTTATTCCGAACCACGTTACATCTCGTGTCTGAATCTCGATTGTTGGTGTCGGGTTTTCGCATTTCGTCTGCTTCATTTTCTTATTCTTTCTTGATCATCACGGGGAGAATATTCCGAGACCTCCCTCATCGCTTCGCCGTCTTGAGAACGGAGCGAACGGATTTTTCCCCAGTACCCGCATCAGTTGGCGCCGTCTGTGGGAACATTTGAGCTGGACGTTGAGATGCAACCCGAAGAAATGCAACAACCTGATATCTCTGCGGCGGAGGAGCACCCTATCACCCTTCTACCATCGCAACTAAAGGCCTTAATGGATGATGCTATCACAGAAGCCCTCGCTAGAGAAAGGAGAAGGACCGGATATCTGCATCCGCACTCCGGGGAACCTTCTTCTAGAGATCCCCTCCCAGAAATGCCTCCTCCCTCTCGTACAGCCGCCCATGGTGATGTGTTGCCTGGAGGCGGACTCGGGGGAAGAACACCTTAGAATACTACGCCCTTCACCCAAACGCGCCGGGAGGAACAGGGTGAAAGTCAATCAACCAGACCTCCGGAATTCTACGAGCCTAGCCCCTTCACGATGGACATTCTTTCGGAGCTCCCTCCATCCTACTTCCGAAATCCTCAGGTCTGTAAGTACGATGGTTCGACGGATCCGGAAGAGCACATATCACAATTCGATGGAGCGGTCTCGCTTCACTGTTATACTGACGCTCTCAAGTGTCGAGTCTTCCGGACCACCCTGATTGGTTCGGTGCAAAAGTGGTTCACTACTCTGCCCCCGGGATCTATCACCTGTTTCGCTGACTTCCAGAGAATGTTCAGTCGAGAATTTGTCAGCTGTAAGGCGTATAAGCAAGATGCCGCTATGTTAATGCATATCACCCAGGGACCTTCAGAATCCCTTAGGGGGTATATCCATCGATTCACTTCAGCGGCTAGGGGAATCCCCGCAGCCCGATCTGAATCCTTCCGAGGTGCCATTCAGCACGGGCTGAAGGAGGGCCCGTTCCTTAGTTCCTTGCTGAGACAGCCTACGGATAGCTATGAAGAGCTATTGAGCCGTGCAGAGCAGTTTATCCACGAAAAAGAAGGATTAAAGGTGATGAGAGCCGAGCGAATGCGCCTGATCCCAGCGAAAGGGCTCGTCCCGCTGTTCCTCAAGCTCCTCCTCGGCGGGAGTATACAAGACCTTTTCGGCACGAGGCTCCGAGGCCTCGACCAATGCTCCAGGGAGTTCGCCCCGCCCCACCATTGCAAATCATGGCTGCTGAAGTGCTTCCTCCTGTGAGGACTTGGAAAGAACGTGAAATGGAGTTCTACGATCAACAGGGTCTGCTACAACGACCCTTGGGACATAGAGGGATCCCGCGTAACCCCCCTGCCCCGTTCTTTTGCCAATATCATACAGAGTACGGTCACAGTAGCAATCGATGTTTCAAGCTACAAGAAGAACTAGATCGCCTCCATGTTGCATATCCGCAATTGAGGTATCAAGCCGGAGGAACGGCACGGCGAGGCCCCCGAACCAATGTCGCCCGTCCGGGGTCGTATAATCAACAACCTCGGGTCACTTTCCCCCAAATGCCGTCCCGAGAGGTGGTCTCCCAAGAAGGCCCATCAGGTGAGGGCCCTTCCTCCGCTTCAGATGACCTTCCCCCTCGGGGAGTTATCCATGTGATAGCCGGAGGACCTACTGACGGGGACTCTAACCGGGCACGGAAGTCATACGCCCGTCTTATGGAGAGTTTGGCCATCGTCATCGACCAGACTGTACAAGCGGCGCCGCCCATTTCGTTCGGGCCAGAAGATCTGCAGGGTGTTCTGCTGCCTCATACAGACGCCTTGGTTATCCGTATATCCCTGGCTAATTATGAAGTGGTCCGGGTGCTAGTTGATTCGGGGAGCTCTGTCAACATCCTCTTCCAGGAGGCCTTCAAGCAGATGCAACTGGGAAATGCCCAGCTAGAAGATGTGTCCACTCCCCTTTTCGGATTCGCAGGGCATATGGTCCACCCAGCGGGGCAGATTTCATTGCCTTTAACTCTGGGTGAAAAGCCCCGCCAAAAAACTAGTATAATCCCTTTCCTTATCGTGGATGCTCCATCCACTTATAACGCTATTCTTGGGCGCCCTTTCCTCATCCTTTTTCAGGCCGTGGCTTCCTCGTACCACCAGAAGCTGAAATTTCCAGTGGGACAATTGGTGGGAGAAGTTCGTGGAGAACAGAAGGCTTCCCGGAGTTGCTATGTGCAAATGGTTCGGGACGATCAAAAGAAGGCCAGGACTGAAGACCTAAAAGGCAAAGCTGTCATCGCTACCGACGTCTGCGTCCTGGAGGAATCTCCCCCCAAGGCTGATAAGATAGAGGAGGGAGAACTGGTGGAGATCGCTCCGGGAAAGGCCACACGGATAGCACAACAGTTTGATATCAAAGAAGAGCCGTGGCTCGCTAAAGGAGAATGAGGACATCTTTGCAAGAGATGTGCATGATCTCACGGGTATCCATCCTCAAGTAGCAGAACACCACCTCAACATCATTAGAGGAGCCCGACCCGTCCAACAGAAGAGGCGACATTTTGGACCCGAGAAAGACAAGATCATAGCTGAGGAGGTGGATAAGCTACTAAAAGTGGGCCATGTAAAGGAAATCTAGTTTCCCGAATGGGTTTCTAATGTAGTCTTGGTCCCCAAGCCTTCTGGGCAATGGAGGATGTGTATCGATTTCCGTGATTTGAATAAAGCATGTGCTACCCCTTGCCTCGTATTGATCAATTGGTGGATTCTACTGTAGGATATGAAGTGGTTTCCCTGATGGATGCCTATCAGGGATATCATCAAATACCTTTGGCCGAAGAGGATCGAAAGAGGGTTAGCTTTGTGACTGCAGGGGGATTATATGCCTATGTGGTCATGCCGTTCGGATTGAAGAACGCCGGGGCTACATATCAGCGCCTTATGGACAAAATTTTTGCAGAACAGAAAGGGAAGAATGTGGAGGTCTACGTGGATGACATCCTGGTCAAGTCGAAGGTCACTCGGGATCTAGTCAAGGACTTGAATGAAACCTTCGCTACGTTAAGGCAATTTAATATGAAGCTAAACCCTAACAAATGCTTGTTCGGGGTAAAAAGTGTTAGTAATATATGAGAGATGTCCTAAGGCAATCGCCTTATGTATAAACCATTTATATGATAAATGAAGATTCACTATTTGAGTATACATGTTTTATGTATTTGATTGGATCTTAAACTCATTTACTGAATATCCACGATACGATTCACAGCATGAGAGAATTTGTGATTGGATCACAACTAGTGAGTATCTCTACATGTGTAATTGTGATGTATCGGAATTATCCCTAGTCGATGAATTGATAGATTTGGACACCATCAATTCTGTCGAGACTGGCACGATGTATACTCCTTGGTGTATCCAAGCAGCTGATTCTCACTGGCTGGAGACATTGTGATGTCCGGAGTGTTGGTGCAACAATGCTCCAAGCATTTATATGTTTTGATGTTTGGCTAATCATCTAAGTTAGGCAATATCTTGTGATCTAATTACGAATGTGTTTAAGTGACAGGGAAATCCAAGGATGAAGTACTTGGTAAAAGGAAGTCCAAGTATGATCTTGGCAAAGGAAGTCCAAGGGATGGATTTGGCGGCATAAGACCAAGCTTGTAGTCTTGGCAGCATAAAGTCCAAAGTGAACCTTGGCAAAGGAAGTCCAAAGTAAAGTCTTGGCAGCATAAGTCCAAGCTTGTAGTCTTGGCGGCGTAAAGTCCAAGCATTTGGCAACCCAAGACATGACGAAACCGAAGGAAGCTCTTGGAAGCAAAGCGCAAAGGATGAACAAGTCGCGGACTCGGAGGGATCCTGAAGGCACAAGGCTTATTAAGGAGCTAGAAGGTTAAGTCTAGGTCTAGGGTATAAAATCAAGTATGAATTACTCATACTTATCGTGATCGATGTATCGATCGGCCGGTCGGTGATCGACCGATCGGTGATACCTAACTATCGGTCGATCGCTTTGGGCATATCGGTCGGATCGATATCGATCGACCGATCGCCAAGGAAATCGATCGACCGATCAAGGGAAATATCACTACGAATCACGATCTCACTCATCGCCTTGATCACTGATCGATCACCCCATCACGATCCGGTGATGGAGGGATCGATCGATCACCTGGCTGTTGGAGATTGCAGCTACGAATCTCTGCGGAGATCGCATTTCAGAAGCCGTTGGCTTCGGCGGCAGTCGACTAATGGCATGCATCAGTCGACTGATCGACGCCCAACGGGAAAAACAGCCCCTCTTCTATAAAAAGGGGTCATGGGAAGCTTGGTGAGGCTAGTGCTCTTAATCCTAACTACATCCTCGTGCTCACCAAGCTTCCTAAGTGTTTTTAGTGATTCAAAACCTCCTCTTCTCTTGTTCTTGATCATCCATCATTGTAAAGAAGAGGAGATCATTGTAAGAAAGGTTTCTCCACCTTGGTTCATCCAAAGGAGAAGATAGTGAAGCTTGGCTAGGACTAATCCACCTTACGGATTGCCGTGGAGTAGGAGCGTCATCTCCGAACCACGTAACATCGGGTGTTAGCATTGGTTTCGTATTTCTTATTCGTATACATTTTCGTATTTGTATTGCTTCCGCTAACTTGTTTGTAGAATCGAAGAAACGCTAATCACCCCCCCCCCCTCTAGCTATTCCAAGGGTCCTAACAAGTGGTATCAGAGCCCGGATTGCTTGGAAGATCTCACCATCAACCAAGGCATCAATGGCTCTTCAAGAGGGATATAGCATCGCCAAGCCACCACTCTTCGATGGGAGTCACTTCACATATTGGAAAGGTAGGATGAAATACTATTTAATGAGTAATATTGAAATTTGGCATAGTGTTGTAGATGGCTTCAAGGAACCGGTGGATGAACATGGAAACCCTATTCCGAGCAAGGATTGGACAAGAGAAATGAATAGGAGTTTCGAGTCAAATGCAAAAGTGGTACTCACCATCCAATGTGGGATTACCATGGAGCAACTTAACAAGGTGGGACCTTTCGAATCCGCCAAGGAATTATGGGAAAAGCTCATTGAGCTAAATGAAGGTTCCAAGGAATCAAAGAGGGCCAAGAAGGACCTATTGATTGGACAACTTCAAGCCTTCCAAATGAAGATGCATGAAACCGTAAGTCAAATGCATGGAAGGTTCAAAGAAATTGTTAACGGACTCCATATCATAGGTGAGCGAGTTGACAATCGGGATTTGGTAAGGTATATTTTACAAGCATTTCCTAGAAATTCTTTATGGACTTCTATAGTTGATGCAATTAAGGTAACTAGAGATTTATCTCAAATTAAAATTGATGAATTGTTTTGTGAGTTTGAATTACATGAGCAAACTAACATGTCCTCTAAGGAAAAGGGTTAAGCTCTATTCGTTGAAAAGAAGGACAAGAAAGAAAAGAAGAAGAAGGAAAGAAAAGAGGCATCATCATCATCCGAGTCGGAGGATGAGTCAAGTAGCGATGGGGACTCATCTAGTGAAATGGCAAATTTCGTCAAGAAGCTTTATAGAAAGTCAAGAGAGTTCAAGAATAGAGAAGCAAGGAAGGGGTCTCATTCCTCAAAAGATAAATTTAATGGTAATTTAAGTTTTAATAATAATGTGATTTGCCATGCTTGCAACAAGAAGGGGCACATAAAGCCGAATTGCCCGGAGCTAAAAAAGAAGGAAGAAAAAGAGAAGAAAAAGAAGGATAAAAAGGAAAAGAAGAAGAAGGAGGCCATGGTGGCTCAAACCACATGGGACACACCAAGCATTGAAGACTCTTCCTCCGATGATGAGCTTTGCCACATCACACGCCATGTGGCACTCATGGCCCTAGGAGATGATTCGAGCACCTCAAGCCAAGAAGATTCCTCAAGCGATGAATCGTCATCTAGTGACGATGAGGTAATGAACTCTCCTAAGGTTAAGCTCCTTTATAAATCAATTGCCTATCTTAAAGAAGCTCTAGATAAGTCAAAATCTAAGGTTAAAAGCATGAAGGTAGAACTAAAAGCCATTAGAAATGAAAAACCCTCACATATTGACTCTTGCTTGCTTAAAGAAGAAAATGATAAACTTAAGGATGAGGTTAGTAAATTAAAAGCATGTTTAGAAAAATTTTCCAATGGCTCAAAGTGTCTTGATATGATTCTTAGTAGACAAAGAGCGGTTTATAACAAGGCCGGTTTAGGGTATAAGCCAAAAGAAAAAGAAGTTGCTTACATTTCATTAATAAATAGGAAAGCAACTATTAAAGGTAAGGTTAAGAAAGCTTGGGTACCTAAGAAGTTTTTACTTAATGTTACCGGTCCAAATGTTTGGGTACCAAAATCTTGTGTTTTTCATGTGATTTAGGTAGGAGAGCGAGGTATGTGGATTGTGGATAGCGGTTGCTCAACACATATGACCGGGGATGTGAGCAAGTTCTCCACAATTAAATATGTGAAGAAGGGAGCGGTGTCTTTTGGGAATAGTGGAAAACTCAAGATATTAGGTAGAGGTACAATTGAGGTATCCCCCAAAATTATTATTCACAAAGCCTTGCTAGTTGAAAATATGAAGTTTAATCTATTGAGTGTTAGTCAACTTTGTGATGCAAACTATCATGTTTCCTTTGAATCCTCTAAATGCATGATTTGTTAGGGCAATCTCTTGCGTGATATGGTTTTGATGGTGTGGCAAAGGGTTTAAGTTAGTTTGATATGTTGATGTGATATGTGCGTTGAAGTCGTGCAGGACTTAGTAATTCGCACATGGAGCCGTGGCGAGTTTCACATCTCATGACTCGTGCCTTGAGTCGGTGAAGGATAGCTTTGCGGAAGCCGTGCGCTTGGAGCATCTGAGGGACCGCCGGACGAGAAGCTTGGAGTGAAGCCGGAGGAAGTAGACTTCGAGGCAAGAGACGCGAAGGAGCATTGCAGAGCCGTGCGCCTGATGCTGCCGAGGGACGTGGCCGAGAACGAAGAGAACTTCAAAGGCGAGGGACTCCGAGAGATGAGAGTGAGCGATTGTAACCCGGGGAAGGGTAGCTCTTAGGTGAAACTTGGTCATTTGGCCAAGTGTCGGATCCGACCGCCATGTCATGGCGATCGGCCGCCCGAGTCAGTGAGTTTGGTATACATCGACCGGATTGGCGCGATCGCCATACGTGGCCGATCGGTGATCAAAGGGTTTCGACCACAGCCGTTCGTAGCCGAGAGGCGATCGACTACGGAGGCATCGATCGGCCCGATGAGGTCCATCAGTCGACTGCCAAGAGTTCCGTTGGACTACAACGGTCGGGATCCGACGTGTTCGGAGGTCGTTGTAGTGACGGCAGTCGACTGCCAAGGGCGGCAGTCGACTGATGGCGGCAAACGGGAAGAAGTTAGCCCTCTCTATAAAAAGAGAGGGTGTAAGCCTTTGAGAGGTTAATGCTCATACTCCAAACGATCTTCCTAGTGCCCCACAAGCTCTAAACTCTTCTTACTTGTCTTTACTTCAATCCTATTGTAAGAAGAGTGATCTTGGTTGTAAAGGTTACCTCCACCTAGCTTTGTGCAAAGGAGAGACCGATAGTGATTGGTTTTGGCGGAGTGATTCACCGTGGACGAATCGGACCGTGGATTAGCGGCGTAGCCGTGAACCACGTTATACCATCGTGTTAGCGTTTGTTTTATTGTTTGTCTTTTGCTTTGTATTTGTATATTCCGCTTGCGCTAATCTTTTGTAGACGAGCAATTTACGACGTCCAACGTACGAGGGCTATTCACCCCCCTCTAGCCGGCCAATAGATCACCTACAAGTGGTATCAGAGCCGAGGAAAGCTTGTCGAGGACTAACCGCCACAACAAGCAACTTTTAAAATGGCCGGCTCCAACATCCATCCTCCGAAGTTTGAAGGAGAATTCGCTTGGTGGAAGAAGCGAATGGAGGTATTTTTCGAAACGGATTTTGATATAATGATTACAATGGAATCCGGTTTCGTTTTGCCTAGGGATGAAGAGGGGAAGCCAATAGAGAAATCTAGGTGGACCAAGAGGCAAAGAGAGGAGCACCTTGCAAACTCCAAAGCCAAGCACCATCTCTACAATGTGCTCCCTCAACAAGAGATCAACCGGATCGGAGAATGTGCTAGCGCCAAAGAGATGTGGGAGAAGCTTATAGAACTCCATGAAGGCACATCCGAGGCCAAGCTAGCAAGGAGAGACCTCCTCCGCTCCCAACTATCCAATATAAAACTAGAAAAGGGAGAAAAGGTAACCTCACTACACTCTAGGTTTAAAGAAATTTTAATTGGGCTAACAAGTGTAGGTGAGAAGCTATCAAACCGGGACATGCTCATGAAGGCCATAGATGCCTTTCCCCGGTCCTCAAAGTGGAGCTCCATGGTGGACTCATTCTATATCTCAAAGAATTTAGAAGTGAGCACCTTGGAGGAGTTCTTCTCAACAATGGAACTCCACGAAACTAGGCTTGAAGGAATACAAGAGGAGCCTAGAATTCAACCTTCAAGAGGAGTAGCATTGTTGGCAAATAAGGGGAAGAAGAAGATGGAAATCCCCTCCTCCTCCGATGACGAAGCGTCTTCCTCCTCCTCCATGGATAGCACCGAAGAAGCCTACATGGTAAGGAGGGTAAGACGAGCATTTAAGAATTTTAGATTTGATAAATCTAATGATAGGATGAGAAGACCAAGGGGGAAGGTCATATGCTACAATTGCCAAGGAGAAGGGCACATAAGGGACAATTGTCCTCTCCTAAACAAGAGCAAGGAAGAAAGGAAAAAGAAAGAAGAAAAGAAGAAGAAAAAGGGGAGCAAGAAAAAGAAGGAAGAGGAGAAGAAGACAAAAGAGAAGGGAAAGGCTAAGGCTCTCAAGGCAAGGACTTGGGATGATCCATCCTCATCCTCCTCATCATCATCGGATGAGGAGAATGCCTTTGTCACCAATTTGGCCTTGATGGCCTTTGATGACTTGGATTGCTCTTCCTCCGAAGATGAAGGTTCAAGCTCAAATGGGGAGAGCTCAAATGAAGGGGGAGCCTCCACATCCTCCTCATCCGAAGAAGAAGAGGACATGGAAACTATGGTAACAAATCTAACCCCTAAGAAAATAGTTTCTATGATTTCTAGTTTAACTAAGGATTTATTTAGGGCAAAGAAGAAAAATAAATGCATGCTTGAACAAATTAAGGAATTAGAACAAAAATTAGAAAAGGCATGCTTAAATGATAATATTTCTTCTAGCTTAGATGATGCATGCTCACATGATTATATGCCTTTGGATGTTAATGATGCATGTATAAATGAAAATAGGACCTTAAGGGAAAAGGTAGATTATCTAACCAAAGCCCTAGAGAAATTCACAATTGGCTCCAACACATTAAATATGATCTTAGGGAGCCAAAGAGCTAGTTTCAACAAGAAAAGCCTAGGATACAAAGAAAAGAAAAATGAAAAGGCCTATAAATGCCTAATAGCTAGGGGACAAGATAAAAAGAAAGTAATTGCTAGGAAATGGATCCCCAAGGAGTATTTAGTGAACCTAATAGGAAAGAATTTATTTTGGGTTCCAAAATCCATCCTTAAGGGTTAGAATAACCCTAGGGTAGTCAACCATATGGTCCTAACCTATATCATATTTTGGTTGACTTAGGATGACAGGACAACATTTTTTAGATAGTGTTGGGTGATGATAACGTGCCCATAAATAGGTAATAATGCCTAAATCATGATGATTGATGTAATTCCTATGTATGTTTTAAATCATGATTTATGATTTTGATATTTGGCATGTTATCATGAGAAATAGGTTTAAATCATGCTTTAGGTGATAATTTGTTTATTATCATCGTATAATACCTAATGCATGACTATTATTTGATGGATACATGAGTTTCATGATCATAATGTAGAATTCATTCATATATGTCATTATGATCATGTAGGATGTTAGGTTGATACTTAACCATGATAGAATTGCATGAATATATGGGTTAAGTATATACAAATACCCCCTAGGATACATCTCACACTCACTATAGGCTAACTTGATTGCAAACTTAGCATGGGTGAGATATTAGGATGATACAAATGTCCACTAATGCCTATGGCATTTAGATGGTCATTTAAAGTATCAAAATAGCAATAATAGACCAATCATGGGGAAGACTTATGTTTAATTCATAGACATATTGCCCAAAGATCATGGTTGGATATTTCATATGTTTTCAAAACAATTTCTTACCTTAAAATACATGTATTCATGTTTTGAAACAATTGGATGCAAAACTATGTAGCTAACTTGATACTAGAATGATCAAAAACCTAGTGGTTTTTAGAGCTTTTGGATTTTTGGCAAAAACAAGAAAATATAATGAGTTTTCATGAAAAACTATTTTTCCTTGATAGATATACTTAATAGAAATATGTTCCCCAAATTTCATGATTTTTCGAATTTTCTGGAATTTATAATGCATTTCTGAAATTCATCCAGAAAATCAAAAATTCGGATTCCTTTGTGCTACGATCATTGCCATCGATAGCATGATCGGGTGGCTAATCAGAACATTGAAGGCCGAATTCAGTTTGTAAACCTACAACAAGTTGTAGAAATATACTTGATGCCATCAACAAGTGGTACCCAATTTTAAATCAACTTGTCATATTTTTCCCTCCATTATACTTGATGCCATGAGCTTATAACTTATGGTTAATCTTTTTGATGGTGTCAAAGGGGGAGAAATAAGTATGTTTAAGTTAATTATTTTAGGGGGAGAAATATATTTTAGGGGGAGAAATATATGATAGGGGGAGAAAATTTGCATGGAGAGTTTCATGGATTAAGGGGGAGTTGCATGTTGCTATATCATGTTTATCTTTACATGCTTTCTTACCTTAGAATTTATATCAAATGTTTTTACCTAACTTAAACGGATTGCCACACATCAAAAAGGGGGAGATTGTTAGGGCAATCTCTTGCCGTGATATGGTTTTGATGGTGTGGCAAAGGGTTTAAGTTAGTTTGATATGTTGATGTGATATGTGCGTTGAAGTCGTGCAGGACTTAGTAATTCGCACATGGAGCCGTGGCGAGTTTCACATCTCATGACTCGTGCCTTGAGTCGGTGAAGGATAGCTGCGAGCCGTCGCTTGGAGCATCCGAGGACCGCCGGACGAGAAGCTTGGAGTGAAGCCGGAGGAAGTAGACTTGAGGCAAGAGACGCCGAAGGAGCATTGCGAGCCGTCGCTGATCCGCCGAGGGGCGTGGTGAGAACGAAGAGAACTTCAAAGGCGAGGACTCAGAGATGAGAGTGGCGATTGTAACCCGGGAAGGGTAGCTCTTAGGTGAAACTTGGCCATTTGGCCAAGTGATCGATGGGTTTTCCGACACCGCCGTCATGTCATGATCGCTCCGAGTCTCGAGTGAGTTCGATCGTATCGACCGATCGGATTGTGGCCAGATGATCGCCATACGTGGCGCGGCCGATCGCTAAGACCATCCGATCGGCCTGAGCGCGCTGATCGATCAAAAGGGTCCATCGATCGACTACGGAGGCATCGATCGTGATGAGGTCCATCGATCGCCAAGAGTTCGTGGACTACAGCTCGGGATCCGACGTGTTCGGAGGCCGTTGTAGTGGCGATGAGCCCTCTCTATAAAAAGAGAGGGTGTAAGCCTTTGAGAGGTTAATGCTCATACTCCAAACGATCTTCCTAGTGCCCCACAAGCTCTAAACTCTTCTTACTTGTCTTTACTTCAATCCTATTGTAAGAAGAGTGATCTTGGTTGTAAAGGTTACCTCCACCTAGCTTTGTGCAAAGGAGAGACCGATAGTGATTGGTTTTGGCGGAGTGATTCACCGTGGACGAATCGGACCGTGGATTAGCGGCGTAGCCGTGAACCACGTTATACCATCGTGTTAGCGTTTGTTTTATTGTTTGTCTTTTGCTTTGTATTTGTATATTCCGCTTGCGCTAATCTTTTATAGACGAGCAATTTACGACGTCCAACGTACGAGGGCTATTCACCCCCCTCTAGCCGGCCAATAGATCACCTACATGATTAGACACAAGGAATTAAATGATTGCATGTTAGTTGGATATAGGAAGTCAAATATCTATTATGTTGATCTTTCATATGCTTCTAACATTTCTACTAAGTGTTTTGTTGCAAAAGAAGAGGAATGTTGGCTATGGCATAGAAGATTGGGGCACATCAACATGAAAAACATAGCCAAGGTAGCCAAGATGGAGTTGGTCAAAGGGCTACCAAAGATCAAGTATGTCAAGAACAAATTGTGTGATGCATGCCAAGAAGGAAAACAAACAAAGGCATCACACAAAGGTAAAACTCTAACTAACACATCTTTACCATTAGAGTTATTGCATCTTGACTTATTTGATTGTCATAGTACTCCATCTTTAAATGGTAATAAATATTGCTTGGTTATAGTAGATGATTTTTCTAGGTATACTTGGGTCTATTTTATGAAACATAAGGATGATACCTTAGAAATAATCATAGGATTTAGTAAAAGGGTTGAAAATGAAAAGAGTCTCAAAATCAACCGGATCCGTAGTGATCATGGTGGTGAATTTGAGAACTCAAAATTTTCACAATTTTGTTTAGAACAAGGGTACAAGCATGAGTTCTCTTGTCCAAGAACACCCCAACAAAATGGGGTGGTGGAAAGGAGAAATCGTGCCCTACAAGAGGCCGCTAGGACCATGCTTAATGCATATTCACTTCCTAGCTACTTGTGGGCGAGGCAGTGAATACCGCTTGCTATATCCAAAATAGGGTTCAAATCCATAGGTTTTAGGAAAAACACCTTTTGAACTATGGAATGGAACTATTCCCACAATTCACTATTTCAAAGTCTTTGGGTGTAAAGTTTATATCTTAAATACCAAAGATAACTTAGGGAAATTTGAATCTAAAGCGGATGAGGGAATCCTAGTTGGATACTCATCCACAAGTAGAGGGTATAGAGTCTATAATAAGAGAACCCAAGGGATTGAGGAGTCCTCAAATGTGAAATTCGATGAAACCACTAGTACCTACCCTAGAAAGTCCTCCATTGATAAGGATATTAATGACAATAATCAAGACATTACCCAAAAACTTCAAAATTTGACCATTAGGGGTAATGATCAAGGGGGAGGAAGAGGAGACTCCGATGATGAGAGAAGGGTGGAAGATAACAATAATCAAATTGAAACCCCTTCTAGAAACCTAAGAATTCATCAAGATCATCCACTTGACCAAGTAGTAGGAGATCTATCTCAAGGAGTAAGAACTAGGTCATTTCATAGACCTCCTACTAGTCAAGTTGCTCTTATCTCACAGATTGAGCCCAAATCGATCAATGATGCATTACATGATCCGGATTGGATTTTGGCAATGCAAGATGAATTGGCTCAGTTTGAGAGAAGTCAAGTGTGGGAATTAGTGCCTAGACCCAATGATAGCACCATAATTACTACAAGATGGGTCTTTAGGAATAAGCTAGATGATCAAGGAAATATCACTAGAAATAAGGCTAGGTTGGTTGCTAGGGGATTCAATCAAGTTGAGGGGCTTGACTATGATGAAACTTATGCCCCGGTTGCAAGGTTAGAATCTATTAGGATACTCTTAGGGTATGCTTCCTTCATGGGATTTAAACTTTACCAAATGGATATTAAATCGGCATTCTTAAATGGTTTTATTAAGGAGGAAGTATATGTAGAGCAACCACCCGGGTTTGAGAACATAGATTATCCAAATCATGTATGCAAGCTTAGGAAAGCATTATATGGGTTAAAACAAGCTCCTAGGGCATGGTATGAAAGATTGTCATCATTCTTAATTTCTAAGGATTTTAGAAGAGGACAAGTAGATCAAACTTTGTTTATAAAGTCAACATTGAAAGATATATTCATAGCCCAAGTATATGTTGATGATATCATCTTTGGGTCAACAAATAATGATCTTCTTCAAGACTTTATAAAAAATATGGAAAATGAATTTGAAATGAGTTTGGTTGGAGAGCTTACCTTTTTCCTAGGCTTACAAGTCAAACAAACCAATGAGGGTATTCATATTTATCAAACCAAATATGCAAATGAAATGATCAAGAAATTTGGTTTGGAAAATGCCAAAATTGTAACCACTCCTATGGCCACTAGCACTAGAATAGATAGTGATCATGAAGGTAAATCAATTGATCTTAAACTTTATAGGAGTATGATTGGTAGCCTACTATACCGAACCGCTAGTAGACCCGACATTTTATTTGCGGTAGGTATGTGTGCAAGATACCAATCTTGTGCCAAAGAATCACATTTGGTAGCCGTCAAAAGAATATTAAGATATATTAAAGGCACCCTAAATGTAGGACTTTGGTATCCTAGGACTAGATCATTTGAATTGCTTGGTTATACCGATTCCGATTATGCCGGGTGCAAATTGGATAGGAAAAGTACTAGTGGTGGATGCCAATTTCTTGGGTCCTCCCTAGTTAGTTGGAGTAGTAGGAAGCAACATTGTGTTGCTTTATCAACCACCGAAGCCGAATATGTGGCTATGGGTGGTTGTGTAGCTCAATTACTTTGGATGAGGCATACTCTTGTGGACTATGAGCTACACTACTCTAACATTAAAGTTTATTGTGATAATGTGAGTACCATCAACTTGACCAAAAATCCGGTACATCACTCTAGGACCAAGCACATTGAAGTGAAACATCACTTCATAAGAGATCATGTGGCAAGAGGGGACATTGAACTTAATTATGTAGAATCTAAGTCCAATCTTGCCAATATCTTCACTAAAGCTCTTCCCGAAAATGAATTTTCATCTTTAAGGAGAGAGCTTGGTATGTGCCTTGTAGAGTAAAATTCTAGGTTTGCATGATCCCATGTTTATATGTTATCTTTATACCTTGATACATCTCACAAAAAGCCTTAAGAAACCTTGATTTTTATATTGAGACACTTAGAACCATGTGAGATGATAGGGAAGGTGTAGTTGGCTCATCATGCTTGTTATGATGCATTACTATGAGTCAATGACACACCTAGAGACATAAATACCTTATGGACCAACCATTGGGAAGGCTTGTATTCAAGTAATGAGTACATAGCTCTAAGAACATGGTTGGAAATTCTAAATCATATATATTTTAAACTATGTTCATTATATTTTGGAAAACAGTTTTCAAGTAAATCATAAAAGTGATACAAAGGTTGAAAATTCTTTAGAACTTTTGTAAGTTTCCAACTTTGTATCAATCTTGGAATCTGGAAAACATATATTTTTCAAATTATTTTTCCTTAATAAAGTATGATTTCAGAAATGTGTACGCAAAATTTCGTGATTTTTTCGAGATTTTTGGAATTTTTACCGCATTTAAAATAAAATTTGAAAAATTTGAAATTTGATTTAGTAGTGATGATCAGTTCATACTGATCATACACTGATAATAAGCTCCATTTTCTAATATTTGGTGTATTTTTTATGTCCTAACACTCTAGTATGATAATATTGCGTATAAACGAGTTTTAGGACTGCTCAATACAGTGGTTTAGGGGGAGTTTCAATAAATTCTATCCTTTTATCCCCAAAATCATTGTTGGTGCAAAGTTAGGATTTAACTTTTGGAATTTTAGATTATGCTTTGCTTAAAATGTAATTTACATCCTATCTTGGATTAAGGGGGAGCTTAATTTCAATCTAATACCTTAGTCCAAGATCCGACATTCTTAATTCTTTCATCCTTCTCTTTTTGATGTATGTCAAAGGGGGAGAAGGAATGCTTAAGTTAGATGATTATGTGTGTATCTTTAATCTTTAAAGACCTAACTTAAATGATTGTCAAACATCAAAAAGGGGGAGATTGTTGGTGCAACAATGCTCCAAGCATTTATATGTTTTGATGTTTGGCTAATCATCTAAGTTAGGCAATATCTTGTGATCTAATTACGAATGTGTTTAAGTGACAGGGAAATCCAAGGATGAAGTACTTGGTAAAAGGAAGTCCAAGTATGATCTTGGCAAAGGAAGTCCAAGGGATGGACTTGGCGGCATAAGACCAAGCTTGTAGTCTTGGCAGCATAAAGTCCAAAGTGAACCTTGGCAAAGGAAGTCCAAAGTAAAGTCTTGGAAGCATAAGTCCAAGCTTGTAGTCTTGGCGGCGTAAAGTCCAAGCATTTGGCAACCCAAGACATGACGAAACCGAAGGAAGCTCTTGGAAGCAAAGCGCAAAGGATGAACAAGTCGTGGACTCGGAGGGATCCTGAAGGCGCAAGGCTTATTAAGGAGCTAGAAGGTTAAGTCTAGGTCTAGGGTATAAAATCAAGTATGAATTACTCATACTTGATGAGTATCGATCGGTATCGATGTATCGATCGGCCCATCGCGGCGATCGATCTGGTGATACCTAACTATCGATCGCTTTGGGCATATCCGATCGGTGATCGCGTGATCGATCGACCGATCAGGGAAATATCGCCCGCGAATCACGCCTCACTTGACTGCTACCTTGATCACTCGACTGATCACCCCATCAGTCGACTGATGGAGGGATCAGTCGACTGATCACCTGGCCGTTGGAGATTGCGGCTACGAATCTCCGCGGAGATCGCGTTTCAGAAGCCGTTGGCTTCGGCGGCAGTCGACTGATGGCATGCATCAGTCGACTGATCGACGCCCAACGGGAAAAACAGCCCCTCTTCTATAAAAAGGGGCCATGGGAAGCTTGGTGAGGCTAGTGCTCTTAATCCTAACTACATCCTCGTGCTCACCAAGCTTCCTAAGTGTTTTTAGTGATTCAAAACCTCCTCTTCTCTTGTTCTTGATCATCCATCATTGTAAAGAAGAGGAGATCATTGTAAGAAAGGTTTCTCCACCTTGGTTCATCCAAAGGAGAAGATAGTGAAGCTTGGCTAGGACTAATCCACCTTACGGATTGCCGTGGAGTAGGAGCGTCATCTCCGAACCACGTAACATCGGGTGTTAGCATTGGTTTCGTATTTCTTATTCGTATACATTTTTGTATTTGTATTGCTTCCGCTAACTTGTTTGTAGAATCGAAGAAACGCTAATCACCCCCCCCCCTCTAGCTATTCCAAGGGTCCTAACACGGAGTTAATCGTGGATGCTAGTTATGGTAACTAGTTCATTGGAGTGACCAGCTGTAAGACTTCATATGGTTTTCTGCATATATAAATATGTCAATGAAGTTCTTACTGTGGCTTAAGTGCGATGTTCCTTTGACTTGCGGTATTCAAGTCATCTTGATCATGGAGACTTATGCTTTGACATCTTAAGCAAACATCTCTAAGGAGATGTGGACCCGGGATGATTGGGTATAAGTCAAGTGATCGAAGGTGTTTGAATAGCCTATAAAGGATTCACCACTCCTTGCGAGGAGATGTATACCCATGGCCTCTCGTCGGATTGTTACTAAAGTCTTTGGCCAAAGCATTACATGTTTAGAGTAAGGTACTCTTCGATACATGTGGAGTAACTAGAATCCGTAGGATGAGGAAATGATATTTGGGCTAGGTGTGACGTAGTCAGCCTAGTGGGGACTGACACTATAGACCATGTCCTGAACCAAGTGGGTATAAGATGAGTGAAGGGAATGGGGCACGATTCATTCAAGCTACTGAAGGGTTTCAGAAATAGTTCTGGATCAACAGTTGATCTTTTCGGTTAATTGGGGATCATGATGTACTACTAGGTGCCACTCATGATCGTTCTATAATTAATGGTTAATTATAGACGGCCAACATAAACCGAGAACCTATTTGGTCACACGCCCAACGAGTGTAATCCAAAGGATTTAAAACGAGCTTGAGAATGAGATTCTCAGACTGAGAGAAACTATGTTTGGTTGGACCAAACATAAAGCGAGCATGAAATTGTTTCAGTCGCAATGGAAGCGTGGATGGGCCGTGTCTTATGAAGACATAATGGATGGACCAAAATGGTTTGGTTCTAATCCAATGGATGAGAATAAACCAAAGGGTTTGGTTTATTTTAAACGAATGAACCAAAAGTTGGTTCGGTTCGTTTTAACTTAAAATAAACCATCATGGTTTGGTTTATTTAAACTTATCTTAATGGAGCGGGTTAACGGGCTTTATGGATATGATCCATTAACCATTAAGAGAATTAGTTCTCTATAAAAGAGGGCTTAAGGGATTGTTAAACCCTAACTAATCCAAACCCTAGCCCCCTTGAGTTGCCGCCCACCTCCACCTTGGAGTTAATTGGTGCCAACCCTAAAGCTGTCGCCGCCCAGCTTGTGTGCAGGCGTCCAAGTCTTTGCCGGCGTCCAAGCTTCAGCCGGAGAACCTCCGGCGACCCTCCGGCAATCTCCTTTGGGTTCGGTGATAAGGTGAGCTTCCATCTTTCCTTAGCCGGCCTCTATTCCTCCACCAAAAGCTGTCCAGTTTTTCTGGACAGCTTGTTTCTTTGTTGTCGGAGCGTCGTTTGGACGACGGTTAGTGCTCCGACAGCGGCTAACTTACCGGGGATTTGATCTCCGGTAATCCTCTGAGGTGGGGGACGAAGGATTCGTCAAACGGTTGACGAATACCTCTCCAGAGAAGCGAGTTTTGAGAACTCGTTTTAGGATCCGAATTTGGATTCGGATCGTGATCATCTCTCGATCACGTCGTCTTCAACACGAGGCTAGTAACCCGTATGAAGACGAAGCTCGTGACTTAGCGAAGTCATCCCGAGGAGCTCGGCGTGGATACGGATAGAGACGATTCTTATGAGGATCGTTTCGGTTGATGCCGTTCCTGCTACACGTCATACGAAAGGTATAACGTAGATAAATTTCTTTTATTGCAAATTTTAATTTACGGTTATGTCTACACGTGTTGTAATATGCATGCGTGTGTTATGTGTATTGTAATAAATATAGAATTATTATTTTTAATTGCTTCCGCTGTACTCATGTTTACGAAACATGATCGAACACACACACGCCGCGGTGCCGGAAACCCAACAAAAAGTGGCAAGTTCCTGGGGTACATTGTGACTGAGAAGGGGTTGCAAGTCAACCCTGAGAAGGTGAAGGCCTTATGCAACATGAAATCACCTACTAATCTGCAAGAGACCCAGAAGTTAGTGGGCAGGATTGTTTCTTTATCCCGATTCATAGCCAGATCGGCGGACAAAGGGCTACCTTTCTTCAAGATCTTGCGCAAAGCTACTAAATTTCAGTGGGACGATCAATGTGAACAAGCTTTCCAGGAGTTGAAGAGATATCTGGCCGGACTCCCGTTACTGGCTAAACCAATACAGGGAGAACCACTATGGATGTATCTGGCCGTCTCAGAAGGAGCCGTTAGTTCGGTATTACTGAAACAAGAAGGTTCTCACCAGCAACCTATTTACTATACCAGCCATATTCTGAAGGGGGCAGAATTCCGTTATACGGAGTTAGAGAAGCTGGCTTATATCTTAGTGCTAACCGCCCGCAAACTGAGGCCATACTTTTTGGCTCATCCTATCACCGTTCTAACACACAGCGAATTGGGCAAGGTCGTCACTAAGCCAAATTTCTCGGGAAGGTTAGCCAAATGGGTGGTAGAGCTAAGCGAGTATGATATACACTACCAACCTCGCACGGTCATCAAGGCCCAAGCACTCGCCGATTTCCTGGCCGAGGTACCTTGTGGTTCGGAAGAAGGTTCAACTACGAAGGAGAGGGAATCAAAGGCATGGAATATATTCGTAGATGGCTCTTCAGGATCTACAGGCAGTGGTGTTGGTGTTCTATTAATTACCCCGGAGGGTGAAGAAACTCGATTAGCCTTCCGCCTGGAATATCGGGCATCTAATAATAAAGCAGAATATGAAGCTATCCTAGCAGGATTGCAGGCTGCTAAAGCGGTAGGGGCTTCTTCCGTTGTGATCCACTCGGATTCCCAGTTGGTAATATCCCAACTTCAAGGTTCTTTTGCGGTGCGGGAGGAAAGACTGCACAAGTACTTGAAAGCTTTTGAGAAAGAAAAAGCTCAATTTCATCAGGTCCTCTTGAAGCAAATCCCGCGGGAGCACAATGAGAAGGCAGATGAATTGGCTCGGATGGCTAGCGCTGTGGGAGGAATAAAATCATCGGAGATGATCCAGGCGAGAATTCACACTTCCTTAGCAATATGCAACATAGAGGGAAACACACCCGAGTCAAGCCTAAGTCTTGATTGGAGAACCGATATCATAGCTTATTTACGGCACGGGAAGGTTCCTGAAGGGAAAATTGCAGCATCTACTTTAATACACCGAGCCAAACGGTTCATCCTCTTAAATGAAGACCTATACAAGACTTCTTTCAGGCGACCCTTGTTAAAATGCCTAGGAAACGAGGATGCGGAATGGGTACTCCGGGAGATCCATGAAGGATCTTTGCGAATCATTTAGGAGGAGAGCTTTAGCAAGAAAGACCTTGTTGGCGGATACTTTTGGCCTACTCTTCAACGATCACGATATAGTGCAAAGTTGCATCGCTTGTCAGAAACATAGCAACCGTTCGGAGCGACCAGTGGAGTTAATGAAAGCTGTAGTCTCTTCCTATCCTTTTGACCAATGGGGAATGGATATAGTGGGTCCGATGCCAATGACACCTTTACAGAAGAGATTTTTATTGGTCGCTGTAGATTATTTTTCCAAATGGGTGGAGGCCGAGCCCTTAGCCAAAATTACTGAGAATGCCGTAATATGGTTCTTATGGAAAAATATCATTTGTCGGTATGGTATCCCTCGGAAAATAGTCAGTGATAATGGGCGACAGTTCCAGGGGAAAAAGATTCAAGAATGGTGCCAAAGTCTCAACATTCAGCAAGCTTTCACTTCGGTATCTCACCCTCAAGCGAATGGACAAGTGGAGGTAACTAACAGGATCCTCATTCAAGGATTAAAGACCAAGTTGGGTGCTCGGGAGGCGGGTGGAAGAGCTACCAGGCGTCCTGTGGGCCTATCGAACCACACCTAAGACAGCGACAGGAAAGACTCCCTTTAGTTTGGTACATGGGGCGGAGGCCGTTATTCCGGTCGAAGTTTTGTTGGATAGCACTCGAGTAAAAGCATACGAGCCAGATCAGAACCAACTTATCCGAAGCACCGAATTAGATCTGGTGGAGGAAAGGCGGGAGATGGCCCGGGCGCAGAGTTTACAAGCAGAGAGTTTAGCGAGCCTTTAATAAGAGAGTGGTGCCTCAGAGATTTCAAGAAGGAGATTGGGTTTTGCGTAAGGTCAATCCCGCTGGAGATCCTGGAAAGTTGGCTCCCAACTGGGAGGGACCCTACGAGATAACGCGTTGCGTAGCAGGGTCAGCATATTATCTGAAAGATGACCAAGGCAAAGAGCTTCCACGACCTTGGAACGCCCTTCACTTGAAGCTCTTTCACACTGTATGAGAAATATGAAATAGAAAAGGAGAAATTATGAAACTCAGAGGGGGTGTTTATTGAATTGATTATATCAATTAAATCCCAAGTGCTCTCTAAATTTCATTAAGGGGTTATTTACAAGGGCAATACGGTATTACCAATGAGTATTGAAGGAGAAACAGAAACGCAGAAAGGAAATCCCCGTTTCAAAATGAGATACTATATTACAACTTAAATCGTTCGGGAGGATAACGTTTGAACCCAGCCTCCCAATTTAAAGAAAATGAAGGATAAGTTGGAGGAGGCAATCCCTGGGCAGCATATTGTCTAACTGCGTCATTAAATCCGTCCTGATAAGTGGCGCGCATTAAAATAACGAGTCGCTCCTGGCGGTTCGGGTGGTCAGGGCTTCGTTCTCGATGCTGCCTCTCGCACTTTTCTTGTTGTTCGCGAAGATTACGATGCACGTCCACATAGTGCCGTGACACCTCCATGATTGTGTCAGCCAGAGTGGAAACATCATCGGCTCGAGAACTTTGGTCCTGCTGCACAAGATGCGTCATCTCCACCATATTTCGACGCATAGAGGCCGAAATCCCTTCCACCGCTTCGGAATAAGATCTGGTCCGGATGAGTTCAGAGTTCATCCTCTGAAGGGAAGTCTCTTGCCTGCGTAGACGGGCATGAGCATGCGCCCGGGAATTTATAAGGGAGGAGTTTTCTTGTACCTCCTTACACAAGCGGGTACGGAGGTCCCCTATCTTATCCTGTGCTCGTTGGTATTGAACTTGAAGGCGAGCGATGGTGTCCGCGTCCTGTTGCTTCCTTGAGGAGCTCGCTACGCCCTTGAAGACGAATAGCTCTTGGTGAGGATGGTTCCGCGTCAAGAGAACTTGATGGGATTTCTGGAGGACAAGTAGCCCCCGCCCGGACATGATCGTTCCTTTAATCTGCGATAATGTCGCGATCTTTTTGAATTTGGTGGCGAAGCTTCAGCTAATTGCTCTTTGTTGTGATAGAAGTTGTTCTCGGCCTCGAGCATTCGCCAAGTCTTCCCGTTGCTGCCGTTCCCATTCTTGGGCTTGAGCCCGGTATTGGTGAAGGGAACGATCCAACTCTCGGTGGTTGGTCAGGGCCTACATACCGGTTGAGGAGAAAAGAAATGAGTCAGTTAAACAAAGATAAGGAAATTGACTAAGAAAACGTACCAGGTCCAAAGCGTGACGCAGGCCTTCCATACGAGGAGTCATCTCCTCTAAGTTCAGGATCCGAAGACTCCTGGGAGAAAGGGAAGAAGATGGGACGGATGACGTCGAAGGGTGAATTTCACCCGCAAAGGGGAGAATGGAGGCGGTATTCATTGGTGGAGAACGGAGAGAGGGAGGAGTCTCATTCAAAAGGCCCGTGGAAGTGGTGGTCAAGGATGGCATATCCGGAGATGCGGGGAGAACGGGCGTCACATTTGTCTGGGAGGTGAAGTCGGAAGGAAAAATCGAAGGAGGCTGATCGGAGGAGGGTCTTGAAGAAGATGAGATGATGAGCACTGGGTCGGGGAAGCCTTCAATGAGAATTTTAAGTAGAAGGCTCGATTAGGGTCTACTGAGGAAGAGGAGGACTTTTCGGGCGATAAGCGAAGGGGGAGGTTGGCAGCGAAGGAATGTCAACCGCCATGGGTTCAGGAGAGGAATGATGGGCCGAGGAAGGAGAAGACAGGGGCGGTATAACCTCTATTATTGGCGGACATGAAAGCACCTCCTTCCCAGATGCCTCCCCAGGTTGCGGGGAAGAAGAGGGCAATTTCTGAATATCGTTGACAGAAGGAGGCAAAGGGGGAAAGTTAGGGCTTGTACAGGTAAGAGGAAGTGAAGAGGGACTGATGACCCCGGCTTCCTTCGGGATGGGGGTAGCGAAAGTCACCGAAGGAGGAGAGGGAGAACGATGAGGTGATTCCTGTATGGTGGTGATCGAAGGAGGTGAAGAAGAAGAAGAAGCTAAGGGTTGACTGATACCCCGTTTGCGATTCGCGTAGCGGCCCGCTATTTCCTGAAAGAAGGTGGAATGCATCTCGGATATCTGAAAATAACGAAAGACGAGGAACCGGGAAGAAAAGATCAAAGAAACGAAATTTGGCGGCGGAGGAGCAAGCAGACGACGAAGAAGGAAACCAAAAGACGAGGGGATGAAGGTAGCAGAAGAAACGAAGGCGAAAGGGTCCCCTATAAAAGGAGGAAGAATGGGCTTGCAGCTGTTAATGGGCTTCGCGTCGGTAGTGAAAGGGAAAGAAGGATTTATTTTTTCCTAAATAGCCCATTATATACAAAATAACATCCCCGCAGAGCGGAAGAACATCCCCGTGTGGTGGTGGAACGGAAGAACCGAGACTCCTCGGTTACTATTTACTCTATATACAAAATGCTATCCCCGCAGAGCGGAAGAACATCCCCGTGTGGTGGTGGAACGGAAGAACCGAGACTCCTCGGTTACTATTTACTCTATATACAAAATGCTATCCCCGCAGAGCGGAAGTTTATCCCCGTGTGGTGGTGGAACGGAAGAA
The DNA here is from genome assembly GCA_025175895.1 of Wurfbainia villosa. NCBI lineage: Eukaryota > Viridiplantae > Streptophyta > Magnoliopsida > Zingiberales > Zingiberaceae > Wurfbainia > Wurfbainia villosa. Next base: position 93,882,815 of record CM045989.1, read on the forward strand.
CCGAGACTCCTCGGTTACTATCTACTCTATATATGAAATGCTATCCCCGCAGAGCAGAAGTTTATCCCCGTGTGGTGGTGGAACGAAAGAACCGAAACTCCTCGGTTACTATCTACTCTATATATGAAATGCTATCCCCGCAGAGCGGAAGAACATCCCCGTGTGGTGGTGGAACGGAAGAACCGAGACTCCTCGGTTACTATTTACTCTATATATAAAATGCTATCCCCGCAGAGTGGAAGTTTATCCCCGTGTGGTGGTGAAACGGAAGAACCAAAACTCCTCAGTTACTATTTACTCTATATACAAAATGCTATCCCCGCAGAGCGGAAGTTTATCCCCGTGTGGTGGTGGAACGGAAGAACCGAGACTCCTCGGTTACTATCTACTCTATATATGAAATGCTATCCCCGCAGAGCGGAAGTTTATCCCCGTGTCGTGGTGGAACGGAAGAACCGAAACTCCTCGGTTACTATTTACTCTATATATGAAATGCTATCCCCGCAGAGCGGAAGTTTATCCCCGTGTGGTGGTGGAACGGAAGAACCGAGACTCCTCGGTTACTATCTACTCTATATATGAAATGTTATCCCCGCAGAGCGGAAGTTTATCCCCATGTTGTGGTGGAACGGAAGAACCGAGACTCCCCGGTTATTACTTACTCTATTTATGCAAATTGCTATCCCCGCAAAGCGGAAGATATCCCCGTGTGGTGGTTAAACAGAAGAACCGAAATTCCTCGGTTATTATTTGTTCTATGTCTCAGTTGCTTGTATTAATTAACTTTATATGATTGTATTCTTGTGCAATAGCAGAGTCGGCTCGTCTAAGGGGTTTATATACCCCGCAGATTGAAAAGACGGAAGAGCCGAAATATGCCCCAAATTACATGTAAGTACAAAAGGAGTAAAGAGTAGTACAACTCAGAAGGTCCTGGAGGAAGGAGATAAACTAGGGAAGTTCGATGATACGGGAGAACTACATACTCCCAGCCATCTACAAGGAGAAACAACAAGAGAAACCCTAATACATCTAGGGTATTACAATTCTTTGTTAGGCGAAACGGATGGAGTTTCTTCTTGTGATCGGGGTTGGCGCGATGGTATTGAAGATAAGACTGCTTCAAGAAGATTTACTTGGACAGTTCTTTTTTGGACCCGATCAGTTGTTGGCGCAAGGAACGATTGTTGGCGGAGGTTTCCTCTAGCTGTTGCTGTAAACACTTCACTTGTTCCTCCAAAATGACTATGTACCGTGATCATTTATACATTCTTTAGAAAGGCGAACTGCTACCTTGTTCCGATATTCTATCCATGACAAGCCAAGGGAAAAGGAGAATGGTGGAAACTATCAGGTAAAGGTCGGTGGATTTTTATAGCAATGAAGGGGAGGAATGCATTTATTGGTAGAAGAGGTAGGGACCATAAATGCCAGAAAAGAAAGGGAAACGTGTAGGCGGTAGTGAGAAGGTCGACGGGAAGACAACCGTAATTAAGAGGGTCCGAATCCCTGAGAACTGACAGAAAAGTGTGTGTTCGAATCCGGGTACCATCCTTCTGAAAATAGAAACCTTACTTCTACAGAAAAAAAGACAAAAGCAGATATCGTTTTCCTTCTTTGTTTCATTAATATACTTGAAATAATTACATTGGCTTGATTTATACAGACTTTCCCCGATTACTCTTGACAGATGAGACGGGAGATGTCTCTTTGGGAGGAGAAGGAGCCAATATGACTCGGAAATGCTCGCCTTGAGGTGGAGGAAGAACTGGTGGACCTTCATCGAAAGGGGAAGGATGAGTCCTCGCTGAAGGAACCGGCACGAAAGCCAATGCTGGCGGAAGTGGGGGAAGATCAACGGCCGCATGAGGATCTCCCACCGTATACTCCCACGTGAAGGGAGGATTCCACACCCTGTTGCGGAAGGAGGGGAAAGGAGCGCGGAAGGATCTCCCCACTGGAGGGGTGGGAGTTGGACCGGAAGGCGGAAAAGGTAGGGGATGGAAGACTGAAGTGGCGGTTGGTGGGTCTCGCATCATCTTCAGAGACCCAGTCCTGTATTTCAAAAGATTCTTATTCCGAAGAAATTTCAATGGGATGCCCTACTGAAGCCATGATGGTAAGATAGCAAGACGAAGACAAGGGGGACGAAGGATTTATAATGGAAGGAGAATGGCGATAAAGTTCTGGGGAAGGGGGAGAAGACGAAGAGGCTAGCATCTTTTCCGAAGCAGGAGGAAGGATAGGGAAAATCAACAGGCAAAAGGCCATTTAAAGTGACGTCCGAACCAAAATCGGGGCAGATATGGATACTAGTAGGCAAAATCCCGTAAGAGAGCCCCCGAACCAGCCAGGCGATAGCGTTATATGGTACGGGTGAAGAAATGACCAGGGGAAGCTCAAAATTGGTCCAGGAACCCCGACTCGTTAGGGAACCCGCAAGGACCGTGATGGATAGACATATTGATAAAGGTCCGCTCTTAACAGTAAAGAAAAAGTTATTACAGAAAAGACAGTACTGGAGGTTATAGTTCAAATCGTTCGGGGGAACAATTAGCCAACGCCGATACAGGATCTAAGTAGCTAGTGTTCGCGCCAGGAGGCGGATATCCTTGTTCAGCGTTTTGAGCCACAGCCCCCTCGAAACCTAATATGAACAAGTCTACTCCCTTCTTGACATATCTGCTCTTGAGGTCAGCCTCCTGCTCCTTCATTTGATTTTGACACTGGGCTAGGTGGGCTCGACTGTCTGCCAATTCAGCCGCCAGAGCATCTTTCTCGGTGGCTGCCTGTATGGCCCGCTGACCTAGAGCCGAAAGAGCTTCATGATATTCTTGATGAAGACGGGCTTGCTGCTGAGCCATCGTGGACAAGGTTTGAGGAAGCGCTGCCACCAGGGAAGAGAGCTCCGCGCACTTCTCTGTACAAGATTTCCTGGTGGCCTCCCAAGCTTGACGCTCCAATTGGAGCTTGGAGCGCTCTCGCAGGATGGTGGTTGAGGATTTTGCAGAGTCAATCATGGCATCTCCCAGGTGCCCTTTATACTCCATCAGTTCCCGCGCCAATTCATCTATCTGTTGCAGCTCACTAGACTGGAGGAAAATCCACTGCACCAATTCCTCATTCTTCCGCTGCAGCTCTTCTTTCTCACTCTGAAGCAGAGCCACTTGCATCATTGCATCTTCGCATTGGCCCCTCATATCCTTTTCTTTCGCCTCTTGCTCGCTCGATTCTTTGAGCTTTTACGCTGAGACACGGCGGCAAAGTGGCGAGTCTCTACAGTTGATTGGAACCGGGCCAGATGGGTTATCATACTACTATATTGGGTGGCAGCCTGAAGAAGAACAAGCTATTGGTACATGCCAGTATATGAAAATAGGCAAGGTGAAGAAGAAACGAAGAAAAAATAGATACCTCCGCCAGTAGTTTGCCTACTTGTTCACAAGGGGCATGTACGCCCGATTGATTGAAGAACTTCACCTCCGAAGGATGCCGAATTTTCAGTAAGGATCCTAATGTGGCCCTCGGAGGAACGGGAATAGAGGGGTCTTCCCCTTCAGCAGAGGCGGAAGGTCCGATACGACGAAGGGAGCAGGCCGCCCTCGGGTAAGGTTTGGGAGCGGGGAAGTTCAGTAGGAGAGGATGGGGCATTGCAGGCGGATGGGGAAGAATGTAAAAAATGGGAGGGGGAATCCTCTCCGTGAGGGGATGAAGAAGGGGCAGGGGAAGTATTGCCTCCTCTCCTTGGTTCATAAATGGCTAGGGAACGAGACTCTAGCGGGTCCGAAGATGAGGGAGGAAGAGCCGAGGAACTCGAGGCTCCTTTCTTAATAAGCCGTAGCTTTTTATGAGGAGATGATGGAGCTGCGGTTGATTTACCTCTTTTGGTCGAGGTTTTCTTCTTCTTCTCGGCCTCAATCGCCTCCCCTTCTACCAAAGCCTTCTCGTGAGTTATCTAAGGTATGTTGTCGGGAAAGATGAATAACGAAATGAAGTCCTATTGCCAGTTAAATAACACCCTACCTACAAAGAACCAAGTCGTGAGGTAGAGGAGATAATCCAAAATGACGCAAGAGAGTCTCTAGCGTGGTTGAGCAAGAGTGCAGCTCTCCTAAAACTTTATACACCTCTGGGAAAGGACATTTGGTCCTCATGTCGGAAGGAAGGTAATTCGGGAAGGTCTACCTTCCAAGTATCAGAATAAGGTAAAGACTCAGGAAGTTGTACAAAGAAGTATAGTGCTTCCCAGCCCTTGTGGGAAGTAGGCAGGTTCACCAGAAATTGGCAGTCCGAACGACTAGACAAATAGAAGAGGCTGCTTTAATTGGAAGAAGCAATGGAATAGTTAGGGGTCAAAGGGAGGTTCAAATGTTGGAACACTATATGGGCTCGATAGAATTCGGAAGGAGTTGGGGGTGAATTGGGTGAGGGGTAGTCCATAGAAATCTAGCAGGTCCAAATAGGCCAGAATGCAGTGAGGATAGGCCGTTAAGAAATTGTTGGAGAAAAAGTAGGTCGAGGCGGGAGGAGGGTTGTGAGGTCGATGTATTTTAGTTGTGAAGCGGCATTTTATAGAGGGCTATGTAGTCGTTCTTAATGTTAAAGAAGTAATGGTTACAATCTAAGGAGTTCTGGTATGTTCATTACGCGAGGGTGGAAGGGTGGTCCTAGGAGCCATGGGCGTTAAACTAAACTAAGCAGAGCACTTACTCGGGGGACAGGGAGAATCGCGTGAGACGGGGAGGACTGAATCGCCGAAACACCGCCGGTGAAAATCGCGGAAGAAGAAGAACAGACTGGATTGTTAGGCACGCTAAATGATACCTAAGAGGAGAAGGCGGAGGTTTATATAGGGTTTCCCGTGACGGTTCAATTTCACGGAGAGAGAAGGAGAAGCGGAGCCCATGGGCCCATCAGGCCGCCTCGAGGGCACACAAAGGAGTTATAAAGGAAAAGGTGGATTCAAACGGAGGAATGAAGAATAGGGCATAAACTTTACGCACATTTGGAAAGTCAAGCTTATAACTTCGCTTGACTATTTTTCGGGGTTGACTAATGATACTACTGGTACTTTTTCTACCTAATTCCCAATATAAGAGTTAGCAGGTGACCCGTGACCCGTCCCCAAAACACCTGGTTCAGCCAAAGGGGAAAAGGAGAAACAGTTCGGGCGAGAGTTAGACGAAGTCGTTGACGCGGGCGAGAGTTATCAGAAGCCATTGACATGGGCGAGAGTTATCAGAAGCCATTGACACGGGCGAGAGTTATCAGAAGCCATTGACACGGGCGAGAGTTATCAGAAGTCATTGGCACGGACGAGAGTTATCAGAAGCCATTGGCACGGGCGAGAGTTAGACGAAGCCATCAACACGGGCGAGAGTTATCAGAAGCCATTGGCACGGGCGAGAGTTATCAGAAGCCATTGGCACGGGCGAGAGTTAGACGAAGCCATCAACACGGGCGAGAGTTATCAGAAGCCATTGGCACGGGCGAGAGTTATCAGAAGCCATTGACACGGGCGAGAGTTATCGGAAGTAATCGACACGGGCGCAAGTACCAGAGGTCATCGGCACGGGCAAGTAGCGAGAGCTATCGGCACGGGCGAATGCTAGAAACAAGGGACGCAGGTGGAAAAGAGGCGGAAGGCACTTCGCTAACAGAGGACTAGGAACTGGTTCAACTAGGCAAGTCCGGAAGCCAATGGGATGGAGGAAGGGTCAACTCAACCTAATCGACGCGAAAGAAGTTTGGTACGGGAAAAAGGAGAATTGGTTCGGTTTAGGGAGAAACCCTAAGGCTAGGTCACCTATGGTATAGGGGCCTAAGTTAACTTCACCCAAAGCAGAGAGGTGAGGGAAACAGTTTAACCTCGTCGCCTGAAAAAGTAAAGGGAAAGGTGCTATGCAACGGCTTGGGGGGCCCCACGCAATATTCGGGGGAGTCCTCGTTCCTCATATTTGTAACAGAATTATTCTCCAGGAAGAGGAGGTGGCCACGTGTACGATGGAGATAATCCGCGACGTTACGTTGAAGGAGGAGGGAAGATAAAAGAGGGAGAAAGAGGCAAAGGAAAGGGGATCGATCCGCAATCATTCGCATCCAGCAAGAGAGAAGAGGAGACGAGAGAAAAGGAAGAACGGTCTCGCCGGAGAAGGAGGACGGAGATCTGCTGTTTGTTAAGTCTCTTGTATTTTCCTCATCTTGTAACATCATTGTAAGAGGTCATTTCTCCTCCACCTTCGGAAACTTGCTTTCCGTAAAGGAGGATCTTCATAGTGAAAGTGCTTAGGCACCGCATCTGGTGAGAAATCTCACCCCCGTGGAGTAGGAATCCTTATTCCGAACCACGTTACATCTCGTGTCTGAATCTCGATTGCTGGTGTCGGGTTTTCGCGTTTCGTCTGCTTCATTTTCTTATTCTTTACTGATCGCTGCCGGGGGAGAATATTTCGAGACCTCCCTCATCGCTTCGCCGTCTTGAGAACGGAGCGAACGGATTTTTTCCCCAGCACCCGCATCAGCCATAATCATCATTCATGCATTTAAGTTAATTAAAATTGATTTAAGGACTATGGCATGACTTGAAGTCCCATGTATAAGGGAATCAAGTAGTGTTGTCTTAGAAAATGCATGAGGCCTTAGTTTAGGATGAATAAAACTCACATCTCACATCACATTGATATGTGTGTGTATTTATACACCCTAGACACATGTGAGATGCTAGGAAATGAGTTAAATTCAAGGTGCATAGTTTTTGCATCTAGATGAACTCAAACTCAGCTTATATCATAGATGAATCATGAGGAAAGCTTATGTACAAGTTATATGCATTAAGCCCATAGATCATGGTTCAATATAAGATTTTAAAAACATTTTAAAATCATGTTGAAAAACCTTGGTGAAGTCTATCTTTAATAGCAATAACTATTGATAGAGTTGATACAAAGTAGGGCTAAAACATTGAATTTTTCGATGGTTTATGCCAAACTCACTATTTAATGGGTAATTTATTTTTCAAATATTTTTCACCCATTGTATTTGTTATAAGTAATGTACGTATGAGTTTTCAAAATACCTATTTTTACTTATGAATTATCAAAATTCAATTTTTGAATCTAATTTCTACATTTTGCAGATATCAGTCGATTGTCGCTTGTGGGTAGTCGACTAATGCATAGGACAGTCAACTGTTGACTGACAGAGTCAATTGCCAATGCTAATCTCGGGTAAACAAGGATGGTTTTCCCATGTTTCAGCTATGTTAGGCTGCCATAACTGCTCGTAACCCTAGGATATGCTTTGGAAAGCATTGGAAAGGGTGAAATCCATTGGATATGGATTAGGAGAGTTGTTTGGGTGTGTATTAAGTTTAATGTGTGTGAAAGTTCAAGGTTGAACTTTTAACTTTAATTTTGATGGTTTAGTGTTCCTATAGGCTTAGGGACTTTTCAAGAACATTGTTGGTGTAATGGTCAATGGGGAGCAAGTCTTTAGGGAGAGGCTATCCATCATGGGATGATGGATGTGTTCTTCCTCATGAGGGGGAGAATTTGGAGAGTTGGAGAGTTTGTAGGATTGCCTCTCTTGAGTGATATGGGACTTATCACTAGAAAGGGTGAAGACATCCTAGGTGTTTTTGGACCAAGGGGAGATTATAAGATCTCATTAGGATTTGAGACATTGATACCCTCGGAAAGAGCCTTTTTGATGTATGTTAAAAAAGGGGGAGAATTTGGGAATTCCCAATTTGGAAAATTGGAAGGATTGGATTGAGTTAGTGTTCTAACTCAAAGGTTTCGTTTTTGTCAAACATTAAAAAGGGAAAGATTGTTAGCGCAATCGACCCAGGTAACGATTGACTAGACTCGAGTTTGACTTGAGTAATGTATTTATGTTTGTGTTTTGATGTTTGACAATGAGTTGACCATTGTTTGATAATGAGTTGACTATATGGTTGACTGGGGTTGACCATATGATGAAGAAGTCCAAGTGGGACACTTGGCATGGAAAGTCCAAGGATGGGTCTTGGCGATGGTAAAGTCCAAGTCTTGAGTACTTGACATGGAAAGTCTAAGCTTGAGTCTTGGCAATTGGAAAGTCCAACATGGGTTGGCATGGAAAGTCCAAGCATAGGTCTTGGCAAGGGAAAGTTGAAGCTTGAGTCTTGGCAATTGGAAAGTCCAACATGGGTTGGCATGGAAAGTCCAAGCATGGGTCTTGGCAAGGGAAAGTTCAAGCTTGAGTCTTGACAAATGGAGGCCAAGCGTAAAGTCCAAGCGTGAGTCTTGGCAGCATAAGTCCAATGGTTGGCGGCGTAAAGTCCAAGCGTGTGTCTTGGCAACGTAAGCCCAATGTGCCCTGGTGGTGTAGACTAGCTTAGCATGACAATAGTTGATAGAAGCACCTGAAGGCTAGCGTATGGATGAACAAGTTATGGATGACTTGGAGGGATCCAATAGCCATGAGGCTGGAGGAGGTGGCTAGAAGCCTTAGGTCTAGGCTAAGGGTGGTCTAGCAAGTATGAGGGCATCATACTTGGGGTAAACCTCATGGTTGAGGTTAGCAGTCGACTGGGGTTATGGGTCAGTCGACTGGTCAAGTGTTTTGATACTTGGCAGCCGAGTCGACATTGAGCAGTCGATTGGAACTATGACCAGTCGACTGTCATGAGTCGACTGGGGTTCGACTGTAGAAAAAGGCCTTGGCAGTCGACTGCCAGAATTGGATAGTCGACTGATGGCTTGAGCAGTCGACTGATGGCTTGAGCAGTCGAATGCCGTGGAGGGCAATTGACTGCTGGTGTTAGTCGCGAGCACAAAACACTCGATAGCCAACTGAGCATTCGGCTACGTGCGTTGGCAGTCGATTGCCAGTGTATCCGTTGTCTTGGATGCCAACGTGGATTAAGTCGTTGTGAGACAATGGCACTGTTGTCAGTTGACTGCCAAGCGCAGAATCAGGTCGATGCAAGCATAAAAAGAGGAACTCGTAGAGGATTTCGCCATCAGTTCTTTAAGAGGTTGTGGAGGCGATTTGAAGGCGAAGTGCAGGCGCATTTTAGGTCCCTTCAATATCATCCAAGCAACCAACAAGCAAAGCATTCAAAGCCCTAATTTGTAAAGTGTTCTTTACATTTGAGTTGTATTTCTTTATATTTGCTTGTATTTTCATTGTATTACTTTTGTAATCTATTGTAAGAGGTTTTCTCCACCTTCAAAGTGTTTTTTGAGAAGGAGAGTTTGATTAGTGATGTTTGGCATCACTAGAGCTCATTTGAGCTCGACCCGTGGTGTAGGAACCCTAAGGTTCTGAACCACATTATATTTGTGTGTTGTGATTGTGTTTGTCGTGTTCTATTCTTGTTATTATTAATTTCGCTGTGCTAACAAGATTTGTATATATGCATGATCGAATTCCGTCAAATGACGAGAACGCGTCATTCAACCCCCCCCCCTAGCGCTCACTGAAGTTCCTACAACTCTAGCATTGAAGACCTATCCTCCCACTCAATCCTAGAGGTGGAGACTTCTTCCATTCTTTCACTTCAAATGTTGAGCATCTCTCAACGTCCAAATCTTCAAACTCTTGAGATGATGAGCTTGATACCTTGGACTCCTCTTTATCTTAGGCCGGTGAGGGCTTCTCATGGAGCTTGATCAATTTACTCCATAGAATTCTCGTAGGCTATATAATAAATCCTTAGGTATTGAACTAGTCAATATTATTGCTACCTTTTCATTTATCTTGGATTTTCGAATTTGCTCCTCGGTCCACTTCTTCTTCTTGAGAAGTCTTTGATGTAACTGAGAGGTGTCATAAGGCAATTGCCTTAGAAGTTATTAATAAAATTCACTATTTGAGTATACATTTTCTATGTATGTGACAGGATCTTAAACTCATCTACTGAAGTCCAAAATATGATACATAACATGAAACAAATCTTGATTGGATCACAATTAGTGGGTATCTCATCATGTGTAAGTATGTAAGTATTAAAACTATCATTAGTCAATGAATTGATAAGATTGGACATCATCAATTCTGTGAGACTAGCACATGTTATGCTCCTTGGTTTATCCAAGCATTCGGTACTCACTGAATGGAAGCATAGCGATTCTGAGATTGATCATGTGGATGCTAGTTAGGATAACTAGTTCATTAAAGTGACCTGCCATGAGACTTCATATGATTCTTTATGTCGTTAAAGATCTCATTGTAGCTCGTATGCGAGATTCCTTTCACTTGAGGTATTTGAGTCATCTTGATCATGTCGTCTTATACTTTAACTTATTCCTAGCCATCTCCATTGGAGGTGTAACTCTCGGTTTATTTGGTATAAGTCAAAGTGATTGAAGGTATTTCAATAGCCTACAGAGGATTCACCACTCCTTATATAAAGGAGATGTTTACCCTAGGCCTCTTATCAGGATTGTTACTCAGAAGTCTCTGGCCAGAGCAAGCATGTTAAGAAGACAATCTTCTTAAGAACATGTAAGAGTAATTTGAATCTGCAGGACAAGAAAACTAACTTGGTCTTGGTGTGACGTAGTCAGCCTAATGGGAATGAGCACATAGATCATGTCTTGAACCATGTAGGTATAGGATGAGTGAAAGGAACAAGGCACAAAACAACTGTAGCTACTGAAGGGTTCAGAAACGTTCTGAAGTTGATTTAGACTTTTTGGTGAATTGGGGGGCATGATGTACTGCTATGTGTCACTAATGATCTATTTATAATTAAGGGGTTAATTATGAATGGCCAATATAGCCAGGAACCAATTGGTACACACGCACTACGGGTGATCTTGAAACGTAAAACAAGTCTTAGAATGAAATTTTCAATGAGAGAGGATGTATCTGGTTGGACCATACCACGAGGGTGCAACACAGAGGCTATGGAACCTTTTGTGCCCATGCCAAGGCTTACCACGACCATATCGCACTTAAACAAAGTCAAACGAACCGTATAGAGCCTCACACAGTCATGCCTAACCAGGCACGGGTCGTGCCTAGCTCTAATCGAAAATGACCAAAGCCAGGGTTGTGCCCAGCAGGACACATGGCTAGTCATGTGTCCTGGCATGGTCATGCCTTTTTGGCATGGTCAGGCATGTGTAAAACATACGACTGTGTCACAGGCCGCTGAAATATGGAGAATTGTCTTATGGAAATTTCTTGAGTTGTTCTTACCTTAATTATGGTAATAAAGATTCTGTTTAAGCCTCCCAAGATGCCTTAATCAAGAGATCTATAAATAGATCCCTTGATAGTCTTTGGAGGGAATCTTAGGTTTTCTTCCTTGGTATCCATCTTCTTCCTCTCTCTCCCTCTCTTTCCTCTGTCAGTTGACTAGCATCAATCGAAGGTGAAGGCTTGTTGCTCGAAGAGTTGTCTTAGGTGATCCTAGCATGGATACTGTTAGAGGCAAGGCCCATTGGTTTTGCTCACGGTTTCGACATATTTGATAAGAATCTCGAAGGTATAACTTCTCTCCGTCTCGGTTTTACATGTGATTATGTCAAAGCAAGTATTCCTGGCCCCCAGGGGATGTCTGGGATGAAAAAGGTTCTAAGACGAAGTCAAAATCTACAACCAAGGCGAAGAAAAAGAAAAAGAAGGAAGAACCAACTCCTAAGGGTACTTACCACCATTGTGGCAAGGATTGACACTGGAAGAGAAACTGCAATCATTATCTGGAGTCACTGAAGCAGAAAGAGGCATCTGATGCCCAATCTACTTTAGGTATATTCGTTATTGAATGTCATGTTGTTTCTTCAAACACTTGGGTATTAGATACTGAGTGTGGCTCACATATATGTAATGACATACAGGGGCTAAGAATAGAAGAAGATTGGTTAAGGGAGAAGCAGATCTAAGGGTTGGCAATGGAGCAAAGGTTACTGCTGTAGACAAAGCAACTTACATGTTGCAGCTTCCTATGGGACTAGTTTTCGAGTTGGATGATTGTTTTTATATTCCTACTTTAATAAAGAACATTGTTCCTATTTCATATTTAAATAAGAAAGGTTATCATTTGATGTTTAGTAATAATTGTTGTTACATTACATTAAATGGTATTCTTTATGCTACTAGAATGTTGAATAATAGAATCTACACGTTAGATACATCCAATGAGATATTCAATATTGAATCGAATAGAAAATGCACTAAGTTAGATAATCAGTTAACCTTGCAATTGTGGCATTGTCGTCTTGACCATATAAGCAAAGAACGCATGTCAAAACTGCATAAGCTTGGCATTTTGGAGTCTTGTGAATCAGATTCATTAGACACATGCGCTTCATTCTTAAAAGGAAAGATGACTAAGTTACCTTTTAAGGTAAAATGTGAATAGACAGTTGAGGTATTAGGTCTTATACATACTTATGTATGTTGACCAATGTCAACTCATGCCATTGGAGGTTATAGCTACTTCGTTACCTTTATCGATGATTATTCACAATATGGGTATTTGTATCTGCTAAAACACAAATCTGAAGTCTTTGAAAAGTTTAAATATTTCATAAATAAAGTAGAAAAAAACTTGGGAAAAGTATTAAAGTACTTCGAACGAATCAGGGTGGTAAATGCTTAAGCCAAGAGTTTCAGGATTATCTAAGGGATAATGGCATCTTGTCCCAAAGGACTCCACCTTACACGCCACAACATAATGGTATAACTGAAAGGCAAAACCGAACCTTGTTGGACAAGGTAAGGTCAATGATGCAGCTTGCAAGTCTTCCAAAATCCTTTTTGAGTTACACACTCGAGACTACTATTTACTTGTTAAACAGAGTCTCGACTAAGGCAGTCTCTACTACTCCATATGAGGTATAGAAAAGTAAGAAATCTCATTTATCTTACTTGAAGATATGGGGTTGTCCTGCTTATGTGAAGAGGACAGTATCAGACAAGTTGGGAGCTAAGTCTGATAAATGTCTATTTATTGGTTACCCTAAGGAAACGAGCAATTACCAATTATATCATCCCTTAGAACAAAAGGTGTTTATTTCAAGGCATGTCGTATTCCTAGACAAGGAGTTTCTCTTATAGGAAAACAGTGGGAGTGAGGTTGAACTAAGCATAGTTCAAGAGACTCTAGTAGACATAGAAAAGATGTCTAGTCAAGAAGCATAGTTGATTACTCATTCATATGAGGGAATAGCTGAACCTGATGATACGCCACCTCCTCGTAGATCTAGTAGGACATGTAGGATTCCTGAGAGATATGGATTTCTCATAAGTGAATCTAATGACATGTTGCTCATTGAGGATGAGGAACCTACTAGTTACGAAGAGGTTCTGAATAGTTCAAATAGGAATAGGTGGCTAACAGCCATGAAATCATAAATGGATTCCATGTACGAAAACCAAGTTTGGAACTTGGTGGACCAAGCCGAAGGCATAACGCCTATAGGGTGCAAATGGGTTTTCAAGAAGAAAATTGACATGGATGGTAATGTTATTACCTGTAAAGCTAGATTAATGGCAAAAGGCTATCGTCAAAAATAAGGTGTTGACTATGATGAAACCTTTTCACCAGTAGCTATGCTTAAATCCATTCAGATACTTCTGACCATAGTGGCTCTTTTTAATTAAGAGATATGACAAATGGATGTGAAAAAATCTTTCCTTAATGGAAATATATTTGGGATGTATATAAGATAACGACCTGAGGGTTTCACATCTATTGATAAGAATAAAGTATGCAAGCTTCAATGATCCATTTATGGATTGAAGCAAGCATCCAGGAGTTAGAATATCCGTTTTGATGAGGCAATCAAACGGTTTGATTTTTCATAAAATATTGAGGAGTCTTGTGTGTATAAGAAGGTTAGTGGGAGTGCGATCATGTTCCTAGTATTGTATGTCGATGACATATTAATTACAGAAAATAATATTCCTATTTTGCAAACAGTCAAGGTATGGTTATCCAAAACGTTCTCAATGAAAGACATGGGAGAAGCAACCTATATTTTGGGGATTAAGATCTATAGAGATAGATTGAATCAATTGCTTGGTCTTTCGTAGTCTACATACATAGACAAAGTGCTAAAACAGTTTAGCATGGAAGAATTCAAGAAAGGTTTCATTCCCATGAGGCATGAAATTCATCTTTCTAAGTCTATGTGCTCACATACAGAAGACGAGAGGATTCACATAAGTCATATCCCATATGCGTTAGCTATAGGATCGATCATGTATGTTATGTTATGTACGAGGCTCGATGTATCCTATACTTGGAGTGTTACGAGCAGATACTAGTCATATCCTAGGATGAATCATTGGGTGGCTGTCAAGGCAATCCTTAAGTACTTGAGAAGGACTAAGGATTTGTTCTTGGTATACGGAGGAGGTGATATGGTAGTAAGTGGGCATACGGATGCTAGCTTTCAAACGGATAAGGATGATTCTAAATCCTAGTCTAGATATATATTCATCTTGAATGGAGTTGCGGTGAGTTGTAAAAGTTTCAAACAAGACACCGTTATTGATCCTACTACAGAGGCAGAGTACATTGTAGCTTCTGAAGTAGCGAAGGAGACAGCATGGATCAAGAAGTTTATTATTGAACTTGGAGTAGTTCTGAGCATTATTGAAGCATTACTGGTTTACTGCAACAACAATAGTGCCATTGCACAGGAGAAGAAACCACAGTTTCATCAGCGATCCAAGCACGTACTTCGTCATTTCCATCTGATCAGAGAGATCATAGGTAGAAGAGACGTGCAAATAGAGAAAGTTCCTGCTGATAGGAATCTAGCAGATCCCTTGACAAAGCCTCTTCCCCAAGAAAAGTTTGAGAAGCATATAGAGGCTTATGGTATTAGATACCAAGGCAATTGGTTATAGGCTAAGTGGGAGTATGATGTAATTGAGAGGTGTCCTGATACATTTTCCTTAGAAGTTATTAATAAAATTTAGTATTTGAGTATACATTATTTATGTATTTAATAGGATCTTAAACTCATCTACTGAAGTCCACAATATGATACATAGCATGAGAGAAATTATGATTGGATCACAATTAGTGGGTATCTCATCATGTATAATTATGTAAGTATTGAAACCATCCCTAATCAATGAATTGATGAGATTGAACATCATCAATTCTGTGAGACTGGCACATGCTATGCTCCCTAGGTTATCCAAGCATTCCGTACTCAATGAATGAAAAACTAGAGATGTCGAGAGTGAACATGTTGATTCTAGTTAGGGTTACTAGTTCATTGGAGTGATCTGTCAAAAGACTTCATATGGTTCTTTATATCGTTGAAGATCTCATTGCAACTCGTGTGCAAGATTCCTTAGACGTGAGGTATTCAAGTCATTTTCATCATGGCGTCTTATACTTTGACTTCTTCGCAGCCATCTCCATGGGAGTTATAACTCCGGGTTGATTGGGTATAAATCAAAGTGATCGAAGGTATTTGAATAGCCCACATAGAATTCACCACTCCTTATATAAAGGGGATGTATAGCCTATGTCTCTTGTCAGGATTATTACTCAAAAGTCTATGGCTAGAGCAAGCATATTAAGAAGACAGTCTTCTTGGGAACATGTAAGAGTAATTTGAATTCGCAAGACAAGGAAATTAACTTAGGCTAAGTGTGACGTAGTCATCCTAGTGGGGACGAGCACATAGACCATGTCCTGAACCAAGTGGGTATAGAATGAGTGAAAAGAATAAGACACAAAATAATTGTAGCTGATGAAGGGTTCAGAAACGTTCTGAAGTCGATTTAGACTTTCTGATGAATTGAGGGTCATGATGTTCGCTAGGTGCCACTCATGATCTATTTATAAATAAGGGGTTAATTATGAATGGCCAACATAGCCGAGAACCTATTAGGCTACACACACTACAAGTGATCTCGAGACGTAAAATAAATCTAAGAATGAGACCATAGGGGTGCGAGACGGAGGCTATGGAACCTCCTGTTGCCATGCCGAGGCTTAGCATGACCATATCACACTTAAACAAAGTTAAACATACCATACAAAGCCTCACACGGTTGTGCCTAACCAGACATGGGTCGTGCCTAGCTCTAGCCGAAAATGTCCTGGCACGGTCGACCGTGTGTAAAACACACGGTCATGTCACAGGCCGCTGAAATATGGAGAATTCTCTTATGAAAATTTCTTGGATTGTTCCCACCTTAATTATGGGATAATTATGGTAAGATAGGTTTTTTTAAGCCTCCCAAGATGCACTAATCAAGAGATCTATAAATAGAACCCTTGATAATCTTTGGAGGGAATCTTAGATTTTCTTCCTTGGTAGTCGTCTTCTTCCTCTCTCTCCCTCTCTCGCCTCCGTCGGTTGGCTAGCACCAATCGGAGGCGAAGGCTTGTTGCTCGAATAGTTGTCTCAGGTGATCCCAGTGTGGATTCGGATAGATGCATGGCTCGTTGGTCTTGCTCATGGTTTCTACAGATTCGATAAGAATTTTAAAGGTACAATTTCTATCCTTCTCGATTTTACATATGATTATGTAAAAGAAAGTATTCTTGACCCCCAAGGGATATCTGGGATTAAATAAAATTTTGTTTTATTTCTTTTTTCACTGTGTATATCCTAGCATATATCCAACAGTCCTCCCTGTTTGGGCAATCAACCCGTGATATGGTTTTGATGTGTGTGGCAAAGGGTTTAAGTTAGGATGTTTGGATTTGATATGTGCATTGGAGTCTTGCAGGACTTAGTAATTCGCACATGGAGCATTGGCGAGTTTCAACTCTCATGACTCGGTCCATGAGTCGGTGAAGGATAGCTTTATGGAAGTCGTGCGCTTGGAGCATCCGAGGGACCGCCGGACGAGCAGATTGGAGTGAAGCTGGAGGAAGTAGACTTCAGGTCGAGACACAAACCGTGCGCTTAGCGCATCCGAGGGACATGGTCGGACGAAGACAACTTCAAAGGCGAGGGACTCCAAGGGATGAGAGTGAGCGAATGTAACCCGGGAAGGGGTAGTGCGCTTAAGTGGAACTTGGCCAATTGGCTAAGTGTCGGATGGGATTTCCCGACATCAGTCGACTACCATGTTATGGTAGTCGACTGTGACTCGACTAGTGTTCGAGTCCGGTTCAAGTCGATCGCCATGGATTGCCATGGATTGGCGTCAGCTGAACCACCGGTCAGTGATGAAGGCATCGATCGTCGGTCGCAATGTTCGGGCATAGAATGGAGTGTCCGCTTCTGGCACTCGATTGATAGCTCCATCAGTCGACTGATGGTAAGATCAGTCGACTAATGTAGGATCCGTTGGGTGAAATCCAATGTGGAAGAAGTCATTAGTGGGCAACGGCTACAGGAGCAGTCGACTGATATGGGCATCAGTCGACTGGTCTTGTGTTAACGAAAAGAAACCCTCTTATTCTATAAAAAGAAGAGGTGAGGGGCATTGGGGGCCTAATGCTTCAACTCATAACATCTCCCAAAGTTCTCTAAGAGTTTTCCACTCTTCTACTTGTGTTAATTCTCATTCCATTGTAAGAAGAGTGAATTCTTGTAAAGAGGTTACCTCCACCTAGCTTGGTGCAAAGGAGAGAATAGTGAAAACTTGCGGAGTTATTCACCGTGGACAAATCGGACCATGGATTAGCGGCAAGGTCATGAACCACGTTACATTGCGGTGTTAGCGTTTGTATTTCTATACTTCCTTTGTCTTTATTTGTGTGTATTTGTATATTCTACTTGCGCTAATAGTTTTGTAGATGAGCAATGAACGAACGACTTCTACCGTCTACAACAAAGGCTATTCACCCCCCTCTAGCCGGCCAACATCGACCCTATAAGTGGTATCAGAGCCAAGGTGCTTGTTTAAGACTAACCGCCAACACAAGCACTATATCAAGAGATGGCCGACTCGAACATTCATCCACCGAAGTTTGAAGGAGAATTCTCTTGGTGGAAAAAGTGAATGGAGGTATTTTTCAAAATTGATTTCTAAATTCTATTAATTATGGAAAACAGTTTCGAAATTCCTAGGGATGAAGAAGGGGAGCCATTGGAAAAATCAAGGTGGAGCAAGAGGCAAAGGGAAGAGTACTTGGCAAACTCAAAAGCCAAACATCATCTCTACAACGTACTCCCCCAACAAGAAGTGAATCAGATAGGGGAATGTGCTAGCGATAAAGAAATATGGGAGAAACTCATAGAGATTCATGAAGGCACATCTGAGGCCAAGCTAGCAAGGAGAGATGTCCTTCACTCCCAACTATCTGTAGGGGATCGATTGGCCGGCTAGAGGGGGGTGAATAGCCCTCTTACGATGGATGTCGGGATTCGTTCGTTCTCGTTGCGTGCTCGTCTACAATTCTTGTTAGCGCAGCGGAATAACAATAATAATACTAACAAGAAACACAAATACACACAAGCACATGCAATACACAAAGATATATGTGGTTCGGAACCGAATGGTTCCTACTCCACGGGCGAGCTCACCGAGCTCTAGTTATGCGCACGACACTAACTATAACACTCCTTTTCGACTACACGTCGGAGGTGGAGAAACCTCTCACAAGCAATTACACTAAGTAATAAAATACAAGCAATACAAAGATAAATACGAAATACACGTAAAGAACACTTTACAACGCTTGCTTTGAACCCTTTGCTGGTTGCTTGCTTTGATTGACTCTTGAAGGACTGGAATGCAGCAGCAATTCCCCTCCAATAGCTCCACAAAAACCATGGCAAATTCCTCCAACTCGTGCTCCTTTTATAACCTGCATCAAGCTATTTTTGCGCCCATCAGTCGACTGATCGTGACCATCAGTCGAATGGTCCCATAGTCGTTGTCTCACAATGGCCAGATCCACGTTGGTTAAGTTCCAACGGATCACACATCAATCGACTGATGGCACCCATCAGTCGACTGATCATCCATCAGTCGAGTGCTGGCGAGCTCGACTCCATTCTCGCGTGGTGCACGATTGTCATCACGATCGTGCCTTCGCCCTTGGCGGATCGATGATCCTAACAATGATCGCCTCCCTCGACGATCGATCACTAGAATTGGTTCAAAACCCATACGACCTAGAGCAGTCGACTAGCACCTATGTCAGTCGACTGATGTCGGCCAAAACCTCAAACATGAAGATGTTTGAGCCACTGACACTCAGTCTTAGCCACTTGGCTAAGTCCACCTTATCCCTCATGAAGTTTCCTACCGAAGCTCTCTTCCCTTGGCCTACGTCTCTCGGATGCGTCAAGCGCACGGCTTCGCAATGCCATCCTTCGCGTCTCATGCCCTCGAAGTATGCTTCCCTTTGGTCTCACTCCATTCGCTCCCTGTCCGGTGGTCCCTCGGATGCACCAAGTGCACGGCTTCGCAATGACATCCTTCACCGACTCAAGGACCCCGAGCCTAGTGAACTTACCAAGTCCTCAAGACTTCCCACATGCACCAAGCGCACGGCTTCGTAATGCATTTCCCATTCCAAGCACCAAGCGCACGGCTTCGCAATTCTTTGGACTTCCACACCAAGCTCCATGCTTGGATTTTCCATGCCAACCCCATGTTGAACTTTCCCATAACAATCCCATGTCATGAGTTTTGTCTATCATTAAAATACCATCAAGGTACTGATCCCTGGGCCGATTGCACCAACACTATCCAATATCAAACTCGAAAAGGGAGAGAAGGTAAAATCCCTACACTCTAGGTTTAAGGAAATTCTAACCGGTTTGACAAGTGTAGGGGAAAAGCTCTCCAACCGGGATATAGTAATGAAGGCTATAAATGCCTTTCCCCGGTCCTCAAGATGGAGCTCTATGGTGGATTCCTTCTACATCTCTAAGAACCTAGAAGTTAGCACCTTCGAGGAATTCTTCTCAACCATGGAGCTCCATGAAACAAGGCTCGAATGAGTAGTAGAAGAGCCAAGATTTCAACCTTCAAGAGGAGTAGCCTTGATGGCCAACAAAGGGAAGAAGAAGATGGAGACTCCCTCCTCCGATGAAGCATCCTCCTCCTCCTCCATGGATAGCACGGAAGGAGCTTACATGGTAAGGAAGGTAAGACGTGCTTTAAAAAATTTTAAATTTAATAAATCTAATGATAGGAGGAGAAGACCAAGGGAGAAGGTTATTTGCTACAATTGCCAAGGAGAGGGACATATAAGGGATAATTGTCCCGTCTTGAACAAGAGCAAAGAGGAGAAGAGAAAGAAAGAAGAAAAGAAGAAGAAGAAGAAGGGGAGCAAGAAGAAGGAAGAAGAGAAGAAGGCCAAAGCACTCAAGGCAAGAACATGGGATGATCTTTCTTCTTCATCATCCTCATCCGAAGAAGAAGAAGAACATGTATACTCAAACCTTGCCCTAATGTCAATAGATGATCTAGGCACCTCCTCCTCTGAAAATGAAGAAGCAAGCTCAAGTGAAGAGAACTCAAGTGAAGGGGGAGCTTCATCCTCATCATCATCGGAATCGAAGGAAGAGGACATGGAAACTATGGTAACGAATCTCTCTCCCAAGAAAATAGTTTCCATGATTTCTAGTCTTACTAAGGATTTATTTAGAGCCAAAAAGAAAAATAAGAGCATGCTAGATCAAATTAAGGATTTAGAAAATAAACTAGAAAAAGCATGATTAAATATTAATGCTGATACTTCTCCTAGTCATGATAATGCATGCTCACATGATAACTATATGCCTTTTAATGTTAGTGATGCATGTATGGATGAAAATAGGGCTTTAAGAGAGAAAGTAGATCATTTAACCAAAGCCCTAGAAAAATTCACCATAGGCTCCAACACCCTTAATATGATTATAGGGAGCCAAAGGGCAAGCTTCAACAAGAAAGGCCTAGGATATAAGGAAAATAAAAATGAAAAGACCTATAAATGCTTAATTGCTAGGGGTCAAGATAAAAAAAAACAATAGCTAGAAAATGGATCCCTAAGGAATTTTTAGTGAACCCCATAGGAAAGAATTTGTATTGGGTTCCTAAATCCATCCTTAAGGGTTAGGAAAACCCTAGGATAGTCAACCATAAGGATTTCACCTTTATCATATTTTTGGTTGACTTAGGATGGTGGGACTAAGTTTTTGAAATAATGTTGGGTGATGATAATGGACCCATAAATAGTTTAAATCATGCTCAACACTTAGTGTTATGTGATACTCATGACCTATACATTTTTAGCATAGTGTTGGGTGATGATAATGTGCCCATAAATTGATAATAATGCTTAAATCATGATAGTTGATGTAATTGTTATATATATTTGCAATCATGTTTATGATCTTGACATTTGATATATAATCATGGGCAAATAAGGTTTAAATCATGCTTTGGGTGATACTTTACTTATTATCATAATTCATACCCAATGCATGAATATAAATTGATGAATACATTTGTTTCATGATCATAATGTGGAATCAATACATATATATTTTCATGATCATGTGGTATGTTAGGATGATACTTAACCATGGGTAGAAATGCATGAAATTAACGGTTAAGTATATACAAATACCTTTAGGATACATCTCACACTCACTATAGGCTACCTTGATTGAAAACATAGCATGGGTGAGATGTTAGGATGATACTAATGGTCAACTAATGCCTATGGCATTTAGATGGTCATTTAAAGTATCAAAAGAGCAATAATAGACCAATCATGGGGAAGGCTTATGTTTAATTCATAGACATATTGCCCAAAGATCATGGTTGGATATTTTATATGTTTTCAAAACAATTTCTTACTTTAAAATCTGTGTGTTCATGTTTTGAAACAATCCAAAGCAAAACTAGGTGTTAAAATTGGTACTAACTTGATCAAAAACCTAGTTGTTTTTGAAGCTTTTGGATTTTTGGTAAATACTTGAAAATATAATGATTTTTCATGGAAAACTATTTTTCACTGATAAAGGATCTTAAAAGAAATGTGTTCCCCAAATTTCATGATTTTTTGAATTTTATAGAATTTTTAATGCATTTCTGAAATTCACCCTGAAAATCAGAAAAATCCGAAATCAGAGTGCCAGTCGACTGGTAGTCTGAACCAGTCGACTGATCGACTGATAACATGCCCAGTAACCTTCTTTTATCATATTTTAAGGCATGTTTTGGCTTTTGTTCTCTCTAGACTTGATGTCATGCTTATATAAATTTTGTTTAATATTTTTGATGGTGTCAAAGGGGGAGAAATATATATGTTTATGTAAGGGGGAATTGTTTTTAGGGGAGTTTCATGTATTAAGGGGGAGAGTTGATAATCATGTTATTTACATGCTTTCTTACCTTAATATTTTTATCAAATTTTTTACCTAACTTAAACGGATTGCCACACATCAAAAAGGGAGAGATTGTTAGGGCAATCAACCCGTGATATGGTTTTGATGTGTGTAGCAAAGGGTTTAAGTTAGGATGTTTGGATTTGATATGTGCATTGGAGTCTTGCAAGATGATGCGGACGAGTGAAAATATGTTCACTCATTTCCAATGTAGTGAAGCACGGAGGGAGATCTCAGAGGGTTCTCACGGGCCACAATCAGTAAAGAAGAAGAAGATGAAGTAGATGAAATGCAAGAAACTGACGCCAACAATCAAGACTCAGACACAAGATGTAACGTGGTTCGGAATAAGGATTCCTACTCCACGGAGGTGAGCTTTTCTCACCGAATGCAGTGCCTAAGCACTTTCACTATGAAGGTCCTCCTTCACGGGAAATAAGTTTCTGAAGGTGGAGGAGAAAAACCTCTTACAGTGATATCACAAGACGAGAAAAATACAAGAGATGTAACAACGACAGATCTCCATCCTTCTTCTCCGGCGAGGCGGTTGTCGCTCCCCTTCTCCTCCTGCGTCTCTTTCTCTCTTGCTGGGTTGGAATGATTGCGGATCCTCTTTTCCTCCTTGCTTCCTCCCTTTTATCTTCCCCCTTCCGTCATTGTAACGTCGTGGGTTATCTCCATCGTACACGTGGCCACCACCTCCACCTGGGGAATAATTCTGTTACAGATAGAAGGAGTGAAGACTCCTTGGAATATTGCGTGGGGCCTCCCCAGCCATTGCCTAATACCTTTTCCTCTACTTTTCGGGAAAATAGGTTAGACTATCTCCCTCAACCCTCCGCTTTGAGTGAAGCTAGCTTAGGTCTATAGCCCACGGGTGCCCTAGCCCTAGGGTTCCACATCAACCCGAACCAATTCCTCTTTTCCCCGTGCCAGACTTCCTTCGTATAACCATATCGATCAGGTTAAGTCGACCCTCTATCCATCCCATCGGCTTCTGGAATTATCTAGCCGAACCAATTCTTGTTCCACTCTTAGCGAAGTACCTTCCGTCTCTTCTTGGTGTGTCAATTGCTTCTGCTAACCCTCCCGTGCCAATTACTTTCGATATTCTCCCGTGCCAATGGCTTCTGATATTTGCGCCCGAACCGATTCTTCCTTTTCTCCCTTCGCCGAGCCAAATATTTTGGATCGGATCATGGGTCCCCGCTAACCCTTCTATCGAGGATTATGTAAAAAAGGTACCAGCAGTATCATTAGTCAACCCCGAAAAATAGTCAAACGAAGTTATAAGCTTGACTTTCCAAATGTACATAAAGTTTCTGACCTACTCTTCATTTCTCAAATTAAATCCATCCGTTCTCTTATATCTCCCTTAGGTATACTCAAGGAGGCCCGTGTAGGGGGATCGAAACGGCCGGCTAGAGGGGGTGAATAGCCCTCATTCGTTGGATGTCGTAATTCGTTCGTTCTCGTATGCTTGTCTACAATTGTCATTAATATACGCAGCGGAATAACAATAGAAATAACAACAATACAAGCACAATCAATACACAAGCATATATGTGGTTCGGAACCGAATGGTTCCTACTCCATGGGATGAGCTCAACGAGCTCGTGTTATGCGCACGGCATTAACAACACTCCTTATCGACTACACGTCGGAGGTGGAGAAACCTCTCACAAGCTATTACAACAAGTAATATATAAAATATAAGCAATACAAAGACAAATACGAAATACACGTAAAGAACACTTTACAACGCTTGCTTTGAACCCTTTGCTTGTAGCTTGCTTTAGATGGCTCTTGATGGTCTGGAATGCAGTAGCAATTCCGCTCCAATAGCTTCACAAAAGTCTTGGCGAAATCCTCTCTCTTGAGCTCCTTTAATAACCTGCATCAAGCTGATTTCGCGCCCATCAGTTGACTGATCGTGACCATCAGTCGACTCGTCCCGTAGCCGTTGTCTCACAACGGCCAGATCCACGTTGGTTAAGTTCCAACGAATCACACATCAGTCGACTGATGGCACCCATCAGTCGACTGATCATCCATCAGTCGAGTGTTGGCGAGCTCGACTCCATTTTGTGCCCAGTGCGGTCATCACCGATCGCCATCCCTACAATCGATTCTCCCAACAATGACCGCTCTCCCTATGATCGATCACCGACTTGGTTCAGTCGAACACTGGTCGAACTCATACGACCTAGAGCAGTCAACTGGCACCTATGCCAGTCGACTGATGTCGGCTAAAACCTCAAACATAACGATGTTTGAGCCTCCGACACTCAGTCTTAGCCACTTGGCCAAGTCCACCTTATCCCTCTTGGAGTTCCCCACCGAAGCTCTCTTCCCTCGGCCTACGTCCCTCGGATGCGCCAAGCGCACGGCTTTGCAATGCCATCCTTCGCGTCTCATGCCCTAGAAGTATGCTTCCCTTTGAGCTCACTCCATTCGCTCCCCATCCGGCAGTCCCTCGGATGCACCAAGCGCACGACTTCGTAATGCCATCCTTCACTGACTCAAGGACCCGAGCCTAGTGAACTTGCCAAGTTCTTAAGACTTCCCAAATACACCAAGCGCACGACTTCGCAATGCATTTCTCACCAAGCACCAAGCGCACGGTTTCGCAATGCTTTGGATTTCCCATGCCAAGCACCAAGCGCACGGCTTCGCAATGCTTTGGACTTTCCCATGCCAAGGCTTACCCCTTGGACTTCCACACCAAGCTCCATGCTTGGATTTTCCATGCCAACCCCATGTTGGACTTTCCCATGACAATCCCATGTCATGAGTTTTGTCCATCATCAAAATACTATCAAGGTACTGCTCGAGTCAAACTCGAGTCAACCTGGGCCGATTGCACCAACAATCTCCCCCTTTTTGATGATTGACAAAACTACCATCTCAAGTCTACCAATTCTTGGCAATTCTCATATCCCAATGAGAATTCCAACGAACCCTAATTGGTAACTTGGTAACTTCTCCCCCTTTTTGACATTACATCAAAAAGGTCCTCCCCAAGGGTATGAATGTCTCATATCCCAATGAGATCTTACAATCTCTCCCTTGGAGGAACACATGCCTACAATCTTTCTAGTGATCCCATATCACTTAAAGAGAGGCAACCCAATTTTCCTCCCATGAGGAAATACACATCCATCTTCCCATGATGGATACCTCCCCCTAGAGGCTTGCTCCCCCTTGACCATTGCACCAACAATGTCCTTTGAGAGTCCCTAAGCCAATAGGAACATTAACCAAATCAAAATTAAGGCAAAGTTCAACAATGAACTCTCTTCCACCTTAAAATTGATACTCACCCTCAACCCAACTCCTAATCCATATCCAATGGATTTCCACCCTCTCTAATGCTCTCCCAAGCATATCCTAGGGCTAGGAGTGGTTAGGGGACCAAAACATGGCTAAATATGGGCCTAACTATCAAGTTTACCCGAAATCATCCTGTGCTGGCCGACTCACGATACCATCGATCGATTTCATCACCGTCATCGATCATTACAGTATGATCGATAACTGCATTCTGCAGTTTTTCAGTTTCAGAAAATGGATTTTCGAAATCCATAAGTAAATATACGTAATTTTAAAAATCTTGAAAATGCATACGTATAATACTTATCCTAAACACTATGGGTGAAAAATATTGGAAATTTATTTTACCCATTAAATTAGGAGATTGATACAAAGTTCAAAATTTAAGAAAAGCTTCAATAAAGAGCCATCTTTGTATCATCCCATTCAATGGTGATAGCTATCAAAAGATAGGCTTCACCAAGGTTTTTCAAAATGTTTTTCAAACCTTTATTTTCTTTTTCCTAAACATCTCACCAATATCTAGATGTGTAAAACACATACAAGTCAAAATTTTGTGAGATGTGGGTTTTGTTTTGTTTATGTTCTCATGCATATTTCTAAGGCAATATTCTTTGATTCCCATCAAATCATGCCATAGTCCATAATTTCATTTTATTTATATGCATGATATGATTATGGCATAGATATGATATAAGTAAAAGCATATGCCAATATCATGATGTCATGGCATGTAAATGAGATCTAGGCATTCATGACATCTAAACATAATTCTAAACATGATCATGACATTTTATAGATAAAAATGAAAATGATGTCATGACATGGTAAGGCAAACAAATCATGGCAAGTAAAATATACTAAGGTATAGAATACCTAAGTGTGAAAATCAATTTGCCATTTTTAGGGATTAAATACATTTTGCCTTAATGCCATCATTCCCCCTAGTGTGCCAAAAACCCAAAATGGCACACCAATACCTCTAAGACCTAATTGTGCCAATTTAAATCATTCTAAACTTCTCAAACCATATTGGCACACCCTAATGTGTCAACTCATCATGGCTAGGTTAACTACCCATCCACTTAGGGTTGACACACCCTAACCCATCTAGCGTGAATCGATCACGCTTCTAGGAACCCAATACCTATTGGAGCTCCTTGGGTTAACAAGGTATTCCCTAGGGATAACTTCCCTAGATACCTTCCTAATGACCCTTTTTGGCTTTGAAGCCTTAGTCAAATGGATCTTACTTGGGTCAACTCTAGAGGTGACTCCTCCATTGACCTTCTTAGTGGCTATATTTGATTTCTTTGAGGTGTTAGCCACTAAACACATACCATGGCTAGACTTAGGGATGACTTCCCTATTAGCCTTGGTTTTCCTAGACCTAGATGTGGTTCCATAATTAAATGGAACATTATGGTAGGACATAGGTTTGTGACCCAAACCCTTCTTGCCCTTAGACATTTCTTGTTTTCTAGGTCTTGACTTTTGTACATTAGACCCCTTAACCGAATTTGATATTATTACTAGGGTCTTCTCCAATTTTTCTAGCCTTGACCTCAAGGCTTGGTTTTCTTACTCTAATTTTCCCAATTTTGAATTTTCATTTATCTTTTGGGAAATGTTTTTCTTTTTAGGCATATGCCTAGATTTCTTGGGATTAACACCCAAGTTTTCTTCAATTCTCCTAATTGACTCCCTAGGTAAAATAGATCTAGTGTTTTGAGTCCTAGGTTTGTCCTTAGAGAAACTAACATGCTTAGCACCTAAGCAATAAACCTTATTGTTTCTCCTAGCATGCTTTTCATTAATAATGGCAAGAGAACTAAAATAATTTTTGGCATGCTTTTTGACTTTAGGAATTGAAGGTGCATTAACTAAATGTACCTTAGGGTTAGCTTTTGGAGCTCCCCCTACATGATATACACCTTCTAGCCCTTTCTTCCTCCCCCTAGGGCATTAGCTTCGGTAGTGACCCTTTTGATTGCATTTAAAGCACACAATGTGCTCTTTGCTTCTAGTTTTGGGAACACCGGCATCGTTTGACTTTAGGTTGACTTTTGGTGTTGATGCCTTTTCCTTAGCCAATTTAGGGCATTTTCTCTTATAATGCCCCTTCTCCCTACACTCAAAGCATATTATGTGATCTTTATTTAAAATTACAACACTTGAGTTACCTAGGGAGTTGGTGGAGGCCTCTTCACTTCTTCCGGAGGTAGAAGCTTCATTTTGATCTTGCTCCGGAATCGAAATCCTTTCCTCCCCCTCAACGCTATAGGTGGAGGTCTCCACCAAGTCATCCACATCTTCAAAAGTGGATGGTGATTCTTCTTCGGCATTCTCCTCTACTTGTGCCGATTGGGAATTTTCTTGGAATTCCATTACCTTATTCCATAATTCCCTTGCATCCCTATAATCACCCAATCTAGACCAAATAGTGTTAGGTAACAAATCACTAATCAACTTGATTACCTTGAGATTTGTCTTGAAGTCTTTGATTTGGTCTTGGGTCCATTTTGACTTCTCAATTGGCTTGTTGTACTTGTCCCTAGGCATTTCAAAACCATTTTCTATAATAATCATAAAATCAAAATCGGTTTCTAGGTATACCTCCATTTTTCTTCTCCACCATAGAAAGTCTCCTTCGAATTTAGGTGGTTGAAGGTTGTAGCCGGCCATCTTGTAGTGCTCTCGTGGCGGTTAGTCCTTGAAGAGCGACCTCGACTCTGATACCACTTGTAGGGGGATCGAAACGGCTGGCTAGAGGGGGTGAATAGCCCTCGTTCGTTGGATGTCATAATTCGTTCGTTCTCGGGTGCTTGTCTACAATTGCCGTTAATATACGCAGTGGAATAACAATAGAAATAACAACAATACAAGCACAATCAATACACAAGCATATACGTGGTTCGGAACCGAATGGTTCCTACTCCACGGGGTGAGCTCAACGAGCTCGTGTTATGCGCACGGCACTAACAACACACCTTATCGACTACACGTCGGAGGTGGAGAAACCTCTCACAAGCTATTACAACAAGTAATATATAAAATACAAGCAATACAAAGACAAATAAGAAATACACATAATAAACACTTTACAACGCTTGCTTTGAACCCTTTGCTTGTAGCTTGCTTTAGATGGCTCTTGAAGGTCTGGAATGCAGCAGCAATTCCCCTCCAATAGCTTTACAAAAGTCTTGGCGAAATCCTCCCTCTTGAGCTCCTTTTATAACCTGCATCAAGCTGATTTCGTGCCCATCAGTCGACTGATCGTGACCATCAGTCGACTGGTCCCGTAGCCGTTGTCTCACAACGGCCAGATCCACGTTGGTTAAGTTCCAACGGATCACACATCAGTCGACTGATGGCACCCATCAGTCGACTGATCATCCATCAGTCGAGTGCTGGCGAGCTCGACTCCATTCTGCTGTGCTCGCGATGTCATCACGATCATTGCCATCCCTCGGAATCGACCGATTCTCCCATGATCGTTCTCCTCGGCGGTTGGACTTAGTTCGGTCGAACAAACATAACGATGTTTGAGCCTCCGACACTCAGTCTTAGCCACTTGGCCAAGTCCACCTTATCCCTCATGGAGTTCCCCACCGAAGCTCTCTTCCCTCGGCCTACGTCCCTCGGATGCGCCAAGCGCACGGCTTTGCAACGCCATCCTTCGCGTCTCATTCCCTAGAAGTATGCTTCCCTTTGGG
This sequence comes from Wurfbainia villosa, assembly GCA_025175895.1. Classification (NCBI taxonomy): domain Eukaryota; kingdom Viridiplantae; phylum Streptophyta; class Magnoliopsida; order Zingiberales; family Zingiberaceae; genus Wurfbainia; species Wurfbainia villosa. The sequence continues at coordinate 93,912,117 of CM045989.1, forward strand.
CTCACTCCATTCGCTCCCCGTCCGGTGGTCCCTCGGATGCACCAAGCGCACGACTTCGCAATGCCATCCTTCACCGACTCAAGGACCCGAGCCTAGTGAACTTTCCAAGTTCTCAAGACTTCCCAAATGCACCAAGCGCACGGCTTCGCAATGCATTTCTCACCAAGCACCAAGCGCACGGCTTCGCAATGCATTTCTCACCAAGCACCAAGCGCACGGCTTCGCAATGCTTTGGATTTTCCATGCCAAGCACCAAGCGCACGGCTTCGCAATGCTTTGGACTTTCCCATGCCAAGGCTTCCCCCTTGGACTTCCACACCAAGCTCCATGCTTGGATTTTCCATGCCAACCCCATATTGGACTTTCCCATGACAATCTCATGTCATGAGTTTTGTCTATCATCAAAATACTATCAAGGTACTGCTCGAGTCAAACTCGAGTCAACTTGGGTCAATTGCACCAACAACCCGATGGGCTTATGGGCTCCGCTCCTCCTTCTCCTTTCGTGCAGTTGAATCGTCACTGAAAACCCTATATAAACCCCTACCTTCTCCTTTTAGGTATAATTTAGCGTGCTTAGCGACCCAGTCCTTCCTTTCCCCACACGATTCTTCCTTAACCTCCGAGTAAGTGCTCTGCTTTGTTCACACCCATGGCTCCTAGGACCTTCTCTTCACCCGCCTGGTATGAACATACCATAACCCAGTTAGATTGTAACCATTATTTCTTTAATATTAAGAACAACTACATAGACCCCTCTATAAAATGTTGTTTCACGACTAAACTGCATCGGCCCCATAATCCTCCTCCCGGTTTGACATGCTTTTTCTCTGAACAATTTCTTAACGGCCTATCCCTGCCAGTACCATCGGTCTATTTGGACCTTCTAAACTTCTATGGACTACCCCTGAACCAATTCACCCCCAACTCCTTTCGAATTTTATCGGGAGCTCACATAGTGTTCCAACACTTGAACCTCTCTTTAACCCCCGAAATATTCCATTGCTTCTTCCAATTAAAGTCTTCCAAGGCAGGTCTCTTCTACTTATCTAGCCGTTCAGACTGCCAATTTTTGGTGAACCTGCCCACTTCCCACAAGGGTTGGGAAGAATTGTATTTCTTTGTACAGCTTCCCGAGTCTCTACCCTATTATGATACATGGAAGGTAGCCCTTCCCGAATTACCTCCCTTCCAGGAAATGAGGACCAAATGTCCCTTCCCAGAAGTATATAGAGTATTAGGAGAGTTATATTACTGCTCAAACCATCTAATAGAAACTCCTCTTTTAAGCCATTTTGGATTGTCTCCTCTATCTTTGACGACTTCGGTTGCTGTAGGTAGGAGGATACTTACCCTGCAATATGACTTCCTTTCTATGTTATTCATCTTTCTTATCAGCATACCTTGCAGATAATCTAATGCAGAAGGCTTTAGTGGAAGGGGAGGCGATCGAGGCGGCCAAGAAGAAGAAAACCTCGACTAAAAGAGGCAAATCAGTAGCCGCTCCATTATCCCCCCGGAAAAAACTGCGGCTCATCAAGAAAGGAGCCCCAAGTTCATCGGCTCGTCTCCCCTCGCCTCGGCACTCAACCGGGGTCTCGGACCAGAACCATTTATGAGCCACGAAGAGGAGGCACTACCTCATCTGCCCTTTCTCCCTCTCCTCGAGGAGGGGATTCTCCCTCCCAGTTTCTTCATTCCTCCCCATCTGCACAAAATTCACCCCCACATTTTCATGCGGAGTCCCTCCAAGCTCAGGTACCTTCTGATTCAAGAGCTGCTCCTACCCCCCTTCGTCGTATCAGGCCCCCATCTTCTTCGGAAGGGGAGGATCTTTACCTTCCCGTTCCTCCGAAGGCCACTCTGGGATCCTCGCAAGATCTGCACCTTCGAGGTAAAATTCTTCAACAAGTGAGCAAACTGTTGGCAGAGGTATCTACTCTTTCTTTTTCTCCTTTTCATTATGAGTATCTCTCTATGCCGATATATACTGATAATTTTTCCTTCCATTTAGGCTTCCACCCAACATAACAAAATGGTGGTTCAGCTGGCCCAATTCCAATCTAGTGTGGAAACTCGCCATTTTGCCGCCGTATCACAACAAAAGGAGCTCGTTCGGCGGTTAAACGAGCAAGAGGCCAAGGAGGCGGACTTCAGGGGCCAGTGTGAAGATGCCATGATACAACTAGCCTTGGTCCGAAGCGAGAAAGAGGAGCTGCAACGAAAAAATGAAGAACTTGAACAGCGCCTCTTCTTGCAGTCCAGCGAACTGCAACAGGTAGATGTCCTGACCCGTGAACTGGGGGAGTACAAGGGATATCTTGGGGACGCCATGATCAAGGTGGCTGACTCCTCGACCACTATTATACAGCTTCAGCAAGAGCGACACCGGCTGGAATTGGAATGTCAAACATGGGAAACCACCAAGGAATCCTATACAGAGAAATGTCAGGAGCTTTCCTCCATGGTGGCAACTCTTTCTCACACCTTATCGCCGGTGGCTCAGCAACAATCTACCCTCCACCAGGAGTACCTAGAAGCTCTTTCAGCCCTGGGGCAGCAAGCTATAAAGGCAGCCACCGAAAGAGATGCTTTGGCGGCTGAATTGGCAGAAAGTCAAGCTCAGGTGGTTCAATATCAGGACCAACTGAAGGAGCAAGAAGCCGACCTCAAAGGACACTATGTCAAGAAGGGGGTAGACTTATTTATACTAGGTTTTGAGGGGTCCTCGGCTCAAAATGCCGAACAAGGATACCCGCCTCCTGGCACGGACACTAGCTATTTAGATCCCACGGAAGCGCTAGCTAAATGTCCGCCCGATCTTTTTGAGTTGTAATTTCTACTAGTCTCCTTTTTGGTAATTTTGTCAATAGCTTTTCTTTTGTTTCTGAATGATGAATTTGTCCATACGTTTAGCTATCATTATCTTGCCATGTTTCTTGAAGGATCGGGAATTCTGGACCTATTTCAAACTCCTCCCTCTTTGTACCGTCATCTTTTTCCCCGTATTGTATGGCGCAATCACATTGTTGGTTCGGGCTTATTTGAGGTATCTCGAATAACATTATTCACCTATGTCCCAATTTTGGTTCGGGAATCCGCCTGAAGTATCTTGCCTAATTTTATGTACATCCATCCCGATTTCGGCTTGGGGATTTACTTTAAGTGACGCTTGCCTATTGGTTTTCCCCACCCCCTTTACTGCTTCAGAAACTGTATCAACCTCTTCGTCTTCTTCCCCTTCCCAAGAACTTCTGCCATCGCTTTTCTTCCATTATAAATCCTTGCCCTCCATGTCTTCGTCCCTCTATCTCACTATCATGGCTTCAGAGGGACACCCCATCGAAATTTCTTCCAATTCAGAATCTTTCGAGCTGCAGGACTGGGTGTCTGAAGACACTGAAGATTCGGAGACCCGCTCAACTGCCACTTCAGCTTTTCGTCTTCTTCCTTTTCCGCCTCACAGTCCAACTCCAACCCCTTCTACAGGGAGGTCCTTTCGTGCTCCCTTCCCTTCCTTCCGCAATAGAGTGTGGAATCCTCCCTTCACATGGGAGTATACAGTGGGAGACCCCCATGCCGCTGCCGAACTTCCTCCACTTCCACCAGCGCTAGCTTTCATCCCCGTCCCCCCGGTGGAAGCTCATCCTTCTCCGTTTGATGAAGGTCCATCCGCCATTCCTCCACCTCAAGGCGAGCGCTTCAAGGTCATCTTGGCGCCCTCTCCCCCCAAAGAGGCCTCTCCCGCTTCGTCTGTTAGGAGTAATTAGAGAAAATCTGTATAGATTAATTTACTGTAATCATTTCAAATATATCAATAAAAAATGAGGGGGGGAACTTGATGTTTGCTTTTGTCTTTTTCACATAGAAGTAAGGTTTCTGTCTTCACAAGGACGGTAATCTGGTCCGAACATACCTTCTTTTATCCTCGCCCGGGGATTCGGACCCTCTTAATTGCAGTTATAGTCCCGTCGACCTTCCCCCTTACTGCCCCCACGTTTCCTCTTCTTTACTGGCATTTATTGTCCCTATTTTTTCTACCAATAAGTGCACTTTCCCCCTTTGTAGCTATAAAAACCACCACCCCTTACCTGATAGCTTCCATCCTTTCCCTTTTCTTTTATTTGCCATGGATGAATATCACAGCAGTAGCAGTTCTCTCAAAGAGCAGATAAACGAACACCGTTACATATCCAGTCTGGAGGAGCAAGTGAAGTATTTACAACAACAGCTGAAGGAAATTTCCGCCAGTAATTGCTCCCTGCGTCAACAACTGGTCGGGTCCCAAAAGTAATTGGCCAAGCAAATCTTCCTGCAGTAATCTTACCGTCGGCAATTATTGTGCCAACCTCGACCGCACAAAGGAGCTCCATCCGTTCCTCCCAATAAAAAGCTGTAATACCCTAGATGTATAAGGGTTTCCTTTTGTTATTTCCTTCTTGTAAATGACTTGAAATATGTAATTTTTCCGCATCAATGAACTTTCCCCTGTTTATCTTCTTCTTCCCGTATCTCTTGAGTTGTGTCGTGCTTTACTTCTCTTCGTACTGACATATAGTTGAGACATATTTTGGTTCTCCTTCCTTTTCACCCTACCGGGAATATAGACCCGTTAAATGAATTGACTCTGCTATTTTACAGGAATAAAACAATATCAAATTAAACAAGGACTTCAACTTCTCCCCCTTTACGGGGACAAAAAGTAATATATAACTAAGAAGATCTCAGTTCTCCCGTTCCGCCACCACACGGGGATATCTTCCGCTTCGCAGGGATAAAAATTTTGAGTATAACCGAATGAATTTCGGTTCTTCCGTTTCGCCACCACACGGGGATATCTTCCGCTTCGCGGGGATAGAAATTTATATATATATAATATATAACCGAGGAATTTCGGTTCTTCCGTTCCACCACCACACGGGGATATCTTCCGCTTCGCGGGGATAGAAATTTTGAGTATAACCGAATGAATTTTGGTTCATCCGTTCCACCACCACACGGGGATATCTTCCGCTTCTCCTCACGGGGATAGAAATTTATATATATAATACATAACCGAGGGATCTCGATTCTTCCGTTCCGCCACCACACGGGGATATCTTCCGCTTCGCGGGGATAGAAATTTATATATATAATACATAACCGAGGGATCTCGGTTCTTCCGTTCCGCCACCGCACGAGGATATCTTCCGCTTCACCTCGTGGGGATAGACATTTATATATATAATACATAATCGAGGGATCTCGATTCTTCCGTTCCGCCACTGCACGGGGATATCTTCCGCTTTGCCTCGCGGGGATAGAAATTTATATATATAATACATAACCGAGGGATCTCGGTTCTTCCATTCCGCCACGACACGGGGATATCTTCCGCTTCACCTCGCGGGGATAGACATTTATATATATAATACATAACCGAGGGATCTCGATTCTTCCGTTCCACCATCGCACGGGGATATCTTCCACTTCGCCTCGCGGGGATAGAAATTTATATATATAATACATAACCGAGGGATCTCGGTTCTTCCGTTCCGCCACCGCACGGGGATATCTTCCGCTTCACCTCGCGGGGATAGAAATTTATATATATAATACATAACTGAGGGATCTCGGTTCTTCCGTTCCGCCATCGCACGGGGATATCTTCCGCTTCGCCTCGCGGGGATAGAAATTTATATATATAATACATAACCGAGGGATCTCGGTTCTTCCGTTCCGCCACCGCACGGGGATATCTTCCGCTTTGCCTCGCAGGGATAGAAATTTATATATATAATACATAACCGAGGGATCTCGGTTCTTCCGTTCCGCCACCGCACGGGGATATCTTCCGCTTCACCTCGCGGGGATAGACATTTATATATAGATATATGGCTCAGAAGCCATCAACATAAAGGAGGTAATGTTTTCATATCATCCCTCTTTTGTGCTTATCTTCCGAAGGGGAACGCCTATATCCGCCTCTTCCCATGTAAATGAAGACTTTAGTACATAACGGGTCATTTAGAAAAAATAACCCTTCTTTCCCTTTCACTTAGGGTCTCCTTCTCCACAGACGAGGAGCCCAATAATGGTTACAGGCCCACTCTCCTCCCTTTTATAGGGGATCCTTGTTTCTTTTGCTATCTTCATCCCTTTGCCTTTTCATCTCCTTCTTCTCCGTCTGTTCGTTCCTCCGCCGCCATACTCCGTTGCCTCAATCCCTTTTTTCAGCCCTTTCTCTTTATTCTCAGACCCCCAAAATGCATTCTACCTTCTTCCAGGAGATAACGGGTCGTTATCCACATCGTAAGAAGAAGGTCGGCCAGCCGTCGGCTCTATCTTCTTCTTCACTTTCCCCGGTCACCACCACACCTGCTTCATCTCATCTGCCTTCCTCTCCTCCCCCTGCATCCCTTGTTAATTCCGCCCCGGAGGAAATTGGGACAATTAGTCCCTCCTCGATTTCTCCGGCATTTACAAACCCTAGCTCTCATACTTTTTCTCCCTCTGCCACCAATATTCAGAAGTCGCCTTCTCCTTCATGGCGACCTGAGGATGAACCTGGGGAGGATGCACTTCCATGTCACCCGATAACAGAGGCTGGCTCACCGCTGCCTTCTATCTCCCCTGAATATCATTCTTCCTCCGAACCCATGGCGGTTGATATCCCCTTACTGCAAACTTCCCCCTCCACTCATCGCCTAAAGAGCCCTTCTCCTCCTACAAATATCATCCCCCTTCTCCCCATCACCAGTGAACTTCCCACCTCAGTATCATCTGTCCCATCTTCTTCCTTTTCTCCCAGGAGTCTTCGGATCCTGAACTTAGAGGAAGTGGTTCCTCGCATGGAAAGCCTACGTCATGCTCTGGATTTGGTACGTTTTCTCAATTAGCTTCCTTAACTTTGTCGTACTAACCGATTTCTTTTTCACAACCGGCATGTAGACCTTGACCAACCATCAAGAGTTGGATCGCTCCCTCCATCAATATCAGGCTCAAGCTCAAGAATGGGAGCGGCAAAAACGGGAAGATTTGGCGAATACTCAGAATCAAGAACGGCTCCTGTTGCAACAATTGCACCGGTGCCAAGAGCAATTAGCCGAAGCTCGCCAACAGATTCAGAAGGATGTTGATACTATTGCAGCGTTAAGGGAACAACAGCGATCAGGTGTGGAACCACCCGTCCCCCTGCGAGAAGTCCAATCAACTCCTCTTGATAAGGAGTCTTCCTCGGCTCAAGAGTTAATACGTCTTCAATGGTAGGTAGCAGAGCTCCTCAAGGGGAAGCAACAGGATTCTGACGCCATTGCTCACCTTCAGGTTCAATACCGACGAGCACAGGATAAGATAGGGGACCTCCGCACCCGCTTGTGTAAGGAGGTACAAGAAAACTCATCCCTCATAAATTCTAGGGTGCATGCTCACGCCTGTCTACGTAGGCAAGAGACTTCCCTCCAAAGGCTGGGCACTGAACTCGCCCAGACCAGATCTTATTCTGAAGCAGTGGAGGGGATTTCAGCTTCTATGCGTCAAAATATGGTGGAGATGACGCACCTTGTGCAGCAGGACCAAAGTTCCCGAGCCGATGATGTTTTTATCCTAGCCGATGCTATTATAGAGGTGTCGCGACGCTATGTGGACGTGCGTCGAAATCTTCAAGAACAACAAGAAAAATACGAGAGGCTGCATCGAGAGCGAAGCCCTTACCGTCCGAACCGCCAGGAGTGACTCATCATTTTATTGCGCGCCACTTATCAGGATGGATTTAATGAAGCGGTTCGGCAATATGCCGACCGAGGATTACCTCCTCCAACTTATCCTTCATTTTCTTTAAATTGGGAGGCTGGTTTTCGACGTTATCCTCCCGAGCGATTTAAGCTGTAATTCGATATCTTGTTTTGAAATAGGAATTTCCTTTCCATTTTCTTTCTCTTCTTCAAGATTTATTAACAGTACCGTATTGCTCTTGTAAATAACTCATTAACGAAATTTGGAGAGTACTTGGCATCTAATTAACGCGATCAAGTTAAGGAGTACACTCCTTCAGAGTCTCATAATTTCTCTTCTTCTATTCTCTACTCCTCATACAGTGTGAAAAAGTTTTAAATGAATGGCATTCTAAGGTCGTGGAAGCTCTTTACCTTGGTCATCTTTCAGATAATATGCTGACCCTGCTACGCAGCGCGTTATTTCATAGGGTCCTTCCCAGTTTGGAGCTAGTTTTCCGGGGTCTCCAGCGGGATTAACTTTACGCAAAACCCAATCCCCTTCTTGAAATCTTCGAGGCATCACTTTCTTATTAAAGGCTCGCTGCACTCTTTGCTTGTAGAATTCCGCTCGCCTCCATGCCATTTCTCGCTTTTCCTCCACCAAGTCCAATTCAGTGCTTTGAATAAGTTGGTTCTGATTTGGTTCATATGCCTTAATCTGGGCACTATTTAACATAACTTCGACCGGAATAACAGCTTCCGTCCCGTGCACCAAACTGAAGGGAGTTTCTCCTGTTGCTGTCTTGGGTGTAGTTCGATAGGCCCACAAGACGCCTGGTAACTCTTCTACCCAGTTTCCCCTCTGAGCCCCCAACTTGGTCTTTAATCCTTAAATGATGATCCTGTTAGTCACCTCCACTTGCTCGTTCGCTTGAGGGTGAGCTACCGAAGTGAAAGCCTGCTGAATGTTGAGACTTTGGCACCATTCTTAGATCTTTTTTCCTTGGAACTGTCGTCCATTGTCACTGACTATTTTTCGAGGAATACCGTATCGACAAACAATGTTTCTCCATAAGAATTGTATTACGGAATTCTCAGTAATTCTGGCTAGGGGCTCTGCCTCCACCCATTTGGAAAAATAATCCACAGCCACCAATAAAAACTTCTTCTGTAAAGGTGTCGCTGGCATCGAACCTACTATATCCATTCCCCATTGATCGAAAGGACAGGAAGAGACCACGACTTTCATTAACTCAGCTGGCCGTTCGGAACGGTTGCTATGCTTCTGACAAGCGAGGCAAGCTTGCACTATACGAGCAGCATCTTGCTGGAGAGTAGGCCAAAAATATCCTACTAATAGGGCCTTTCTTGCTAAAGCTTTCCCTCCTAAATGATTGCTGCAGCAACCTTCATGAATCTCCCGAAGTACCCATTCCGCATCCTCATTTCCCAAGCATTTCAATAAGGGTCATCCGAAAGAAGTCTTGTACAAATCTCCATTTAAGAGGGTGAACCGTTTGACTCGGCTTAGTAAAGCGGATGCCGCTATTTTTTTTTCCGGAACCTTCCCGTGCCGTAAATAAGCTATGATGTCAATCCTCCAATCAAGAATTAGGCTTGATTCGGGTGCGTCTTCCTCCACGCTGCATATTACTAGGGAAGTATGGATTTTCGTATGGACCATTTCCGAGGACTTCATTCCTTCCATAGCACTAGCCATCCGAGTCAATTCATCTGCCTTTCCGTTATTCTCCCGTGGGATTTGCTTTAAGAGAACCTGACGGAATTGAGCCTTTTCTTTCTCAAAAGCCTTCAAGTACTTATGCAGCCTTTCCTCTCGAACTGCAAAAGAACCTTGAAGTTGTGATATTACCAACTGGGAATCCGAATGGATTATAATGGAAGAAGCCCGCTTTGCGACTGCAATCCCGCTAGGATGGCTTCATATTCCGCCTCATTATTAGATGCCCGATATCCCAGGCGAATGGCTAATCGAGTTTCTTCACCATCAGGGGAAATTAGTAGAACACCGACGTCGTTGCCCGTAGATTCCGAAGAACCGTCTACGAATATATTCCATGCCTCTGATCCTTCCTCTTTTGTTGCCGAACCATCTTCCGAGCCGCAGGGTACCTCCACCAGAAAATCAGCGAGCGCTTGGGCCTTGATAACTGTTCGAGGTTGGCAGTGAATATCATACTCGCTTAGCTCTACCACCCATTTGGCCAATCTTCTAGAGAAATTGGGCTTAGTGACGACCTTGGCCAATTCGCTGTGTGTTAGAACGGTGATGGGATGAGCCAAAAAGTACGGCCTTAACTTGCGGGCGGTTAGCACTAGGATATATGCCAACTTCTCTAGCTCCGTATAACGAAATTTCGCCCCCTTCAGGATATGGCTGGTATAATAAATAGGCTGCTGGTGAGAACCTTCTTGTCTCAATAATATCGAACTAACGGCTCCCTCCGAGACGGCCAGATACATCCATAGTGGTTCTCCAACTATTGGTTTGGCTAACAGTGGGAGTCCAGCTAAATATTTCTTCAACTCCTGGAAAGCTTGTTCACATTGATCATCCCACTAAAATTTAGTAGCCTTGCGCAAGATCTTGAAGAAAGGCAACCCTTTGTCCGCCGATCTGGCTATGAATCGTGATAAAGAAACGATCCGCCCTACCCACGGGTTTCCGCATGATTAGTGGGTGACTTCATGTTACATAGTGCTTGCACCTTCTCAGGGTTGGCTTACAACCCTTTTTCAGTCACGATGTACCCCAAGAACTTGCCTCTCTTTACCCCGAACAGGCATTTGTTAGGGTTTAGCTTCATATTAAACTGCCTTAATGTAGCGAAAGTTTCATTTAAATCCTTGACTAAATCCCGAGTGGCCTTCGATTTGACTAATATGTCATCCACATAGACTTCCACATTTTTACCTTTCTGTTCTGTGAAGATTTTGTCCATAAGGCGCTGATAAGTGGCCCCTGCATTCTTTAATCCGAACGACATTACCACATAAGCGTATAACCCTCCCGCAGTCACAAAGCTAATTCTCTTTTGATCTTCTTTGGCCAAAGGTATTTGATGATATCCTTGATATGCATCCATTAGGGACACCACTTCATAACCCACAGTAGAATCCACCAATTGATCAATACAAGGCAAGGGGTAGCAGTCTTTAGGGCATGCTTTATTTAAATCACGAAAATCGATACACATCCTCCATTGCCTCGAAGGTTTGGGGACCAGGACTACATTGGAAACCCATTCGGGAAACTGGATCTCCTTTACATGACCCACTTTTAGCAGTTTATCTACTTCTTCGGCTATGACCTTATCCTTTTCTGGTCCAAAATGTCGCCTCTTCTGCTGGACGGGTCGGGCTCCTTTAGCGATATTGAGATGGTGTTCAGCCACTCGAGGATTGATCCCCGTGAGATCATGCACATCTTTTACAAAGATGTCTTCATTCTCTTTCAGGCAAGCCACCAGCTCTTCTTTGGTTTCCAGCTGTTGTGCTATCCGTGTGGCCTTTCCTGGAGCGATTTCCACCAGTTCTCCTTCCTCTATTTTGCCGGCCTTAGGAGGGGATTCCTCCAGGACACAGACATCAGTGATGATGACAGCTTTTCCTTTGAGGTTATCGGTTCGGGCTTTCTTCTGATCGTCCCGAACCATTTATCTGTCTGACTCACGGAGGCCTTACATTCTCCACTGGACTTCTCCCACCAATTGACCCCGGAAATTTTAGCTTACGGTGATGCAGAAGCCCACGGCTGAAAAGGGTGAGAAAGGGCACCCAAGAATAGCGTTATAAGTCGGAGCATCCACAATAAGGAAAGGGATTATCTTGGTTTTTTTTGGGCTTTCGCCCGAGTTAAACAATGAAATCTACCCGTAGGGTGTACTACATGCCCTGCGAATCCTAAGAGAGGTGGCTTCATCTTCTAGCTGGGCATTCCCCAGCTGCATCTGTCCGAAGGCTTCCTGAAAGAGGATGTTGTGAACTTCGAATCTATCAACACGGGCCACTTCATAATTGGCCAGGATATCTGAATAACCAAAGGCGTCCATATGGGGCGATAGGACACCACTGTAAATCTTAGGCCCGAATGAAGCAGGCGGTGTGCTTGAATAATCAGTCGGTGACGACGGCCAAACTTTCCATGAGACGGGCATACGAATTTCGCGCTCGGTTGGAGTCCCCATCAGTAGGTCCTCCAGCTATAACATGAATAACTCCTCGTGTGGGAGCATTATCTAGACTGGATGAAGGGCCCTCACCTGATGGGCCTCCTTGAGAGGCAACCTCTTGGGACGACGTTTGAGGGAAAGTGACTTAAGGTTGTTGATTATAGGGCCCTGGACGAGTTACATTGGGTCGGGGGCCTCGCCGTGCCGATCCTCCTGCCTGGAACCTTACTTGCGGATATGCAGTATGGAGGCGATCCAATTCCTCTTGTAACTTGAAACATCGGCACTCTTTGGCCGTCCGTATGATATTGGCGAGAAGAATGGGGCGGGGTTATGTGGGATCCCCACGTGTATCCTAAAGCTCATTCGTGACCACTGTTGGTCATAGAATTTCATTTCCCGTTCTTTCCAAGTCCTCACAGGAGGAAGTGCTTCAGCGGCCATGATTTGTAATGGCGGGACGGGGTGAACACCTTGCAGCATTGGACGAGGTCTCGGAACCTCCTGTCGAAAAGGTCTTGTATACTCCCGTCGAAGGGGCGCTTGAGGAGCAGCGGGACGAGCTCTTTCAATTGGGACTGCTGTGGCAGTCCGTTCATCTCTCCGTACCTTTAATCCTTCTTCTTCACAGATAAACTGCTCCGCATGGCTCAGTAGATCCTCATAACTATCTGCAAGTTGTCTTAACAAGGAACTGAGGAAGGGGCCCTCTTTCAGCCCATGCTGAATAGCGCCTCTGAAAGATTCGGATCGGGTTGAGGGGATTCCCCTAGCTACAGAAGTGAATCGATGAAGATACCCCCTAAGGGATTCCGAAGGTCCCTGGGTGATATGCATTAACATAGAGGCGTCCTATTTATACGCCTTACAGCTGACAAATTCTTGACTGAACATTCTCTGGAAATCAGCGAAACAAGTGATGGATCCTGGGGGGAGAGTATTGAACCACTTTTGTGCCGAGCCTGTCAGGGTGGTTCGGAAGACTCGGCACTTGAGAGCGTCGATATCCGTCAAATTGAGATATGTGCTCTTCGGGGTCTGTCGAACCATCATACTTATTGATCTGAGGATTTCGGAAGTAAGATGGAGGGAGCTTAGAGAGAATGTCCATTGTAAAGGGACTGGGCTCGTATATTTCCGGAGGTCTGGTTGATTGACTTTCGTTCTGTTCTTCCCTGCGCGTTTGGGTGAAGGGCATAGTGTTCTGAGGCGTTCTTCCCCCAAGTCCGCCTCCAGACAATATTTCCCCATTAACGGCTGTACGAGATGGAGGAGGCATTTTCGGGGGTGGGCCTCTGGAAGAAGGTTCATCGGAATGTGGATGCAGATATCCGATCCTTCTCCTTTTCCTAGCGAGGGCTTCTGTAATAGCGTCATCCATCAAGGCCTTCAACTGCGATGGTAGAAGGGTGATGGGGCGCTCCTCCGCTGCAGAGGTAGCAGGTTGTTGTACTTCTTCAGGTTGCATCTCAACGTCCAGCTCAAAGTTCTCACAGACGGCGCCAACTAATGCGGACGGGTAAAAATCTGTTCACTCCTTTCCAATGCAGTGAAGCACGGAGGGAGATCTCAGAGGGTTCTCATGGGCCGCAATCAGTAAAGAAGAAGAAGATGAAGTAGATGAAATGCAAGAAACCGACGCCAGCAATCAAGAATCAGACACAAGATGTAACGTGGTTCGGAATAAGGATTCCTACTCCACGGAGGTGAGCTTTTCTCACCGGATGTAGTGCCTAAGCACTTTCACTATGAAGGTCCTCCTTTACGGGAAATAAGTTTATGAAGGTGGAAAAGAAAAACCTCTTACAGTGATATCACAAGACGAGAAAAATACAAGAGATGTAACAACGACAGATCTCCGTTCTTCTTCTCAGACGAGGCGGTTGTCGCTCCCCTTCTCCTCCTGCATCTCCTTCTCTCTTGCTGGGTTGGAATGATTGCAGATCCTCTTTTCCTCCTTGCTTCCTCCCTTTTATGTTCCCCCTTCCGTCATTGTAACGTCGTGGGTTATCTCCATCGTACACGTGGCCACCACCTCCACCTGGGGAATAATTCTGTTACAGATAGAAGGAGTGAAGACTCCTTGGAATATTGCATGGGGCCTCCCCAGTCGTTGCCTAATACCTTTTCCTCTACTTTTCGAGAAAATAGGTTAGACTATCTCCCTTAACCCTCCGCTTTGAGTGAAGCTAGCTTAGGTCTATAGCCCTAGGGTTCCTCATCAACCCGAACCAATTCCTCTTTTCCCCGTGCCAGACTTCCTTCGTATAACCGTATCGATCAGGTTAAGTCGACCCTCTATCCATCCCATCAGCTTCTGGAATTATCTAGCCGAACCAATTCTTGTTCCACTCTTAGCGAAGTGCCTTCCGTCTCTTCTTTGTTGTGTCAATTGCTTCTGCTAACTCTCCCGTGCCAATTGCTTTCGATATTCTCCCGTGCCAATGGCTTCTGATATTCGCGCCCGAATCGATTCTTCCTTTTCTCCCTTCGCCGAGCCAAATATTTTGGATCGGATCATGGGTCCCCGCTAACCCTTCTATCGGGGATTATGTAAAAAATGTACCAGCAGTATCACAAGACTTAGTAATTCGCACATGGAACATTGGCGAGTTTCACCTCTCAAGACTCGGTCCTTGAGTCGGTGAAGGATAGCTTTGCGGAAGTCGTGCGCTTGGAGCATCCGAGGGACCGCCGGACGAGGAGATTGGAGTGAAGCCGGAGGAAGTAGACTTCAGGGCGAGACACGAAGGATGGCGCTGCAGAGCCGTGCGCTTGGTGCATCCGAGGGGTGTGGCCGAACGAAGACAACTTCAAAGGCGAGGGACTCCAAGGGATGAGAGTGAGTGAATGTAACCCGGGAAGGGGTAGTGCGCTTACGTGGAACTTGGCCAATTGGCTAAGTGTCAGATGGGATTTCCCGACATCAGTCGACTACCATGTTATGGTAGTCCACTACTCTAAGTCGACTGTGACTCGACTAGTGTTCGAGTCCGGTTCAAGTGCCAACAGTCGACTTCCATGGATTGGCAGTCGACTGTGAGACCACCAGTCGACTGATGAAGGCATCAGTCGACTGATCGTAAGGGTTTTGGGCATAGAATGGAGTGTCCACTTCTGGCACTCGATTGATAGCTCCATCAGTCGACTGATGGTAAGATCAGTCGACTGATGTAGGAGCTGTTGGATGAAATCTAACGTGGAAGAAGTCGTTAGTGGGCAACGGCTACAGGAGCAGTCGACTGATATGGGCATCAGTTGACTGGTCCTGTGTTAACGGGAAGAAACCCTCTTCTTCTATAAAAAGAAGAGGTGAGGGGCTTTGGGGGCCTAATGCTTCAACTCATAACATCTCCCAAAGTGCTCTAAGAGTTTTCCACTCTTCTACTTGTGTTAATTCTCATTCCATTGTAAGAAGAGTGAATTCTTGTAAAGAGGTTACCTCCACCTAGCTTGGTGCAAAGGAGAGAATAGTGAAAGCTTATGGAGTGATTCACCGTGGACAAATCGGACCGTGGATTAGTGGCAAGACCGTGAACCACGTTACATTGTGGTGTTAGCGTTTGTGTTTCTATACTTCCTTTGTCTTTATTTGTGTGTATTTGTATATTCCTCTTACGCTAATAGTTTTATAGACGAGCAACGAACGAACGACTTCCACCGTCTACGACAAAGGCTATTCACCCCCCTCTAGCCGGCCAACATCGACCCTACACTCCCTTCTTATCCATTAAGGGTTCAAAACCTTGGACACATGAAAGGTCTTGTAGGCATGAGAGTTAAAGTATTCATGAGAGCACATGTACACCCCCCTTGGAGACACCTCAGATCTGACACATCGTCAGACATGACATGAGTGTGCACCCCAGGATTTTGTATAATTGTGCCTTTTCTTGATGATATATATTTACATTTCATCAAAAAAAAAAAAAAGGGTTCAAAACCTTCCATCAAGACAATCCAATTTTTAATAACATTCATTGGAAAATATTCCATCTACCTTTCCAATATGCAAATATTCGCCATCGAAGGAGGGAGGAACTTGTGTATTGTAGCCTAGTCCATCGTTGAACTCCATCATCCTCTAGTGCTTGCTCCTTCGGCAGTTAGTTCTTGAAGAGTAACCTTGTCCTAATATCAATTATTGAGGATCTTGTGACCATGCTAGAGGTGGGGTGAATAGCAATTTTCGATTTCTTTCAATTGTGTTCTTCGATCATGTTCGTGCTTATCCACAATTAGTTAGCATAGTGGAAACAAATAGCAAACTAAATAAACAAATTCAAAGGACAAACACTACATACGATTTTATGTGGTTCAGAACCATAGTTCCTACTTCATGGCCGAGCTATATAGTGAGCTCTAGTGATGCACCACCACTAACTCTTTTTCCTTCTCGGAAACAATCCGGAGGTGGAGAAACCACTCACAATAGAGCTTACAAGAAGAAACAATAACCAAATACAAGTAAAAATAAAATACAACTAAGAAACAACTTTACACAAAGAATGTTTTTTCTTGATCTCTTTTGGTTGCTTTGGAATGCCTTGAAGGTCTGGAAAGAAATAGTGTTTCCCCTTCAAAATCCTCAGAAATTGACATCTTCAAAGGTCCACCACACCTCTTTTTAAAGCTCCGCTCGGGCTGATTTTTCGTTGTCCAGTCAACTGGCCTTACCCACCAGTCAATTATCCTCTTGATATTTGTCTCACAATGGACTAATCCACATCAAAAATAGTTGATCGGCCAACTGCTCAGATCCATCAGTAGATTGTGATAGCCATCAATCAACTGCTATAAGCCAACAGTCCACTCAAAAATATTTTGTGCTCTTGTCCACTGAAGCTAGTCAACTGCTCAACCCTAACAATCGATTGCCAGTGGTCAATTGACTAGTCCAACCCACCAGTCGACTGCCATAGCCACAGTCAATTTTTTTAAGTTGACTACTCGACCAATCATTTGGTTCATAACCCCATTCAACTGCCTGAGTCTTCTAAGCTCCAGAGTGTCGAGCACTTGACCAGTCGATTGGACCAAGTCATAGTCGATTAGTAAATCTCAGAACTGATGTTTAAGACTCAAGTATGATCCCCTCATACTTAACACTCACCCTTATCCTAGACCTAAACATTCAAGTCACTTCCATTAGCCTTACGCCTTTGGTTTGAGTCCATGACTCCTCACCCTTACTCTAGCCTTTAAGTTCTTCTATCATCTTCATCATGCCATCAAGTACCCTTAACCTAGACGTAAGCCTTCAAGCCACTTCCATCACCCCTCACACCTTTGATTTGAGTCCGGGACTCCTCGCCCTTGCGCTAGCCTTCAAGTGCTTCCATCGGTTTTGTCATGCTATCGGGTCTACCTTTACCAAGAGGTCGCACCTCCGGAACTCACGCTGCCAACACTACACACTTGGCCTTACACGACCAAGAATACACCCTTAGATTTTCCTTTGATCCATACTTGGGCTTTCACTGCCAAGAATACACACTTGGGCTTACACAGCCAAGACTATACCCTTGGACTTTTCCATTTCCAAGTATCCATACTTGGACTTTTGCCACCAAGAATAAACCCTTGGACTTACATGGCTAAGACTACACACTTGGACTTTTCCATTGACAAGTATCCGTACTTAGACTTTCCCTTGCCAAGTCTCCAAACTTGAACTTTCACTCAAGTCTTTCTCGAGCTTGGTCAACCTTTACCTGAGGTGATCCCAGTGTGGATTCGGATAGATGCATGGCTCGTTGGTCTTGCTCACGGTTTCTACAGATTCGATAAGAATTTTGAAGGTAAAACTTCTCTCCTTCTCGATTTTACATATGATTATGTAAAAGAAAGTATTCTTGACCCCCAAGGGATATTTGGGATGAAATAAAATTTTGTTTTATTTCTTTTTCTCACTGCGTATATCCTAGCATATATCCAACAGTCCTCCCTTCTTATCCATCAAGGGTTCAAAACCTTCCATCAAGACAATCCAATTTTTAATATCATTCATTGGAAAATATTCCATCTACCTTTCCAATATGCAAATATTCGCCATCGAAGGAGGGAGGAACTTGTGTATTGTAGCCTAGTCCATCGTTGAACTCCATCATCCTCTAGTGCTTGCTCCTTCGGCAGTTAGTTCTTGAAGAGTAACCTTGTCCTGATATCAATTATTGAGGATCTTGTGACCACGCTAGAGGTGGGGTGAATAGCAATTTTTTATTTCTTTCAATTGTGTTCTTCGATCATGTTCGTGCTTATCCACAATTAGTTAGCATAGTGGAAACAAATAGCAAACTAAATAAAGACAAACACTACATACGATTTTATGTGATTCATAACCATAGTTCCTACTCCACGGCCGAGCTATATAGTGAGCTCTAGTGATGCACCACCACTAACTCTTTTTCCTTCTCGGAAACAATCCGGAGGTGGAGAAACCACTTACAATAGAGCTTACAAGAAGAAACAATAACCAAATACAAGTAAAAATAAAATACAACTAAGAAACAACTTTACACAAAGAATGTTTTTTCTTGATCTCTTTTGGTTGCTTTGGATTGCCTTGAAGGTCTGGAAAGCAATAGTGTTTCCCCTTCAAAATCGTCAGAAATCGACATCTTCAAAGGTCCACCACACCTCTTTTTAAAGCTCCGCTCAGGCTGATTTTTCATTGTCCAGTCAACTGGCCTTACCCACCAGTCAATTTTCCGCTTGATCTTTGTCTCACAAAGGACTAATCCACATCAAAAATAGTTGATCGGTCAACTGCTCATATCCATCAGTCGATTGTGATAGCCATCAGTCAACTGCTATAAGCCAACAGTCCACTCAAAAATATTTTGTGCTCTTATCCACTGAAGCTAGTCGACTGCTCAACCCTAACAATCGATTATCAATGGTCAATTGACTAGTCCAACCCACCAGTCGACTGTCATAGCCATAGTCAAATTTTTTAAGTTGACTACTCGACCAGTCATTTGGTTCATAACCCCATTCAACTGCCTGAGTCTTCTAAGCTCCGGAGTGTCGAGCATTTGACCAGTCAACTGACCAAGTCATAGTCGATTAGTAAATCTCAGAACTGATGTTTAAGACTCAAGTATGATCCCCTCATACTTGACACTCACCCTTAGCCTAGATCTAAGCATTCAAGCCACTTCCATTAGCCTTACGCCTTTGGTTTGAGTCCATGACTCCTCACCCTTACGCTAGCCTTTATGTGCTTCCATCATCTTCGTCATGCCATCGTGTACCCTTAACCTAGATGTAAGCCTTCAAGCCACTTCCATCACTCTCACGCCTTTGATTTGAGTCCGTGACTCCTCGCCCTTGCGCTAGCCTTCAAGTTCTTCCATCGATTTTGTCATGCTACCGGGTCTACCTTTACCAAGAAGTTTCACCTCCGAAACTTGCGCTGCCAACACTACACACTTGGCCTTACACGACCAAGACTACACCCCTAGATTTTCCTTTACCAAGTATCCATACTTGGGCTTTCACCACCAAGAATACACACTTGGGCTTACACGGCCAAGACTACACCCTTGGACTTTTCCATTTCCATGTATCCATACTTAGACTTTTGCCACCAAGAATAAACCCTTGGACTTATACGACTAAGACTACACACTTGGACTTTTCCATTGCCAAGTATCTGTACTTAGACTTTCCCTTGCCAAGTCTCCAAACTTGGACTTTCACTCAAGTCTTTCTCGAGTTTGGTCAACCTTGACCTGAGGTTGATTGCTCCAACAATCACCTCCTAACAATCTCCCTCATATGATCTTGAATGTCTCAAATCATCCATTAGTCGTACAATCATACATATTGTCAAGTGTATTGTCAAATGTCAAAACACTACTCTAGTCTCACTCGAGATTTGTCAACATTGACCTAAGATTGATTGCACCAATAGGTTCCTGTTTAAAATGAAGTGAACTAGAAGCAGTATGTTGACACCCTTTGCTGCTAGCAAAGTGCTTGAGAAAGACCCCCTTCAAATCCTTGAAACAGGTAATGGAACTCAAACGTAGCAATTTTAACCACCTCTGGGTTGAGGGTGATAAGATGGTACTAAAGGCTCGACACTTGATAGCATCATACAACCCGATATGAGGGAGGCGAAAGTGAGAAGGTGTATTCTCCAATACTAAGTCTTTCGTGAAGGGGGAGGGTTCATATTGTTCCAGAGCCTTAGTTGAATGACTCTCTCCTTACTCCTCCCTTCTTGCAGGAAAGAAAGGGAAAGGACATCGATTAACTCCTCCTAGCTGTCCTTCCCCTGGTAATACCTCCGTCTCTTGCTGCCCAAGTACGGGGATGTGTGAGGTTCCTCCATATGGTTGACTCCTTCGAGGTGGTCCTTTAGAATGGGGAAGAAGATATCCCATCCTTCTGCCCTCTCGAATCAACGAATCAATCACTGCCTTGTTTATCATTGTAGCCAATTGGGAATGTAGTATAGTAATAGGAGTTTCTTTTGAAGTAGAAGCCACAAGAGGAGGAACTTTTTGAGGTTGCATCTTGACGTCTTGATTAGATGTTCCCAGAGACAATGCCAACTAATGAGGCTCAAATTTTTCTTCCTCGATCTCGTGCCGACAAGGATGGCTTCTCTACGACCGCAATAGTAAATCTCCGGTTCTTTCTTGCCAAAGTTAACACAGGTCATATGGTTGTCGGTGTCCCAGCTAACGACCCTCAAATGCCTAAGTTAGAGTTGTCTAAAGAGGATAAGCAAGTAACCGAAGTAGAAGATGAAGCAACAAAGAAAAGTGTAAAAATGATTAGACCCCTTTCTTCCTCCTATTCCCCTTCCTTTTATAGCCCCCCCCCCCCCCCCCCCCCCCTCGACGCTCTTTGGTGATGCTTTAGGGATAACCATTGCGTAACAACCTGCAAGGATAATTGTCCACATGGAAAGCCATGCAGGTCGAGGTGACAATGTTGTTATGCCGTTAGAGAATGACTCCTATGAGGAATCTTTTATGGGGCATATAAGGCATCTTCAAGCCGTTACTAAAAAGAGATGACGTGTATGAGTGAATTCTAACAAACTGTTAAAGAAATATTTTATGAGGTACCACTTTAACTGACTTATTATTCTTCCTCAATGATTTATTCCACCGAGGCTCAGCCACTTATCCTATCTCCCGAGTCGTTCCCCTTCGACTCAACACCTTTTCTCCTCAATTGTTTCCTCTCTGACTCGTTACTCTGCCTGCTTCCCGAGTCGTTTCCTCACAGACTCGGCACTCTACCAACTTTCCGAGTCATCTTTTTCCTGACTCGGCACTCTGCCTACTTCCCGAATCATTTCCTCCCTGACTCGGTACTCTACCTACTTCCCGAGTCACCTTTCCTGATTCGGGACTCCCATCACTTAGTCATACTATTATAGTATCATACAATAAAAATAATTAATATATGTAATTTTTGAATTAAAAAATAAATATTAATAAAACAAAAAATACGTATTTTTAATGATTTCTTAAAATAATTCTAAACACGTAAAAGTTGTAATCTATAAATTAAACATCTTAACTATTGATGTTTTACAATTTTCATTAGAAAGATAATCATCAAGAAAAGTTGTAAAGATATCTAATGAACATGACATAACATTTTATGTTGTGTGTGTTTTAATTATTTTTCTTTTTTTTATAATGCAAGTATCTGGATTTTATCCGATAAATTTTGGAGATAAATATATTTATCGAGTAAATTTAGAGTATAACTTATCACGTTTAAAGATCGATCTTTTGAATATTCATCTCTAGTGAAATTTGAATCTGATTCTTTTATTTGTTCTCCTATAATTTGTATCCATTTTAATTAACATGATATATCAATTCTATGAATAAAAAATAAAATAAAATGGGGGACTATAAAAGTTTGAATTGAATGGGCATGGGATAAGTAACTTGTAACTTGTAATTAAAAAATCTCATAAAATTGAAATAAACTCGTTAGGAGCAAAAATACTTGTGTAATTATTACGTTAGTGTTATGCAATGAAAATAAATGTAAAATAATGCTAACAATTAAGAAATAATATGGTTTGAACTCCTAATTTTATTTTGCAATTTACTTATTCTTCTGGAATACTACTTGAAAAATCATTATAAAATTTTCTTATTTCAAGAGGGAAAGAAACCTTGTACAATGAATTACTTTTGATAATATGAGAAAATGAAAATGGGAGTACAAAGAGAATATTTATTTTTCTCCTTATGTAATACTTGAGAGAAGAAAAAAACAGTTAAAAAAATTGAAACCTTCGGGACATGGACTGAATCCTTTTGACCTAGGAAAGTCATTGGAAACAATAAGGGACAAAATGAATAGTCTGTGAAATTTATAAATCATTTGAATGATATATTTTTAGGTCTTCTTGACTCTTTATTTATAGCCTCAAGTTTGTATTATGGATAGATTTTGATAGCTATTTTTTTAGATTGAAAAGATTTTTAGACTACAATTCAAACACAAAGATTTTGTTGGGGATCGATTGGCCGGCTAGAGGGAGGTGAATAGCCCTCTTACGATGGATGTCGGAATTCTCTCGTTCGTTTGCTCGTCTACACAATCGTTAGCGCAAGCGGAAGCATAAACAACAAAGACAAAGCAATAAACGAAAATACAAACACTAACAAAGAAGATGTAACGTGGTTCACGGCTACACCGCTAATCCACGATCCTGATTCGTCCGAGGTGAATCACTCCTTCAAAGCCAATGACTATTGGTCTCTCCTTTGCACCAAGCTAGGTGGAGGTAACCTTTACAAATCAAGCACACTCCTTCTTTTACAATAGATATGAAAGAAATCTAAGAGAAGGAGTTTGAATCTTGTGGAGTACTTGGATGGTCGTTTAGAACATGAGCATTAACCTCCCAAAGCTCCACACCCTCTCTTTTTATAGAGAGGGCTGATTTCTTCCCGCCAGATCACGCTTCTTGGCACTGCCGCCACTCCAACGGCCTCCGAACACGTCGGATCCCGACCGTTGTAGTCCAACGGAACACTTGGCAGTCGACTGATGGACCTCACCAGTCGACTGCTGCCTCCGTAGTCGACTGCCCAGTCGACTACGAGCGGTTCTGTGCCCGCGACATCCTCTGGCAGTCGACTGTCATTCCATGGCAGTCGACTGCTGGGCATAAACCCATCAGTCGGATACCAGTCGAACACACTCGACGGAATGCGATCGTCATTACATGGCGGGCCGATCGGTGTGCAGGTGAAACTCAAACTTAACATAAGTTTGAGCTTCCGACGGTCGGGTAAACCTTAACCCTTGCGGTCAAGTCTCCGACACTCAGTCATTTGGCCAAGTTCACCTAATAAGCTACTTACATTTCACTCATTCTCTCTTCTCACTCGAAGTCCCTCGCCGAAGCTCTCTTCGTTCGCGGCCACGTCCCTCGGCAGCATCAGGCGCACGACTCTGCAATGCTCCTTCGCGTCTCTTGCCTCCGAAGTCTGCTTCCTTGGCTTCACTTCAAGTCATCTCATCCGGCGGTCCCTCGGCAGCATCAAGCGCACGGCTCTGCAATGCTCCTTCTCCGACTCAGGCACGAGGTTGTGAGGGTGAACCCGCCAAGGCTCCATGTGCGAATTACTAAGTCCTGCAAGACTCCAACGCACATATCAAATAACAATATCATCCTAACTTAAACCCTTTGCCACACACATCAAAACCTTATCATGGCAAGAGATTGCCCTAACAATCTCCCCTTTTTTGATGTGTGACAATCCGTTTAAGTTAGGTAAAAACATTTGATGAAAATTCTAAGGTAAGAAGGCATGTAAACATAAACATGATATAGCAACATGCAACTCCCCCTTAATCCATGAAACTCCCCATAAAAATTTTCTCCCCCTATCATAAACATGATCATTTCTCCCCCAAAATATATTTCCCGTTACTTAAACATACATTTCTCCCCCTTTGACACCATCAAAAAGATTAATCCTAATTTATAAACTCATGGCATCAAGTCTAATAGAAAGAGAACACCAAATCAGAAAATATTGGGTTGTTTTTTAGGTGAGCAGTCGACTGCTATCAGTATGGCAGTCGACTGGCACAATGGATTCCGAAATTCTGATTTTCTGGGCGAATTTCAGAAATGCATTAAAAATTCCAGAAAATTCAAAAAATCATGAAATTTGGGGAACATATTTCTTTTAAGTATATCTATTAATGAAAAATAGGTTTTCATGAAAATTCATTAGATTTTCTTGTTTTTGCCAAAAATCCAAAAGCTTTAAAAACCACTAGGTTTTTGATCATTCTAGTATCAAGTTAACTACCTAGTTTTGCATCCAATTGTTTCAAAACATGAATACATAGATTTTAGGGTAAGAAATTGTTTTGAAAACATATGAAATATCCAACCATGATCTTTGGGCAATATGTCTATGAGTTAAACATAAGCCTTCCCCATGATTGATCTATTATTGCTATTTTGATACCTTAAATGACCATCTAAATGTCATAGGCATTAGTGGATATTTGTATCATCCTAACATCTCACCCATGCTAAGTTTTCAATCAAAGTAGCCTATGGTGAGTGTGAGATGCATCATAGGGGGTATTTGTATATACTTAACCATTATATTCATACAATTCTATCAAGGTTAAGTATCAACCTAACAATCCTCATGATCATAAAGGCATATATCAATTAATTCTACATTATGATCATGAAACACATGTATTCATTGAATTGTTATCATGCATTAGGTATTATATCATGATAATAAGCAAAATATCATCTAAGGCATGATTTAAACCCTATTTCTCATGATGATGTGCCAAATTTCAAAATCATAGGTCATGATTGCACATATACATAGCAATTACATTGATTGTCATGATTTAAGCATTATTAACAATTTTAGGCACGTTATCATCACCTAACACTATTTAAAAATGTTGTCCCGCCATCCTAAGTCAACCAAAACATGATATAGGTTAATTGCATATGGTTGACTACCCTAGGGGTTTTCTAACCCTTAAGGATGGATTTTGGAACCCAATATAAATTCTTTCCTATGGGGTTCACAAGATACTCCTTGGGGATCCATTTCTTAGCAATTACTTTCTTCTTATCTTGTCCCCTAGCAATTAGGCATTTATAGGCCTTTTTATTTTTCTTTTCTTTGTATCCTAGGCCTTTCTTATTAAAACTTGCCCTTTGGCTCCCTATAATCATGTTCAAGGTGTTTGAGCCAATTGTGAATTTCTCTAGGGCTTTTGTCAAATAGTCTACCTTTTCCCTTAAAACCCTATTTTCTTCTATACATGCATCACTAACATCCAAAGGCATATAGTTATCATGTGAGCATGTATCATTTAAGCTAGAAGAAATATTTTCATTTTCATTTAAGCATGCTTTTTCTAATTTTTGTTCTAATTCCTTAATTTGTTCAAGCATGCATTTGTTTTTCTTCTTTGCTCTAAATAAATCCTTAGTTAAACTAGAAATCATAGAAACTATTTTATTAGGTGAGAGGTTGGTTACCATAGTTTTCATGTCCTCTTCTTCTTCGGATGATGAGGATGTAGAAGCTCCCCCTTCATTTGAGCTCTCCCCACTTGAGCTTAATTCTTCATTTTCGGTGGAGGAGGAGGAGCAATCCGAGTCATGAAGAGCCATTAGTGCTAGGTTGGAGTAGACATGCTCTTCTTCATCGGATGAGGAAGAAGAAGAAGGATCATCCCATGTCTTGGCCTTGAATGCTTTGGCCTTCCCCTTTTCTTTTGCCTTCTTCTCCTCTTTCTTTTTGCTCCCCTTTTTCTTCTTCTTTTCTTCTTTCTTTTTCTTCTCTTCCTTGCTCTTGTTTAGGAGAGGACAATTGTCCCTTATGTGCCCCTCTCCTTGGCAATTGTAGCATATGACCTTCCCCCTTGGTCTTCTATTCCTATCATTAGATTTATTAAAATAAAAACCCTTTAAAGCACGTCTTACCCTCCTTACCATATATGCTTCTTCGGTGCTATCCATGGAGGAGGATGAGGATGCTTCATCATCGGAGGAGGAGGGGATTTTCATTTTCTTCTTCCCCTTGTTCGCTATCAAAGCTACTCCTCTTGAAGGTTGGATTTTTGGCTCTTCTTGTATTCCTTCAAGCCTCATTTCGTGGAGCTCCATTGTTGAGAAAAACTCCTCCAAGGTACTTACTTCCAAGTTCTTGGAGATGTAAAATGAATCCACCATGGAGCTCCATCTTGAGAACCGGGGAAAGGCATCTATGGCCTTCATTACCATATCCCGGTTGGAGAGCTTTTCTCCTACACTTGTTAGCCCAATTAATATTTCTTTAAATCTAGAATGTAGGGAAGTTACCTTTTCTCCCTTTTCAAGCTTAATATTTGATAGTTGGGAGCGGAGGAGATCTCTTCTTGCTAGCTTGGCTTCCGAAGTGCCTTCATAAAGTTCAACTAGCTTCTCCCACATCTCCTTAGCACTAGAACATTCCCCTATCCAATTGACTTCTTGTTGGGGGAGTACATTATAGAGATGGTGTTTGGCCTTTGAATTTGCCAAATACTCCTCTCTTTGTCTTTTTCTCCATCTCGATTTCTCCAATGGCTCCCCATCTTCGTTCCTAGGCAACTCGAAACTGTTTTCCATAATTAACAATATTTCAAAGTCGGTTTCGAAGAATACCTCCATTCTCTTTTTCCACCAAGAGAATTCACCGTTGAACTTCGGTGGGTGGATGTTTGAGCCGGCCATTTTTGATGTAGAGCTTGTTGCGGTGGTTAGTCCAGTGACAAGCAACCTTGCTTTGATACCACTTGTTGGGGATCGATTGGCCGGCTAGAGAGGGGTGAATAGCCCTCTTACGATGGATGTCGGAATTCTCTCGTTCGTTTGCTCGTCTACACAATCGTTAGCGCAAGCGGAAGCATAAACAACAAAGACAAAGCAATAAACGAAAATACAAACACTAACAAAGAAGATGTAACGTGGTTCACGGCTACACCGCTAATCCACGATCCTGATTCGTCCGAGGTGAATCACTCCTTCAAAGCCAATCACTATTGGTCTCTTCTTTGCACCAAGCTAGGTGGAGGTAACCTTTACAAATCAAGCACACTCCTCCTTTTACAATAGATGTGAAAGAAAGCTAAGAGAAGGAGTTTGAATCTTGTGGAGCACTTGGATGGTCGTTTAAAACTTGAGCATTAACCTCCCAAAGCTCCACACCCTCTCTTTTTATAGAGAGGGCTGATTTCTTCCCGCCACTACCGATCACGCTCTTGAAGTCGACTATCGCCATCTAACGGCCTCCGAACACGTCGGATCCCCCGCTGTAGTCCAACGGAACACTTGGCGATCGATGGACCTCACCACGATCGGGTTGCTCGTAGTCGATCGCCTACGGCCACGAGCGGCTGCGTCTGAGATCCTTCGCAATGATCATTCCATGTACGATCACGGGCATAAACCCATCAGTGGGATACCAGTCGAACACACTCGACTCAGAGCAGTCGACTGTCATTACATGGCAGTCGACTGGTGTCATGTGAAACTCAAACTTAACATAAATTTGAGCTTCCGGCGGTCGGGTAAACCTTAACCCTTGCGGTCAAGTCTCCGACACTCAGCCATTCGGCCAAGTTCACCTAATGAGCTACTTATATTTCACTCATTCTCTCTTCTCACTCGAAGTCCCTCACCGAAGCTCTCTTCGTTCGCAGCCACGTCCCTCGGCAGCATCAGGCGCACGGCTCTGCAATGCTCCTTCGCGTCTCTTGCCTCCGAAGTCTGCTTCCTTGGCTTCACTTCAAGTCATCTCGTCCGGCGGTCCCTCGGCAGCATCAAGCGCACGACTCTGCAATGCCCCTTCTCCGACTCAGGCACGAGGTTGTGAGGGTGAACCCGCCAAGGCTCCATGTGCGAATTACTAAGTCCTGCAAAACTCCAACGCACATATCAAATAACAATATCATCCTAACTTAAACTCTTTGCCACACACATTAAAACCTTATCATGACAAGAGATTGCCCTAACAGATTTCATTTGAGTTAGCTCGACCCTTCACTCACTCAATTGAGACTTATCTCTAGTTGATTGAGTCTTTTTAAAAATCTCAACTTTATTTAAAATTTTGCTTCGTTATCTAGAACTTGTTGTTCCTTGATAAAATGCTTCTTATAAATCGACACATAATCACTTGGTAATATTTTCCAAAAAGAAAAAGGAACTCTAATATTATATTTACTCATAATCTTTTATAGATTACATGTCTTTTGATTTTCAAAAAATCATAGATAATACTTCATTCCCTTAGCTTTAATTACCTTACTAGGCCTTTGATGTCTCGAATGTATCAAACCTTACAAGTTTACTTTAAATATTCTTTATCTTACCTCTAAATTTATCTCGATTTAGCGATTTAAAGTTATTAAATCATTAACTAGCTTATACTCCTGGTTTTAGAATTCACTTTGTTAGAAATTTTAGATCTCTTAGATGCATTAAATGTTACAAAGTTGTGCCACATAACATACACTTTTAGCAGAAGTAAAAATGAGAAACAGAAGAAAATGATGAACACCAAGAATTTATGTGGAAAAGAATTTCAATCAAATTGAAATTAAAAAAAATAAAATTCACGGGCAAATTGTAGAAGAATCCACTATATCAAAAGATTACAATATTTCTGCTATCTCAAGGAGAAATAACAAAAGGAAAGACAAAGTATTTAAGAGAAATCTCGTCTACACCTGATTCTCTCTAATACTCTCCGTCTTTCTCTCTGTTTCCATACCCAAAGTTCGATATCCAAGATTATACTTCAATACCTATTCATAGTCTTCAAGTAATCCTGTATTCAATGTAATCTCCCACTTTCCATGAAGGCAAAACTCATTTGTAGTTCTCTATGTAGCCATAAAGGAATTGTGAAATCCACATGCAATGACTTTTGTTACTCAGGAACGTTATTAAATCCAAGTTATCAAGCATAAATTTAAGATTACAAAAAATGACTTTATTATCACATTTCTCCCACTTAAAGTCACCTTTGTTGTGACCCTTCCATCCTTTCTACTCTTTGTTAGTGATCGTTTGGAAGCTAGAGGGGGGGTGAATAGTGCTTTTCGGTTTCTACAAAAATGATTAGCGGAAGCAAGAACAAATAATATATGTAAAAACACAAAAACAATGCTAACAAGGCCTTTACGTGGTTCAGAGATAACGCTCCTACTCCACGGCGATCCTTAAGGTGGATCAACCCAAGCAATTCCACTAAGAAGCTTTCTCTTTACAAAGACCTCCTCTTCTTACAAAAGATGACAATGAAGATTTGAGAGGAGGAGGGAGATTAATACACTTAGAAAGCTTGGAAAACTTGTGAGAGCTCAGAAGAATGATCAAAATATAAGCATTAGCCCCTTCTTGCTCCCCTTGGGCTCTTTATATAGGAAAGAGCCTCTTTTTCCCGTTGGAGGTCCATCAGTCGACTGATGACTTACATCAGTCGACTGCCGCCGATTCTAACGGCCACGAATACCAGATTCGCGAGATTTGCGATCGTCGCTAACGGAAGACTATCGATTGATCGCCAACAAGAGCGCCGATCGATATCGCCAGAGTCGCCGTAGCCGCTACGGCTACGCTTATGGCATTTATGGCGCGATTAGGCGCGGCAGTCCGATCGAGTCGTCGACTCTCATCGCCCGACCGATAACCCGATCCGCTAATGATCTTCCAACCTCTAATGTCATTTTAAGGGCGATTCGACCGACATCATGTTCCAAGATCGGCACACCCTAAGTATGACTAATTCATACTTGAAAACATAACCTAAGCCTAGACTTAACCTTCTAGCTTCTCCATCACCTTACGCCTCGAGATTTCTTTGAGTCCATGACTCCATCCATGCGCTTGCCTTCAAAAGCTTCCTTCGGTTTAAATCATGCTTTGGTTTTCTTCTTTGCCAAAGTACGCTTGGACTTTATGCCAAGACTACATGCTTGGACTTATAAGACTTTCCTTTGGTCTTTCTTTTCCAAGGTGCTTGGACTTTACGCGCCAAGACTACATGCTTGGACTTACTGTTGCCAAGACCAAGACCTTTCCTTTGACTTCTCTTTGCCAAGATCACACTTGGACTTGTCTTTTACCAAGTCTTCATACTTGGATTTTCCACTTAAACATGTTTACAATTAGATCACAAAACATTGCCTAACTTAGATGATTATCCAAACATCAAAATACATAAATGCTTGGGGCATTGTTGCACCAACAATCTCCCCCTTTTTGATGTTTGGCAATCATTTAAGTTAGTCTTCTTCTATACATATAAACATATTTCAATATGAATTCTAACTTAAATAACCCTTCTCCCCCTTTGACATACAACAAAAAGAGAAAAGTTAATCCAATAAGTGCAGGAAGAATTGACATATCTTTGAACAAAGGTATAAAATTGATATGAAGCTCCCCCTGAATCCAAGACATGTTTCATGATGGGGAAATAACATGTGAAGCAAGGCATAAGCAATAGAATAAGCAAATATGTCATAGCCTTGCACCAACAATTATAGAAATTAGGGATGTAGCTCCCCCTAAACCAGTGCACCAAGAAAATCCGCCTTTCCATACAAGTTATCATGTATATACTGTGGAAATCATATAATATCCAAAATTGAACCTTTTAACCGATGAAAAATCGTTTTCTATTCCAAAACAGTGTCACCGGTTCGACTGGAATAGGCATCACATCGATCGCTTGAGCCTTAATGATCGCCAATAACGACAGTCGACTGATATCAGACAAAACTGAAAATCAAATTTTTCAGTCAAGGTTTGAAAATGCGTAGAAAATTCCGTGGGTGTCCAAAAATCACGAAACTCGTCATACACATTTTATTCGACTAATATAACATATGAAAAATATTAGACGAAAAATATGCTCATCAGATTAATGGATTGATACGATATTCAAAATAACAAAATTATGACAAAAAGTGTAATTGTATCGTATCAATATTCATAACTTCGTACTATATGCTCAACTTCTAAACTTGACAAATAACAAGTTGTAGACACTAATAGAAATGAATTAAAACAAGGACACAATTTCATTTCATTAATCAAAAGTTATGACACAAGTAGGAGTTTATGTCGTACATACGACCAAAAAGAAAAATAAAAAAAAAACAAGCGAGCTAACGATCGTCGTCCTCAGCATCCATCGGTGCAGATGACGATCCATCGTGAGGTGGGTGTCCAGGTGCAGCAGGGCGGAGAATCGCCAAGATGTCCTGCTGCTGCAGATGCACCCCTCTCACGAGGGAGAGGAGCTCCTGATGCTCTCGGCGAAGCTCCTGATGCTCTAAGCGCAGCTCCTCAAAGCGTGTGTCTACCCGCTCCGCAAAGCATCAAACGGGCAACGGCGATGGATCCGCATAACAAGATCGCTGCGGCCTCCCTTGCATCTGCTTCCTCAAGAACACCTTCAGCAACTCCTTCTGCAGCGGTATCCTCTGGTGCCGGAGCGTCACCTGCTAGCCGTCGTGCTGGGTCCCAGAAAACGGATCCTCTGTTGGCCTTCAGGCCCGCCAAGGAGAAACTCCGTCGAGTCATCTGATCATATTTTCTATTCATGACTTTAATGACTCCTATATTGACATTAATGCCTACGGAGCTGAGCCATTGAGTAAGGACATTTCCAAAAGGAATATGAACCTTCCCATTGTTTGGCCTTATGAAATGAGTGATGCAATGGAAGGTATTGAGGCCAATATTGATGTCTAAGTATGAACGAAAGAGATGCATGAGAAGTAAGTGTGGAGGGCGAACCAAAGCCAAACCACGAGTAACAATAGGGAGAAGACAATGAGCAATGACCTTATAAAGGACATTGTCAGAGGCAGAAAGTTCTTGTGATTGAAATAGATTAGTGTTCAAAGGTCGAGGAGAATGATAGAAAGTAGTGTGAAGGGAATCCAAAGAAATCTCCTCAAAAGGAGGTGGAAGAGGTTCACTCCAAGATGGATATAAGATGAAATCATTCTCGGAAGAGAGACAACCGAGAAAATCAGTCCAGATCTGGGATCGAAATCCAGATCGCTTGAGCAACGCGAGTCCCAGATCTCCCATCTCCAAAGTAGGTTGTTGAAAAATTCAGAGAGAAGAGTGATATTAACATGATGTTCACAAAAGACTAAAGACTCAAGTTTGTAATGTTGAATGATTTGAACAATGTCAAAACAGTAGTCTTTAAGAAAATTGGGATCCATTGATCTAGGTGGAATAAGTTGGAATTTGTTTTTATTGAAAGCACTTTCAAGTGCGGGGTTTGGAAATCGAGGATCGACAGGGGGTCGAGGGTTTGACGGGCCCTCGTTGGTCGGAGGTGCCCGAGTACGCTTAGTAGCAAAGTGCTTAAGTCTAAATGTGTGAAAAGACAACACAAAAAAAATATGCACAATGTAGGTTGATGATGCATGGACAGAGACAACAAGACAAGCATGGGTTAGTGAAATACAATCATAGGAACAAACAAACATTGATCAGGAATGAAAATATACCTAGGCGGCATGGTGAACAAAGAGCAGTGCCGGACCACGGAACCCTAGCCGAGTGACTGGAAACTAGAGCGCGAACGGAGTGACAAGAGAAGGTCCTCGAGTTGGAGAGCACTCCAAATGGGAGCACCGGTCGGTGAAGACGCCGGAAAAGCGAGGGAGAACGGCTAAACGG
This sequence comes from Wurfbainia villosa, assembly GCA_025175895.1. NCBI lineage: Eukaryota > Viridiplantae > Streptophyta > Magnoliopsida > Zingiberales > Zingiberaceae > Wurfbainia > Wurfbainia villosa. Next base: position 93,944,738 of record CM045989.1, read on the forward strand.
CGCGGTGGAGGTTCGTCGGAAGAGGAAGAGGAGAGAAAATCGGGATGGTTTGGCGAGTCGAACCGGTGGAAAGCCCTAAAAAATGCGACATCAGTCGACTGCCGTTAGTCGGCAGTCGAACTGATGGGGATCAGTCGAACCGCGCAGTCGCATACGAATGATTCAGATCGTCGATCGCTATAAATGGCGGCAGGAACTGATAGATCATCGAATCGAAGCCCGACCCGATCGCATACGAACGATTCTGTAGCAGCGATCGTCTGAGTCGACTCTCATCAGTTCGACTAGGATAACCCCCAGTCGACTGCTAACAGTCTTCCAACCTCTAATGCTGCATTTTAAGGGCCAGTTCGACCGACACCATGTTCCAGTCGACTTGCACACCCCAAGTATGACTAACTCATACTTGAAAACATAACCTAAGCCTAGACTTAACCTTCTAGCTTCTCCATCAGCCTTGCGCCTCCAGGATTTCTTTGAGTCCATGACTCCATCCATGCGCTTGCCTTCAAAAGCTTCCTTCGGTTTCGTCATGCTTTGGTTTTCTTCTTTGCCAAAGTACGCTTGGACTTTACGCCGCCAAGACTACATGCTTGAACTTATGCCGCCAAGACTTTCCTTTGGCCTTTCTTTTCCAAGGACTGCTTGGACTTTACGCAGCCAAGACTACATGCTTGGACTTACGCTGTCAAGACCAAGACCTTTCCTTTGACTTCTCTTTGCCAAGATCACACTTGGACTTGTCTTTTACCAAGTCTTCATACTTGGATTTTTCTGTCACTTAAACATGTTTACAATTAGATCACAAAACATTGTCTAACTTAGATGATTATCTAAACATCAAAATATATAAATGCTTGGGACATTGTTGCACCAACACTTTTTCCATTTTTTTTTTTTTGTCGACGTTTTCACAAGGCCAATAGAGGACCGACTTGCACCATATAAACTTGTCGATCGATATTGATTGGCTTTGTAAGTGGATCTCCTAGGTTGTCTTTTGTCTGGATTTTCTGAATATCCACGCTTTCTTCTTCCACCTTCTCCTGAATAAAGTGATATTGGACTCTAATGTGCTTTGTCCTCTGATTATATTTTGGATTCTTTGATAAGTGCAAAGCGTTCCAATTATCACATAATATAGTAATTTTTCCTTGCTTGTGTCAGAACTTCTCCATTATCATTTGTAATCAGATTGTCTCTTTGCTTGCTTGGGAAGATGCAACATATTCTACTTCGTGTCCACAATAGATTAAGGTTTTTAAACCCAACTTACAACGCCTCCACTTAGAGTAAACACTACATAACCTGTGGTGGATTTGCTTTTATCAAAAACACTTGCATAAATCTAAGTCAACATAACCTCTAATAGTAAAATCTGATCCTCCGTAACATAATGCAATATTTAAGGTACCCATGATATATCTCAAGATCCTCTTGACAATATGTTGGAGATTCCGGAATCATGCGCAGCGGAATAAAGCGAATAAAAATAATTTTTATTATATCCCAGATATTCTCTGAAGCAAGGAAATCTTGTTTTGGCATAATCACATGAAAACACGCAAGGAGAAGGAGAAGTTATACCTTCGGGATTCTTTTGAATCCGTCGAAACCACAAGTAAGACCAACGGGCCTTGCCTCAATTAGTATCCATACCGGGATCACCTAAGACAACTCCTAGAGCAGCAAGTCTTTGTCTCCGATTGATGCTAGCCAACCGACGGAGACAAGGAAAGAGGAGAGAGCAACGACGACTACCAATAGAGAAAACCTAAAACAAAACCTTTTTCCAAAGATTATCAAGGGATCCTTTTATAGATCTCTAGATTAGGTCATCTTATGAGGCTTAAATGGAACATATCTTACCATAATTATCCCATAATTAAGGTAAGAACAATTCAGAAAATTTTCATAAGAGAAAATCTCCAAAATCGACGGAGACGTGACATGACCGTGTAGATTCACATGGTCATGTGGATTCACATGGTCATGTGGATTCACATGGCCTAGCCGTGTGTTTCTCTGGGCGTAGCCAAGACTTTGTCAATTTGCGACCAGAGTCAGGCACGGTCGTGTGAGGCTTTATATGGTTAGTTTGACTTCGTTTAAGTGTGATATGGTCGTGCTAAGTCCAACAAAATCATAGGAGGTTCCATAGCCTCCATTTCGTGTTAGTGATATATGAGAGGTGTCTTAAGGCAATCGCCTTATGTTTGAACCATTTATATGATAAATGAAGATTCACTATTTGAGTATACATATTTTCATGTATTTGATTAGATATTAAACTCATTTACTGGAAGTCCACGATACGATTCACAGCATGAGAGAATTTGTGATTGGATCACAACCAGTGAGTATCTCTACATGTGTAATTTTGATGTATTGGAATTATCCCTAGTCGATGAATTGATGGATTTGAACACCATCAATTCTGTCGAGACTAGCACGAGATATACTCTTTGGTGTATCCAAGCAGCTGATTCTCACTTGCTGGAGACATTGTAATGCCCGGAGTTAATCGTGGATGCTAGTTATGGTAACTAGTTCATTGGAGTGACCAGCTGTAAGACTTTATATGGTTCTCTGCATATATGGATATGTCAATGAAGTTCTTACTGCAGTTTAAGTGTGATGTTCCTTTGACTTGTGGTTTTCAAGTTATCTTGGTCATGAAGATTTATACTTTGACATCTTAAGCAAGAATTTCTGAGGAAATGTGGACCCGAGATGATTGGATATAAGTCGAAGTGGCCGAAGGTGTTTGAATAACCTATAAATGATTCACCACTCCTTGCGAGGAGATGTATACCCATGGTCTCTCATCGGATTATTACTAAAGTCTTTGGCCAAAGCATTACATGTTTAGAGTAAGGTACTCTTGGATACATGTGCAGTAACTAGAATCCGTAGGACAAGAAAATGATACTTGGGCTAGGTGTGACGTAGTCAACCTAGTGGGGACTGACACTATAGACCATGCCCTTAACCAAGTGGGTATAAGATGCATGAAGGATTCATTGTAGCTGCTGAAGGGTTTCAGAAATAGTTCTAGATCAACCATTGATTTTTCGATTAATTGGGGATCATGATGTATTACTAGGTGTCACTCATGATCATTCTATAATTAATGGTTAATTATAGACGGCCAACATAAATCGAGAACCTATTTAGTCACACGCACAACGAGCGTAATCCGAAGGATTTAAAACGATCTTAAGAATGAGATTCTGAGATCGAGAGAAACTAGGTTTGGTTGGACCAAACAAAGAGTGAGCATGAAATTGTTTCAGTCACAATGGAAGCATGGATGGGCTGAGTCTTATGAAGACATGATGGATGAACCAAATATTGGGATGTATACTAAAAGTCTATCTTTTGTATGAACATCTTTATTTTTGAAATAAGAATCACATGATCATTGTTTGCATATTTAAGGTTATGCATTTTGTCTAATACATTACATTATAGATAACATGGTGTGTAGTGTCACATGGAAGATCATGTTATCAGTTCCTTGAAAAGTATAAGTAAAGGCTCACAACCGAGATGGTTTTGGACAAACTATTGATATGGTTGTAGTGTGATTTGGTACTGGTTTGTCTTGAGCATAGAATTACACTAATACACTTTGTGTGTATTGAGCAAGACCGACTTAAAGGTGATTCGATTTATTGCTGACTACATAATTGAATCGAACCTCGGATATTATGGTGTACATGCTCTTAATCCCGATATAATAACGGGCACATGTACATAGTATTTATTTCTTTGATTTACCAATGGGAGAGATTTATAGAGTAAATCGATAGACTCGGTAAGTTGGGAAATGATATTATTTACATGGTGTATCGTTATTTATAGGAGGAAACTGTGTCCTATATATTAGGATGATGATGTCCCCTTGAGGAGCTCATAAGGTTCATCATGTAAACCCTGCAGGTGGACTTGGTCCAGCATAATAATAAGGTTGAGTGGTACTACTCATGGAGTTAGATGTTGATTAATTAATTGTCAGTAAATTAATTAATTGATGGACATTCGAGATCTTAAACACGGGGAGATATTTGTATAATTAATATATAGAGCCCATACTTATTTATGGGGGTTGGTGAGGTAGATCAATGATAATCCTCTAGTGGAATGGATTATCGTTAATGGATCGGACTTTATGTGGCTTGATCCATTGGGTGGCCAAGATCCAACTCCTCATTATGGTCTCTATTGTAGCCTATTAAAACCCTCATGAAGCCTAGATCCGATGATGAAAAATGGAACTCTAGATCTGATGGTGGAGATTAAATCTCTAGATCTGACGATGGAGATTAAATCTCTAGATCCGACGGTGAAGATTAAATCTCTAGATCCGACGGTTGAGATTAAATCCCTAGATCCGACAGTTGAGATTAAATCTCTAGATCCGACGGTGGAGATTGAAAGGAGGCTTAAGCCTAACTCTATAAATAAGGCTTAAGGGGTGGGCGGCAAGAACAACTCAAGGAGATTAGGTTTTGCTTCAAGGATTGGGCGGCTAGGGTTTGGAGAAGTCTTGGGCGGCAAGTTTTCCTATCTTCCTAGGGTTTTGTCCGGCGCCCCTCTTCTCCTTTCTCTTCTTGGCCAGCGCCCCAATCTTCTTTCTCTCCTCCTTGGCCGGTGGGAACAAGGGTTAGGGTTCTTCCCTTTGAGCTCTTGGCCGGCACCCACTCCATCCCCTCTCCTTGGTCGGCGACAAGGATCAAGCTTGGAGCTTGGTGGTCGGTTCTAGATAGGAGAAGGAGTTTTGTTTTATTCTTCCTTTTGTTCGGAGCGAGCAAGGAAAGGAAGATCGTGATCTAGGAAGCTTCAACTCTTGGAAGATCGTTGCCCACACAACGTCCAAGAGGAGGATAGGACATACGATAAAAGACCTTGAGGTAAACAAGAGGTATAATTCTTGTTTTGCTTTCCTTTTAATTCTTTGTATATTGTATGTATTGTATGTGGCTAATTTACTTGGACCCCGAAGACAAAAACAAAAACCGGTGATCCATACATCGTCTATTCAACGGCTAATCGAAAAAAAGAGGTAGGTTACTCGAACAACAAGTTTGTTCAAGTGACCACTCTAATCGAATAGCACAGCGATGGATCGGTTGCTTGGGTAATCCCTTTTTGTTTAGGATTATTTTTTTTAATCTGGGGACATAGATGGGATTGCCATGCACAAGCGACCGAGTTGAAGTGGGAAGCGAAGTTTCTCCCTTCACCAAATTCGTTTGGTTCTAATCCAATGGTGAAGAATAAACCAAAGGGGTTTAGTTTGTATTAAACAAATGAACCAAAGTTGGTTCGGTTCGTTTTAACTTAAAATAGACCAACTCGGTTCGATTTATTTTAACTTAAGTTATTGGAGCGGGTTAATGGATTTTGGTTATGAACCAATAACTCTAAGGAGAAGTTTTCTTAATGGTTAAGAAATACGGGCTCTATAAAAACGAGGTTAGGTTTTTGGAGAACCCTAAGTTTTATTTTTGGAAATAATCTTCTTCTCCTCTCCCTCTCTTCTCCTTGTCGCCGCCCAAGGAGTCCACGCTGCCAGCCACCTTATATCGCCGTCCACCCTGCTGCCGGTGTCCAAGCTGTTGTTGGCCATCCTCCGATGATCCTCTGGTGACACACCTTGGTTCCGGCGACCAAGAGTTGGCTGGCCATCCTCTTTGGCCGGCGCAAATCCTCCACCATGCTATTGGATCTTTGTAATGGCTAGAGGGGGGGGGTGAATAGCGTCGTGTTCATATGATGATGGAATTCATTCGCGATCGTCTCTACAAAACTCGTTATGCACAGCGGAATAGAAATAATAAAAGCAATAACGAAATGAAACAACCACGAACACAAAGATATAACGTGGTTCGGAACCGAACGGTTCCTACTCCACAGATTGAGCACTAAAGAGCTCTAGCGACGCCAATGCAATCACTAATCACAAATACTCCTTCTCGACACAAGTCGGAGGCGGAGAAACCTCGTACAAAAGATTACAACAATAATCTAAATGGATACAAGCAAATAAAATAGTGAAATACAATACAAGTAAAGAAAACTACTTTACAAGAGCACTTGGTTGCTTGATCTTTGGTTGCCTTGGACTAGCCTTGAAGGACTGGAAAAGCACCAATAATTCCCCTTCAAATCTCCCAAGAAAGCCGCTGCCTTTTCCTCCATCACGAGCTCCTTTTATAGCTTCAACCTGTGCTGGAAAAGGTATATCAGTCGACTGCTCGAGACCATCAGTCGACTGATCACACTGTTGCTGTGAGACAACGGTGTAATCCACGCTGGAAAGATCCAACGGCTAGGACATCAGTCGACTGATCATGAGCATCAGTCGACTGATGAGCCATCACTCATTGCCGTCCCGGTCGGTGAGACTCCATTCACGTGGCTGTAATCGAGCACCCCGACCGATCACACAATCGGCCGATCGGTGATAGTCTCATCGATCATTGCCCACCTCTGCGTCATCGCTGTTCACTTCCCGCAGTCAAACCCTAGTTGACTCGGTCCAGTCGACTGATACATGGCACCAGTCGACTGGCACACCTCAAACATGAGGTTTTAGCCCAAGTATGGTTCCCCCATACTTGCTAGACCACCCTTAGCCTAGACCTAAGCCTTCTAGCCACCTCCATCAGCCTCACGCCTCTCAGATCCCTCCAAGTCATCCATGACTTGTTCATCCATCGCGCTAGCCTTCAGGTGCTTCCATCGGCTATGTCATGCTAACGGTGTCTACACCGCCAAGGCACATTGGACTTACGCCGCCAAGACTCCGCTTGGACTTTACGCCGCCAACCATTGGACTTATGCTGCCAAGACTCCCGCTTGGACTTTACGCCGCCAACCATTGGACTTATGCTGGCAAGATTCCCGCTTGGACTTTACGCAGCCAATATCAAACCCCTTGGACCTCTCATGCCAAGACCCATGCTTGGACTTTCACAAATGCCAAGTCTCCCACTTGGACTTTCCATGCCAAGTACCCATGACTTGGACTTTACTTTGCCAAGACCCATGCTTGGACTTTCCATCCCAAGTACCCATGACTTGGACTTTCCCATGACAATCACATTGTCATATATTTTTTTTCGAACATCAAAACATCACTCGAGTCAGACTCGAGTCCTGGTCAATCATGACCTGGGCCGATTGCACCAACAATCTCCCCCTTTTTGATGTTTGACAAAAACCAAACAAACCATTGAGTTAGAACACTAACTCACATCCCTTACCAATTATCCCAAATTAGTATTTTTACATTCTCCCCCCTTTTTGACATACATCAAAAAGGTCATCTCTCCCCAAGGAGGTCAATGTCTCATTTCCCAATGAGATCTTACAATCTCCCCCTTGGTCCAAAAATACCTAGGATGCCTACCATCTTCCTAGTGATATGTCCTATATCACTCAAGAGAGGAAATCCAATACACTCTCCCAATTTCCAAATTGGGTTTCTAAAAATCCATCAATTTCCCAATTGATAACATTCTCCCCTTCAAGAAGAAAAACCATATCCATCATTCCAAGATGGATAACTCCCCCTAAAGGCTTGCTCCCCCTTGACCATTGCACCAACAATGTCCTTGGGAAGTCCCTAAACCAATAGGAACTCTAAACTATCAAAATTAAGGTTAGAAATTCAATATTGAACTTTCCAACACCTTAAATTTGATACAAACCCTAAACACCTCTCCAAATTCATATCTGATGGATTTTCACCCTTTATAATGCTACCCAAAGCATATCCTAGGGTTAGGAGTGATTAGGGACCTTAACCGTAGCTAAAATCGGGTTAAACAACCTTGGTTATCCCGAAATCAAGCTATCAGTCGAATGATTCAGAAATCGATCATTGGCATCTCATCGATCGCCACCAATGGCGATCGATAATCAAATTTCCAATTTGATTTATCGTAAACGAGATTTAGAAAATCATAAATAATTATACGTATATCAAAAAATCACGAAATTTGGTACGTATAATACCTATGACCAATACAATGGGTGAAAAATATTTGAAAATTATTTTACCTATAAAATAGTGAAATTGGCACAAAGTTCAAAACCATTGAAAATTTCAATGTTTTGGCCCTACTTTGTATCAACTTCATCAATGGTGATTGCTATCAAAAGATAGACTTCACCAAGGTTTTTCAAAAAGATTTTAAAATGTTTTCAAAAACCTTATTTTGGATCATATTCCTTGGGCTCTAAGTACATGACTTGTACACAAGCTTTCCCAATGATCCACAATTGAAATAAGATGAGTTATAGTTCATCTAGATGCAAAAACTATGCACCTTGAACTCAACTCATATCCTAGCATCTCACATGTATCTAGGGTGTATAAATACACATACATGTCAATTGAATGTGAGATGTGGGTTTTGGTTATCTTAATCTAAGGTTTCATGCATTTTTCTAGGCAATTCTACTTGATTCCCTTATAAATGGGACTCCAAGTCATGCCATCGTCCTTAAATCAATTTTAAATCAAGTTAATGCATGAATGTATGATCATGGCATAAATAATAACATTATTAAAACATGGCCAATGATCATGATGTCATGTCATATGATAAAATATACAAACACATGACATTTAAAACCTTAATCCTAAAACATGAACATGACACATAAAATGATTAAAAGCAAGCATGATGTCATGGCATGTTATATGGCAAACAAAGCATGACATATAAAATATATAGGTATAATAATATCTAAATTTTAATATTAATTACCATTTGATATAATTAATCATATTTTTCCATATTTCTACTTTTCTCCTAAGTGTGCCAAAAACCCAAAATGGCATACCAACCTCTAAACCTAAACTGTGCCAATTTGATCACTTTATCAAACTTCTCAAATAATATTGGCACATCCTAAAGTCTTTTAGGATTAAAACTCAAATTCATTTCCAAGGCAACCATAACCTTGAAAATAACCTAAAGTGCCCCCTTTGCCATGGTTGAGTTAACTACCCATCCAATCAAGGTTGGCACATCCTAACCCCATCTAGCGTGATTCAATCACGCTCTTAGGAACCCAAAACCTATTTGAGCTCCTAGGATTAATTAGGTATTCCTTAGGGATTACCTCCCTAGATACCTTCCTAATGACCCTCCTAGGCTTATTAGCCTTGGTCATTTGGGTCTTACCTAGGTTGACTCTAGGGGTAACTCCCCTTGCAACCTTCTTAGTGGCCACCCTGGGTTTCCTAGAAACCCTAGCCACTAGACACAACCTTTGGTCAACTCTAGGGATGACTTCACTATTGACCTTGGTCTTCCTAGACCTAGTTTGTGTCCCATAATCGAATGGAACACTATGGTAAGCCACCTTAGGCTTAGGTTTGTGACCCAAACCTTGCTTGCCCTTGGTTGACTTTTGACTCTTAGGTCCTAAGTGTTGACTTTGAGATTTGAATCTAGACTTTTGATCATTTGACCCTTTAAATTGGTTTTGTATACTTCTAAGGGTCTTTTCTAGTTTCTCAAGCCTTGACCTCAAGTCTTGGTTTTCCTTTTCTAATTGCCCAATTTTTGAGTTTTGATTTAAACCATGGGCATTATCCTTTCTAGGCATATGCCTAGTCCATTTTGGATTAAAACCTAGGTGCTCTTGCACCTTTCTAATTGTCTCCCTAGGTAAAATTGGTCTAGTGTTATTTGACCTAGGTTTGTCCTTAGGTAAATTGTTTTTAGGGACATTAGTCCCAAATTTCTCCTTACTCCTAAGGTTGACCTTCTTAGCTCCTAACCAATATTCTCTATTTCTAGCATGCTCTTTTTGATAAATTGCAAGATTGATAAAATTATTTCTAGCATGCTTTTGACTATAAGAATTAGAAAGAGCATTACTAAAATATACCTTAGGGTTAGTCTTAGCTCCCCCTACTTGTGTAGCTCCTTCTTGCCCCTTCTTCTGCCCTCTTAGGCATTGACTCCAGTAATGTCCCGGTAGCCGACATTTGAAGCAAATCACTTGCTCCTTGCTCTTTTGTATTGAGGGACCGACATCTTTGACTTTTGGCGCCGGTGGAGCTTTCCTAATCTTCTTTGGGCACTTGCTCTTATAGTGCCCGGTTTCCCTACACTCAAAACATGTTATGTGATTTTTATTTAAGCCTAAATTGCTTGAGTTACCTAGGGTATTTGTGGTGGGTGCCGGAGTGGATTCTTCATTCCTCCCGGAGATTGAGGCTTCTTCTTGAATTGGTTCCGGCTCTAGTGTGGATGGTCTCTCCCCCTCAATCCTAGAGGTGGATGCTTCTTCCACCTCTCCCACTTCTTCTTTCTCCAATTCGAAAGTTGACTCCATCTCAACTTCTGATTCCTCACTTTCACTTGAGGATGAGCTCTCTTCTTCATCCTCCTTGTCTTCTTGGATTGAATGAGGCTCTTCATGGAATTTTGCCAATTTTTTCCATACCTCCTTGGCGTCTTTACAATCCCCACAGTCACCTAGGCTACCCAAGAGGTCATTAGGAATTAAATCAAAAATGAGTTTGACTACCTTCTTGTTTTTATTGAATTGTCGGAGTTGCTCCTCACTCCATTTCTTCTTCTTGAGAAACCCTCCCTTTGGTCCCTTAGGATATTCAAATCTTTCAATCAAAGAGGACCACTCCTCAAGGTCTCTCATCATTAGGAAGTCCTCAATTCTCGCCTTCCATTGTCTAAATCCTTCTTGTCCATAGAAGGAATAGAGAATTGGGGTGTTGATATCCCATCCCAATGGTTCTTCCATCTTCACCCTCTAGCCTTTTGTCTTAGCTCCCGACGGTTAGTCCGTAGAAGAGCCCCAGGCTCTGATACCACTTGTTGGATCTTTGTAATGGCTAGAGAGGGGGTGAATAGCATCGTGTTCGTACGATTATGGAATTCTTTCGCGATCGTCTCTACAAAACTCGTTATGCGCAGTGGAATAGAAATAATAAAAGCAATAACGAAATGAAACAACCACAAACACAAAGATATAACGTGGTTCAGAACCGAACGGTTCCTACTCCACGAATCGAGCTCTAAAGAGCTCTAGCGACGCCAATGCAATCACTAATCACAAATACTCCTTCTCGACACAAGTCGGAGGCGGAGAAACCTCGTACAAAAGATTACAACAATAATCTAAATGGATACAAGCAAATACAATAGTGAAATACAATGCAAGTAAAGAAAACTACTTTACAAGAGCACTTGGTTGCTTGATCTTTGATTGCCTTGGACTAGCCTTGAAGAACTGGAAAAGCACCAACAATTCCCCTTCAAATCGCCCAAGAAAACCGCTGCCTTTTCCTCCATCACGAGCTCCTTTTATAGCTTCAACCTATGCTGAAAAAGGTCTATCAGTCGACTGCTCGGGACCATCAGTCGACTGATCACACTGTTGCTGTGAGACAACGGTGTAATCCACGCTGGAAAGATCCAATGGCTAGGACATCAGTCGACTGATCATGAGCATCAGTCGATTGATGAGCCATCACTCGACTGCTCGTCCCAGCGGTCGAGTGAGACTCCATTCTGTGGCCGAAAATCTGAGCACCAGTCGACTGGTCACATGATCAATCGACTGATAGTGCCATCAGTCGACTGCCCACCTCTAGCAGTCGACTGCTAGACCACTTCCCGTAGTCAAACCCTAGTTAACTCGGTCCAGTCGACTGACACATGGTACCAGTCGACTGGCACACCTCAAACATGAGGTTTTAGCCCAAGTATGGTTCCCCCATACTTGCTAGACCACCCTTAGCCTAGACCTAAGCCTTCTAGCCACCTCCATCAGCCTCACGCCTCTCAGATCCCTTCAAGTCATCCATGACTTGTTCATCCATCACGCTAGCCTTCAGGTGCTTCCATCGACTATGTCATGCTAATAGTTTCTACACCGCCAAGGCACATTGGACTTACACCGCCAAGACTCCGCTTGGACTTTACGCAGCCAACCATTGGACTTATGCTGCCAAGACTCCCGCTTGGACTTTACGCCGCCAACCATTGGACTTATGCTACCATGATTCCCGCTTGGACTTTACGCAGCCAATATCAAACCCCTTGGACTTCTCATGCCAAGACCCATGCTTGGACTTTCCCAAATGTCAAGTGTCCCACTTGGACTTTCCATGCCAAGTTCCCATGACTTGGACTTTACTTTGCCAAGACCCACGCTTGGACTTTCCATGCCAAGTACCCATGACTTGGACTTTCCCATGACAATCACATTGTCATATGTTTTTGGTCGAACATCAAAACATCACTCGAGTCAGACTCGAGTCCTGGTCAATCATGACCTGGGCCGATTGCACCAACACAAGCTATCCAGTTTTTTTGGATAGCTTGTTTCCTTTCGTGCCGGAGTATCATTTGGATGACATTTGGAGCTTCGACAGCGGCTACCTTATCGGGGATTCGATCTCCGGTAATCCTCATAGGTGGAGGACCAAGGATTCATCAATCGGTTGACGAATACCTCTCCGGAGAAGCGAGTTTTGGGGACTCATTTTCAAATCCAAATTTTGATTCGGATTGTGATCTTCTCTCGATCACATCGTCTTCGACACGAGGATAGTAACTCCTATGAAGACGAGGCTTGTAGCTTGGCGAAGCTATCCCGACGGTACTCGGCGTGGATACAGATAGAGGCAATTCTAGCGAGAGTTGCTCCGGTTGATGTCATTCCCGCTGCACATGATACGTCAGGTATAACTAGAGTAATTTCCTTTTATTGCAAAATTTGAAATTGCGATTATGTCTACACATGTTGTACTATGCATGTGTGTGTTGTGTGTGTTATAATAAATTAGATTTATTATTTTTAATTCTTCCGCTGTGCACATGTTTACGAAACATGTTTGAACACACACTCGCTGCGGTGCCAAAAATCTAACAGTGGTATCAGAGCTCAGGTTGTGTTTCGACATAATCGTAAAATTGTTTTGCAATAATCGTAATTGTATTTATGAAAATTTTCTACTTTTGGCAAGTTTAGAAGTATTTATGAAATTTTTTTAATTTTTAAAGTTTAGAAGTATTTATGGAAATCTTCTACTTTTGGAAAGTTTAGAAGTATTTATGGAAATCTTCTACTTTTGGAAAGTTTAGAAGTATTTATGGAAATTAACACTTTCCATAAATAAAATATGTGATTGGATTTGGAAATTTGTTTCCTAATTTAATCATGATTTGATTTGGGGAATCAAATCTAAAGCATATTTTATTTCGATAAATATTATTGACAATTTAGGAAATTTATTTCCTAAATTAAATTTGACTTTCCTTAATTGAGACATTCCATAAATAAATATGTGATTAGTGTAGGATCGTTGGCGTCGCTAGAAAGGGGGGGGAATGAATAGCTATGCTCGTCTTTTCGATTCGTTGTACCCTTCTACAATGATTAGTACGCAGCGGGAACAATAAAATGAATACAGAAAGAATGACAAACGCAAACACACCAATTTTACATGGTTCGGAACACAAGTCCCTACTCCACGGTTGAGCCCTCGTCGGCTCTAGTGATGCACACCACCACTATAAACTTCTCCTTCTCGGTGATACACCGAAGGTGGAGCAACCCTTTTGCACAGTTTATCAGAAACTTTACAAGAAAGCTTACATAGACAATGAAGAAGCAGTAAAACGAATACAAATTTCAGAGAGAATGAAAATGCTTCTTGCTTGCTGAATCGTTGACACTCCTGTTGGATGATCAAGGCTTTTTGAATGAAGAAGCTTTTTCACCCGTGTCTTTCTTCAGAAAATGTCGTAAGTAATTTTCTTTTTCTTATCCTTCCCTTGAATAACAGCTCAGAATAGTTTATAACTCGAGCCTGATTAGGGCTTTTCTGCCCGCTCAGTCGAGTCGCTTCGACTGGTGCCTCGACTAGAGCATTAATTGGCATTTATTAACAGCTTCAACGGTAAGATTTGGACCATAATTAGTTTTATTTCCGTTGAAACATAGGTCCAGTCGAGGCGATGATCCGACGCCTCGACTGGCAGGCTTTGATTCCAACTGAACAGAGCAACAGTCGAGCTCCTAGTCGACAGTCCCTTGCGTCATTACGTGGATCAAAGCTCCGATTAAGTCGCTGCCGACGGCCGGTTTTTCTACGAACATACAGCCCTCGAGACATCAACCGATCGTGGCTTGCCTCGCTCATAAAATAACCTCGGTCGAGGCACCGCCGACCTCAGCGATCTGATCAGCTGCTGCTTGTCCAGAAGCGGTCGAGCTCTCGATCGACACCCACTTGCATCTCTTAGTTGAACCGAGCATCGATCGAGGCGTCGCCTCGCCACCTTTACCGATGCCTATGAATTCGGTCTTCCATGCTAGGAATCATCTCCGGGACTTCGTGCCAAGACTCCCTGTCCGGGTCTTCACTGCCAAGAGGCCACGCCTCCGGGACTTCACTGCCAAGACTCCTCGTCCGGGTCTTCACTTTCCAGGACTCCACTTCCGGGTCTTCATCAATCTTGCATCCAGTCCTCGACCGACAAGAGATTTCCTGAAAATACATCTCAACCAACTGTATGAGATAACACATAATTATCACCTTGACTTAAACCCTTGTCAATCACCAAAAACATCATTTGGGTCTGATTGCACCAACAATCTCCCCCTTTTTTGATGTTTGACAATACGGTTTAAGTTTAGGTGATGAAATTATAGCACAATATAACATATTCGAAATTGAATATGCAAAAAGAAGAGATATAGTTGTGTAGTTTAAAAAGTTTTAATTTCAGGTTAAATTAAACTTAAAGCCCATCTTCTCCCCTTTGGCAACACCCAAAGAAGAGTTGCTTATAGAAGCACTCCCCCTGAATTCATTACCCTTAGTTTATCAAATGCACTAACAATATATTTTAGCAAGATAAATGTCAGTCGTGCATTTCTAAAGAAAGATATAAACCACCGGAAAAAAATTTGACATAATTTTCCTTAATATTTGTTGTAATATCCCTGTTCATGACAGCTCAATCTCAAAAACAAACCTACATACACAGATATATTAAAAAAATATACAAGCATACACCCAAAAAGTCACCCAAAACATCCTGATATATATATTTTCTTGAGTTCAAACTGTTCATACAGGTAAAAAGAAAAAAAACTAAATCATTGAAGATGATGGTCCCGATGAATCCGGCATCATGGAGCGAAGGAGAGTTAGAATTTCTATCGCGAGACTTCGAAAAACCGAGCATCTAGCTTGGAGTGAAGCTCTTCGAATTTAGTGTCGATTGACGTACTAAGGTCCATGAATTTAGTATCAACTGAGTTTATGAACTCAGCATGATCTTTTCACATATTCTCCAGCTGTTCAGACATGGTGGAAGATGGTTCATCAGCTAGAACTGGACATTCTTGTTCACCTTCTTCCTCCATATCCCACCTTTCACCAGCTTGATGTCCATCCGCCCACTCAACGGTTCTACCAACTTTTGACATGCCGGCCAAAGAAAAGTTTCTCCACTTTATGAAATCAAAGTCTGTCATCTGCCTAATTTCCCCCCTGCTTGTGTTGATGCCTATGGATTCTAGCCAAAATGTGATGATATGACCAAAAGGCATGTAAATTTTCTTTTGGACAGGAGTTGAGAAGTGGACTATGCAGAGAAAGATGTTTAAAGAAACATTAAAGTTTAAACGTTGCTTTAAGAGATGTAGAGCTAGTAAATGATGTGGTCTTATCTTAGCTTGCCCCCTAGTAACAATTGGAAGGATACAACCTACAATGACCTTATATAGGACATTATCGGGGGCAGCTAATGCCATGGCCGGAAATAGAGTAAGACCAGGTTGTCTGGGTTTTTTAAAGAAGTACTCATGAATTGCATTTATGGAGTATCCCTCAACAGGTTCTTGAATGCTTGGATAGCATTCAAGGGTTGAGTTTGACTCTCGACACTCTAGAAATGCTCTGAGGATATCAGGAGTGAAAGATATGTCCTTTCTGGCTACCCTACTCTTAAGGATGAGCCTATCACCTGTAGGCTGTAGATTGTTGTAGAATTCACTAACTAAGTCTATATTGATGTCATGATCACAATAGACTAGTTTATTGAACCCAAAGTAGTTAATCATTTGTATATCATGTTGGGCATGATTTTCAAAAAAATTCTTTATATAATGATCTAGTATGCATCAACTGAAATTTGTGGGCAGTAAAGGTATGTTGATGATGTGTGGAGGGAAACCGGGGATCCGTAGATGGATTATCCTGAGGTGTTTCACTTGACTCGCCTATCCTACATTTTTGTCTAATGAATGCCAAAATGATGTTCCAAAAAAAAATTCAATATGATGGTATGATGAGTGGCAATAACCAACACCCAATTAGTTTACCCAATATTACTAAGTCGTGTAATTAAAGAGATGAGTTTAGAAATTTACTTAGGTGACATTTTTCCTGTTGTTGACTGGTCTTGAGGGATCAAGAAGATGACTTCTGTGAAATCACCTTCTCCAGCTAGAGAAAAAAAAACTGGCGAACCCTAAAAAATCTGGCAAAATCTAGGGTTTGAGAAAATCGTCGTCTAGGGTTAGGGATTGACCAAAAGAAGGAATGAGGGGCTAGAGAACTTACTTGAAGTTAGTTTAGGAGCGAGTGAGGTAATCTAGGGTTTTGTCGGTGTTAAACTTGGCCGGAGACTTGAACGGCGACAGCCAGGCGACAGAAGAGAAAAAACCACGGCGAGAGGAGTCGAGGCGAGTCGCGAGTTTGGGAGAGGCGGTAAGTGAAATTCCTTATATATTTCTTAGTTACGCAGTCGAGGCAGTAAGTTGAATGCCTCGACTGTTATATCAGTCGAGGTGCCAATCGAGTGCGCCTCGCTTCTGTTTGCTCACACCTATCGAAATATCAAATTTTACTTGGTTGGAATGTTCAATTATGTTTATAAACCAAATACACACGAATTATGTATTGGTCTTCCCCATAATTGTTCAACTTAATGATTCATACAGTTTTCAACCACATTACTCAAGTTATGCATCATAACAAGCAATTTGAGTAAATTGGTTGCTCCTAACATCTCACCCCTATCTAGTAATACACAAGCATAGTTAATCCTATGATTTGTGTGAGATGTTTCCCAAAAGTATCCCAAACATTATTTTCCCATTTCTTTTGAACTTATGAATTAGTCCTTATGATCACGGAGAGTTTTTACTCAGCTGCACACATTCCCAACTCTCTTCTTAAATGACTAAATTCATTTTCTGGAAGAGGTTTTGTGAAAATATCAGCAAGATTCGCCTTAGACTCAACATAATTGAGTATAATATCTCCTCTTGCTACATGATCCCTAATGAAGTGATGTCTCACTTCAATGTGTTTTGTTCTGGAATGATGGACTGGGTTTTTTGTTAAGTTGATTGTGCTAATATTATCACATAGCACTTGCACGTTCTTATATGAAAAACCATAATCCTCCAATGTGTGAGTCAT
Source organism: Wurfbainia villosa (assembly GCA_025175895.1). Taxonomy (NCBI): domain Eukaryota; kingdom Viridiplantae; phylum Streptophyta; class Magnoliopsida; order Zingiberales; family Zingiberaceae; genus Wurfbainia; species Wurfbainia villosa. The sequence continues at coordinate 93,962,241 of CM045989.1, forward strand.
CCATAACAATTGTGACACACTCTCTCCCATGGCTATGTACTTAGGAGAAAGCAACACAATGTTGCTTTCGACTTGACCAACCAACTAAAGTCAACCTAGGAATTGACCCGCTAGTACTTTTTCTATCTAGTTTGCATCCCTGCATAATCTCGAATCAGATAGCCTACTAAATCAAAAGACTCAGTTCGGGGATACCACAGTCCAACTGATATTGTTGCTTTAAGATATCTCATAATTCTTTTAACAGCAACCCAATGAGACTCTTTAGCACACGATTGATATCGTGCACACATGCCCACAGCAAATACTATATCAGGTCTACTTGCTGTAAGATATAAAAGACTACCTATGACACTCCTATAACGCTTTAGATCAATAGGTTTACCATCTACATCACTATCTAGATGAGTGTTTTGTTCCATTGGAGTGGCAACCTCCTTAACATTTTCCATGTTGAATCTTTTTAGCAACTCCATGACATATTTTGATTGACAAACATGAATTCCTTCTTTGGTTTGTTTGATTTGAAGTCCAAGGAAAAATGTCAACTCCCCTACTAGACTCATCTCAAACTCACTCTCCATGTGTTCTATGAATTCATTGAGATAATCCCTATTGTTTGAACCACAGATTATGTCATCGACATAAATCTGAGCTACAAATATGTCTTCACCGTTTCTTTTCAGAAAAAGTGTGGGATCAATTTGACCTCTTCTAAAACCCCTCTCAACTAGAAAAATTGACAACCTTTCGTACCAAGCATGAGGTGCTTATTTCAGCCCATAAAGAGCCTTCTTGAGCTTATACACGTGATTTGGAAATTCAGAATTTTCAAATCCCGATGGTTGTTCAACATAGACCTCTTCCTTTATAAATCCGTTCAAAAATGCTGACTTCACATCCATTTGATATAATTTGAATCCTCTATATGCTACAAATGCTAGCATTAATCGAATGGATTCTAACCTAGCCACGGGTGCATAAGTTTCACCATAATCAAGTCCCTCAATTTGATTGTATCCTTTGGCAACTAACCTAGCTTTATTTCTCACTATTTCTCCTTTATCATTCAATTTATTCTTGAATACCCATTTGGTTCCTATTATGGTAGCTTGATCAGGTCTTGGAACTAAATCTCAAACTTGACTTCTCTCAAATTGTCCCAATTCATCTTGCATTGCTATAACCCAGTCCGGATCAAGCAAAGCTTCATCAATTACTTTTAGTTCAATTTTAGAGATTAATGCTTCTTGATTCACTTCATTTCTAAAGAATGATCTTGTCCTCACCCCATGATGGATGTCTCCAACAACTTGGTCTAGGGAATGACTAGTGACCATTCTAGTGGATCTTGGTACTTGAGATGTTTCTTGACCCTCATTGTTAGATACAATCTCAAGCAATGACCCTTCTGATCTAGATTTTTCATTTTTGGATTCAGATTTGACTCCCCCTACACTTGTGTCCTCCTTCAAACTCAATCTTTTGAGTTCGACCTTTATTTCATCACTATTATCCTTAGAGTCAATTTGGTCTTTACATTCCTCAAAAACCACATTTGACGATTCCTCAACCAAATTTGTCCGTTTGTTGTAAACTCGATAAGCCTTACTAGTGAGGGAATATTCTAACAGGACACCTTCATCTGCTTTTGCAGTGAATTTTCCTAGACGATCCTTAGTGTTTAAAATGAAAACCTTGCAACCAAAAACCCTAAGATGTTTGACTGTTGGTGGTTTTCCAAACCATAGTTCATGAGGTGTTTTTCCTAAGAATCTATGTATCAAAACTCTGTTTTGAACATAGCATGCAGTGTTAATTGCCTCAGCCCACAAGTAACTAGGAAGAGTATACTCATTTAGCATACTCCTCGCAGCTTCTTGCAAAGCTCTATTCTTCCTCTCTACCACACCATTTTTTTGTGGTGTCCTAGGAGTGGAAAATTCATGTTTATAGCCTTTTTCTAAATAGAATTCCTTAAACCTCATATTTTCAAATTCTCCTCCATGATCACTCCTAATTGTTTTAATTGTTGAGTTTTTCTCATTCTCAATTCTTCTACAAAAAGGAATAAAAATTTCTAATGTTTGATCCTTATGTTTGAGAAAGAAGGTCCATGTATATCTAGTATAATCATCTACTACTACCAAGCAATATCTACTTCCATTCAAGGTTTTTGTGGAGCTACTATCAAACAAATCTAAATGCAATAAATCTAAAGAATTTAAAGTACTTACAGTGTTCTTGCTTTTGTGTGATGCTCTTATTTGTTTACCTTTTTGACATGCATCACATAGCTTGTCCTTTTCGTACTTGAGCAATGGTAGACCCCGCACAAGCTCTTCCTTGGCCAACCTCTTGATATTTTTCATGTTGACGTGTGCTAGTCTCCGATGCCATAGCCATGATTCATCTTCTTTGGACAAAAAACACTTCACACGCAGGTTAGTAGCACTACTAAATTGAACTTGATAGATATTCTCCTTCCTCGTCCCTACTAGCATGATAGTATCGGTTTCATTATGTTTAATTAAGCATTTAGTTGAATAAAATTCTACTCTATATCCTTCATCACATAATTGACTGACACTTAACAAATTAAAAACCATTCCTCTAACTAGCAGAACATTCTTAATCCTAAATTGTTCAGATATTACTATGTCTCCTACTCCTATGACTTTTAGTTTGCCACTATTATCAAAAGAAATAGTACCTTTACTCCTATTTTTAAATGTAGCAAACTTCGTGGAGTCCCCAGTCATGTGCTTGGAGCATCCGCTATCTACAACCCACATCATTGGATACTCCCCCTCGACCGGTACCTAATCAAACACGAAAAACAAGATCTTTTGGAACCCAGATTTTGGGTCCATTAGCATTTACAACATATTGTTTAGGAATCCAAGCCTTAGTTGTGTTTGCTTTACCAACGTGAGTTCTATTTACTAATGACATGAAACTAAATTCCCTTTTTGTTGGTTTGTAGCCTATTCCTGTTCTGTTGTAAACTGCCCTTTGGGCATCTAAAATCATGTTAAGAGTTTGAGAGCTTGTTGTGAATCTCTCAAGTGTGCACTTGAGATCATCAACTTGTGCTCTCAAGAATTTTTTTTCTTCCCTAAGTTTTTCGATTTCATAAGTATCAATCCTAATTTCTGCAGGAACAGAATCCTGAGTTTTAAGCTCCTCTAATTTTGATTTTAACATCTTAACTTTATTTTTTGATCTACTCAAGGCATTAGTTAAGCATGCTACTGTTTCATACAATTTATCTAGTTCAGGGATGTTACCTCATCATCATCAGATGATGATGATGTGTCCTTCCGTGAAGACTCATCTGAATCTGTGTGATTAAACGCCATCAGTGTCGTATGCTTGGCTCCTTTTGCCCTGTCTTCATCTTCTGAGGAACTGGAAGAAGAGTCATCCCATGTTGCCCTCAACGCCTTCTTCTTCCTGGACTTGTCCTCTTTCTTGTTGAGATCAGGACATTCACTCTTGATGTGCCCTTTCCTGTTACACTCAAAACAAACCACATCAGATTTACCTCTAAATTTATGTGATGACTTACCTTTCCTCTTGTCTGCGAAGATTTTCTTTACATCCTTCTTATTGTACTTTCTGCTTCTCCTCATCATCCTCCTCACGAAATTGGCTACCTCGCTGGATGAGGACTCGTCGTCACTGTCACTACTTGTCTCAGATGAGGATGAAGATGACTCCTTCTTCTTCTCCTTTTTCTTGTTCTCCTTGTATTGCTCACCTGCAACAAAAGCAATACCTTTCTCTTTTGGACCCTTGTTAGCTTGCTCATGTAATTCCATTTCACAAAATAATTCATCCAACTTTATAGTAGACAGATCCCTTGATACTTTGTAGGCATCTACCATAGATGACCACAAAGCATTTCGGGGAAAAGACTTTAGGACGTACCTGATAATGTCTCTGTTCTCCAAATTTTCTCCGACTGAATGCAGCCCATTCAATACTTCCTTGAACCTTCCATGCAACTCACCAACAGTCTCGCCATCTTTCATAGCAAGATTTTGCAGCTGGTTCATGTAGAGATCTCGCTTTGCTATACTCGAGTCTCTTGTCCCTTCGTTCAGTTCTATCAGTTTATTCCTTTGATCTTGCGCGCTGCTGAACGGACCCACTTTGTTGAGTTGATCCTTCGCTAGACAACATTGCAGAGTCACGGTGGCCTTAGCATTTGCTTGCGCCTTGCGTTTTTGTTCTACAGTCCACCTTCCAGACTCAAGTACTTTGCCTTCTGCGTCCATCGGTGTCGTGAAGCCTTCGGTTATCAAAAACCACATATCTATCTCAGTCATGAGATAGTACTTCATCCGGCTTCGCCAATACTGGAAGTTTGTTCCGTCAAAGAATGGATGCCTGTTTGTGCTATAACCTTCTTGCATCGCCATTTGAACTTGCTCTTGCGGTTGTGAATCCGAAGAAGAGCACCAGGCTCTAATACCAATTGTAGGATCGTTGGCGTCGCTAGAAAGGGGGGGGAATGAATAGCTACGCTCATCTTTTCGATTCGTTGTACCCTTCTACAATAATTAGTACGCAGCGGGAACAAAAAAACGAATACAGAAAGAATGACAAACGCAAACACACCAATTTTACATGGTTCGGAACACAAGTCCCTACTCCACGGTTGAGCCCTCATCGGCTCTAGTGATGCACACCACCACTATAAATTTATCCTTCTCGGTGATACACCGAAGGTGGAGCAAACCTTTTGCACAGTTTATCAGAAACTTTACAAGAAAGCTTACAGTAGACAATGAAGAAGCAGTAAAATGAATACAGATTTCAGAGAGAATGAAAATGCTTCTTGCTTGCTGAATCGTTGACACTCCTGTTGGATGATCAAGGCTTTTTGAATGAAGAAACTTTTTCACCCGTTTCTTTCTTCAGAAAATGTCATAAGTAATTTTCTTTTTCTTATCCTTCCCTTGAATAACAGCTCAGAATAGTTTATAACTCGAGCCTGATTAGGGCTTTTCTGCCCGCTCAGTCGAGTCGCCTCGACTGGCGCCTCGACTAGAGCATTAATTGGCATTTATTAACGGCTTCAATGGTAAGATTTGGACCATAATTAGTTTTATTTCCATTGAAACATAGGTTCAGTCAAGGCGATGATCCGACGCCTCGACTGGCAGGCTTTGGTTCCAACCGAATGCGAGCAACGATGAGCTCGGTCGGCCGGTCCCTTGCGTCTGTTCTGTTGGATCAAAGCTCCAGTCGAGTCGCTGCCTCGACTATTGTCGGTTTTTCCTACGAACATACAGGCCCTAGTCGAGACATCAACCGATTGTGGCTTGCCTCTCCTCGTAAGAAATAACCTCAGTCGAGGCGCCGCCTCGACTGATACAGTCAGAAACTGCTGCTTGTCCAGAGCAGTCGAGCTCTCAGTCGACACCCACTTGTGTCTGCTTAGTTGAACCGAGCATCAGTCGAGGCATCGCCTCGACTACCACCTTTTCCTGATGCCTATGAATTACTATTCATAGGTCTTCCATGCCAGGAATCATCTCCGGGACTTCGTGCCAAGACTCCCTGTCCGGGTCTTCACTGCCAAGAGGCCACGCCTCCGGGACTTCACTGCCAAGACTCCTTGTCCGAGTCTTCACTTGCCAGGACTCCACTTCTGGGTCTTCATCAATCTTGCATCCATTCCTCGACATACAAGAGATTTCCTGAAAATACATCACAACCAACCGTATGAGATAACACATAATTATCACCTTGACTTAAACTCTTGTCAATCACAAAAAATATCATTTGGGTCTGATTGCACCAACAATTAGTGTTGGTGCAATCGGCCCAGTTTGACTTGATCAATACCTTGATAGTATTTTAATGATAGATAAAACTCATGACATGGGATTGTCATGGGAAAGTCCAACATGGCATGGAAAGTCCAAAGCATTGCGAAGTCGTGCGCTTGGTGCTTGGCATGGGAAATCCAAAGCAATGCGAAGCCGTGCGCTTGGTGCTTGGTGAGAAATGCATTGCGAAGCCGTGCGCTTGGTGCATTTGGGAAGTCTTGAGAACTTGGAAAGTTCACTAGGCTTAGGTCCTTGAGTCGGTGAAGGATGGCATTACGAAGTCGTGCGCTTGGTGCATCCGAGGGACCGCCGGACGGGGAGCGAATGGAGTGAGCCCAAAGGGAAGCATACTTCTAGGGCATGAGACGCGAAGGATGGCGTTGCGCGCGCGCTTGGCGATCCGAGGGACGAGGCCGAGGGAAGAGAGCTTCGTGGGGAACTCCATGAGGGATAAGGTGGACTTGGCCAAGTGGCTGACGGCTCAAACAACTTGGTGTTTGAGGTTTTAGGACATCACCGATCGCATAGGTGCCCTAGTCGAGGCTTCAGGTTCGTATGGGTTCGACTGAATCAATGACCGCCGAGGGATCGCCGATCGCTGGAGGCGGCCGACCGCCGAGGGATGGCAATGATCGATGACACTGACGGCACGTCACGGAGTCGAGCTCGCCAAAGACTGATCGACGGATGATCACCGATCGATGGGTGCCATCACACCGATCGATGTGTGATCCGCTGAATTTAGCCAATGTGGATCCGGGTCCGCTAGAGACAACGACTATAGGACATCTGATGGCCGATCGACCGATGGTCACGATGTGCGCAAAACACTTGATGCAGGTTATAAATGGAGCTCAAGTGGGAGGATTTCGCTAAGACTTTTGTGAAGCTATTGGAGGGGAATTGCTACTGCATTCCAGACCTTCAAGAGTCATCTAAAGCAAGCAACAAGCAAAGCGATCAAAGCAATCGGTGAAAGTTTTCTTGTGTATTGTATTTGTGTATTTGCTTGTATTTCTATATTACATTGTAATTTCTTGTGAGAGGTTTCTCCACCTCCGACGTGTTGTCGAGAAGGAGTGTTTTAGTTAGTGGCGTGCGCATAACTAGAGCTCGAGAAGCTCACCCGTGGAGTAGGAACTATTCGGTTCCGAACCACGTATATCGTGTGTGTTTGCGTGTGCTTATTTGTTGTTAGTATTATTATTGTTTCTATTGTTCCCGATGCGCTAACGACAATCGTAGATAAGCAACGCAACAAGAATGAGCAAATTCCAGCATCCAACGAACGAGGGCTATTCACCCCCCCTCTAGCCGGCCAATCGATCCCCCAACGAGTGGTATCAGAGCCGAGGTCGCTCTTCGAGGACTAACCGCCGCGAGAGCACTACAAGATGGCCGGCTACAACCTTCAACCACCAAAATTCGAAGGAGACTTTCTATGGTGGAGAAGAAAAATGGAGGTATATCTAGAAACTGATTTTGATTTTATGCTAATCCTAGAAAACGGTTTCGAATTGCCTAGGGATGAAAGAAATAGGCAAATTGAGAAGTCAAAATGGACCCAAGACCAAATCAAATACTTCAAGACAAATCTCAAGGTAATCAAGTTGATTAGTGATTTGTTACCTAACACTATTTGGTCTAGATTGGGTGATTATAGGGATGCAAGGGAATTATGGAACAAGGTAATGAAATTCCAAGAAAATTCCCAACCGGCACAAGTAGAGGATAATGCCGAAGAAGAAGCACCATCTACTTTTGATGATGTTGATGATTTGGTGGAGACCTCCACCTCTAGCATTGAGGGGGAGGAAAGGCAATCTTCCATCCCGGAACAAGAACAAGAAGCATCCACATCCGGGAGAAGTGAAGATCAAGAAGAGGCCTCCACCACCTCCCTAGGTAACTCATGTATTATAATTAATCGTAAAGATTATATAATTTGTTTTGAGTGTAGGGAGAAAGGGCAATACAAGAGAAAATGCCCTAAATTGGCTAAGGAAAAGGCATCGGCACCAAAAGTCAATCAAAAGTCAAAGGATGCCGGAGTCCCCAAAATCAAGAGCAAAGAGCACATTGTGTGCTTTAAATGCAATTAAAAGGAACACTACCGAAGTCAATGCCCTAGGGGGAGGAAGAAAGGGCAAGAAGGTGTGACTCATGTAGGGGGAGCTTCCCAAGCTAACCCTAAGGTAAATTTAAATTATGCACCTTCAATTCCTAAAGCTAAAAAGCATGCAAAAAATTATTTTAGTTCTCTTGCAATTATAAATGAAAAGCATGCTAGTAAAAATAATAAAGTTTATTGTTTAGGTGCAAGGCATGTTAATTCATCTAAGGATAAACCTAGGACACAAAATTCTAGAAATATTTTACCAAAGGAGTCCATTAGAAGAATAGAAGAAAATTTGGGTATTAATCCCAAAAAGTCTAGGCACATTCCTAAGAAGAAAACCAACTCCCAAAAGATTAATGAAAAATCTAAATTGGAAAAATTAGAGTTATAAAACCAAGCCTTGAGGTCAAGGCTAGACAAATTAAAGAAGACCCTAGCAATCATCTCAAAATCGGTTCAAGGGTCAAATTTCCAAAAATCAAGACCTAGGAAATAAGAACTATCTAAGGGCAAGAAGGGTTTGGGTCACAAACCTATGTCCTATCATAATGTTCAATTTAATTATGGAACAATTTCTAGGTCTAGAAAAACCAAGGCTAATAGGGAAGTCATCCCTAAGTCTAGCCATGGTATGTGTTTAGTGGCTAAAACCTCAAAGAAATCAAATGTAGCCACTAAGAAGGTCAATGGAGGAGTCACCTCTAGAGTTGACCCAAGTAAGACTCATTTAACTAAGGCTTCAAAGCCAAAAAGGGTCATTAGGAAGGTATCTAGGGAAGTTATCCCTAGGGAATACCTTATTAACCCAAGGAGCTCCAATAGGTATTGGGTTCCTAAAAGTGTGATTGTTTCATGCTAGATGGGTTAGGGTGTGTCAACCCTAAGTGGATGGGTAGTTAACCTAGCCATGATGAGTTGACACATTAGGATGTGCCAATATGCTTGAAAAGTCAAAAGTGATTTAAATTGGCACAATTAGGTCATAGAGGTCTTGGTGTGTCATTTTGGGTTTTTGGCACACTAGGGAAATGAATGGCATTAAGGCAAAATTGAATTAACTTATAGAAATGACAATTTGGGTTTAACACTTAGGTATTTTATACCTTAGTATATTTTACTTGCCATGATTTGTTTGCCTTGCCATGTCATGACATCATTCTCATTTTTATCTATAAAAATGTCATGATCATGTTTAGACTTATTTTTATATGTCATGTATGCTAAAATGTCATTTACATGCCATGACATCATGACTTTGGCATATGCTTTTATTTATATCATATCTATGTCATAATCATATCATGCATATAAATAAAATGAAATTAAGGACTATGGCATGATTTGATGGGAATCAAATAATATTGCCTAGAAATATGCATGAGACCATTAAAAGAACAAAAACCTATATCTCACTAGATTAATTGCCTTGAATGTGTTTTACACATCTAGATATAAGTGAGATGTTTAAGGAAAAGAAATTAAAGGTTTTGAAAATATTCTGAAAAACCTTGGTGAAGCCTATCTTTTGATAGCTATCACCATTGAATGGGATGATACAAAGAGGGCTCTTTATTGAAGCTTTTCTTAAATTTTGAACTTTGTATCAATCTCCTAATTTAATGGGTAAAATAATTTTTCAATATTTTTCACCCATAGTGTTTAGGATAAGTAATATACATACATAATTTCAAGATTTATCTACTTATGTATATTTACTTATGAATTTTGGAAAGTCATGAAACTGCAAATGTATTATCGACGCCAGGAGGCGGTCGATGATGGTGTGTCGGTCGACTGGTTTCTGACGTAGTCGACTGACAATGCTGATTTCGGGTAAACCTTGTTGGTTAGGCCATGTTCAGCTGTGTTTTGGTCCCCTAACCACTCCTAACCCTAGATATGCTTGGGAGAGCATTATAGAGGGTGGAAATCCATTGGACATGGATTAGGAGTTGGGTTGAGGGTGAGTATCAATTTTAAGGTGGATGAGAGTTCATTGTTGAACTTTGCCTTAATTTTGATTGGTTTAATGTTCCTATTGGCTTAGGGACTCTCCAAGGACATTGTTGGTGTAATGGTCAAGGGGGAGCAAGCCTCTAGGGGGAGGTATCCATCATGGGAAGATGGATGTGTATTTCCTCATGGGAGGAAAATTTGGGTTGCCTCTCTTTAAGTGATATGGGATCACTAGAAAGATTGTAGGCATGTGTTCCTCCAAGGGAGAGATATAAGATCTCATTGGGATATGAGACATTCATACCCTTGGGGAGGACCTTTTTGATGTAATGTCAAAAAGGGGGAGAAGTTACCAAGTTACCAATTAGGGTTCGTTGGAATTCTCATTGGGATATCAGAATTGCCAATATGGGAGAATTGGTAGATTTGAGATGGTAGTTTTGTCAATCATCAAAAAGGGGGAGATTGTTGGTGCAATCGGCCCAGGTTGACTCGAGTTTGACTCGATCAATACCTTGATAGTATTTTGATGGTAGACAAAACTCATGACATGGGATTGTCATGGGAAAGACCAACATGGGGTTGGCATGGAAAATCCAAGCATGGAGCTTGGTGTGGAAGTCCAAGGGGGAAGCCTTGGCATGGGAAAGTCCAAAGCATTGCGAAGCCGTGCGCTTGGTGCTTGGCATGGGAAATCCAAAGCATTGCGAAGCCGTGCGCTTGGTGCTTGGTGAGAAATGCATTGCGAAGCCGTGCGCTTGGTGCATTTGGGAAGTCTTGAGAACTTGGCAAGTTCACTAGGCTCAGGTCCTTGAGTCAGTGAAGGATGACATTGCGAAGCCGTGCGCTTGGTGCATCCGAGGGACTGCCGGACGGGGAGCGAATGGAGTGAGCCCAAAGGGAAGCATACTTCTAGGGCATGAGACGCGAAGGATGGCATTGCGAAGCTGTGCGCTTGGCGCATCAGAGGGACGTAGGCTGAGGGAAGAGAGCTTCGGTGGGGAACTTCATGAGGGATAAGGTGGACTTGGCCAAGTGGCTAAGACTGAGTGTCGGACGCTCAAACAACTTGGTGTTTGAGGTTTTAGCCGACATCAGTCGACTGGCATAGGTGTCAGTCGACTGCTCTAGGTTGTATGGATTCGACCAGTGTTCGACTGAACCAAGTCTGGCTTATCAGTCGACTGCCATGGGAGGGCAGTCGACTGTTGGGAGTATCAGTCGACTGCCGAGGGATTGCAGTCGACTGATGACACTATACACAGGCACAGAATGGAGTCGAGCTCACCATCACTCGACTGATGGATGATCTGTCGACTGATGGGTGCCATCAGTCGACTGATGGGTGCCATCAATCGACTGATGTGTGATCCGTTGGAACTTAGCCAATGTGGATCTGGCCGTTGTGAGACAACGACTACAGGACCAGTCGACTGATGGTCACGATCAGTCGACTGATGTGCGCAAGATCAGCTTGATGCAGGTTATAAATGGAGCTCAAGTGGGAGGATTTCTCTAAGACTTTTGTGAAGCTATTGGAGGGGAATTAATGTTGCATTCTAGACCTTCAAGAGCCATCTAAAGCAAGCAACAAGCAAAGTGATCAAAGCAATCGGTGAAAGTTTTCTTGTGTATTGTATTTGTGTATTTGCTTGTATTTCTATATTACATTGTAATTGCTTGTGAGAGGTTTCTCCACCTTCGACATGTTGTCGAGAAGGAGTGTTTTAGTTAGTTTCATGCGCATAACTAGAGCTCGAGGAGCTCGCCCGTGGAGTAGGAACCATTCGGTTCTGAACCACGTATATCGTGTGTGTTTGCGTCTGCTTATTTGTTGTTAGTATTATTATTGTTTCTATTGTTTCCACTGCACTAACGACAATCGTAGATAAGCAATGCAACGAGAACGAGCAAATTCCTCCATCCAACAAACGAGGGCTATTCACCCCCCTCTAGCCAGCCAATCGATCCCTCAACAAGTGGTATCAGAGTCGAGGTCGCTCTTCGAGGACTAACCGCCGCGAGAGCACTACAAGATGGCCGGCTACAACCTTCAACCACCAAAATTCGAAGGAGACTTTCTATGGTGGAGAAGAAAAATGGAGGTATATCTAGAAACCGATTTTGATTTTATGCTAATCCTAGAAAATGGTTTCGAATTGCCTAGGGATGAAAGAAATAGGCAAATTGAGAAGTCAAAATGGACCCAAGACCAAATCAAAGACTTCAAGACAAATCTCAAGGTAATCAAGTTGATTAGTGATTTGTTACCTAACACTATTTGGTCTAGATTGGGTGATTATATGGATGCAAGGGAATTATGGAACAAGGTAATGAAATTCCAAGAAAATTCCCAACCGACACAAGTAGAGGATAATGCCGAAGAAGAAGCACCATCTACTTTTGATGATGTTGATGATTTGGTGGAGACCTCCACCTCTAGCATTGAGGGGGAGGAAAGGCAATCTTCCATCCCGGAACAAGAACAAGAAGCATCCACATCCGGGAGAAGTGAAGATCAAGAAGAGGCCTCCACCACCTCCCTAGGTAACTCATGTATTATAATTAATCGTAAAGATTATATAATTTGTTTTGAGTGTAGGGAGAAAGGGCATTACAAGAGAAAATGCCCTAAATTGGCTAAGGAAAAGGCATCGGCATCAAAAGTCAATCAAAAGTCAAAGGATGCCGGAGTCCCCAAAATCAAGAGCAAAGAGCACATTGTGTGCTTTAAATGCAATCAAAAGGGACACTACCGAAGTCAATGCCCTAGGGGGAGGAAGAAAGGGCAAGAAGGTGTGACTCATGTAGGGGGAGCTTCCCAAGCTAGCCCTAAGGTAAATTTAAATTATGCACCTTCAATTCCTAAAGTTAAAAAGCATGCAAAAAATTATTTTAGTTCTCTTGCAATTATAAATGAAAAGCATGCTAGTAAAAATAATAAAGTTTATTGTTTAGGTGCAAGGCATGTTAATTCATTTAAGGATAAACCTAGGACTCAAAATTCTAGAAATATTTTACCAAAGGAGTCCATTAGAAGAATAGAAGAAAATTTGGGTATTAATCCCAAAAAGTCTAGGCACATTCCTAAGAAGAAAACCAACTCCCAAAAGATTAATGAAAAATCTAAATTGGAAAAATTAGAGTTAGAAAACCAAGCCTTGAGGTCAAGGCTAGAAAAATTGGAGAAGACCCTAGCAATCATCTCAAAATCGGTTCAAGGGACAAATTTCCAAAAATCAAGACCTAGGAAACAAGAACTATCTAAGGGCAAGAAGGGTTTGGGTCACAAACCTATGTCCTATCATAATGTTCCATTTAATTATGGAACAATTTCTAGGTCTAGAAAAACCAAGGCTAATAGGGAAGCCATCCCTAAGTCTAGCCATGGTATGTGTTTAGTGGCTAACACCTCAAAGAAATCAAATATAGCCACTAAGAAGGTCAATGGAGGAGTCACCTCTAGAGTTGACCCAAGTAAGACCCATTTGACTAACGCTTCAAAGCCAAAAAGGGTCATTAGGAAGGTATCTAGGGAAGTTATCCCTAGGGAATACCTTGTTAACCCAAGGAGCTCTAATAGGTATTGGATTCCTAAAAGTGTGATTGTTTCACGCTAGATGGGTTAGGGTGTGTCAACCCTAAGTGGATGGGTAGTTAACTTAGCCATGATGAGTTGACACATTAGGATGTTCCAATATGCTTGAAAAGTCAAAAATGATTTAAATTGGCACAATTAGGTCATAGAGGTCTTGGTGTGTCATTTTGGGTTTTTGGCACACTAGGGAATTGATTAAGGCAAAATTGAATTAACTTATAGAAATGACAATTTGGGTTTAACACTTAGGTATTTTATACCTTAGTATATTTTACTTGCAATGATTTGTTTGCCTTGCCATGTCATGACATCATTCTCATTTTTATCTATAAAAATGTCATGATCATGTTTAGACTTATTTTTATATGTCATGTATGCTAAAATGTCATTTACATGCCATGACATCATGACTTTGGCATATGCTTTTATTTATATCATATCTATGTCATAATCATATCATGCATATAAATAAAATGAAATTAAGGACTATGGCATGATTTGATGGGAATCAAATAATATTACCTAGAAATATGCATGAGACCATTAAAAGAACAAAAACCCATATCTCACTAGATTAATTGCCTTGAATGTGTTTTACACATCTAGATATAAGTGAGATGTTTAAGGAAAAGAAATTAAAAGTTTTGAAAATATTTTAAAAACATTCTGAAAAACCTTGGTGAAGCCTATCTTTTGATAGCTATCACCATATAATGGGATGATACAAAGAGGGCCCTTTATTGAAGCTTTTTTTAAATTTTGGACTTTGTATCAATCTTCTAATTTAATGGGTAAAATAATTTTCCAATATTTTTCACCCATAGTGTTTAGGATAAGTAATATATACCAAATTTCAAGATTTATCTACTTATGTATATTTACTTATGAATTTCAGAAAGTTATTTCTGAAATTCAGAAAACTGCAAATGCAGTTATCAGTCGACTGATGATGGTGTCAGTCGACTGGTTTCTGACGCAGTCGACTGACAATGCTGATTTCGGGTAAACCTTGTTGGTTAGGCCCATGTTCAGCTGTGTTTTGATCCCCTAACCACTCCTAACCCTAGATATGCTTGGGAGAGCATTATAGAGGGTGGAAATCCATTGGACATGAATTAGGAGTTGGGTTGAGGGTGAGTATCAATTTTAAGGTGGATGAGAGTTCATTGTTGAACTTTGCCTTAATTTTGATTGGTTTAATGTTCCTATTGGCTTTGGGACTCTCCAAGGACATTGTTGGTGCAATGGTCAAGGGGGAGCAAGCCTCTAGGGGGAGGTATCCATCATGGGAAGATGGATGTGTATTTCCTCATGGGAGGAAAATTTGGGTTGCCTCTCTTTAAGTGATATGGGATCACTAGAAAGATTGTAGGCATGTGTTCCTCCAAGGGAGAGATATAAGATCTCATTGGGATATGAGACATTCATACCCTTGGGGAGGACCTTTTTGATGTAATGTCAAAAAGGGGGAGAAGTTACCAAGTTACCAATTAGGGTTCGTTGGAATTCTCATTGGGATATGAGAATTGCCAATATGGGAGAATTGGTAGATTTGAGATGGTAGTTTTGTCAATCATCAAAAAGGGGGAGATTGTTGGTGCAATCGGCCCAGGTTGACTCGATCAATACCTTGATAGTATTTTGATGGTAGACAAAACTCATGACATGGGATTGTCATGGGAAAGTCCAACATGGGGTTGGCATGGAAAATCCAAGCATGGAGCTTGGTGTAGAAGTCCAAGGGGAAAGCCTTGGCATGGGAAAGTCCAAAGCATTGCGAAGCCGTGCGCTTGGTGCTTGGCATGGGAAATCCAAAGCATTGTGAAGTCGTGCGCTTGGTGCTTGGTGAGAAATGCATTGCGAAGCCGTGCGCTTGGTGCATTTGGGAAGTCTTGAGAACTTGGCAAGTTCACTAGGCTCAGGTCCTTGAGTCAGTGAAGGATGGCATTGCGAAGTCGTGCGCTTGGTGCATCCGAGGGACCGCCGGATGGAGAGCGAATGGAGTGAGCCTAAAGGGAAGCATACTTCTAGGGCATGAGATACGAAGGATGGCGTTGCGAAGTTGTGCGCTTGACGCATCCGAGGGACGTAGGCCGAGGGAAGAGAGCTTCGGTGGGGAACTCCATGAGGGATAAGGTGGACTTGGCCAAGTGGCTAAGACTGAGTGTCGGACGCTCAAACAACTTGGTGTTTGAGGTTTTATCCGACATCAGTCGACTGGAATAGGTGCCAGTCGACTGCTCTAGGTCGTATGGGTTCGACCAATGTTCGACTGAACCAAGTCTAGCTTATCAGTCGACTACCATGGGAGGGCAGTCGACTGTTGGGAGTATCAGTCGATTGTCGAGGGATGATAGTCGACTGATGACACTGTGCACAGGCACAGAATGGAGTCGAGCTCGCCAGCACTCGACTGATGGATGATCAGTCGACTGATGGGTGCCATCAGTCGACTGATATGTGATCCGTTGGAACTTAGCCAACATGGATCTGGTCGTTGTGAGACAACGACTACAGGACCAGTCGACTGATTGTCACGATCAGTCGACTGATGTGCGCGAGATCATCTTGATGCAGGTTATAAATGGAGTTCAAGTGGGAGGATTTCGCTAAGACTTTTGTGAAGCTATTGGAGGGGAATTGTTGTTGCATTCCAGACCTTCAAGAGCCATTTAAAGCAAGCAACAAGCAAAGCGATCAAAGCAATCGGTGAAAGTTTTCTTGTGTATTGTATTTGTGTATTTGCTTGTATTTCTATATTACATTGTAATTTCTTGGTAGAGGTTTCTCCACCTCCGACGTGTTGTCGAGAAGGAGTGTTTTAGTTAGTGTCGTGCGCATAATTAGAGCTCGAGGAGCTCGCCCGTGGAGTAGGAACCATTCGGTTCTGAACCACGTATATCGTGTGTGTTTGCGTGTGCTTATTTGTTGTTAGTATTATTATTGTTTCTATTGTTTCCGTTGCATTAACGACAATCGTAGATAAGCAACGCAATGAGAACGAGCAAATTCCTCCATCCAACGAACGAGGGCTATTCACCCCCCTCTAGCCGGCCAATCGATCCCCCAACAATTAGATTGTGAAATTTATTTCCTAATTTAATCATGATTTGATTTAGAGAATCAAATTTCAAACATATTTTTATTTCCATAAATAGTTATGACATATAAGGAAATTTTGTACATGCCATAATATGCCATGTAATTGCATTAGATGCATATCATTATGTCATGCATGTCGTGACATGTAGATGTATGTCATGTATGTCATGTCATGTAGATAATAGTTATTTGCATGCAAAGAGGATGAGACATAAAAACTCTTACTCAATATTAAAACCTACGCCTTCAATTAATATAATTAGAACCAGAGTTCTATTTCTTGTTTAGGTTGTTGGACTCTCTCCAAGCCTAGCTCGAACCCGAACATGTTCAAACCATGGAATAGTTTAATACCAATATGGTAAGAGTCAGAGGTCAATCGTTAGCTTTGGTTGTTGGACTCTCTCCAAGTCGGGCTAATTGGTTAAATGTGCTCTAACCATATTAAAACTATTTCTTGATTAATGGGTTGGCTTTAACCTGGAGCATCGACTTGTTGGACTCTCTCCAAGGTGGATGTGAAGGGAGGTGAAGTTGGGTGCTATGCATATGATGCATACTTGTTAATGAGTTAACAACCCGATGTATGTGTGAACATTCAATTAGTTGATAGCACATTGTGATAGTTGCATATATGTGATATGCAATCGGTATACATGATACCTACCATTGTAGCTATGAATGGCTTGTTGGACTCTCTCCAAGGTTGTTCATATCTATGTTGGATATCAGCCCATTCGGAGATTGACCTACGATCTCCCGAAGTGATTTTGAGGTTTTTGAAATTCGAAAAATGAATGGGATTTACGAATGTATGTTGATGCATTTTAAATCATCTTTCTCATATATGCTCGTTTTGTATTTCTAGGTTAATCGATTGATCATTACGTCTTTGAATTTGCACACTATTTTGGATTCAAATAAATTGACTGGGCCTAACTGTTGGACTATTCGAGTCGTAAAAACTATTTTTTGCGTTGCGGAAACCTCGAAAGTTGGCCACGGATCTGTGCGAAGATAAACAAAAATTATATGTACGTGTTTAGAAAACCTAGATCTACCTTAGATCTACATGAAAGGAGCATTACCCTTGATGCGACTCCCTTCGCTTATCCCGCTCGTCCAAACGGCTTGCCGGAACTCGAGAGTGTCAAGTGTACACTCCTCTATCAGTATCCACACGAGCAATAGGTGGAGAAAAGCAACCTAGAGTGTGCTAGCACCCTTAGAAGCTCACAGAAAGGATGAGGGGGAGAGAGCTTGAGAAGAGAGGAGGAAGAAGATGAAGTTACTACACTTAACTTCACACTAATGCACAAACATTGAAGTGGCCGACCACTACAAAGAAGGTTATATACATGCATGTAATACCAAGAGCCATGGATCATGGTCTCCCTCATGAGGTGGCACCCCATGATGTGTCCATGATGATGTGGAACATCATCATTGGCCGGCCCATGACAAGTCATCATGACATGGCAATTGGTCAAGTCAAACTTGACCATTCATCTTCCCTCTCAAGTCAAGTCAAACTTGACCTCTTATCTCCCATGGTTGATCAAATCCAACCATTTGATTCAAGTCAATTTAATTTAATGAATCTCTATTCATTAGTTTAAATTGACTGAATGAATCAAATCTAAATTAGACTCATTCAACACTTGAATTAAATTGAGTCCAACTCAATTAGTCTAATTTGGATGACACTTAATCCAATTTGGTTCATCACATGAACCTATTCCTCAGGGTCCATCATATGAACCTAATCTCCATCTAATTGCCCTTTGTGTGTGACCCTATAGGTTCTTGTAACGTTGGCAATGTTCCTAAACCGATTTAGAAACATAAGCAATGAGCGGTATCTAGCAACACATCAATGCTACCCAAGTTACAAGAATGTTGAGATCCAACATCACCTTTGCGATTACAAATTGTGACTCTCACAATATGTGACATTGTCCCTCTATCCTTGACATCTAGATTGACCAATTGAGGCATAGACCGTGTCATCCTCGGTACAATCTATATCTTGAACTCCAAGTAGACTCACTCTAATCAAATGAGCTCAATATCTTATATTGACTCATTTGGGCATGGCCATGCACTTAGTGGTCTCTCTCTATCAAGAATAACGATGTCACTCCCATCATATAGGAGGGATAGATCCCATCTACATCACTCACATCCCTCCGTATAATTTGTTACATACCCAGTAATCACCTTTATAGTCCACCCATTTACGGGTGATGTTTGACGAAGCCATAGTGTGCAACTCCTTATGTAGAGAACCATGGTGACTTCAGGTCCAAGGACTAATAGTCATACTAATAGTTACATGAGAAAGTATATGACACTCATATAACGATCCATGATACTTTCTCATGGTGGGTCATTCAGTATACATTCTCCAATGCATACCCATGTATCAACTTGATATCTCATATCCATGACTTGTGAGATCAAGTCATCGAGTTAACCTACATTCTAGTCTCTTCGCATTAACATTGTCCCTGAATGTTAATACTTGACTAGGAATGATTAAGAGTAGTGTTCTCTATATCATCTCATTATCGATTCAATCAATCGATTGATATAGATAAGAACCTTATACTCAAGGACGTTATTATACTTAGTTATTTGGCACAAATACAAGTAAGTATAATAACCACAAAGAAATGCCTTTATATATATAGGAATATAATACAACAAAGTTCATACAACAATCATCACATGATTGGCTCTAGGGCTTTCACTAACAATCTCACTAGTGTTAGGGCAATCTCTTGCCGTGATATGGTTTTGATGGTGTGGCAAAGGGTTTAAGTTAGTTTGATATGTTGATTTGATATGTGCGTTGAAGTCGTGCAGGACTTAGTAATTCGCACATGGAGCCGTGGCGAGTTTCACATCTCATGACTCGTGCCTTGAGTCGGTGAAGGATAGCTTTGCGGAAGCCGTGCGCTTGGAGCATCCGAGGGACCGCCGGACGAGAAGCTTGGAGTGAAGCCGGAGGAAGTAGACTTCGAGGCAAGAGACGCGAAGGAGCATTGCAGAGCCGTGCGCCTGATGCTGCCGAGGGACGTGGCCGAGAACGAAGAGAACTTCGAAGGCGAGGGACTCCGAGAAATGAGAGTGAGCGATTGTAACCCGGGGAAGGGTAGCTCTTAGGTGAAACTTGGCCATTTGGCCAAGTGTCGGATGGGTTTTCCCGACACGATCATTGCCATGTCATGGCGATCGATTGCTCCAGTCGAGTGTAGCTCGACCGGTATACGATCGATCGGTTTGTGGCGCGTGATCGCCGCCATCGTTAGCCGATCGCCGATTAAGAATGATCAGGCGCGATCGGTCAATAGGGTTTTGGCCACAGAACCGCTCGTAGCCCACAGGGCAATCGATGAAGTCGAGCCGATCGGTGAGGTCCATCGATCGATCGCTAAGAGTTCCGCTGATTGGACAACAGCGGTCGATCCGACGTGTTCGGAGGCCGTTGTAGTGACGGCAGTCGACTGCCATGGGCGGCAGTCGACTGATGGCGGCCAACGGGAAGAAAACAGCCCTCTCTATAAAAAGAGAGGGTGTGAGCCTTTGAGAGGCTAATGCTTAAGTTCCAAACAATCTTCCTAGTGCCCCACAAGCTCTAAACTCTTCTTACTCGCTTTTACTCCATTCTATTTGTAAGAAGAGTGATCTTGGTTGTAAAGGTTACCTCCACCTAGCTTTGTGCAAAGGAGAGACCGATAGTGATTGGTTTTGGAGTGATTCACCGTGATTTAATCGGACCATGGATTATCGGCGTAGCCGTTAACCACGTTATATCTTGGTGTTTGTATTGCTTGTTTCTATTTTGCTTGTCTCTATTCATATTTGTATATTCCGCTTGCGCTAACGTTTTGTAGACGAGCAAAATACCGCCATCCAAACGAAAAGGGCTATTCACCCCCCCTCTAGCCGGCCATCCGATCCCTTACAAGTGGTATCAGAGCCGAGGTTGCTTGTCACCGGACTAACCGCCGCAACAAGCCCTACATCAAAAATGGCCGGCTCCAACATCCACCCACCGAAGTTCGACGGCGAATTCTCTTGGTGGAAAAGGAGAATGGAGGTATTCTTCGAAACCGATTTCGATATTATGCTTATAATGGAAAATGGTTTCGAGTTGCCTAGGGATGAAAGGGGTGAGCAAATAGAGAAGTCAAGGTGGAATAAGAAGCAACGAGAGGAGCACCTTGCAAACTCAAAGGCAAAACATCATCTTCTCAATGTGCCCTCAACAAGAGATCAACCGGATCGGAGAATGCACTAGCGCCTAAAGAGATGTGGGAGAAGCTTGTAGAGCTTCATGAAGGCACCTCGAGGCCAAGCTTGCAAGAAGAGACCTCCTCCGCCTCCAACTATCCAATATAAAACTAGAAAAGGGAGAAAAGGTAACCTCACTACACTCTAGGTTTAAAGAAATTTTAATTGGGCTAACAAGTGTAGGTGAGAAGCTATCGAACCGGACATGCTCATGAAGGCTATAGATGCTTTTCCCGGTCCTCAACGTGGAGTTCCATGGTGGACTCCTTCTACATGTCCAAGAACCTAGAAGTGAGTACCTTGGAGGAGTTCTTCTCAACGATGGAACTCCACGAAACTAGGCTTGAAGGAATTCAAGAAGAGCCAAGAATTCAACCCTCAAGAGGAGTAGCATTGTTGGCAAACAAGGGGAAGAAGAAGATGGAAGTCCCCTCCTCCGATGATGAAGCCTCCTCCTCCTCCATGGATAGCACCGAGGAAGCCTACATGGTAAGGAAGGTGAGGCGTGTATTTAAGAATTTTAGATTTGATAAATCAAATGATAGGAATAGAAGACCGAGGGGAAGGTGATATGCTACAATTGCCAAGGAGAGGGACACATAAGGGACAATTGTCCTCTCTAAACAAAAGCAAGGAAGAGAGGAAAAGAAAGAAGAAAAGAAGAAGAAAAGGAGCAAGAAAAAGAAGGAAGAGGA
The DNA here is from genome assembly GCA_025175895.1 of Wurfbainia villosa. Lineage (NCBI taxonomy): Eukaryota > Viridiplantae > Streptophyta > Magnoliopsida > Zingiberales > Zingiberaceae > Wurfbainia > Wurfbainia villosa. Next base: position 93,983,853 of record CM045989.1, read on the forward strand.
GAACAAGCCCACAGACAAAGGGAAGGCCAAAGCATTCAAGGCCAAGACATGGGATGATCCTTCCTCATCCTCCTCCTCATCATCGGATGAGGAGAATGCCTTTGTCGCCAATTTGGCCTTGATGGCCTTTGACGATTTGGATTGCTCCTCCTCCGAAAATGAAGGATCAAGCACAAGAGGAGAGAGCTCAAGTGAAGGGGGAGCCTCCTCCACATCATCATCCTCCTCATCATCCGAAGAAGAAGAAGAGGACATGGAAACTATGGTAACCAATCTCTCACCTAGTAAAATAGTTTCTATGATTTCTAGTTTAACTAGGGATTTGTTTAGAGTAAAGAAGAAAAATAAAAGCATGCTTAATCAAATTAAAGACTTAGAAAATAAGTTAGAAAATGCATGCTTAAATAATAATGATACTTCTTCTTGCCATGATGATGCATGCTCACATGATAATTATGTGCCTTTAGATGTTAGTGATGCATGCATAGAGGAAAATAGGGCATTAAGGGAAAAGGTAGATTATTTAACTAAATCTCTAGGAATATTCACTTTTGGCTCCTACTCTTTGAATATGATCATAGGGAGCCAAAGGGCAAGTTTTAACAAGAAAGGCCTAGGATATAAAGAGAAGAAAAATGAGAAGGCCTATAGATGCCTAATAGCTAGGGGACAAGACAAAAACAAAGTAATAGCTAAGAAATGGATCCCCAAGGAATTTCTAGTGAACCCCATAGGTAAAAATCTATTTTGGGTTCCAAAATCCATCCTTAAGGGTTAGAAAACCCAAAGGGTAGTCAACCATATGAACCTAATCTATATCATATTTTGGTTGACTTAGGATGACGGGACAACATTTTTAGATAGTGTTGGGTGATGATAACGTGCCCATAAATAGGTAATAATGCTTAAATCATGATGATTAATGCAATTGCTATGTATATGCGAAATCATGATTTATGATTTTGATATTTGGCACGTTATCTTGAGAAATAGGTTTAAATCATGCTTTAGGTGATAACTTATTTATTATCATCATATAATGCCTAATGCATGGTTATAATTTGATGAAAACATGTATTTCATGGTCATAATATGAAATTAAATCATATATGTCATTATGATCATGTGGGTTGTTAGGTTGATACTTAACCATGATAGAATTGCTTGAATATATTGGTTAAGTATATATATATACAAATACCCCCCTAGGATGCATCTCACACTCACTATAGGCTAACTTGATTGCAAACTTAGCATGGGTGAGATGTTAGGATGATACAAATGTCCACTAATGCCTATGGCATTTAGATGGTCATTTAAAGTATCAAAATATCAATAATAGACCAATCATGGGGAAGGCTTATGTTTAATTAATAGACATATTGCCCAAAGATCATGGTTGGATATTTCTAATGTTTTCAAAACAATTTCTTACCTTAAAATACATGCATTCATGTTTTGAAACAATTAGATGCAAAACTAGGTAGCTAACTTGATACTAGAATGCTCAAAAACTAGTGGTTTTTCAAGTGTTTGGATTTTTGGCAAATCTTGTAAAATATAATGATTTTTCATGAAAAACTATTTTTCCTTGATAGATATACTTAAGAGAAATATGTTCCTCGAATTTCATGATTTTTAGAATTTTCTGAATTTTTAATGCATTTCAATTTCATCGAAAATCGTAAATGCTTTTTGTGCGATCATTACACCGATAGATAAATGATCGTGGCTGTAAATCAGAATATTGAAGGCGAATTCAGTTTATAAAACCTCCTACAAGTGGTAGAAATATACTTGATGCCTCCTACAGTTTTTAAATCAACTTGACATATTTTTCCTCCATTATAATTGATGCCATGAGCTTTTAACTTAGTGTTAATCTTTTGATGGTGTCAAAGGGGAGAAATAAGTATGTTTAAGTTAATCACATTAGGGAGAAATATATGTAGGGGAGAAATATATGATAGGGGAGAAATTGCATAGAGAATTTCATGGATTAAGGGGAATTGCATGTTGTTATATCATGTTTATCTTTACATGCTTTTCTTACCTTAGAAATTATATCAAATGTTTTACCTAACTTAACGGATTGCCACACATCAAAAGGGAGATTGTTAGGCAATCTCTGCCGTGATATGGTTTTGATGGTGTGGCAAAGGGTTTGCTAGTTTGATATGTTGATTTGATATGTGCGAAGTCGCGGCAGACTTAGTAATTGCACATGGAGCCGTCGAGTTTCACATCTCATGACTCGTGCCTTGAGTCGGTGAAGGATAGCTTTGCTAAGCCGCGGCGCTTGGAGCATCCGAGGGACCGCCGGACGAGAAGCTTGGAGTGAAGCCGGAGGAAGTAGACTTCGAGGCAAGAGACGCGAAGGAGCATTGCAGAGCCGTGCGCCTGATGCTGCCGAGGGACGTGGCCGAGAACGAAGAACTTCGGCGAGGACTCCGAGAAATGAGAGGAGCGATTGTAACCCGGGAAGGGTAGCTCTTAGGTGAAACTTGGCCATTTGGCCAAGTGTCGGATGGGTTTTCGACACCGACCGATCGCCATGTCATGGCTGATCGCTTCGTCGAGTGTAGCTCGACCGGTATACGATCGATCGGTTTGTAGCGGCGATCGCGCCATCGTTAGCGATCGCGCAAGACAACACCGATCGCGCGCTGATCGGTAGTCAATAGGGTTTTCCCGCAGGCCGCCGTAGCCGAGGCGCGACTACGGTCGTGATCGCGTGAGGTCCATCAGTCGACTGCTAAGAGTTCCGTTGGACAACAACGGTCGGCATCCGACGTGTTCGGAGGCCGTTGTAGTGACGGCAGTCGACTGCCATGGGCGGCAGTCGACTGATGGCGGCCAACGGGAAGAAAACAGCCCTCTCTATAAAAAGAGAGGGTGTGAGCCTTTGAGAGGCTAATGCTTAAGTTCCAAACAATCTTCCTAGTGCCCCACAAGCTCTAAACTCTTCTTACTCGCTTTTACTCCATTCCATTTGTAAGAAGAGTGATCTTGGTTGTAAAGGTTACCTCCACCTAGCTTTGTGCAAAGGAGAGACCGATAGTGATTGGTTTTGGCGGAGTGATTCACCGTGGACGAATCGGACCGTGGATTAGCGGCGTAGCCGTGAACCACGTTATATCTTGGTGTTTGTATTGCTTGTTTCTATTTTGCTTGTCTCTATTCATATTTGTATATTCCGCTTGCGCTAACGTTTTGTAGACGAGCAAAATACCGCCATCCAAACGAAAAGGGCTATTCACCCCCCCCTCTAGCCGGCCATCCGATCCCTTACAACTAGCACTAGTGTCAATCACTGTAGTATCTAATACCCAATGACCTAGTGTGACCATCATGCTTTTTCTGTGCCAAAGCCTTGGTCAAGGGATCTGCGATGTTAGCCTCTGTGGGTACTCTGCAAATCTTCACATCTCCTCTATTGATAATCTCTCGAATGAGATGGAAGTGTCGTAGTATGTGTTTGGTCCGCTGGTGTGAGCGAGGTTCCTTACCCTGCGTAATCGCTCCATTGTTTTCACAATAGAGCTCTATAGGATCTGCTATGCTAGGAACCACCCCAAGCTCAGTAATGAACTTGCAGAGCCAAACTGCCTCTTTTGCTGCCTCTGATGCAGCAATATACTCGGCCTTTGTTGTAGAATCAGCAATTGTGTCTTGCTTCAAACTCTTCCAGCTCACAGCGCTACCATTCAAGAAAAACACGAACCCTGACTGTGATCTATAATCATCTTGGTCAGTTTGGAAGCTGGCATCATTGTAACCCTTTACAGCTAGCTCCTCATCGCCTATAAATATCAAGAAATATTTTTTAGTCCTTCTCAAGTACTTAAGAATATTCTTGACTGCTATCCAGTGACGCTCACCTAGATCTGACTGGTATCTACTCGTCATGCTCAAAGCATACGAGACATCAGGACGAGTACATAGCATGACATACATGATAGATCCTATGGTCAATGCATAAGGGATCTTATACATGCGGTCTCTCTCCACTCTAGAAGAGGGACTTTGAGTCTTCGAAAGACTCACACAATGTGACATCGGCAGAAGTTCCTTCTTGGAATTCTACAAGGCAAACCATAGTAATACCGTGTCAATATATGTACTCTGACTTAAGCCAAGCAATCTCTTAGATCTATCTCTATAGATCTTGATACCTAGAATATAGGTTGCTTCACCTAAGTCCTTCATTGAGAAGCACGTCCCCAACCAAGTCTTCACAGACTGTAGCAAAGGGATATCATTCCCAATGAGTAGTATGTCATCCACATACAATACTAGGAAGACAACTGTGTTTCCATTAACCCTCTTATAGACACAGGGTTCATCTTCATTCTTGATGAAACCAAACTATTTGATCGCATCATCGAATTGAAGATTCCAGCTCCGAGAAGCTTGCTTTAGCCCATAAATGGACCTTTACAGCTTGCATACTTTGCCAGTATGTTGTGGATCTACAAAACCCTCAGGCTGTGTCATGTACACATCCTCGAGCAAGTTTCTATTCAGAAATACGATTTTAACATCCATCTACTAGATCTCATAATCGTGGTATACTGCAATAGCAAGCATGATCCGAATGGACTTAAACATCGCCACTGGAGAAAAGGTTTCATCATAGTCAATACCATGAATTTTCTTGAAACCTTTAGCCACCAATCGGCCCTTATAGGTATGCATATGTCCATCCATGTCAGTCTTTCTCTTAAAGACCCACTTACACCCAATGAGTTTGACACCTTCAGGTGGATCAACCAAAGTCCATACTTGGTTGGTGTACATGGATTCCATCTCGGATCTCATGGCCTCTAGCCATTTCTCAGAATCTGGGCTCATCACAGCTTCCTGATAGGTTGTAGGCTCATTCTCAATGAGGTTAATGTCATCATGGTCAGATAAGAGAAATGAGTATCTCTCAGGCTGACGACGTACCCTATTAGACCTGCGAAGAGGTAGGTCTACCTGAACAGGTTGTTATTCCACAACTCTTTGTGCAACAATCTCATCACCCACAACACTTTATGGTTCCTGTTCAACCTCTATCTCGGCCTCAATGCTATGGTCCTTATCTTGAATTTCTTCAAGATCGAATGTACTCCCACTAGTTTTTCTAGAAACAAAATCCCTTTCTAGAAATACCCCAGTTTTTGCCATAAACACTTTGTGCTGACTGGGAATATAGAAGTAATATCCCTTCATCTCCTTGGGATATCCAACAAAATAGTACTTATTGGATTTGGGTCCTAGTTTGTCTGAGACTTGACGTTGAACATAAGCCTCACAAACCCAAATTCTCATGAAAGACATCTTGGAATTTTTCCCTGTCCATATCGTATATGGTGTCTTTATCACAGCTTTAGATGGAACACGGTTAAGTGTGAAGGCTGCTGCGTCTAGAGCATATCCCCAAAAGGATATAGGAAGATCTGTGTGACTCATCATAGATCGTACCATATCTAATAGGGTACGATTCCTCCTTTCGGATACACCATTCTACTGTGGTGTTCCAGGAGGAGTGAGTTGGGATAGAATCCCACACTTAGCAAGATAGTCACGAAACTGATGGCTAAGGTATTCACCACCTCGATCTGATCGAAGTATCTTAATACTCTTTCCAAGCTAGTTTTGTACTTCATTCTTGAATTCTTTGAACTTTTCAAAGGATTCTAACTTATGTGTCATCAGATACACATAACCATATCTACTGAAGTCATCAGTAAATGTAATGAAGTACCTATAACCACCTCTAGCAGCAACATTGAAAGGGCCACATAAATTACTATGTATAAGTCCTAACAAGTCTGTTGCTCTTTCGCTGTATCCACTAAAGGGAGTATTGGTCATCTTGCTTAGAAGACAAGACTCGCATGTTTCATATGATTCAAAATCAAATGAGTCCAACAACCCATCCTTATGGAGCTGGGATAAGCGACTCTCATTTATGTGACCTAAGCGACAATGCCAGAGATAAGTTTGGTTCAACTCATTTGACTTGAACCTTTTGGTACTTATGTTATAGATGGGGCTCTCTAAGTCTAGAATGTAGAGTCCGTTCATCAGAGGTGTACTACAATAGAACATATCATTTAAATAAACTGAACAACATTTGTTCTTTATTATAAATGAAAAGCCTTTCTTGTCTAAACAAGAAACTGAAATTATGTTCTTAGTCAGAGCAGGCACATAACAACATTCATCTAGTTCTAGTACAAGCCCAGAGGGCAGAGATAGATAATAAGTTCCTATAGCAACAGCAGCAACCCTTGCTCCATTGCCTACTCGTAGGTCCACCTCGCCCTTCGTCAATGCACTGCTATTTCTCAGCGTCTGTACATTAGTACAAATGTGAGATGCACATCCGGTATCTAATACCCATGATGAAGAAATAGATATATTGACTTCTATGACATATATACCTGAAGTAGAAGTCTCACTTCTCTTCTTCTTAAGATCTTCCAAGTATGCTTTGCAGTTACGCTTCCAGTGTCTAGCTTCGTTATAGTGGAAGCAAGTCCCTTCCTTGGCCACCCCTCCTTTCGGTTTCAATGCCTTGCCTTTGCCCTTGGCTTGGGACTTTCCCTTACCTTTAGGCTTGCCCTTGCCTTTCTTCTTTTGCACCATCAAAATAGAGTTAGGTTTTCCCTTCTTAAGGTTGAGCTCAGCAGTTCTCAACATGCTAAGCATCTCAGGCAGTGGCTTATCAATTTCATTCATGTCGTAATTCATGACAAATTGATTGTAGCTTTCTAGCAAAGATTGCAAGATCAAGTCAGTGGCCAGTTCTTGGCCAAGTGGGAATCTCAACCTCTGTAGGTTCTCTATGTACCCAATCATCTTGAGTACATATGGACCTACGGAAGTCCCATCTTGCATCTTGGACTGAAGCAATGCCTTAGAGATCTCGTATCTCTCGTGCCTTGTTTGTCCTTGATACAGTTGACGAAGATGTTCAACCATATCAAAAGCATTCATGAACTCGTGTTGCTTCTGAAGTTTAGAGTTCATGGTCGCGAGCATGAGGCATGACACATCTAATGCATCATCTTGATGCTTCTTGTAAGCATCTCGGTCAGCTCGCGAGGCAGTGGTAGGAGGTGCCTCCGGAATGGGCTGCTCCAAGACGTACAATTTTCTTTCTTGGGTGAGAACGATTCTCAGATTCCTCTACCAGTCCAGGAAATTAGCTCCATTGAGCTTGTCCTTCTCAAGGACAGAACACAGGGAGAGAGTGTTCGTGTTTGTCGACATGGTAATCTACAACATACACAATGCAGAAAATTAATATCATATTCCATTTATCATTTAACTAGGCCTTTAATCAAATGATGCTCCCACTGAATTATAGGACATTTGTAGAATCGAGTCATGGATGTGGTCAAACCACATTACTAGATTCATACAAACTAGCTATAATTCTCGCGGGACAAGATCCACATCATACTACGCCTTGAGTTAGCTTTGGCTAAATTGCCCAAGACTTAGTATGATCGGTAGGTAATAAATTTCCGATTACATCTCTAAGCAACTCTTGTTTATAGGATCAAGATCCACATTTACAAAAGACCTTGAGTTAGCTTTGGCTAAATCGCCCAAGATTTAGTGTAAATGTAATCTTATCCTACCTTTCCAACGGTTGGAATATGCCTATAGTTTTACTCGATCCAATTGAGTTAACTAGTTTCACTCAATCTAATTGAGCTTTTTCTCACCCAAGCTGTGATAGGCGGGACCAAGATTGTCCCTCCGCACCCTACCAAGATAATATGCGTTGCTTTGCTTTGGCAGATTCAACAACAACAAATAATCGAGGTAGTGATGGGTATCAAAACTTGGTAGGCATTTTCGAGTTGATTCGATTAAGATCTAATCTAATCATGAATGTGTTGGGTTTCCGGCACCGCGGCGTGTGTGTGTTCGATCACGTTTCGTAAACATGAACACAGCGGAAGCAATAAAAATAATAAATCTACATTTATTACAACACACACAACGCACGCATGCATATTACAACAAGTGTAGACATAACCGTAAATTTAAATTTGCAATAAAAGGAAATTTATCTACGTTATACCTTTCGTATGACGTGTAGTGGGAACGGCATCAACCGGAACGATCCTCGCTAGAATCGTCTCTATCCGTATCCACGCCGAGTTCCTCGGGATGACTTCGCTAAGCCACGAGCTTCGTCTTCGTACGGCTTACTAGCCTCGTGTTGAAGACGACGTGATCGAGAGATGATCACGATCCGAATCCAAATTCGGATCCAAAATCGAGTCCTCAAAACTCGCTTCTCCGGAGAGGTATTCGTCAACCGTTTGACGAATCCTTCGTCCTCCACCTCAGAGGATTACCGGAGATCGAATCCCCGGTAAGTTAGCCGCTGTCGGAGCTCTAACCGTCATCCAAACGACGCTCCGACGAGAGGAGAAGAAGCTGTCCAGAAAACTGGACAGCTTGGTGGAGGAGTAGGCGCCGGCCAAAACAAGGAAGCCAAGTGCTCACCTTTTCACCGAGGCCTAGGAAGATCACCGGAGGGTCGCCGGAGGGTTCACCGGCTGAAGCTTGGACGCCGGCAAGGAGATGGACGGCGGCACAAGGAGCTGGGCGGCACACCTAGGGTTGGCGCCGAAATCTCCAAGGATGAGGTGGGCGGCAACCTTAGGGCAAGGGTTTTGGATTAGGGCTTAATTATCCATTAAGCCCTCTTTTATAGAGAACTAATTCTCTTAATGGTTATTGGATCATAACCATTAGGCCCGTTAACCCTCTCCATTAAGATAAGTTAAAATAAACCAAACCATGATGGTTTATTTTAAGTTAAAACGAACCGAACCAACTTTTGGTTCATTCGTTTAAAATAAACCAAACCCTTTGGTTTATTCTCCTCCATTGGATTAGAACCAAACCATTTTAGTTCATCCATTACGTCTTCATAAGACTCGGCCCATCCACGCTTCCATTGCGACTGAAACGATTTCATGCTCGTTTTATGTTTGGTCCAACCAAACCTGGTTTCTCTCGGTCTGAGAATCCCATTCTCAAGCTCGTTTTAAATCCTTTGGATTACGCTCGTTGTGCGTGTGACCAAATAGGTTCTCGGTTTATGTTGGCCGTCTATAATTAACCATTAATTATAGAACGATCATGAGTGGCACCTAGTAGTACATCATGATCCCCAATTAATCGAAAAGATCAACGGTTGATCCAGAACTATTTCTGAAACCCTTCAGCAGCTCGAATGATTCGTGCGCCATTCCCTTCACTCATCTTATACCCACTTGGTTCAGGACATGGTCTATAGTGTCAGTCCCCACTAGGCTGACTACGTCACACCTAGCCTAAGTATCATTTCCTCGTCCTACGGATTCTAGTTACTCCACATGTATCGAAGAGTACCTTACTCTAAACATGTAATGCTTTGGCCAAAGACTTTAGTAACAATCCGACGAGAGGCCATGAGTATACATCTCCTCGCAAGGAGTGGTGAATCCTTTATAGGCTATTCAAACACCTTTCGATTACTTGACTTATACCCAATCATCCGGGTCCACATCTCCTTAGAGATGTTTGCTTAAGATGTCAAAGCATAAGTCTCCATGATCAAGATGACTTGAATACCGCAAGTCAAAGGAACATCGCACTTAAGCCACAGTAAGAACTTCATTGACATATCTATATATGCAGAGAACCATATGAAGTCTTACGGCCGGTCACTCCAATGAACTAGTTACCATAACTAGCATCCACGATTAACTCCGGACATCACAATGTCTCCAGCCAGTGAGAATCAGCTGCTTGGATACACCAAGGAGTATACCTCGTGCTAGTCTCGATAGAATTGATGGTGTCCAAATCCATCAATTCATCGACTAGGGATAATTCCGATACATCACAATTATACATGTAGAGATACTCACTAGTTGTGATCCAATCACAAATTCTCTCATGCTGTGAATCGCATCATGGACATTCAGTAAATGAGTTTAAGATCCAATCAAATACATGAAACATGTATACTCAAATAGTGAATCTTCATTTATCATATAAATGGTTCATACATAAGGCGATTGCCTTAGGACATCTCTCATATATTACTAACAGACTCCCACTTGGCCTAATGCCAATCGCTACGGTATCCAATACCATAAGCTCGAACATGACCCTCAAACTTATTTTGAGGTAATGCCTTAGTCAAGGGATCCGCTAAGTTCCTTTCAGTAGGAATTTTCTCGATTTGTATTTCGTTCCTATTGATGATCTCTCTGATAAGATGATAGCGGCGAAGCACATGTTTGGATCGCTGATGAGACCTTGGCTCTTTCGCCTGTGCAATTGCTCTATTGTTGTCGCAGTAGACCGGTATTGCTTCAACAATGGTCGAAATCACACCAAGTTCATGAACGAACTTTTTGATCCAAACCGCTTCCTTTGCTGCTTCCGAAGCTGCAATGTATTCTGCCTCAGTGGTAGAATCCGCTACAGTCTCTTGTTTGGAACTTTTCCAACTCACTGCGCCCCCATTCAAGGTGAACACGTATCCAGACTGAGACCTGGAATCATCCTTGTCTGTCTGGAAGCTGGCATCCGTATACCCGCGTATCACCATGTCCCCTTCTCCATATATTAGGAACACATCCTTAGTTCTTCTCAAGTACTTAAGGATCGTCTTAACAGCCGCCCAATGATCAATTCCTGGATCGGACTGGTATCTGCTCGTGACACTCAGACCATACGATACATCGGGCCTTGTACATAACATAGCATACATGATAGATCCTATTGCGGATGCATAGGGAATATTACTCATGCAAATCCTCTCGTCTTCTGTGCGCGGACACATAGACTTCGAAAGGTGTACCCCATGCCTGTTGGGTAGGAAACCTTTCTTGGATTCCGACATGCTAAACCTCTTTAGCACTCGGTCTATATATGTAGACTGCGAAAGACCAAGCAACCGTTTCGATCTATTTCTATAGATCTTAATCCTGAGGATGTAGGTTTCTTCTCCCAGGTCTTTCATGGAGAATGTCTTGGATAACCAAACCTTCACTGACTGTAAGATTGAAACATCGTTTCCTATAAGTAGTATGTCATCGACATACAATACTAGGAATACGACTGCACTCCCACTAACCTTCTTGTACACACAAGGTTCGTCTGGATTTTGTGAGAAATCAAACTTTTGATTGTCTCATCAAAACGGATATTCCACCTCGGATGCTTGCTTCAATCCATAAATGGACTGGCCGCAATTTGCATACCTTGGTTTTATCAACCGATGTGAAACCTCAGTATCATATACACGCCTGAGGTGTTTCCATTAAGGAAAGCTATTTTCACATCCATCCGCCATATCTCATAATCATAATGAGCCGCTATGGCCAGTGAGCATCCGAATGGATTTAAGCATAGCTACAAAGTAATAGGTTTCATTATAATCAACACCTTGTTTTTGATGATATCCTTTCGCCACCAATCTAGCCTTATAGGTAATCACATTACCATCCATGTCGGTTTTCTTCTTGAAAACCCACTTGCACCCTATAGGCTTTATGCCTTCAGGTGGGTCAACCAAGTTCCAAACTTGGTTTTCATACATGGAATCCATTTCCGACTTCATGGCACCAAGCCACTATCCCTTTCTGAACTTGTCAGCACTTCTTCATAACTGGTAGGCTCCTCATCATCAATGAGTAACACGTCGTTCGATTCACTTACGAGAAATCCATATCTCTCAGGAATATTGCGTGTTCTACCAGATCTACGAAGATGTGGTGTTACAATAGGTCCAGCCGATTGCTCATCACTATGAGTTGTCGGCTGTTGTGCTTCACCAGGTATCTCATTAATGTCTATTTGAGTCTCTCGAGCCTCCTCAAGCTCGACGACACTCCCACTGTTTTCTTGCAAGAGAAACTCTTTCTCTAGAAACACAGCATGCCTTGAAACAAACACCTTTTGTTCCACAGGATGATAGAATTGGTAACCCCTTGTTTCCTTAGGGTATCCAATAAATAGACATTTATCAGACTTAGCATCCAATTTGTCTGATACTGTCCGCTTCACATAAGCAGGACAACCCCATATCTTCAAGTAAGATACATGAGGTTTCTTACTATTCCATATCTCATATGGAGTAGTTGAGACTACCTTGTAGGAGATCGGATGGCCGGCTAGAGGGGGGTGAATAGCCCTCGTTCGTTGGTTATCGGAATTTGCTCGTCTACAATTAGATTAGCGCAAGCGGAAACAACAATACAAGCAAATTAAACAAATAAAAACAAAGCAAAGGAAATAGACAATGCTAACACAAGATGTAACGTGGTTCACGGCTACGCCGCTAATCCACGGTCCCCGATTCGTCCTCGGTGAATCACTCCGCTCAACCAATCCACTAAATGGTCTCTCCTTTGCACCAAGCTAGGTGGAGGTAACCTTTACAACCAAGATCACTCTTCTTACAAATAGAATGGAGTAAAAGCGAGTAAGAAGAGTTTATAGCTTGTGGGGCACTAGGAAGATTGTTTGGAACTTAAGCATTAGCCTCTCAAAGGCTCACACCCTCTCTTTTTATAGAGAGGGCTAACTTCTTCCGTTAGCGCCATCGATCATTGCCGCCCATGGCGATCATTGCCATCCTCTGGCGCCTCGAACACGTCGGATCTTGGCCGTTGTTATCAGCGGAACTCTTAGCGATCATTCTTTGGACCTCACCGGATCGGCTGCGACCCCGTCTCGGCCCCGATCGGCTCAGCGGTCTGGCCAAAACCCTATTGACGATCATTCGCCTTGGCCGATCATTTGTTATCTTGAGCGATCGGCCAGCGTATGCGATCGGCTGCGCCTAAACCGATCGATCGTATACGGTCGAGCTACACTCGACTCGGAAGCGATCGTACCATTCCGTGATCGGCGTCGAAAACCCATCAGACACTTGGCCAAATGGCGAGTTTCACCTAAACTACCCCTCCCGGGTTACAATCGCTCACTCTCATTTCTCGGAGTCCCTTCGCCTTGAAGTTCTCTTCGTTCTCGGCCACGTCCTCGGCGGCATCGGCGGCTCTGCGCAATGCTCCCGTCTCTTGCCTCGAAGTCTACTTCCTCGGCTTCACTCCAAGCTTCGTCCGGTCCCTCGGATGCTCAAGCGCCGCGGCTTAAAGCTATCCTTCACCGACTCAAGGCACGAGTCATGAGATGTGAAACTTCGCCATGGCTCCATGTGCGAATTACTAAGTCTGCGCGACTTCAACGCACATATCAAATAAACATAACACACTAGCAAACCCTTTGCCACACCATCAAAACCATATCACGGCAGAGATTGCCTAACAATCTCCCCCTTTTTGATGTGTGGCAATCCGTTTAAGTTAGGTAAAAACATTTGATATAAATTCTAAGGGTAAGAAAGCATGTAAAGATAAACATGATATAACAACATGCAACTCCCCCTTAATCCATGAAACTTTTTATAAAAATTTTCCTCCCCCTATCATATATTTTTCCCCCTTTTATAATTAACTTAAACATAATATATTTCTCCCCTTTGACACCATCAAAGATTATCACTAAGTTAAGAACCCATGGCATCAAGTCTAATGGAGGAAAATATGACAAGTTATAAAATTGTGTACCACTTGTAAGTTTACAAACTGAAATCGGCCTTCAATGTTCTGATTTACAGGCCACGATCATTGCTATCGTATGGCGGTCGGTAGCACAAAAGCAATTTGATTTTTGGATGAAATTCAGAAATGCATTAAAAATTCCAGAAAATTCAAAAAATCATGAAATTCGAGGAACATATTTCTCTTAAGTATATCTATCAAGGAAAAATAGTTTTTCATGAAAAATCATTATATTTTACAAGATTTGCCAAAAATCCAAACACTTGAAAAACCACTAGTTTTTGAGCATGTTAGTATCAAGTTAGCTACCTAGTTTTGCATCCAATTGTTTCAAAACATGAATACATGTATTTTAAGGTAAGAAATTGTTTTGAAAATATTGTAAATATCTAACTATGATCTTTGGGAAATATGTCTATTAATTAAACATAAGCCTTCCCATGATTGGTCTATTATTGATATTTTGATACTTTAAATGACCATCTAAATGCCATAGGCATTAGTGGACATTTGTATCATCCTAACATCTCACCCATGCTAAGTTTGCAATCAAGTTAGCCTATAGTGAGTGTGAGATGCATCCTAGGGGGGTATTTGTATATATATACTTAACCAATATATTCAAGCAATTCTATCATGGTTAAGTATCAACCTAACAACCTACATGATCATAATGACATATATCAATTAATTTCACATTATGATCATGAAATACATGTTTTCATCAAATTATAACCATGCATTAGGCATTATATGATGATAATAAATAAGTTATCACCTAAAGCATGATTTAAACCTATTTTTCATGATAATGTGCCCAATATCAAAATCATAAATCATGATTACACATATACATAGCAATTGCATTAATCATCATGATTTTAAGCATTATTACCTATTTATGGGCACGTTATCATCACCCAACACTATCTAAAAATGTTGTCCCGTCATCCTAAGTCAACCAAAATATGATATAGGTCAAGTTCATATGGTTGACTACCCTAGGGGTTTTCTAACCCTTAAGGATGGATTTTGGAACCCAAAATAGATTTTTACCTATGGGGTTCACTAGAAATTCCTTGGGGATCCATTTCTTAGCTATTACTTTGTTTTTGTCTTGTCCCCTAGCTATTAGGCATCTATAGGCCTTCTCATTTTTCTTCTCTTTATATCCTAGGCCTTTCTTGTTAAAACTTGCCCTTTGGCTCCCTATGATCATATTCAAGGTGTTGGAGCCAATTGTGAATTTTCCTAGGGCTTTGGTTAAATAATCTACCTTTTCTCTTAATGCCCTATTTTCTTCTATGCATGCATCACTAACATCTAAAGGCACATAATTATCATGTGAGCATGCATCATCATGGCAAGAAGAAGTATCATTATTATTTAAGCATGCATTTTCTAGCTTATTTTCTAATGCCTTAATTTGATCTAGCATGCATTTATTTTTCTTCTTTGCTCTAAACAAATCCCTAGTTAAACTAGAAATCATAGAAACTATTTTACTAGGAGAGGCTTTCGTTACCATAGTTTCCATGTCCTCTTCTTCTTCGGATGATGAGGAGGATGATGATGTGGAGGAGGCTCCCCCTTCACTTGAGCTCTCTCCTCTTGTGCTTGATCCTTCATTTTCGGAGGAGGAGCAATCCAAATCGTCAAAGGCCATAAAGGCCAAATTGGCGACAAAGGCATTCTCCTCATCCGATGATGAGGAGGAGGATGAGGAAGGATCATCCCATGTCTTGGCCTTGAATGCTTTGGCCTTCCCTTTTTCTTTTGCCTTCTTCTCCTCTTCCTTCTTTTTCTTGCTCCCCTTTTTCTTCTTCTTTTCTTCTTTCTTTTTCCTCTCTTCCTTGCTTTTGTTTAGGAGAGGACAATTGTCCCTTATGTGTCCCTCTCCTTGGCAATTGTAGCATATCACCTTCCCTCTCGGTCTTCTATTCCTATCATTTGATTTATCAAATCTAAAATTCTTAAATACACGCCTCACCTTCCTTACCATGTAGGCTTCCTCGGTGCTATCCATGGAGGAGGAGGAGGCTTCATCATCGGAGGAGGAAGGGACTTCCATCTTCTTCTTCCCCTTGTTTGCCAACAATGCTACTCCTCCCGAGGGTTGAATTCTTGGCTCTTCTTGAATTCCTTCAAGCCTCGTTTCGTGGAGCTCCATTGTCGAGAAGAACTCCTCCAAGGTACTTACTTCCAAGTTCTTGGACATATAGAAGGAGTCCACCATGGAACTCCACTTTGAGGACCGGGGAAAGGCATCTATAGCCTTCATGAGCATGTCCCGGTTCGATAGCTTCTCACCTACACTTGTTAGCCCAATTAAAATTTCTTTAAACCTAGAGTGTAGTGAGGTTACCTTTTCTCCCTTTTCTAGTTTTATATTGGATAGTTGGGAGCGGAGGAGGTCTCTTCTTGCAAGCTTGGCCTCCGAGGTGCCTTCATGAAGCTCTACAAGCTTCTCCCACATCTCTTTGGCGCTAGTGCATTCTCCGATCCGGTTGATCTCTTGTTGAGGGAGCACATTGAGAAGATGATGTTTTGCCTTTGAGTTTGCAAGGTGCTCCTCTCGTTGCTTCTTATTCCACCTTGACTTCTCTATTGGCTCACCCCTTTCATCCCTAGGCAACTCGAAACCATTTTCCATTATAAGCATAATATCGAAATCGGTTTCAAGAATACCTCCATTCTCCTTTTCCACCAAGAGAATTCGCCGTCGAACTTCGTGGGTGGATGTTGAGCCGGCCATTTTGATGTAGGGCTTGTTGGTTAGTCCGGTGACAAGCAACCTCGGCTCTGATACCACTTGTAGGAGATCGGATGGCCGGCTAGAGGGGGGTGAATAGCCCTCGTTCGTTGGTTATCGGAATTTGCTCGTCTACAATTAGATTAGCGCAAGCGGAAACAACAATACAAGCAAATTAAACAAATAAAAACAAAGCAAAGGAAATAGACAATGCTAACACAAGATGTAACGTGGTTCACGGCTACGCCGCTAATCCACGGTCCCCGATTCGTCCTCGGTGAATCACTCCGCCCAACCAATCCACTAAATGGTCTCTCCTTTGCACCAAGCTAGGTGGAGGTAACCTTTACAACCAAGATCACTCTTCTTACAAATAGAATGGATTAAAAGCGAGTAAGAAGAGTTTAGAGCTTGTGGGGCACTAGGAAGATTGTTTGAAATTTAAGCATTAGCCTCTCAAAGGCTCACACCCTCTCTTTTTATAGAGAGGGCTAACCCGTTGTTGTCCAACGGAACTCTTGGCAATGATCGGGACCTCACGATCACGCCGACCCCGTAGTCGACCCGATCGCCTGATCGGCTACACGAGCGTTCGGCCAAAACCCTATTGACTACCGATCGGCCGCTTTCAGATCCGTATCTTGCGGGCCGACCGCTAACGATATGTGATCACGCCACAAACCAATCAGATACCGGTCGAGCTACACTCGACTGAGCGATCATCGTCATTCCATGGCGATGATCGCGTCGAAAACCCATCCGACACTTGGCCAAAGGGCCAAGTTTTACCTAAGAGCTACCCTCCCGGTTACAATCGCCACTCTCATTTCTGAGTCCTTCGCCCGTTCTTCGTTCTCGGCCACGCCCCTGGCAAAGATCGGCGCGGCTCGCAATGCTCCTTCGCGTCTCTTGCCTCGAAGTCTACTTCCTCCGGCTTCACTCCAAGCTTCTCGTCCGGTGGTCCCTCGGATGCTCCAAGCGCACGGCTTCCGCAAAGCTATCCTTCACCGACTCAAGGCACGAGTCATCAGATGTGAAACTCGCCATGGCTCCATGTGCGAATTACTAAGTCCTGCACGACTTCAACGCACATATCAAATAAACATAACACACTAACTTAAACCCTTTTCCACACCATCAAAACCATATCACGGCAAGAGATTGCCCTAACATACCTTGATAGGCATTCTATTTAACAAGTAAACAGCTGTCTGAAGTGCATAGCCCCAAAAGGACTTGGGAAGAGTCGCATGATTCATCATTGACCTGACCATGTCCAACAAGGTCCGGTTACGCCTCTCAAATACACCATTATGCTGTGGTGTATAGGGCGGAGTCCATTGAGACAATATACCATTGTCTCTTAGGTAATCAAGAAACTCCTGACTCAAGTATTCACCACCTCGATCCGATCGAAGTATTTTAATACTCTTGTCATGTTGTTTCTCTACTTCATTTTTGAACTCTTTGAACCTTTCAAAGGCTTCAGACTTGTGTTTCATCAAGAACACATACCCAAACCGTGAGTGATCATCGGTGAAGGTAATGAAGTAGCTATAGCCTCCTAATGCTTGAGTTGTCATAGGTCCACATACATCAGTATGTATTAGACCTAGTAACTCTCCCACTCGTTCACCTTTTCCAGTAAAAGGTAACTTAGTCATCTTGCCTTTTAAGCATGATTCGCATGTATCATATGAATCCAATTCAAACGATTCCAGAATTCCACATCGGTGTAATTCGGACATGCGTTTCTTGCTTATATGGCCAAGATGACAATGCCACATATAGGAGTCTATTTGATTATCCTTTCGAGCACACGTGTTGCTCGCTTCGATATTGAAAATGTCACTGGATACGTCCAACGTATAAATGCCATTACTCAAGGTTCCAGTTCCATAAAGTACGTCATTTAAAGTTATATAACAACAATTGTTACTAAACGTCAAATGGAAACCATTTCTATTTAAACAGGAAATAGAAACAATGTTATTTATTAGAGAAGGAACATAATAGCAATTGTCCAGTTCTAAGACTAGTCCACTAGGGAGCTTCAGCAAATAAGTTCCGATGGCGACCGCAGCAACCTTTGCTCCATTGCCAACTTGCAAATTTGACTCCCCTCTGACAAGTCTTCTTCTATTTCTTAGCCCCTGTATGTCATTACATATATGTGAGCTACACCCAGTATCCAATACCCAAGTGTCCAAGGAAATAGAATGACAATCAATAACGAAGATACCTGAAGAGGATGGGGCATCGGATGTCTTCTTCTTCTTCATGGACTCAAGATAAATCTTGCAGTTTCTTCGCCAGCGGCCTTCCTTGCCACAGTGATGGCAAGTGCCCTTTTTCGCTGGTTCCGCCTTCTTTGCCTTTTTGTTCTTTCCTTTCTTCTGTTCTTTTGCCTCCCTCTTAGAACCTTTCTTTGAGGAATCAACTAACAGAACCGCTTTCTCCTCATGCTTCACAGAAGGCTCCACAGTCTTCAGCATATTGAGGAGCTCGGGAATGGTGGATTCCAATTTGTTCATCCGATAGTTCATCACAAATTGCGAGAAACTCTTGGGCAAACAATGCAGAATTAAGTCAATACTTAACTCATGATCCATCACAAAACCAAGGGTAGCTAGCCGCTCGATGTACCCGTTCATCTTTAGCACAAACTGCACTACAGACGAACCTTCTTGCATCTTCGTGGTGAAGAGGAGCCTAGAGACCTCGAACCTTTCGGATCTCGCTTGCTCATTGAACAACTCATGAAGATGGAAGACCATAGTATTAGCATCCATATGCTCATGCTGCTTTTGCAGCTCAGGTACCATCGCCGCTAGCATGATGCAACTCGCCAGCTCAGAATCTGCCACATGCTTCTGATAGACCAACATTTGGTCTGGAGTTGCATCGTCCTTAGGACGGTCAGGAAGAGGCTCTTCAAGGACATATGCAAGCTTTTCCGTCTTGAGAACAATTCTTAGGTTTCTAAGCCAGTCCAGGAAGTTAGGCCCAGTCAGTTTGTTCGAATCCAAAATAGTACGCAAATTCAAAGACGTCATGATCAATTTATTGACCTAGAAATACAAAACGAGCGTATATGAGAAAATGATTTTAAAATACATCAATATACATTTATAAATCCCATTCATTTTTCGAATTTCAAAAACCCCAAAATCACTTCGGGAGATCGTAGGTCCATCTCCGAATGGGCTGATATCCATCATAGTTATGAACAACCTTGGAGAGAGTCCAACAAGCCATTCATAACTATGACGGTAGGTATCTGCTATACCGATTGCATATCACGTATATGCAACTATCACAATGTGCTATCAACTAATTGAATGTTCACACATACATCGGGTTGTTAACACATTAACAAGTATGCATCATATGCATAGCACCCAACTTCACCTCCCTTTACATCGACCTTGGAGAGAGTCCAACAAGCCGATGCTCCAGGTTAAAGCCAACCCATTAATCGGGAAATAGTTTTAATATGGTTAGAGCGCATTCAACCAATTAGCCCAGCTTGGAGAGAGTCCAACAATCAAAGCTAACAATTGACCTCTGACTCTTACCATATTAGTATTAAACTATTCCATGGTTTGAACATGTTCGGGTTCGAGCCGGGCTTGGAGAGAGTCCAACAACCCAAACAAGAAACGGAACTCTGGTTCTAACCATATTAATGGAAGGTGTAGGCTTTAATATTGTTTAAGGGTTTTATGTCTCATCCTCTTTGCATGCAAATAACTATTATCTACATGGCATGACATACATGGCATACATCTACATGTCACGACACGCATGGCATAATGTTATGCATCTAATGCATTTACATGGCATACAATTATGTCATGTATATATTTCCTTATATGTCATAACTATTTATGGAAATAAAATATGTTTAAGATTTGATTCTCCAAATCAAATCATAATTAAATTAGGAAACAAATTTCCAAATCTAATCACATATTTTATTCATGGAATTATTTGATTAAGGAAAATCTATTTAGGAAACCAATTTCCTAAATCATTGAAACTACTTATGGAAATAAAATATTTTAAGATTTGATTTCCCAAATCAAATCATGATTAAATTAGGAAACAAATTTCCAGAATCTTATCAAATATTTTATTTATGGAAAATATCAATTTCCATAAATACTTCCAACTTTCCAAAAGTGGAAGATTTCCATAAATACTTCTAGACTTTCCAAAATTGAAAAATTTCCATAAATACTTCTAAATTTCCAAAATTAGAAAATTTCCAGAAATACATTATGACTATCGCAAAACCATTTTTACGATTATGTCGAAACACAACCTGGGCTCTGATACCACTGTTGGGTTTCCGGCACCGCAGCGTGTGTGTGTTCGATCACGTTTCGTAAACATGAACACAGCGGAAGCAATAAAAATAATAAATCTATATTTATTACAACACACACAATGCACGCATGCATATTACAACAAGTGTAGACATAACCGTAAATTTAAATTTGCAATAAAAGGAAATTTATCTACGTTATACCTTTCGTATGACGTGTAGCGGGAACGGCATCAACCGGAACGATCCTCGCTAGAATCGTCTCTATCCGTATCCACGCCGAGTTCCTCAGGATGACTTCGCTAAGCCACGAGCTTCGTCTTCGTACGGGTTACTAGCCTCATGTTGAAGACGACGTGATCGAGAGATGATCACGATCCGAATCCAAATTCGGATCCAAAATCGAGTCCTCAAAACTCGCTTCTCCGGAGAGGTATTCGTCAACCGTTTGATGAATCCTTCGTCCTCCACCTCAGAGGATTACCGGAGATCAAATCCCCGGTAAGTTAGCCGCTGTCGGAGCTCTAACCGTCGTCCAAACGACGCTCCGATGAGAGGAGAAGAAGCTGTCCAGAAAACTGGACAGCTTGGTGGAGGAGTAGGCGCCGGCCAAAACAAGGAAGCCAAGTGCTCACCTTTTCACCAAGGCCTAGGAAGATCACCGGAGGGTCGCCGGAGGGTTCACCGGCTGAAGCTTGGACGCCGGCAAGGAGATGGACGGCGACACAAGGAGCTGGGCGGCACACCTAGGGTTGGCGCCGAAATCTCCAAGGATGAGGTGGGTGGCAACCTTAGGGCAAGAGTTTTGGATTAGGGCTTAATTATCCATTAAGCCCTCTTTTATAGAGAACTAATTCTCTTAATGGTTATTGGATCATAACCATTAGGCCCGTTAACCCGCTCCATTAAGATAAGTTAAAATAAACCAAACCATGATGATTTATTTTAAGTTAAAACGAACCGAACCAACTTTTGGTTCATTCGTTTAAAATAAACCAAACCCTTTGGTTTATTCTCCTCCATTGGATTATAATCAAACCATTTTGGTTCATCCATTACGTCTTCATAAGACTCGGCCCATCCACTCTTCCATTGCGACTGAAATGATTTCATGCTCGTTTTATGTTTGGTCCAACCAAACCTGGTTTCTCTCGGTCTGAGAATCCCATTCTCAAGCTCGTTTTAAATCCTTTGGATTACGCTCGTTGTGCGTGTGACCAAATAGGTTCTCGGTTTATGTTGGCCGTCTATAATTAACCATTAATTATAGAACGATCATGAGTGGCACCTAGTAGTACATCATGATCCCCAATTAACCGAAAAGATCAACGGTTGATCCAGAACTATTTCTGAAACCCTTCAACAGCTCGAATGATTCGTGCCCCATTCCCTTCACTCATCTTATACCCACTTGGTTCAGGACATAGTCTATAGTGTCAGTCCCCACTAGGCTGACTACGTCACACCTAGCCCAAGTATCATTTCCTCATCCTACGGATTCTAGTTACTCTACATGTATCGAAGAGTACCTTACTCTAAACATGTAATGCTTTGGCCAAAGACTTTAGTAACAATCCGACGAGAGGCCATGGGTATACATCTCCTCGCAAGGAGTGGTGAATCCTTTATAGGCTATTCAAACACCTTCGATTACTTCGACTTATACCCAATCATCCCGGGTCCACATCTCCTTAGAGATGTTTGCTTAAGATGTCAAAGCATAAGTCTCCATGATCAAGATGACTTGAATACCGCAAGTCAAAGGAACATCGCACTTAAGCCACAGTAAGAACTTCATTGACATATCTATATATGCAGAGAACCATATGAAGTCTTACGGCTGGTCACTCCAATGAACTAGTTACCATAACTAGCATCCACGATTAACTCCGGACATCACAATGTCTCCAGCCAGTGAGAATCAGCTGCTTGGATACACCAAGGAGTATACCTCGTGCTAGTCTCCACAGAATTGATGGTGTCCAAATCCATCAATTCATCGACTAGGGATAATTCCGATACATCACAATTACACATGTAGAGATACTCACTAGTTGTGATCCAATCACAAATTCTCTCATGCTGTGAATCGCATCGTGGACATTCAGTTAATGAGTTTAAGATCCAATCAAATACATGAAACATGTATACTCAAATAGTGAATCTTCATTTATCATATAAATGGTTCATACATAAGGCGATTGCCTTAGGACATCTCTCATATATTACTAACAGAATGTGTATCATATATGCATTAAGACCTTTATTACCCTATACTAGCATTCATCACATACATACAAGCAAAATTTAATAGCATGCATCACATACATACAAGCAAAATATACTAGCATGCATCATATACATACAAGCAAAATTTACTAGCATGCATCACATACATACAAGAAAATATATAAATTGTGATGAGGTTATGGCCCTACTACGATCTTCTCAAGCCATTGAGAAGATTGGACGGTCAACCTAGGGTTAGTGGCTTCTCCAAGCGCCTCCTTTGATCACCATGTGTCGTCGGCACTCTCATCGTAACTCCGTCTACTAGTGGACCTTCCACCGCTCCATTTTTGTACATTACAAATATGAAACTCAAGTTACATTCGAGTCTAAAACTATTTACAACTGAAATATTAAAAGAAGAGGCACGACACGCAGGTCGCATACATTATACAACATGCACAACACAAAAAATGGCGCGCAAGCTGTATTATGAATTACAACACATTTATCCAATCACATTGGGGTTCTTGGGCCATGACCATCACAGTATTATACATAATTCTAAATTATGTATTTTACAGAAATTTCTATAATTTTTCCTATTTTTTTTTCAATTTTATGAGTCACATCTCCGTAACGGTCCCGCTAAGCGATTTCCGAATGCGATCGCAGACAATGCCCCTTGCGGGGTCAGGGGCAGCGCCCCTACTCGCAAAATGAATCTCACGAGTGTCCCATCTTGATCTTACAGTGCCTTAAGTCACTGTCCCAAAATACTAGAGCGAGATATGGCCGTTTCGGAGAGTTTTTCTCGGTGGTTGAAGCCTACAAGTGTCCCAACACTTGTCGCTTCGACTCTTCGAGAAAAATACCCAAAAAAATCTATAAAATAGGAAATTTACAGAAACTTACAGATCTATAATTTTTATATATAATACAAAAAATTACAAAACTAAACACATACATGCTTCGCACGTGGCTTTGATACCACTATTGGACTATCCGAGCCGCAAAAACTTCTTTTTGAGTTGCGGAAACCTCAGAAGTCAGCCATGGATCCGTGCGAAGATAAACAAAAATTACATGTATGTGTTTAGAAAACCTAGATCTACCTTAGATCTACATGAAAGTGTTGGTGCAACAATGCCCCAAGCATTTATATGTGTTGATGTTTAGATAATCATCTAAGTTAGGCAATGCTTTGTGATCTAATTGTGAATGTGTTTAAGTGACAGGAAAATCCAAGTATGAAGATTTGGTAAAGACAAAGTCCAAGTGTGATCTTGGCAAAGGAAGTCCAAAGGCAAGTCTTGACTGTGTAAGTCCAAGCATGTAGTCTTGGCGGCGTAAAGTCCAAGCAAGCTTTGGCAAAGGGAAACCCAAGACATGACAAAACCGAAGGAAGCTCTTGGAAGCAAAGCGCAAAGGATGAACAAGTCGTGGACTCGGAGGGATCCTGGAGGCGCAAGGCTTAAGGAAGAGCTAGAAGGTTGAGTCTAGGTCTAGGGGATAAAAACAAGTATAAATTATTCATACTTTATCAAATACCGACGGCAATCATCGATACCGATCGATCGGTGCCAAGATGGGCACAGAATGGAGTCTCACTCGACTCTGCGCGGCGATCACTCGACTGATCGCTTCATCAGTCGACTGATCATGTGGTCGTTGGAAATTGCGGTTGCATATCTCCATGGATTTGCTTAGTCAGAAGTCGTTGGGTTCGGCGGTAGTTGATTGATATTGTACATCAGTCTACTGATGGTAGCTCAATGGGAAAAACAACCCTCTCTCTATAAAAAGAGGGTTGGTGGTGGCTTTGAGGGCTAATGCTTATACTCTGATATTTCTCTCAAGCCCCCACAAGTTTTCTAAAGCTTTCAAGTGTTTAATTCTCCTCCTCCTCTCTAATCTTCATCTATATCCTTGTAAGAAGAGGAGGGTTTGTAAAAGAGAAAGCTTCTTAGTGGAATCACTTGGGTTGATCCACCTTAAGGATCACCGTAGAGTAGGAGTGTTATCTCCGAACCACGTAAAGGCCTTGTTAGCATTGTGTTTTCATTTCTATTTATATTGTATTTGTTGTTCTTCCGCTAACCACTCTTGTAGAAACGAAAATGAGCTATTCACCCCCCTCTAGCTTCAAACGATCACTTACAAGTGGTATCAGAGTTCGGATCGCATCGGAAGATCTAACAATCAATCGGAGCAAGATGGCTTTCCAAGAGGGGTATAGCACGGCGAGGCCTCCATTCTTCGACGGCAACGACTTCAGCTATTGGAAAGGTAGGATGGAGTACTATCTTATGAATGATATTGAAAATTGATTTAGCATTGTAGATGGTTTCGAGAAGCCGGTCGATGAACATGGAGCGCCCATACCGAACAAGGATTGGACGAGGGTCATGGCCAAGAAGGCTCAAGCCAACGCCAAGGCAACAACCACACTTCAATGTGGGTTGTCAAAAGAGCAACTAAGCAAGGTGGGGCCTTTTGAATCGGCGAAGGAGCTTTGGGAGAAGTTAATTGAGCTCAACAAAGGATCCAAGGAAACAAGAAGAGCCAAGAGAGATCTCTTAATAGGCCAACTTCAAAGCTTCTCCATGAAAACCAATGAGACCGTGGGCCAAATGCACGGTCGTTTCAAGGAAGTAGTCAACGGACTACATATGATAGGTGAGAAGGTCGACAACCGAGACCTTGTGAGGTATGTACTCCAAGCCTTCCCTAGAACAACCTTATGGGCTTCAATGGTAGATGCCTATAAGGTGTCTAGGGATCTTTCTTTGGTTAAATTAGATGAGTTATTTTGTGAATTTGAATTGCACGAGCAAGTTAACACTTCATCCAAAGAGAAAGGTGTAGCTCTTTTTGTAGGGAAGAAGGACAAGAAGAAGAAGGAGAAGAAAGAAGTGTCTTCCTCATCCGAATCTGAGGAAGATTCATCTAGTAGTGAAGATGAGCTATCGGCAAGTGAGGTGGCTCATTATGTCAAGAAGTTTAGAGGGAGGTCAAGGAAACTCACCAAGAAGGATGTGAGGAGGATGTTCCAATCCTCAAGAGGTAAGTCTTCTACTAGTTCAATTCCTTCATCTAACGTAACTTGTTATGGTTGCAACAAGAAAGGGCACATCAAGCCAAATTGCCCAGAACTAAAGAAGAAGGAGGAGAAGGAGAAGAAGCATAAGAAGAAGAAGGAAAAGAAGGAGAAGAAGAAGGAGGCAATGGTGGCACAAACATGGGACACTCTAAGCTTGGAGGACTCTTCCGATGATGAAGAAGTATGTCATGCCACCTGGAATCTAGCCCTCATGGCCTTGGAGGAGGAAGCCGGAAGCTCTAGTGAGGAGTCTTCATCCTCTTCTTCAAGCGACGAATCATCATCTAGTGATGATGAGGTAAGCAACTCCCCTAGGGTAGATTTACTTTACAAAACCATTGCATGTCTCCAAAATGCCTTAAATAGATCAAAAACTAGGATTAAGAACTTAAAAGTAGAAATTAAGTCAATTAAAAATGTAGAACCACCTTGTAACGATACATGTACACTTAGAGATAAAAATGATGAATTAAGAAAAGAAATAGGTGAACTAAGAGCATGCTTAGAAAAATTTACAAATGGCTCTAAATTCCTAGATATGATAATTAAGGATCAAAGTACTATTTACAACAAGGCCGGAATAGGATATAGGCCTAAGGAAAAGGAGGTAGCATTTACATCTCTTGTTAGTAGAAAATCCACCCTTAGGAGCAAGGTTAGAAAGGCTTGGGTCCCTAAGAAGTTTTTGATTGATGCTAGTGGTCCTAAAATTTGGGTACCTAAGGCTTGCATTTTTCATGTTGTATAGGTAGAAGAACCAAGCTTATGCATCGTTGATAGTGGGTGCTCAAAACACATGACCGGTGATGAGAGTAAATTTTCCACTATCAACCACACTAGCAAGGGGAAGGTGTCGTTTGGAAATAGGGGCAAACTTAAGATTCTAGGAAAATGCACAATTGAGGTATCCCCCAACCTTGTCATTCATAAAGTGTTATTAGTTAAAAATATGAAATTTAATTTACTTAGTGTAAGCCAACTATGTGATGCAAATTTTGATGTTCATTTTGATTCTTCAAAATGTTTTATAAGACACAAAACTCTAAATGATTGCATGCTAGTAGGTTTTGGGAAATCAAATATATATTATGTTGATTTATCCTATGCTACTAATGCTTCTACTAAGTGTCTTATTGCAAAAGAGGAAGAAAGTTGGCTTTGGCATAGGAGGCTAGGACATATAAACATGAAGAACATAGCCAAAATAGCCAAAATGAAGTTAGTCAAAGGGTTGCCTAAAGTCAAGTTTCTTAAGGACAAAATGTGTGATGCATGCCAAGAAGGGAAACAATCAAAAACATCACACAAAGGTAAAACTTTACTCAGTACCGCTTTACCTTTAGAACTTTTACATATGGACTTATTTGATTGTCATAGTACCCCTTCTATGATTGGTAGTAGATATTGCTTAGTAATAGTAGATGATTTCTCTATATTTACTTGGGTATTTTTCATAAAAAATAAAGATGAAACCCTAGGAATAATCATAGGATTTAGTAAGAGAGTAGAGAATGAAAGAAAACTCAAAATCAACCGGATCCGTAGTGATCATGGTGGAGAATTTGAGAATTCTAATATCTCAACTTTATGTCTAAAACAAGGGTACAAGCACGAATTTTCTTGTCCTAGAACACCCCAACAAAATGGGGTTGTGGAAAGGAAGAATCGTGTCCTACAAGAAGCGGCTAGGACTATGCTAAATGTATATTCTTTACCTAGTTACTTGTGGGTGGAAGCGGTTAACACCGCTTGTTATATCCAAAATAGGGTTTTAATTAATAGGTTTTTAGGAAAAACACCATTTGAATTATGGAATGGTACAATTCCAACAATTCACTATTTTAAGGTCTTTGGATGCAAAGTTTATATTTTAAACACCAAAGATAACCTAGGCAAATTTGAGTCCAAAGCGGATGAGGGAATCCTAGTTGGATACTCATCCACTAGTGTAGGGTATAGAGTTTATAATAAAAGAACTCAAAAGATTGAGGAGTCTTCAAATGTCCAATTTGATGAAACCGCTAATACATACCCTAGGAAATCCCCTATTGATGATGATATCGATGACAAAAATCAAGAAATTATCCAACAATTTCAAGATTTAACTTTAGGGGGTAATGATCAAGGGGGAGAATTGAATCAAGGGGGAGTGAGAGGTGATTCCGATGATGAAAGAAGAATTGAGGATAATCATGATCAAACTCAATTTAATACACCTCATAGAACAATAAGAGTTCATCAAAATCACCCTCTAGATCAAATTGTAGGTGAATTATCTCAAGGAGTTAGGACTAGGTCATTTCATAGAGATCCCTCTAGTCATATAGCCCTAATCTCTCAAATTGAGCCCAAAACAATAAAAGATGCATTACTTGATCCGGATTCGATCTTAGCAATGCAAGAGGAATTGGCTCAATTTGAAAGGAGTCAAGTATGAGAGTTAGTTCCTAGACCTAATGAAAACACCATCATTACTACAAGATGGGTCTTTAGGAACAAACTAGAAGACCAAGGAAATATTACTAGGAATAAGGCAAGGTTAGTTACAAGGGGTTTTAATCAAGTTGAAGGACTTGACTATGATGAAACATATGCCCCGGTTGCTAGATTAGAGTCTATTAGGATTCTATTAGGGCATGCCTCTTATATGAGTTTCAAACTGTTAAATACTAAAAATTTTAAATATTAAATTAAGTGGCCAAAGAATTAAGAAAATAATCCTGGAAATTTTTCGGGATTTTTAGGGAATTTTAGGAATTTTTCTGGAATTTTTCTGGATTTAAACGGAGTCCGTACGAGATTTTTACGGGGATAAAATAAATAGGTTTTAGGTGGGGTCTATTTAAGGGGATTGATACGCGATGAAAAAAAACCTAAATTTCTTTTTCTATTTTCTCCGCCCCGACCTCCTTCGGCAGTTCCTTCACGCGCCGAAGCCATCCCTTCTTCCTTGTTCTCTTCTCATGTGCGACTCACCGACGCCCTTCTTTCCGAGTCGGCCTTGTTGACTTGCTGTCCGAGAGCCCGGCCGTCCCTCTGCAAGCGCCAGCAAACATGGCCTTCTTTTTCTCGCGGCTGAGACTTCGGTCGTCGCCTTCTCTGCAGCAACCGGCGCCGCCATCCTGGTGCCCAGGTCGTCTGCTCCTTCGCCACAGGACCGCCCGAGCCTCCTCTTCCCCATCACTCCTGCAGCCACCGAACCACCGTCATTTTTCCCCTTCGCTGTGATTTCTGGCCGAAGGTTCACCATAGCAAGAGTTAGGGCAGCGGCAGATTCGTTTCTTCGATGAACCAAGCGGCTGGGAGGTTTCAATCGTAGGTATATTTTGAGTTATCTGCTGTTGGACGGTGGTTTGATTTGGTGGATTTGACACTGTGTTCTGTGAGTGGAGTATTATTAGGGGTTGTAACGAAGGTATGGTAGGGTGTGTGTTGTTGTGCGGCTGTTAGCCGGAGTGGTGGTCAATTTGGGTTGAATTTGGGGTTTTTGGTTGGCTGCGATTGGGTTGGTGTCGGTTGTACGACCATATTGGTATGTTAAGTGAACGAGGAGTGGTTTAGAATGGGTTATTCGGTTGATTTTATTGTATTCGGAGGATATTGGATGGTTGGGTGATATTGTTGTTTTGCTATAGGTGATGAATTAGGTTAGCTGATTAGGAATTTATTTGGGTAAATGGATTGGTACAATTATTGGATAAATTAAAAGCCATCAAATTTTATTTATTTGGCTTAGGTTGTTAAAATGCGGGTTAAACCAGGTTTAATTGATTAATTAGCTTATCATTAATTAATCAAAAATTTTATCAATTGATTTAGTGGGCTAAATTAATTGTATGGATATTTGTGGACAAGGAAAATTGGAAATAGTTTGAGTTAATTGGGGTATGAAGGAAATCGATTAAGTATTCGATTTGTCGTTGAATTGCATTTTTGTGCTTAACTATAGTTATGCTATATGCAGGTTTCGATCACGAGGCAGGTCCCCGGTCGTGACGTTTTCATTTTTGCGGATATTTTATCAGACGGGTATTTTGACTTATCTCTTAGATATAGTCATTGTTGATATGCTAGTTAGGATAGCTTGCAATAATATTCATGTTTATATGCCTAGTATGTTTTTGTGCCTATTGATACATGCATTGGATAGGATATGATTTTTGTCTTCCCTGTTTATTTGGATCATAGTTACTTGGATTGTGGATATGTACATATTGATTGTACATATGATTCGGATAGGTATTTTGGGTAGGATTGACATGCTTTAGTATCATGCACCATTTTTTTACATGATTGCATGTTGGCTGGACGGGGTTTCATTATTGTTGAGCCCGCAGCCAGTTACATGGCCTGCACACACTGCCACTCATGGGTTAGTGGTACCTCAGGAGGGTGTGTGCAGTTGCTCTGTCAGGCTCCGCTGGTTCGCTCATGGGTAGCGATGAGGCAGCGTAGTAGCGGGCAGGGATCCCTCCTCTGGTCTATGACACTGGGAGATGAGAGCTTAGCTCCCCCACTCTGTTTGGGGCAGGAGGATAGGTGTACTCCGACAGCATTCTATCCACTCGGTCACTCAGGAGCAGTGATGGCAGAGTGCACAGTTGTCATAGCCCTACTCACTCGGCTTCACCATCGCGTGTGAGGCGGCTGACTGGCATCAGGGGTGACCATGTCATTTGCACGACATGCACTTTGCACGGATCACATTTGTATTGTGTTTGCTGCATTTTTACTTATGCCTTGGATGTTGCATATGATTGTCATGCATACAGGATACATGTTTGTATATGGTGATGGCTCTTATAGTAGGGCACATGCTCCTATATCAGGGTAGGAGATTCAGGTGAGTACAGTCCTTTTTCATTTATTTCTTGCTTACCCTATATGTGAGACTGTACTGGCATGATTTTTATTGTTAGCTATATCTTACTTGCATGTCAACTATATCCGCTAAGTTCTTTGAACTTACCCCGTTGATTTATATCTATTTCAGGATGAAGCTGTCAGGAGAGTGCAGCTGCCGGACCACACTCGTCGTGAATATTTTATTTGGTTATTTGTTTTATGGTATTTGTATTTTGATTAGAGGACAAGTTTAGGATTGGAGATTGATATTTGTATTCGTGGATTTTTGGTGTCCTTATGGACCTTTATTCGATTTTGTTTGGATTGGTTTTGGTTGAGTATTCCTGCCCAGATGGCAGAAGGGGTAAGACTAGTTGTGATAGATGTTACTCTTTTATTTTGGTTGATGGCTAGAGGCCTATTTTTATTACCTGCGTGTGTGTTTGGATTCCGGTCGTGTTGACCAATGTATAGTGGTCGTGTAGGCCTTGTATGTAAATTGGCATTGTCACCCGTACAGGGGAGATGCTGTCGGATTTTCGTCTGGCGGGGTCTCCTTCGGGGTGTGATAATTTATTTGGTATTAGAGCGCCTAGGTTTTCAAGTTCCTAGGGGTTTTTGGATTTTTCGGAGTTCGCCAGGTTTTGGCTGGTTTTTGCGAGGTAATTTGGAAATTTTGGATTGGTATGGATTTTCGATGATTATTTATGTTTTGGAAATTCGATGATTTTTGACGAGATCAATATGGGGTTTTGGCGGCTACGGGACCTCTCCTGACGGTGAAATAGGTATGATGATTAATTTATATGTTTTTTACTTCTAGTAATATCTGTATTCATTTAACAGATATGAGACGAGGTGGGTGTGCTTCTGCACCGAGACGTGGTGTGGGACGACCATGCCAGAGGATCCTGAGATCTTTGGCGACAGAGTTGCCAGGAAGATCTACTGAGGATGAGCTTATTGATCAGGGTCAGATTCCACAGGGTGCTACGGGAGTTGTGGATCCTCAGTCTTCGGTGGATCCTCCTCCCGAGATGCCCACTGCAGGGGTATCTGATGTACCAGCGGGAGACCCTGCTGCTACACATCAGACACCCCCGCCAGTAGGACCTGCTACTGCACTGAGGCCCATTAGTGGAGCCACGACCCTCACTTAAGATTCCGCCTCGCTCAGCAAATGACACCATCTACGATAGTTTCACCAGCTCCTGTGACGACCCCTACTTATCTTACTGATGTAGCTGTGACACGAGCTCGGATTCCAGGATTAGCAAAGTCAATGAAAAGTCGTTTCACTTTATTCAGCGGAGAGACTGATCCGAGTGTAGCTCAGTCTTGGATCGAGACGATGGAGCATACCTTCTACTATATGGTCTGCTCTGAGTGGGAGAAGGCAGAGTTGGCGGCCTTCCATTTACGAGGCGAGGCCGAGATCTGGTGGGATATACAACGCTCGATTATTGGCGAGCAGCAGGTTACATGGGCGAGATTTAGAGAGGCTTTTGGGAGTCAGTATTTCCCACGGGCATAACAGATGATGCGACGTCAGGATTTTTTGAGTCTATGATAGAATAATCGCTCAGTGATGGAGTATAATACTGAATTTAATAGGTTAACAAGGTTTTGTCCAGAATTAGTTGCTGAGGATAGGTCACGGATGATGCAGTTTGTTCAGGGACTAGATGGGCATCTACAAGTCAAGATGGCAGGATTTTGTAGTTCTTCCTACCGAGAGGCGTTGGACAGAGCTTTGTTGATCGAGTCGGCTCAACAGAGGGTCAATAGAGTGAAGAGAAGCAGTACCGAAGAACCACAGAGTCGGACATGACCAGACTACTCGGATAGCAAAGAAGGTGGCCGCAATGATGAGTCAGTCAGGGGGCATCTAGCCGGCCTCAGAAATTAGGACGATCTTCAGCTGGGCCCTCCTGGTCTTCTCAGCAGAGCCGGAGGCCGCCCACTAGTGACACCCACTGTACTCGTTGTGGATCGAGAGAGCATATTGTCTCAGCCTGCACCTTGGGACAGTCAGTTTGCTATTATTGCAAACTGCCTGGACATCTGAGCCGAGATTGTTCGTTGAAGGCTCGGCATGTGGCTTCCGGGGTTTCTATCCAGGGAGAACCGTTGATCAGTCTGGGACTCAGAGAGGGGGTCAGACAGCCAGACCTTCGCAACGCCCACAGAGGATAGCTCCCCCTACAGGAGTCGCCTATGGTATTCATGGACAGGAGTATACCAGTGCCCATACGGTGTCACAGGTTCGGCCAGACTGCAGCCGCGATGCAGCCTCACCATCGGTATAGATACCATTGCAGCAGCAGCCATCGATACAATATTAGCCGCAGCCGCCACAGTGTTCAGACTACGAGCTACCGATACATGATAGGTCAAATGATCGATCTCGTATCGGCTTACATACCACCGACGGGCTCAGCCCGTGCACAGCCACCTTTGGCAGTGATACCACCTCCACCTCCGCCGGAGACTGGGCGGATTCATGCGATTACCAGAGAGGATGCACAGCGAGCCAACGAATCCATATTTCGCGGTACGGTTTCACTTTATGCATTTTCAGCTATTATGCTAACTGATACTGGTAGTTCGCATTCGTTTATTTCCCGTACTTTTATGAGAGAGATTGGTAGATTACCTACTAGTAGATCATAGAGATTAGTCGTCTCCCTACCGTCTGGCGATACATTGGACGTTACCCAGGAGGTCCGAGGTTGTCCCTTAGATTTTGGTAACATCATTCTTACTATAGATTTATTGGTATTGGACATGGTTGAGTTCGATATTATCCTTGGCATGGATTGGCTGTCAGCATATCATGCCACTGTGGATTGCCAGACGAGGGTGGTCACATTCCGACCTCCGAACCAATCCTCGTGGGATTTCATTGGCATCTGGGGCGATGGCATATCAACCATATCTACGATTCAGGCTTAGAAGCTTTTATTGCACGGTTTCCAGGGTTTTCTATTATCGATGATCAATGTAGAAGATAGTTGTGACTCTCAGATCACGGACATCCCTATTGTCCGAGAGTATCCAGATGTCTTTCCAGAGGAGTTACCGGGTCTGCCTCCCAGAAGGCTAGTGGAGTTCATGATTGAGTTAATACCTGGGACATCGCCGGCATCGAAAGCTCCTTATCGGATGGCCCCGAGAGAGTTGGACGAGTTAAAGGTTCAGCTCCAGGAACTTTTGGACAAAGGTTTTATTCGCCCTAGTGTATCACCCTGGGGTTCTCCGGTTCTCTTCGTGAAGAAGAAAGATGGTTCGATGAGACTGTGCATCGACTACAGGCAGCTGAACGCCATCACTATCAAAAATAAATATCCCCTGCCACGTATTGAGGACTTGTTTGATCAACTCAGAGGCACATCATTCTATTCTAAGATTGATCTGCGGTCCGAATATCATCAATTAAGGGTTAGAGATTCTGACATTCAGAAGACAGCGTTCCGTACCAGATATGGACACTATGAGTTTTTGGTAATGCCATTTGGGCTTACCAATGCTCCAGCGGTATTCATGGATTTAATGAACCGTTAATTTATGGATTTCCTAGATCGGTTCGTCATTGTTTTTATCGATGACATTCTGGTCTATTCTCGTTCCGAGGAGGAACACGCGCAGCATCTTCGTCTTGTTCTCGATAGGCTCCGACAGAAGCGGCTATATGTGAAGTTCAATAAATGCGCATTCTGGTTACCTTCAGTCAATTTTCTGGGACATGTGGTTTCGAGTAGAGGTATTTCAGTTGACCCCCAGAAGATCGAGGCTATCACGATTAGGGCAAAATCGATTCGGAGGTTCACAGTTTCTTAGGCTTGGCTGGTTATTACAGACGGTTCATTAAGGGTTTCTCGAGCATTGCTATGCCATTGACACGCCTTACCAGGAAGGGCATGAAGTTCACGTGGACAGAGATGTGCGAGACTAGTTTTCAAGAGTTGAAGAGGAGATTAGTGTCAGCACCGATCCTGGTATTGCCATCAGGGGACGATGGTTTCGTTCTTTATACAGATGCGTCTCTACAGGGTTTAGGCGCAGTATTGATGCAGCACGGTAGGGTAGTCTCTTATGCTTCTCGCCAATTGAAGGATCATGAGAAAAACTACCCAGTTCATGATTTAGAGTTAGCCGCTATTATCTTTGCCTTGATGATTTGGAGGCATCATTTATATGGTATTACGTTTGAGATTCTTACTGATCATAAGAGTCTCAAATATATATTTACTCTGAAGGAACTCAATCTCCGACAGAGGAGATGGATGGAGTTCCTGAAGGATTATGACTATACCATCAGCTACCACCCAGGGAAAGCCAATGTGGTTGCCGATGCACTTAGCCGGAAGTCCCGAGGGACTTTAGCTTCCTTCTGAGTTTTAGTCACGGATTTTATTCATGGTTTCTCAGAGTTGAGCCTAGAGGATCAGGGACCGACAGAGCAGGGTGTTATGGTTACCATGGTTGCTCAGTCGTCTATCCGGACGAGAGTCCGGGAGGCCTGTGCCGCTGATCGATTTACATTCATTGGTAGTCGATAACTCGACAATGGATCGAGTTCACCCGCGATGATGAAGGTATAATTTATTTCCGAGGTAGATTATGCGTACCTCAGCCTCACCCGGTCATGGAGGAGTTACTTCAGGAGGCTCATCGCTCTCGATTTGTGATCCATCTAGGCGGAATCTGCATGTATCAAGATTTAAAGCGTTTGTATTGGTGGAATGGTATGAAGAAAGATATCGTGGATTTTGTAGCTAGATGTCTGATTTGTCAACAGGTAAAGGCTGAGCACCAGAGACCAGCTGGATTATTTTAGAGGATTCCTATTCCTGAGTGGAAGTGGGATCATATTACTATGGATTTTGTGATGGGTTTGCCTAGGACACGTCAAGGCCATGATGCGATTTGGGTAGTCATTGACCGACTAACCAAATCCGTGCACTTCTTATCGATTCGGAAGATGGACTCTCTGGATCGTTTGGCAGAGCTATATTGTCGGGAGATCATCAGATTGCATGGTGTTCCTTTGAGCATTATATCAGATAGAGATCCCCATTTCACGTCTAGGTTCTGGTAGAGTCTGAAAGTGTGCTTTGTGCACGCCTTGGGTTTAGATCTTGCATTCCATCCGTAGATGATGGACGGATCGAGCGAACCATTCAGACACTAGAGGATTTGCTGAGGTCCTGTGTTATAGATTTCGGAGGCAACTGGGAGGATCATTTGCCGTTAGTGGAATTCGCCTATAATAACAGTTATCATTCGACTATCCAAATGGCCCCGTATGAGGCATTGTATGGTAGACAGTGTCGTACACCCACCCTCTGGGAGGAGGTTGGGGAGGCCCAGTTGCTAGGACCCCAGAGGGCTCAGCATGAGGCAGAGTTGGTCCGTACTATCAGACGTAGGATGACAGAGGTGCAGGATCGCCAGAAGAGTTATGCAAATCGTAGACGGAGACCTTTGGAGTTCTCTATTGGTGATCATGTATTCCTGCGAGTTTCACCCACGAAAGGGGTGAAGAGATTTGGCCTCCTTGGTAAGCTAGCTCCTAGATATATTGGTCCGTTTGAGATTTTGGAGAGGATCGGAGAAATTACTTATCGTCTAGTGTTACCACCATCTTTGACGAGTATACATGATGTGTTCCATGTGTCTATGCTGAGGAAGTATGTGTCAGACTCTACACATATTCTGTCAGATGTGTCAGGTTCCATTCAACCTGATGCTACTTACGCAGAGGTTCCGGTACAGATTTTGGATTACAAGGAACGACATTTGCGGAATAAGATTGTGCGACTTATCAAGGTCGGGTGGAGTCACCACACCGATGAGGAGGCTACTTGGGAGCTTGAAGAAAAGATCAGAGCTCAATATCCCCACCTGTTTACTTAAGGTACGTGAGATATATTTTCAGTACTTGTGGTATTTCTTACTCGTTATGTATCTGAGTAGGAAATTTTGGGACCAAATTTTTATTAGTGGGGGAGAATATTAAATACTGAAAATTTTAAATATTAAATTAAGTGGCCAAAGAATTAAGAAAATAATCCTGGAAATTTTTTGAGATTTTTAGGGATTTTTCTAGAATTTTTTTGGATTTAAACGGAGTCCGTACGAGATTTTTACGGGGATAAAATAAATAGGTTTTAGGTGGGGTCTATTTAAGGGGATTGATACGCGATGAAAAAAAAACCTAAATTTCTTTTTCTATTTTCTCCGCCCCGACCTCCTTCGGTAGTTCCTTCACGCGCCGAAGCCATCCCTTCTTCCTTGTTCTCTTCTCACGCGCGACACACCGACGCCCTTCTTTCCGAGCCGCCTTCTTTGACTTATTTGTCAAGAGTCCCTCTCGCAAGCGCCAAGAACATGGCCTTCTTTTCTCATGGTGAGACTTGGCGTCGCCGCTTCTCAGTAGTAGCGGCCGCCTTCCGGTGCCAGTCGTCTGCTCCTTCGCCACAGGACCACCCGAGCCTCCTCTTCCCCATCACGCCTGCAACCACCGGACCGCCGCCGTTTTCTCCCTTCGCTATGATTTCTAGCCGGAGGTTCGCCGTAGCAAGAGTTAGGGCAGCGACAGATTCGTTTCTCCAGTGAACCAAGCGACTAGGAGGTTTCAATTGCAGGTATATTTTGAGTTATCTGCTGTTGGACGGTGGTTTGATTTGGTGGATTTAACATTATGTTCTGTGGGTGGAAGATTATTAGGGGTTGTAACGAAGGTATGGTAGGGTGTGTGTTGTTATGCGGCTGTTAGCCGGAGTGGTGGTCAATTTGGGTTGAATTTGGGGTTTTTGGTTGGCTACGATTGGGTTGGTGTCAGTTGTACGACCATATTGGTATGTTAAGTGAACGAGGAGTGGTTTAGAATGGGTTATTCGGTTGATTTTATTGTATTCGGAGGATATGGGATGGTTGGGTGATATTGTTGTTTTGCTGTAGGTGATGAATTAGGTTAGTTGATTAGGAATTTATTTGGGTAAATGGATTGGTACAATTATTGGATAAATTAAAAGCCATTAAATTTTATTTATTTGGCTTAGGTTGTTAAAATGCGGGTTAAACCAGGTTTAATTGATTAATTAGATTATCATTAATTAATCAAAAATTTTATCAATTGATTTAGTGGGCTAAATTAATTGTATGGATATTTGTGGGTAAGGAAAATTGGAAATAGTTTGGGTTAATTGGGGTATGAAGGAAATCGATTAAGTATTCGATTTGTCGTTGAATTGCATTTTTGTGCTTAACTATAGTTATGCTATATGCAGGTTTCGGTCACGAGGCAGGTCCCCGATCGTGACGTTTTCATTTTTGCGGATATTTTATCTGGCGGGTATTTTGACTTATCTCTTAGATATAGTCATTGTTGATATGCTAGTTAGGATAGCTTGCAATAATATTCATGTTTATATGCCTAGTATGTTTTTGTGCCTATTGATACATGCATTGGATAGGATAGGATTTTTGTCTTCCCTGTTTATTTGGATCATAGTTACTTGGATTGTGGATATGTACATATTGATTGTACATATGATTCGGATAGGTATTTTGGGTAGGATTGACATGCTTTAGTATCAAGCACCATTTTTTTACATGATTGCATGCTGGCTGGATGGGGTTCCATTATTGTTGAGCCCGCAGCTAGTAACATGGCCTGCACACACTACCACTCAGGTTAGTGGTACCTCAGGAGGGTGTGTGCAGTTGCTCTGTCAGGCTCCGCTGGTCCGCTCATGGGTAGCGATGAGGCAGCGTGGTAGCGGGCAGGGATCCCTCCTCTGGTCTATGACACCGGGAGATGAGAGCTTAGCTCCCCCACTCTGTTTGGGGCAGGAGGATAGGTGTACTCTGACAGCATTCTATCCACTCGGTCACTCAGGAGAAGTGATGGCAGAGTGCACAGTTGTCATAGCCCTACCCACTCGGCTTCACCATCGCGTGTGAGTTGGCTGATTGGCATCAGGGGTGACCATGTCATTTGCACGACATGCACTTTGTGTAGGGGATCGGTATGGCCGGCTAGAGGGGGGTGAATAGCCCTCGTACGTTGGACGTCGTAAATTGCTCGTCTACAAAAGATTAGCGCAAGCGGAATATACAAATACAAAGCAAAAGACAAACCATAAAACAAACGCTAACACGATGGTATAACGTGGTTCACGGCTACGCCGCTAATCCACGGTCCGATTCGTCCACGGTGAATCACTCCGCCAGAACCAATCACTATCGGTCTCTCCTTTGCACAAAGCTAGGTGGAGGTAACCTTTACAACCAAGATCACTCTTCTTACAATAGGATTGAAGTAAAGACAAGTAAGAAGAGTTTAGAGCTTGTGGGGCACTAGGAAGATCGTTTGGAGTATGAGCATTAGCCTCTCAAAGGCTCACACCCTCTCTTTTTATAGAGAGGGCTAACTTCTTCCGTGCACGCCATCGACTACGCCCCTTGGCGATCATTGCCGTCCTACAACGGCCTCGAACACGTCGGATCCCGGCGGGTAGTCCAACGGAACTCTTAGCGATCGGTGATGGACCTCATCGATCATTGCTCGCCTCGTAATCGACGCCCGGTCGGCTACGAGCGGTCGAACCCTTATTGACGATCGCGCCTGCGCCCGATCGATGGTCTTGGATCGGCCCGTACGTATGGCGATCGGCTGCCGCCTAATCCGATCGTATACCGGTCGAACTCACTCGACTTCGAGCAATCGATGCCATGACATGGCGATCGGTGGTGTCGGGAAAACCCATCCGACACTTGGCCAAATGGCCAAGTTTCACCTAAGAGCTACCCTTCCCCGGGTTACAATCGCTCACTCTCATTTCTAGGAGTCCCTCGCCTTCGAAGTTCTCTTCGTTCTCGGCCACGTCCCTCGGCAGCATCAGGCGCACGGCTCTGCAATGCTCCTTCGCGTCTCTTGCCTCGAAGTCTACTTCCTCCGGCTTCACTCCAAGCTTCTCGTCCGGCGGTCCCTCGGATGCTCCAAGCGCACGGCTTCCGCAAAGCTATCCTTCACCGACTCAAGGCACGAGTCATGAGATGTGAAACTCGCCACGGCTCCATGTGCGAATTACTAAGTCCTGCACGACTTCAACGCACATATCATATCAACATATCAAACTAACTTAAACCCTTTGCCACACCATCAAAACCATATCACGGCAAGAGATTGCCCTAACACTTTGCACGGATTGCATTTGTATTGTGTTTGCTGCATTTTTACTTATGCCTTGGATGTTGCATATGATTGCCATTTATACAGGATACATGTTTGTATATGGTGATGACTCTTATAGTAGGGCACATGCTCCTATATCAGGGTAGGAGATTCAGGTGAGTACAGTCCTTTTTCATTTATTTCTTGCTTACCCTATATGTGAGACTGTACTGACATGATTTTTATTGTTAGCTATATCTTACTTGCATATCGACTATATCCGCTAAGTTCTTTGAACTTACCCCGTTGATTTATATCTATTTCAGGATGAAGCTGTCAGGAGAGTGCAGCTGTCAGACCCCACTCGTCGTGAATATTTGATTTGGTTATTTGTTTTATGGAATTTGGATTTTGATTAGAGGACAAGTTTAGAATTGGAGATTGATATTTGTATTCGTGGATTTTTGGTGTCCTTATGGACCTTTATTCGGTTTTGTTTGGATTGGTTTTGGTTGAGTATTCCTTCCCAGATGGCAGAAGGGGTAAGCCTAGTTGTGATAGATGTTACTCTTTTATTTTGGTTGATGGCCAGAGGCCTATTTTTATTACCTGCGTGCGTGTTTGGATTCCGGTCGTGTTGACCGATGTATAGTGGCTGTGTAGGCCTTGTATGTAAATTGGCATTGTCACCCGTACAGGGGAGATGCTATCGGATTTTCGTCTGGCGGGGTCTCCTTCGGGGCGTGACACAAACTCCATCAAATGGATGTTAAATCGGCGTTCCTAAATGGGTTCATTAAGGAAGAGGTATATGTAGAACGACCTCCTGGTTTTGAGAGTATAGAGTATCCAAATCATGTATACAAGCTTAGGAAAGCCTTATATGGTTTGAAACAAGCTCCCCGGGCTTGGTATGAAAGGTTATCATCTTTCTTAATCTCTAAGGACTTTAAGAGGGGTAGTATAGATCAAACTCTATTTATAAACTCAACATCAAAGGACATCTTTGTAGCCCAAGTATATGTTGATGACATTATCTTTGGGTCAACAAATGATGATCTTCTTCAAGACTTTATCAAAACTATGGAAAATGAGTTTGAGATGAGTCTAGTTGGGGAACTAAATTTCTTCCTAGGACTACAAGTCAAACAAACAAGTGAAGGAATTTATATTTACCAAACCAAATATGCTAAGGAAATGATTAAGAAATTTGGTTTGGAAAATGCAAAAGTAGTGTCAACCCCTATGGCAACTAATACAAAAATCGATAGTGATAATGAAGGAAAACAAATTGACCTTACACTCTATAAGAATATGATTGGTAGTCTCTTGTACCTAACCGCTAGTAGACCCGATATATTATTTGCGGTTGGTATGTGTGCTAGGTATTAATCATGTGCCAAAGAATCCCATTTAGTTGCCATTAAGAGAATCTTAAGATATATTAAAGGCACACTAAATGTAGTACTATGGTACCCTAGGACTAGGTCTTTTGATTTGGTTGGGTACACCGATTCCGATTATGCCGGTTGCAAATTGGATCGGAAGAGTAATAGTGGTGGATGTCAATTCCTTGGGTCCTCCGTAGTTTGTTGGAGTAGTAGGAAGCAACCTTGTGTTGTCCTATCCACCACCGAGGCCGAGTATGTGGCTATGGATGGTTGTGTAGCTCAACTACTATGGATGAAACATACCTTAGAGGATTATGAGCTATCTTACTCCAAAATGAAAGTATTTTGTGATAATGTGAGCACCATAAATTTGACCAAAAATCCGGTGCATCACTCTAGGACCAAGCACATTGAAGTGAAACATCACTTCATTAGAGATCATGTGGCTAAGGGGGACATTGAGCATAATTACATTGAATCCAAGTCCAACCTAGCCGACATATTTACCAAGGCTCTTCCCGAAGTAGAATTTTCATCACTTAGGAGAGAACTTGGGATGTGCTTAGTTGAATAAAGGTGTAGGTTTGCATGATCCTATAGAAATCCTAGGATTTATATCTTTAAGCATCTCATAAAATACCTAAGAAATCATGATTTTTGTATTGAGCCACTTAGACAACATGTGAGATGTTAGGAAGATGCACTTGGTTCATCATGCTTGTTATGATGCATTACTATGGACCAAAGTGTCATCTAGAGACATTAATCCTTCATTAGACTAATCATTGGGAAGGCTTATACACAATTGATGTGCATATAGCTCCAAGAATATGTTTAGAAATGTCAAATAAAACATGATTTAAACTATGTTTATCATATTTTGAAAAACAGTTTTCAAGTGGAACACAAAAGTGATACAAAATTTGCAAAAACATTAGAACTTTTATTAGTTTCCAAGTTTGTATCAATCTTGAAATATGGAAAATATATATTTTTCAAATTATTTTTCCTTGATAAAGGATGATTTCAGAAATGAGTACACAAAATTTCGTGATTTTTCGAGATTTTTAGAATTTCTAACGCATTTCTGAAGTTGGGCTGAAAAGGTTGAAATTCGGATTTCAGGAATATCAGTCGACTACGTTAGAAACCAGTCGACTGATACACTGTATTTTCTGATAAAAAGCTCTATTTCTTGCATTTAAGTGTATCTTTGAATGCCCTAAAACTATGGTATGATAATATTCGGTATAAATAAGTTTTTAGGACAGTTTGATGCGATGTTTTAGGGGGAGTTTCATAATATATATCTTTTCATCCCCAAACTTACATTGTTGGTGCAAAGTTAGGATTTAACCTTCAATATTTTGTTAGGCTTTGCCCCACAAATTATTTATTCATCATGAACCATATCTTGGATTAAGGGGAAGCTTAATTTCAACTTTATACCTTAGTTCAAGATTACAACAAATTTAATCCTTTTATGAATCCTTCTCTTTTTGATGTGTGTCAAAGGGGGAGAAGGAATGTTTAAGTTAAAATTCATATTGAAATATGATGGAAATATGATTATGTGCATGAATGT
This sequence comes from Wurfbainia villosa, assembly GCA_025175895.1. Classification (NCBI taxonomy): domain Eukaryota; kingdom Viridiplantae; phylum Streptophyta; class Magnoliopsida; order Zingiberales; family Zingiberaceae; genus Wurfbainia; species Wurfbainia villosa. Next base: position 94,026,915 of record CM045989.1, read on the forward strand.
TTAAAGATAGAATTCATATTGGAAATATGATTATGTGCATATTTTAAAGACCTAACTTAATTGATTGTCAAACATCAAAAATGGGATTGTTGGTGCAACAATGCCCCAAGCATTTATATGTGTTGATGTTTGGATAATCATCTAAGTTAGGCAATGCTTTGTGATCTAATTGTGAACGTGTTTAAGTGATAGGAAAATCCAAGTATGAAGACTTGGTAAAGACAAAGTCCAAGTGTGATCTTGGCAAAGGAAGTCCAAAGGCAAGTCTTGGCAGTGTAAGTCCAAGCATGTAGTCTTGGCGACGTAAAGTCTAAGCACACTTTAGCAAAGGGAAACCCAAGACATGACAAAACCGAAGGAAGCTCTTGGAAGCAAAGCGCAAAGGATGAACAAGTCGCGGACTCGGAGGGATCCTGGAGGAGCAAGGCTTAAGGAAGAGCTAGAAGGTAGAGTCTAAGTCTAGGGGGTAAAAACAAGTATAAATTATTCATACTTGATGAGTATCAGTCGACTGATACGATGTATCACCGATCGATCAGTGCTCGACCGAGTCGGCTAAAACTCGATGATCGGCATTGCCAGAGCAAGCAATGATCGATCGATCACGATCGCTAATCGGCAATGATCGATCGTGAAGATGGGCACAGAATGGAGTCTCACTCAACTCCACGCGGCAATCACTCGACTGATCGCTTCATCAGTCGACTGATGAAGTGATCAGTCGACTGATCATGCGGCCGTTGGAAATTACGGCTGCGTATCTCCGCGAATTTACTTAATCAGAAGCCGTTGGTTTCGGCAGCAGTCGACTGATGGTAGCCCAACAAGAAAAACAGCCCTCTCTCTATAAAAAGAGGGTTGGTGGTAGCTTTGAGGGCTAATGCTTATATTCTGATCTTTCTCTCAAGCCCCCACAAGTTTTCTGAAGCTTTCAAGTGTTTAATTCTCCTCCTCCTCTATAATCTTCATCTACATCCTTGTAAGAAGAGGAGGGTTTGTAAAAGAGAAAGCTTCTTAGTGGAATCACTTGGGTTGATCCACCTTAAGGATCGCCGTGGAGTAGGAGCGTTATCTCCGAACCACGTAAAGGCCTTGTTAGCATTGTGTTTTCATTTCTATTTATATTGTATTTGTTGTGCTTCCGCTAACCACCCTTGTAGAAATGAAAATGAGCTATTCACCCCCCCCCCCTCTAGCTTCAAACTATCACTTACAGAAAGGAGCGTTACCCTTGATGCGACGCCCTTCGCTTATCCTGCTCGTCCAAACGACTTGTCGGAACTCGAGAGTGTCAAGTGTACACTCCTCTATCGTTATCCACACGAGCAATAGGTGGAGAAAAGCAACCTAGAGTGTGCTAGCACCCTTAGAAGCTCACGGCAAGGATGAGGGGGAGAGAGCTTGAGAAGAGAGGAGGAAGAAGATGAAGTTACTACACTTAAATTCACACTAATGCACCAGCATTGAAGTGGCCGGCCACTACAAAGAAGGTATATACATGCATGTAATACCAAGAGCCATGGGTCTTGGTCTCCCTCATGAGGTGGCACCCCATGATGTGTCCATGATGATGTGGAACATCATCATTGATCGGCCCATGCCAAGTCATTATGACATGGCAATTGGTCAAGTCAAACTTGACCATTCATCTTCCCTCTCAAGTCAAGGTAAACTTGACCTCTTATCTCCCATGGTTGATCAAATCCAACCATTTGATTCAAGTCAATTTAATTTAATGAATCTCTATTCATTAGTTTAAATTGACTCGATGAATCAAATCTAAATTAGACTCATTAAACACTTGAATCAAATTGAGTCCAATTCAATTTGTCTAATTTGGATTACTCTTAATCCAATTTGGTTCATCACATGAACCTATTCCTCATGATCCATCATATGAACCTAATCTCCATCTAATTGCCCTTTGTGTGTGACCCTATAGGTTCTTGTAATGTTGGCAATGTTCCTAAACCGATTTAGAAACATAAGCAATGAGCGGTATCTAGCAACACATCATTGCTACCCAAGTTACAAGAATGTTGAGATCCAACATCACCTTTGTGGCCACAAATTGTGACTCTCACAATATGTGACAATGTCTCTCTATCCTTGACATCTAGATGGACCAATTGAGGCATAGACCATGTCATCCTCGGTACAATCTATATCTTGAACTCCAAGTAGACTCACTCTAATCAAATGAGCTCAATATCTCATATTGACTTATTTGGGCATGGCCATGCACTTAGTGGTCTCACTCTATCAAGAATAACGATGTCACTCCCATCATATAGGAGGGATAGATCCCATCTACATCACTCACATCCTTCTGCATAATTTGTTACATACCCAGTAATCGCCTTTATAGTCCACCCATTTACGGGTGACGTTTGACGAAACCAAAGTGTGCAACTCCTTATGTAGGGAAGCATGGTGACTTCAGGTCCAAGGACTAATAGTCATACTAATAGTCACATGAGAAAGTATATGACACTCATATAACGATCCATGATACTTTTTCATGGTGGGTCATTCAGTATACATTCTCCAATGCATACCCATGTGTAAACTTGATATCTCATATTCATGACTTGTGAGATCAAGTCATCAAGTTGACCTACATGCTTGTCTCTTCGCATTAACATTGTCCCTGAATGTTAATACTTGACTAGGAATGATTAAGAGTAGTGTTCTCTATATCATCTCATTATCGATTCAACCAATCGATTGATATAGATAAGAACCTTCTACTCAAGGACGTTATTATACTTAGTTATTTGGTACCAATACAAGTAAGTATAATAACCACAAACAAATGTCTTTATATATATAGGAATATGATACAACAAAGTTCATACAACAATCATCACATGATTGGCTCTGGACTTTAACTAACACTAATTTCTTGGGTTGGCTTAGAAACTTGAGAATTGTTCTCAAGGCAGAAAAGCTCACGTATGTCCTCAAAGAGCCTCTTCCCAACCGTCCTAGGGACGATGCAACTCCAGACCAATTGTTGGCCTATCAGAAACATGTGGCAAATTCTGAACTGGCGAGTTGCATCATGCTTGCTGCGATGGTACCCAAACTACAAAAGCAGCATGAGCATATGGATGCTAATACCATAGTCTTCCATCTTCATGAGTTGTTTGATGAGCAAGCAAGATCCGAAAGGTTCGAAGTCTCCAGGCTCCTCTTCACCTCTAAGATGCAAGAAGGTTCATCTGTAGTATAGTTTGTGACTGGCCACCCTCGAGTTTGTGATGGATCATGAATTAAGTATTGACTTAATTCTGCATTGTTTGCCCAAGAGTTTCTAACAATTTGTGATGAACTACCGGATGAACAAACTTGAATCCACTATTCTTGAGCTCCTCAATATGCTGAAGATTATAGAGCCTTCTGTGAAGCATGAGGAGAAGGCGGTTCAGTTAGTTGATTCCTCAAAGAAAGGTTCTAAGAGTAAGTTAAAGGAACAGAAGAAAGGGAAGAACAAAAAGGCTAAGAAGGCAGAACCAGCACAAAAGGGCACTTGCCATCATTGTGGCAAGGAGGGCCACTAGCGAAGAAACTGTAAGATTTATCTTAAGTTCGTGAAGAAGAAGAAGGCATCCGATGCCCCATCCTCTTCAGGTATCTTCGTTATTGATTGTCATTCTATTTCCTTATACACTTGGGTATTGGATACTGGGTGTGGCTCATATATATGTAATGACATACAGGGGCTAAGGAATAGAAGAAGACTCGTCGAAGGGGTGTCAAATTTGCGAGTTGGCAATGGAGCAAAGGTTGCTGCGGTCGCCATTGGAACTTATTTACTGAAGCTCCCTAGTGGACTAGTCTTAGAACTCGACAATTTCTATTATGTTCCTTCTCTAATAAAGAACATTATTTCTATTTCCTGCTTAAATAGAAACGGTTACCATTTGATGTTTAGTAACAATTGTTGTTATATAACTTTGAATGGCGTAGTTTATGGGACTGGAACTTTGAGCAATGGTATTTATATGTTGGACGTATTCAATGACGTTTTCAATATCGAAGCGAGCAACAAGCATACTCGAAAAGATAATCAATTAGACTCTACATGTGGCATTGTCGTCTTGGCCATGCAAGCAAGAAATGCTTGTCCGAATTACACCGATGTGGAATTCTGGAATCATTTGAATTGGATTCATACGATACATGTGAATCATGCTTAAAAGGCAAGATGACTAAGTTACCTTTTACAGGAAAAGGTGAACGGGTGGGAGAGTTGCTTGGTCTAATACATACTAATGTATGCGGACCTATGTCAACTCAAGCTCTAGGAGGCTATAGCTACTTCATTACCTTCACCGATGATCACTCACGGTTTGGGTATGTGTTCTTGATGAAACACAAGTCTGAAGCCTTTGAAAGGTTCAAAGAGTTCAAAAATGAAGTAGAGAAACAACATGACAAGAGTATTAAAATACTTCGATCGGATCGAGGTGGTGAATACTTGAGTCAGGAGTTTCTTGATTACCTAAGAGACAATGGTATATTGTCTCAATGGACTCCGCCCTATACACCACAGCATAATGGTGTATTTGAGAGGCGTAACCGGACCTTGTTGGACATGGTCAGGTCAATGATGAATCATGCGACTCTTCCCAAGTCCTTTTGGGGCTATGCACTTCAGACAGCTGTTTACTTGTTAAACAGAATGCCTACCAAGGTAGTCTCAACTACTCCATATGAGATATGGAATGGTAAGAAACCTCATGTATCTTACTTGAAGATATGGGGTTGTCCTGCTTATGTGAAGCGGACTGTATCAGACAAACTGGATGCTAAGTCTGATAAATGTCTATTTATTGGATACCCTAAGGAAACAAGGGGTTACCAATTCTATCATCCTGTGGAACAAAAGGTGTTTGTTTCAAGGCATGCTGTGTTTCTAGAGAAAGAGTTTCTCTTGCAAGAAAATAGTGGGAGTGTCATTGAGCTTGAGGAGGCTCAAGAGACTCAAAAAGACATTGATGAGATACGTGGTGAAGCACCACAACCGATAACTCATAGTGATGAGCCATCGGCTGGACCTATTGAGACACCACATCTTCGTAGATCTGGTAGAACACGCAACATTCCTGAGAGATATGGATTTCTCATAAGTGAATTGAACGATGTGTTACTCATTGATGATGAGGAGCCTACCAATTATGAAGAAGTTTTGAAAAATTCAAAAAGGGATAAGTGGCTTAACGCCATGAAGTCGAAAATGGATTCCATGTATGAAAATCGTGTTTGGAACTTGGTTGACCCACCTGAAGACATAAAACCTATAGGGTGAAAGTGGGTTTTCAAGAAGAAAACCGACATGGATGGTAATGTGATTACATATAAGGCTAGATTGGTGGCAAAAGGATATCGCCAAAAATAAGGTGTTGATTATAACGAGACCTATTCACCTGTTGCTATGCTTAAATCTATTCGGATGCTCCTGGCCATAGTGGCTCATTATGATTATGAGATATGACAGATGGATGTGAAAATAGCTTTCCTTAATAGAAATCTGCTCGAGGACGTGTATATGATACAGCCTGAGGGTTTCACATCGGTTGATAAAACCAAGGTATGCAAACTGCGACGATCCATATATGGACTGAAGCAAGCATCCAGGAGCTGGAATATCCATTTTGATGAGACAATAAAAAAGTTTGATTGCTCACAAAATCCGGACGAACCTTGTGTGTACAAGAAGGTTAGTGGGAGTGCAGTCGTGTTCCTAGTATTGTATGTCGATGATATATTACTTATAAGAAACGATGTTTCTGTCTTACAGTTGTAGGTGATCGTTGGAAGAAAGAAGGGGATAAATAGCTTCGTGCTCGTACGATGGAATACGTTCCCGTGTTCGTCTACAATTTTCATTAACGCGCAGTGGAATAATGATAATAAAGCAATAACGAATATACAAACACACAAACACACAAGTATTTAACGTGGTTCGGAACCAAACGGTTCCTACTCCACGGATCGAGCTCTAAAGAGCTCTAGTGATGCACACGCACTCACTAATCACAAATAACTCCTTCTCGACACAAGTCAGAGGCGGAGAAACCCCTTACAATAGTTTACAATAATAAACTAAATACAACAAGCAAATAATATGAAATACAATGCAATACACGTAAAGAAAACACTTTACAAATGCCTTTGGATTGCTTACTTGTTGATCGCTTGAACCGTGGTTGAAGACCCTGATTTCCAACAGCAAATCACCTCAAGAACATCCAAGAAATCGCTAGCTTTTTCCTCCTTCACGAGCTCCATTTAAAGCTTCAACCTGTGCTGGAAAATGCCGATCAATCGACTGCTCGGGACCATCAGTCGACTGATGCCACTATTGTCGTGAGACAACGGCTAGATCCACGTTGGAAAGATCCAACGGATCCATCATCAGTCGACTGATAGAGCCTCCACTCGACTGCTAACACCAGCAGTTGAGTTAGACTCCATTCTGTGCTCGAAAAATCGAGCACCAGTCGACTGATCACACGATCAGTCGACTACTCGGCCAATCAATCGACTGCCCACCTCTGGCAGTCGACTGTTATGACACTTCCCGCAGTCAAACCCTAGTTGACTCACACCAGTCGACTGCCATATAGCATCAGTCGACTGGCACACCTCAAACATGATGTTTTAACCCAAGTATGGTTCCCCCATACTTGCTAGACCACCCTTAGCCTAGACCTAAGCCTTCTAGTCACCTCCATCAGCCTCACGCCTCTCAGATCCCTCCAAGTCATCCATGACTTGTTCGTCCATTGCGCTAGCCTTCAGGTGCTTCCATCGGCTATGTCATGCTAACGGTGTCTACACCGCCAAGGCACATTGGACTTACGCCGCCAAGACTCCGATTGGACTTTACGCTGCTAACCATTGGACTTATGCTGCCAAGACTCCCGCTTGGACTTTACACCGCCAATATCAAACCCCTTGGTCTTCTCAAATGCCAAGACTCAAGCTTAGACTTTCCCTTGCCAACCCATGTTGGACTTTCCATGCCAAGTACTCAAGACTTGGACTTTTCATGCCAACCCATGTTGGACTTTCCATTGCCAAGACCCATGCTCGGACTTTCCCAAATGCCAAGTGTCCCACTTGGACTTTCCATGCCAAGTACCCAAGACTTGGACTTTTCCATAACAATTAAATTGTCATATGTTTTTGTCGAACATCAAAACATCTCTCGAGTCAAGCTCGAGTCCTGGTCAATCGTGACCTGGGCCGATTGCACCAATAATCTCCCCCTTTTTGATGTTTGACAAAAACCAAACAAATCATTGAGTTAGAACACTAACTCAAATCCCTTACCAATTATCCTAAATTGGTAATTTTACCTTCTCCCAATAAGTTCTCTCCCTTTTTGACTAACAACAAAAAGGTTCTCTCCAAGGAGGTCAATGTCTTATGTCCCAATGAGATCTTACAATCTCCCTCTTGGTTGAAAAAATACCTAGGATGCCTACCATCTTCCTAGTGATAAGTCTCATATCACTCAAGAGAGGCAATCCTATACACTCTCCCAATTTCCAAATTGGGTATCTCAAAATCCCTTTTTCTCCTCCCCATGAGGAAAAAAAATATCATCCATCATCCCATGATGGATACCTCCCCCTAAAGGCTTGCTCCCCCTTGACCATTGCACCAACAATGTCCTTGGGAAGTCCCTAAGCCAATAGGAACTCTAAACCATCAAAAATAAGGTTCAAAGTTCAAACATGAACTTTCCTATACCTTAAAATTGTTACAAACCCTAAACAACTATCCTAATCCATATCCAATGGATTTTCACCCTTTATAATGCTTCCCAAAGCATATTTTAGGGTTAGGAGTGGTTAGGGAACCTTACCATAGCTAAAACCGGACTAAACAACCTTGTTTTTCTCGAAATCAGCATTGGCAGTCGACTCTCTCAGCTTACGATCACATTATCGCTGATCGATTAGTTTTTCAGGCGATAATTGAAATATCAGAATTTCAATTATCAGAAATGAAATTTGGAAAATCATAAGTAATTATAAATATAACAAAAAATCATGAAAATTCATACGTATATTACTTATAGACAATACAATGGGTGAAAAATAATAGAAAAATATTTTACCCATAAAATATCGAAATTGATACAAAATCCAAAAGTGAATAAAAACTTCAAAGTTTTAGCTCACTTTGTATCAATCTCATCAATGGTGATTGCTATCAAAAGATAGACTTCACCAAGGTTTTTCAAAAAGATTTTAAAATGTTTTCAAAATCTTATTTTGGATCATATTCCTTAGGCTCAATGTACAAGACTTGTACACAAGCTTTCCCAATGATCCACCTTTGAATTAAGATGAGTTTTAGTTCATCTAGATGCAAAAACTATACACCTTGAACTCAACTCATATCCTAGCATCTCACATGTATCTAGGGTGTATAAATACACATACATGTCAATGTGATATGAGATGTGGGTTTTGTTCTCGCTAATTTAGGGTTTCATGCATTTTTCTAAGGCAACTCTACTTGATTCCCTTATAAATGGGACTCCAAGTCATGTCATTGTCCTTAAATCAATTTTAATCAATTTAAATGCATGAAATGATCATGGCATAATGATAGCAATAATTAAGCATTGCCAATGATCATGATGTCATAGCATATGATTAAATCTAAAAACACATGACATTTAATCCTTAATCCTAAACATGATCATGACATATAAATGATAAAAATAAACATGATGTCATGACATGTTATATGGAAAACAAAGCATGACATATAACAAGTATAGGTATAATAATACCTAAATTTTAATATTAATTATCATTTGATATAATTAAATATATTTTGCCATATTATCACTTTTCTCCCTAGTGTGCCAAAAACCCAAAATGACACACTATGACATCTAATCCTAAATTGTGCCAATTTAATTAATTTTTCATAATTCCAAAAATATATTGGCACATCCTAAAATCTTTTAGGATCAAAGATCAAATCTATTTCCAAGGTATCCATAACCTTGAAAATTACCTAAAGTTCCACCTTTGTCATGGTTGAGTTACCTACCCATCCAATCAAGGTTGACACACCCTAACCCATCTAGCGTGAATCGATCATGCTCTTAGGAACCCAAAACCTATTTGAGCTCCTAGGGTTTTCTAGGTATTCCTTAGGGATGACCTCCCTAGATACCCTCTTAATGACCCTCCTAGGCTTGTTAGCCTTGGTCATTGTGGTCTTACCTAGGTTGACTCTAGGGGTAACTCTCCTTGCAACCTTCTTAGTAACTTCCCCAGGTTTCCATGAAACCCTAGCCACTAGGCACACACCATGGTCAACTCTAGGGATGACTTTCCTATTGACCTTGGTCTTCCTAGACCAAGTTTGTGTTCCATAATCAAATGGAACACTATGATAAGCCACCTTAGGCTTAGGTTTGTGACCCAAACCTTTCTTGCCCTTGGTTGACTTTTGTCTCTTAGGCCCTAGGTGTTTACTTTTGGTCCTAGACTCTTGACTTTGACTATTTGACCCTTTAATTGAATTTTGCATAATTTTAAGGGTCTTTTCCAATTTCTCAAGCCTTAACCTCAAGGCTTGATTTTCAACCTCTAATTGCCCAATTTTAGAATTTTGATTTAATCCTTGGGCATGGTTTTTCCTAGGCATATGTCTAGTCCATTTAGGGTTATGATCTAAGTGCTCTCCTATTTTCCTAATAGACTCCCTAGGTAAAACTTTTCTAGGAACATTAGTCTCAAATTTCTCCTTCTTTGAAATATTAACATTTTTGGCATCTAAACAAATATATCTATTATTTCTAGCATGCTTCTCATGTACAATAGCAAGATTGCTAACATTATTTCTAGCATGCTTGTTGATATTTAAATTAGAAAGAGCATTATTGAAGTATACCTTAGGGTTAGCCTTAGCTCCCCTTACATGAGTTGCTTCTTCTTGCCCCTTCTTCTTCCCCATAGGACATTGACTCCTATAATGTCCTTCTTGGTGTCCTTCTTGCTTTTGATGGTTGGGGAGCCGGCTTCCTTTGATTTTTCTTGACTTTTGGGCGCCGGTGGAGCTTTTCTTACTCTCTTTGGGCATTTACTCTTATAGTGCCCAAATTCCCTACACTCAAAATACATAATATTATTTTTATTTTGAATTGAGGTGTTTGAGTTACCTAGGGTGGTGGTGAGGTTCTCTTGAGCTCGCTCTTCCTCTCTACTGGATGTAGATGGTTCTTCTTGTTGCTCCAGTGTTGAGGATGCTCTAATCTCCTCCCCCTCAATTCTAGAGGTGGAGGTCTCCTCCAATTCTTCCTCTTCCTCTTCCTCCTTGGATGTTGATGGTCTCTCAACCTCCAAGTCCTCACTTCCTCGTGAGGATGATGTGCTTGTCTCTTCGGTCCCTTCCTCTTGGACCGGTGATGGACTTTCATGGAGCTTGGCCAAATCGCTCCAAAGCTCTTTGTCATCCATGCACTCACCTAGGCTACACAAGAAGTCATTAGGAATTAAATCAAAAATAAAATTGATTACATTCTTGTTTTTCTCAAATCTTGGGAGTTGATCTTCACTTCATTTCTTCTTCTTGAGGAAGCCACCCTTTGGTCCTTTTGGATATTCGAATCCTTCCATCAAAATGGACCACTCCTCAAGGTCTCTCATCATCAAAAAGTTTTCAATTCTCGCCTTCCAAGAATTGAAGCCTTCTCGTTCATAGAAGGCATAGGGAATTGGGGTGTTGATATCCCATCCCAATTGTTCTTCCAACTCCATCTTCACCCTCTAGCGTGCTCCCTTAGTTGTTAAACTTTGAAGAGCGGCCTCGCTCTGATACCACTTGTAGGTGATCTTGTAAGCTAGAGGGGAGTGAATAGCTTCGTGCTCATACGATGGAATACGTTAGCGTGTAGTGGAATAATGATAATAAAGCAATAACGAATATACAAACACGCAAACATACAAGTATTTAACGTAGTTCAGAACTGAATGGTTCCTACTCCACGGATCGAGCTCTAAAGAGCTCTAATGATGCACATGCACTCACTAATCACAAATAACTCCTCGACACAAGTCGGAGGCGGAGAAACCCCTTACAATAGTTTACAACAATAAACTAAATACAACAAGCAAATAATATGAAATACAATGCAATACACATAAAGAAAACACTTTACAAATGCCTTTGGATTGCTTGCTTGTTGATCGCTTGAACCGTGGTTGAAGATCCTGATTTGCAACAGCAAATCGCCTCAAGAACGTCCAAGAAATCGCTAGCTTTTTCCTCCTTCACGAGCTCCATTTAAAGCTTTAACCTGTACTAGAAAATGCCGATCAGTCGACTGATGCCACTATTGTCGTGAGACAACGGCTAGATCCACGATGAAAAGATCTAACGGATCCATCAACAGTCAACTAATTATGACCATCAATCGACTGATAGAGCCTCCACTCGAATGCTAACCCCAGCAGTCAAGTCAGACTCCATTACGCGGCACGAAAAGCGAGCACCGGTCGGTGATCACGATCGATCATTGCTGCCAATCGATCATTGCCCACCTCTAGCAGTCGACTGCTATGACACTTCCCGCAGTCAAACTCTAGTTGACTCTGTTAGTGAAATCCCTAGAGTCAATCATGTGATGATTGTTGTATGGACTTTATTGTATCATATTCCTATTTATAAAGCCATGGTTATTATATTTACTTGTATTGGTGCCAAATAACTAAGTATAATAACGTCCTTGAGTAGTAGGTTCTTATCTATATCAATCGATTGGTAGAATCGATAATGAGATGATATAGAGAACACTACTCTTAATAATTCCTAGTCAAGTATTAACATTCAGTGACAATGTTAATGCGTAGAGACTAGCATGTAGGTCAACTCGATGACTTGATCTCACAAGTCATGGATATGAGATATCAAGTTGACACATGGGTATAAATTAGAGAATGTATACTGAATGACCTGCCATGAGAAAGTATCGTGGATCGTTATATGAGTGTCATAAACTTTCTTATGTGGCTATTAGTATGACTATTAGTCCTTAGACCTGAAGTCACCATGGTTCCCTACATAAGGAGTTGCATACTTTGGCTTCGTCAAACATCACCCATAAATGGGTGGACTATAAAGGCGATTACTGGGTATGTAACAAATTATGCAGAGGGATGTGAGTGATGTAGATGGGATATATCCCTCCTATATGACGGGAGTGACATCGTTATTCTTGATAGAGTGAGACCACGAAGTGCATGACCATGCCCAAATGAGTCAATATGAGATATTGAGCTCATTTGATTAGAGTGAGTCTACTTAGAGTTCAAGATATAGATTGTACCGAGGATGACACAGTCTATGCCTCAATTGGTCAATCTAGATGTCAAAGATAGAAGGACATTGTCACATATTGTGAGAGTCACAATTAGTAGTCACAAAGGTGATGTTGGAACTCAACATTCTTGTAACTTGGGTAGCAATGATGTGTTGCTAGATACCGCTCATTGCTTATGTTCCTAAATCGGTTTAGGGGCATTGCCAACGTTACAAGAACCTATAGGGTCACACACAAAGGGAAATTAGATGGAGATTAGGTTTATATGATGAACCATGAGGATTAGGTTCATGGGATGAACCAAATTGGATTAAGAGTAATCCAAATTAGACTAATTGAGTTAGACTCAAGCTGATTCAAGTGTTGAATGAGTCTAATTTAGATTTGATTCATTGAGTCAATTTAAATTAATGAATAGAGATTCATTAAATCAAATTGACTTGAATCAAGTGGTTAGATTTGATCAACCATGGGAGATAAGAGGTCAAGTTTGACTTGACTTGAGAGGGAAGATGAAAGGTCAAGTTTGACTTGACCAAATGTCATGTCATGATGATGTTCCACATCATCATGGACACATCATGGGGTGCCACCTCATGAGGGAGACCAAGAGCCATGGCTCTTGGTATTACATGAAAGTATATAACCTCCTTATAGTGGCCGACCACTATTGAATGGTTGTATTAGTGTGAAGTTAAGGGTGTTAACTTCATCTTCTTCCTCCTCTCTTCTCAAGCTTTCTCCCTCTCCTCCTTGGCCAAAACTTCCAAGGGTGCTAGCACACTCTAGATTTCTTTTCTCCACCTATTGCTTGTGTGGATACCAATAGAGGAGTGTACACTTGACACTCTAGAGTTCCGGCAAGCTATTTGGACGAGCAGGATAAGCGAAGGGCGTCGCTATGAGGGTAATGCTCTCACCTTCTAGATCTAAGGTAGATCTAGGAATTTAGTAAACACATACATGTTTTTAGTTTTAATATATCTTCGCACGGATCTGTGGCCGGACTTCCGGGATTTCCGCAACGCAAAAAGCGGTTTTTGCAGCTCAGAAAGTCCAACTGTGGTATCAGAGCCACATGCGAAGCATGTATGTGTTTCATATTTGTAGTTTTGTATTAGATATAAAAATTACAGATTTTTATGTTTCTATAAATTTCCTATTTTTATAGAATTTTTGGGTATTTTTCTCGAAGAGTTGAAGCAACGAGTGTTGGGACACTTGTAGGCTTCAACCATCGAGAAAAACTCTTCGAAACGGCGAGTTCTCGCTTTAGGTTTTTGGGACAGCGACTTAAGTCACTGTAAGATCATAGTAGGGACACTCGCAAAGTTTATTTTGCAAGTATGGGCGCTGCCCCTATCCCCGAAAGGGGCCTTGTCCCGCGATCACGCCCGGAAACCGCTTAGCGGGACCGTTACGGAGAGGTGACTCATAAAATTGAAAAAAATAGGAAAAATTATAGAAATTTTCTGTAAAATACATAATTTTGAATTATGTATAATTCTGTGATGGTCATGTCCCAAGAACCCCAATTTTATTGGATGATGATGTGTTGTAATTCATAATACGGCCTGTGTGCCATTTTTGTGGTTGTGCGTGTTGTTTAGTGTATGCGACCTGCGCGTCGTGCCTCTTCTTTTAAAATTCTAGTTGTAAATAGTTTTAGACTCCAATGTAACTCGAATTTCACATTTGTAATGTACAAAATGAAGTGGTGGAAGGTCCACTAGTGAACGGAGTTACGAGGAGGGTGCCGACTACACATGGCGGTCAAAGGAGGTGCTTGGAGAAGTCGCTAACCCTAGGTTGACCGTCCGATCTTCTCATTGGCTTGAGAAGATCGTAGTAGGGTCATGACCTAATCACAATTAATATATATATATATATTTGTTATGCTTGTATGTATATGATGCATGCTAGAATAATGCTTGTATGTATGTGATGCATGCTAATATAGGATAATAAAGGCCTTAATGTGTATATGATACACATTACGATTAGATTAGATCTTAATCGAATCAACTCGTAAATGCCTACCAAGTCCTTGATACCCATCACTACCTCGATTATTTGTAGTTGTTGAATTTGCCAAAGCATAGCAACGCATATTATCTTGGTAGGGTGCGGAGGGACAATCTTGGTCTCGCCTATCACGGCTTGAGTTAGAGTAAGCTCAATTAGATTGAGTAAAACTAGTTAACTCAATTGGATCGAGTAGAACTATAGGCATATTCCAACCGTTGGAAAGATAGGATAAGATCGCATTTACACTAAATCTTGGGCGATTTAGCCAAAGCTAACTCAAGGTCTTTTGTAAATGTGGGTCTTGATCCTATAAACAAGAGTTGCATAGAGATGTAATCGGTAATGTGTTACCCACCAATCGTACTAAGTCTTGGGTGATTTAGTCAAAGCTAACTCAAGGCTTAGTATGATGTGGATCTTGTCCCGCAGGAATTATAGCTAGTTTGTATGAATCTAGTAATGTGGTTTGACCACATCCATAACTCGATTCTACAAAATTCCTATAATTCAGTGGGAGCACCATTTGATTAAAGGCCTAATTAAATGATAAAAGGAATATGATATTAATTCTCTGCATTGTATGTTGTAGATAACTATGTCGATAAACACGAACACTCTCTCTCTGCGTTCTGTCCTTGAGAAGGACAAGCTCAATGGAGCAAATTTCCGGATCGCATAGAACCTCGAGAATTGTTCTCACCCAAGAAAGGAAGTTATGCGTCTGGAGCGGCCCATTCCGAGGCACCTCCGCCATTGCCTCGCTGGTGACAAAGATGCTTACAAGAAGCATCAAGATGATGCATTAGATGTGTCATGTCTAATGCTCGCGACCATGAACTCTGAGCTTCAGAAGCAACACGAGTTCATGAATGCTTATGATATGGTTGAACATCTTCGTCAACTATATCAAGGACAAGCAAGGCACAAGAGATATGAAGTCTCTAAGGCATTGTTTGGGTCCAAAATGCAAGATGGGACTCCCGTAGGTCCATATGTACTCAAGATGATTGAGTACGTAGAAAACCTACAGAGATTGGGATTCCCCCTTGGCCAAGAGCTGGCCACTGACTTGATCTTGCAGTCTTTGCCACAAAGCTACAATCAATTTGTCATGAATTACAACATGAATGAAATTGATAAGCCACTGCCTGAGATGTTCAGCATGTTGAGAACTGCTTAGCTCAACCTTAAGAAGGGAAAATCTGACGTCATTTTGATGGTGCAAAAGAAGAAAGGCAAGGGCAAGCCTAAAGGTAAGGGAAAGTCCCAAGCCAAGGGCAAAGGCAAGGAACTGAAACCCAAAGGAGGGGTAGCCAAGGAAGGGGCTTGCTTCCACTGCAAGGAAGCTGGACACTGGAAGCGTAACTGCAAAGCATACCTGGAAGATCTTAAGAAGAAGAGAAGTGAGACTTCTACTTTAGGTATAAATGTTATAGAAGTCAATCTATCTATTTCTTCATCTTGGGTATTAGATATCGGATGTGCATCTTACATTTGTACCAATGTGCAGGCACTGAGAAATAGCAGGGCATTGACAAAGGGCGAGGTGGACCTACGAGTAGGCAATGGAGCAAGAGTTGCTGCTATTGTTGTAGGAACTTATGATCTATTTCTGCCCTCTGGTCTTGTACTAGAATTAGATGAATGTTGTTATGTGTCTGCCTTAACTAAGAACATAATTTTGGTTTCTTGTTTGGATAAGAAAGGATTTACATTTATAATAAAGAACAAATGTTGTTCAGTTTATTTAAATGATATGTTCTATTGTAGTGCACCTCTAATGAACGGACTCTACTTTCTAGACTTAGAGAGCCCTATCTATAACATAAGTACCAAAAGGTTCAAGTCAAATGAGTTGAACCAAACCTATCTCTGCATTGTCGCTTAGGTCACATAAATGAGAGTCACTTATCTCAGCTCCATAAGGATGGGCTGTTAGAATCATTTGATTTTGAATCATATGAGACATGCAAGTCTTGCCTTTTAGGTAAGATGACCAAGACTCCCTTTTGTGGACACATCGAAAGAGCAATAGACTTGTTAGGACTTATACATAGTGATGTAAGTGGCCCTTTCAATGTTACAGCTAGAGGTGGTTACAGGTACTTCATTACATTTACTGATGACTTCAGTAGATATGGTTATGTGTATCTCATGACAAATAAATCAGAATCCTTTGAAAAGTTCAAAGAATTCAAGAATGAAGTACAAAACCAGCTTGGCAAGAGTATTAAGATACTTCGATCAGATCGAGGTGGAGAATATCTTAGCCATGAGTTTCGTGACTATCTAGCTGAGTGTGGGATTCTATCCCAACTCACTCCTCCTGGAACACCACAGTGGGATGATGTATCCGAAAGTAGGAATCGTACCCTATTAGATATGGTACGATCTATGATGAGTCACACAGATCTTCCTATATCCTTTTGAGAATATGCTCCAGACACAGCAGCCTTTACCCTTAACCGTGTACCATGCAAGGCTGTGATAAAGACACCATATACGATATGGACAGGGAGAAATTCCAAGATGTCTTTCATGAGGATTTGGGGTTGTGAGGCTTACGTTCGACGTCAAGTCTCAGATAAACTGGGACCCAAATCCGATAGGTGCTATTTTATTGGATATCCCAAGGACACAAAGAGATATTACTTCTACATTCCCAGTCAACACAAAATGTTTGTGGCAAAGACTGGGGTTTTTCTAGAAAGGGATTTTGTTTCTAGAAAAACTAGTGGGAGTACGTTCGATCTTGAAGAAATTCAAGATAAGGACCATAGCACTAAGGCCTTGATGGAGGTTGAACAGGAACAACAAAGTGTTGTGGGTTATGAGGTTGTTGCATAAAGTGTTGTGGAACAACCACCTGTTCAGGTAGACCTACCTCTTCGTAGATCTGATAGGGTACGTCGTCAGCCTGAGAGATACTCATATCTCTTGTCTGACCATAATGACGTAATGCTCATTGAGAATGAGCCTACCTCCTATCAGGAAGCTATGATGAGCCCAGATTCTGAGAAATGGCTAGAGGCCATGAGATCCGAAATGGAATCCATGTACACCAACCAAGTATGGACTTTGGTTGATCCACCTAAAGGGGTCAAACTCATTGGGTGTAAGTGGGTCTTTAGAAGAAAGACTAACATGGATGGACTTACGCATACCTATAAGGGCCGATTGGTGGCTAAAGGTTTCAAGAAAATTCATGCTATTGAAGATGATGAAACCTTTTCTCCAGTGGCGATGTTTAAGTTCATTCGGATCTTGCTTGCTATTGCAGCATACCACGATTATGAGATCTGGCAGATGGATGTCAAAACCATATTTCTGAATGGAAACTTACTCGAGGATGTGTACATGACACAACCTGAGGGTTTTGTAGATCCACAGCATACTGGAAAAGTATGCAAGCTGCAAAGGTCCATTTATGGGCTAAAGCAAGCTTCTCGGAGCTGGAATCTTCGATTCGATGATGCGATCAAACAGTTTGGTTTCATCAAGAATTAAAATGAACCCTGTGTCTACAAGAGGGTTAGTGGGAATATAGTTGTATTCCTTATATTGTATGTGGATGACATACTACTCATTGGGAATGACATCCCTTTGGTACAGTCTGTGAAGACTTGGCTAGGGACGTGCTTCTCAATGAAGGACTTAGGTGAAGCAACCTGTATTCTAGGCATCAAGATCTATAGAGATAGGTCTAAGAGATTGTTTGGCCTAAGTCAGAGTACATACATTAACACGGTATTACTACGGTTTGCCATGCAGAATTCCAAGAAGGGACTTCTGCTGATGTCACATGGTGTGAGTCTTTCGAAGACTCAAAGTCCCTCTTCTAGAGAGGAGAGAGACCGCATGGATAAGATCCCTTATGCATCTGCTATAGGATCTATCATGTACGTCATGCTGTGTACTCGTTCTGATGTCTCGTATGCTTTGAGCATGACGAGTAGATACTAGTCAGATCCAGGTGAGCGTCACTGGATAGCAGTCAAGAATATTATTAAGTAGTTGAGAATGACTAAAGAATATTTCTTGATATTTGGAGGCGATGAGGAGCTAGCTGTAAAGGGTTACAGCGATGCCATCTTCCAAACTGACCAGGATGATTATAGATCACAGTCAGGGTTCGTGTTTTGCTTGAATGGTGGCGCTGTGAGCTGGAAAAGTTTGAAGCAGGACACAGTTGTTGATTCTACAACAGAAGTCGAGTATATCGCTGCATCTGAGGCAGCAAAGGAGGCAGTTTGGATCCGCAAGTTCATTACTGAGCTTGGGGTGGTTCCTAGCATAGCAGATCCCATAAAGCTCTATTGTGACAACAATGGAGCGATTGCACAGGCTAAGGAACTTCGCTCACACCAGCGGACCAAACACATACTACGACGCTTCCATCTCATTCGAGAGATTATCGATAGAGGAGATGTGAAGATTTGCAAAGTACCCACAGAGGCTAACATCGCAGATCCCTTGACCAAGGCTTTAGAATAGAAAAAGCATGATGGTCACACTAGGTCATTGGGTATTAGATACTACGGTGATTGGCACTAGTGCTAGTGAGAGATTGTTAGTGAAAGCCCTAGAGCCAATCATGTGATGATTGTTGTATGGACTTTATTGTATCATATTCCTATTTATAAAGCCATGGTTATTATATTTACTTGTATTGGTGCCAAATAACTAAGTATAATAACGTCCTTGAGTAGTAGGTTCTTATCTATATCAATCGATTGGTTGAATCGATAATGAGATGATATAGAGAACACTACTCTTAATAATTCCTAGTCAAGTATCAACATTCAGGGACAATGTTAATGCGTAGAGACTAGCATGTAGGTCAACTCGATGACTTGATCTCACAAGTCATGGATATGAGATATCAAGTTGACACATGGGTATACATTAGAGAATGTATACTGAATGACTTGCCTTGAGAAAGTATCGTGGATCGTTATATGAGTGTCATATACTTTCTCATGTGGCTATTAGTATGACTATTAGTCCTTAGACCTAAAGTCACCATGGTTCCCTACATAAGGAGTTGCATACTTTAGCTTCGTCAAACGTCACCTGTAAATGGGTGGACTATAAAGGCGATTACTGGGTATGTAACAAATTATGCAGAGGGATGTGAGTGATGTAGATGGGATCTATCCCTCCTATATGACGGGAGTGACATCGTTATTCTTGATAGAGTGAGACCACAAAGTGCATGACCATGCCCAAATGAGTCAATATGAGATATTGAGCTCATTTGATTAGAGTGAGTCTACTTGGAGTTTAAGATATAGATTGTACCGAGGATGACACGGTTTATGCCTCAATTGGTCAATCTATATGTCAAGGATAGGATAGAGGGACATTGTCACATATTGTGAGAGTCACAATTAGTAGTAACAAAGGTGATGTTGGAGCTCAACATTCTTGTAACTTGGGTAGCAATGATGTGTTGCTAGTTATCGCTCATTGCTTATGTTCCTAAATCAGTTTAGGGACATTGCCAACGTTACAAGAACCTATAGGGTCACACACAAAGGGCAATTAGATGGAGATTAGGTTCATATGATGAACCATGAGGATTAGGTTCATGGGATGAACCAAATTGGATTAAGAGTAATCCAAATCAGACTAATTAAGTTAGACTCAAGCTGATTCAAGTGTTGAATGAGTCTAATTTAGATTTGATTCATTGAGTCAATTTAAATTAATGAATAGAGATTTATTAAATCAAATTGACTTGAATCAAGTGGTTAGATTTAATCAACCATGGGAGATAAGAGGTCAAGTTTGACTTGACTTGAGAGGGAAGATGAAAGGTCAAGTTTGACTTGACCAAATGCCATGTCATGATGATGACTTGGCATGGCCGGCCAATGATGATGTTCCACATCATCATGGACACATCATGGGGTGCCACCTCATGAGGGAGACCAAGAGCCATGGCTCTTGGTATTACATGCAAGTATATAACCTCCTTATAGTGGTCGTCCACTATTGAATGGTTGCATTAGTGTGAAGTTAAGGGTGTTAACTCCATCTTCTTCCTCCTCTCTTCTCAAGCTTTCTCCCTCTCCTCCTTGGCTAAAACTTCCAAGGGTGCTAGCACACTCTAGGTTTCTTTTCTCCACCTATTGCTTGTGTGGATATCAATAGAGGAGTGTACACTTGACACTCAAGAGTTCTGACAAGCTATTTGGACGAGCAGGATAAGCGAAGGGCGTCGCTACGAGGGTAATGCTCTCACCTTCTAGATCTAAGGTATATCTAGGGTTTTAGTAAACACATACATGTTTTTAGTTTTAATATATCTTTGCACGAATCCATGGCCGGACTTTCGGGGTTTCCACAACGCAAAAAGCAATTTTTGCTGCTCGAAAAGTCCAACAGACTTACACCAGTCGACTGTCATATGACACCAGTCGACTGGCACACCTCAAACATGAGGTTTTAACCCAAGTATGGTTCCCCCATACTTGCTAGACCACCCTTAGCCTAGACCTCAGCCTTCTAGCCACCTCCATCAGCCTCACGCCTCTTAGATCCCTCCAATTCATCCATGACTTGTTAATCCATTGCGCTAGCCTTCAGATGCTTCCATCGGCTATGTCATGCTAACGGTGTCTACACCGCCAAGGCACATTGGACTTACGCCACCAAGACTCTGCTTGGACTTTAGGCTGTCAACCATTGGATTTATGCTGCCAAGACTCCCGCTTGGACTTTATGTCGCCAATATCAAACCCCTTGGCCTTCTCAAATGCCAAGACTCAAGCTTGGACTTTCCCTTGCCAACCCATGTTGGACTTTCCATGTCAAGTACTCAAGACTTGGACTTTCCATGCCAACCCATGTTGGACTTTCCATTGCTAAGACCCATGCTTAGACTTTCCCAAATGCCAAGTGTCCCACTTGGACTTTCCATGCCAAGTACCCAAGACTTGGACTTTCCCATGACAATTACATTGTCATATGTTTTTGTCGAATATCAAAACATCTCTCGAGTCAAGCTCGAGTCCTGGTCAATCGTGACCTGGGTCGATTGCACCAACAACAGTCTATTAAAATTTAGTTGTCCAAGACATTCTCCATGAAAGACCTGGGAGAAGCAACCTACATCCTCGGGATTAAAATCTATAGGGATAGATCGAAACGGTTGCTTGGTCTTTCGCAGTCTACATATATAGACCGAGTGCTAAAGAGGTTTAGCATGTCGGAATCCAAGAAAGATTTCCTACCAATCAGGCATGGGATATACCTTTCGAAGTCTATGTGTCCGCGCACAGAAGACGAGAGGATTTGCATGAGTAAGATTCCCTATGCATCCGCAATAGGATATATCATGCATGCTAAGTTATGTACAAGGCTCGATGTATCGTATGCTCTAAGTGTCACGAGCAGATACCAGTCTGATCTAGGAATGGATCATTGGGTGGTTGTTAAGACGATCCTTAAGTGCTTAAGAAGAACTAAGGATGTGTTCCTAATATATGGAGAAGGGGACATGGTGATACACGGGTATATGGATGCCAGCTTCCAAACAGACAAGGATGATTCCAAGTCTTAGTCTGGGTATGTGTTCACCTTGAATGGGGGCGCATTGAGTTGGAAAAGTTCCAAACAAGACACTGTAGCGGATTCTACCATAGAGACAGAATACATTGCAGCTTCGGAAGCAACAAAGGAAGCGGTTTGGATCAAGAAGTTCATTTATGAACTTGGTGTGGTTCCAGCCATTGTTGAAGCAATACCGATTTACTGCGACAACATTGGAGAAATTGCACAGGCAAAAGAGTCAAGGTCTCATCAACGATCTAAACATGTGCTTCACCACTATCATCTGATCAGAGAGATCATTAGTAGGAAGGAAATACAAATCGAGAAGATTCCCACTGAAAGGAACTTAGCGGATCCTTTAACAAAGGTCTTACCTCAAAGTAAGTTTGAGGGATATGTTAGAACCTATGGTATTGGATACCGTAGCGATTGGCATTAGGCCAAGTGAGAGTTTGTTAGTGATATATGAGAGGTGTCCTAAGGCAATCGCCATATGTTTGAACCATTTATATGATAAATGAAGATTCACTATTTGAGTATACATGTTTTCATGTATTTGATTAGATCTTAAACTCATTTATTGAATATCCACAATACGATTCACAGTATGAGAGAATTTGTGATTGGATCACAACTAGTGAGTATCTCTACATGTGTAATTATGATGTATTAGAATTATCCCTTGTCGATGAATTGATGAATTTGGACACCATCAATTCTATCGAGACTAGCACGAGATATACTCTTTGTTGTATCCAAGCAGTTGATTCTCACTAGCTGGAGACATTGTGATGTCCGAAGTTAATCGTGGATGCTAGTTATGATAACTAGTTCATTAGAGTGACCAGCTATAAGACTTCATATGGTTCTCTACATATATGGATATGTCAATGAAGTTCTTACTATAGCTTAAGTGCGATGTTCCTTTGACTTGCTGTATTCAAGTCATCTTGGTCATGAAGACTTATGCTTTGACACCTTAAGCAAGCATCTCTGAGGAGATGTGGACCCGGGATGATTGGGTATAAGTTGAAGTGGTCGAAGGCATTTGAATACCTATAAAGGTTTCATCACTCATTGCGAGGAGATGTATACCCATGGCCTCTCGTCGGATTATTATTAAAGTCTTTGGCCAAAATATTACATGTTTAGAGTAAGGTACTCTTGGATACATGTGCAGTAACTAGAATCCGTTTGACGAGGAAATGATACTTGGGCTAGGTGTGAGGTAGTCAACCTAGTGGGGACTGACACTATAGACCATGTCCTGAACCAAGTGGGTATAAGATGCATCAAGGGAACGAGGCACGATTCATTGTAGCTGTTGAAGGATTTCAGAAATAGTTCTGGATCAACCATTGATTTTCTGGTTAATTGGGGATCATGATGTACTACTAGGTGCCACTCATGATCGTTCTATAATTAATGGTTAATTATAGACAGCCAACATAAATCGGGAACCTATTTGGTCACATGCACAACGAGCGTAATCCGAAGGATTTAAAACGAGCTTGAGAATGAGATTCTCAAATCGAGAGAAACTAGGTTTGGTTGGACCAAACAAGGAGCGAGCATGAAATTGTTTCAGTCGCAATGGAAGCATGAATGGGTTGAGTCTTATGAAGATATGATGGATGAACCAAATTGGTTTGGTTCTAATCCATTGGCGAAGAATAAACCAAAGGGGTTTGGTTTGTTTTAAACGAATGAACCAAAGTTGGTTCGGTTCGTTTTAACTTAAAATAGACCAACTCGGTTCGGTTTATTTTAACTTAAGTTATTGGAGCGGGTTAACGGGTTTTGGTTATGAACCAATAACTCTAAGGAGAAGTTTTCTTAATGGTTAAGAAACACGGGCTCTATAAAAACGCGGTTAGGTTTTTGGAGAGCCCTAAGTTTTATTTTTGGAAATAATCTTCTTCTCCTCTCCCTCTCTTCTCCTTGCCGCCGCCCAAGGAGTCCACGCCACCAGCCACCTTGTGCCGCCGTCCACCCTGTTGTTGGCATCCAAGCTGCTGTCATCCATCTTCCGGCGACCCTTCGGTGACACACCTTGGTTCCGGCAACCAAGGGTTGGCCGGCCATCCTCTTTGGCCGACGCAAATCCTCCACCAAGCTGTCCAGTTTTTCTGGACAGCTTGTTTCCTTTCGTGTCGGAGGGTCGTTTGGACGACGTTTGGAGGTCCGACAGCGGCTACCCAATCGGTGATTCGATCTCCGATAATCCTCATAGGTGGAGGACCAAGGATTCGTCAATCAGTCGACGAATACCTCTCCGGAGAAGCAAGTTTTGGGGACTCATTTTCAAATCCGAATTTTGATTCGGATTGTGATCTTCTCTCAATCACATCATCTTCGACACGAGGCTAGTAACTCCTATGAAGACGAGGCTTGTAGCTTTGCGAAGCTATCCCGACGGTACTCGGTGTGGATACGGATAAATGCAATTCTAGCGAGAGTTGCTCCAGTTAATGTCATTTCCGCTGCACGTGATATGTCTGGTATAACTAAAGTAATTTCCTTTTATTGCAAAATTTGAAATTATGATTATGTCTACACATGTTGTACTATGCATGCATGTGATGTATGTGTTGTAATAAATTTGATTTATTACTTTTAATTCTTTCGCTATGCACATGTTTACGAAACATGTTCGAACACACACTCGCCGCAGTGCCGGAAACCCAACATTTCGCACCCCCCCCTTTGTCTAGTCCAACCAGATATATCCTCTCTAAACAAGAATCTCATTCTCAGACTTATTTTACATCTCGAGATCACTCGTAGTACGTGTGACCCAATAGATTCCCGGTTATGTTGGTCATTCATAATTAATGCCTTAATTATGAATAGATCATGAGTGGCACCTAGCAGTATATCTTGATCCCCAATTGACCGAAAAGTCTAAATCGACTTCAGAACATTTTCTGAACCCTTCATCAGCTTCAATTGTTTGTGCCTTATTCCTTTTACTCATCCTATACCCACTTGGTTCAGGACATGGTCTCTGTGTTCGTCCCCACTAGGTTGACTACGTCACACCTAGCCCAAGTTAATTTTCTTGTCCTGTGGATTCAAGTTACTCTTACATGTTCCCAAGAAGACCATCTTCTTAAAATGCTTGCTCTAGCTAGAGACTTTCGAGTAACAATCCCGACAAGAGACCTAGGGTATACATCTCCTTTATCAGGAGTGGTGAATCCTCTATAGGCTATTTAAACACCTTCGATCACTTTGGCTTATACCCAATCATCTCGGAGTTACACCTATTACGTAGATGCCTGCGAAGAAGTCAAAGTATAAGGCGTCATGATCAAGGTGACTTGAATACCTCAAGTCTAAGGAAGCTCGCACGCAAGCCGCAATGAGATCTTCAACGACATATAGAACCATATGTAGTCTCATAGCAGGCCACTCCAAAGAACTAGTTACCATAACTAGCATCCACATGTTCACTCTCAGCATCCCTATGCTTCCATTCAGTGAGTACCGAATGCTTGGATAAACCAAGGAGCATAACATGCGCTAGTCTCACAGAATTGATGATGTCCAATCTCATCAATTCATCGACTAGGGATAGTTTCAATACTTGCATATTGACACATGATGAGAAACCCACTAATTGTGATCCAATCACAATTTCTCTCATGCTATGCATTGTATTGTAAACTTCAGTATATGAGTTTAAGATCCAATCAAATATATAGATAATGTATACTCAAATAGTGAATTTTATTAATAACTTCTAAGGTGATTGCCTTAGGACACCTCTCAATTACATTAAACTCCCACTTGGCCTATAACCAATCGCCTTGATATCTAATACCATAGGCCTCTATATGTCTCTCGAACTTTTCTTGGGGAAGAGGCTTTGTCAAGAAATCTGCTAGATTCTTATCTGTGGGAACTTTCTCTATTTGTATGTCTCTTCTACCAATGATCTCTATAATCAGATGGTAACGGCGTAGTATGTGTTTGGATCGCTGATGAGACCGTGGTTCCTTCGCCTGTGCATGTTAGACTATCCGAGCCGCAAAAACTGCTTTTTGTGTTAAGAAAACCCCGGAAGTTAGCCACGGATTCGTGTGAAGGTAAATAAAACTACATGTGTTTAAAAACTTTAGATCTACTCTAGATCTACATGTTAAGAGTTTACCCTCGATGCGACGCCCTTCGCTTATCCCACTCGTCCAAACAGTTTGTCGGAACTCGAGAGTGTCAAGTGTACACTCCTCTATCGGTATCCACACAAACAATAGGTGGAGAAGATCACTTAGAGTGTGCTAGCACACTAAGAAACCCACGTCAAGAGGAGAGGGAGAGAGCTTGAGGGAAGATCCAAGGAAGAAGATGATGAAGTTACACAAATTAACTTCAACCTAATGCTAACTAAAGTGGTCGGCCACTATTTGGGGGGTTACATGCATGCATGTAACTCCAAGAGCCAATAGCGCTTGGTCTCCCTCATGAGGTGGCACCACATGATGAGTTCATGATGATGTGGAACATCATCATTGGCTGGCCCCCATGCCAAGTCACCATGACATGGCAATTGGTCAAGTCAAAATTGACCATTCATCTTCCCTCTTAAGTCAAGTCAAACTTGACCTCTTATCTCCCATGGTCGATCAAATCCAACCATTTGATTCAAGTCAATTTGATTTAATGAATCTCTATTCATTATTTTAAATTGACTCAATGAATCAAATCTAAATTAGACTCATTCAACACTTGAATAAAATTGAGTCGAACTCAATTAGTCTAATTTGGATTACCCTTAATCCAATTTGGTTCATCCCATGAACCTAATCCTCATGGTTCATCAGGTGAACCTAATCTCCATCTAATTGCCCTTTGTGTGTGACCCTATAGGTTCTAGTAATATTGCTCAATGACTCAGAGCAGTGCTTATGCAGAAGGGTAAAGACATTACTTATGCATCTAGACAACTCAAGGACTACGAAAAGAATTACCCCACTCATGACCTTGAGTTGGCAGCAGTGGTCTTTGCTCTGAAAGTTTGGAGACATTACCTATATGGAGTCCAATGCAAGATTTACACAAATCACTAGAGTCCGAAGTATTTCTTCACTCAAAAGGATCTGAATATGCGACAGCGTAGATGGCTTGAGATAGTAAAGGACTATGATTGTGAAATCCACTACTATCTTGGAAAGGCAAACAAAGTAGCATACGCATTGAGTAGAAAATCATGTGCCACTTTGATGTCCCTAGCAACACTATCCCAATCACTAGAGAAAGAGATAATGAATTTTGGGGTTGAGATCATTTCTGGATAGCTCTCCACCTTGACCATAGTACCTACACTGTTTAAGGATATATTAGCAAGACAGGACAAAGATCCTAGCCTCCAAAGGATCAAGCAAGAGATCCAAGAAGGAAAGGATGAAGGATTTCGTGTCTCTGACAGATGAAGGATTTCGTGTCTCTGATAGTGGGGTATTATATTTGGGTGGACGCCTATGTATCCCCAAGGACCCAAACTTAAGAAAGAAGATCCTAGAAGAAGCTCATGGGACCCCATATTCAATGCATCCTGAATCCACCAAGATGTATCAAGATATAAAAGGGAAATTCTTGTGGCTTGGTATGAAGAGGGGCGTGACTAAGTATGTTAGCACTTGTCTGACATGTCAGAGAGTGAAAGCAGAACACCAGAGACCAGGAGGAGTTCTATAGCCTATCCAGATTCTAGAATGGAAGTGGGAGGAAATAGCCATGGATTTCATAGTAGGACTTCCCAAAACAACCAATGGCTACGATTCTATTTGGGTAGTTGTCGATAGATTGACAAAGTCTGCTCACTTCATGCCTATAAGAATATCATACTCCATGGAACAGTTAGCCCAGTTATATGTCAAGGAAGTGATTAGACTGCATGGAGTACCTAAGACCATTATCTCTGATAGAGACAGTCGCTTCACTTCACACTTCTGGGAGTGTGTTCAGACAACCCTCGACACTAAGCTACTATTCAGCACTGCATTTCATCCTCAGACAGATGGGCAAACAGAAAGAGTGAATCAGATTTTGGAGGATATGCTAAGAGCTTGTGCCTTAGATTTTAAAGAAAGTTGGTGCAAATATTTGTGTTTGGCAAAGTTTGCCTATAATAATAGTTATCAAACCACAATTGGAATGGCACCTTATGAAGCCTTGTATGGAAGGAGATGCAAATCACCTATCTGTTGGTATGAGGGTGGCGAGAAGAAAGAAATGGGACTCAAGACTGAATTTATAGATAACGCCACCAAAGTTATAAAGAACATACGCCAAAAGATAGAGACTGCCCAGAGTCGGCAGAAGAGTTACGCCGATGTCCGATGCAGACTCCTAGAGTTCCAAGTCGGGGATTCGATGTTCATTAAGGTAGCTCCTATGAAAGGGGTAATGAGGTTTGGGAAGAAAGGCAAGTTAAGTCCCAGATATGTAGGCCCTTACCTGATCACCAAGAGAGTTGGTAAAGTAGCTTATAAGCTAGAGCTACCATAGGATATGTCAGCTATCCACAATGTATTTCATATTTCTATGCTTAAGAAGCACGTCCCAGATACCAACCAAGTGATTGAGCCACAGACGGTACAGATTCAGATAGATCTAAGTTATGAAAGTCGACCTATTCAGATAATAGATCGAGCAGTCAAGAAACTAAGAAATAAAGAGGTACCATTAGTAAAAGTCTTATGGCAAAGTCAAAAGTTTGAAGAAGCAACCTGGGAACGTGAGGATGACATGAAGCAAAACCACCCCGAGCTGTTCTAAGTTTCGAGGATGAAACTTTTATAAGGTATAAGAGATTGTAACAACCCAAATTTTTGGTTCTTATACTTTTATTTTATTTATAATTTTAGTTCTTATACTTTCTATTTATAGGAAAATAGAAATAAGAAAAAAAATTTGAATAAATGGTTCGTTAGCCGAGGCTCGAACCATGAACCCTTGGTTTGGGGGAATAGGCTTCCTACCACTAAGTCATAAGATTACCAATGAGTAGGATATAATAGAATATATCTATAGGCGGGAAAAAGGGAGAAGTTGGTTAATTTGGCTAATGATTTAAAGGGGTAATTAAGTTAAGGAAACCCTAGTATATTTATATATATTTTTTCTCTCTCTCTCTCTCTCCCTCTTCTCTCCAAACGCCACCCACCCTAAACCCCAAACCTCTCTCTCCCTCTTCTCTCCAAATGTCGCCCACCCTAAACCCTAAACCCCTCTCTCCCTCTCTCCAAATGCCAACCAACCCTCTCTTCCTCTTCTCTCCAAACGCTGAAACCTTCCCAACCATGAGCACCAAGCGCCGACCAACCCTTCCCCTTCCTCTTCCCTTCCATTTTCCAGCCGCCGAAGCGAGGAAGAAGATTGTCTTCTCTTTGTATAATTCAAGAGGGAATTTTTCGAGAGGGATCTCCTCAAGGACTTGGTAGAGGATCATGCTAAAGCAAAGGAACACGTAGGAGGTCTTCTCTTTACGAAATCTAACGGTATAAATTGGTGAAAAGGCATAGGAAGTAAGTATTGCTCACCTGCAGTATAAGTAGTTATCGTATGTCATTGATATGTTTTTATGTGTATGTTATTTTCAGTTATGCATGGTGTTTTTAGTTACATGATTTTACCCGTTATGTCATGGTTAATTCAGTATCCTGTTTAGATTCTTGATAAGAATATGATTTATGATCATGCATGTGGTAGATAAGTTGTAGCTTATAATTATCTGCATGATGTAGAGTAAGATGTAAGAATATTTCGTTTATAAGGAAAATTTAAAGATGCTTCCCGTTCGAATTGGGGATTAAGAGCACAACGATCTTTAGTATGCTCCCCATTTTAGTTTTGGAGGTCAAAAGCATAATGATCTTTATGGTGCTCCCCATTCATGGTTTAGGGGATTAAGAGCATTCTTTTAGTATGTATAAGAATATAAGTATAAAGAAAGTATTTTACTTTTGAAAGGGCATGTACCGGGCATCAGTTTCACCCACGGGCCAAGGCTCTCAGTTTCAGTTACCCTAGTAGGTTCGGTGGTTGGCCACCCCGACCTATTAGGAAAGCGCGCATTGTACTATGTCGGGCTCATATTCAGAATGATTATTAATTTAAAGTATCAGTATAAGTATAAGTAAAAGTTTTTCAAAGTTAATCATTCCAGTTCAGATACACTGTTTACAAGTTTAAAATACTCAAGAGACATGTATTCAAAGTTATGATTTCCAGTTATGCTTGCATATGTATCAATGTATCAAGGGTAAGAGAATTAGTTGCATGATATCATACATTGCATGCTTTTGTGAGCATAGAAAGTACTTACTAAGTGTTATTGCTTACAGTTTGCATTTCCTTATACTGCAGATAAAGGTAAAGAAAAGCTTCAGTAAGGTGGCGACAGAATAGTGGAAATAAAAGATCCTAAGTGCAGATGTCTAAACCAGATTTTTAAGTTTCTAATTGTTTTTTTTTATATTATTGAAGTTCGACTGGATTGCTTATGGTTGAGACCAAAGAATGCTAGAGTCATGTTGGGTTAGTCTTAATACTTGCATGTTATGTGAAGATCTTAAAATGGTTATTGTTTAAGTGATGTCAAGGTCCTTATGATCATTTTAGTTGTTAGCATATTGCGTTGGTATATTGCATGAATTTTGGAATGATGGTAATATGGGGTGATGACTAAAGTATAGTGTCAAAGTAAGATAAGGAAGAATCTAAGACTAAGACAGTAAAGTAGTGACATCTCCCCTAGTAGAGAGTGGAAAGACTAGGGGGGTGTTACACGTGCAAGACTTAGTAATTCACACATGGGGTTGGTTTGACGAAAGCATTAGTGGGTTCACCATCTCATGGCTCGGGTCCTTGAGTCGGTGAAGGATGGCATTGAGAAGTCGTGCGCTTGGTGCGTTCGAGGGACCGCCGAACGAGGAGCATTGGAGTGAAGCTAAGGAAGTAGACTTCAGGGTGAGATGCGAAGGATGGAATTGCGAAGTCGTGCGCTTGGTACATCCGAGAGACGTGGCCGGATGAAGAGAACTTCGGCGAGGGACTTCAAGGGAGATGAGAGAATGAGCGAAGTGTAACATAGCTCATAGGTGAACTTGGCCGAATGGCTAAGTCAAGTGTCAGATACTCAACCGAGTGGGTTGAGCTTTTACCCGATCGTCGGATGCTCAAACATTGGTGTTTGAGGTTTTACCCGACACCAGTCGACTGATATAGATATTAGTCGACTGCTCTGGGTCGATGGCACTCGATTGGTGCTCAACCAGTGTTCGACTAAAGCTTTCTAGCCCGACAGTCGACTGCTAGGGTTTGGAAGTCAACTGCTCGACCATCAGTCGACTACCAAGGGACGACAGTCGACTGATCAAGGTGAATTCAAGCATAGGAGGTTTTAGAGTCGACTGATCATTTCGATCACTCGACTGATGGCTCCATCAATCGACTGATGGGGATGATCAGTCGACCGATGCGGGAGCCGTTGGCTAGAAGCAAACGTGGATGAAGCCATTGTAAGGCAACGACTACGTGAGCTTCATCGATGATGAATCGATCGCTCAGGGAAGAATGGCCTCTTCCCTATAAGAAGAGGCCTTGGGTGCTCTTGGGAGGCTAATGCTTCTACTCTAAACTTCTCCCAAGTGCCCAAAATGTTTTTACTCCTCTTCCTTGTGTTTATTTACATCTTATTGTAAGAGGGAGTAATTCTTGTAAGAAAGGTTTACCTCCACCTTGAAGGGGAGACTAGTGAAGGTTTAGGAGTGATTCACCTGGAACGAATCGGTTCGTGGATTAGCGGCAAGGGTCGTGAACCACGTTACACAATTGCGTTAGTGTTTGCATTCTCTTAACTTTTTGTATTTGTTTTAATTGTTTTAATTAGCATATATTTTGCTGCGCTAATCTTCATTGTAGACAATTAAGAGCGAGTAATTTCCATAGTACACATCGAGGGTTATTCACCCCCCCCCCCCCCCTCTAGCTGGCCACCGATCCTCCAACACTAAATTCCACAATACGACACATAGCGTGAGAGAAATCATGATTGGATCATGTTTAGTGAATATCTCATCATGTGTAATTATGTAAGTATTGAAACAATCCCTAGTTGATGAATTGACGATATTAGACATCATCTATTCTGTGAGACTTGCATATGTTATGCTCCTTGGTTTATCCAAGCATTCGATACTCATTGAATGGAAGCATAAGGATGCTGAGAGTGAACATATGGATGTTAGTTAGGGTAACTAGTTCATTAGAGTGGTCTGCTATAAGACTTCACATGGTTCTTTATATTATTGAAGATCTCATTGCATCTCGAGTGCAAGCTTTCTTAAACTTAAGGTATTCAAATCATCTTTATCATAACGCCTTACACTTTGACTTCTTCGCAGCCATCTCCCTAGGTGTAACTCCGTGTTGATTGGGTATATGTCAAAGTGATAGAAAATGTTTAAATAGCTCACAAAGGATTCACTACTCCTTATAAAGGAGATGTATACCCTAGGCCTCTTGTCAGGTTGTTACTCATGAGTCTCTGACCAGAGAAAGCATGTTAAGAAGACACTTGGAAATATATATGGAGTAACTTGAATCCATAGGACAAGAAAACTAACTTGGGATAGATGTGATATAGTCAACCTAGTAGGGATGAGCACAAAGACCATATCCTAAACCAAATGGGTATAAGATGAGTGAAAGAAATTAGTCACAAAATATCTGTAGTTGTTGAAGGGTTCAGAAATATTTTGAAGTCAACTTGGACTTTTCAGTCAATTGGGAGTCATGATGGATTGTTAGGTGTCACTTATAATATATTCATAATTAATGGGTTAATTATAAATGACCAACATAACTGGGAACCTATTGGGTCACACATAATACGGGTGATCTAGAGATGTAAAATAAGTCTGAGAATGAGATTATCAAAGAGAGAGGTTATACCTGGTTGGACCAGGTCATAAGGATGTGAAACGGGGGCTATAGAACCTCCCATGGGCATGTCAGGGCTTAGCATGCCCATATCACACTTAAATGAATCAAAATCGACCATACAGAGCCTCACACGGTCGTGTCTAACTAGGCACTGGTTGTGCCTAGCCATGGCCAAAGATGGCCAGGGTTGAGGTTGTGCCCAGAGGGGCACATGATCTGGCCATGTGTTTAGGCACGGTCGTGCCCAGGACACACAACTAGGTCGTGTGTCCCAAAACTGGTTGTGTCGCAAACCTTCAATTTTTGTGAGTTCAAGTTTGGAAATTTTTTAGATTTTCTTATCTTAATTATGGAATAATTATGGTAAGATAGGTTCCTTTAGGCTTCCTAAGATGCCCTAAACAAGAGAACTATAGATAGATCTTTTGATAATCCTTGGAAGAGAATTAATTCTTAGTGGTCATCTTCTTCCTCTCTCCTTCTCTCGTCTCCATCGATTGGCTAGCACCAACCGGAGATGAAGACTTGCTACTCGTAGAGTTGTCTCAGGTGATCTAGCCGTGGATACTGATAGAGGCAAGGCTCGTTGGTCTTGATCGTGGTTTCCACAAGATTCGAAAAGAATCTTGAAGGTATAAAGCTTCTCTCCTCCTTTTTTTTTATTGTGATTATGTCAAAGTAAGAGATCCTGGCCCCCTGGAGATGTCTGGGATGGAATAATTTTTTTTTATTTCTCTTCCGTTGCATTTTTTTGTTAGAATTGCCAACAAGTAGTATCAGAGCCACCTTGTTATTGACATAGATCACATGTATATAGGAGAATTTTGAAAGCATGTTTGATGTGTTAAATGCATGTGTGATGTTTTTCTATAGGATAGATAAAACTATGCATGATTATATACATAATGTTTTGTTAATTATATATGCGTAGATGTGTTTATAACCAAAGTGGAAAATACCAAGGATGCACCTAGTAACACCAAAGGTGTTGGCCTCATCGTTAGAAGCCATAGCATGGATTAGACATCCATTGGAATAGGATGCACATTTCACATATCTAATTCTTAATAGCAGGATGTGCGTCAAGTGTTCGGCTCATATTCACATTGGAAAAATTATTTCCTAATGTGACCTTGGTTTTTCCCATATAGGATTTAATTTTTGTTATAGATGAGACCTAGAATAATCAAAAATCCCCAGTACAAATATTAGGGCTAACACCATCCATTAATATAGTTGAACCAGAGTTCTTTTTTGTGTTAGGGTTGTTGGACTCCCTTCAAGTCTGGCATGATATTGAATATGTTCAATTCATTTAGGATTCAATATTCAGTTTAGATGGTACAGACCAGAGTTCAAGTTTCAAGTTTAGGCTGTTGGACTCCTCCAAGCTATTGGTGCAATCGGCCCAGGTCACGATTGACCAGGACTCGAGTTTGACTCGAGTGATGTTTTGATGTTCGACAAAAACATATGACAATGTAATTGTCATGGGAAAGTCCAAGTCTTGGGTACTTGGCATGGAAAGTCCAAGTGGAACACTTGGCATTTGGTAAAGTCAAAGTCTTGAGTACTTGGCATGAAAAGTCCAAGTGGGACACTTGGCACATGAAAAGTCCAAGCATGGGTCTTGGCAATGTAAAGTCCAACATGGGTTGGCAAGGGAAAGTCCAAGCATGGTCTTGGCATTTAAGAAGTCCAACATGGGTTGGCAAGGGAAAGTCCAAGCTTGAGTCTTGGCATGAGAAGTCCAAGGGGTTTGATATTGGCTGCGTAAAGTCCAAGCGGGAGTCTTGGCAGCATAAGTCCAATGATTGGCGGCGTAAAGTCCAAGCGGAGTCTTGGCGGCGTAAATCCAATGTGCCTTTGCGGTGTAGACACCGTTAGCATGACATAGCCGATGGAAGCACCTGAAGGCTAGCGCGATGGATGAACAAGTCATGGATGACTTGGAAGGATCCGAGAGACGTGAGGCTGATGGAGGTGGCTAGAAGGCTTAGGTCTAGGCTAAGGGTGGTCTAGCAAGTATGGGGGAACCATACTTGGGCTAAAACCTCATGTTTGAGGTGTGCCAGTCAACTGGTGTCATGTGGCAGTCGACTGGACCGAGTCAACTAGGGTTTGACTGTGGGTTGTGGCCTAGCAGTCGACTGCCAGAAATGGGCAGTCGACTGATGGCTCGAGCAGTCGACTAATCGTGTGATCAATCGACTGGTGCTCGAGAAATCGGCCACAGAATGGAGTCGAGACTCGACTGGTCGAGTGAGGACTCCATCAGTCGACTGATGGGTATGATCAGTCGACTGATGGTAGATTCGTTGGACTTATCCAACGTGGATCTAGCTGTTGTCTCATGACAACAGTGGCATCAGTCGATTAATGGTCCAGATCAGTCGACTGATCGACTTTTTCCAGCACAGGTTGAAGCTTTATAAGGAGCTCGTGATGGAGGAAAATGGCATGGTTCTTTGAGGCGATTTGGGGCGAGTTGCTGCTGCAATTCAGGGTCTCCAAGTGCTACTCGATCAACCAAGTGATCAAGCATTCAAAGAGCATTTGTAAAGTGTTTTCTTTACTTGTATTGCTTTGTATTTCATTATAGTTCTTGTATTCATCTTGTATTACTGTTGTATACATTGTACGAGGTTTCTCCACCTCCGGATTGTTCCGAGAAGGAGTTATTTTATAGTGGTGTGTGATTGGCATCACTAGGGCTCGTTTGAGCCCGATCCGTGGAGTAGGAACCGTGCGGTTCCGAACCACGTTACATACTTGTGTTCGTGTGTAATTGTCTATTTCGTTATTGTTATCATTATCTATATTCCGCTGCGCTAACAAACTTGTAGACACGATCACGATTGAATTCCATCGATGCTATTCTCCCCCCTCTAGCCGTTACAAAGATCCTAACAAGTGGTATCAGAGCCTGGAGCTCTTCTACGGATTAACAACCCGGAGTCAAGAAGCTAGAGGAAAGAATATGGATTTCCAAGAAAAATTGGGTGATGACGTCAACATTCCACCTTCCTTCAACCGCGAACATTTCGCGTATTGGAAAGGTAGGATGGAATATTTTCTAATGACAAATATCGAAAATTGGTTTGTCGTGACTATAGGTTTTGATGCTCCGAGAGGAGACAACGGTGAAATCCTCAAAATGAAGCGATGGACCAAGGAGCAACGAGAAAAATTCAAGACAACCGTTAAGGTAACAAAAATGTTGATTAATTTGATACCTAACGACATTTTGTCTAGATTAGGAAGCTATAGGGATGCCAAGGAGTTGTGTAACAAGTTGATCAAGTTCCACGACAATCCTGAATCAGTCCAAGAAGACTTGGAAGAGGAGGAGACCGAAGAAGAATCATCATCATCCTCACAAGAAAGTGAGGAGTCAATTTCCGGATCAGAAGAGGTGGAGGAAGTGGAAGAAGCATCCACCTCAAGGATTGAGGGGAGGAGAGAAACTCCATACCGGAACATCAAGAAGAAGCTTCGACATCCAGTCAAGATGAAGAAGCCCAAAGTCCAATTCCGGTCTCTACCACCGAACTAGGTAACTCAAGCAATTTGGTTTTAAATAAAAAACATATAATCTGCTTTGAGTGTAAGGAAACCGGGCACTACAAGAGCAAGTGCCCAAAGAAGGTTAAGAAAGCTCCTCCGACGCCCAAAAGTCAACAAAAGTCAAAGGATGCCAATTCCCCAAGTCAAAGGCAAGGGCATGTTGCTTAATGCTTCAGTGCAATTCAAGGACATTATAGGAATCAATGTCCTAAGGGGAAGAAGAAGACCCAAGAGGGAGCTACACATGTAGGGGGAGCTTCCAAAGCTAACTCTAAGGTATATTTCAATGATGCACCTACTTTATTTAATAGGCAAAAGCATGCTAGGAGTTTTAATTCTCTTGCTATTTATCATAAAGAGCATGCTAGAAATAACAAACATATTTGTTTAGGAGCTAAGAAGGTTCACCTTAGGAATAAGGAGAAATTTGGGACTAATGCCCCTAAAAATATCTTACCTAGGGAATCAATTAGGAAAATAGGAGAACATCTAGGCCTTAACCCTAAATGGACTAGGCATATGCCTAGGAAGTCCAATGCCCATATTTTAAATCAAAATTCTAAAATTGAGCAATTAGAATTAGAGAACCAAACCTTGAGGTCAAGGCTTGAAAAACTAGAAAAGACCCTAAATAAGATACAAAATCAATTTCAAGGGTCTAATGGTCAAAGGCAAAGGTCCAAAAGTCAAAGTCAAAACCTAGGACCTCAAAAACAAAAGTCAACCAAGGGCAAGCAAGGTTTGAGTCACAAACCTAAGCCTAAGGTGGCTTATCATAGTGTTCCATTTGACTATGGAACACAAACTAGGTCTAGGAAGACCAAGGTCAATAGGGAAGTCATCCCTAAGGTTGACCAAAGGTTGTGCCTAGTGGCTAGGGTTTCTAGGAAACCTAGGGCGGCCACTAAGAAGGTTACAAGGGGAGTTACCCCTAGAGTCAACCTAGGTAAGACCCAAATGACCAAGGCTAACAAGCTTAGGAGGGTCATTAGGAAGATATCTAGGGAGGTTATCCCTAAGGAATACCTAATTAATCCTAGGAGCTCAAATCGGTTTTGGGTTCCTAAGAGCTTGATTGATTCACGCTAGATGGGTTTAGGGTGTGCCAACCTTGATTGGATGGGTAGTTAACTCAACCGTGATAAAGGTGGCACTTTAGGATATTTTCAAGGTTATGGTTACCTTGGAAATAGACTTGAATTAATATCCTAAAAGATTTTAGGATGTTCCAATATTAATTGAGAAGTTTTGATAAAATGATCAAATTGTCACAAGTTGAGTTTAGAGGTTAGTGTGTCAATTTGGGTTTTTGGCACACTAGGGAGATTAGGTTAATATGGCAAAATATGATTAATCCCAACAAATGGCAATTAATATTAAAATTTAGGTATTATTATACCTATATATTTTATATGCCATGCTTTGTTTGCCATATAACATGTTATGACATCATGCTTACTTTTAATCATTTTATATGTCTGTTCATGTTTTAGGATTAAGGTTTTAAATGTCATGTGTTTTTAGATTTCATCTTATGCCATGACATCATGATTATGAGCATATGCTTATTTATATCATCATTAATGCCATAATCATTCATGCATTTAAGAAAAATTTCGATTGAAATTGATTTAAGGACTATGGCATGACTTGGAGTCTCATTCATAAGGGAATCAAGTAGGGTTGCCTTAGAAGATGCATGAAACCCAAGTTTTAAATGAACCAAAACCCACATCTCACATCCAATTGACATGTATGTGTATTTATATACCCTAGATACATGTGAGATGTTAGGATATGAGTTAAGTTCAAGGTGCATAGTTTTTGCATCTAGATGAACTAAAACTCATCTAATTTCAAATGTGGATCATTGGGAGAGCATGTGTACAAGTCATGTACATAGAGCCCAAGGAATATGATCCAAAATAAGGTTTTGAAAACATTTTAAAATCATTTTAAAAAACCTTGGTGAAGTCTATCTTTTGATAGCAATCACCATTGATAGAGTTGATACAAAATAGGGCCAAAACATTGAAAAGTTCAATGGTTTTGAGTTTTGTATCAAACTCACTATTTTATGGGTAAAATAATTTTCAAACTTTTTCACCCATTGTATTGGTCATAGGTATTATACGTATCAATTTTTGTGATTTTTCGATAAACGTATAATTATTTATGAATTTCCAAATCACATTTCTGATAACTGAAAATCAGATTTTTATTATCGATCGACTACTCATAGTGGCGATCGGTGATGAATTCGATCGTGATTTACGAATCACTCATTGATTGCACGATTTCAGGATAAACAAGCTTGTCTAACCCGATTTCGGCTGCGGTTAAGGTCCCTAGCCACTCCTAACCCTAGGATATGCTTTGGGAAGCATGAAGAAGGGTGAAAATCCATTGAATATGGATTAGGAGAGTTGTTTAGGGTTTGTATCAATGTTAAGGTGTTGGAAAGTTCAATGTTGAATTTCTAACCTTAATTTTGATGGTTTAGAGTTCCTATTGGCTTAGGGACTTCCCAAGGACATTGTTGGTGCAATGGTCAAGGGGGAGCAAGCCTTTAGGGGGAGGTATCCATCTTGGAGCGATGGATGTGTTTTTCTTTCTTCTTGAAGGGGAAAAGGTTATCAATTGGGAAAATTGATGGATTTTTAGAAACCCAATTTGGAAATTGGGAGAGTGTATAGGATTTCCTCTCTTGAGTGGTATGGGACTTATCACTAAGAAGATGGTAGGCATCCTAGGTATTTTTGGACCAAGGGGGAGATTGTAAGATCTCATTGGGACATGAGACATTGACCTCCTTGGAGAGAAAACCTTTTTGATGTTAGTCAAAAAGGGAGAGAATGTTTGGGAGAGAACATTTGGAGAGTGTTTACCAATTTGGGATAATTAGTAAGGGAATTGAGTTAGTGTTCTAACTCAATGATTTTTTTGGTTTTTGTCAAACATCAAAAAGGGGGAGATTGTTGGTGCAATCGGCCCAGGTCACGATTGACCAGGACTCGAGTTTGACTCGAGTGATGTTTTGATGTTCGACAAAAACATATGACAATGTAATTGTCATGGGAAAGTCCAAGTCTTGGGTACTTGGCATGGAAAGTCCAAGTGGAACACTTGACATTTGGTAAAGTCCAAGTCTTGAGTACTTGGCATGAAAAGTCCAAGTGGGACACTTGGCACATGAAAAGTCCAAGCATGGGTCTTGGCAATGTAAAGTCCAACATGGGTTGGCAAGGGAAAGTCCAAGCATGGTCTTGGCATTTGAGAAGTCCAACATGGGTTGGCAAGGGAAAGTCCAAGCTTGAGTTTTGGCATGAGAAGTCCAAGGGGTTTGATATTGGATGCGTAAAGTCCAAGTGGGAGTCTTGGCAGCATAAGTCCAATGATTGGCGGCGTAAAGTCCAAGCGGAGTCTTGGCGGTGTAAGTCCAATGTGCCTTGGCGGTGTAGACACCGTTAGCATGACATAGCCGATGGAAGCACCTGAAGGCTAGCGCGATGGATGAACAAGTCATGGATGACTTGGAGGGATCCGAGAGACGTGAGGCTGATGGAGGTGGCTAGAAGGCTTAGGTCTAGGCTAAGGGTGGTCTAGCAAGTATGGGGGAACCATACATGGGCTAAAATCTCATGTTTGAGGTGTGCCAGTCGACCGGTGTCATTTGGCAGTCGACTGGACCGAGTCAACTAGGGTTTGACTGCGGGTTGTGGCCTAGCGATCATTGCAGTGGGCGATCGGTGATGGCTGATCGATCGATCGTGTGATCGGTCGGTGGTGCTCGAGAAATCGGCCACAGAATGGAGTCGAGACTCGACTGGTCGAGTGAGGACTCCATCAGTCGACTGATGGGTATGATCAGTCGACTGATGGTAGATCCGTTGGACTTATCCAACGTGGATCTAACTGTTGTCTCACGACAATAGTGGCATCAGTCGACTGATGGTCCCGATCAATCGACTGATCGACTTTTTCCAGCACAGGTTGAAGCTTTATAAGGAGCTTGTGATGGAAAAAAAAATGGCATGGTTCTTTGAGGCGATTTGGGGCGAGTTGCTGCTGCAATTCAGGGTCTCCAAGTGCTACTCGATCAACCAAGTGATCAAGCATTCAAAGAGCATTTGTAAAGTGTTTTCTTTACTTGTATTGCTTTGTATTTCATTATAGTGTTTGTATTCATCTTGTATTACTGTTGTATACATTGTACGAGGTTTCTCCACCTCCGGATTGTTCCGAGAAGGAGTTATTTTATAGTGGTGTGTGATTGGCATCACTAGGGCTCGTTTGAGCTCGATCCGTGAAGTAGGAACCGTGCGGTTCCGAACCACGTTACATACTTGTGTTTGTGTGTAATTGTCTATTTCGTTATTGTTATCATTATCTATATTCCGCTGCGCTAACAAAATTGTAGAGACGATCACGATTGAATTCCATCGACGTTATTCTCCCCCCCCCTCTAGCCGTTACAAAGATCCCAACACAAGCCTGGCTTGAAAATTGGATGTGTTCGAACCATTTAAAATCGATCTCACGATTAATGGGTCGGCCCTAACTGAAAGCATTGATTTGTTGGACTCCCTCCAAGATCAATGTTGATAGAGGTGCAATTGAGTGATATGCATATGATGCATATATGTTAATGAGTTATATGTGAACATTCAATTAGTTGATAGCATAAAGTGATAGTTATATATTTGATATATAATGAGTACTATTGATACCTACCATTAGGACTAAGAATGACTTGTTGGACTCCCTCCAAAGTTGTTCATAGTCATAGTAGATATTAATCCACTAAAAGATAACCTACCATCTCTTGAATTCAAAGTTAGATCTCTTGAATTTGAATAAAATAGTGGGAGTTATAATTAATGTAAATTATTTACATTACAAATTCATCTCTCTTATACACTCTAATTATATGTCTAGGTTATTAAGGTAAAATAGCATAATAACCTCCATTGATTTGCGTCTGATTTTGGATACAAATAAACTAATTGGGTCGAACTTCTTATACTAGCTTCAAAACATGAGAATTGTACTCAAGGTTGAAAATATAGCCTATGCCCTAGAAGAGGGTCTTCTCAAACATCCTATTGACAATGGTTCTGGTGATCAAATGCTAGTCTATCAGAAATATGTTGTTGATTCGAAGCAAGCGTGCTATCATGCTAGCATCGATATCTGCTGAACTGTAGAAACAACATAAGCATATGGATGCTTACACCATTGTCTATCATCTTTGTGAGCTATTTGATGAGCAAGTGAGATCCAAAAGGCTTGATATCACAAAGCTCCTCTTTCACTCAGAGATGTAGGATGGTTCATCTATAGTGTAACATGCACTTAAAATGGGACATAAGAAAGGAAACTGTAAGTGTTATCTAGAGTCATTGAAGGTGGAGAAGGCATTTGATGCTCAATCTACTTCAGATATATTCATTATTGAATGTCATACTGTTTCTTCTAACGCATGGGAATTGGATACTGGATGTGCCTCCCATATATGTAATGACATACCATGATTGAAGAACAATAGATGACTAGCTAAGGGAGAAGCAAATTTAAGGGTTGACAATGAAGCAAAGGTTGCTACTATATCCATAGGGACTTATTTGTTGCACCTTCTTAATGGACTAGTTTGAGAGTTGGATGATTATTTTATGTTCCTTCATTAATAAAGAAAAATTTTCTATTTCTTATTTAAATAGAAATGGTTTCCATTTGAGTTTTAGAAATAATTATTGTTATTTAATATTGAATGGTGTTTTTTATGGAACAGGAATATTAAACAATAGAATCTACATGTTAAGATATACCCGACAAAGTATTCAATATCGAATCTAGTAGAAAATGTGCTAAAATAAATAATCCATTAACCTCCTATATGTTGCATTGTATCTTGGCCATATTAGTAAGGATTGCATGACTAAATTGCACAAGCTTGACATTTTGAAGTCTTTTGAATTGGATTCATATAGCGTATGCGATTCATATCTAAAAAGCAAGATGACAAAGTTACCTTTTAAGAAAAAAAATGTGAACTAGAGCTTGATGTTTTGGGTCTTATACATACCGATGTATATGGACCAATGTCAACTTAAGCAAGAGGAGGTTATAGCTACTTCATTACCTTCATCGATGATTGTTCACGATTTGGGTATGTGTATCTATTGAGATATAAGTCTAAGGCCTTTGAAAAGTTCAAAGAATTCAGCCATAAAGTAGAGAAACAACAATTATGTTTGAGAGGTATCCTAAGGCAATCGTCTTATGGTTGTACTATTTAGTTGATAAATAAAGATTCACTATTTGAGTGCACATGTCATATGTGTTTGATTCGATCTTAAACTCATTTACTAAATATCTACGATACGATTCATAACATTAGAGAACTTGTGATTGGATTACAACTAGTGAGTATCTCTACATGTATAATTATGAATGTATTGAAACAATCCCTAGTCGATGAATTGATGAGTTCAGACATCATCGATTCTGG
Source organism: Wurfbainia villosa (assembly GCA_025175895.1). Lineage (NCBI taxonomy): Eukaryota > Viridiplantae > Streptophyta > Magnoliopsida > Zingiberales > Zingiberaceae > Wurfbainia > Wurfbainia villosa. Next base: position 94,069,895 of record CM045989.1, read on the forward strand.
GAGATTAGCACGGGTTATACTCCTTGGTTTATCCAAGCAGCTGCTCCTCACTGGTTGGAGACATTGAGATGTCGAGAGTTAAACGTGGATGCTAGTTATTGTAACTAGTTCATTGGAGTGACCTACTGTAAGACTTCACATGGTTATCTGCATATAAGATATGTCAATAAAGCTCTTACTGCAGCTCGAGTGTGAGTTTCCTTCGACTTGAGGTATTCAAGTCATCTTGGTCATGGAGACTTATACTTTGACATCTTAGTCGATACATCTCTACAGAGGTGTGAGTACGGGATGATCGGGTATAAGTCGAAGTGCCCGAAGGTGATTGAATAGCCAACAAAGGATTCATCACTCCTTGCAATGAGATGTATACCCTATGGCCACTCATCAGGATTGTTTCAAGGTCTTTGGCCAAAGCATTTCATGTCAAGAGTATGGTACTCTTGGATACATGTCAAAGTAATTAGAATCCACTGGACGAGGAAGTAAGACTTGGGTTAAGTGTGACGTAGTCAGCCTAGTGGGGACTGACACATAGACCATGTCCTGAACCAAGTGGATATAAGATGAGTGAAAGGAACGAGACACGATTCACTGTAGCTGTTGAAGGGTTCAAAAATGGTTCCGATATCAACCGTTGATTTTTTGATTAATTGGGGATCATGATGTACTACTAGGTGTCACTCATTATCATTCGATAATTAATAGTTAATTATGGATGGCCAACATAAATCGAGAACCTATTAAGTCACACACACTATGAATCCTTCGAAAAGACTTAAAACGAGTTTGAGAATTGGATTCTCAAGATCGAGAGAGATCAAGTTTGGTTGGACCAAACACATGACAAATATAGAAATATTTGTCAAGTCGGAAATGCGAAAGGAGAACATCTTAAGAAGACGGGTTGGGCCTTAAAAGGTTTAATTATAAACCAAACTCATTTGGTTTTAATTAAAAGGGCCTTCTTTTGGTTAAGGGCCCAATTAGGGTTTAATGGATGAGATTAAGCCTTAATGGTTATGGGCTTAGGGATTTGATCCACTAATCTATAACCCATTAGGATTAGTACAAAGGGTTATAAAGGCTAAACCTAAAGAAAAGAAGTCCTTAAGGCCCTCTTCCTTAACCTAGCCGAACTCTCTACCCTCTTCCTTCTTCTTTACCGCCGGCCCTAACAAGGCTCCCTCTTGTTTAGGTCCGGCCAACTCCGGCCAAGTCTTCCTCAAGGTGGATTGACTATTCGGTCAAGGCTTGGAGCAAAGTTTTCTTCCTTTGTGCCCTTGGCCGAACTTAGGAGAATTAGGGTTTGGTGTTCCGTCGGCCATCAAGGAAACAAGGGTTGTTTCCACCTCTTTAGAGGTCGACCACTCTAGGTTTTAGGGTTGTTATTGTCGCTTATTGAATCTTAAAAAATAGCGGTTAATTTTGACACGAATCGATAACCTTACGAAGTTTGTTCGAGGACTCGTTTGTGTCACAAAATGAGTCGATGATTGCTCTTCGATCACCCGACCTTCTTGCTTCATCTAGTACGAAGAGAAGGTCAAACTCGTGGCTTTGAGAAGTCATCCTTTCGAAGATTTGGCATGGATACGAGTAGAGACAAAGCTCCGCGAGCGTCGTACGGTTGTTGCCCTTCCAGTTCGCCATCATCTAAAAGGTATACCTAGAGTAAAATTTATTTTTTTCTTATTGTATATAAAATTTTATTTGGCGGATATGTCCACACGTGTTGTAATCCTACATGAGTGGGTGTGAGTGTTATAATAATTTAGGAAATTATTATGTTTTTCTTCCGCTGCGTTCGTTTATGAAACGATAAAAGTACATCTACGCATCGGTCGTAATCCAACAGTAGTATCAGAGCATGACCGTGCTTCGACATGTTCATAAAATAGGTTTTACGAAGTCATAGTTGGTCATAGAATTATTTTAGAAATTTTTCTATTTTGGAAAAATTCCATTTTTTGAAAGTTTTCTAATTTGTTAGAAAAAAATCCAGATTTGAAAATTTTAGAAATAATTTAGGAAATTATATTTCTGAAAATATTTGATCAAGAAATATTAATATGAAAAATGTTTCCTAATTAATTGAATTTTCTTGATATGTATTTATTTCCTTAAATAAAGTATGTGATTAAATTGGAAATTGTTTCCTAATTTTATTATGGAATTTTGATTTATGGAAATCAATATTCTATAACATATTTTATTTCTGAAAAATATTTACCAAATAAAATATGAAATTAATTCCTTATTTAATTAGAGAATCATGATTTATGAAAATCAAGATTCTAAATTATATTTTATGTCTAATATATTTTCCAAACAAAAATATGAGATTAAATTTGGAAATTATTGTTAGTAATATATGAGAGATGTCCTAAGGCAATCGCCTTATGTATGAACCATTTATATGATAAATGAAGATTCACTATTTGAGTATACATGTTTTATGTATTTGATTGGATCTTAAACTCATTTACTGAATGTCCATGATACGATTCACAGCATGAGAGAATTTGTGATTGGATCACAACTAGTGAGTATCTCTACATGTGTAATTGTGATATATCAGAATTATCCCTAGTCGATGAATTGATGGATTTGGACACCATCAATTCTGTCGAGACTAGCACGAGATATACTCCTTGGTGTATCCAAGCAGCTGATTCTCACTGGCTGGAGACATAGTGATGTCCGGAGTTAATCGTGGATGCTAGTTATGGTAACTAGTTCATTGGAGTGACCAACCGTAAGACTTCATATGGTTCTCTGCATATATAGATATGTCAATGAAGTTCTTACTGTGGCTTAAGTGCGATGTTCCTTTGACTTGCGGTATTCAAGTCATCTTGATCATGGAGACTTATGCTTTGACATCTTAAGCAAACATCTCAGGAGATGTGGACCCGGATGATTGGGTATAAGTCGAAGTGATCGAAGGTGTTTGAATAGCCTATAAAGGATTCACCACTCCTTGCGAGGAGATGTATACCCATGGCCTCTCGTCGGATTGTTACTAAAGTCTTTGGCCAAAGCATTACATGTTTAGAGTAAAGTACTCTTCGATACATGTGGAGTAACTAGAATCCGTAGGACGAGGAAATGATACTTGGGCTAGGTGTGACGTAGTCAGCCTAGTGGGGACTGACACAATAGACCATGTCCTGAACCAAGTGGGTATAAGATGAGTGAAGGGAATGGGGCACGATTCATTCGAGCTACTGAAGGGTTTCAGAAATAGTTCTGGATCAACCGTTGATCTTTTCGGTTAATTGGGGATCATGATGTACGACTAGGTGCCACTCATGATCGTTCTATAATTAATGGTTAATTATAGACGGCCAACATAAACCGAGAACCTATTTGGTCACACGCACAACGAGTGTAATCCAAAGGATTTAAAACGAGCTTGAGAATGGGATTCTCAGACCGAGAGAAACTATGTTTGGTTGGACCAAACATAAAGCGAGCATGAAATTATTTCAGTCGCAATGGAAGCGTGGATGGGCCGTGTCTTATGAAGACATAATGGATGGACCAAAATGGTTTGGTTCTAATCCAATGGATGAGAATAAACCAAAGGGTTTGGTTTATATTAAACGAATGAACCAAAGGTTGGTTCGGTTCGTTTTAACTTAAAATAAACCATCATGGTTTGGTTTATTTTAACTTATCTTAATGGAGCGGGTTAACGGGCTTTATGGATATGATCCATTAACCATTAATAGAATTAGTTCTCTATAAAATAGGGCTTAAACCCTAACCCTAAAAACTCTAATCCAGTTTTGGCCGCCCAACCTAGTGGCCGCCCACCCCTTGAAGGAGTATTCGGCGCCAACACCTTCATTGCCGCCGCCCAGCTTTTGTGCCGCCGTCCAAGTCCTTGCCGGCGACCAAGCTTCAGCCGGTGAACACTCCGGCGACCCTCCGGTGATCCCCTATAGGTTTGGCATCAAGGTGAGGCTTTTCTTTCCTTGGTTGGCCGGCGCCTATATCCTCCACCAAGCTGTCCAGTTTTCTGGACAGCTTCTCCTCCTCTCGTCGGAGCGTCGTTTAGACGACGGTTAGTGCTCCGACAGCGGCTAACTTACCGGGGATTTGATCTCCGGTAATCCTCTGAGGTGGAGGACGAAGGATTCGTCAATTGGTTGACGAATACCTCTCCGGAGAAGCGAGTTTTGAGAACTCGTTTTAGGATCCGAATTTGGATTCGGATCGTGATCATCTCTCGATCACGTCGTCTTCAACACGAGGCTAGTAACCCGTACGAAGATGAAGCTCGTGACTTAGCGAAGTCATCCCGAAGAGCTCGGCGTGGATACGGATAGAGACGATTCTTACGAGGATCGTTCCGGTTGATGTCGTTCCCGCTACACGTCATACGAAAGGTATAACGTAGATAATTTCTTTTATTGCAAATTTTAATTTACGGTTATGTCTACACTTGTTGTAATAGCATGCGTGTGTTGTGTGTGTTGTAATAAATATAGATTTATTATTTTTAATTGCTTCCGCTGTGCTCATGTTTACGAAACATGATCGAACACACACATGCCGCGGTGCCGGAAACCCAACAGTGGTATCAGAGCCCAGGTTGTGTTTCGACATAATCGTAAAATGGTTTTGCGATAGTCATAATGTATTTCTGGAAATTTTCTAATTTTGGAAATTTAGAAGTATTTATGGAAATTTTTCAATTTTGGAAAGTCTAGAAGTATTTATGGAAATCTTCCACTTTTGGAAAGTTGGAAGTATTTATGGAAATTGATATTTTCCATAAATAAAATATTTGATTAGATTCTGGAAATTTGTTTTCTAATTTAATCATGATTTGATTTGGGAAATCAAATCTTAAAATATTTTATTTCCATAAGTAGTTTTAATGATTTAGGAAATTGGTTTCCTAAATAGATTTTCCTTAATCAAATAATTCCATGAATAAAATATGTGATTAGATTTGGAAATTTGTTTCCTAATTTAATTATGATTTGATTTGGAGAATCAAATCTTAAACATATTTTATTTCCATAAATATTTATGACATATAAGGAAATTATATACATGACATAATTGTATGCCATGTAATTGCATTAGATGCATAACATTATGTCATGCGTGTCGTGACATGTAGATGTATGCCATGTATGTCATGCCATGTAGATAATAGTTATTTGCATGCAAAGAGGATGAGACATAAAAACCCTAACTCAATATTAAAGCCTACACCTTCCATTAATATGGTTAGAACCAGAGTTCTGTTTCCTGTTTGGGTTGTTGGACTCACTCCAAGCCCGGCTCGAACCTGAACATGTTCAAATCATTGGAATAGTTTAACTCTAATATGGTAAGAGTCAGAGGTCAATCGTTAGTTTGGGTTGTTGGACTCACTCCAAGCCTGGCTAATTGGTTGAATGCGCTCTAACCATATTAAAACTATTTCGCGATTAATGGGTCGACTTTAACTTGGAGCATCGATTTGTTGGACTCACTCCAAGGTCGATGTGAAGAGAGGTGAAGTTGGGTGCTATGCATATGATGCATACTTGTTAATGTGTTAACAACCCAATGTATGTGTAAACATTCAATTAGTTGATAGCACATTGTGATAGTTACATATACATGATATGTAATCGGTATACTTGATACCCACCATCATAGCTAAGAATGGCTTGTTGGACTCACTCCAAGGTTGTTCTTATCTATGATGGATATCAGCCCATTCGGAGATGGACCTACGATCTCCCGAAGTGATTTTAAGGGTTTTTGAAATTCGAAAAATGAATGGGATTTATAAATGTATATTGATGCATTTTAAAATCATTTTCTCATATATGCTCGTTTTGTATTTCTAGGTCAATAAATTGATCATGACGTCTTTGAATTTGCGCACTATTTTGGATTCGAACAAACTGACTGGGCCTAACTTCCTGGACTGGCTTAGAAGCTTGAGAATTGTTCTCAAGGTTGAAAAGCTTGCAAATGTCCTCGAAGCGTCTCTTCTCGCCCGTCCTAGTGACGATGCAACTCTGGACCAATTGTTGGCCTATCAGAAACATGTGAGTGATTCTGAACAAATGAGTTGCATCACGCTAGCCACGATGGAACCCAAGCTACGAAAGCAGCATGAGCATATGGATGCTCATATCGTAGTCCTTCATCTTTGTGAGTTGGTTGATGAGCAAGTGAGATTCGAAAGGTTCGAAGTCTCAAAGCTCCTCTTCACCTCTGAGATGCTAGGAGGTTCATCGTGGTATCGCTCGATATGTCAAGACCGTGGAGTCTTCTCGAGAAGCATGAGTAGGGGACGGCAGTTGTTAGTTGATCTCTCAAGAAAGGTTCTAAGAGGAAGTCAAAGGAACAGCAGAAGGGAAAGAAGAGAAGGGCTAAGAAGGTAGAACTAGCATAAAAGGAAACTTGCCATCATTATGGCAAGGAGAGCCATTTGCGAAGAAAGTGCAAGATTTATCTTGAGTCCGTGAAGAAGGATAAGGCATCGGATGCCCCATCTTCTTCAGAAATCTTCTTTATTGATTGTCATTCTATTTCCTCAGACACTTGGGTATTTGATATCGGTGTGGCTCACATATATGTAATGACATACATGGGCTAAGGAATAGAAGAAGACTCACAAGGGAGAGTCAAATTTATGTGTTGGGAATGGAGCAATTGCTGCACTCGCCATCGAACGCATTTGTTGAACTCCTGTAGGACTTGTCTTAGAATCGACAATTGCTTTTATGTTCCTTCGTTGATAAAGAACATCATTTCTATTTCTTGTTTAAATAGAAATGGGTACCATTTGACTTTTAGTAACAATTGTTGTTACATAACTTTGAATGGAGTTCTTTATGGGATTGGAACTTTAAGCAATGGTATTTATACGCTGGACGATTCCAAAGGAATTTCAATATCGGGTTGAGCAACACGCGTGCTCGAAAGGATAATCAAATAGACTTATATGTGGCATTGTCGTTGGCTATAAGCAAGAAACGCATGTCCGAATTACACCGATGTGGAATTCGAATCGCTTGAATTGATTCATACGATACATGCGAATCATGCTTAAAAGGCAAGATGACTAAGTTACCTTTACCGGAAAAGGTGAACGAGTGAGAGTTACTAGGACTAATACATACCGATGTATGTGGACCTATGTCAACTCAAGCATTAGGAGGCTATAGCTACTTCATTACCTTCACCGATGATCACTCACGGTTGGGTATGTGTTCTTGATGAAACACAAGTCCAAGCCTTTGAAAGGTTCAAAGAATTCAGAAATGAAGTAGAGAAACAACATGACAAGAGTATTAAAATACTTCGATCGGATCGAGGTGGTGAATACTTAAGTCAAGAGTTTCTTGATTATCTAAGAGACAGTGGTATATTGTCTCAATGGACTCCGCCCTATACACCACAGCATAATGGTGTATCTGAGAGGCGTAACCGGACCTTGTTGGACATGGTCAGGTCAATGATGAATCATGCGACTCGTCCCAAGTCCTTTTGGGGCTATGCACTTCAGACAGCTGTTTACTTGTTAAACAGAATGCCTACCAAGGTAGTCTTAACTACTCCATATGAGATATGGAATGGTAAGAAACCTCATGTATCTTACTTGAAGATATGGGGTTGTCCTGCTTATGTGAAGCTGATCAGATCGTACAAATTGGATGCTAAGTCCGATAAATGTCTATTTGGATACCCTAAGGAAACAAGGGGTTACCAATTCTATCATCCCGTGGAACAAAAGGTGTTTATTTCAAGGCATGCGTGTTTCTAGAGAAAGAGTTTCTCTTGCAAGAAAACAAGGGAGTGTCGTCGAGCTTGAGGAGGCTCGAGAGACTCAAATAGACATTGATGAGATACCCGGTGAAGCACAATGCACCGACAACTCATAGTGATGAGCAATCTACGACCTATTGTAACACCACATCTTCGTAGATCCGTAGAACACGCAATATTCCCGAGAGATATGGATTTCGTAAGTGAATCGAATGACGTGTTACTCATTGATGATGAGGAGCCTACCAGCTTATGAAGAAGGCCGACAAGTTCAGAAAGGGATAAGTGGCTTGGTGCCATGAAGTAAATGGATTCCATGTACGAAAACCAAGTTTGGAACTTGGTTGACCCACCAAGGCATAAAGCCTATAGGGTGCAAGTGGGTTTTCAAGAAGAAAACCAGACATGGATGGTAATGTGATTACCTATAAGGTTAGATTGGTGGCGAAAGGATATCGTCAAAAACAAGGTGTTGATTATGAAACCTATTCGTCAGTAGCTATGCTTAAATCCATTCGATGCTCCCGCCATAGCGGCTCATTATGATTATGAGATATGGCGATGGATGTGAAAATAGCTTTCCTTAATGGAAACTCCGCCGAGGACGTGTATATGATACAACCCGAGGGTTTCATCAGTTGATAAAACCAAGGTATGCAAATTGCGACGATCCATTTATGGATCAAGCAAGCATCCAGAGTCGAATATCCGTTTTGATGAGACAATCAAAAAGTTTGATTTCTCACAAAATCTAGACGAACCTTGTGTGTACAAGAAGGTTAGTGGGAGTGCAGTCGTGTTCCTAGTATTGTATGTCGATGACATATTACTTATAGGAAACGATGTGTCAATCTTACATGGCTTAAGGTTTGGTTATCCAAGACATTCTCCATGAAAGACCTGGGAGAAGCAACCTACATCCTCGGGATTAAAATCTATAGAGATAGATCGAAACGGTTGCTTGGTCTTTCGCAGTCTACATATATAGACCGAGTGCTAAAGAGGTTTAGCATGTCGTAATCCAAGAAAGGTTATCTGCCCATCAGGCATGGGGTACACCTTTCGAAGTCTATGTGTCCGCGCACAGAAGACGAGAGGATTTGCATGAGTAAGATTCCCTATGCATCCGCAATAGGATCTATCATGTATGCTATGTTATGTACGAGGCCCGATGTATCGTGACGCCCGAGTGTCACGAGCAGATACCAATCCGATCCAGAATGGATCATTGGCGTCATAAGACGATCCTTAAGTACTTGAGAAGAACTAAGGATGTGTTCCTAATATATGGAGAAGGGACCAGACAAGGATGATTCCAGGTCTCAGTCTGGATACGTGTTCACCTTGAATGGGGGCGCAGTAAGTTGGAAAAGTTCCAAACAAGAGACTGTAGCGGATTCTACCACTGAGGCAGAATATATTGCAGCTTCGGAAGCAGCAAAGGAAGCGGTTTGGATCAAGAAGTTCGTTCATGAACTTGGTGTGATTCCGGCCATTGTTGAAGCAATACCGGTATACTGCGACAACAATGGAGCAATTGCACAGGCGAAAGAGCCAAGGTCTCATCAACGATCCAAACATGTGCTTCGCCGCTATCATCTTATCAGAGAGATCATAAGTAGGAACGAAATACAAATCAAGAAAATTCCCACTGAAAGGAACTTAGCGGATCCTTTGACTAAAGCATTACCTCAAAGTAAGTTTGAGGGTCATGTTAGAGCTTATGGTATTGGATACCGTAGCGATTGGCATTAGGCCAAGTGGGAGTCTGTTAGTAATATATGAGAGATGTCCTAAGGCAATCGCCTTATGTATGAATCCACGGATTCGTTGCTAAATTAAAATTAAAAAATAAACTTAACGTTTTAAAAACTTTAAATTTTTTTTTTAAATTTTGCAATGAATCCCAGGATTTGCAACGAATCCGAGGATTCGTTGCAAATTTGCAACGAATCCTGGATTCGTTGCAAAATTTAATTAACTTACCCCGCTACCCTAATTTTTTCCCTTCTCCTCGCATCGCGCCCGAGCCCTAACCTTTCCTCCTGGTCTTCCCTTCCGCCACGGTTCCTCGCCTCGCGGCCGACGCTGCTCGGCCACGACTCGCCCCCCGCCGGCGACCCGGCTCGCCATCGACTCCGAGCCCGCCGCCCCACCCGAGGCCGGCAGCGGCCGCTAGGTCGACCGACGTCGACGCCGCCACACAGACCCGACCGACGCTCGTGAGGTCGGCGCGAGGCCGACACGCTGTCCGGCCGGTCGCTTCTGGCCACGCGAAGCGACCCGACCGCGCCCCGCCAGTCGGCCGAGCCCGCTGGCCGGCCAGGAGTCTTAGCCGCCGCTAGCTTGCCGCCGCTTTGTCCGGCCACAGGTTTCTGGGCCGGCCGCAGCCTCGCTTCCGACCGCCGCCGGCCGCCTCGCTAAATTGCCGGCGCCGCTTTTCCGCCAACACCGAGTCTCGCTGGCCCGACACTTCGGCAATGAAGCCGCTTCGCCCGTGGCCAAGGAGCTGGCGGCGTCCGATGGGCCCGGCCGATGCGACCACGCGACAGTCGGCCACCGGTCCGAGATGGCGGCACGCCGCTACGCCACGCCACGCAGAGGCACCGCCAGGTCTCTGTCCGAGAGGTCCGACAGTCGCCGCCAGGTAGCCGCCGACAGCCACCAATCGCAGCCACCAGTGGTATAATTTTTTTTTTCCTATATTTAACTCCATAACTACAGAAGCTTTATGCTGCTATCCTACTTATTCTGTAACTATATATAGTTAATCAGAAATGAGGCTTTAAGCTGCTAATTTGCCATAGAGATACACATACCAAATAATGCTAAGTACTAAGTTGGAAGAAATATTTTATGATTTTGTTTAGTCACATATAGGAAGTTATGGGATAAAACAAGCAGTTTATAAGGCTTAGATGAGCAAATCATGCACATCTACCTGAGTAATTACAAGCATCTTAAAGTCAGTGGTGGTGGGGGAGCTAGTGTTTATGGCTTAGATTAGTATTAACTTGTGGTGATACATTTTGATCCACGCTTGGACCTCGTGTGTCAATGAGCTGTCTCATTTGCGACGATTGTTATACATCTACAACAATAATTTGACCTAAATGGCATAATTGCAATGAGTATCTTTCATGTTCAATAAATTTGATTAGTTTGTTGTCACTGCTTGCTTAGATGAGAGAATTGGCCGATTAACAAAACTCCTAGACCTATGTTAATAATAACTCTCATCTAAGCTTATAAAGCTTCTCTATATTATTAGCCCACAATTCACAATTTGGCACTAAATTTAGGGTGTCACAATCACCCCCATTTTAAGTCTTGATGTCCTCGTTAAGACCGAAACCCCAACACATAATTTGAACCATTCCTAATCAGTAGAATGTGAGGCCCAATGGTAGCCACACTATCCCACATGCAGCCATCTCTAACACCACACAATGCCTTGGATTGTGTTCATTTGTGATATTAATTGTCACAATCAACTTAAGTTGTTTAACATTTCAGGCTTAAACATCCCAAAATGTTTAAACCTAAATTAACAGTAAGCTCTCTATACAACTGTTGTCTTTTTTGGGTTATGTTTAAAGATTGTTAAACATAGTGAATTCATATGTGAACTAACTGTATATTTGTATTATTGTAATTTCTAGGAGTTTATATTAATATAATTGATTGAAAACAGACATAATGCAACGTGAAAGGAGTTGGATGTATAATAGGAATTTACCTGAACGTCGGGGTTTAACTGATGAATTTATGAGTGGGTTGCAAGAGTTTTTAAATTTCACAGCTAGTAATGTTGAGTTTATGGATGGTAATAAGGTGTCCGGGTAAAGTGTCACAATGGTAGATTTTTACCGTCTAGCAAAGTTTCAGAGCATCTTTGTAGATTTGGATTCGTTGCAAATTACTATAACTAGACATGTCATGGTGAACCATTTATATCTGATGAAGTTTATGATAGACACAACACACAAGTCTCTAGGGATCAAAGTGATTATAATCAATTAAATCCATATCAGAGGATGATATATGATGTAGCGGGCCCGAATTTGATTCCCCAATCACAAGGTGCAACTTCAAGTTGTCCTCCAACAGTTGAGCAAATGTTTACTAATGCATCACCCTTGGAAGAGGTGCAAGTAACAGATATCGGTCAGAATATGAATAATGAAGCATATCTCAAATTTCAGGAGGTGTTGAGTGTTGCAGATGCACCTTTATGGGTTGGTTGTGAGACTCACACTAAACTATCGTTCACCGCAAGAATGTTGAATGTCAAGGAAGAGCATAATGTGTCTGAAGAGTGTTTTAATAATTTTGTTCAAGCTTTTGAAGAGGCATTGCCACGTGATCATATACTGCCCAATGATTTGTACAGTATGAAAAAACTGATGAAAGAATTAGGTCTCCCAGTGGAAAGAATTGATGTGTGCAGAGATGGTTGTATGTTATATTGGGGAGATGATGCAGATGTGGATGTTTGTAAATTCTGTAATCAAGATAGGTACAAGAGCACTAGTAGGAGGCAGCAACGACGTAAATCATATAGTCAATTGTTTTATTTGCCTTTAACTTCTAGGTTACAAAGGCTTTATGCATCAAAGACAACTGCTGAACACATGACTTGGCATGCAAATCATCAAACAGAAGAGGGACTAATGTGTCATCCATCAGATGCAGAGGCGTGGAAAAATTTTGATAGAACATATCCTGATTTTGCGAAGGAGACTCGAAATATTAGGTTAGGTCTGTCTTTGTGGTTGCTCCATTTGGTAAATCAGAAGACACTATTCTTGTTGGCCGCTTATATTAACTCCGTATAATCTTCCTGGGATGTGCATGAAAACACCGTATATGTTTTTAACATTGGTTGTGCTCGCCCAAAAATCCAAGAAGTTAATAGATGTTTATATGCAACCATTGATTGCGAGCTAAAACAACTATGGGATGAAGGTTTTCCTACATACGCTCATACTAATTAGATGTTTGTAATGAAGGTCGCTCTTCTTTGGACCATAAATGACTTTCCTACATGGTATGCTATCAGTTGAGTATCGCAGGATCTTAGGATGCCCAATATGTATGGAGAGATCAAAGTCGATTAGATTGAAGCATGGTAAGAAGCCAAGTTATTTTGATTGTCACAGACAATATTTACCACTAAATCATAATTTCAGAAGGAATAAAGATGAATTCACTAGGAATCAAATTGAAAGAACACCTCCGCCATTGAGATTGACAGGTCAAGATATTTGGTACAAAGTTCTTCACTTTCCATCTGTTATTGAAGAGCCACATGGTACAACTTATGAATATGGAACCAACCATAAATGGACCAAACGAAGTATATTTTGGGAGTTACCGTATTGGTTTAGTAATTTGATTCATCATAATCTCGATGTTATGTATATTGAGAAGAATATTTTTGATAATCTGATAAATACAGTGATGGATATCACCGGAAAAATAAAAGATAATCTGAATGCAAGAAAAGATATGCGACTCATTTGTAAACGACCCACCCTTGATGTTGATGAAAATAGTAGAGGACCAAAACCAAAGGCAGTTTATATATTGAATAAGGAACAGAGACGTGTTGTTTGTGAATGGTTGAAGTCATTGAGATTTCCTGATGGGTATGTTTCTAATCTTGGGAGATGTGTCGATATGAAGGAATGCAAATTGATGGGTTTGAAAAGCCATGATTGTCATATATTCATGGAAATACTAATTCCTATTGCCTTTAAAGAACTCTTATCGAATTTTGTCTGGGGTGCCATTACAGAGTTAAGTATTTTTCTTCATGATATATGCTCAACAGTTTTGGGATATTCACACATGGAGAAGTTAGAGAGAGACATTCCAATCATTTTGTGCAATTTAGAAAGGATTTTTCCGCCTGCATTTTTTGATTCAATGGAACATCTTTTGGTTCACTTGCCATATGAGGCCAAAGTTGGAGGATTTCATTATCGATGGATGTATCCTTTTGAAAGGTATAATTCGCATATTCTATACTTCGTTAATATTGCATAAAAATGTTTAATTTGTTTATATATTCATTTCTAATACAATTTGTTATATTACAATCAGATTCTTATATCATTTAAAGAAAAAAGTGAAAAATAAGGCACATGTTGAAGCCTCTATTGTGAATGCATATATTGTGGAGGAAGTAACAACTTTTGCATCATATTATTTTGAGCCTCACGTTCAGACCAAAAGATGGAAATCCGGAAGGAATGATGAAGGTCCTGTCGATCCCAATTTGAATTCATTCTCAATTTTTAATTATCTTGGTCGACCAAGTGGACTGTAAGCAACGATACTTAATCGATCAAGAATGGCGGCGCATATATGTTTTACTTAATTGTCCAGAAGTATCGCCATATTTCGAGTTAGTATATATTTCCTATTTCTTCGTCAAGTGTTAATTTGTTTATGTTATAATACAATTTTTTATTATAGGATTTTCCAAAACTTATAATCTGAAATCCCGACACGTGACTTTGATCACTTCTGCGATCAGGAATTTGCACCATGGTTCAAATCATATGTAAGCATTTTTAATTACCTCATTTTTGTTTACACATATCTTAACTTTTAAATAAATATCATTTTCATTTGAGTATAGGTTTATGCTAATCAAACTCAAGTTCAGCAAGAATTGCTAATCCATCTATCATGGGGTCCAAAAGCAATGGTACGACTCACAAAGATATTTCATAAACGGATATAATTTCCACACTCAAGAATATGGAAATGGAAAGAGTACAATGAATAGTGGAGTATGTGTTCAGTCTTCCAATGATGGAGGTGCAAGCAATGAATTTTATGGTTTGCTGGATGAAATTATAGAGATTGATTATCCTGGTCCAGAAATGCGAGTTATCTTATTTATGTGTCGCTGGTTTGACCCCGTCAGAGGGATGAAGGTGCATCCACAGTATAATTTGATTGAAATAAATCATAAAAGATTTTATAAGAGATATGAACCATTTATTTTGGCACAACAAGCGATTCAAGTTTTCTATGCTCCATATCCTAGTTTGAGGCGTGACAAAAATGAATGGTGGGTTGTTTGTAAAACAAAAGCACGGAAAAAAATTGAAGAGCGTTGGCAAGACATTGCATATCAACAAGACAAAGTTACAAATATGTTTCATACCGAGGAATATATAATTCCAACGTTACGAGATCCCAGCGAAGTAGTGATAAACATGGATGCAACTGAAATTGATGATAATGATGAGGAGGAGGAGGGGGAGGAGGAGGAGGGGGACGAGGAGGAAGAGGAGGAGGAGACCGAGGAGGAGGATACTGATGAGGATGAGGAAGATGATAATGAGGACTTTGAAATTTGACGTCTAGGGTAAGTTTTTTTATATATAATTTTAGTTTTAAACTATAATTTTACAAATTTTCTTAGCTCAATTATTTGTTTATATAATGTCTCATTGTTAAATTTATATCTTTTGTCTCTGTATGTTGTGTATATTTTGTTCTTATAGGTTATCAGAAATCATCGTAGCTTAGCGATCCAGATCTCTCATATCTTCATTATGCATATTGTAAGTTTTTCATGTTCTTCATTAAGCATAAAAGTTTTTTTTCTTTATTCTAATTTTATTTTTGGTTGATAGTTTTGACGTGGTGGACAGAGACGACAGAGTACTAGTAGTGGCCAGACTGATCCACCGCCTGCCAACACTATACCTACTTACCCTCGACCGCCTCGACCTTCACATGATCACCCCAAGATTATCTCATTCTTGACAACCTTCTCATTCTCGATTCACTGCATCTACTGCACTCTCATCGAGAACATCGAAAGTCGACCATATATATTTCCGATTGGAGATTGTAAGTAATATAAGTATTATAATTTTTAAACTATCTTAATTATTTATTCAATTTTTTTCACTTTATAGGTTTAAAATTAGTGACAGTATTCGAGATCAATAAAATCGTGAATAACTATTGGAGAGGAGACTCTTTGTCATACTCAAGCATGCCAGGACCTACAAAAGAATTATGGTGGTGCGAGTTTCAGGTATAATTGATTCATTTTATATATTAAATAAGTGATTATATAAATAATTGTTTTTTTTTCATCTCAGCGGAGATTTATTTGGGACCCTACTCAAGACTTGGAAGTTAAAAGAATTTTTAAAAAAATGTGGCGATCATATCCGCATGTATTGAGTCACCCATCGAAAAAACCACTTTGTGTCACGTCAGAAAATTGGAGTAAAATCTCCAATTATTGGCAATCTGATGAGAGCAAAAAAAGAAGTCAACAGAATAAATTAAATCAAGCATGTAATTCTGGAGACTTATCTACAACATATGCGGGAGGATCTATAAATATCGAGGAGCATTCACGTAGATTGGTAATTTTTAAATTCTACAATTAGTTTTTAAATATATTTCAGATTATTATTTTATTTCTAACATTCTTATATTTAGTCTAAGGAATTGGGAAAGGAGCCAAAATTTATAGATACTTTCGTTCGCACTTTCCAAAAAAAAAAGATAAGACTTGGAGTGGAGATAGAGCTCGAGCAATTAAGGTTTGAATTAATCTTTAAACTTACTTTATAACTTTAATTATGTTAGTTATGTAAATGCTCTGATTAAAATTTTAATTTTGTGTAGGAGAGATATGATAAGTTATCCTCATCTCAGAGAATTTCAGGAGATGACGGTGATACTGAGGGATCTGAGCCATCTGTTAGTAATAATTTGGATTTATGGCTTGAGGCGAGTGGAGGATCAAAAGGGGGAAGGATATTAGGTATGGGTTCTCTGAGCATAATGCATAATTCTCCTCGTAGATCTATTTCTTCTACTCCACCAGCAGTAGCGGCACAGATACATAACTTAACTGAGGAGGTTAGCAATTTGAAGGGCATAATACATGAAAGAGATCAGCAAATTCTAGAAATACAACAATAAAACTCACAAAGGGATCAAGAAATGATAGAAATGCGACGACAACAAGCCTTTCTTATGCGACAGTTTCAACAATTTAGTTCTGGTCCAAGTCATATTCCTCCGAGTCATGACGATGATGGTGGCAACGATGATGATATTGTATGCATGTTTTTAATTAGTACTTTTAAAAAATTTTAGTTTATTGACTTTGTTTATTTTTCTTTAAACAGGAATGATCGATGAAGTTAATCCTTATGGCGGTTGAATATGCACATCATTGTAAGTCTTTGCATATTTATTTTCGTGTTATTATATAGTTTTTTTTTAATGTATGATACTTTTTGTTTGTTTCTTTTCAAATGCGGTGAAAAATGCTCACGATTTCTTACTGATTCTCTTTTCTTTTTTCTTTCCCATGTGTTTAGATCTTTTGTAGACATTGTTATTTGGATATCAGAACTATGTTGATGTTTGAAATGTTGTAGGATATAACTTTTTATTTGGAATGTTGTATTGTTCTTAACTGATTGTGTTGCTTTGTATTTATTTGGATATGATTGAATATTATTTTGTTGTATTGAATGTGTGTGTGTTTTGTTTGTATTGAATGTATTTATTTGGATATTAGAACTTATTGTGTTTTGTTGTGTGTGTGTGAAAATTTGTATATACGATAGAATATCAAAACGGATGAAATCGTTAAAAAAATTTTATTTAGCGAATAAAAATACAAATTCATTGCTAAATGAGAAATCTGCGATTTAATTTTGAGATTTAATTAAATTTTCGCCGCAAATTAGCGACAATTTAGCAACGAATCCAACTCATGACAAATTTTGCAACGAATTTCATGATTTAAATTTATGTATTTAAAATTAAATTTGTCGTAAATTTTTGCAACGAAAAAAGAACTCATCGCAAAATATTGAACTTTGCGACGAAATTTGCGACGAATTTCTATCGGTCGCAAATTTACCAACGAATTTCTTATTTCGTCGCAAAAATTACTAACTTAATTAATCCGCAAAATATGGTTTTTACACGAAATGACTAAATTTACGATTTAATTTGTATCAGTCGGCAATTTACCAACGAATTTCTTATTTCGTCGCAAAAATTACCAATGAAAAAAATAATTCGTCGCAAATTTGCGACGAATTTTTAATTCGTCGCAACCTTTTGCGACGAAAATTGCGATGAATTTTTGAAATCTTGGTAACTTCTGCAACAAAATTAGCGACGAAATTTTAAATTCGTCCCTAATTTTCGTCGCTAAAATTCGTCGCTAATTTTTTCGCTATTATTTGCGACGCTTTATTCGCAACAAAAATATTTTTGTCGCAAAATTCGTCGCTAATTTATTTTCCAACGAATTTTTTTTTAAAATTCGTCGCTAAATTCGTCGCTAATGACTGTTTTTTTTGTAGTGATACTTGATACCTACCACTATAGCTAAGAATGGTTTGTTGGCCTAACGTCAAGGTTTTTCTTATCTATAGTGGATATCAACCCACTCGGAGAAAAACCTACAATCTCCCAAATTCAAAGTAAGGGATCTTGAATTCGAAAAGTGAGAGGGAGCCTAATATGTAAATTGTTTACATATCAAATCATCTCTCTCGCATTCTCGATTTTGTATTTCTAGGATAATCATTTGATAATGTCGTCTGTTAATATGTGTTTGATTTTGGAATCGAACAAACTAACTGGGTCTAACTTCTTGGACTGGCTGCGAAACTTGAGAATCGTTCTCAAGGCTGAGAAGCTTGCTTATGTCCTTGGGGAGCCTCTTCCCACCAATCTTGACCATGATGCAACTTTGGACCAAATGTTGGCCCATCAGAAGCATACGACTGATTCTAAGATTGCAAGTTGCATCATGCTAGCGACGATGACTCCTAAGCTGCAAAAGCAACACGAGCATATGGATGCTTACACAATCATTTACCATCTTCGTGAACTCTTCGATGAGCAATCGAGATCCGAAAGATTCGAGGTCTCAAAGCTTCTCTTTAGCTTAAAGATGGAGGAGGGTTAATCTGCCGTACAATTTTTACTGAAGATGAACGGGTACATCGAGCGGCTAGGATTACTAGGGTTTGTGATGGATCATGAATTAAGTGTTGACTTAATTTTGTATAGTTTGTCCAAAAGTTACTCACAATTTATGATGAATTATCGGATGAACAATCTTAAATCCACCATTTCCGAGTTGATCAATATGCTCAATACCGTAGAACCTTCTATGACTAAAGAACAAAAGATGGTGATGTTGGTTGACTCCTTGAAGAAAGGTTCTAAGAGGAAGTCAAAGCAACAACCAAAGGGGAAGAAGAAGAAGGTCAAGACTAGAGAGTTAGCTCCAAAGGGCACATGCCATCACTGTGGCAAGATAGATCATTAGCGAAGGAACTGCAAGATCTATCTTAAGTCCATGAAGAAGAAGTCGACATCTGATGCCCCATCCTCTTCAAGTATCTTCGTTATTGACTGTCATGCTATTTTCTTTGACGCTTGGATATTGGATACTGGGTGTAGCTCACATATATGTAATGACATACAGGGGCTAAGCGATAGTAGAAGACTTGTCAAGGGAGAAGTGAATCTGCGAGTCGACAATGGAGCAAAAGTTGCAACTATCGCCGTCGGAACATATTCGCCGAAGCTTCCTAGTGGACTTATCTTAGAACTGGACAATTGTTATTTTGTTCCTACATTAATAAAGAACATTGTTTCTATTTCTTGTTTAAATAGAAAGGGTTTCCATTTGACGTTTAGTAACAATTGTTGTTATATAACCTTGAATGACATTTTTTATGGCACCGAAACTTTATGCAATGGCATCTACGTGTTAGATACATCTAGTGATGTATTCAATATCAAAGCGAGCAATAAGCATGCTCGAAAGGATGATCAGTTAACCTCCTACACATGGCATTTTCGCCTTGGCAATATAAGCAAGAAGCGCATGTCATAGTTACATAAGAGTGGAATTCTAGAATCATTTGAATTGGATTCATTTGATACATGTGAATCATGCTTACAAGGCAAGATGACAAAGTTGCCCTTTTCTGGAAAGGGTAAGCCAGTGGAAGAGTTACTTGGTCTTATACATACTGA
This sequence comes from Wurfbainia villosa, assembly GCA_025175895.1. Lineage (NCBI taxonomy): Eukaryota > Viridiplantae > Streptophyta > Magnoliopsida > Zingiberales > Zingiberaceae > Wurfbainia > Wurfbainia villosa. The sequence continues at coordinate 94,089,758 of CM045989.1, forward strand.
TGTATGTGGACCAATGTCAATTCATGCTAAAGGAGGTTACAGCTACTTCAGTACCTTTATCGATGATCACTCACAATTTGGGTATGTATATCTTATGAGATATAAATTTGAAGCCTTTGAAAAGTTCAAAGAATTCAGAAATGAAGTAGAGAAACAACTTGGTAAAAGTATTAAGATACTTCGATTCGATCAAGGTGGCAAATACTTAAGCCAAAAGTTTTAGGATTATATAAGAGACAATGGTATATTGTCTCAATGGACTCCGCCTTATACATCGCAACATAATAGTGTATCTGAAAGGCGAAATTGAACCTTGTTGGACATAGTGAGATCGATGATGAATCATGCAAGCCTTCCAAACTTTTGGGGCTATACACTCGAGACAACTATTCAGTTGTTGAATAGAGTCCCGACTAAGGCAGTCTCTGCTATTCCAAATTGGATATGGACTGGTAAGAAACTCTAGTTGTCTTATTTGAATACATGGGAATATCTTGCTTATGTGAAGAGGACTACATCAAACAAGTTGGATGTTAAGTCTGATAAGTGTCTATTTATTGGATACCCCAAGGAAATTGTTGGGGAATTGACAATCGCTAGAGGGGGGGGGGGGGGGGGGGGGTAAATAGCGTGTTGGTTGATGAAGATGGAAATCGTTCGTTCGTTTCTACAAATCATGTTAGCGCAGCGGAAATAATAATAACAAAAATAAAACACGACAATCACAAGACCAATACACCAAGATATAACATGGTTAAGAACCTCAAGGTTCCTACTCCACAGGTTGGGCTCGAACGAGACCTCGCGATGCCAAACACCACTAATAATCACAAATACTCCTTCTCGACAACAAGTCGGAGGCGGAGAAACCTCTTACAATGATTACAAAAGTAATACAACACAAATACAAGCAAATACACTAAAATGTAAGTAAAGAAAACTTTACAAAGAGCTTTTGATTGCTTGATCTTTGATTGCTTGAGAAGAGTCTTGAATGTCTGGATTGCAACAACAAATCCCCTCCAAATCGCCTCAAGGAACCTTGTTCAAATCCTCCTCCACGAGCTCCTTTTAAAGCTTCACCTCAGGCTAGATTCCACCTAGCAGTCGACTGATCAAGACCATCAGTCGACTGCTCCTGTAGTCATTGTGAGACACCGACTTAATCTACGTTGGATAAGTTCTAATGGATACACTAGCAGTCGACTGCCATAACCCAGTAGTCAACTGCCAAGACTATAGCCGACTAACCAGTTGGCTACCGAGCATTCTGCTCTCATAACCCTGACCAACAGTCGACTGCCATCCATGGAAGTCGACTGCTCAAGCCATCAGTCGACTGCCCAATGCTGGTAGTCAATTATCAGGCTATTTCCTATAGTCGAACACCAATCGACTCTGAGCAGTTCGACTGACCATAATCCCAGTCGGCAGCTGTAAGTCGACTCGGATGCCAAGTGTCAAAACACTTGACCAGTCAACTGGTCCATAGCCCCAGTCAACTGATAACCTCAACCATGAGATTTATGTTGGGAAACCGGTCCAGATCTGACGTTCACAACATCGCGGGCAAATACTTCGCACAACCACAATGGAAATAAATAATTATATCGGATCCCACTAGAGATCCATGAAAAACTATATAAATCGTTTTATATATTCTAGTCTAGATCTTATCTAGAGGAGGAATATACCTTCGGTGCGTGCCCTTCGCAATCTCGCTTTTCCAAATGCTGTCGGATCTTAATAAGGTAAGAGTAACCGTATATCTATGGTATCCTCACTAACACCCACACAAGCTTTGGAGTCACGTTGTGCTAGCAACCCCTAGCAAAACACCAAGAACTCTCTTGGAAGAAGAAGGAGAAGAAGGAGGAGATGAGAGAACTCATTCTCTCTTGGCCTTCTTTGGCTTGCACGCACAAAAACCAAAAGACACCCAAGTCTTCTCCACGTGAAAACCCAAAAAGCCTTTTAATCCCATAGCCATCAATGCCATTATCTCCCATTAAGACATCTCTTAATACCAAGACTCTTGGTATTCTCCTTCATGAATTCTCATCATGAATACCAAGGCTCTTGATATTCCCATGCATAATTAATCAAATTAATCAAGCATGATGATGAATCATCTTCCATGGTTCAACTTGAGTCTAACTCAAGTTTAACCAGTTTGAGTCTAACTCAAATCTTGGCCATATGCTCAATTGTCCTTTTAGTCCAACTAAAAGAAACCATCTCCAAAACAGAATGTCATTTGTGTGTGACCCTATAGGCTCTTGTAACGTTGGCAATGTATCTAAAACCCCTTTTAGATATATAAGCAATGAGCGGCATCTAGCAATTCATCATTGCTACCCAAGTTACAAGATCGTCGAGATCCGATAATCTTTCCGTGACTATTATCATGTATGACGGTGTCCTTCTATCTCTGATATCTTAGATCGATCAATGAGGCATAGACCATGTCATCCCCTTATCGATCTTTATATTTCTTGATCCCCAAGTAGACTCACTCAAACAAATGAGCTCAATATCTCATATTGACTCATTTGAGTATGACCATGCATTTCGTGGTCCTACTCTATCAAGAGGCCAAAGATATCACTCCTGTCATATAGGAGGGGTAGATTCCATCTACATCACTCATATCCCTCTGCATAATTCGTTACATACCTAGTGATCACCGTTATAGTCACCTTGTTACGATGTGACGTTAGACGATACCAAAGTACATAACTCCTTATGTAGGGAACCGTAGTGACTTCAGGTCTAAGGACTATTCATACCAATAGTCACATGAGAAAGTATACGACACTCATATAACAATCCATGATACATTCTCATGGCGGGTCAATTTAGTATATATAATCTTCAATACATATACTCATGTGTCAATGTGATATCACATATCCATGACTTGTGAGATCAAGTCATCCATTGACCTACATGCTAGTCTCAATGTATTAATATTGCCCTTGTATATTAATACTTGATTAGGAATATTAAGAATAGTGTTCTCTACAGCTTCTCATAATCAATTCTATCAATTGATATACTGTAGATTAGAACCTACTATTCAAGGACATTATTATATTTATTTTAACTGGCACATGCATAAAGTAAATATAATAAACAATCATTGCCTTTTATTAATGAAATATAATACACATGATCCCTAATCAATCATCTCATGATTGGCACTACATCTCATGATTGACACTAAGAGCTGACACTAACAGTTTAACCCCAAGTATGATGCCCTCATACTTGCTAGACCACCTTTAGCCTAGACCTAAGCCTTCTAGCCACCTTCGTCAGCCACATGTCTATCGGATCCCTCCAAGTCATCCATGACTTGTTCATCCATACACTAGCCTTTAGTTGCTTCCATCAGCTATTGTCATGCAAAGTTTGCCTATACCGCCAAGGCACATTGGGCTTACGCTGCCAAGACTACCGCTTAGACTTTACACTACCAACCATTGGACTTATGCTGCCAAGACTCCACCCTTGAACTTTACGCCGCCAATATCAACCCTTGGACTTCTCTTGCCAACCCATGTTGGACTTTCTATTTGCCAAAACTCAAGCTTGGACTTTCCCTTGCCAAGACTTATGCTTGGACTTTCCATGTCAAGTACCCATGACTTGGACTTTCCCATTGCTAAGTGTCTCACTTGGACTTTCCATGCCAAGTACACAAGACTTGAACTTCTCCATCATATGGTCAACCTCATGTCAACCATACAATCAAACAATGGTCAAACTATCATCAAACATCAAAATATCACTCGAGTCAAACTCGAGTTCGATCAATCATGACCCGGGTCAATTGCACTAACAATCTCCCTAAAACATTGTCAAACATCAAAACACTACTTGAGTCCAACTCGAGTCTGGTCAATCGTGACCTGGTGCACTAACAATATGCCCCTTTTTGATGTTTGACAAAAAACCACAAAATCATTGAGTTAGGCTACCTAACTCAAATCTCCTTACCAATTCTCCCAAATTGGTGATTTCATAAATTCTCTCGCTTTTTGACATACATCAAAAAGGTTCTCTCCCCAAGGGTGTCAATGTCTCATATCCCAATGACATCTTACAAACTCCCCTTGGTCCAAAAACATCTAGGATGTCTTCACTTTTCCTAGTGATAAGTCTCATATCACTTAAGAGAGGCTTCCTATAAACTCTCCAATTTCCAAATTGGGCATCTCACATTCCCATTTCTCCCTCTCATGAGGAAGAACACATCCATCATCCCATGATGGATACCTCCCCCTAAAGGCTTGCTCCCCCTTGACCATTGCACCAACAATATCCTTGGAGAGTCCCTAAGCCTATAGGAACACTAAACCAACAAAATTAAGGGCAAAAGTTTAACCTTGAACTTTCACACACCTTAAAATTGATACACACCCTAAACAACTCTCCTAATCCATATCCAATGTGTTGGATCGAGAAGCGTCGCTAGAGGGGGGGTGAATAGCGAGCGTAAATCTTTTCGTTCGTTCGTTAGATACACGAGTAAGCACAATGGAAAATAAAGAGACACGTTTATTTTTACTTGATTCACAACCCAACGGTAGCTACTCCAAGGCCCTAACGATCCTAGACCGCGTACAGAGGGCAAAGCACTATAACGTCTCCTCCTCGTTGGAGGTAGGAGACAACGATCACAAAACCGAAAGTACGAGGATGAGGCAACAAGTCTACCTCACCTCGTTACGAATAAAAAACAAAGAATACAATAGAATATGTTACTTGTTACTGCTGCCGACGAAGAGGATGAGAACTTGTCGTCGCGTCGGCGTTATGACGGTGTTGGAGTGTTGGCGTTGTAGGAGCACTTGAGAATAAACTTGATAATACTTGGAGTTGGAATCCTCCCCTCCTTTTATAGATTTTAGCCTCTGAATATGTCTCCTCATCTTTTAGAACAGATCACGAAGTTGTATAAAATTTTATCGCAAAGTGGTCGCGTCAAATGTTATCCGTTTTGACCTAGCACAAAGGATGATTCGTCGCCATCAGTCGACTGGTGCCTCCCATCAGTCGACTGATGAGTATTAGTCGACTGCCCAATGTCCAACAGTCGACTGCCAGCTTGGCTACTTCCCTACAGTAAGAGGTTAGCTCGGAAAATGATAAATCTGACTGTTTCTAACCGCCCGATCTCAACCTAGACCTTCCATAAGAAGTCTTAGTCGGATCGCCGCCTACAGTCATCCCCGTACAGAGGACACGACCTTACCATCTCTCACTCACATGAGCTTGCCTCGATACTTACTTTGTAGCTCTCGCTTTCGGTATTCCACTCGATTCCTTCGGCTCCCTCCGAAGTCACTCGAGTGTCGCCCGACCACCGCGGCTTCCTCCGGGTGTCGCTAGCCTTCAGCTCCAACTTTAGTACTTTTCTGCAAACTCGATTTAGCTCGTGAGATAACAATGTAAACTTAACTTTGTGTCTTTGCCATAATCGAAACACAGGTTCGATTATCTGGTGCCCCTGCACCAACACAATGGATTTTCACCCTTTCCAATGCTTTCCAAAGAATATCTTAGGGTTATAAGCAGTTAGGGTAACCTAACATAGCTGAAATCAGGCTAAACAAACCTTGTTTACCCAAAATCAACTCTGACAGTCGACTCTTATAGTCACCAGTCTACTACCGTTGATGCTAGTTGACTGCCATAAGCAGCAGTCAACTGATTTCTACAAATGCAGAATTTCATAAATCAGAATTAAAATTTAAAAATACATAAGTAAATATACGTATTTTGAAAAATCTTGAAACTTCATATGTATACTACTTATAACAAGTATTATGGGTGAAAAATATTTGAAAAATAAAATACCCATAAAAATAGGAGATTGACACAAAGTTCAAAACTATTAAAAAGTTCAATGTTTTGGCTCTACTTTGTATCAACTCTCTCAATGGTGATTGCTATCAAATGATTTTAAAATATTTTTGAAAACCTATATTGGATCATGATCAATGGGCTCAATGCACATGACTTGCGCATTAGCGTTCCCCATGATCCACCCATGATATAAGATGAGTTTGAGTTCATCTAGATGCAAAAACTATGCACCTTAAACTTAACTCATTTCCTAGCATCTCACATGTGTCTAAGGTGTATGAAAACACATACAAGTCAATTTGATGTGAGATGTGGGTTTTGTTCATCCTAATCTAATACCTCATGTATTTTTCTAAGACAACACTACTTGATTCCCTTATACATGGGACTTCAAGTCATTCTATAGTCCTTAAATCAATTTTATTAATGCATGAAATATGATCGTGGCATAAATGATAGCATAAATAAAGCAATGCCAATAATCATGATGCCATGGCATATGATTAAATCTAAATATACATGACATAAACCTAGACATGATCATGACATATAAATGATAAGAATAAAAATGATGTCATAACATGGTATATGACAAATCAATCATTACAAATAAAATATAAAGGTATAACAATACCTAAATTTTAGTGTTAATTGTCATTTGTTATTATTAAATTCATTTTGTCATATTACTATTAATCTCCCAAGTGTGCCAAAAACCCAAAATGACACACCATGACCTCTAAACCTCGTTTGTGCCAATTTGATTGATTTTTTATAATTCTAAAAATATATTGACACATCCTAAAATCCTTTTAGGATATAAATTCAAACCATATTTCTAAGGTACCATAACGTTGAAAATGACCTAAAGTGTCAACTTTGCAATGGTTAGGTTAACTACCCCACCAATCCAAGTTGACACAACCTAACCCATTTAGCGTGAATCGATCACGCTCCTAGGAACCCAAAACCTATTGGAGCTCCTTGGGTTAACTAGGTATTCCTTAGGGATGACCTCCCTAGATACCCTCCTAATGACCCTTCTAGGCTGGTAGCCTTGGTCATTTGGGTCTTGTCATGGTTGACCCTAGGGATAACTCCCCTTATAATCTTCTTAGTGGCTTCCATAGGTTTCTTCAAAACTCTAGCTACTAGGCACTTACCATGGTCAACTCTATGGATGACTTCCCTTGTGACCTTAGTTTTCCTAGACCTAGATTTAGTTCCATAATCAAATGGAACATTGTGGTAGGTAGGCAATACCTTCTTGGACATAAGCTTGTGACCCAAATCTTGCCTCCTAGATGGTTCTTGCCTCTTACATCTTAGGTTTTGACTATTTGACCATTTAATTGAATTTTGCATCTTCTTAAGAGTCGTCTCCAACTTCTCAAGTCTTGACCTCAAGGCTTGATTTTCAAATTCTAATTGCTCAAATTTTGTGGTTCCATTGTTTCTTTGAGAATTTTTACCCTTCTTAGGCATATGTCTAAAATTCTTTGGATTAAAGCCTAGATGGTCTTCTATTTTCGTAATACTTGCCTTAGATAATATTTTTCTAGGGGCATTAATCCTAAATTTCTCCTTAGTTGAAAAAGGTCTAGAGTCATTATTTCTAGACTTGTCCTTAGACCTAAAATCAATATGCTTAGCCCCTAAACAATAAAGCCTATTATTCCTAGCATTCTTTTGTTCATGAGTAATAGCAATAAAATTCCTAGCATGCTTTTGTCTATTAATTAAGGAGGGAACATAATTAGAGATTACCTTAGGGTTTGCCTTAGCTCCCCCTACATGTGTAGCTCCTCCTTGCCCTTTGGTTTTCTTTCTCCCCATAGGGCATTGACTTCGATAGTGCCCTCTTTGGTGGCACTTGAAGCACACCATGTGCTACTTGCTCTTAATGGTTAGGGCTCCGGTCTCCTTGACCTTTGGAACCGGTGGTGACTTCTTAACCTTCTTAGGACACTTGCTCTTATAGTGTCCATTTTCCCTATACTCAAAGCATACAATATGATTTTTATTTTTGATTGAAATGCTTGAGTTACCTAGGGTGGTGGTGGAGGCCTCTTGAGCTTGTTCGTCACTTCTCCCGGAGGTAGAAGCTTCCTCTTGCTCTTGCCCTTGCTCGAGTGATCTAACTTCCTCCCCCTCAATCCTAGAGGTGGAGACTTCCTCTACTTCTTCCTCTTCCACCGATCCAGAAGTTGACTCCTTCTCAACTTTCGACTCCTCACTTTCTTGTGAGGATGAGCTTTCTTCTTCTTGTGTCGATTCGGATTTTTCGTGAAGCATTGTCAATTTTCTCTATAGATCCTTGCCATCTTGAAATTCACCTATCTTGGACAATAACTCGTTAGGTATTAAATCAACTACCATATCGATTACCTTTTCATTTGTCTCAGATTTTTGGAGTTGGTCTTGAGTCCATCTCTTCTTCTTGAGATATCCTCCCTTCGGCCCTCTTAGCAATTCAAAGCCTTCCATCAAGGCGGACCATAGATCAATGTCCATCATCATCATGAAGTCCTCCATTCGTGTCCTCCATTGCTCAAACCCTTCTTGTCCATAGAAGGTATACGAGACCGGAGTGTTGATGTCGCATCCTAGTCTTTCTTCAAATTCCATCTTCTTCTTCACCCTCTAGCAGTGATCTCTTGGCGGTTAGTCCAAATGAAGAGTGGCCTCGCTCTGATACCACTTGTTGGAGAATTAATCATCGCTAGAGGGGGGGTGAATAGCGTGTTGGTTGATGAAGATGGAAATCGTTCGTTAGTTTCTACAAATCGTGTTAGTGCAGTGGAAATAATAATAACAAGAATAAAACATGACAATCACAAGATCAATACACCAAGATATAACGTGGTTCGGAACCTCAAGGTTCCTACTCTACTGGTTGGGCTCGAACAAGCCCTAGCGATGCCAAACACCACTAATAATTACAAATACTCCTTCTCGACAACAAGTCGGAGGCGGAGAAACCTCTTACAATGATTACAAAAGTAATATAACATAAATACAAGCAAATACACTAAAATGCAAGTAAAGAAAACTTTACAAAGAGATTTTGATTGCTTGATTTTTGATTGCTTGAGAAGAGTCTTGAAGGTCTGGATTGCAACAGCAAATCCCCTCCAAATCGCCTCAAGGAATCTTGGCCAAATCCTCCTCCACGAGCTCTCTTTAAAGCTTCACCTCGGGTTGGATTCCACCTAGCAGTCGACTGATCGAGACCATTAATCGACTGCTCTTGTAGCCGTTGTGAGCCAACGGCTTAATCCACGTTGGATAAGTTCCAACGGATACACTTACGTATTGCTTTAGCGTCCGGAAACAGCGCCAGCCTTACTGTCTACAAGGTTGATGAATGTCCCCTTGAAAGAGCAGGGACGACCGCAAATGTTCATCTATGTAATTTCGAAAACCAGTAGTTTGACTTTAGTCCCCTCTTTCTGACTAAGGTTGACCAGGTATTCACTCGTGCCAGGATATTAATTAATTGATGGTAGAGTCAAATCAAATAATTGTGGGGCGTTCCCTGGTATCGAGATTGTCAAAACACTTGACTAGTCGACTGGTCTAAAGTCTCAGTCGACTGATAACCTCAACCATGAGGTTTAACCCCAAGTATGATGCCCTCATACTTGTTATACCACTCTTAGTCTAGACCTAAACCTTCTAGCCACCTTCGTCAGCCTCACGCCTATCGGATCCCTCCAAGTCATCCATGACTTGTTCATCCATATGCTAGCCTTCAGGTGCTTCCATCGGCTATTGTCATGCTAAGTTGGCCATACCACCAAGGCACATTGGGCTTACACCGCCAAGACTATCGCTTGGACTTTACACAGCCAACCATTGGACTTATGCTGCCAAGACTCCACCCTTGGACTTTACGCTGCCAATATCAACCCTTGGACTTCCCTTGCCAACCCATGTTGGACTTTCCATTTGCTAAGACTCAAGCTTGGACTTTCCCTTGCCAAGACCCATGCTTGGACTTTCAATGGAAAGTACTCATAACTTGGACTTTCTCATTGCCAAGTGTCCCACTTAGACTTTCCATGTCAAGTACACAAGACTTGGACTTCTCCATCATATGGTCAACCCCATGTCAACCATATAGTCAAACAATGACCAAACCATCATCAAACATTAAAATATCACTCGAGTCAAACTCGAGTCCGGTCAATCATGATCCGAGCCGATTGCACCAACAATCTCCCTAAAACATTGTCAAACATCAAAACACTACTCGAGTCCAACTCGAGTCTAGTCAATCGTGACCTGGGTCGATTGCACCAACAGAAATGAAGGATTACCAATTTTATCATCCCTTGGAACAAAAGGTGTTTGTTTCAAGAAATATTGTATTTATAGAGAAAGAGTTTCTCTTGCAAAAAAACAGTGAGAGTCAGGTTTAACTTGATAAAGTTTAAGAAACTCTAATAGACACTAAAGAGACGTCTATACCAGAACCACAATCGTTTATTCATGATGATAAGATACTGACTGAACCTATCGTTACACCACCTTTTCGCAGATCTGGTAGGTCACATAAGATTCCTGAGAGATATGGATCTCTCATAAGTGAATCTAATGATGTGTTACTCATTGAGGATGAGAAACCTACTAGTTACAAAGAAGTTCTGAAAAGTTTAGAAAGGGATAAATGGCTAGTAGCCATAAAGTCGGAAATGGATTCTATGTATGAAAACTAAGTTTGGAACTTGGTGGATCCACCTAAAGGCATCACGCCTATTGGGTGCAAGTGGGTTTTCAAGAAAAAAACTAACATGGATGGTAATGTGATTACCTATAAAGCTAGATTGGTCATAAAAGATTATCGTCAAAAGCAAGGTGTTGACTATGATGAGACATTCTCACCGATTGCCATGCTTAAATCCATTCAGATACTCCTGGCCATAGCAATTCATTTTTATTAATATGACAGATGAATATGAAAATAACTTTCCTTAATGGAAACTTGTATGAGGATGTGTATATGATACAACTCGAGGGTTTCACATCGGTTGACAAAATCAAAGTATGCAAGCTTCGACGGTCCATTTATGGACTGAAGCAAGCATCTAGGAGTTGGAATATCCATTTTGATGAGGCAATCAAAGAGTTTAATTTCTCACAAAATCCTGACGAACCTTGTGTGTACAAGAGGGTTAGTGGGAGTGCGATCGTATTCCTAGTATTATATGTCGATGACATATTATTCATAAGAAATGATATACCTGTCTTATAGTCAGTCAAAGGTTGGTTATCCAAAATGTTATCCATGAAAGACATGGGAGAAGCGACCTACATCCTCGGGATTAAGATCTATAGAGATAGATCGAAAAGGTTGTTTGGTCTTTCACAATCTACATATATAGACAGAGTGCTAAAACGGTTTAGCATGTTTGAATCTAAGAAAGGTTATATACCCATGCGACATGAGATTCATCTTTCAAAGTTTATGTGTCCTCGCACAGAAGACTAGAGGATTTACATGAATAAGATTCCTTATGTTTTTGCAATAGGATCTATTATGTATGTTATGTTATGTACAAGGCCCGACATAACATATGCTCTGAGTGTCACGAGCAGATACCAGTCTAATCCAGGAATGGATCATTAGGTGGCTATCAAGGCAATCCTTAAGTACTTGAGAAGAACTAAGGATATGTTCTTAGTATATGGAGAAAGTGATATGGTTACACGCGGGTATACGGATGCCAGCTTCCAGATCGACAAGGATGACTCTAAGTCACAGTCTAGGTACATATTCAAACTGAATGGTGGTGCAGTGAATTGGAAAAATTCCAAACAAGACACAGTTGCCGATTCTACTACGGAGGCAGAATACATTGCATCTTCTGAAACAGTAAAGGAGGTAGTTTGGATCAAGAAATTCATCTCCAAACTTGGGGTGGTTCCGTTCATTGTTGAAGCATCACCAATTTACTCGACAACACTGGAGTTATCGCACAGGCACAGGAACCCAAGTCTCACCAATGATCCAAATATGTGCTTCGGCAATATCATCTGATTAGAGAAATCATTAGTAGGAAAGAAATACAAATCGAGAAGATTCTCACAGAAAAGAACTTAGCAGATCCTTTCACAAAGGCTTTATCACAAAGTAAGTTTGAGAGTCACGTTAAGGACTATGGTATTGGATACCATGGCGATTGGCTTTAGGCCAAGTGTGAGTCTGTTATGTTTGAGAGGTATCCTAAGGCAATCACCTTATGGTTGTACTATTTAGTTGATAAATAAAGATTCACTATTTGAGTGCATATGTCATATGTGTTTGATTAGATCTTAAACTCATTTACTGAATGTCCACAATACGATTCATAGCATGAGAACTTGTGATTGGATCACAACTAGTGAGTATCTCTACATGTGTAATTATGAATGTATTGAAATAATCTCTAGTCGATGAATTGATGAGTTCGAACATCATCGATTCTAGGAGACTAGCATGGGTTATACTCCTTGGTTTATCTAAGCAGTTGCTCCTCACTTGTTGGAGATATTGAGATGTCGAGAGTTAAACGTGAATGCTAGTTATGGTAACTAGTTCATTGGAGTGATCTGCTGTAAGACTTCACATGGTTCTCTGCATATAAGATATGTCAGTGAAGCTCTTACTACAGCTCAAGTGTGAGTTTTCTTCGACTTGAGGTATTCAAGTCAATTGGTCATGGAGACTTATACTTTGACATCTTAGTCGATACATCTCTACGGAGGTGTGGGTACGGGATAATTGGGTATAAGTCGAAGTGCCTGAAGGTGATTAAATAGCCAACAAAGGATTTATCACTCCTTGCGAGGAGATGTGTTGGTGCAACAATGCTCCAAGCATTTATATATTTTGATGTTTGGATAATCATCTAAGTTAGGCAATATCTTGTGATCTAATTGTGAATATGTTTTAAGTAATAGGGAAATCCAAGGATGAAGACTTGGTAAAAGAGAAGTCCAAGTATGATCTTGGCAAGGAAAGTCCAAGGGATGGACTTGGCAACGTAAGACCAAGCTTGTAGTCTTGGCAGCGTAAAGTCCAAGTGAACCTTGGCAAAGGAAGTCCAAAGTAAGGTCTTGGCAGCATAAGTCCAAGTTTGTAGTCTTGGCGGCATAAAGTCCAAGCATTTGGCAAACCCAAGACATGACGAAACCGAAGGAAGCTCCTGGAAACAAAGCGCAAAGGATGAACAAGTCGCGGACTCGGAGAGATCCTAAAGGCGCAAGGCTTAATGAGGAGCTAGAAGGTTGAGTCTAGGTCTAGGGTATAAAATCAAGTGTGAATTACTCATACTTGATGAAACCACGGCTGTCGATCGGCTTGCCTTAGTCATGGATCGGCCCGATGTTGCGATCGATCGATACCGGCGAAGGCGTGATCGACCGATCAAGAAAATATCGCAGAATGATCTCACTGCTGCCTTGATCACTCGACTGATCACTCCATCAGTCGACTGATGGAGGGATCAGTCGACTGATCACCTGGCCATTGGAGATTGCGGCTATGAATCTCCGCGGAGATCGCGTTTCAGAAGCCGTTGGCTTCGGCGGCAGTCGACTGATGGTAAGCATCAGTCGACTGATCGAAGCCCAACGGGAAAAACAACCCCTCTTCTATAAAAAGGGGTCATGGGGAGCTTGGTGAAGCTAGTGCTCTTGCTCCTAACTACACCCTCGTGCTCACCAAGCTTTCCAAGTGTTTTTAGTGATTCAAAACCTCCTCTTCTCTTGTTCTTGATCATCCATCATTGTAAAGAAGAGGAGAGCATTGTAAGAAAGGTTTCTCCACCTTGGTTCATCCAAAGGAGAAGATAGTGAAGCTTGGCTAGGACTAATCCACCTTACGGATTGCCGTGGAGTAGGAGCGTCATCTCCGAACCACGTACATCGGGTGTTAGCGTTTGGTTTCTTATTTCTTATTCGTATTCATTTTCGTATTTGTATTGCTTCCGCTAACTTACTTGTAGAAACGAAGAAAGGCTAATCACCCCCCTCTAGCCATTCCAATATTCCTAACAAGTGGTATCGGAGCCCGGATAGCTTGGAAGATCTCACCATCAACCAAGACATCAATGGCTCTTCAAGAGGGATATAGCACCGCCAAGCCACCGCTCTTCGATGGGAGTCATTTTGCGTATTGGAAAGGTAGGATGAAGTACTATCTTATGAGGAATATTGAAATTTGGCATAGCATTGTAGATGGCTTCAAGGAACCGGTGGATGAACATGGAGACCCTATTCCAAGCAAGGATTGGACAAGGGAGATGAACCGGAAGTTCGAGTCTAATGCGAAAGTCGTACTCACCATCCAATGCGGCATTACAATGGAGCAACTCAACAAGGTGGGGCCTTTCGAATCAACCAAGGAGCTATGGGAAAAGCTCATTGATCTAAATGAAGGTTCCAAGGAGTCAAAGAGGGCCAAGAAGGACCTACTAATTGGACAACTTCAAGCCTTCCAAATGAAGATGCATGAAACCGTAAGTCAAATGCATGGAAGGTTCAAGGAGATTGTGAATGGACTTCACATCATAGGTGAGCGAGTCGACAACCGGGACTTGGTAAGGTATATACTTCAAGCATTTCCTAGAAATTCTTTATGGACTTCTATAGTTGATGCCATTAAGGTAACTAGGGATCTCTCTCAAATTAAAATTGATGAATTATTTTGTGAGTTTGAATTACATGAGCAAACTAACATGTCCTCTAAGGAAAAGGGTTTAGCTCTATTTGTTGAAAAGAAGGACAAGAAAGAAAAGAAGAAGAAGGAAAGAAAAGAAGCATCATCATCATCCGAGTCAGAGGATGAGTCAAGTAGTGATGGAGACTCATCTAGTGAAATGGCAAATTTTGTCAAGAAGCTTTATAGAAAGTCAAAAGAGTTCAAGAATAGAGAAGCAAGGAAGGGGTCTCATTCCTCAAAAGGTAAATTTAGTGGTAATTCAAGTTTTAGCAATAATGTGATTTGCCATGCTTGCAACAAGAAGGGGCACATAAAGCCAAATTGCCCGGAGCTAAAGAAGAAGGAGGAAAAGGAAAAGAAAAAGAAGGACAAGAAGGAGAAGAAGAAGAAGGAGGCCATGGTGGCTCAAACCACATGGGACACACCAAGTGTTGAAGACTCCTCCTCCGATGATGAGTTTTTCCACATCACACGCCATGTGGCACTCATGGCATTAGAAGATGATTCCGGTACATCAAGCCAAGAAGACTCCTCAAGTGATGAATCGTCATCTAGTGACGATGAGGTAATGAACTCTCCCAAAGTTACGCTTCTTTATAAATCAATTGTCTATCTTAAAGAAGCTCTAGATAAGTCTAAATCTAAGGTTAAGAGCATGAAGGTAGAACTAAAGGCTATTAGGAATGAAAAACCCTCACATGTTGATTCTTGCATGCTTAAGGAAGAAAATGACAAACTTAAGGATGAGGTTAGTGAATTGAAAGCATGTTTAGAGAAATTTTCAAATGGCTCAAAATGTCTTAATATGATCCTTAGTCGACAAAGAGCCGTTTACAACAAGGCCGGTTTAGGATATAAGCCAAAAGAAAAAGAAGTTGCTTATATTTCATTGATTAATAGGAAAGCAACCATTAAGGGAAAAGTTAAGAAAGCATGGGTACCTAAGAAGCTTTTACTTAATGTTACCGGTCCAAATGTTTGGGTACCAAAAGCTTGTGTTTTTCATGTGATTTAGGTAGGAGAGCGAGGTATGTGGATTGTGGATAGCGGTTGCTCAACACATATGACCGGGGATGTGAGCAAGTTCTCCACAATTAAATATGTGAAGAAGGGAGCGGTGTCCTTTGGAAATAGTGGAAAACTCAAGATATTAGGTAGAGATACAATTGAGGTATCCCCCAAAATTGTCATTCACAAAGTTTTACTAGTTGAAAATATGAAATTTAATCTATTAAGTGTTAGTCAACTTTGTGATGCAAACTATCATGTCTCTTTTGAATCCTCTAAATGCATGATTAGGCACAAGGAATTAAATGATTGCATGTTAGTTGGATATAGGAAATCAAATATCTATTATGTTGATCTTTCATATGTTTCTAACATTTCTACTAAGTGCTTTGTTGCAAAAGAAGAGGAAAGTTGGCATAGGAGATTGGGGCACATCAACATGAAAAACATAGCCAAGGTAGCCAAGATGGAGTTGGTCAAAGGACTACCAAAGATCAAGTATGTCAAGAATAAAATGTGTGATGCATGTCAAGAGGGAAAACAAACAAAGGCATCACACAAAGGTAAAACCCTAACTAATACTTCCTTACCATTAGAATTATTGCATCTTGACCTATTTGATTGTCATAGTACTCCATCTTTAAATGGCAACAAATATTGTTTGGTTATGGTAGATGATTTCTCTAGGTATACTTGGGTCTACTTTATGAAACATAAGGATGATACCTTAGAAATAATCATAGGATTTAGTAAAAGGGTTGAAAATGAAAAGAGTCTCAAAATCAATCGGATCCGTAGTGATCATGGTGGTGAATTTGAAAACTTAAAATTTTCACAATTTTGTTTAGAGCAAGGGTACAAGCATGAGTTCTCTTGTCCTAGAACACCCCAACAAAATGGGGTGGTGGAAAGGAGAAATCGTGCCCTACAAGAGGCGACTAGGACTATGCTTAATGCATATTCTCTACCTAGCTACTTGTGGGCGGAAGTGGTTAATACCGCTTGCTATATCCAAAATAGGGTTCAAATCCATAGGTTTTTAGGAAAGACACCTTTTGAATTATGGAATGGGACTATTCCCACAATTCATTATTTTAAAGTCTTTGGATGTAAAGTTTATATTCTAAACACCAAGGATAACTTAGGAAAATTTGAATCCAAAGCGGATGAGGGAATCCTAGTTGGATACTCATCCACAAGTAGAGGATATAGAGTCTACAATAAGAGAACCCAAGGGATTGAGGAGTCCTCCAATGTTCAATTTGATGAAGCTACTAGTACCTACCCTAGAAAGTCCTCTATTGATAAGGATATTAATGACAATAATCAAGACATTACCCAAAAACTTCAAAACTTGACCATTAGGGGTAATGATCAAGGGGGAGGAAGAGGAGACTCCGATGATGAAAGAAGGGTGGAAGATAACAATGATCAAATTGAAACCCCTTCTAGAAATCTAAGAATTCATTAAGATCATCCACTTGACCAAGTAGTAGGAGATCTATCTCAAGGAGTAAGAACTAGGTCATTTCATAGACCTCCTACTAGTCAAGTAGCTCTTATCTCACAAATTGAGCCCAAATCGATCAATGATGCATTACATGATCCAGATTGGATTTTGGCAATGCAAGATGAATTGGCTCAATTTGAGAGAAGTCAAGTGTGGGAATTAGTACCTAGACCCAATGATAGCACCATAATTACTACAAGATGGGTCTTTAGGAATAAGCTAAATGATCAAGGAAATATCACTAGAAATAAGGCTAGGTTGGTTGCTAGGGGATTCAATCAAGTTGAGGGGCTTGACTATGATGAGACTTATGCCCCGGTTGCGAGGTTAGAATCTATTAGGATTCTCTTAGGGTATGCTTCATACATGGGATTTAAACTTTACCAAATGGATGTTAAATCGGCATTCTTAAATGGTTATATTAAGGAGGAAGTATATGTAGAGCAACCACCCGGATTTGAGAACATAGATTATTCAAATCATGTATGTAAGCTTAGGAAAGCATTATATGGGTTAAAACAAGCTCCCCGAGCATGGTATGAAAGATTGTCATCTTTCTTAATTTCTAAGGATTTTAGAAGAGGCCAAGTAGATCAAACATTGCTTATAAAGTCAACATTAAAAGATATATTCATAGCCCAAGTATATGTTGATGATATCATTTTTGGGTCAACGAATGATGATCTTCTTCAAGACTTTATAAAAAATATGGAAAATAAATTTGAAATGAGTTTGGTTGGAGAGCTTAACTTTTTCCTAGGTTTACAAGTCAAACAAACCAATGAGGGTATTCATATTTATCAAACCAAATATGCAAATGAAATGATCAAGAATTTTGGTTTGGAAAATGCCAAAATTGTAACCACTCCTATGGCCACTAGCACTAGAATAGATAGTGATCATGAAGGTAAATCAATTGATCTTAAACTTTATAGGAGTATGATTGGTAGCCTACTATACCTAACCGCTAGTAGACCCGACATTTTATTTGCGGTAGGTATGTGTGCAAGATACCAATCTTGTGCCAAAGAATCACATTTAGTAGCCGTTAAGAGAATATTAAGATATATTAAAGGCACCCTAAATGTAGAACTTTGGTATCCTAGGACTAGGTCATTTGAATTGCTTGGTTATACCGATTCCGATTATGTTGGGTGCAAATTGGATAGGAAAAGTACTAGTGGTGGATGCCAATTTCTTGGGTCCTCCCTGGTTAGTTGGAGTAGTAGGAAGCAACATTGTGTTACTTTATCAACCACCGAAGCCGAATATGTGGCTATGGGTGGTTGTGTAGCTCAATTACTTTGGATGAGACATACTCTTGTGGACTATGAGCTACACTACTCTAACATTAGAGTTTATTGTGATAATGTGAGTATCATCGACTTGACCAAAAATCCGGTACATTACTCTAGGACCAAGCACATTGAAGTGAAACATCACTTCATAAGAGATCATGTGGCAAGAGGGGACATTGAACTTAATTATGTAGAATCTAAGTTCAACCTTGTCGATATCTTCACCAAAGCTCTTCCCGAAGATGAATTTTCATCATTAAGGAGAGAGCTTGGTATGTGCTTTGTAGAGTAAAACTCTAGGTTTGCATGATCCTATACTTTTATAGTAGCTTTATACCTTGATGCATCTCACAAAAAGCCTTAAGACACCTTGATTTTTGTATTGAGACAATTAGAACCATGTGAGATGATAGAGAAGGTGTACTTGGCTCATCATGCTTGATGCATTACTATGAGCCAATAACACACCTAGAGATATAAAAACCTTATGGACCAATCATTGGGAAGGCTTGTATTCAAGTAATGAATACATAGCTCAAAGAACATGGTTGGAAATTCTAAATAATATATATATTAAACTATGTTCATCATATTTTGAAAAACAGTTTTCAAATGGAACACAAAAGTGATACAAAGTTTGCAAAATCTTTAGAACTTTTGTTAGGTTCCAAGTTTGTATCAATCTTGAAATCTGGAAAACATATATTTTTCAAATTATTTTTCCTTAATAAATTATAATTTCAGAAATGTGTACACAAAATTTCGTGATTTTTCGAGATTTTTGGAATTTCTAACGCATTTCTGAAGTTTAAAAGGTCGAAATTTCGATTAGCGTGTGAATGCGATCGTTCAAACCACTGATCGATACAATGTATTTTCTGATAAACAGCTCCATTTTATGGTATTTAGTGTATCCTTGATGTCCTACAACTATAGCTTGATAATATTGCGTATAAACAAAGGTTTAGGACTGTTTAGTCCAGTGGTTTAGGGGGAGTTTCATAAATTGTATCTTTTTCATCCCCAAATCCATTGTTGGTGCAAAGTTAGGACTTAATATTTTTAAATTTCTGTTATGCTTTGCTTCAAATATTATTTACACATTATAAAGCTTATCTTGGATTAAGGGGGAGCTTTAATTTCAATTTTATACCTTAGTCCAAGATCCAACACCTTTGATTCCTTCATTTTTGAATCCTTCTCTTTTTTTTTATGTATGTCAAAGGGGGAGAAGGGATGTTTAAGTTAGATGATTATGTGTGTATCTTTAAAAGACCTAACTTAAATGATTGTCAAACATCAAAAAGGGGGAGATTGTTGGTGCAACAATGCTCCAAGCATTTATATGTTTTGATGTTTGGATAATCATCTAAGTTAGGCAATATCTTGTGATCTAATTGTAAATATGTTTTTAAGTAACAGGGAAATCCAAGGATGAAGACTTGGTAAAAGAGAAGTCCAAGTATGATCTTGGCAAGGAAAGTCCAAGGGATGGACTTGGCAGCGTAAGACCAAGCTTGTAGTCTTGGCAGCGTAAAGTCCAAGTGAACCTTGGCAAAGGAAGTCCAAAGTAAGGTCTTGGCAACATAAGTCCAAGTTTGTAGTCTTGGCGGCATAAAGTCCAAGCATTTGGCAAACCCAAGACATGACGAAACCGAAGGAAGCTCCTGGAAGCAAAGCGCAAAGGATGAACAAGTCGCGGACTCGGAGGGATCCTGAAGGCGCAAGGCTTAATGAGGAGCTAGAAGGTTGAGTCTAGGTCTAGGGTATAAAATCAAGTGTGAATTACTCATACTTGATGAGTATCGTCGCGCTCGACTAAGTCGGTGAAACCAGCACCGATCGCCTTGGTCACGGCAATGATCGCGATGATTACCGATCCGCCAAGGGCGCAATGATCGATCAAGAAAAATATCACCACGAATGCGCCTCACTCGATCTCGCTTGATCACTGATCGATCACTCCATCACCGATCGATGGAGGGATCAGTCGACTGATCACCTGGTCGTTGGAGATTGCGGCCACGAATCTCCGCGAGATCACGTTGAAGTCGTTGGGGCAATGACTGATGGTAAGCATCAGTCGACTGATCGAAGCCCAACGGAAAAAACAGCTCCTCTTCTATAAAAAGGGGCCATGGGGAGCTTGGTGAAGCTAGTGCTCTTGCTCCTAACTACACCCTCGTGCTCACCAAGCTTTCCAAGTGTTTTTAGTGATTCAAAACCTCCTCTTCTCTTGTTCTTGATCATCCATCATTGTAAAGAAGAGGAGAGCATTGTAAGAAAGGTTTCTCCACCTTGGTTCATCCAAAGGAGAAGATAGTGAAGCTTGGCTAGGACTAATCCACCTTACGGATTGCCGTGGAGTAAGAGCGTCATCTCCAAACCACGTACATCGGGTGTTAGCATTTGGTTTCTTATTTCTTATTCGTATTCGTTTTCATATTTGTATTGCTTCCGCTAACTTACTTGTAGAAACGAAGAATGGTTAATCACCCCCCTCTAGCCATTCCAATATTCCTAACAAGATGTGTACCCTATGACCACTCATCAAAATTGTTACTTAAAGTTTTTGGTCAAAGCATTACATGTCAAGAGTATGGTTCTGAGATGATCCCCAATTAATCGAAAAATCAACGGTTGATCTCAGAATCATTTTCGAACCCTTCAGCAACTACAGTGAATTGTGACTCGTTCTTTTCACTTATCTTATACTCACTTGGTTCAGGACATGGTCTATGTGTCAGTTCTCACTAGGATGACTACGTCACACCTAGCCCTAGTCTAACTTCCTCGTCTAGTGGATTCTAATTACTTCGATATGTATCGAAGAGTATCATACTCTTGACATGAAATGCTTTGCCCAAAGACTTTGAGTAACAATCCTAACGAGTGACCATAGGGTATACATCTCCTCGTAAGGAGTGGTGAATCCTTTGTTGGCTATTCAATCACCTTCTAGCACTTCGACTTATACTTAATCATCCCGTACTCACACCTCCGTAGAGATGTATTGACTAAGATGTCAAAGTATAAGTCTCCATGACCAAGATGACTTGAATACTTCAAGTTGAAGGAAACTCACACTCGAGCTGCAGTGAGAGCTTCACTAGCATATCTTATATGCAGAGAACCATGTGAATTCTTATAACAGGTCATTCTAATAAACTAGTTACCATAACTAGCAACCACGTTTAACTCTCGACATCTCAATGTCTCCAGTCAGTGAGGAGCAGTTGTTTGGATAAACCAAGTATAATCCGTGTTAGTCTCCCAGAATTGATGATGTTCAAACTCATCAATTCATCGACTAGGGATTATTTCAATACATTCATAATTACACATGTAGAGATACTCTCTAGTTGTGATTCAATCACAAGTTCTCTCATGCTATGAATCACATCGCGGACATTCAGTAAATGAGTTTAAGATTCAATCAAGCACATATGACATGTGCACTCAAATAGTGAATCTTTATTTATCAACTAACTAGTACAACCATAAGGCAATTGCTTTAGGACACCTCTGAAACATAACAAATTATGAAAAGATAGGTTCCGTTTAAACCTCTTAAGATGTCCTAATCAAGAGATCTATAAATAGATTCCTTGATAATCTTTGGAGGAGGACTTTTAGAGTTTTCTTGGTAGTCGTCTTTTCTTCTCTCTCCCTCTCTCATCTCCGTCGGGTGCTAGCACCAATCAGAGACGAAGACTTGCTGCTCGTGGAATTGTATCAGGTGATCCCGATATAGATATCGATAAAAGCAAGGTTTGTAAGCCTTGCTTGTAGTTTCAATAGATTCAATAAGAATTTCGAAAATATAACTTCTTTCCTCTCTTTTTCCACGTATGATTACGTCAAAATAAAAAATCCTGACCCAGGACGAAATAAAAATATTTTATTTATTCTTTTTTACCGTGCATGCTCCTAGGACATTCAAACACACTAAGGATTCTCGTGGAAAAGAACTTCAATCAAATTGAAGTTAAAAAATCACGGGCAAACTGTATAAGCTAGAATCCACTATATCAAAAGATTACAATATCTCTACTATCTCAAGGAGAAAATGACAAAAGAAAAGACAGTATTTAGGAGAAACCTTGTCTACGCTTGATTCTCTCTAATACTCTCCCTCTTCTCTGTATTTCCGTACTCAAAGTTCGATCTCTAAGATTAGACTTCAATGCTTATATATAATCTTCAAATAATCTGGTGTTCAATGTAATCTCTCACTTTCCAAGAAGACAAAAACTCATTTGTACTTCTCTATGTAGCCATAAAGGAATTGTTAAATACACAAATGACTTTTGTTACTTAGGAACACTATTAATTCCAAGTCATCAAGCGTTTAAGTTTACAAAAATGATTTTATTATCACATTAAACCCTTTAAACTCTATTTGATATTATCTTTATCAATCACCTTCAAATTCATCTCATTTTAAACTTCTTTAGAGCAATCAAGCACATCCAACTTTAACACTATTAAATAATCAACTCAACTCGATCCACCCTTTCCGAAAGAGCTTTCCAAATTATATACGTAATACATTAAATTTTTAATCAAACTCAACCACTTGAAGTATCACTTGACCAATAATCTTATCCTCACAAAGATGATATGGTAGCTAAGATACGACGATACTTGCGGATAAGGCATGGGACAATTCTAGAAGAGGTCTAAAATTCTTTCTTGGATTTAGATACCCCTTACGTGTTTTGGGCATCACGTAAAAGTTCATAAGATCCTCGGTGATTTACCTTTCTCATAATAACCATGGGACAAGTCAGTATGAACCGTTAGATTGACGGTTCTAACTTTTTACGGATTTGACCAATAATTTTCTTCTTTTAAGTTTTTCAAACTTTACATGCATTTGCTAAGTTCCTAATCATTGATATGCATATTCAAAACATATCATAAACATCTAATTAGACCGAAGAAAATATTAATTATATTACAACCCCCTAATTAAATAGGACTACTCGAGAGTTGCTAACCATGGTTTAGCCACTAAACATTTCAAATTTTAGCAAAAGGACCACCAATCAGCTGTGGGTCCCATCCGTAGATTTAATCAGCAGGCGGGGTAAATCTTACTCTCCAACTAATTAAACAACATACTAAAATTGAAGTAACCACATTCACGTCGAATATACAATACCTAAGTTATGATTGGAGCAACCGCGTGGGACCCAAATTTCCAATTTAAAAATTAAAAAGGAGATATTTAAGGAAAAAGGGCAAATTGACAAAAGTCAATTCGTTCGTCTCGATCATACAGTCAATATCAAAAGAGATTAATCAGAATGGACATTTACCTTATCAATATCTGGATGTAATAGAGAATCGATATTTCACACTTGGCAGGGATGATCCCTTCTTGTCTATTGATCTTTTTTCCCGTGGAGATTTGACTAGGCAAATGATAGGAGGAAATTTATACTCAAAATTTAAACATCTCGTATTTAATTAATATTCTAATTTTGTCTCATGTATCTCAACCATCAAGCAAATGCTTTCAGAATGCAATAGTGATACGACAGAGATTAATAGATCTTTAATTTAATTTTGATGCCGAATTAATTAATTTAAACATAAAAACAATCACGAAGTCTATGCTATCACCGACGCCGGATCTATGACACGAATCTTGAAGCTATTTTAAGGGTCATTATGTTTTCATAGTGTATTATTTTTTTGTTTTCTGTTCCCTCTTCTCCAGAGGCAACCAACCGATAAAATGCAGCTACCTTTTTTTTATTATTATTATTTTTTAGCTAATTTTGTCTTCTAGGGTTTTCCAAAGGCCGAAGGTTGGAGGAGGTGGATTTGGAGAGGAGGATTTGAGGGAGCAGGGATAGTTAGGTGTGTGTCTAGATTCATCGTGGATGATTGGAGAAGACGAAGATGATGCTGAGTGGTTCCATGCGAAAATCTTTCAAGGATTCACTGAAGCTACTTGAAGCTGACATACAGCACGCGAACACCTTGTACTTGCTGCCGCTCTTCCTCTTCTTCTTCTTCTTTTTTCTCAAATGTTGTTTGCTGGATCGTGTTTGGGATTGATCGGCATTTTTTTTCTGCTGGCGATGTACTTCTATTCAGTTTATAGCAATATTTGTCCCTTTTTTTTGTTTTGTAAAAATTTAAATTTTTCTGTGATCGTCAAAACTTCCAAATTATTTGTTTTTTTTTCATGTTTGGGAATGATCGGCATGTTTTTTTTTGTTGCTGGCGATGTACTTCTATTCAGTTTACATTGATCTTTCGCCTTTTTGTTTTTTTTTTAATTAAAATTTTGTTTTGATCGTGCAAATTTTTTTTTTCTGTCTGTCCTTCGTGATCAGTTACCAAGAGCGATGGGTTTTCCCCTAATAGTTGCATTTGTGGCGGACCTGTTTTGATTTAGAGAAGCTTGTGTAGCTTGATACTATCGTCGGATGTCATAATATTGTTATTTTTAAGACATTTCGAAGGGGATTGTTTTTTTTTTAATTCCTTCTCCTCGTTTTTTTCCTTCTTTCTTCCCCTCTTTTTGATGTTACTCAATTTTGCATTCATAAATCGGCCTTTTGGGGGGTCGATTAATTACTTCCTATAATACGGTGCACTCACCGAGGATGGTATCTCTTGATATCTGCAATGCGTGGGACAATGCAATGTCTATTCTCATTGTTATGGCATTATCTGGAACTATGCTAAGAAAGATACTAGAGTGATTCCGTCAGCTTATTCTGGTGGCAGAATTCGCAGTTGATATGATGAAAGGATGAAAATTTTTCTTATTTTATGAAGTCAATGTATACTAAACGAGAGCTTAAAATGCTCCCTCTGGCAGAGTGAGTGCAACTCTTAGTTGGGAATGTCATGCGAAGTTTCAGATTATATAAGATAATGATTTGCTGTGTTTTTATTTTATTGTTTGATAATTCTCTAATGCTTCGTTATGATCCCCAGAGCTTCAGATTTTCCAACTGAGTATGATGGTGCATGCCTACAAATGCGAATGTCATATAGTCCGGCTGCGCACTTGTTCCTTTTTCTTGTGCAGTGGACTGATTGCAGCCTTGCCGGTGCACTTGGGCTCCTAAGGATAATGATATATAAAGTAACTTGTCATTCAGCTACATAGTTACATATTTTCTATTCAGCTATATAAATAATTATGTATATATTTTTAACTTCCTTTCTATGAGGAGCATTTGGTATCCTCTAGCAATTAAGGAACTCGTACATGTGCAGGTTCATTCTGATGGATCAACAAGCATGTCAAATCATGAAAGAAAAGCTAGCCTCAAAGAATTCTACTGTAGGTTCATTCCACTGGTTTTCAACGATTATTTCCGTTGATATCAGATTTATAATTTTTTGGTCTATCTCGTTATCTTTATGCAGCTATAATTTTCCCTTCTCTCCTCCAACTTCAAAAAGGTACTGAAATGGAGTTCAAGAGGCAAAAGGCAGAATTCATGGAAAGATATAAACGAAAAGAGGAGGATGGGAGAAAGAATTTGTCAGAAATTGATCTTGAAAGAGAAGAAGAATGTGGGATTTGCTTGGAGATGAACAGCAAATTAGTTTTGCCAAATTGCAGCCATTCCATGTGCTTGAAGTGCTACAAAGAATGGTAAATTCTTTTCCTAGAATGTATGATTGTCTTTTGCTTTGGTTCTTTGTAGATTGCTAAGATTGTCTTAGATTAGTTGCAACCATACATTATTTGAAGCCTCTAGTTTGCTTTTATAATTTTAGGATTTAATGTGTGGTAAAAATGAATGCTTTAGGTGTTAATTCATTTTTGATATCCGTTTTTGTTTATAGGACATTTACTTTGTACTTGTTCAGTAACAAAGAAATTAATATAACTAAATTAGTAATTTAAATAATGCTATTCATTAAGAAAAAGACTAACTAAAATTCTATTAAATCCATTAACATTGCTGAATTGTAAAATGATCTCACTTTAAGGAGATATGAATCTCGAAGAAGATACATTAAGGTATCAAAGGTTGTTATGTGACCTAGAGGCTACGGATTCGAGTTAGAGAAATAGTCTCTTGCAAAGAAGGCTAAAACTGCATGTAATAATTCCTTCTCCAAGGCTCCATATTGGCAAGAATTTTATGTACAAGACTGTTTTTTTTTTATACATCAAGGTATTAAAGGCTCGTCCAAGAGGTAGGCAATAGAAGTCAATATTGATAGATGAGCCCTAGACACATAACAGTAATAAAATATTTCATATTTCACAATGCAACCAAAAATAAATAAATAAATCACAAAACCATGGGGAAAATAAATTCTAGTTTGCTAAGTGTAAATGTGGGAAAATTTAACAATGAATGAATAAAAAGAAACAAGATGAGAGAGAATATACCTAGGGAAGAAAATATAGCTGGAAAATAACTGAAAATTGGTGGAAGCAGTTAACATTGGGTGAAAAAGAAAGGTAGAAGTCACAGGGTGGGAGACTCGAGCGTATAAAGGGTGTTGAGTGGGCTAATGGAGAGTATTATGGTTTCTTTCTAATATCAAATGAATCATCAACTTATAAAAAATTATTTATTTCCCTTAAGACTCACTTGGACCGTGCAGATGGTTCACCTTCCCCACTTTGTGAAAGGGCACCTAACAGGGATTGTCTGGCAACTAGGCGAAGTGGTCTCTTACGAAAACTGCCTAGGTGGCCAACATACATTTCAAAAATAAAAAACAAAAGCAACAACACCCACAAAAAACCAAAAAAAAATAAAAAATCAGAGGATTTCTATTTACTAATTCTAATGTTCTGTGGAAAATTGCAAGAGATGAAACCTCTCCTTTCTCACTCATCTTCCTTTATAAGACGTGTTTTGCTACTCAGAACCAGAACATTTCCTTTGAAATGTATCACTTTAGTTGGTTAATATGCTTTGTTGTTGTCTTCTTTGTTTACATGGATATCTTTAATTCACATGTAGAATGCATTATGGAGCGCTTAAAATGACAACTTAGTGTGTGTCTTTGTTTGGTGTATATTGATGGCTTTAATTATTTTAGGGATAGCTGGAAACTTTTATATTTTGTGAAATTAATTTTTAGAATATGCATAGTATGTCTGCCTCCTTAAGCTTTCTAAAATCGTTAAGACTTTCCATGTTGCCATTGGTTGTCTTCTTAAGCTTAAGCACCAATATGAGGTTCTTGCCTGGGATATTTGCCCACCAATTTGGTCTTGCACTTGCAATAAGACACAACCTGTTTGGGTTTGCCTACAATTTTTAATTTCTGCAAAATGTTTGTCTATATTCTAAATCTGGAACATTTTACTTCCTAACTGCATGGATAGGTAGATACCAATTACAAGTCTTGGACAAGCTGAGTCATCAACCACATCCTTTAGATGTGCTTAAATTTTAAATAACATTACCATGACATGAACATTAACAGTTTGGTCAACTTAATAGGAAACATGGATTTTGGCTACCTTTAATTTTCAAAAAAGAACATGGATATTTGATTGTGAAATGGTTAATGAAAGTTTAGGTTATAGAACGTATAATATAATGTTCCATCGCACAGTTTTCCTGCTTTTTCCAAGTTCATTTTCAGTCTACATGATTGTATGTCGTTGACATGGATGGTTTTGTTCACCATGAAAAAAAAAAAAAAACTGAAGTCCATATAATGAATCATTGCAGGAACACAAGATCAAAATCATGCCCATTTTGCCGGGATAGCCTCAAGGAAGTAAACTCTGGAGATTTGTGGGTGTTGATTGATAACAGAGATATAGTTGATATTGCAGTGGTGAAGCAAGAAGACATCAGACGCTTAATTATGTATATAAATAGATTACCGGAAGTTGTTCCCGATTCCACCTTCAGAAGCTACGATTCACATATCAGGTGAGCTATGATGCATTAAATCCTGCCTCGTTTCCTCTGTATCTATTCCTTCCCACTGGTTCTCAATTTTTTGTTTTTGTTTTTTTTTTGGATCAGGTAGGTGTCTATTTATGCGTTAAAGGTTTACTCGAATTTGCGTTTTGAAGCTGCTCCTACTTTTTGACCTGCTACTTCAGAAACTATATACAGGGACGGAGGTTTCAAGATCTCATCTTCAGTACTATGTAAATGAGACTGTAAATGGTTGTATAGCTGGTATTAGTCTTAGCTAGTTTATGAGTCATGGTTAAATGTTGCCACGGTTGGTTTTATCTAGTGCGACTTCCGTAAGGCCACGCTTATAAATTGAGAGAAAAAAATTTGTTATTAATCGCTAATCATATGTGTTATTTCATGGGCGGATGTTTTTCCTGCACAGTTAAATATTTAGACTAAGAAAACTCTGGAAAAGCATTCACGAGGATTTGTTGGGAAGAAGGTCGCCATATTACAAATTTTATTGCCTTGAGATTGAGACGCCTTCCGGAAACTAGATTTCTGACGAAAACGGTTTGAAAAAAAATTCACTAGAAGGATTTCTAATGTAAAAGGATATTTAATGTGATGATGAAGAAAAAAAAACAAATTAAAAGAGAATATTTGCAGATATTATGTGATGATTTTGATATTTTTTTTTCTTGCAAGGACAATGTTTAGTGATAATAATTTGCTTTGCTCAAGTAGTTACTTCCTGCTATAATTTACATCAAACTCGGTTTAAGACAAAACTCCTCTTTGCAGTATGGTTGAATTATTTTTTCTCGAAGCAACTATTTTCTTTTTTTTTAAAAAAAAAAATTGACCCCAAATTGCTGTAGGAATTTTTACAAGAGGTTCAATAATATCAAACCTTATTGTTAGGTTCATGATCACAAGAGTTTATGCACTAGTCTTATGTTGGATAATATATTTTTTATAATTTATCTCCTTCGTGTTAATTGTCGAATAGGTTAACGGAGACGTCGAGGGTGAACGAATTGCCCTTTTGCATCGATGATCGCATGAGTCTATGCAATTAAATCTTGATGATTTCAAAGATCTTCATAAAATTATCAAAGATATACATATAAGTGAAAAATGGAAGAAAAAAAAGTATAATCCTGAAAATAATCGCAAATAAAATTGAAACACAAGATGAAATCCAAATGGAAAAAACAATGGAGAATATCAATCACTTCCCAAGGGGCTTAAATTTTCAAAGGATCACAAATTGCAGATGATAATTTGGTAAACAATAGAAGGGTTGGTAGTTCGTTTCTTCTTTAAACTTTTGTAGCATATTTCTTGTTGCTCCGGTCCAAGATCGAGGAGTGGACAAATACCAATGTCTTTTGTATCCCGCTCAGTGTCCGATGTGAATGGTTAAGCTAGTAACTTAAATATCGACAGCTCAGCTATGAGAGGGTCAAATTGACTAACCATCGACGATGGGCCTCAGCTATGAGAGGGTCAAATTGACTAACCATCGACGATGGGCCGAGGCCTACAAGAATTCGAAAAGAGTTAAAAGGGGGGTCGAGATTTCTTCCCGTGAAGTCCTTTCGACGCTAAAGTCAGAAAGTGCAGAAAAAGAGTGAGAGACACAATGGAATTTTTAAGAATAGAATGCGAACCTTTTTTCCATCTACCTTCTGCATACTTATGTCGGTGCAATCGGTCCAAGTCACGATTGACCAGACTTGAGAGAGACTCGAGTAGGATTTTGATATTTAACAATGAGTTTGACTATCGTTTGACAATATGATTTGACCATATGACTAGTGAATGATTGGGATATCTAAAGTCATATGAGAGAGATTATTTGAGAGAGATTGTTGGAGCAATCAAACCTTAGGTCAAGATTGATCAGACTCGAGTGAGACGAGACTCGAGGGGAAGTCCAAATTTGGATAGTTGGCATAGAAAGTCCAAGAATGGTCTTGGCATGAAAAGTCCAAGCATGGTCTTGACATGGAAGTCCAAGTTTGGATACTTTGCATGGAAAGTCCAAGTTTGAAGTCTTCGCCACGTGAGTCCAAATGTATAATCTTGGCGGTGAAAGTCCAAGCATTGAGGCTTGACAATGGGAAAGTCCAAGGGTGAGATTTTTGGCAGCGTAAAATCTAAACATGTAGTTTTGGCTACATAAGTCCAAATGAACCTTGGTAAATGATACCCAGTTAGCATGACATAGCCGATGGAAACACCTGAAGGCTAACGAGAAGGGTGAAGGAATCATGGAGGATTCAGATGGAACCTGAGGGCGTGAGGCTGATGGAGGTGGCTAGATGGCTTATGTATATGCTAAAGGAGGTTGATCAAGTATGAGGGGATCATACTTGGGTTAAACTTCATGTTTGAGGTTTACTAATCGATTGGGATTATGGACCAATCGACCGTCCAAGTGCATGACACTTCGGAACCTAGTTTGACTTGAGCAGTCGATTGAGATTATGATCAGTCGACTAGTCATGTAGTCGATTGAAGCTCAACTGCTATTTGTGGCTTTGACAGTCGACTGCTAGGGTTTGATAGTCGACTGGTCATAGGTGGCTCAAGCACAGAATATCTAGTAGTCAACTGGTCAATCAACTACTAGCTTGGCAGTTGATTGCTGGTAAGGGCAGTTGACTGTCAGGGTATCCGTTGGGCATAATCTAACGTGGATTATGTTGGATCGAAGCAGATCGCTAGAGGGGGGGGGTGAATAGCGATAGAAACTTTTCTTTGAATTCGTTCGGTAAATCACGAGTAGACACAGCGGAAGATAAATCTAAAATAGAAGAGACAATGAGTTTTTTACTTGGTTCGTAGCCGAAGGCTACTACTCCAAGGCCCTAGTGGTCCTTGACCACGCACGGAGGGCAAAACACTAAACGAACTCCTTCTCGTTGGAGATAGGAGTTAAACGAATACAAAAACTCAAGAAAGACTCAAGGTAGAGGGACACTCCCCCTCTCCTTGATATGATTTAAAGCTCGAAATGAGAACAACTTATATAAATTAAAGATTATACCGACGACTTTTGAAGACTTGAATCTTGGAGCTTGAGTCGTCGTCTCGGCAGCGCTTCGTCGTAGGGATGTCGGAGACTCGTAGCGTGTCTAAGCACTTGGAAGCTTTTTAATTGATGAAAAACCCTAGGACAAGCCCTCCTTTTATAGCCTTTAAGCCCCTCATCGAATGGGTCTTCAACCAATAGGAATTGGGCACAAAACCTCCTTGAAAAATGGTGATAGAGCTTGACTTCTCGAGGCTGATCCTTGACCATCGATCGGTGATGGCCATCATCGATCGTGATGGTAGCATCGATCAGTCTTGACCTCCGGCGATCGGACCGATTGGCGGTGAGTCCTCAGTGGCGATTGACCGATGCTTGCGCAAGTCAAAGTTAGCTCAACAAAAACATAATTCCGACGGTCGTCGACCGTCCGATCTCGACCTAGACCATCTATAGGATGTCTTTGGTCGGATCTACGCTTAAGATCATCCCCGTAAAGAGAATACGACCTCACTTACGCTCGCACACACGAGCTTACCTCGATACTTACTGTGTCGCTTTCGCTTTCGGCCTTCCACTCGATTCCTTCGGCTCCCTCCGAAGTCACTCGAGTGTCGCCCGACTACCGCGGCTTCCTCCGGGTGTCGCTAGCCTTCAGCTCCAGCTTTAGCACTTTTCTGCACACTCGATTCAGCTCGTGAGATAATGATATATCCTTGACTTTGCGTCTTTTGTCATAATCAAAATACAGGTTCGACTTAGGTGCCCCTGCACCAACAATCTCCCCCTTTTTGATCCTATGACAAATTTACGCAAAGTTAAGGGAAAATATAAAGCAAAAAATGAGTAAGATAAACGTTACGCTCATTTTTAGTGAACTCCCTCTTAACCTTCGGTGAGTTTTAAAACAAAATTTTTAATTTTCAAAAATTTAAATTTTGTTCTCCCCCTTAACTTATGCTCTTCTCCCCCTTTTGCCATGAATCAAAAAAAGTGTGGGGTTTTATATAAAAAGTAGGGGTTTTTTAATAGAAAAGGTAGCATGCATAAAGATTATCTAACATGAGTCCAAGCATGTGTCTTGATTTAATTTGGTTCGAGGTATAACCCTCTGCACCAACAATGAAAGTTTTTGGAAACTAAGTTTGATTTTCAAAATACTTATAAAATTAGCTTTGAGTTCCACAATACTTATACGCTAATAACTTTTGAAAATATATAAAACCCTTAGAGTTAGTTTGCTCTCCCCCTTAATCAAATATATAAGGTACAGAAGAGTTAGGGGGCGCTAAACATTGACCTAGAAGGTTGTATATTTAGAGTTTTGTCCGAAAATAAATGTTTACGCTCAATAGTTTGAAAAATAGATAGCATTTTTGAAAATATTATGTAAATTGAAATTATTCCTTATTCATCTCACCCATTCTAAGTGTCTTAGAATTGGTCATCTTATATGTTGTGTGAGATGATTCCAATTTTATCTTGATTAAGTTTTAATGATTTGAAACTTGTCAACCTTGCGTTAGATTCGGATTTGATCCTAAGCTCATCAAGTCACCTTTTCAAGATTGGCTTCCAGGTCATGGCGAGGCACAGGGGCCTTCTTTGATCGGAAAAATGACCACTTCCTTAGACAAAGCCAATTTCGAGAAAGTAGTAACTTGACTCACCTAAGACCACTTCCTGGTCTAACTAGTCTAGGATACGGCGAGGTAGCTTCAGCTAGTTCCACTCGGTCAAGTGCACCGAACTAGATACGCCTTATCTAGCCCGAATACACAAGACTTCGCTTTCCTAGCGTACTATCATCTCGCCGCGTCCTGGTACTATGTTATCAAGCATTGACGAGTTATAGTCCTATCTAACCATTCTAAAATAAATAAGAGTTTTAGGTTACCGGATATACTATTTTGGTATTAGCTCCCCCTGGATCATTGAACCGATATGGTCTGGTCAAGTAATGAACTTGATCCTTGGGAATCCAAAACCTATTGGTCCTTATATGTGAGTTTAATAAAGTTCTCAGGACCCACGCTTGGACTTGATGATGACTACGGTTTACGATAGACATGTAAGATATATTCGTAGTCTTTGAGCTATATCCGAGTTCGGCTCTATTGTACACGACTCTCTGAGTTCCAAGAAGTCGGTTAAGATTCTTGGACCCCGTCGAGAACTTGTTCAACCGAGCTTCGAGCTCTTGGACTTGCCCTTTCAAGAGAGAGTTCTCTTCTTCGAGTTTTTCAACTCGAGTTGAGTCCTCCTCTTGAACTTGACTAGTCGAAGAGTTTAGGGGTGTCTCTTGTTTGAGGGTTTCAACCTCCTCGACCAAGGACTCGACCCTAGACTCGGATTTAGCTAATTTTCTAGTTAGCAATTTAATCGTATTGTAAAGCGTATGAATTAGTGAGCGGCTAACCTTAATTTTATCTTTCGGTCCGGCTTTGAGTTGCTTCTCGAAGTAGTCCTCGAGTTCAGAGTCGGTGTTGTAGTTTGATTCAGATTCGGACTCGGACTCTTCGGGTCTTGCCATGCATGCTATGCCGCCGCCTTCTTTGTTGTCCCATGTTGCATGAAAAGCCTTCTTTTTATTTGATTTGAATTGTGCCCTCTTTTGATTCTTTAGTAGCCTCCTTTCCCTCCGAACGATCTTCCGCACTACGTTCACTATTGCTTCCACCTTTTCCGATTCGGACTCTGATTCATCTTCGGGTTCGAGTCCATCTTCTTGCTTGGTGGGTGTCTTGCTTCTTTGTCCTGCAAGTAGAGCAATACCTCTCTCGGCCCGAACCATATTAGTTTGCTCGTGAAGTTCAAACTCGGAAAATAACTCGTCTAACCTAAGCTTTGAAAGGTCCTTAGAAACCTTGTAGGCATCAACCATGGATGCCCACAAGGTAGTTCTAGGAAATGAGTTAAGAACATACCTTAGGAGGTCACGGTTTTCGACCTTGTGTCAAGCCGTTGACAATGTCCTGGACGTGGACGTGTAGTTGCGTTGCCGTCTCACATTCCTGCATTTTTAGGTTATACAATTTATTAAGTAGCAAATCACGCTTACTTACCTTCGCGTCGTTAGTCCCTTCGTGTAGTTCTATGAGTTTTGTCCACAGATCTTTTGCGCTGATGAAGGGTCCGATGCGGTTGAGCTCTTCCTTAGACAAACCGCATTGCAATATTTGGGTTGCTCTTGCATCGGCTTCAATTTGCCTCTTGGTTGCATTGGTCCACTTGTTGAAATCCAAGGGCTCATCTTGATCATTGGTGGGTAGAGCAAAGCCGGTTTGGATGATTATCCAAGACTCGACTTGTGTTTTTAGAAAACACTCCATCCGACCTTTCCAGTAACGGAAATCATCTCCGCTAAAGAACGGAGGTCGGGTGGTGCTGTACCCCTCAATGTGGGCCATAAAGAAAAACTTGCACACACAAAAAAAAACTTGCCAAGACTCGAGTCTTGGATTAGTGGTGCGGAAAATAAAAGGAAACAAACGAGAAATAGAAAGTTAAACAAAGAGATAAGAAACTAAACAAAAAGTAAGTACTCACAACCTTCGATGTCCCCGAAAGAGTACTAAACGTCGATTTTTGGGGATGAAAACAGCTTGTTATGGGGTAAACCCGGATAAGAAGTGTCGATCTCTCAGAGAGCTTCGATTTGGTGGGTAGATCGTTTCGTGAGTCCACTTGTAGCAAAAGTTATGCTCGTTTGATCGTGAGGTACTCCGAAGGCGATCAATACTTGCAAAACAAAACCAAACGAAGAGTACCAAGACTTCGTCTTGGATTAGTAGTGCGGGAGAAAAATTTAAACGAACGAAAAACAAATCTGTAAAAAAAATGTTAGATTGGTGGTTTCACCAAATATAAGCGCCCCCGGCTCTGATACCAATTGTTGGATCGAAGCGGATCGCTAGAGGGGGGGGTGAATAGCGATAGAAACTTTTCTTTGAATTCGTTCGGTAAATCACGAGTAGACACAGTGGAAGATAAATCTAAAATAGAAGAGACAATGAGTTTTTTACTTGGTTCGTAGCCGAAGGCTACTACTCCAAGGCCCTAGTGGTCCTTGACCACGCACGGAGGGCAAAACACTAAACGAACTCCTTCTCGTTGGATATAGGAGTTAAACGAATACAAAAACTCAAGAAAGACTCAAGGTAGAGGGACACTCCCCCTCTCCTTGATATGATTTAAAGCTCGAAATGAGAACAACTTATATAAATTAAAGATTATACCGACGACTTTTGAAGACTTGAATCTTGGAGCTTGAGTCGTCGTCTCGGCAGCGCTTTGTCGTAGGGATGTCGGAGACTCGTAGTGTATCGGAAGCACTTGGAAGCTTTTTAATTGATGAAAACCCCTAGGACAAGCCCTCCTTTTATAGCCTTTAAGCCCCTCATCGAATGGGTCTTCAACCAATAGGAATTGGGCACAAAACCTCCTTGAAAAATGGTGATAGAGCTTGACTTCTCGAGGCTGATCCTTGACCATCAGTCGACTGATGGTAGCATCAGTCGAGTGCTGACCTCCGACAGTCGACTGATTGACGGCAGTCGAGTCCTCCAAGCTGGCAGTCGACTGATGCTTGCTGCAAGTCAAAGTTAGCTCAACAAAAACATAATTCCGACGGTCGTCGACCGTCCGATCTCAACCTAGACCATCTATAGGATGTCTTTGGTCGGATCTACGCTTAAGATCATCCCCGTAAAGAGGATATGACCTCACTTATGCTAGCACACACGAGCTTACCTCGATACTTACTGTGTCGCTTTCGCTTTCGGCCTTCCACTCGATTCCTTCGGCTCCCTCCGAAGTCACTTGAGTGTCGCCCGACTACCGCGGCTTCCTCCGGGTGTCGCTAGCCTTCAGCTCCAGCTTTAACACTTTTCTGCATACTCGATTCAGCTCGTGAGATAATGATATGTCCTTGACTTTGCGTCTTTTGTCATAATCAAAATACAGGTACGACTTAGGTCCCCCTGCACCAACAGATTAGTCCATTGTGAGACAATGGATAGATGAGTAGTCAACTGATGCCTTTTGTTAGTTAACTGCTAGACAAAAATCCAACCTGATACAGGTTATAAAAGGAGCTCGAGTTGGAGGATTTCGCAGTGATTTTTGGGGTGACTTTAAAGGGGAAGTGATGTTGCATTCCATGCCTTCAAGAGCAATCCAAAGCAACCAACAAGCTAGAAATCAAAAGTTCTCATTGTAAAATTTTCTTTACTTATTAGTGTATTTATTTCTTGTATTTGGTTGTAGTTTATTATTTATTGTTGTAAACATCTTGCAAGAGGTTTCTCTACCTCTGGAGTGTTTTTAGAGAAGGAGAAGTTTGTTAGTGGTGGTGTGCATCACTAGATCTCACTCTAGAACTCGACCGTGGAGTAGGAACTAGGATTCCAAACTACGTTAAATCGATTTTGTCTTGTGTTGTGTGTTGTAATTTGTATTTGTTTTGTATTTCACTGTGCTAACTTTGTTGGTGCAGGGGCACCAGATAATTGAATCTAGATTTTGATTATGACAAAGATCTAAAGTTAAGGTCATATTATTATCTCATGAGCTGAATTAAGTGTGCAGAAAATGGTTAAGCTAAGCCAAAGGTTAGCGACACCCGAAGAATCCCAAGTCGGGAAACCATGGTGGTCGGGCGACATCGGGAGAACTTCATGGGAGTCGAAGAACCCAGGTGAAGACTGGAAGCAAAGCGACAGGTCATAAAGGACCAAAGGTAAGCACGAGTGCGAAGAGAGATGGTAAGGTCGTGTCCTCTGTACGGGGACGACCCTAGGCGGCGATTTGACTAAGACTTTCAGTGGAAGGTCTAGGTCGAGATCGGACGGTAAGAAACCATCGCATTTATCATTTCCCGTGCTAACTCTTTGCTGTAGGGAAGTGACCAGGCTGGTAGTCGACTGTTGGATATTGACAGTCGACTGATGAAGTGCATCAGTCGACTGATGGCGACAAGTCAACCTTGTGCGTTAGGTCAAAAAGGATAACGTTTGATGCCACTACTTTGTGATAAGATAAGGTGCAACCTCATGATAAGTTCCACAAATTGAGGATCTGAATCCGAACTAATTCCAAGGCACGAGTCTATAAAGGGAGGGGAGGACTCGAACCCTAAATCATCAATTCTTTGCTCCCAAGTGCTCCAACAACGCTATGCTTCGACAACGATATTACGACGCCAACACACCGACGATAAGCTCTTCATCTCAGATTCATATTCGTTGGTAGTATTAGTTTGTTTAATTTGTAATCGGAGTTTTCATTGTAATGAGGTGAGGTAAGCTTGTTGCCTCATCCTAGAGTTTTTGTCTCTCGATTTTTGTTATCGTTGTCTCCTACCTCCAACGAGGAGGAGACTCTTTAATGGATTGCCCCTTCGTACGCGGTCAAGGATTGCGGGGCCTTGGAGTAGCAACCGCTGGGTTGTGAACCAAGTAAAAATAAATTTATCTTATTTATTTTTCCACTGTGCATCTCTTTATTTTTAATCGAACGAACAAAAAGACGAAAAGTTTTACTCTTGCTATTCACCCCCTCTAGTGATGCTCTTTTTTGATCCAACAATTGGTATCAGAGCGGGGGTGCTAAGATTTGATGAAACTACCAATCTAGCACTTTTTGGCTTTCTTTTCGTATTTTTTGATTCATTTTTTTTATCACGCACTACTAATCCAAGATGAAGTCTTGATACTCTTCTTTTGGTTGTGTATTTGCAAGAATCAATCGAACTATTCGCTTTTGGAGTAGCCGACGGTAAAACAAACATAACTTCTCATACAAGGGGATCCACAAAACGTGCTACCCACCAAAACGAAGCTCTCTCAAAGATCTACACTTCTTATGAGGATTTACCCTCATAACAAGATATCTTCATCCCCAAAAACCTACGTTTAGTACCCTTTTGGAGACATCGAAGGTCGTAAGTTTATAGTTTTTGTTTAGTTTTTTATTTTTTCATTTATTTCTTATTATTTCCTGCATTACTAATCCAATACCAAGTCTTGAAATTCCTTTTGGTTTTTATTCGTGTTTTGCAAGATAATTAATGGCCCACATTGAGGGGTATACCACCACCCGACCTCCGTTCTTTAACGGAAATGATTTCCATTATTGGAAAGGTCAGATGAAGTGTTTCTTGAAAACACAAGTCGAGACTTGGATAATAATCCAAACCGACTTTTCTCTACACACCAATGATCAAGGGGAGCCTTTGGATTTCGACAAATGGACCAACGCAACCAAGAGGCAAATCAAAGTCGATGCAAAAGCAACCCAAGTGTTGCAATGTGGCTTGTCCAAGGAGGAGCTCAACCGAATTGGACCGTTCATTAGCGCCAAAGACCTCTGGACCAAGTTAATCGAGCTACACGAAGGAACATCTGATGCCAAGGTATGCAAAAGAGATTTACTATTCAATAAATTGTATAATCTAAAGATGTAGGACCACGAGACCGCTTCACAACTCTATGCATGGATCCAAGACATCTTGAACGGTCTACATGCCATCGGACAAAAGGTAGACAATCGGGATATAATAAGGTACGCTCTTAATGCTTTTCCTAGGACCACCTTGTGGGCATCCATGGTTGATGCCTACAAGGTATCTAGAGATCTATCTAAGGTTAGGTTAGATGAACTTTTTTAAGAATTTGAGTTACATGAACAAACTAACACAATCTCAGTCGAGAAAGATGTAGCGTTGTTTACAGGACGAAGACAAAAAGCAAAGAGCAAGATACCTCCCGAAGAAGAAGAATCCGAATCGGAATCCGAAGAGGATATGGAGGCTGAACTAGTCAATCTAGTTCGGAGAATCATCAAAAAGAAATGGGAGCAATTGAAGAGAAAAAAACCCCCACAAACATACACATGCTATGGGTGAAACAAGAAGGGGTATTACAAGTCAGACTGCCCAAAAATGAAGCCAAAACACAAGCAACTCAAGCAAGCTTTTCATGCAACGTGGGAGGAGGGAGAAGATCAAAATAATGACTTGGCATTCATGGTGAAATCGGTAGAGTCCGGTCCGAGTTCGAAGCCGATTACGAATCCAACTCCGACTCCGAGGATGAATTCGAGTCAAGACTCAAAGCCGAATCAAAAGAAAAGATTAAGGTAAGTCGTTCATTAATTGCAAACTTATATTATGCAATTAAGTTGCTAAATAGGAAATTGACTAAGTCCGAGTCTAGAGTTGAGTCGTTACTTGAGGAGGTTGAAACCCTCAAGCAAGAGGCTACTCTAACCTCTTCAACTAGTCAAGTTCAAGAGGGAAACTCAACTCAAGTTGAAAAACTTGAGAAGGAGAATTCTCTCTTGAAAGGACGAGTTCAAGAGGTCGAGGCTAGGTTGGAAAGGTTCATGTTGGGATCCAAGAATCTTAACCGACTATTTGGAACTCAAAGAGACGTGTACAACAAAGCCGGACTTGGATTTAGGTCAAGGACTACGAATAGATCTTATATGTCTATCGTAAATCGTAGTCATCAATGAGTCCAAGCATGGGTCCCAAAGGTTTTATTGAACTCACATATAAGGACCAATAAATTTTGGATTCCCCATGATCAAGTCCACTTTGTGGATAAACCATATTGGTTCAATGGTCCAGGGGGAGCAAACACTAAAATAGTAAACACACTTTCTTAGCAAAATCATTGCATAATTAGTTATTAGAACGGGTAGATAGGATAAATAGTTAGTCAAATTTGACAACATAGTATTAGGACACGGCGAGATGATAGTACGTTAGGGAAACAACGCCTCGTGTATTCGAGCTATATAAGGCGTATCTAGCTTGGTGCACTTGGCTGAGTTGAACTAGCTGAAGCTACCTCGTTGTATCCTAAATTAGTTAGACCAGGAAGTAAACCTAAGTGACTTAAGTGATATTTTCTTGAATTTAGCTTTGTCTAAGAAAGTGGTCGTTGTTCCGATCAAAGAAGGCCCCTGTGCCTCGCCATGACCTGGAAGCCAGTTTCTCGAAAAGTTACTTAATGATCTAAAGGTTAAACCTGAATCTAACCCAAGGTTGACTATCTTTAATCAAATTCAAATAATCTCACAAAACATATAAGGTGAATACATTCTGAGACACATAGAATGGGTGAGATGTTAAGGATAATTGAAATATACTTAACATAACCTTTTCAAAATGCTACCTATTTTCTCAATTATTGTACTTAACGAATATTTACAATTCTCTAGGACAAAGTTCAGCGCCCCCTACATCTCTTATACTCTATATATTTGACTAAGGGGGAGAACAAACAAACCCTAAGAGTTATATTACAAACCTTTAGATTATTGGTGCAGAGGGACACACCTCGAACCAATCTATCTAACTACTGTTAGATGCATGTTTGGGCTTATAGTTGATTTATCTTTAATAATTCTAGACACATGTTGTTTTTAACCCCTATTTTATATAAAAAATCCGATACCTTTTTTGATATATGACAAAAGGGGGAGAAGAGCGAAAGTTAAGGGGGAGTAATAAAAACTTAATTTTAAAAAAAATTCAAGTTATCTCTTTCAAAACACACCTAGGGTTAAGGTGGAGTTTTTGAAAGGACATTTATTATTTATTCTACTTGTTTTATGCTTTAATTTTTCCCTTAACTTTGTGTCAGTTTGCCATAGATCAGAAAGGGGGAGATTGTTGGTGCAGGGGCACCAGATAATCGAACCTAGGTTTTGATTATGGCAAAGATCCAAAGTTAAGGTCATATTGTTATCTCATGAGCTAAATTAAGTGTGCAGGAAATGGTTAAGCTAAGCCGAAGGTCAGCGACACTCAGAGAATCCCGAGTCGGGAAATCGTGGTGGTCGGGCGACACCAAGAGAACTTCGTGGGAGTCGAAGAACCTAGGTGGAAGACCGGAAGCAAAGCGACAGGTCATAAAAGACCAAAGATAAACACGAGTGCGAAGAGAGATGGTAAGGTCGTGTCCTCTATACAGGGACGACCGTAGATGGCGATTTGATTAAGACTTCCAGTGGAAGGTCTAGGTCGAGATCGGACGGTAAGAAACCATCGCATTTACCATTTTCTATGCTAACCTCTTACTGAAGCGAAGTGGCCAGGCTGGCAGTCGATTGCTAGATATTGGCAGTCGATTGATGGAAGGCATCAGTCGACTGATGGAGATGAATTAGCCTTTTGTGCTAGGTCAAACAAGATAACGTTTGACGCCGCCACTTCGCGATAAGATAAGGTGCCACCTCATGATAAGTTCCAAAAGTTGAGGATCTGCATCTAAACTTATTCCAAGGCACAAAT
Organism: Wurfbainia villosa; assembly: GCA_025175895.1. Classification (NCBI taxonomy): domain Eukaryota; kingdom Viridiplantae; phylum Streptophyta; class Magnoliopsida; order Zingiberales; family Zingiberaceae; genus Wurfbainia; species Wurfbainia villosa. The sequence continues at coordinate 94,131,370 of CM045989.1, forward strand.
ATATAAAAGGAGGGGAGGACTCCAACCCAAAGATCATCCATCTTGCTCTCAAAGAGCTCCCACAATGCCAAAGATCTAACGTCGTAATGTCGTCATAACGCCAATGAACACCAAGTTCAGAATTTCTTTAACGACAGCAAGTATTGTTTTTATTTATTGTATTCGTGTTTTTAATTGTAACGAGGTGAGGTAGGTTTGTTGCCTCATCCTCGAGATTTCAATTTTTGTTATCATTGTCTCCTACCTCCAACGAGGAGGAGACTCTATAGTGGATTGCCCCTTCGTACGCGGTCAAGGATCACAGGGCCTTGGAGTAGCAACCATTGGGTTGTGAACCAAGTAAAAACAAATTGTCTACTTATTTTATTATCTTTATTTCCACTATGCTTGCTCTTATTTTAACGTCGAGAAGAAAGTTTCACGCTTGCTATTCACCCCCCTCTAGCGACGCTTTTGATCCAACATAATAAATCTATGCATTGAGAAAAATAGGGCGCTTAAAGACAACGGTTATAATCCATTGTAATTTTAGTTGAAACACAACAATGAAAAACCATTGTCTATGACCTAAAAAATCCATGGTAAATCAGCACGTTGAGAAAAGTGGGATGCTCAAAGACAACGGTTAAAAATTATTGTCTTTTCCTTAAATCGACAACGATTTTTCACCATTGTCTTTGAGCGCCTCACTTTTCTCAACGGGTCAATTTACCACGGATTTTTTGGATCATAGACAATGATTTTTCACTGTTGTCTATTCGAATTTTTGTTGTAGTGTCGCCAGCTATCCGATGTCCCTGATCTAATTGGGCTTCATGCTAGTTGTTTGGTCTCTTGACCCAACTGGTCTTCTGCCAAATGTCCGATCTAAACAACCCATCTGGACTTCCTGCTTGGTGTCCGATCCTCCTGATCTATCAAGTCCTCTGTCTAGTATCTGGTCAACACGACCTACTAAGACTTTTACTCAATGCTTAGTTTTTGGTCAATCTGACCTACTAGAACTTCTTATCAAGCCTGCACACTTAACACGTATATTAAAATACAAGTAATTCCTAACTTTAAACTATGGTTCATAAATCAAAACTAAGGAGTAGTGTTCTTTGCACCAATAATCTCCCTCATTTTGATGTATGACCACACATCGATTAAAGTTAGGAGAATCAATTTGCAATGCATTAAGTTCAACTCAATAGAATATTCACATGCATCAAGTTCAAGTATTGAGTTTGAGTTCATATGCAATGAATGAAATCATGATATAAAGTAAATGTATTAACTTTAAATATTAACTTCAAACCACTCTCTAAGTCACTCTCTCTCTTTGATATTAACTTTAAACCACTCTCTCTCTCCCCTTGTGGCATACATCAAAATACTATTATCTTTCAAAAGTAAAAATTCAAGATTTGACAATTTCACAAAAGTCATTAAGTAATTTCAAAGTATCAGCTTTCAAAATAAGCAGGATTGATTTAAGATAAATGCTAAGTTTATGAAAATTGCTTAAACATTCCACTTTTGACAAAATACATAAGCACTTCAAGGTACCTAAGCTTTACATGAACTTCTTAAATCACTTTAAGCATAAGTTTTTCAAAAATACTTAGACTTTTCAAAGTTTTTCAAGGTATAAGCCATAAGCTTTTTAAAGTTCATGAAAGTTTTTTCAAAATACTTAGGCTTTTCAAAGTACAAAAGCTTTTCATAAGCTTTTAAATATTATAAGCATTTCAAAATAACTCAAAGGACTTAAATTTCATGAAAAGTTGAAACTTAATAGCTTAATGGTAAAATTTGAAAACTCCCCATAAACTTAGAAAAATATTTTCTCCATCTTAATAAAGGCTAAAAGTTTTGAAAATAATTAAAACTCCCCCTCAAACATGGCTTGAAAAAGTTTGAAAAACTATTTCTCCCCCTTAATTAAAAACATATTTTAAAATTTTCAAAAATGTACTAAAAATTTTGAAACATGTTTATTTCAAACTAAATCTCTAATAATTGATTTATGCAATGCAATTAATGTCTTAAGAGCATCCAAGCATGGATCCAGACTTGAAAATAATTTTTTTTATTGAAAAAATATTGAAAATACACATCTAAAATTTCTCCTTAAAGCAAATGTCTAAATCTTGGAAAACTCAAATTGTTGGGGAATTGATCGTCACTAGAGGGGGGGGGGGTGAATAGCGTGTTGGTTGATGAAGATGGAAATTATTCGTTCGTTTCTAGAAATCATATTAGCGCAGCGAAAATAATAATAACAAGAATAAAATACGACAATCACAAGACCAATACACTAAGATATAATGTGGTTCGAAACCTCAAGATTCCTACTCCACGGGTTGGGCTCGAACGAGCCCTAGCGATGTCAAACACCACTAATAATGACAAATACTCCTTCTCGACAACAAGTAGGAGGCGGAGAAACCTCTTACAATGATTACAGAAGTAATACAATACAAATACAAGCAAATACACAAAAATACAAGTAAAGAAAACTTTACAAAGAGCTTTTGATTGCTTGATCTTTGATTGCTTGAGAAGAGTCTTGAAAGTCTGGATTGCAGCAGCAAATCCCCTCCAAATCGCCTCAAGGAACCTTGGTCAAATCCTCCTCCATGAGTCCTTTTAAAGTTTCATCTCGGGCTGGATTCCGCCTAGCAGTTGACTGATCGTGACTATCAGTCGACTGCTCCTGTAGACATTGTGAGACAACGGCTTAATCCACGTTGGATAAGTTCCAACGTGTTGGATCGATTTGAGCACTAGAGGGGGGGGGGGGTGAATAGCGCAAAATAAATTTTGTTCGTTCTTTCGATATGAAATAATTAAACGAGCGAGAATGCAGCGGAAATATAAACGACATGGTTTGTTTTTACTTGGTTCACAACCTTCAGCTACTAGTCCAAGGCCCTAATGGTTCGAGACCACGTACGGAGGGCAATACACTAAAATAATCTCCTCCTCGTTGGAGGTAGGAGACAATGGAATACAAAAGCTCGAAAGATTAAGGTAGAGGGACACTCCCCCTCTCCTTATTACGATATAAAGCTTCAAGAAACTAAAATAAGTACAATAGAAGACTTTTAAAAAAAACTTATACCGACGAGGAAAAGAGTAAAAAAAACTAATATAAGTGAACTTGATGGTCATTTACCATCTGATCTTGACTTAGACTATCCATGGGAAGTATTGAGTCAAATCATCGCGTAAGGGTGTCCCCATACAGAGGATACGACCTTACTTACACTCACTCACACGAGCTTACCTCAGCTTTTACCTTTGAAGCTTCGCTTCTGGTCTTCACTTGAGTTCTTCGGCTCCCTTCGAAGTCCTCCCGGTGTCGCCCGACCACCACAGTTCCCTCCGGGTGTCGCTGACCTTCAGCTGTAGCTTAGCAATTCTCCACACTTGATTCAGCTCGTAAGATAACAAAAATGAGGTTAACTTTGTATCGTTTGCTATAATCAAAACTCAGGTTTGACTTAGGTGCCTACTGCACCAACACAACGGATACACTGGCAGTCAACTGTCATAACCTTGCAGTCAACTGCAAGGGTCATAGCCGACTAGCCAGTCGGCTACCGAGCATTATGCTCCCGTAACCCTGACCAGCAGTCGACTGCCATCCATGGGAGTCGACTGCTCAAGCCATTATTCGACTGTCCAATGTTGGCGATCGCGTGCTATTTCTGCGGTAGAACACCATCGACTCGGCATTCGGACCGCCATAATCTCATTCGACTGTTGCAAGTCGACTCGACAGCTAAGTGTCAAAACACTTGACCAGTCGATTAGTCCAAAGTCCCAGTCGACTGTTAACCTCAAATATGAGATTTAACTCTAAGTATGATGCCCTCATACTTGCTAGACCACTCTTAGCCTAGACCTAAGCCTTCTAGCCACCTCCATCATCCTCACGCCTATCGGATCCCTCCAAGTCATCTATGACTTGTTCATCCATACACTAGTCTTCAGGTGCTTCCATTGGCTATTGTCATGCTAAGCTAGTTTATACCGCCAAGGCACATTGGACTTACGCTGCCAAGACTACCGCTTGGACTTTACGCCACCAACCATTGGACTTATGCTGCCAAGACTCCCTCTTGGACTTTACGCTGCCAATATCACCCCTTGGACTTCCGTTGCCAACCCATGTTGGACTTTTCATTTGCCAAGACTCAAGCTTGGACTTTCCCTCACCAAGACCCATGCTTGGACTTTCCATGCCAAGTACCCATGACTTGGACTTTCCCTTGCCTAGTGTCCCACTTAGACTTTCCATCATATGGTCAACCCCATGTCAACCATATAGTCAAACAATGGTCAAACCATCGTCAAATATCAAAATACCACTCGAGTCAAACTTGAGTCCGATCAATCATGACCCAGGTCGATTGCACCAACAATCTCCCCAAAACATTGTCAAACATCAAAACACTACTCGAGTTCAACTCGAGTCTGGTCAATCGTGACCTGGGTCGATTGCACCAACAATCTCCCCCTTTTTGATGTTTGACAAAAAATAAACACCTTTGAGTTAGGCCACCTAACTCAAATCTCCTTACCAATTGTCCCAAATTGGTAATCCCATAAATTCTTCCCCTTTTTGACATACATTAAAAAGGTTTTCCTCAAGGAGGTTAATGTCTCATATCCCAATGAGATCTTACAATCTCCCCCTTGGTCCAAAAACATCTAGGATGCCTTTACTCTTCCTAGTGATAAGTCCCATATCACTTAAGAGAGGCTTCCTATAAACTCTCCAAATTTTCAAATTGGGCATTTCACATTTCCATTTCTCCCCCTCATGAAGAAGAACACATCCATCATCCCATGATGGATACCTTCCCTTAAAGACTTGCACCCCCTTGACCATTGCACCAACAATGTCCTTCGAGAGTCCCTAAGCCTATAGGAACACTAAACCATCAAAATTAAGGGCAAAAGTTCAAACATGAACTCTCACACACCTTAAAATTGATACACACCCTAAACAACTCTCCTAATCCATATCCAATGGATTTTCATTCTTTCTAATGCTTTCCAAAGCATATCCTAGGGTTAGGAGCAGTTAGGGTAACCTAACATAGCTGAAATATGGGCTAAACATCCTTGTTTACCCGAAATCAGCTATGATAGTCGACTCTTACAGTCACCAATTGACTATCGTTGATGTCAATCGACTGCCATAGGCGGCAGTCGATTGATTTCTGCAAATGCAGAATTTTAGAAATCAGAATTTGAATTTTAGAAATACATAAGTAAATATACATATTTTGAAAAATCCTGAAACTTCATACGTACATTACTTATAACAAATATAATGGGTGAAAAATATTTGAAAAATAAAATACCCATAAAATAATGAGATTGACACAAAGTTCAAAACCATTGAAAAGTTCAATATTTTGGCCCTACTTTGTATCAATTTCATAAATGGTGATTTCTATCAAAAGATATACTACACTAAGGTTTTCTAAAATGATTTTAAATATTTTTGAAAATCTATATTGGATCATGATCAATGGACTCAAAGCACATAACTTGCACATTAGCTTTCCCCATGATCCACCATGATATAAGATGAGCTTGAGTTCATCTAGATGCAAAACCTATGCACCTTGAACTTAACTCATTTCCTAGCATTTCACATGTGTCTAGGGTGTATCAATACACACACATGTCAATGTGATGTGAGATGTGGTTTTTATTCTTCCTAAACTAGGGTTTCATGCATTTTCTAAGGCAACACTACTTGATTCCTTTATACATGGGACTTCAAGTCATGCCAATTGTCCTTAAATCAATTTTATTAATACATGAAATATGATCATGGCATGAATGATAGAATAAAATAAACATGACCAATGATCATGATGTCATGACATATGATTTAATCTAAACATACATGACATTAAACCTTAAATCTAAGCATTATCATGACATATTAAATGATTAAAATAAACATGATGTCATGACATGACAAGGTAAACAAAGCATGGCAAATGTAAAATACTAAGGTATTAAATAACTAAGTGTTAATCCCAAATTGCCATTTCTAGAATTAAATCCAATTTTGCCTTAATGTCACTTATCCCCCAAGTGTGCCAAAAACCCAAAATGGCACACCATGACCTCTAAACGTAGTTTGTGCCAATTTGATTGATTTTTCCTAATTCTCAAAATAATATTGACACATCCTAAAATCTTTTAGGATTTACATTCAAACCTATTTCCAAGGTACCCATAACCTTGAAAATATCCTAAAGTGTCACCTTTACCATGATTAGGTTAATTACCCATCTATTTAAAGTTGGTACATCCTAACCCATTTAGCGTGAATCGATCACGCTCCTAGGAACCCAAAACCTATTTGAGCTCCTTGGATTTACTAGGTATTCCTTAGGGATAACTTCCCTAGATACCCTCCTAATGACTCTCTTAGGCTTGGTAGCCTTGGTCATTTGGGTCTTGCCTAGGTTAACTCTAGGGGTGACTCCCCTTGTAACCTTCTTTGTGGCCTCCCTAGGTTTCTTTGAAACCTTAGCCACTAGGCATCTACCATGGTCAACTCTAGGGATGACTTCCCTTGTGACCTTGGTTTTCCTAGACCAAGGTTGAGTTCTATAATCAAATAGAACATTGTGGTAGGTTTCCTTGGGCTTAGGTTTGTGACCCAAACCTTTTTTGCCTTTGGATGACTCTTGTCTCCTAGGCCCTTGACTTTGACTCCTAGATCCCATATTTTGACCATTTGACCCTTGCCTTTGATTTTGCATAATCCTAAGGGTCTTTTCCATTTTCTCAAGCCTTGACCTCAAGATTTGATTTTCCTTTTCTAATATCTCAATTTTTTATTTTTCATTAAATATTGAGATATTCTTCTTTCTAGACATATGTCTAGTCCATTTAGGGTTGATGCCTAGGTGATCCTCTATCTTTCTAATGGTCTCCCTAGGTAAAATTGTTTTAGGGATATTAGTCTCAAATTTCTCCTTATTCCTAAAATGGCAAGACTTTGCACCTAAGCAATAAAGTTTACTATTTCTAGCATGCTCTTTATGATGAATTGCAAGTGAATTAAAAGCATACTTTTGCTTATTACTTAAAGAAGGTGCATTATTGAATTTTACCTTAGGGTTTGCCTTAGGGGCTCCCCCTACTTGTGTAGCTCCTCCTTGGACCTTCTTCCTCTCCCTAGGGCATTGACTCCTATAATGCTCTTTTTGGTTGCATTTGAAGCACACCACGTGCTTCTTGCTCTTAATCGTTGGGGCACCGACATCCTTGACTTTTGGCACTGGTGGAGCCTTCTTGACCTTCTTAGGACACTTGCTTTTATAGGCCCATATTCCCTACACTCAAAATACATAATATTATTTTTAATTTTGATTAATGTACTTGAGTTACCTTCCGTGGTAGGGGAATTTTGATCATGTCCTTGGCTCCTGGAGGTAGAAGCTTCTTCTTGCTTTTACTCTGGCTCCGATGATCTAACTTCCTCCCCCTCAATCCTAGAGGTGGAGGTTTCTTCCACCTCTTCTTCCTCGGATGTCGAACATCTCTCGACCTCTGAATCCTCAAGCTCTTGGGATAAAGATGATGTGCTTTCTTCTTCTTGAGCTTGGGAGGATGAGGATGATTCTTCCTCTTCCAATTCTTCTTGGACCGGTTCGGGATTTTCGTGGAACTTGACCAACTTGTTCCACAACTCCTTAGCATCCCTATAACTTTCTAATCTAGACAAAATATCGTTAGGTATCAAATTTACTAATATTTTTGTTACCTTAACGGTTGTCTCAAATTTTTGCCGTTGCTCCTCGGTCCACCTCTTCATCTTGAGAATTTCTCCGTTCTTTCCCCTCGGAGCATCGAATCCTATAATCACGGCAAACTAATTTTCTATATTGGACATTAGGAAATATTCCATCCTACCTTTCGAATACGCGAAATCTTCACGGTCGAAGGCGTGGAATTGCTATGTCATCGCCCAATCTTTCTTGAAGATCCATCTTGCCCTCTAGCGCCTTTGCTCCCTCGGATGTGAAATCGGTGAAGAGCGACCCACTCTGATACCACTTTTGGGGAATTGATCGTCGCTAAAGGGGGGTGAATAGCATGTTGGCTGATGAAGATGGAAATCGTTCGTTCGTTTCTATAAATCGTGTTAGCACAGTGGAAATAATAATAACAAGAATAAAACATGACAATCACAAGACCAATACACCAAGATATAAAGTGGTTCGGAATCTCAAGGTTCCTACTCCACGGGTTGGGCTCGAACGAGCCCTAGCGATGCCAAACACCACTAACAATCACAAATACTCCTTCTCGACAACAAGTCGGTGGCGGAGAAACCTCTTACAATGATTACAAAAGTAATACAACATAAATACAAGCAAATACACTAAAATGCAAGTAAAGAAAACTTTACAAAGAGCTTTTGATTGCTTGATCTTTGATTGCTTGAGAAGAGTCTTGAAGGTCTGGATTGTAGTAGTAAATCCCCTCCAAATCGCCTCAAGGAACCTTGGCCAAATGCTCCTCCACGAGCTCCTTTTAAAGCTTCACCTCGGGCTGGATTCCACCTAGCAGTCGACTGCTCCTATAGCCATTGTGAGACAACAGCTTAATCTACGTTGGATAAGTTCCAACGGATACACTGGCAGTCGACTGTCATAACCCAATAGTCGACTGCGATGGCCGTAGCCGACTGGCCAGTCGACTATCGAGCATTCTACTCCCGTAACCTCGACCAACAGTCGACTGTTCAAGCCATCAATCGACTACCCAATGCTGGCAGTCGACTGCCAGGCTATTTCCTGTAGTCGAACTCCAGTCGACTCTGAGTAGTTAGACTGGCGATAATCCCAGTTGACTGCTACAAGTCGACTCAGCTGTCAAGTGTCAAAACACTTGACCAGTCGACTGGTCCAAAGTCCTAGTCGACTGTTAACCTCAAACATGAGGTTTAACCACAAGTATAATACCCTTATACTTGCTAGACCACCTTTAGTCTAGACCTAAGCCTTCTAGCCACCTCCGTCAGCGTCATGCCTATCGGATCCCTCCAAGTCATCCATGACTTGTTCATCCATACGCTAACCTTTAGGTGCTTCCATCGGCTATTGTCATGCTAAGTTGGTCTATACCGCCAAGGCACATTGGGCTCACGCTGTCAAGACTATCGTTTGGACTTTACGCTGTCAACCATTGGACTTATGCTGCCAAGACTCCCGCTTGGGCTTTACGCCGCCAATATCACCCCTTGGACTTCCCTTGCCAACCCATGTTGAACTTTCTATTTGCCAAGATTCAAGCTTGGACTTTCCCTTGCCAAGACCCATGCTTGGACTTTCCATGTCATGTACCCATGACTTGGACTTTCCCTTGCCTAGTGTCCCACTTGGACTTTCCATCATATGGTCAATCCCATGTCAACCATATAGTCAAACAATGGTCAAACCATCGTCAAACATCAAAATACCACTCGAGTCAAACTCGAGTCCGATCAATCATGACCTAGGTCGATTGCACCAATAATCTTCCCAAAACATTGTTAAACATCAAAACACTACTCGAGTCTAACTCGAGTCTCTTCAATTGTGACCTGGGTCGATTGAACCAACACAAATGATATAAAATTATCATTAAGTCTTGAGTAAGAGTTAGTCACCGAAGTGATCGATTTGCTTTAAACCCTTTTTGGTTCATGTCGATGCACTGAGTCTATATCTGGAACCAGGGGGTGCAATCCTAGCATCTCATGCCCATCTTCATGGCTCAATACACAAACAGATAACCCTAGGTGTTTGTAAGATGAGAAGGCTTGCCTAGTTCTATAGGTTCATGAAGTCTAAACTTGACCTAGGCTAAATCAATTTTAATTTTCTTAGTGAAAAATAATATTTACTTAGTAAAAAATAGGTTTGAAATGATAAACCATTAAAGAAACCTATTCTTCCAAGCATAAACTAAATTTACTATTAATTCAAAAATCAAGACTTTAAGATAAAACAAATATTAAAATGTTAACTACATATGTTCATAGTAAGTCAACTACTGCATCTAACAAGGTCCTAATCTGAGGAAGCGGGAGGTGAATGATGATGACTCATGCCCCAAGATTGAAGCATCTCCATCATCTCTCTATGCTCGTCCCTCTACTGCTGAAGCATCTGCATCATCTCTAGATGTTGCTGCTCTTAACGCTGCATCACATCCTCCAATATGGACAATCTCTCGGCTACTATGGGAGGAGCAGGAAGTCCAAGAAAGGAAGATAGGTCATGGATCTCATAGTCTAGCGGTCTCTCAATCCTATCTGGCTGATGCTCCGGGTCAAGCTGAGGCTGAGGTTGTGGTCCATCCCTCCTCCAAGTCAGGACATTATTCTCATCTAAACCTATCTTAGCTAATGTAAATTGTCTAGAACCTATCATGTCATACTCAGTAAGTTTTTTAACATTACCTGCAGTAACGTCAAATTGTAGTGTGGCTAATAAAGATGTGATGAGATGACAGTAAGGCAAATGGCCCTACCGCTAGTAATGACCCTAGAGTGATGAATGATAGATTAGAACATCTGTAGGTTGATGTCTATGTCCAATCGGTGAATGAATGCATAAAGTAAAAAATGAATGATAGGAATGCATCACAGTGATGTCCCTAGTAGCGAGTGGCAAAACATAGTTCACTATAACTTTGTACAGGGTATAGTCTTGTACTCTGAGTCTGGTGGAATGGAATATACTCACAGACGGAGTTCTCTCCTCACCAAAAAAAACAAAAACAAATGCAACCTATCTAATGTAATGTGAGAGTAGGGATCATCATACGATAATTCCCTGAGTGGGAAACAAACAACTGGACATGATGAATGCATGAGACCCAGATGATCTCTCAGCATGGAAGGGGTAAAGATAATATCTCTATCCTATACTCTGGTAGAGTATGTGAAGTCATCGATCCGAATAAAGTTATTGCAAAACTCAGCACATAAGTCTATGTTGATTGAGTTTTTGCAATAAACTAAGTTACCTAAGAGTAGGCATAGGAGTATAAGTGGTCGCATTAAAACAAATCCTATGTCCCTAAGTGAGAAACCTACTATTCAAACTTGGTTGAGAGGATGTCTCGACCTCAATTGCTCTTTTCTTCCCCCTAATTAAATTGTAAGTTTCAATATTAATTCAATAAAAATTTAGAAAAGAAGTTTAGGATCGTTACCTAGGCATCGTGGATGTAACAATAGATTTGATGACCTTAATGTAGAAAAATAGGCTAAAAACTAAAATTTTCCAGAGGTTTAAGTCCTATTTGAGTTGAATTGGCGCTACCTTGTCACTGGTTTTATAATGGGAATCCAGTCGACTGGAAACAGTTCAGTCAATTGGGTTTGGGTCAATTGGACTTGGTCCAGTCGACTGTACTAGTTTTACCATTTACCGTGCCCACTCCCCAATCGACTGTATTGGATTAAGTCGACTGGGTTAGTCTTATCACTTAACTAGGGGGTGGGGGTATTCTAGTCGATTGAGTATGGTCTAGTCAACTGTATTCGTGTTTTTCACAGTCATAGTCAGTTTTTCCTTCTCAGGCAACTCGATATGGTCCAGTCGACTGGATAAGTATTTTTCAAAATTTTATTTAAGTGTACAAACTTTTGGATTTCTTAAGGTTTTAACTTATGATAAACTTATATTATTGATATTTGATGAGATTTTTAATTTTGACCTTTATCTTGACATTAATAATTAGACTTTTATGATAGGATATATTGATTTTGGATTTTAACTTTCTTTGAAAAATAGTGTTTATTTTAGGTTCCTCCTTGAAAATAAATTTATTAACCTTAAGCATCTCACCCAAACTAGGTATTCAACACACATTATTCCTATAGGTTTTGTGAGATGAGGGTTTATTCTTGCCTTATTTAATTTTAATAAAAATTGAAAGTACTTAAACTTGTGTTAGATTCAAGTTTAGCTTGGCTAATCAAATAAGTTTTTCCAAAATTGACTTCCAGGTAGAGGCAAGGCATATGACTTTCTTGGATATTAGGTGGACCACTTCCTAAGACAAAGTCAATCAAGGAATCAAATACTTGACTTGCCTTAGACTAAACTTTGGTCTAACTAGTTAAAGAATTAGTGAGTTAGCTTCGGTTATTTTCATCAACTTAGTTCACCAAGTAGTGGCGAGACATATGAACTTCTTAGATATCAGGTGGATCACTTCCTAAGACATGCACTTCGAAGAGCTTCTCTAACTTACTATCAGTTCAATTCGTCTTAGTACTAGGTTGTTCAAGTTTAAATTACTTTATTTCCTATCTAGTCTGTTCTAAATTAAGAATGTAAAACTAACTAAGCATGCAAGAGTTGAATTAAGAGTAGTAACAAGTAAAGATCTATCCCCCCCTAAGTCGTAGCTCAATTGAGTTTTATTCACTAAGTGAATTTGACACTTGGGAACCCAAAATTGGTTCGATCCAACTTGGTTGACTAAGCTAGACTTAGGAGCCCATGCTTGGACTCGATTCTTAGTGTTTCAGCTAAGTAAAGATATGTATGATTTGTAGGACAACTTAGCTTTGTATCCAAGTCTGGACTTGTTGTACACGGCTCGTTGAAACCCAAGCATTATGTTAAGATACTTGGAGCCTAAAGTGAACCTTTCCAATGTTCCGGTGATATCGCCTTTTTAGGACTAAGTTCTCTTCCTTAAGCTTTGCAACTTAAGTCGAGTCTCTATCCTTAATTTGGCAAGTCGAAGTCTTCAAGTTGACTTGCTCCTTAAGTACTTGGACTTCCTTAAGAATAAGTCTAATCGATTCTCGGACTTGGCTAACTTCTTACCTAGGCATGCTATTTGTTGGCATCTCGTGCTTTTCCTCGGAATGCTCATCGGCTCCCATGTCCCCGGATTAAAATTTTCACTAATGAAAACTAATCCGGATGGGATGAGTTTCCTAAGCACAACCAATTCGTCGTCGTGCCAACGACTCGAGCCATCGCTTGAACAAACTTGTTGTTCAAGCAATCAACTCTTCTAGTCGGTTAGCCGCGGAAGAGACGATGGACGGATCGCCGGTTTTTGTGTTTTTAATCGAGGTCCATGATTATACAAATACATACAAATGTAAACTAGTATAATCAACACATACATAAAGTAAGCATCCACACAAAACATGCATATAATTGAAGAGCAATTATAAACATAATACAAAAGAACATTAATCAAAATAAACAAGATTATACCTCTTGTTATACCTCTTGATCTTCTATTGTATGTCCTCCCTCCTTTTGGACGTCGTGTGGGCGACGATCTACCAAAAGTTGAAGCCTCCTAGATCACCAATCTTCCTTTCCTTGTTCACTAGGAACAAAGGAAGATCCCAAAACAAAACTCATCTTCCTTTCTAGAACCGGCCACCAAGTCAATAAACTTGATGATGCCGCCGGCCAAGGAAGATAAAATGGAGTATAGAAACCAACCAAAAGAGAAACACCAAGGGTATGGGCGCCGGCCAACACTTGGAGAAAGGAAAGGAAAACAATCCTCTTCCTTGTTGCCGCCCAAACCCTAGACAAAGCTTTCCTAATTTCCGGCCAAGGATGAAGGGAAGGAGAATAGGTTGAGCTCCGGCCAAGGTAGAGGGAACAAGGATAGTGGCCGGCCAACACTTAGAAGGAAGAAGAAATGGATCTTCATCTTCTTGTTGCCGCCCACCCTAATCCCAAAACCCTAACCCTAGCCGCCCAACCCCAATCCTATCCCATCTAGGATTTGGTTGCCGCCCAAGGGAAGCCATCCTATTTCCATCCAACCTAAGCCATAGAAGGAAGGGAAAAGCTTGGGCGCCAGCCAAACCAAGGAGGAAAAGGAAGGAAGGGTTGCCGGCCATCAATGGGAAGAAGAAGAAGCCTTGCCGCCCAACACAATGAACCAAACCCTAACCCTAACCTCCTTTTCTTTCTTGCCGCCCAAGCCACCTTGTCTCAATTAGGTTTTTCATCTCTCTTTGCCGCCCAAGCCTAAGCCCATATATATAGAGTTAGATTTAGGCCTTGGTTTAATCTCCTCCATTGGTTCTAGAGATTTAATCTCCACCGTCGGATCTAGAGATTTAATCTCAACCGTCGGATCTAGAGATTTAATCTCAACCTTCGGTTCTAGGGTTTTAATCCCAACCGTCGGATCTAGAGATTTAATCTCCACCGTCGGTTCTAGGGTTTTAATCCCAACCGTCGGATCTAGAGATTTAATCTCCACCGTCGGTTCTAGGGATTTAATCCCAACCGTCGGATCTAGAGATTTGTTTTCCATCATTTGATCTAGACTTCATGAGGTGTTAATAGGCTACAATAGAGACCATGAGGAGGAGTTGGGTCTTGGCCACCCGATGGATCGGAACCACACAAACTTGATCCATCAATGATGTTCCATTCCACTAGAGGATCATCATTGAATTACCTCACCAACCCCCATAAATTAATATGGGCTCTATATATTATTTGTACATCCATCTCCCCGTGTTTAAGATATCGAATGTCCGTCAATTAATTGATTTACTGACTATCAATTAATTAACATCTAACTCCTCGAGTAGTACCACTCATCCTTATCATCATGTTGACTAAGTCAACCTGCAGGGTTTACATGATGAGCCTTATGAGCTCCTCAAGGGGACATCATCAACCTAATATATAGGACACGGTTTCCTCCTATAATCAACGGCACACCATGTAAATAATATCATTTCCCAACTTACCGCGCATATTGATTTAATCCATAGAAATCTCACCCTCTAATAAATCAAAGAAATAAATATTAAGTACATGTGCCCGTTATTATATCGGGATTAAGAGCATGTACAACATAATATCCGAGGTCCGATTCAATTATGCAGTCAGCAATAAATTGAATCACCTCTATGTCGGTCCTGCTCAATACACCTAAGTGTACTAGTGTAACTCTATGTTCAAGATAAAACAATACCAAGCTACACTACAACCATGCCAATGGTTTGTCCAAAACCATCTTGGTTGTGAGCCTCTACTTATACTCTACAAGGGACTGATAACATGATCTTCTGTGCCACACCCAAGCACCATGTTATCTACAATGTAAAGTATTAGACAATATGCACATATATAAATATAAAGTGCAAACAATGATCATGTGATTCTTATTTCAAAATAAAATGTTCATACCAAAGAGCTAGGCTTTCAGTATACATCCCAACACTATTATGTTATACAATTTATTTTCTAAGGGAGAGGTTACCTTGTATAGTCCTTCAGAAACAAATGCGGATCCGTGGCTTCCCTCGGACCCAGATTTGAATTCAGAATTAGAACTTGATTCGGCTTAGGACTCATTTGCGACCATGAAAGCTATGAAGCTCCTCTTCGGTTCTTCCGTTTCTGACTCCTCCTAAGACGACTCGTCCCAAGTCGCCTTGAGTGCCTTCTTCTTCTTTTCTCTTTTAGGCCTTTCTTCCTTTTTTAGGTTTGCATACTCTGACTTGTAGTGACCCTTCTCGTTCCACTCATAACATGTGACTTCGGATCTGGGTCTCAGTTTGTTGTTGACTACCTTTTTGGCATCTTTCTTTGTGAATCTCTGTAGAGAAATCGGTGTCACGCTAGAGGGGGGTGAAGAGCATCTTTCGCTTCTCTTTAATCGTGCTTGTCTATAATACATTAGTGATACTCAGCGGAATAATAAAGTAAAAACAATAAATACAAGCATAACACAAGCAATACACAAGATTTATGTGGTTTGGAATCTACGGTTCCTACTCTACGACGAGCTAGTGATCCAAACCCACTATACTCTTCCTCCTTCTCGGCAATATGTCGGAGGTGTAGAAACCCCTAACAAAGAGCTACAATGAAAATACAACAAGTATTACAAAGAAGAAATGAAATACAAGTAAAGAAAACTTTACATAACAATCTTTGCTTGAGAGCTCTTTTGGTTGCTTTGGAAGCCTTTGAAGAACTTGAAATGCACCAGCACTTCGTTTCAAAATCGCCCAAAAACCTCAACCAAAATCTTCTATGAGCTACTCCTTTTATAACCTACAGTTGGCTGATTTCGTGCCCAGTAGTCGACTGCCAAAATGTACCAATCGATTGCTCTCCTATCAGTTGTCTCATAATGAACTCATCCATGTTGACTTACAATTCAACAGATATCCCAAGAGTCGACTGCCCTTATCAACAATCGACTGTTGCCTAGTAGTTGATTGACCAGTTGACTATGAAAGAATTTGTGGACTGCTATAGTGCCACAAGTCGACTATCCATACATGGTAGTCAACTGCTCAAGGCCAGTCGACTGCCCATACATGGCAGTCGATTGCCACAACCTTAGTCGAGTAGTCGAGTCTCAGTTGACTCCTCGACCAGTCGACTAGTCATAATCTCAGTCGACTACTCCCAGTTGATTAGGCTCCCGAGTTTCAAACACTCAACTAATCAACTGATGAACCTCAACCATGAGGTTTAACCCAAGTATGATCCCCTCATACTTGATACTCAACCATAGCCTAGATCTAAGCCTCCTAGCCACCTCCATCAGTCTCATGTCTCTTGGATCCCTTGAGTTCATGACTCTTTATCCTTCGTGTTAGCCTTCAGGTGCTTTTATTGGCTATGTCATGCTAACCAAGTCCTTTTCCAAGGTTCATTTGGAATTATGCCACCAAGACACCATGCTTAGACTTTACGCTGCCAAAATCTCACCCTTGGACTTCCTTGCCAAGATCTATTTTGACTTACGCCACTAATACCCATGCTTGGACTTTACGCTGGCAAACTACCCTTGGATTTCCCTTTGCCAAGAACCCATGACTTGGACTTTCAATTGTCAAGTATTGATAATAAGTGGCGGAACGTCTCATACCACTGTTACCAAAAATAAAATTTATAATTAAACTGACCCCCCTCTACACTAATGTAGCATAGAGATGACTCGGGTCATCTCCCAACGAATGCAATCAGTAGAGTGGTTTCCTTAGGATCATTAGGTTATTGCTTTGGGTTTTTTAATATAAATGGGGGGGGGGGTTGGATTTGGATTCTAACCTACAATTGCAAGGTAATTAAAACTCTAAACTAACATGCAAGTAATTAAAACATGCAACAAATAGAATAATGCAAGAATTCAAACAATAAAAATTGGAAAAGAAATTAAGACAAACACTTAATGTGCACAACTATAAAACTAATATAAATGTAAGGGGTAAGTTAACAAACACTTGACATGTAGAAAATTAATCTAAACTAAACAAAAGAAAAATGATCAAATCAACCCAAGATAGGCCCGATGTATGAACAAGTTCCTCAGGCTAAGTCCAATGGAGCTCGATCAAGACTCCGCAAACGACAGTGGATGTGGGATGACGTGAACTCCTAAATTCAGTAGCTTGATGGATGCTCCGAACTCTCATGTATCCGATTGAGCTCGAAGAAGCATCGTCGGGGAAGAACTCCTCCTCGATCCGAAGGAAGAGGTGGACGAGGTGTGGAGATGGAAGATGTTGCTGGAATTGCTCGATGAAGCGGTTCCTCCTCGAATTCGAAGGAAGAAAATGGATGGAAGGAAGGTGGAGGCGGTTGCTAGGGCTCAAGGGAAGAAGAGATTGTTAGGGAAATCAACCCATGAATGATGTGTTTTGATGTGTGTGGCAAAGGGTTTAAGTTAGGTTGATATGTTGTTTTGATATGTGTGTTGAAGTCGTGTTGGACTTAGTAATTCACACATGGTTAGCTTGACAAAGCATTGGCAAGATCACCATCTCATGACTCGGTCCTTGAGTTGGTGAAGGATGACATTGCGAAGTCGTGTGCTTGGTGCATCCGAGGGACTGCCAGACGAGGAGAATTGGAGTGAAGCCAAGGAAACAGACTTCAGGGCGAGACGCGAAGGATGACATTGCGAAGCTGTGTGCTTGGTGCATCCGAGGGACATGGCCGGACGAAGAGAGCTTCAAGGCAAAGGACTCCAAGGGAGATGAGAGTGAGCGATTGTAACTTAGGACGGGGTAGCTCATAGGTGAACTTGGCCGAATGGCTAAGTCAAGTGTCGGAGGCTCAACCAAAGGTTGGTTTGAGGTTTTACCCGACACCAGTCGACTGCTATAGGTAGCAGTCGACTGCTCTAGGTCGAATGGACTTGACCAGTGTTTGACTGAACTAGTTCTGGTCGAACAATCGACTACTAAGAGATGGCAGTCGACTGCCGACACCATCAGTTGACTGATGGGAAGATTAGTCAACTGATCGAGGCAAGTTCGGGCACAGAAGCTTTGGTAGTCGAGTGGTCTCGTCGACCACTCGATTGTTGGCTCCATCAATCGAATGATGGGAATATCAATCGATTGATGTGGGAGCCATTGGTTGGATTCCAACGTGGATGAAGCCGTTGCGAGGCAACGGCTACAGAAGCAGTCAACTGATGATTGCATCAGTCGACTGCTAGATGTCCAACGGAAAGAATGACCTCTTCCCTATAAGAAGGGGCCTTGGGTCACTTGGGATGGTTAATGCTTAACCTCTAAACATCTCCTAAGTGCCCAACACATTTTTACTCCTCTTCCTTGAGTTTATTTCAATCATATTATAAGAGGAGTGATTCTTGTAAGAAAGGTTACCTCCACCTAGCTTAGTGCAAAGGAGAGATTAGTGATTGGTTTGGGCGTGATTCACCTGGAACGAATCGGGTCATGGATTAGCGGCAAGGGCTGTGAACCACTTTACATCAATGTGTTAGCGTTTGTATTATTTGTTTCTTTGTATTGTCTTTTATTATTCATTGCGCTAATCCTAATCGTAGATAATTAAGACGCGATCGAACTCCACCATCTACGAAGAAGGCTATTCACCCCCTCTTGCTGACCACCGATCTTCCAACAAGTGGTATCAGAGCCAAGGTTGCTTGTCACCGGACTCACCGCCGCAACAAACACAACAACAAGATGGTCAGCTCAAATATCCATCCACCCAAGTTCAAGGGCGACTTCTCTTGGTGGAAGAAGATAATGGAGATATTTTTTGAAACGGATTTTGATATTATGATTACAATGGAAACCGATTTCGATTTGCCTAGGGATGAAGAGGGGGAGAAAATAGAAAAATCAAGGTGGGCCAAGAGGCAAAGAGAGGAGCACTTGGCGAATTCAAAAGCCAAACATCACTTATACAATGTGCTCCCTCAACAAGAGATAAACCGGATAGGAGAATGTGCAAGCGCCAAGGAGATGTGAGAGAAGTTGATTGAGCTTCATGAAGGCACCTCCGAAGCAAAGCTTGCAAGAAGAGATCTTCTCTGATCCCAATTGAACAATATCAAACTCAACAAGGGAGAGAAGGTATTATCACTACACTTTAGATTTAAAGAAATTATTAATGAGTTATCAAGTGTAGGTGAAAATCTATCGAATCGGGACATGATAATGAAGGCGATAGATGCATTCCCTCGGTCCTCAAAGTGGAGCTCTATGGTAGACTCCTTTTATATTTCGAAAAATCTAGAGGTAAGCACTCTAGAAGAGTTTTTCTCCACCATGGAGCTTCATGAGACAAGGCTTGAAGGGATAATTGAAGAACCAAGCATAAAGCCAAGGGGAGTAGCATTGGTGGCGGAAAAAGGAAAGAAGAAGAAGAAGGAGACTCCACCCTCCTCGTCCGATAAATCATCTTCCTCCTCCATGGATAGCAATGAGGAAACATATATGGTAAGGAAGGTAAGGTGTGTTTTAAAGAATTTTAAGTTTAATAAATCTCATGATAGGGGAAGAAGGCCTAGAAGGAAGATTATTTGCTACAATTGCCAAGGAGAGGGGCACATAAGGAATGATTGTCCCCTCTTGAACAAAAGCAAGGAAGAGAGGAGAAAGAAAGAAGACAAGAAGAAAGGGAGCAAGAAGAAGGATGAAGAGAAGAGAACAAAAGAAAAAGGGAAGGCCAAGGCACACAAGACAACATGGGATGATCCATCCTCATCGGAGGAAGACAAGCCTTCACAAGCCTTGCTCTAATGGGGATAGATGAGTTGGAGTCCACCTCCTTCGAAAGAGAAAATGCAAGCACTAGCGAGGAGGAGAGCTCAAGTGAAGGGGGAGCTTCATCTTCATTCTCATCGGAATCGGAGAAAGAAGATATGGAAAGTATGGTAACAAATCTTTCCCCTAAAAAGATTGTTTCTATGATTTCAAGCTTAACTAGGGATTTGTTTAAGGCTAAGAAGAAAAATAAATGCATGCTTGATCAAATTAAGGCCCTAGAAGAAAAGCTAGAAAAAGCATGTTTAAATGTTAATGATAATGCTTCTTCTTCTAGTATTAATAATACATGCTCACATGATGATTATATGCCTCTTAATGTTAATGATGCATGTATTGAAGAAAACAAGGCTTTAAGGGAAAAGGTAGATCATCTAACTAAAGCCCTAGAAAAATTTACAATAGGCTCCAATACTTTGAACATGATAATTGGGAGCTAAAGGGCAAGTTTCAACAAGAAAGGCCAAGGATATAAGGGATCCAAGAATGAGAAAGTCTACCATTGTTTGATTGCTAGGGGTCAAACTAAAACAACAATGGTAGCTAGGAAATGGAATCCAAAGGAATACTTAGTGAACCCTATTGGAAAGAATCTATATTGGGTTTCTAAGTCCATCCTTAAGGGTTAGAAAAACCCTAGAATAGTCAACCATAGTGGACTTTACTTATATCATGATAAATGGTTGACTTAGGATGATGAGGATGTTAATTTTAGACTTATCATTTTTTATGTAATGTTGGGCGATGATAATGTGATCATAATATGGAATCATGAATATTGTTTGATTTATGATCATGTTATGCAATAATTGAAAATATTTGATCATGATTGATAATATGTGATTTTATGATCATGTTGGGTGTTTTAGGATATAGATACTTAACCTTGGTAGAATTGCATGAAAATTGATGGTTAAGTATAAATACCTTTAGGTTCATCTCACACTCACTATAGGCTAACTTGATTGAAAACATAGTATGAGTGAGATGTTAGGATGATACAAATGATGAGTCATTATAGGTATCATGATAGCAATAATAGACCAATCATGGAGAGAGCATATGTTTAATTCATAGGCATATTACCCAAAGATCATGGTTGAATATTTCAAATGTTTTAAAACCATTTTATGTTTGATAATCTGTATGTTCATGTTTTAAAACAATTCAAGGCAAAACTAGGCTTTCAAGTTGATACAAAGTTTAGTGTTTTTCAACATCTTTGAGTTTTTGCCAAATTTTTGAAAGTCGGATGAATTTTATGAAAAATCATTTTTCATTGATAAAGGGACTTATGAGAAATATTTTCCCCAAATTTCATGATTTTTCGAATTTCCTAGAATTTTTAATGCATTTCTGAAATCGGGTTTCGAAATCAGAAAATTCTGAAATCTGGTGCAGTGACCGATGCTCGATTCACGATTGATCGTGATGTAACCTGTTTTATCAGGTTTTGAGTTTAAATTTGGTTATTTTCGTTCCCTAGACTTGATGTCATGCTTATATAACATATGGTAGATGTTTTTGATGGTGTCAAAGGGGGAGAAATATTAGGGTTTAAGTTAATCATGCTAGGGAAAGATCAGCATGTGTTAAGGGGGAGTTTTCATGTATTAAGTGGGAGGTTTGATTTCCATGTTTGAATTACATGCTTATCTTCCTTATGTATTTTGGTTATTGTTTTACCTAAATTAAACAGATTGCCACACATCAAAAAGGGGGAGATTGTTAGGGCAATCAACCTATGAATGATGTGTTTTGATGTATGTGGCAAAGGGTTTAAGTTAGGTTGATATGTGTGTTGAAGTCGTGCAGGACTTAGTAATTCACACATGGTTAGCTTGACAAAGCATTGGCAAGATCACCATCTCATGACTCGGTCCTTGAGTCGGTGAAGGACGACATTGTGAAGCCATGCGCTTGGTGCATCTGAGGGATCGTCGGATGAGGAGAATTGGAGTGAAGCCAAGGAAGCAGACTTCAGGGCGAGACGCGAAGGATGACATTGCAAAGTCGTGCACTTGGTTCATCCGAGGGACATGGTCGGACGAAGAGAGCTTCAAGGCAAAGGACTCCAAGGGAGATGAGAGTGAGCAATTATAACCCGGGAGGGGGTAGCTCATAGGTGAACTTGGCCGAATGGCTAAGTCAAGTGTCAAAGGCTCAACCAAAGGTTGGTTTGAGGTTTTACCCAACACTAGTCAACTGCTATAGGTAGCAGTCGACTGCTCTAGGTCGAATGGACTCGACCGGTGTTCTATTGAATCGTTCGTCGAATACCGACCGCTAAGGATGGCAATGATCGCCGACACCATCACCGACCGATCGAGGCAAGTTCGGTACATGAAGCAGCGGCATGAGTGGTCTCGCCGACCACTGATCGTTATTCCATCACGATCGATGGGAATATCACCAATCGATGTGGAGCCGTTGGTTGAATCCAATGGAGAAGCCGCTGCGCAGGCAACGGCTACAACAACAATGATCGATGGTCGATCATCGGGCTTGATTGCTAGGTGCCCAACAGGAAGAATGACCTCTTCTCTATAAGAAGGGGCCTTGGGTCACTTGGGATGCTTAATGCTTAACCTCTAAACATCTCCTGTATTATTTGTTTCTTTGCATTGTATTTTATTATTCCGTTGTGTTAATCCTAATCGTAGACAATTAAGATGCGATCGAACTCCACCATCTACGAAGAAGGCTATTCACCCCCTCTAGCCAGCCACTGATCTTCCAACAGAGATGGCCTAAAACCCCTTGAAAAATCCATTTTATAGCTGCCAAAACGGAGGTTTTTCACCGCGACACGGCCGTGCCAAAAAGACACTGTCAACTGTGTTGCATTTTGCGAATTTTTTTCTCATGCTAGTGTAAACTGCTACAGTGATTTCACTGTAGCTACAGTACCACACCCTATGCCAAAAAGGCATGGGCGATCGTGCTTGATTCTGGGACCTTTTTTCTTCATCTGCTATAGTACTTTTGCTACAGTACTAGGCTCAATAAAATCCTCGATTTTCACTTGACATCCCCTACAAAAATATAGTATACAACAAATTAGTGCTTAGGGCATCAAATTAGCATGTATTTGCATTAAAATCTCTAAAATGATCCATATTCGTAAAATATGATAAATATGTCAAATTACGCATACGAATGGATCAAAACATCGAGGAATGAATACAAAATATCATATCAAAATGTGAGTTATCAATTTCCCCATACTTATTCTTGCATGTCTCGTACAAGTAAACAAAACTAAGAAAACAACTAAGGATGCATTCCCCTAGAAATTCCCAATAATACATAGAAGATCGTGAAAGAAAGTTACCTAGGATTGTCAATTCTCAAAGACTAAAGCATTTATGGACTCAAATCTTACACAGGTTAACAAACATGGTAATTTCAATCCATCCTAAATAGACTGAGAATGATTAAGGTTGCAAGGAAAGTGGTTGTTTCTCTCACTCTTATAAGTATATAAGAGTGGAGTTCACTCAAGTCACTTATAGTTTATGCATTGCCATATGCTTGCTTCTCTTCTACTCTTCACTTTTATATATACATAAGAATGAACAATATTTGAAGGCTTATTAGGAATGTAAGGGAAACATGAATAAAGTAATTGATGGTGTGTATGCAAGAAAAAGAAATGAACAAGACAAAAAAAAATTGTGGGAGATATGGAAATAATGGAATGTTACATAGATGAGTACAAGAAAATATTGCCCCAACAGTGTCATTCAAATCTTCCAACAAACTCATAACATGTAAACAACCATTATCACTTTCTACAATACAAATTCACTCATGATATATAATAAATCTCACAATGGTTGCAATAAAGGATGTCAATAACAAAAATACTATCACACATAAATAAAATAATAGCACAACATGTCAAAATTTTCACAATATTTTTTTTTCATGGCACCCAAATGTTTATTTTTTTCAACTTCTTTTTTTTCAGCTTTTTTTTTAATCTTTTTTTTTCAAACTCTTTTTTTTCGACATGTAGTGCACCTTCCTATGCTCCAACATCAAGCTCAACTAAAATGATAAAGAGCATGGCTAGCTCATGGTGATGAAGCACAACTTACTTATGCTTCCACTAAATTTTCCTGAGCTACTCCTCTTCTCCGTCCCCCCCACACACACTTAAATTTTTGTCCATATTGGACAAAATACTCATCATGGAACAACCAAATATCCCACATCCAGAAATAGAAATGGAGAAGAAAGTAATGGAAGGAAAAAAAAAAGAAGAAATGTTGAACGACTAGAATGTTATTCAATGAGCATGTGGCGACAAAAGAAGTGAAGGAAAACAAATGAGTTTGCCTTCATAATAATCATACAAACTTATTGTTCTGTGGTCTCAAAAGAATCAAAGCAAGTTCTAGAGTTACAATAACCATAAGAGGACCACACACAAGCAATAAAAATAGGCTCAATCCTCACTAGGTAAACAAAAATAATCAACTTAGTCTATCAATAAAGAATCCATCACCAAATAGTAACCACATGCAATCAAATAATCCATTCATGATAATAAATCCCAAAATTCGATAGTCAAATTTAACTAACTTTCATGACTTATAAGAAGATATAAAAGAATGCATAGGGAATTTATTTGAAAAATTGACAAAACAAAAACTCAACAAACAAAACTTAAAAACTAAAATAAAAACAAATAAAGTAAAAGAAATGTATATACAAAGAAAAAGAAAGAAAATGAGATGGAGCAAACTCTCCTGAGGTCCCAACAGTTGAAGAAGATTTAGCAAAAGAAGCCACACAGGGTGTGGAGTGCTCCGAAAGAAATCCCTTCCTAGTGGTTGAAGAAGATTCAACTTTAACATCCACATCGAGAGTGGGATGGACAGAATGGGGGTGAGCGCCTTCATGGTGCGATCAGTATAGTCCTATGCTGCTCCTTCTAATATCATCGCCTTATCATATGTAATCTCTAGTGGTCAGAGGTGATTCAAAAAAAGTGTCCAACCTTGGGGATGCATTATTGCATTTTCTATCAGGGCCTTCATCAGCAAATTTGTTGGATACTCTGGTTGTGATGGAAGTGTTCAGTTTGGGGGCCTCCAACTATCCACCAATTCCAAGGAAATTAGCTCATCACAATTGCTTACCGCCATGGTCTCATTTGTCTTCTAGTTTCGTTGGCAAGACTGGGCACTGGTATTTGTCAAACTCTCCTTTTCTTCAATATAATCTGGGGCACAAATAGTGTCACAGAGTAAATCCTGTTGGTACAGGGGCACCAGGTAATTGAACCTAGGTTTTGATAATGACAAAGATTCAAAGTTAAGCTATTTTGTTATCTCATATGCTATGTTGAGTGTGCAGGCAATGTATTAGGCTTTGCTATAGTCAAAGACACTAGGAGAATCTCGGAATGAGAAACCTCGGTGGTCAGGTGACGTTAGGAGAATCTCAGAAAGGAGAAACCTTAGTGGTCGAGTGATCGAAAGCTAAGTGACAAGTTAGAAGGATCAAAGGTAAGCTTCGGTGTAGAGCGATGGTAAGGACACATCCTCGGTAAGGGGACAATCCTAAGCATCGATTCGACCAAGACTTCTGGAGGAAGGTCTAAGTCAAGATCGGACAGTCAAAGGACTGTCACACTGCATGTCATTATGCATCTCTTGTGCTAACCTTGTGTTGTAGGTGTCAGGTTAGATCCTCAAGTGTAGCAGTTGACTAGAGGTTTCAATAGTGGACTGGGAGAGTCGATTGCCAAAAGAATTAGTCGACTGATGTCCACAAATTAGCCCAAAGCATGAGGTCAAAGAGTTTTCGATCAATGCTTCCACCTTAAGATAAAATAAGCTGCCACCTCGAGATAAGATCCATGAGATTTGAATCTAGATCTGGACGTATTCCAAGGCACCAATCTATAAATGGAGGGGAGGACACGAACCCTAATAATCAATGAACTCCTAAGTGCTCTCGCTCTCCGACTGTGATTCTTCGTGCTATAACGGTACTCCGACCATGCATCCTCTATTATTTATTGTCGGTACATTATTATTATTGTTTTTTCTATACTTAATTTGTATAAGGACCGATAAGATTGTTACTGGCCATATCATCTTTGTAATCATCTTGTCTCTTACCTCTAACGAGGAAGAGACTTTTAGTGATTGCCCTTCAAAAGCGATTAAGGATTGTAGGGGCTTGGACTAGCAATCGTTTGGCTGTGAACTAAGTAAAAATAAAGTGTCTTATTGTTTTTATCTTTGTATTGTTTTCTACTGCATTTAATTCATTTTCAAAAGAAAAGAAAGTTTTTCAAAATACGTTATTCACCCCTCCTCTAGCGTCTTTTCGATCCAACATTTGGTATCAGAGCGGGGGTGCTCAAATTCAGTGCAACCACCGATCGACCATTTTATTTTCATTTTCATTTCATTTTATTTATTAGTTCCCACACTACTAATCCAAGACTAAGTCTTGGGACATGTATTTTTTTAATTAACATTGTAAGAAAATAGATAAATCTATTATATCAAGGATTCAGGGGGAGAGTTCATATCAAGACTCACAAGGTAACAAGTTAAATCTAAAATTTAAATTTCATATTATTTATTTCAAGTGTAGGGAGAGAGGACACTATAAAAATAAGTGTCCTACTCATATGACTCGAATGGTGCAATTGGCAGCAAAGGAGACACTAATGCCAGAAGTCTGGAGGAATAAGAAGCACATCAAGTGCTTCAGTTGTAGAAGATTTGGTCACTATAAAAATCGATGCCCAGAGAAAAAGAAGATTAGTAAAATTAATAGTTTTGAGAATTTAAGTTTTAAAATACTTGATAATTTGGATAAATTGTGTGTTAAAGCTAGCAAATTAGTTGATTGTTGTCAATTAATTAACACAATTAATAATTTAACTAATAAAAATTAAATAATTCACATTTAATTAGTTTAAATAATAATAATAGTTTTGAAGGAAATGATCAAATTAATCTAACCTTTGATAAAATTAATCAAGAGATTAATCAAATTTTTAGTTTAATCAATATAGATTTAGATCAAATCGAGAATAAAACCAACCTAGGACTTAATCAGATTTATCAAATCCTAGATCTGATTAATCAAAATAATTTCGAATTAAAAAAATCTATTTTGAAAAGTTCAACCTTAAAAAATTCAAAATTAAATTTAAAAATTCTAATAATTCTACTTTAAAAAATTCTAATAATTCTTCTTTAAAATACTTAATAATTTTGATAAATTGTATGTTAAATCTAGCAAATTAGTTGATTATTGTCAATTAGTTAACAAAATTAATAATTCAACTAATAAAAATTTAAATAATTCACATTTAATTAGTTTAAATAATAATAATATTTTTGAAGAAAATGATCAAATTAATCTAACCTTTGATAAAATTAATCAAGAGCTTAATCAACATAGAGCTAGATTAAATCAAGAATAAAACCAACCTAGGATTTAATCAGAATTATCAAACACTAGATATGATTAATCAAAATACTTCCAAATTAAAAAAAAAATCTATTTTGAAAAGTTCAACCTTAAAAAATTATAATAATCCTATCTTGAAAAATTCTAATAATTCTACTTTAAAAAAAATTCTAATAATCCTATCTTGAAAATTTTTAATAATTCTATTAATTTTACTTTGAAAAATTCTAATAATTTTATCTCGAATAATTTTAATAATTCTACTTTTAAAATTTCTAATAATCTTATCTTGAAAAATTCTAATAATTCTACTTTAAAAAATTCTAATAATTCTAATTTGAAAAATTCTAATAATCTTATCTTGAAAAATTATAATAATTATAATAATATTATTTTGAAAAATTATAATAATCCTATTAATTCTATTTTAAAATATAACTTAATTAAAAATTTAAAATTAGATAATCAAACCAATAAAATTAATTATAATAAAGTACCATTTGATTATGGACAAATTAATAATTTAGTAATAAAACCTTCAACTTTTAAAAATTCAACTAATAAATATATAGACTTAGGTCACAAGTCTAAGTTAATAAAAAATCAAGACCGTAAAATTTGTAAACCTAATTATCATAGAGTACCTTATAACTATGGAACAAATAAAAATCTAGTCAAGAAATCAACCACTTCTTTGAATTGATTGAATATGACATGCTCATTCATACATATCACGTTTAATTAATTATCATGCTTAATTATGTCATGTCATACATACTAGTCTTAAATTAACTCTCATAGAATGTTAAGATAGTGTTGGGGATCGATGACCCGGTTAGAAGGGGGGATGAATAGCCTTATCGTTGTAGACGGGATTCGCTCATTCTTGATTGTCTACAATACTCGTTAGTACAGCGGGATAACAATAATAATGCTAAAACAAAGAAAATTAAAGCAAAAACAAAAGCAAAGAAGAAGCAATCACAAACACAATCTTTTAACGTGGTTCACAACCCTTGCCGCTAGTCCACGACAATCCGTTAATCGAATCACTCCCTCAACCTTCCACTAAACTTTTCCTTTAGCTCAACACAAGGTGGAGAAAACCTTCTTACACAAACTCTCTTCTTACAAGATGATAGAAGTAAAAATAATGAAGAAGAGAGTAAGAACACTAGGAAAACTTGGAGAGCACGAGGATATGATTAGGAGTTAAAGCATTGGCCCCTCCAAGGCTCCCAAGCCCTCCTTTTATAGAGAAGAGGACTTTCTTCCCATTAGGCATGCAGCAGTCAACTGCTGCATGCCAGTAGTCGACTGTCGCTGTAATGGACCGATTGCAACAACTTCTAACCAAGCCTGAATCGCGGTTGTCACAGCTCAATGGTAACATGAGCAGTCGACTACTTATACTGGCAATCGATTGATCACCAATCAATCCGACTGCTCAGTCGGCTATGAGAAGTTCTGTGCTCGTGTCCACTTATAATAGTCGACTGCCCTCCATGGCAGTCGACTGATAGTGGACCAGTCGACTGCCAACCCTTGGCAATCGACTATTGGCCACAAACCCTAGCCGAACACTAGTCAACTAGTAGTCAACTTGGACCAGTCGATTGATACTTGAAAGGACCGATATACGCAAGAGGGGGGGGAGTACCTTTTTTACAAAAAAAATCAGAAGACGCAGCGGAAAATTTAACCTACGAAAGTAGTTAAAAGAAAAGGCACGAAGAATACAACTTTAACTAAAGTTTGACGAATACCAAAAACCACGACAGAGCAGAATATAAAGCAACGAGAAAGAAAGAAAGATGCAGTCGATTTTTTACTTGGTTCACAACTCTCTCCTATAGCTGCTAGTCCAAGGCCTACCACTAATTTTCCCCTTTTCGAAGCTGAGCTTTGAGGGTGGAGAAACCTCTTAAAGCTTTTACAGTTTACAGAGATTTATGCAATAAAAGTAAGCAACAATTAATAATGAATTGACTATCTTCGTCGTCGCGTTGTCATGATCAGATCAGCTGCAGCTGTGACACAGGAAAGATGAGGATAATACAATTGTGGACGTAGTAGCAGCACAGGAAGAAGGAATCGAACACAGAGATGATGAAAGCTAAAGGCGCAGAGCAGAGATTCCTTAGTTGGGGCGGAAGAAGAGAGCACTGGAATGAAGATTAGTTGAGCAGTATCACGCCATTTCAGCGTAGCGAGGTTCCTATTTTTGCGAGCGCAGAGAGATCAAAAAGTTATTTTCTTGTTCGTAGTTCTTCGGTGTTTGCATTGTCGCGTGAGTTTTATAGAACACCGCCCATCCAAAGCTTTCTCTTGATCGACCACGTGTAAGCTTGGATGTCCATTTCCTCGAAAAAATCTCTGGTCGATCGTTAGAGTTTCAATTCCTGTTGTTTGAGCTCGTCCACACATCGAAAACAGAGACGATTTCTTGCCGAAATCGTGACTCCAATTTCCTCTCAGTCGAGGCACTAGTCGAGCCTCCCTTGTGTCTGTGCACTATTTCTAC
The DNA here is from genome assembly GCA_025175895.1 of Wurfbainia villosa. Classification (NCBI taxonomy): domain Eukaryota; kingdom Viridiplantae; phylum Streptophyta; class Magnoliopsida; order Zingiberales; family Zingiberaceae; genus Wurfbainia; species Wurfbainia villosa. The sequence goes on from CM045989.1 coordinate 94,161,429, forward strand.
TTGCTTCAGCAGTATCACCAAGGCACTGACCGATCGGGTACTCCTTCAGAGCTTTGAGTGTCATCCGTGGTCAGATCGTGATCAATCGAGTCACTGCCTCGACTGAACTAAGACCAGTTGAGGCATTGATTTGAATGCATATAGTAAGGGCAACAGTCGAGTTGTCAGCTCATTGTTGTCCTTATGACCCATTGTTTCATTCAGCTCTAAGACTGAAACACGCCTAGTAAAGACTCTACCCAGAGCCCCTTTACTTGCCAAGACTTCGGTTTTTCTTGGACTTCTCACCTTGCCACTTCCGCAAGGACTTTCTGCCAAGGAATTTACTCATCTTGGACTTTTCACCTTGCCACTTCCGCAAGGACTTTCTGCTAAGGAATTTACCCTTCTTTGACTTTTCACCAAGGTTCCACCCTTGGATTTCTCCAGTCGCCAAGGAATTAAACATCTCGGTCTTTTCAGGGTACTCCTTTTCCCCTTAGTTTACCGCATACTAAAAGGCATCCTGTTAATACAAGGATTGTTCAGCAGATTACACCAACTAATCTGTAAAGAAAATGAAACCGCCCTGGAAGCTCTAGAGCAGTGTCAAACTACCCTAGAACAAAACTACCCTGGAAGCTCTAGAGCAGTGTCAAACCGCCCTGGAACCAAACTACTCTGGAAGCTCTAGAGCAGTGTCAAACTGCCATAGAACTAAACTACTCTAGAAGCTCTAGAGCAGTGTCAAACTGCCTTGGAACCAAGTATGAGCCAGCCAAACTACTCTGGCATGCTACCAGACTGCCCTGATCTAAACTTAACAATCCTGGAAATTTTGTAGCAACGTCAAACTACCCTGTAATCAGGCATACTACTCTGGCGTGATACCAAACTGCCCTTGAATGAATCAAACTACCCTAGCAACTCTTCAAACTGCCCTGACAACTCTTCAAACTACCCTGGCAACTCTCGCTCTAAACTTAAACATTCGTCAAACACCAAAACATATCTTGGAGTATCAGCTCCAACAGTCTCCTCCTTTTTGATGTTTGACAACCTGTTTAAGTTTAGGTTCTTCTTTCTAGGTTAATCAGATCAAGCCAAGTGATAGTACTTGATTTGTAACATGGAATGAGTAAGCACTAGTAAACACCTAAACTCTATCCTCCCTGTTTGGCAAACACCTAAAAGGGATCATAGAGGTACTAAGGAATACAATGACTAAGCAAGAATTAAAGTATCCTCCCCCTTAATCCATACTCTCAGTTATCTATGTAATGATTTTTAGGAAAAAAAGATTTTGATTGGATTTTCCCTAAATATGGTTGTGTAAAACCTATTCTAAGATCTTATCATAATCATATAAGGACTAAATTTAATCAAACGAAACTTATGCAAACACGTCAAAACAAGTCAATCTCTACACTTTATTTTAATATGCACAATCCCATCAAGACAAACAAATTCAGTTCTCCTAGTATCTACTGCCAAGAGCCTGTCAACGCTAAAGAGTCGGTGACGATAGACCTGACGAGTTAGTCATCAAGGAACGCCGAAGTCTTAGTATTTCAGCTTGCTAATCCAGAATCTGCGTTTGTCGGGTTGTGACTTCCAAGAACCGCGTATCTATGGTCATATCTAGATCTAAAAGTCGTGTGTCCATGGTCTCTGTGAACTCAACATAGTCACGGCATAGGCTGTCAAGCTGCTCGAACATTGACTCATAGGGCTCATCAGCAAGAGCCAGACACTCTTCTTCTTCTTCTTCGTCTTGTGCACCCATATCCCATTTCTCACCAGCTTGGCGTCCATCAGCCCATCGCACAATCTCCCTGCCTTGAACCATGCTGGCCAAGGCAAAGTTTCTCCATTTGATGAAATCAAAATCTGTCATCTACATGACCTTGCCCCTGGTAGTGTTTATGCCTATTTTCTCTAACCAAGATGTAATGATATGTCCAAAAGACATGTAAATTTTCTTTTGGACTGGGACCGTGAAATGGACAATGCAGAGAAACATATTTAAGGCAATATTGAAGTTTAGATGATTCTTGAGGAAATGAAGGACTAGTAAATGATGTGGTCGCACCTTAGCTTGCCCCCTCATAACTATCGGAAGGATGCAACCTACAATGACCTTATATAGGACATTGTCGGGGGCAGCTAATGCCATGGTTGGAGCTAGGTTGACACCAAGTTGTCTTGGTCTCCTAAAGAATTGTTCATGAATGTCATTGAGAGAGAACCCATCAATAGGTTCTTGGATGCTTGGATAGAATTCTAAGGTTGATGCTGACTCTCTACAACCTAGAAATGCTCTAAGGATATCAGGAGTGAAGGATATGTCTATCCTTGCTACTCTACTTTTGTAGATGAGTCGATCTCTAGTAGGTTGTAGATTATTGTAAAACTCAGAAACTAAGTCTACATTAATATTGTGATCGCAGTAGACTAGCTTACTGAGTTGATAATAATCAATTACACTCATTACTTCTGAAGCAAACTTGTTGAAAAAATCTTTATCTAAAGAACGTGTAGGCATCTTTTGGAATTTATAGGTTATGTATGTATGATGATGTAATTCGGAGGGGAATCGAGGATCCATAGAGGGATTTTCCCTCGATGTTTCCCTCCTACTAATGTCGGATTGTTTTTGTTTTTGTCTAAAGATGCAAGAAATATATGCAAAAATTATAGAATGAATGTGATATGATATAGTATGATGAATGATATAGATAAATACTGATTAGTAATCAATCGTTGACTGATAAGTGTGAAAGTAAAGTGAAGGAAGAAGAAGGGTTATACTTGGGTGCCATTGCTCCTTGTCCAAGTAATTTTGAGCCGATGAGACCTTAGGTTGGAGCCCCTTCTGTCAAAAATAGACTTTTCCGGTGAGGAGAAAGGGTCCGACGAACCCTAGCTGTCAATGCCGACGGAGTTAGGGTTAGGATGCTAACCTAGAGATGGAGATAGATGCATAAGGACTTACCCTAGCTTGGCTTGGGTCCAAGAGAAGTAGGGCTGGTGTGGTAGGAGTCGGAAGTTGGCCGGAGTCCGAGTGGTGACGGCGAAGGCGACGAAAGCAGAGGAAAGCTCACGGATGAGTTGAACATGGAGAAGGATTTCCTTATATAAATCCGCATTCATTAGTCGAGGCGATAGGTTAAACGCCTCGATTGATAATCCAGTCGAGGCACGAGTCGAGGTCGCCTCGATTCTGAGCCTTCATTAATTTGTCTAATCAAGGCGCTGGTTGAGCGCACCTTGATTCTGTGCCTTTGTCAAAATGTCCAGTTGAGGCGCTGGTCGAGCATGCCTCGATTCTGTTCGTTGGTGGCTGCAACCGAGGGTGCCAGTCGAGTCAGTGCCTCAACTGGAAGTGTGGTTGAACTCTTAGTTGAGAGCAAACTCATGTTTTAAGCTATAACCAGCCTGATAACTGATTTGCTCAGTTTTTCAAATGAACTTCAGAAATTTGTATCTTATTTCAAAGATTTAAAAAAATCTTGAAATTTTGCATACAAAACTCAACAGTTAGGTTCTTCCACAAAAAAATCTGTGAAAAATACACAACCTAATTTTTCCACGGATTGATACGATTTTTGAAAATTTGAAAATTGAGCCTTTCTTGAGCCTCATTCCAGTTGTATCACTAGCTTCAAAGGTGATCTATACACCAATACATGATTGACCACAGCGAAGATAGTATCCTTTTAAAATGATTTAAGACACTTATATTAGATTTGCATTTGTCTTAAGTGATCCAACCAATTTTACTTTGTTGGAATGTCCAATTATGATCTTCGGACCAAATGCACATGAATTATGCAAAGGTCTTCCCCATAATTGGTCAAATTAATGATTATTGTCTCGATAACCATCTTGCCCAAGGGATGCAATGAACATTTTGGGTAAGTTGGTTATGCCTAAACATCTCACCCCCACCAACTAGAAATACAAAAAAAATAGTTTTATTCACCTTGTAGTTTGTGTGAGATGCTTCCCAAGGTTCCCTTGATTTCCATAATTTGTTCTTGTGAGTTAGTCCTTATGATCATGGAGAGATTCTAATTCTTTACTCAGTGACACACATGCTTAATTCCCTTCTTAGGTGGCTAAATTCTTTTTCCAGAAGGGGTTTAGTGAAGATATCTACTAGATTTGACTTGGACTCAACATAATTGAGTACAACATCTCCCCTAGCTACATGATCTCTAATGAAGTGATGTCTCACTTCAATGTGCTTTGTCCTAGAATGGTGGACATGATTCTTTGTCAAATTAATAGTACTCATGTTGTCACAGAGCACTTGTACGTTTTTGTATGACAAACCATAGTCCTCCAATGTGTGAGTCATCTACAATAACTGTGATACACTCTCTCCCATGGCGATATACTCAGCCTCAATGGTGGAGAGAGCAACACAATGTTGCTTTCAACTCGACCAACTCACTAGTGAAGAACCTAGGAACTGACATCCTCCACTCGTACTCTTTCTGTCTAACTTGCACCCAGCATAGTCAGAGTCAAAATAGCCAACTAAATCAAATGATTTAGTACGATGATACCATAACCCAACCTTAATTGTGCCTTTTAGATATCTCATTATCCTTTTTACAACACTTAGGTGAGACTCTTTGGCACATGATTGATATCTAGCACATACACCAACAACATATAAAATACCAAGTCGACTTGTTATTGTTGGGACCTCGGTGGCCGCTAGAGGAGGGTGAATAGCGGCGTCGCTTGTCGATGGATTACGATTGTGTGCTTGCTACAATTCGATTAGTGCGCAGCGGAATAATAACAAAAATACAAGCACACAAGCACAACACCAAATATAATGTGGTTCGAAATCAAAAGGTTCCTACTCCACGGATTGGACTCGAATGAACCCTAACGATGCTAATCACATACCACTACTCAATAACTCCTTCTCGGGACAATCTGGAAGTGGAGAAACCTCGTACAAGTGATTACTCTAAGTAATACAATGAGAAACAAGCAAATATGAATGAAATACAACAAAAAAAAGTAAAGAACACTTTACAAAAACTCTTTTAGAAGCTTGCTTGTTGATTGTCTTGGACTAGCCTTAAAGACCCTGATTTGCACCAGCAAATCGCTCCAAATTGTCCAAGAAAGTCGGTGGTGAAAACCTCCTCCATGGGCTCCCTTTAAAGCTTCTCCTTGGGCTGGATTCTAGATAGCAGTAGACTGATCGGGACCATCAGTCGACTGCCCCTGTAGCCGTTGTCCCATAACGACATGAACCATGTCGGATAAGTCCAATGGATAGACCATTAGTTGACTGATCATGCCCATCAGTCGACTGATCGAGCCTTCACTCAATTGCCAAACCCTAACAGTCGACTCGGGAACCTCCTGTGCCTGAATTCCCTACCAGCAGTCGACTGATCTCCATATTGTTGGTGCAGGGGCACTAGATAATCGAACCTGTGTTTTGATTATGGCAAAGACACAAAGTTAAGTTTACATCGTTATCTCACGAGCTAAATTGAGTGTGCAGAAAATTACTAAAACTGGAGCTGAAGGCTAGCGACACTCGGAGGAAGCTGCGGTGGTCGGACGACACTCGAGTGACTTCGGAGGGAGCTGAAGGAATCGAGTAGAAGGCTGGAAGCGAGAGCTACAAGGTAAGTATTGAGGAAATCTCGTGTGAGTGAGAGATTGTAAGGTCGTGTCCTCTTTACGAGGATGACCGTAGGCGGCGATCCGACTAAAACTTCCTGGGAAGGTCTAGGTCGAGATCAGACGGTTAGAAACCGTCGTATTTATCATTTTTCGAGCTAACCTCTTACTGCAGGGAAGTGGCTAAGGCGATCACTTTGGGCGTTGAGCGATCGTGATGCTCATCGATCGATGGGAGTCATCGATCGTGATGGTGACGATTCAGCCTTTGCGCTAGGTCAAAATGGATAAGGTTTGACGCGGCCACTTTGCGATAAAATTTTTACAACTTCGTGATCCGTTCCGAAAAAAGAGGAGACAAATTCAGAGGCCAAAATCTATAAAAGGAGGGGAGGATTTCAACTCCAAATTACATCAAGTTTATTCATCAAGTGCTCCTACAATGCCAACGCTCCAACATCGTCATAACGCCGATGCGACGTCAAGTTCCGATCTTCTTCGTCGGCAGCAGAATCAAGTAATATTTTTGATATTGTATTCTTTGTTTTTCTTCATAATGAGGTGAGGTAGGCTTGTTGCCTCATCCTTGTATATTCGGTTTTGTGATCGTTGTCTCCTACCTCCAACGAGGAGGAGACGTTATAGTGTTTTGCCCTCCGTAAGCGGTCTAGGACCGATAGGGCCTTGGAGTAGCAACCGCTGGGTTGTGAACCAAGTAAAATAAATGTGTTCATTTATTTTCCACTGTGCTTACTTGTTTACTTGTGTATCAACGAACGAAAGATTTACGATCGCTATTCACCCCCCCCTCTAGCGACGCTTCTCGATCCAACACATATCAGTCGACTGCTCAGGCCATCAGTCGACTTCTAGGCCAATTCCAACAGTCGAACTCTAGTTGACTCTCATCAGTCGACTTACCATAGTCCCAGTCGACTGATACTCCTCAAGCATGAGGTTTTAACCCAAGTATGGTGCCCCCCATACATGCTAGACCACCCTTAGCCTAGACCTAAGCCTTCTAGCCACCTCCATCAGCCTCACGCCTATTGGATCCCTCCAAGTCATCTATGTCTTGTTCATCCATACGCTACCCTTCATGTGCTTCCATCAGCTATTGTCATGCTAATATGGTCTACACCGCCAAGGCACATTGGGCATACACTGCCAAGACTCTGCTTGGACTTTACGCCGCCAACCATTGGACTTATACTGCCAAGACTCCGCCCTTGGACTTTACGTCGCCAACATTCCCCTTGGACTTTCTAATTGCCAAGACTCAAGCTTGGACTTTACCTTGCCAACCCATGTTGGACTTTCCATGCCAAGACCTATGCTTGGAATTTCCTTGCCAAGACCCATGCTTAGAATTTCCTTGCCCACCCATGTTGGACTTTCCATGGCAAGACTCAAGCTTGGACTTTCTCATGACAATGGTCAAACCATTGTCAAACATCAAATATGACCTGAGTTGATTGCACCAACAATCTCCCCAACACTTGTCAGACATCAATGTCAAACATCAAAATACTACTCGAGTCCAACTCGAGTCTGGTCAATCATGACCTGGGCCGATTGCACCAACAGTTGTGAGATACAGTAAACTACCAATCATGCTCCTATAATATTTTAGATCCACCGATTTTCCTCCATCATCATTTCCTAGATTTGTGCTTTGTTCCATAGGAGTGGATATCTCCTTTGATTTCTGCATATTGAATTTCTTTAGCAAAATCATGGCATACCTAGACTGATGGACATATATACCCTCCTTTGTCTGTTTGATGTCAAGTCCAAGGAAGAATGTGAGTTCTCCCACAAGACTCATCTCAAACTCACTCTCCATGTGTCCTATGAACTCGTTCAGATAGTCCTTATTATTTGAGCCACAGATCATGTCATCAACATAGACCTAGGCTACACAAATATTTTCACCATCTCTTTTCAGAAATAGTGTAGGATCTATCTGACCTCTCTTCAACCCTTTCTCTACTAGAAATGTGGACAACCTTTCGTACCAAGCACGAGGTGCTTGTTTTAGCCCATAAAGGACTTTTTTCAGTTTAAACATGTGGTCTGGAAAGTCTATACTTTCAAACCCCAGTGGCTATTCAATGTACACTTCTTCCTTAATTACCCCATTTAATAAGGCAGACTTCACGTCCATTTGATATAGTTTGAAGTCTTTATATGCAGTGAATGCTAGCATAAGCCTTATGGACTCTAAACGTGCTACTTGGGCATACGTCTCTTCATAATCTAATCCTTCAATTTTGTTATAGCCTTTGGCAACTAACCTTACTTTGTTTCTTATGATTTCTCCCTTATGATTCATTTTGTTTCTAAACACCCATTTTGTACCAATTATGGAGACTTCTTTCGGTCTCGGAACTAAGTCCCATACTTGGTTTCTTTCGAATTGTCCTAACTCATCTTGCATTGCTAAGATCCAATCAAGATCAAGCAAAGCTTCTTCTACTACTTTGTGTTCAATTTCTGAGATTAGTGCAACTTCAACCCTTTCATTCCTAAAGGATGATCTGGTCCTCACCCCTTGTTGAATTTCCCCAATAATCTGATCGTGGGGATGACTAATGCTTGTCCTATTGGATCTTGGTGCTTGAGATGTTTCAAGTATTTGGTCGTTTGATACATCTTCAAGTAATGACCCTTGTGACTTAGACTTTTCATCATCAGATTCAATTTTGACTTTCCCTACTTCGGTATTCTCTTGTAATTTGATCTTCTCCATTCCAAATTTAATTTCTTCATTTATTCTTTAGGTCTCATTAGATTTTTCACCCTCTTCAAAAATGACATTTGACGACTCTTCAATTAATTTTGATTTTTTTATTGTAGACTCTATATGCTTTGCTAATAGAAGAATATCCAACAAGAATACCTTCATCATCTTTAGCTGTGAATTTTCCTAGATGATCTCTGGTATTTAGAATAAACACCTTGCAGCCAAACACCCTAAGATGCTTAACTGTAGGTGGTTTTCCAAACTAGAGTTCATGCGAGGTTTTTCCTAGAAACCTATGTATTAGCACCCTGTTCTGAACATAACAGGCTGTGCTGATGGCTTCGACCCAAAAGTAGCTTGGAAGAGCATACTCATTGAGCATGCTTCTATCAGCTTCTTGTAAGGCTCGATTTTTTTCCTTTTCGCAACACCATTTTGTTGGGGTGTTTTTGGAACAGAAAATTCGTGCCTATACCCCTTTTTTAAGCAATAGTCGTTAAATCGGGCATTTTCAAATTCCCCTCCATGATCACTCCTAAGGGTTTTAATGGTTGTGTTTTTCTCATTTTCAATTCTTTTACTAAAAGAGATAAAAATATCAAGAGTTTTATTTTTATGTTTCAAGAAAAATGTCCAAGTATATCTAGTGTAATCATCAATAATTACTTAACAGTATCTGCTACCATTGAGAGATTTAATAGTACAATAATCAAACGGATCTAAATGTAGTAAATCTAAAGCTTTAGAGGTACTCACAATATTTTTGGGCTTGTGTGAGGCCCTCTTTTGTTTACCTTTTTGACAGACATCACATAACTTGTCTTTTTGAAACTTGAGCAGTGACAGTCCTCTCACCAGCTCTTTCCCAACTAGTCTTCTTAGGTTCTTCAGGTTGACATGCGCGAGCCTTCTGTGCCATAGCCTTGACTCATCTGTTCTAGATACAAAACACTTGGCAGAAAGATTAGTAGCATTATCAAAGGACACTTGATATATGTTTTCCTTTTAAATCCCTACTAACATGGTACTATCTGAGCTGTTGTGTTTTACTAAACATTGAGTTGAATTAAATTCAACTCTATATCCAGCATCACACAACTGACTCACACTTAATAAATTAAATGACATGTTCTTAATTAACAATACATTTCTAATCATGAAAGACTCTGAAACATGAATATCTCCTATACCTACAAGTTTTAATCTACCGCTATTTCCAAATGAAGCCGTACCTCTACTTTTGTTTTCCAATGTGGAGAATAGCGTTATGTCGCCGATCATGTTATTGGAGCATCCATTGTCTACGAACCAAGTCGATGGACACTCCCCCTTAATTAATGCCTGTATACATGAAAAATAAACGATTTCGGAACCCAAATATTGGGTCCATTAGCTTCTAAAACATATTTTCTAGGAATCCATGCCTTAGTTATTTTTTTCTTACTAGGAATTCTAGAAACTAAACAAATAAAGCTATGTTCTTGCTGCTTAGGTCGATAACCTATTCCAGCTTTATTGTAAACAGCTCGCTGAGATTCTAGAATAATGTTTAGCGTTCGAGAGCTAGAACTGAACTTCTCAAGAGTACACTGTTAGTGTCAACCCTTAGTGTCAATCATGAGATGATTGATTAGGGATCATGTGTATCATATTTCATTAATAAAAGGCAAAGATTGTTTATTATATTTACTTTATGCATGTGTCAGCTAAAATAAATATAATAATGCCCTTGAATAGTAGGTTCTAATCTATAGTATATCAATTGGTAGAATTGATTATTAGAAGTTGTAGAGAACACTATTCTTAATATTCCTAGTCAAGTATCAATAGACAAGGGCAATATTAATACATTGAGACTAGCATGTAGGTCAATGGATGACTTGATATCACAAGTCAAGGATATGTGATATCACATTGACACATGGGTATATATATTGGAGAATATATATACTGAATTGACCCGCCATGAGAAAGTATCATGGATCGTTATATGAGTGTCATATACTTTCTCATGTGACTATTGGTATGAATAGTCCTTAGACCTGAAGTCACTACGGTTCCCTACATAAGGAGTTATGTACTTTGGTATCATCTAACGTCACACCATAACAGAGTGCACTATAACGGCGATCATGTTGGTGCAGGAGCACTAGATAATCGAACCTGTGTTTTGATTATGGAAAAGATACAAAGTTAAATTTACATCGTTATCTCACGAGCTAAATCGAGTGTGCAGAAAAGTACTAAAACTGGAGCTGAAGGCTAGCGACACCCGGAGGAAGCCGCGGTGGTCGGGCGACACTCGAGTGACTTTGGAGGGAGCCGAAGGAATCGAGTGGAAGGCTGGAAGCGAGTGTTACAAGGTAAGTATTGAGGAAAGCTCGTGTGAGTGAGAGATTGTAAGGTCGTGTGAGGCGGCGATCCGACTAAGACTTCCTGTGGAAGGTCTAGGTCAAGATCGGATGGTTAGAAACCGTCGCATTTATCATTTTCTGAGCTAACCTCTTACTGTAGGGAAGTGGCCAGGCTGGCAGTCGACTGCTGGACATTGGGCAGTCAACTGATGCTCATCATTCGACTGATGGGAGGCATCAGTCGACTGATGGCAACGAATCAGCCTTTGCGCTAAGTCAAAACGGATACGGTTTGACGCGACCACTTCGCGATAAAATTTGTACAACTTCGTGATCTGTTTCGAAATATGAGGAGACACATTCAGAGGCCAAAATCGATAAAAGGAGGGGAGGATTTCAACTCCATACATCATCAAGTTTATTCTCAAGTGCTCCTACAACACTAAAGCTCCAACACCGTCACAACGCTGACGCGACGATAAGTTCTCATCCTCTTCGTCGGCAGCAGCAACAAGTAACATATTCTATTGTATTCTTTGTCTTTATTCATAACGAGATGAGGTAGGCTTGTTGCCTCATCCTCGTACCTTCGGTTTTGTTATCGTTGTCTCCTACCTCCAACGAGGAAGAGACGTTATAGTGCTTTGCCCTCCGTACGCGGTCTAGGACCGTTAGGGCCTTGGAGTAGCAACCGCTGGGTTTTGAACCAAGTAAAAATAAACATGTTTCTTTATTTTCCGCTATGCTTACTTGTGTGTCTCAACGAACGAATTCGAACGAAAAGATTTACGCTCGCTATTCACCCCCCCTCTAGCGACGCTTCTCGATCCAACAGATCACTGGGTATATAACGAATTATGCGGAGGGATGTGAGTGATGTAGATGGGATCTATCCCTCCCATATGACGGGAGTGATATCTTTGGCCTCTTGATAGAGTAGGACCACGAAATACATGTGTAGGGGATCCTTGGAAGCTAGAGGGGGGGGGGTGAATAGCTTGTATTCGTTCTATGATGGATTTCGTTCGTGATCGCATCTACAAAGTGTGTTAGTACGCAACGGAATAACAATAATAAAAACAATACACAAGACACAATCACAAACACTCAAACACGAGCATGTAACGTGGTTCGGAACCTCAAGGTTCCTACTCCACGGATCAAGCTCTAAAGAGATCTAACGATGCCAATGCAATCACTAATCGCAAATAACTCCTTCTTGACACAAGTCGGAGGCAGAGAAACCTCTTAAAACAGATTACAAAAGTAATACAAGGTAAAATAAGCAAATACAAAAAGAATACAACAATCTATGCAAAAAAAACATTACAAATGCTCTTTTGATTGCTTGCTTTGTGGTTGCTTGAATTGCACTTGGAGACCCTGATTTGCAGCAACAAATCGCCCCAAAAGCCTTCAAAAACCGGTGGTGAAATCCTCCTCCATGAGCTCCATTTAAAGCTTCAACCTGGGCTGGAAATCACCGATCAGTCGACTGGTGCCACTGTTGTCGTGAGACAACGGCTAGATCCACACTGGAAAGATCCAACGGATCCATCATCAGTCGATTGATCATGACCATCAATCGACTGATAGAGCCTCCACTCGACTGCTAACCCCAGCAGTCGAGTCAGACTCCATTCTGTGCCCGAAAAATCGAGTACCAGTTGATTGATCACTAGATCAGTCGACTGCTCGGCCAATTAGTCGATTGTCCACCTCTGGCAGTCGACTGCTAGGCCAATTCCCACAGTCAAACCCTAGTTGACTCATGCCAGTCGACTGGCACATGGCATCAGTCGACTGGCACACCTCAAACATGAGGTTTAACCCAAGTATGGTGCCCCCATACTTGCTAGACCACCCATAGCCTAGACCTAAGCCTTCTATCCACCTTCGTCAGTCTCACACCTCTTAGATCCTTCCAAGTCATCCATGACTTGTTCATCCATTGTGCTAGCCTTCAGGTGCTTCCATCAGCTATGTCATGCTAACGGTGTCTACACCGCCACGGCACATTGGACTTACGCTGCCAAGACTCCGCTTGGACTTTACGCCGCCAACCATTGGACTTATGCTGCCAAGACTCCCGCTTGGACTTTACGCCGCCAATATCAAACCCTTTGGACTTCTCAAATGCCAAGACTCAAACTTGGACTTTCCCTTGCCAACCCATGTTGGACTTTCCATGCCAAGTACTTAAGATTTGGACTTTCCTTGCCAACCCATGTTGGACTTTCCATTGCCAAGACCCATGCTTCGACTTTCCTAAATGCCAAGTGTCCCACTTGGAACCTTTTTGACTAACATCTAAAAGGTTCTCTCCAAGGAGGTCAATGTCTCATATCCCAATGAGATCTTACAATCTCCTCCTTGGTCCAAAAATACCTAGGATGCCTACCATCTTCCTAGTGATAAGTCTCATATCACTCAAGAGAGGCAATCCTATACACTCTCCCAATTTCCAAATTAGGTATCTCAAAATCTCATTTTCCCCCTCATGAGGAAAAAATACCATCCATCATCCCTTGATGGATACCTCCCCCTAAAGGCTTGCTCCCCCTTGACCATTGCACCAACAATGTCCTTGGGAAGTCCCTAAGCCAATAGGAACTCTAAACCATCAAAAATAAGGTCTAAAGTTCAACATTAAACTTTTCAACCCTTAAATTTGATACATCCCCCTAACACCTCTCCTAATCCATATCCAATGGATTTTCACCCTTTATAATGCTTACCAAAGCATGTCCTAGGGTTAGGAGTGTTTAGGGAACTTTACCATAGCTGAAAATGGGGTAAACAAACCTTGTTTTCCCAAAATCAGCCTGACAGTCGACTTTATCAGAGATCACGATCATTGCCACTCTATCGATCACTACCAAAGGCGGTCGATAACGAATTTTCAATTTTGATTATCGTAAATAGATTTTGGAAATTCATAAATAATTATACGTATATCGAAAAAGCATGAAAATTCATACGTATAATACTTATGACCAATACAATGGGTGAAAAATGATAGAAAAATATTTTATCCATAAAATATCGAAATTGACACAAAGTTCAAAACCATTGAAATTTTCAATGTTTTGACCCTACTTTGTATCAACTTCATCAATGGTGATTGCTATCAAAAGATAGACTTCACTAAGGTTTTCTAAATTAATTTTAAAATGTTTTTGAAAACCTATATTGGATCATATTCTTTGGGCTCAATATACATGACTTGTACACAAGCTTTCCCAATGATCCATCATTAAGATAAGATGAGTTTAGGTTCATCTAGATGCAAAAACTATGCACCTTGAACTTAACTCATATCCTAGCATCTCACATGTATCTATGGTGTATAAATACACAATACATGTCAATTTTAATGTGAGATGTGGGTTTTGGTTCTCCTAATCTAGGGTTTCATGCATTTTTCTAAGGCAACCCTACTTGATTCCCTTATAATGAGACTTCAAGTCATGCCAAAGTCCTTAACTTAATTTTAATCAATTTAGATGCATGAATGATTATGACATTAAAGATGATATAAATAAACACATGCTCATAATCATGATGTCATGGCATAAGATGGAATCCAAAAACACATGACATTAAACCTAATCCTAAAAGCATGATCATGACATATAAATGATAAAGATTAAACATGATGTCATAACATGTTATATGACAAACAAAACATGACATATACAACGTATAGGTATAATAATACCTAAATTTTAGTATTAATTGTCATTTGATATTATTAATTATATTTTTCCATATTACCTAAATTTCCCAAAATGTGCCAAAAACTCAAAATGACACATTATGACCTCTAATCCTAAATTGTGCCAATTTAATTGATTTTTCATAATTTCAAAAATGTATTGGCGCATCCTAAAATCTTTTAGGATCAAAGATCAAACCTATTTCCAAGGTATCCATAACCTTGAAAATAACCTAAAGTTCCACCTTTACCATGGTTAGGTTAACTACCCTTCCATTTAAAGTTGACACACCCTAAACCCATCTAGCATGAATCGATCACGCTCTTAGGAACCCAAAACCTATTTGAGCTCCTAGGGTTTACTAGGTATTTCTCAGGTATAACCTCCCTAGATATCTTCCTAATGACCCTTCTAGGCTTGTTAGCCTTGGTCATTTGGGTCTTACCTAGGTTGACTCTAAGGGTGCGTTTGGTTGGGGGTTTTTGTTGATAACTTTGTTAGGTTATCAACAAAAACCTTGTTTGGTTTAGGTTATAAACAATTATTTGGTAATTGTTCATTACCTGGTTATGAACAAAAACCTTTTTAGGGGGAATCGGAAAACCTTGGAGAACCAAGGTTTTTGTTGATTCCCGGGATTAAGGAAACTTTTTTACAATATTACCCCTAGCAATATATTAAATGTCAATTTGTCAAAACTCAATCGATTTGTCGTCCGTAGTTGGTAAATCACCGTCGTCGGCCGCCCATGCTGCCGTTACCTCTGCGTGCCGCCGTCGCCGCATCGCCGCCGCGTGCCGCGCCACCGTCGCCGTCGCCCATCGCCCTCCGCCGCCGCCCGTCGCCGGCCGACCGCCGCCACCGCTGCCCGTCACTCGGCCAGTCATCGTCGTCGTCGCTGCCAATCGATCGCCCATCATTGTCACCACCGGTCGACCAATTGTCGTTGCCGCCGTCGATCGATCGACCACCATCGTCGCCACCGGTCGGTCGATAGTCGTCGTTGGTGGCCGGTCACCACTATCGCCGGTCGGTCACCGCCACCGTCAGTCTGCTGGGCACTGTCGACGGTAGATCGCTGCTGTCGTCATTAATATTTCTATCATCGTCATCGAATTGATTGAGCAAAGACAAAGGATAATTTAGTAAAATGTTAAACTAAGTTATATATTAAAACCTCCAACCAAACAAGGTTTTTATCTAAGATTATACTTTATTCCAAGGTTATATTTTATTCCCTGGTAATCACATAACTAAGGTTATGTATGATTACTTGAACCAAACGCACCCTAAGGGTAACTCCCCTTTCACCCTTCTTAGTGGCTTTCCTAGGTTTCTTAGAAACCCTAGCCACTAGGCAAACACCTTGGTCAACCTTAGGGATGACTTCCCTATTGACCTTGGTTTTCCTAGACCTAATTTGAGTTCCATAATCAAATGGAACATTGTGGTAGATCTTTTTGGGCTTAGGCTTGCCCTTGGATGGTTCTTGTTTCCTAGGTCTTTGACTTTGACTTTTAGACCCTAGGCTTTGACCATTTGACCCTTTAATTGAATTTTGCATCTTTGCAAGGGTCTTTTCATGTTTCTCAAGCCTTGACCTCAAGGCTTGATTTTCAACCTCTAATTTCCCAATTTTAGAATTTTGATTTAATCCTTAGGCATTATTTTTCCTAGGCATATGTCTAGTCCATTTAGGGTTGAGATCTAAGTGCTCTCCTATTTTCCTAATAGACTCCCTAGGTAAAACTTTTCTAGGGACATTAGTCCCAAATTTCTCCTTCTTTGAAATATTAACATTTTTGGCACTTAAACAAATATATCTATTATTTCTAGCATGCTTTTCATGTACAATAGCAAGATTGTTGACATTATTCCTAGCATGCTTTTTATCCCTAGAAATTGAAGGTGCATTAATAAATTTTACCTTAGGGTTTGCCTTAGAGGCTCCCCCTACATGTGATGCTCCTTCTTGCCCTTTTTTTTTTCCCTTTAGGACATGAACTCCTATAGTGCCCTTTTTGTTGACATTTGAAGCACACCATGTGTTCTTTGCTCTTAAATGTCGGGGCACCAGCTTCCTTTGACTTCTCTTGACTTTTAGGTACCGGTGGAGATTTTCTTACTCTCTTTGGGAATTTGCTCTTGTAATGCCCACTTTCCGTACACTCAAAGCAAATTATATGTTTTTTATTTAAAAACAAATTGCTTGAGTTACCTAGTTTGGTGGTGAGGGTCTCTTGAGCTTTCTCTTCCTCTCGACCGGATGTGGATGACTCCTCTTGTTGCTCCGGTGTTGAGAATGCTCTAATCTCCTCCCCATCAATCCTAGAGGTGGAGGTCTCCTCTTCTTCCACCAATCCGGAAGTTGATCCCTTCTCAGCTTTCGAACCCTCACTTGCTTGTGAGGATAAGGATTCATCTTCGGCCTCCTCTTCTTGAGGCGGTGATGAGTCTTCATGGAGCTTGGCCAATTCTCTCCAAAGCTCCTTGGCATCCATGCAATCACCTAGGCTACACAATAAGTCATTAGGTATCAAATCAAAAATGAATTTTACTACCTTTTTATTTTTCTCAAATTGTTGGAGTTGCTCTTCATTCCATCTCTTATTTTTGAGGAAGTCACCTTTTGGTCCTCTTGGATATTCAAATCCATCCATTAAGATGGACCACTCCTCAAAGTCTCTCATCATCAAAAAATCTTCAATTCTTCTCTTCCAAGAATTGAAGCCTTCTCGTCCATATAGGGTATAGGGCACCGGTGTATTGATGTCCCAACCAAGTTGTTCTTCCAACTCCATCTTCACCCTCTAGCATCTTTGTTTTAGCTCTCGGTGGTTAGTCCGTAGAAGAGCCCTGGGCTCTGATACCACTTATAGGGGATCCTTGGAAGCTAGAGGGGGGTGAATAGCTTGTATTCGTTCGATGATGAATTTCTTTTGTGATCGCATCTACAAAGTGTGTTAGTGTGCAGCGGAATAATAATAATAAAAACAATACACAAGACACAATCATAAACACTCAAACACGAGCATGTAACGTGGTTCGGAACCTCAAGGTTCCTACTCCATGGATCGAGCTCTAAAGAGCTCTAGCAATGCCAATGCAATTACTAATCGCAAATAACTCCTTCTCGACACAAGTCGGAGGCGGAGAAACCTCTTACAACAGATTACAAAAGTAATACAAGGTAAAACAAGCAAATACAAAAAGAATACAACAATCTATGCAAAGAAAAACTTTACAAATGCTCTTTTGATTGCTTGCTTTGTGGTTGCTTGAATTGCACTTAGAGACCCTGATTTGCAGCAACAAATCGCCCCAAAAGCCTTCAAAAATTGGTGGTGAAATCCTCCTCCACGAGCTCCATTTAAAGCTTCAACCTGGGCTGGAAATCGCCGATCAGTCGACTGCTCGGGACCATCAGTCGACTGATGCCACTGTTGTCGTGAGACAACGGCTAGATCCACACTGGAAAGATCCAACAGATCCACCATCAATCGACTGATCATGACCATCAGTCGACTGATAGAGCCTCCACTCGACTGCTAACCCCAGCAGTCGAGTCAGACTCCATTCTGTGCCTGAAAAATTGAGCACCAGTCGGCTGATCAAAAGATCAATCGAGTGCTTGGCCAATCAGTCGACTGCCCACCTCTCGCAGTCGACTGCTAGGATAATTCTTGCAGCCAAACCTTAGTTGACTCATGCCAATCGACTGCCACATAACATCAGTCGACTGGCACACCTCAAACATGAGGTTTTAATCTCAAACATAAGGTTTAACCCAAGTATGGTGCCCCCATACTTGCTAGACCACCCGTAGCCTAGACCTAATCCTTCTATCCACCTCCGTCAGCCTCATGCCTCTCGGATCCCTCCAAGTCATCCATGACTTGTTCATCTATTGCACTAGCCTTCAGGTGCTTTTATGGGTTATGTCATGCTAACGGTGTCTACACCGCCAAGACACATTGGACTTATGCTGTCAAGACTCCGCTTGGATTTTACGCCGCCAACCATTGGACTTATGCTGCCAAGACTCCCGCTTGGACTTTACGCCGCCAATATCAAACCCCTTGGACTTCTCAAATGCCAAGACTCAAACTTGGACTTTCCCTTGCCAACCCATGTTGGACTTTCCATGCCAAGTACTCAAGACTTGGACTTTCCTTGCCAACCCATGTTGGACTTTCCATGCCAAGTACTCAAGACTTGGACTTTCCTTGCCAACCCATGTTGGACCTTCCATTTCCAAGACCCATGCTTGGACTTTCCCAAATGCCAAGTGTCCCACTTGGACTTTCCATGCCAAGTACTCAAGACTTGGAATTTCCTTGCCAACCCATGTTAGACTTTCCATGCCAAGTACCCAAGACTTGGACTTTCCCATGACAATCACATTGTCATATGTTTTTGTCAAACATCAAAATATCTCTCGAGTCAAGCTCGAGTCCTGGTCAATCGTGACCTGGGCCGATTGCACCAACAACATGGCCATGCTCAAATGAGTCAATATAAGATATTGAGCTCATTTGTTTGAGTGAGTCTACTTGGGGATCAAGAAACATAAAGATCGATAAGGGGATGACACGGTCTATGCCTCATTGATCGATCTAAGATATCAGAGATAGAAGGACACCGTCATACATGATAATAGTCACAGAAAGGTTGTCAGATCTCGACGATCTTGTAACTTGGGTAGCAATGATGTATTGCTAGATGCCGCTCATTGCTTATGTATCTAAAATGGTTTTAGATACATTGCCAACGTTACAAGAGCTTATAGGGTCACACACAAATGACATTCTGTTTTGGAGATGGTTTCTTTTAGTTGGACTAAAAGGACAATTGAGCATATGGCCAAGATTTGAGTTAGACTCAAACTGGTTAAACTTGAGTTAGACTCAAGTTGAACCATGGAAGATGATTCATCATCATGCATGACTAATTTGATTAATCATGCATAGGAATACCAAGGGCCTTGGTATTCATGATGAGAATTCATGAAGGAGAATACCAAGGGTCTTGGTATTAAGAGTTTTCTTAATGAGGAGATAATGGGAATTAATGGCAAGGGTTGTAATGGCTTAAGAAGGTTTGAATGTGAAAAGCAAAGTGGCTAGATTATTTTGGGCGTGTAAGCCAAGGAAAGCCAAGAGAAGTGTTCTCTCATCCCTCTCCTTCCTCTCCTTCTTCTTCCAAAGGGTTCTTGGCGTTTTGCTAGGGGTTGCTAGCACAACATGACTCCAAAACAGTTGGGTGTCAATGTGGATACCTTAGAGATATGGTTGTCCTTACCATATTAAGATCCGATAGCATTTGGAAAAGCGGGATTGTGAAGGGCATGCACCGAAGGTATACTTCTCCTTCTAGATAGGATCTAGAAAAGTAAGATACAAAACGACTTATATAGTTTTGCATGGATCTCTGATGGGATCCGGTTTATAGTTATTATTTCTTCTACGGTTGTGCGAAGTATTCGCCCGCGATGTTGTGAACATCAGATCCAGAATTTTCCCAACATACACTTGAGATCATTCACCTGTGCTCTCAAGATTTTGTTTTCATCCCTAATTTTGGAAGTATCATAACTAGATTCTACTGCATGCTCCTTAATCGTTTTGAGATGTGCTAATTCAGTTTTTAAAGATTTTATTTTACATTTAGATTTATCTAACATATTAGTTAAATAAGCAATGGTTTTATAACAGTCTTTCAGTTCTGAGTTTACTTGATCATTATCCGTCGATGATGATTCCTCCTCCTAATTTGAATCTGTCCTGGAGTCCTCTAGCGCCATTAGTGCAGTGTGTCATCTGGCCTTGTCCTCTTTGTCTTCTTCCAATGATTCAGAGGATGACTCATCCCATGTTGCTCTCAACGCCTTTCATCTTCTCCTCTTTTCCTCCTTCTTGAGACAAGTACACTCATTCTTGAAGTGTCCTTTCTTGCTGCATTCATAACACACTATATTAGATTTATCAATTCCATTATCAACTTGCTTACCTTTCTTTTTTCTGAATCTCCTGCTTCTCCTCATCATCTTCCTCATGAAGTTGGCCATCTCGCTGGAGGAGGACTCATCATCTCTATTTGACTCCGTGCCCGAGGATGAAGACAACTCCTTCTTCTCCTTCTTTTTCTTTCCCTCCTTGCTTTGATCACCTGCAAGCAAAGCCATACCCTTTTCTTTTTGACCTTTATTAGCCTGTTCATGCAAATCCATTTCACAAAACAATTCATCTATTTTCACAGTTGATAAATCCCTTGATACCTTATAGGCATCCACCATGGATAACCATAAGACTGTTGGGATGTTACTGAAAAGTCTATCTTTTGTATGAATATCTTTATTTTTGAAATAAGAATCACATGATCATTGTTTGCATATTTATGGTTATGCATATTGTATAATACATTACATTGTAGATAACATGGTGTACAGTGTCACACGGGAGATCATGTTATCAGTTCCTCGTAAAGTATAAGTAAAGGCTCACAACCTAGATGGTTATGGACAAACCATTGGAATGGTTGTAGTGTGATTTGGTATTGGTTTGTCTTGACCATTGAATTACACTAGTATACTTTGTGTGTATTGAGCAGGACCGACTTAGAGGTGATTCGATTTATTGCTGACTACATAATTGAATCGGACCTTAGATATTATGTTGTACATGCTCTTAATCCCGATATAATAATGGGCACATATACTTAGTATTCATTTCTTTGATTTACCAATGGGCGAGATTTATAGAGTAAATCAATAGGCTCGGTAAGTTGGAAAATGATATTATTTATATGGTGTGCCGTTGATTATAGGAGGAAACCGTGTCCTATATATTAGGATGATGATGCCCCCTTGAGGAGCTCATAAGGTTCATCATGTAAACCCTGCAGGTGGACTTGGTCCGACATGATGATAAGGTTGAGTGGTACTACTCATGGAGTTAGATGTTGATTAATTTATTGTCAGTAAATTAATTAATCGATAAACATTCGAGATCTTAAACACGGGGAGATATATGTACAAATAATATATGGAGCCCATATTAACTTATGGGGGTTGGTGAGGTAGATTAATGATAATCTTCTAGTGGAATGGATTATCATTAATGGATCAGACTTTATGTGGGCTTGATCCATTGGGTGGCCAAGATCCAACTCCTCCTCATGGTCCCTATCGTAGCCTATTAAAACCCTCATGAAGACTAGATCCGATGATGAAAAATAAAACTCTAAATCTGATGGTGGAGATTAAATATCTAGATTCGACGGTTGAGATTAAATCTCTAGATTCAACGGTTGAGATTAAATCCCTAGATCCGACAGTGGAAATTAAAAGGAGGCTTAAGACTAACTCTATAAAAGGAGGCCAAGGCTTGGGCGTGGAGAATAACTTTAGAGATTAGGGTTTTGGAGCTTGGCTTGAGAGGAGAGGTGGGCGGCGGCAACCCTAGGGTTTCCTCTTCCTTGTGGGTGGCGGCAACAATATTAGGGTTTTTGGTGATCCTCTTGACAGATGGAAACACAACCACCATCTCCCTCTCTAGATAGGCGGTAACTCCTCCCATTCTCTCTCTCTCTCTAGGTTGGCCCGCGACAACCTTTCTTCAAGGTTGGTCGGCGCCCCACATCTCCTTGGCCAACGACAACATCAAGTCCATTGACTTGGTGGCCGGTCCTACATAGGAGAAGAGTTTTGTTTCTATACTTACTCTTGTTCGGAGCGAGCAAGGAAAGGAAGATCGTGATCTAGAAGGCATCATCTCTTGGAGGATCATTGCCCACACAACGTCCAAGAGGAGGATAGGACATACGATAGAAGACCTTGAGGTAAACAAGAGGTATAAATCTTGTTTTGCTTTCCTTTTGTTTCTTTGTATGTTGTATGTTTTTGTTATGTGGCTAATCTACTTGGACCCCAAATGTAAACACAAAAACCGGCGATCCGTACATCGTCTATTCCGCGGCTATTCGAAGAATAGAGGTAGGTTGCTTGAACAACAAGTTTGTTCAAGTGACCACTCTAATCGGATAGCACGACGATGGAATGGTAGCTTGGGTAATCCCTAATTGTCATGGATTAATTTTTTTTAATTCAGGGATGAAGACGGGATCGCCATGAACAAGCAACCGAGTTGAAGTGGAAAGCGAAGTTTCCTACCTTCAAGTGGTATTAGAGCTTCGGTTCCGCAAAACCTGCAAGTGGTATCAGAGCCACCGTTTCCGATTTTGTGTTTAGGATTCGGTTACTTTTATGCACTTTTCATATATTATATGTGTCGGATAATAGTAGGATGTGCGTAGGTTAACTTTTTGGTTGCAGACATAGGATCCAACTATTATGGCCATATGTGTGTATGTGATTGTATGTGTGTAATTATATATTATTTGAATCCTCGGGGTTGACGAGGCTAGTATTTAATTTTTGTAATTAAGTACGATATTATTTAGCCACTCTTTTTATTTTAGTTTACTTTCGATTTAGATTTCATGTACACTCCTTCATGGAGTATTGTTCGATGGATGTAAATTAAAATAGTTTTTCTCGGCTCGGATCTCCGGATGGCTTGTACATGGCGTAGGGAGGAGCGGACGAGATGACAATACGACGGGAGGCATATTGGAGACAAAAGCCATAATAGTTGGAAAATATTTTTTTCATATTTATTGCTTTTTGTTTGATATGCATATCGTAGGCTAGGAAAATTCCTCAATTTTAAATTACTAAGTGGGAGAGGGATAATTTTATAAATTCCCATGGCCTCCATTACGATTTGACATGTGATGCAAACAAACTTGCGCGTCGGCTCTGAGTGCCTTCCTCCCCATCGAATGAGTTTGTTTGCGGATCATAGGGTCGAATATGGTTATAGGAAATTATTAAGGAGCGTGTGTACTCCCCCATCGGAAGGCACATAACCCAAGATAATTACCTTGGTACCAAGTAATGGTGAACACTTAGATGCAAATAGGAGTATCCTCCCCATCGGAGTCGCTGCTTTTATTTGTAGGGCCGAAAAGGAATCAACTATTAATTTTATTTGTAAAAAGGTTAGGTTGACAAGATAGTAAAATTAATGGGTAAAACCTCCTCTTACAAATGTAGAATTCATATACGTCCACACTATCGTGGCATACGATATTCTCGGTGTTTTGAGGTGTTGGTTGATTTTAAAATTTTATTGTTTGAGGAATCAATAATTTTTTGAAATCTAATGTTTTGATCTATGTGATTCTTAGGTTTTTCAAAATGACTTTCAACCCGCTTGCTGTGATACTGAAAGAAAATAAACTTACTAGACCCAATTATGTTGATTGGAAGAGGAATCTTGACATTGTCTTGACTGCTGAGGAGTACAAATATGTACTCTTCGAAGAGTGTCCTCCTAAGCCTACGGATGATTCTGGGGAAAAGGAGAAGGAGAGTTATAAGAAGTGGATTAAGGTTGATGAGATGGGGCGATGTTACATTTTGGCATCTATGTTAAATGTACTGCAACATCAGCATCAAGCCATGCCCACTGCTTATGACATGATGCTCAATCTCAAAGAGCTTTTCGGACACTAGAATTGGGCTGCTAGGCAGGAAGCCATGAGGAACTTGATGACGACCACCATGATCGTGGGAACACCCGTGAGGGATCATGTTCTCAAGATGATGGCTCATTTGAATGAACTGGAAGTCCTCAGAGCTGAGATTGATGGGGAAACCCAGATCGATATCATTCTCCAGTCTCTACTGCCGGTGATCCTCCGGCGACCCTCCTTGGCTCCGGCGACAAGGTGAGCATCTAGCTTCCTTATTTGGCCGGCGCTAATCCTACACCAAAGCTGTCCAGTTTTCTGGACAGCTTGTTTATTTTGTGTCGGAGCGTCATTTGGACGACGTTTGGAGCTCCGACAGCGGCTACTTTGCTGGGGATTCGATCTCCGGTAATCCTCATAGGTGGAGGACGAAGGATTCGTCAAACGGTTGGCAAATAACTCTCCGGAGAAGCGAGTTTTTGAGGACTCGTTTTGAATCCGAATTTTGATTCGGATTGTGATATTCTCTCGATCACATCGTCTTCGACATGAGGCTAGTGACTCGTACGAAGATGAGGCTCATGACTTTGTGAATTCATCCTGAAGATACTCGGCGTGGATACGGATAGAGGCGATTCTAGGGAGGATCGCTCCGGTTGATGCCTTTCCCACTACACGTGATACGTAAGGTATACGTAGAATAAATTTCGTTTTATTGCAAAATTTAAAACTATGGTTATGTCTACACATGTTGTACTATGCATGCATGTGGTGTGTTTGTTGTAATAAATTAGATTTATTATTTTTATTTCTTCCGCTGTGTACATATTTACGAAACATGTTCGAACACACACTCGCCGCGGTGCCGGAAACCCAATAGTGGTATCAGAGCCAGGTTGTGTTTCGACATAATTGTAAAATTGTTTTGCGATAGTCGTAATGGTATTTATGGAAATTTTCTACTTTTGGAAAGTTAGAAGTATTTATGGAAATTTTTAATTTTGGAAAGTTTAGAAGTATTTATGGAAATCTTCTACTTTTGGAAAGTTAGGAGTATTTATGGAAATTAATATTTTCTATAAATAAAATATTTGATTAGATTTGGAAATTTGTTTCCTAATTTAATCATGATTTGATTTTGGAAATCAAATCTTAAAATATTTTATTTCCATAAGTAGTTTTGATGATTTAGGAAATTTGTTTCCTAAATTGACTTTCCTTAATCAATACTTTCCACAAATAAAATATGTAATTAGATTTGGAAATTTGTTTCCTAATTTAATCATGATTTGATTTGGAGAATCAAATCTCAAACATATTTTATTTCCATAAATAGTTATGACATATAAGGAAATTTTGTACATGTCATAATTGTATGCCATGTAATTGCATTAGATGTATATTATTATGCCATGCGTGTCGTGACATGTAGATGTATGCCATGTATGCTATGCCATGTAGATAATAGTTATTTGCATGCAAAGAGAATGAAACATAAAAACCCTTACTCAATATTAAAGCCTACACCTTCCATTAATATGGTTAGAACCAGAGTTTCGTTTCTTGTTTGGGTTGTTGGACTCTCTCCAAGCCCTGCTCGAACCCGAACATGTTCAAACCATGGAATAGTTTAATACTAATATGGTAAGAGTCAGAGGTCAATCGTTAGCTTTGGTTGTTGGACTCTCTCCAAGTCAGGCTAATTGGTTGAATGCGCTCTAACCATATTAAAACTATTTCTCGATTAATGGGTTGGCTTTAACCTGGAGCATCGACTTATTGGACTCTCTCCAAGGTCGATGTGAAGGGAGGTGAAGTTGGGTGCTATGCATATGATGCATACTTGTTAATGTGTTAACAACCCGATGTATGTGTGAGCATTCAATTAGTTGGTAGCACATTGTGATAGTTGTATATATGTGATATGCAATCGGTATATTTGATACCTACCATCGTAGTTATGAATGACTTGTTGAACTCTCTCCAAGGTTGTTCATATCTATGTTGGATATCAGCCCATTCGGAGATGGACCTACGATCTCCCGAATTGATTTTGGGGTTTTTGAAATTCGAAAAATGAATGGGATTTATAAATGTATGTTGATGCATTTTAAAATCATTTTCTCATATATGCTCATTTTGTATTTCTAGGTTAATCGATTAATCATGACGTCTTTGAATTTGTGCACTATTTTGGGTTCAAACAAATTGACTGGGCCGAACGTCTTGGACTGACTTAGAAAGTTGAGAATTGTTCTCAAGGCGGAAAAGCTTGAGTATGTCCTTGAAGCATCGCTTCCCGCCCGTCCTAGTGATGATGCAACACCGGACTAATTATTGGCCCATCAGAAACATGTGAGTGATTCTGAGCAAGTGAGTTGCATCATGCTAGCCGCAATGGTACCCGAGATGCGGAAGCAGCATGAGTATATGGATGCTCATACCATAGTCCATCTTTATGAGTTGTTTGATGAGCAAGTGAGATTCGAAAGGTTCGAAGTCTCCAAGCTCCTCTTCACCTCTGAGTTGCAAGAAGGTTCATCTGTGGTATTGCTTAACATATTGAAGACTATAGAGCCTTCTGAAAAGCATGAGCAGGGGACGGTGCTGTTAGTTGATTTCTCGAAGAAAGGTTCTAAGAGGGAGTCAAAGGAACAGTAGAAGGGGAAGAAGAAAAAGGCTAAAAAGGCAGAACCAGCTCAAAAGGGCACTTGCCATCATTATGGCAAGGAGGGCCATAGGCGAAGAAACTGTAAGATTTATCTTGAGTCCGTAAAGAAGAATAAGGCATCAGATGTCCCATCTTCTTCAGATATCTTCATTATTGATTGTCATTCTATTTCCTCAGACACTTAGGCATTGGATATTGGGTGTGACTCACATATATGTAATGACATATATGGGCTAAGGAATAGAAGAAGACTCGTCAAGGGAGAGTCAAATTTACGCGTTGGGAATGGAGCAAAGGTTGCTGCACTCGCCATCGGAACGTATTTATTGAAACTCCCTACAGGACTTATCTTAGAACTGGATAATTGCTTTTATGTTCCTTCGTTGATAAAGAACATCATTTCTATTTCTTGTTTAACTAGAAATGGGTATCATTTAACTTTAGTAACAATTGTTGTTACATAACTTTGAATTGCGTTCTTTATGGGACTGGAACTTTAAGCAATGGTATTTATACGTTGGACGTATCCAGTGACATTTTCAATATCGAAGCGAGCAACAAGCGTGCTCGAAAGGATAATCAATTAGACTCCTACATGTGGCATTGTCGTCTTGGCCATGCAAGCAAGAAATGTATGTCCGAATTACACCGATGTAGAATTCTAGAATCGTTTGAATTGGATTCATACGATACATGTGAATCATGCTTAAAAGGCAAGATGACTAAGTTACCTTTTACAGGAAAAGGTGAACGAGTGGGAGAGTTGCTAGGTCTAATACATACTGATGTATGTGGACCTATGTCAACTCAAGCTTTAGGAGGCTATAGCTACTTCATTACCTTCACCGATGATCACTCACGGTTTGGGTATGTGTTCTTGATGAAACACAAGTCTGAAGCCTTTGAAAGGTTCAAAGAATTCAGAAATGAAGTAGAGAAACAATATGACAAGAGTATTAAAATACTTCGATCGGATCGAGGTGGTGGATACTTAAGTCAAGAGTTTCTAGATTATCTAAGAGACAATGGTATATTGTCTCAATGGACTCCGCCATATACACCACAGCATAATGGTGTATCTGAGAGGCGTAACCGGACCTTGTTTGACATGGTCAGGTCAATGATGAATCATGCGAATCTTCCCAAGTCCTTTTGAGGCTATGCGCTTCAGACAACTGTTTACTTGTTAAACAGAATGTCAACCAAGGTAGTCTCCACTACTCTATTTGAGATATGGAATAGTAAGAAACCTCATGTATCTTACTTGAAGATATGAGGTTGTCCTGCTAATGTGAAGCGGATTGTATCAGACAAATTGGATGCTAAGTCTGATAAATGTCTATTTATTGGATACCCTAAGGAAACAAGTGGCTACCAATTCTATCATCCTCTGGAACAAAAGGTGTTTGTTTCAAGACATGCTGTGTTTCTAGAGAAAGAATTTCTCTTGCAAGAAAATAGTGGGAGTGTTGTCAAGCTTGAGGAGGCTCGAGAGACTCAAATAGACATTGATGAGATACCTGGTGAAGCACAACAGCTGATAACTCATAGTGATGAGCAATTGGCTGGAGCTATTGAAACACCACATCTTCGTAAATCTGGTAGAACATGCAATATTCCTGAGAGATATGGATTTCTCGTAAGTGAATCGAATGACGTGTTACTCATTCATGATGAGGAGCTTACCAGTTATGAAGAAGTTCTGACAAGTTCAGAAAGGGATAAGTGGCTTGAAGCCACGAAGTCAGAAATGGATTCCATGTATGATAAAACCAAGTTTGGAACTTAGTCGACCCACCTGAATGTAGGGAATCTCGTATGCCAAATGGCATATGCGCAACGGAAAAATTAGGATCCCCTTCCAAGTGATCCATGCGAAAGCAAACTCGTATAAAATAAATTTCTCTAAACCAAACCTATCTTATAGGAGAGGATTACCTTTGTTGCGTGCCCTTGTTAATCCCGCTTTTCCTTTCGGTTTGTTGGATCTTTAGCACGTTCAAGTGTCCGTGCCTCTATACGTATCCACACGAGCAAGCTCTTGTCTCACAAGAGAAACTAGAAGAGCTCTCCTTTACTTCTTGCTAGAGAAGTCCCTAAAGGAGAGGAATCTAGGGAAGAAGAGAAAGGAGGAAGAAGACTACTCTTCTTGCTAGCCTACACTCACAAAGCCACACAACCAAAGCTTCCACCAAGCTTCTCAAGCTCTCTCTCCCAACCACACCACAATCACAATCCAAAATGATACTTTGGCCGGCCACTCCATGGGGCCTTTTATAGGGTTGGCAAAACCCTTTCACCTCCTACAATTTAATGCAATCCATTGCATTGAGACCCCTTTTGTTTTGGCCACTTAAGGAGACAAAAACCATTTTGTCCCCTTCCACCTTATCTAGCTTAGGTGGATGCTTATGTGGCATGCTTATGTGGCATTCATGCATGTTGAATTAATCTTATTAATTCAATTAAGCTTATGTTATCATATTGAATTAATCTTATTAATTCAATTAAGCTTATGTTATCATATTGAATTAATCTTATTAAATCAATAAGGTAACATATTGAATTAATCTCATTAAATCAATTAGCTAAAATTCTCATTAAGCTTAAAGTCCAAAAACCATTTTGTACTTAAGCTTATTCCCATATTATTCTAGTCAAACTAGAATACTCTAATTCCTCTAATTATCATGCTCTTTGTGTGTGACCCTATAGGCTCTCATAACGTTGGCAGTGGACCTAAACTCTTTTAGATACACAAGCAATGAGCGGCATCTAGCAATACATCATTGCTACCCAAGTTACGAGATAAGTCAAGATCCGACTAACCTTTCCGTGACTACTATAATATATGACCGTGTCCTTCTATCCTTGATATCAGATTGATCAATGAGGCATAGACCGTGTCATCCTCGATCAATCTATGTGTTTCTTGATCCCTGAGTAAACTAACTCAAACAAATGAGCTCAATATCTCATATTGACTCATTCAAGCATGGCCATGCGTTTTAGTAGTTCTACTCAATCAAGGGGCCCACCGATATCACTACCGTCATATGGAAGGGATAGATCCCATCTACATCACTCACATCCCTCCGCATAATTTGTTACATACCCAGTAATCGCCTTTATGGTCCACCCTGTTACGGGTGACGTTTGACGATACCAAAGTACATAACTCCTTATGTAGGGAACCGTAGTGACTTCAGGTCTAAGGACTATTCATAGCAATAGTCACATGAGAAAGTTTATGACACTCATATAACGATCCATGAAACTTTCTCATGGCGGGTCAGTTCAGTATATATTCTCCAATATATACCCATGTGTCAACTTGATATCATATATCCATGACTTGTGAGATCAAGTCATCAATTGACCTACATGCTAGTCTTTATGTATTAATATTGCCCTTGCATATTAATACTTGACTAGGAACATTTAGAAAAGTGTTCTCTCTGACCTCTCATAATCAATTACGCGATTGATGTCTTTGTAGATAAGAACCTACTTTTCTAGGGCATTATTATATTTAAATAAGATGGCACAAGCAAGATGTAAATATAATAACCAATCCTTTGCCTTTATAGAATATGATACAAAATGTTCCCTATTCAACCATCACATGATTGGTTCTAGGGCTTTAACTAACAATCTCCCACTAGCACTAGTACCAATCACTATGATATCTAATACCTAGTGACCTAGTGTGACCATCATGCTTCCTCTGTACTGAAGCCTTGGTCGATGGATCTGCGATGTTAGCTTCTGTCGGTACTCTGCATATCCTCACATCTCCTCTATCGATGATCTCTCGAATGAGATGGAAGCGCCGCAGTATGTTTTTGGTCCGCTGATGTGATCTTGGTTCCTTAGCCTGTGCAATAGCCCCATTGTTATCACAAAACAGGTCTATTTGATATGCAAAGCTAGGAACAACCCCAAATTCACAGATGAACTTGCGGGGCCAAACAACCTCCTTTCTTTGCATCGATCTTTGCAATATAAACCATTTGTAGAATCAGCAACTGTGTCCTGCTTCGAACTCTTCCAGCTCACAGCTCCACCATTCAGGCAAAACACGTACCCCGATTGCGATCTATAGTCATCCTTGTCTGTTTGGAAGCTTGCATCACTGTAACGCTTTACAGTTAGCTCCTCATTGCCTCCAAATATCAGGAAATATTCTTTCGTTCTTCGTAAGTACTTAAGAATATTTTTATTGCTATCCAGCGATGACTTTCACCTGGATCCGATCGTATCTACTCGTCATGCTCAAAGCATACGAGACGTCAGGACGAGTACAAAGCATGGCGTACATGATAGACCCTATAGCTGATGCATAAGGGATCTTATCCATGCGATCTCTCTCCTCCTTAGAAGAGGGACATTGAGTCTTCGAAAGACTCACACCATGTGATAAAGGCAGAAACCCTTTCTTAGAATTTTGCATAGCAAAACGATCTAGCACTTTATCAATGTATGTACTCTGACTTAGGCCAAGTAATCTTCTAGATCTATCTCTATAGATCTTGATGCCTAGAATATAGGCAGCTTCACCTAAGTCCTTCATCGAGAAACAATTCCCTAACCACATCTTCACAGACTGGAGTGAGGGAATATCATTTCCGATGAGAAGTATGTCATCTACATACAAGACAAGAAATACAACCGTGCTCCCACTATTTCTCTTGTAGACACAAGGCTCATCTTCATTCTTGATGAAACCAAACTCTTTGATTGCATCATCGAATCGAAGATTCCAGCTTCTGTTAGTGCAAATAAGATCCACATATCTCCACAATGGTATGATATTGTCCACTTTGGGCCCAAGCCCTCATGGTTTTGTTTTTGGGCTTTACCCAAAAGGCCTCATGCCAATGGAGATATCTTTTTTCTTATAAGCACATGATCTTTTCCATGTCTTACCAATGTGGGACTTTGATTGTATTCCTCATACTCCCAACAATCCCCCCCTCAAACGAAGGACCACATTGGGCCCCCCCTCAAGCCTATCCCTCCTCGAAGGATTTTCTCTGCTTGATGTCCGATCTTCAACCCACCAGGACTTCCTGCCAGTTGTTCGGTCCCCCCGACCCAACTAGACTTCCTTCCTGATGTCTGGTTC
Source organism: Wurfbainia villosa (assembly GCA_025175895.1). Classification (NCBI taxonomy): domain Eukaryota; kingdom Viridiplantae; phylum Streptophyta; class Magnoliopsida; order Zingiberales; family Zingiberaceae; genus Wurfbainia; species Wurfbainia villosa. Next base: position 94,193,221 of record CM045989.1, read on the forward strand.
TCTTGATCCGGACGTGGGAGCTCAATTTCCTTCGTTCGAGGTTCATGGCTTGACATGGACCATGGCTCTGATACCAATTGTTAGTGCATATAAGATCCACATATCTCCACAATGGTATGATATTGTCCACTTTGGGCCCAAGCCCTCATGGTTTTGTTTTTGGGCTTTACCCAAAAGGCCTCATGCCAATGGAGATATCTTTTTTCTTATAAGCACATGATCTTTTCCATGTCTTACCAATGTGGGACTTTGATTGTATTCCTCATACTCCCAACAGCTTCGAGAGGCTTGCTTTAGTCCATAAATGGACCTTTGCAGTTTGCATACCTTTCCAGGATGCTTTGGATCTTCAAAACCCTCAGGTTGTGTCATGTACACATCCTCGAGTAGCTTTCCATTCAGAAAAGCGATTTTGACATCCATCTGCCAGATCTCATAATCGTGGTAGGCTGCAATAGCAAGTATGATCCGAATGGATTTAAGCATCGCAACTGGTGAAAAGGTTTCTTCATAGTCAATACCATGAATTTGTTTGAATCCTTTAGCCACCAATCTACCTTTATAGGTATGCTTATTACCATCCATGTCAGTCTTTACTTTAAAGACCCACTTACACCCAATGGGTTTTACCCCTTCAGGTGGATCAACCAAAGTCCATACTTGGTTAGTGTACATGGATTCCATTTCGGATCTCATGGCCTCTAGCCATTTCTCGGAATCTGGGCTCATCATAGCTTCTTTATAGGATGTAGGCTCGTCAAGATTGATAAGCAATACATCACCGTTGTCAGTCAAGAGAAAAGAATATCTCTCGGGTTGGACGGATCCTATTAGATCTGAAGAGGTTGGTCTACTTGAGCAGTGTTTGCTCCACAACTCTTTGGGCAACAAATTCCTCATCCACAACACTTTGTGGTGCCTGTTCATTTTCCATCGAAGCCTTAGTGTTATCATCATCTTGAACTTCTTCAAGATGAATTTTACTCCCACTAGTATTTCTAGAAATAAATTCTCTTTCTAGAAAGACAGCATTTCTGGAAACAAACACCTTGCCAAGTGTGGGATTGTAAAAGTAATATCCCTTAGTTTCCTTGGGATATCCTACAAAATAACACTTATCTGATTTGGGTCCTAGTTTATCTGAGACTTGACGTCTAACGTAAGCTTCACAACCCCAAATCTTTATAAAAGACATTTTGGGACTCTTCGATCCATATCGTATATGGTGTCTTTTCTCGGCTTTTGATGGGACGCGATTAAGTGTGAAAGCCTGTCTCTAGAGCTAAACCCCAAAAGGAAGTAGGTAGATCGATCTGCTCATCATTGATCGTACCATATCTAATAGAGTACGATTTCTCTCTCGGATACACCATTCCATTGTGGTGTTCGGTGGAGTGAGTTGGGATATTATCCCACACTCACCAGTGATCACGAAACTCTTGACTAAGGTATTCACCACCTCGATCTGATCGAAGTAGCTTAATACGCTTACCAAGTTGGTTTTGTACTTCATTTTTGAATTCTTTGAACTTTTCAAAGGATTCTGACTTATGTCTCATCAAATATAAGTAGCCAAATCTACTCATATCATCAGTGAAAGTAATAAAATACTTATAGCCTCCTCTGGCTTCGACATTGAAAGGGCCACATACATCAGTATGTATGAGTCCTAACAAATCTGTCGCTCTCTCGCTATGTCCACTAAATGGAGTTTTAGTCATCTTTCCTAAAAGACAAGACTCGCATACCTCATATGATTCAAAATCAAATGAGTCCAATAATCCATCTTTATGGAGTTGGGATATGCGTTTTTCATTTATGTGACCTAGGCGACAGTGCCAGAGATATGTCTGGTTCAAATCATTCGATTTGAACCGTTTGGTATTTACGTTATAAATTGGGTTTTCTAAATCTAGAACATAGAGACCATTCATAAGTGGTGCATTACAATAGAACATTTCATTTAAATAAATGGAACAACATTTGTCCTTTATTATAAAAGAAAAGTTTTTCTTGTCTAAACAAGATAAAGAGATTATGTTCTTTGTCAATGCAGGTACATAAAAGCACTCCTCTAGTTCTAAGATAAGCCCAGTGGGCAAAGACAAAGAATATGTTCCTACAGCTACAGCAGCAACTTTTGCGCCATTGCCTACTCGTAGGTCCACTTCGCCCTTTGCCATTATTCTACTATTTCTCAGTCCCTGCACATTAGTACAAATGTGAGATGCACATCCGGTATCTAATACCCATGTAGAAGAAATAGATAGATTAACTTCTATAACGTGTATACCTGAGGCAGAAGTCCCACTTCTCTTGTTCTTTACTTCCTCAAGGTAGACTTTGCAGTTCCGCTTCCAGTGTCCAGTCTCACCGCAATGGAAGCAGTCCCCTTCCTTAGGTACTTTACCTTTACCCTTTGAAGTGGATGAATTGGCCTTGCCTTTGGCTTGGGTCTTACCCTTGCCTTTGCGCTTACCTTTGTCCTTCTTGACCATTAGTACATTACTAACTTTCTTCTTGAGATTTGGTTCAGCAGTTCTCAACATGCTGAGAATCTCAGGCAAAGGTTTATCAATTTCATTCATGTTATAATTCATGACGAATTGATTGTATGCTTTCGGCAACGATTGCAGGATAACATCAGTTGCCAATTCTTGGCTCAGTGGAAAACCTAGTCTTTCAAGGTTCTCAACGTACCCAATCATTTTGAGTACGTGAGTTCCTACAGGTGTTCCTTCTTGCATCTTGCATGCAAAAAGAGCCTTAGACACTTCAAAACGCTCGTGCCTAGCTTGTCCTTGATATAGTTGTTTCAAATGCTCAACCATATCATAGGCATCCATGTTCTCATGTTGCTTCAAGCTCGAGTTCATGGTGGCAAGCATAAGGCATGACACATCTAATCGTCATCTTGATGCTTCTTATAAGCATCCTTTTCAGACGAGTGGCCGTAGTAGGGGCTGTATTTCAGGGGTAGCCTGCTCTAGGACATATAGTTTGCGTTCTTGCTTGAGGATAATCCTCAAGTTCCTATACCAGTCAAGAAAGTTTGCTCCATTGAGCTTGTCCTTCTCAAGGACAGATCGTAAGTTGAGGGGGTGTGTCGTGTTAGATGACATGGTGATCTACAACATTAAAATGCAAAGTTAAGTATCATACCTAAATCATTTAATTAGGCCTTTAATTAAATGAGGCTCCCACTAAATTCTCATAGCTACTATTTAGCTATAAATTTATATGGGATAAAGATCCACATCATAATTCGTCTTGAGTTAGCTTTGGCTAATCGCCCAAGACGTAGTATAATTAGGTAGGCAATCTTTTTCCAATTACAAGCTTTGGTTAAGTTTTAGATTAGTTTAGTGTTTATTCCTAAACCAGCTTCCAGGCTGTGGCGAGGCACAGGGGCCTTCTTGGATATCGGAGCAACGACCACTTCTAAGACAAAGCTGATGTTCGGAAATCACACAAAACTAATGTTAACACTTATGTTCAAAGCTAATATATGCCTCTACTTTCTTAACCAATTAAGAAAACACTTAATTAAGTCTTAACCAAGACTGATAGCGGGACATCACGATTGTCCACTCGCACCCCTCCAAGATAAAATGCATTGCTTTGCTTTGGCAAACCCAATAACAAATGATCGAGGAAGTAGTGAGTACCAACTTTGGTAGGCATATAGTTTAGACTTATTAAGAAATAAACATGTATCATATACATATTAGCATACATCACATATAAGCTAAACTAATCATGCATCACATACAAGCTAAACTAACATGCATCACATACATATTAAACTAACGTGTCATGGTTATGGCCCTTATTCTACAATCTTCTCAAGCCAATGAAAAGATTGATTGGTCAACCTAGGGATAGCATCTTCTCCTAAGTGCTTCCTTTTGGTTGTCTTGTGTGTTGACTTCCTCCTTGTAACCTCATCTTCCAATGGACCCTCCATCCTTGTTTTGTACATTACAATAGGAGAAATACTCGAGTTACATTCGAGTCTAAAACTAATTTTACAACAAGAATATTAGGAGAAAGGCACGACACGCAGGCCGTATTAAGAATTACAACACACAATCACAAACTTTTGGGACTAGGCCATAACCATGCACCATGTCATTTTAACTTTTAAAAGACATTGGATATTTTATTATGTTTGAAAATTTGCTAATGCAATTATCAACTCATAATAAAATTTATCCTACTTCTATATCCCATATAAAATAGAGAAAACCTATTTTTATACGATCTTTCGCAAGTGGCTCTGATACCACTGTAGGGTATTCTTGTATGCCAAATGGCATATGCAAGCGGAAAAATTAGGATCCCTTCCAAGTGATCCATGCGAAGCAAACTCGTATAAAATAAATTTCTCTAAACCAAACCTATCTTATAGGAGAGGATTACCTTTGTTGCGTGCCCTTGTTAATCCCGCTTTTCCTTTCGGTTTGTTGGATCTTTAGCACGTTCAAGTGTCCGTGTTCTATACGTATCCAAGCTCTTGTCTCACAAGAGAAACTAGAAGAGCTCTCCTTTACTTCTTGCTAGAGAAGTCCCTAAAGGAGAGGAATCTAGGGAAGAAGAGAAAGGAGGAAGAAGACTACTCTTCTTGCTAGCCTACACTCACAAAGCCACACAACCAAAGCTTCCACCAAGCTTCTCAAGCTCTCTCTCCCAACCACACCACAATCACAATCCAAAATGATACTTTGGCCGGCCACTCCATGGGGCCTTTTATAGGGTTGGCAAAACCCTTTCACCTCCTACAATTTAATGCAATCCATTGCATTGAGACCCCTTTTGTTTTGGCCGGCCACTTAAGGAGACAAAAACCATTTTGTCCCCTTCCACCTTATCTAGCTTAGGTGGATGCTTATGTGGCATGCTTATGTGGCATTCATGCATGTTGAATTAATCTTATTAATTCAATTAAGCTTATGTTATCATATTGAATTAATCTTATTAATTCAATTAAGCTTATGTTATCATATTGAATTAATCTTATTAAATCAATAAGGTAACATATTGAATTAATCTCATTAAATCAATTAGCTAAAATTCTCATTAAGCTTAAAGTCCAAAAACCATTTTGTACTTAAGCTTATTCCCATATTATTCTAGTCAAACTAGAATACTCTAATTCCTCTAATTATCATGCTCTTTGTGTGTGACCCTATAGGCTCTCATAACGTTGGCAGTGGATCTAAACTCTTTTAGATACACAAGCAATGAGCGGCATCTAGCAATACATCATTGCTACCCAAGTTACGAGATAAGTCAAGATCCGACTAACCTTTCCGTGACTACTATAATATATGACTGTGTCCTTCTATCCTTGATATCAGATTGATCAATGAGGCATAGACCGTGTCATCCTCGATCAATCTATGTGTTTCTTGATCCCTGAGTAAACTAACTCAAACAAATGAGCTCAATATCTCATATTGACTCATTCGAGCATGGCCATGCGTTTTAGTAGTTCTACTCAATCAAGGGGCCCACCGATATCACTCCCGTCATATGGAAGGGATAGATCCCATCTACATCACTCACATCCCTCCGCATAATTTGTTACATACCCAGTAATCGCCTTTATGGTCCACCCTGTTACGGGTGACGTTTGACGATACCAAAGTACATAACTCCTTATGTAGGGAACCATAGTGACTACAGGTCTAAGGACTATTCATACCAATAGTCACATGAGAAAGTTTATGACACTCATATAACGATCCATGAAACTTTCTCATGGCGGGTCAGTTCAGTATATATTCTCCAATATATACCCATGTGTCAACTTGATATCATATATCCATGACTTGTGAGATCAAGTCATCAATTGACCTACATGCTAGTCTTTATGTATTAATATTGCCCTTGCATATTAATACTTGACTAGGAACATTTAGAAAAGTGTTCTCTACAGCCTCTCATAATCAATTCTGCCAATTGATGTGCTGTAGATAAGAACCTACTTTTCTAGGGCATTATTATATTTAAATTAGCTGGCACAAGCAAGATGTAAATATAATAACCAATCCTTTGCCTTTATAGAATATGATACAAAATGTTCCCTATTCAACCATCACATGATTGGTTCTAGGGCTTTAACTAACACTGAAGGCATAAAACCTATAGGGTGCAAGTAGGTTTTCAAGAAGAAAACCGACATGGATGGTAATGTGATTACCTATAAGGCTAGATTGGTGGCGAAAGGATATCGTCAAAAGCAAGGTGTTGATTATGACGAAACCTATTCGCCTGTTGCTATGCTTAAATCCATTCGGATGCTCCTGGCCATAGCGGCTCATTATGATTATGAGATATGGCAGATGGATGTGAAAACAACTTTTCTTAATGGAAACCTGCTCGAGAACGTGTATATGATACAACCTGAGGGTTTCACATCGGTTAATAAAACCAAGGTATGCAAATTGCGACGGTCCATATATGGATTGAAGCAAGCATCCAGGAGTTGGAATATCCGTTTTGATGAGACAATAAAAAAGTTTGATTTCTCACAAAATCTAGACGAACCTTGTGTGTACAAGAAGGTTAGTGGGAGTGTAGTTGTGTTCCTAGTATTGTATGTCGATGACATATTACTTATAGGAAATGATGTTTCAGTCTTTCAGTCAGTTAAGATTTGGTTGTCCAAGACATTCTCCATGAAAGACCTGGGAGAAGCAACCTACATCCTCGGGATTAAAATCTATAGAGATAGATTGAAACGGTTGTTTGGTCTTTCGCAGTCTACATATATAGACCGAGTGCTAAAGAGGTTTAGCATGTCAGAATCCAAGAAAGGTTTCCTACCCATCAGGCATGGGATACACCTTTTGAAGTCTATGTGTCCACGCACAAAAGACGAGAGGATTTGCACGAGTAAGATTCCCTATGCATCTGAAATAGGATCTATCATGTATGCTATGTTATGTACGAGGCCCGATGTATCGTATGCTCTGAGTGTCACGAGTAGATACCAGTCTGATCCAGGAATAGATCATTGGGCAGCTGTTAAGACAATCCTTAAGTACTTGAGAAGAACTAAGGATGTGTTCCTAATATATGGAAAAGGGTACATGGTGATACATGGGTATATAGATGCCAGCTTCCAGATAGACAAGGATGATTCCAAGTCTCAGTCTGGGTATGTATTCACCTAGAATGGAGGCGCAATAAGTTTGAAAGGTTCCAAGCTTGACACTATAGTGGATTCTGCCACTAAGGCAGAATACATTACAACTTTGGAAGCAGCAAAGGAAGCGGTTTGGATCAAGAAGTTCATCTCTGAACTTGATGTGGTCTCATCAAAGATCCAAACATGTGCTTCGCCGCTATCATCTGATCAGAGAGATCATTAGTAGGAAGGAAATACAAATCGAGAAAATCCACACTGAAAGGAACTTAGCGGATCCTTTAACTAAGGCATTACCTCAAAGTAAGTTTGAGGGTCATGTTGAAGCCTATGGTATTGGATACCGTAGCGATTGGCATTAGGCCAAGTGGGAGTTTGTTAGTAATATATGAGGGATGTCCTAAGGCAATCGCCTTATGTTTGAACCATTTATATGATAAATGAAGATTCACTATTTGAGTATACATGTTTTCATGTATTTGATTAGATCTTAAACTCATTTACTGAATGTCCACGATACGATTCACAACATGAGAGAATTCGTGATTGGATCACAACTAGTGAGTATCTCTACATGTGTAATTGTGATGTATCGGAATTATCCCTAGTCAATGAATTGATGGATTTGGACACCATCAATTCTGTCGAGACTAGCACGAGGTATACTCCTTGGGGTATCCAAGCAGCTGATTCTCACTAGCTGGAGACATTGTGATGTCCAGAGTTAATCGTGGATGTTAGTTATGGTAATTAGTTCATTGGAGTGACCAACTGTAAAACTTCATATGGTTCTCTGCATATATAGATATGTCAATGAAGTTCTTACTGCAGCTTAAGTGCGATGTTCCTTTGACTTGTGGTATTCAAGTCATCTTGATCATGAAGACTTATGCTTTGACATCTTAAGCAAGCATCTCTGAGGAGATGTGGACCCGGGATGATTGGGTATAAGTTGAAATGATCGAAGGTGTTTGAAAAGCCTATAAAGGATTCACCACTCCTTGCGAGGAGATGTATTCCCATGGCCTCTCATCGGATTGTTACTAAAGTCTTTGGCCAAAGCATTACATGTTTAGAGTAAGGTACTCTTGGATTCATGTGCAGTAACTAGAATCCGTAGGACGACGAAATGATACTTGGGCTAGGTGTGATGTAGTCAACCTAGTGGGTACTGACACTATAAACCATGTCCTGAACCAAGTGGGTATAAGATGAGTGAAGGGAATGGGGCACGAATCATTATAGTTGTTGAAGGGTTTCAGAAATAGTTCTGGATCAACCGTTGATCTTTTCGATTAATTGGGGATCATGATGTACTACTAGGTGCCACTCACACTACAACAAAAATGCTAAAAGACAACACCACAAAGACAACAATTTTAGGAGAAACCGTTGTGATTTTGGTAAAAGACAACGGTTTTTGACAAAACCATTGTTTTTGAGCACCCATATAACACAAAAGACAACGGTTTTACACTATCCGTTGTCATTGAGCATATTTTTTATTTAATCAACAACGCATTTTATAACGGTTTTCTAGAACTGTTATCTTTAAGAATTTTTTTTTATCTTAACAACAGTTGGGACAACGGTGCAATCAACCGTTGTCAATGAGAATATTTTTGTAACGTTTTGTAATATATGGAAAAAAAAATTATTTAATTAAGTTTTAATTTTAATTTAAATAATATAATAATATAATTTAAATTGAGATAAATGAAATAAATTATTTATTAAAATGGAATTTAGTTATTAGAAATTTTCGTGATAAATTTAGGGTTTGATTAAGTGAATTAATCAGTCAATAAAACCTAGTTTATTAATAAGCTAGGTTTGATTTTAAGGGGACATATTTTTTTCTTCCGCCCGATTTTTTTTTCTGTCCTCCACCGTTTCTTCGCGAGAAGATCGAGCTAGCCATCCCCTAGCAAAAGCCCTTGCCCTTTCACCTTCTACCAGCTCACATCTCCCGCTTCACTTCTCTGTACATCTCCAGATTTGCGCCACCGACTCACACTGCGTCAGTGCGGTGATAGCGTGGGCGCAACACCAGGGGAGTTGTACCTAGGAGGGATACTGGTTCAGAATTAAAGTGATGCGGTTTCCAGTCCCCGCAGCAACATCATTAAGATCAAGGTTCTCTGTGTCTCCCACCCCCATGACATCTTCGTCCCAGCCTAATCGACCTTCGGGGAGTTGAAGAAGATACGTGATAAAGAGATTGGCTTGGAGCCGCAGGAACAACGACTCTTATTCCGGGGCAAAGAGAAGGATGATGATGACTGTTTGCACATGGCCGATATCAAGGACATGTCCAAGATCGTGCTTTTAGAGGACGCTGTGAGCAAGACGAGGAAAAGGAGCAAAATTGAGCAATGAGATGATTGACAATCTGACAAGGAAAACCAACCAACGATAAACTGGATCACATCGCAAATCTCCCCCCAGCATCGCCTATCTTTAGGGTTTATCCTTGAATTGACTTCACGTTATACGGTGGAATCTCACGTAAGGACTGTTAGATCTTTGGTCTTTTAGGTACTACGATTGTTCTAGCAAATTCGAACTTTTTTTGTATGTAGTTTCATTTTTTGACACGTTAATGGTTGAGATTGTTAGTTTGCTTTACCTCACTAGCATTTAAGCTCATTTTTGTTTAATGAATCATATTTTACTACAATAATTTATTTGCATCTTTTGTGTGGTTGATGACATGATCCTTGTTCTTTCAACTATGTTGATTTTACCAAATGTCATTTGTTATGGATTTTTTTCATCACATTTTTATCTATAACGATAATTTTGTCCCATTTCTATTTTTTTGACAAACCTAATCACATTATTATTTGTATCCTGGTCGCCGACGATGTGCACGGATAAGTGGAGGAACTTGCTAAAGGAGTTTCAGAAGGCGAAACACCAGTCGAAAGGGAGCAGGCCGACCAAGATGTCATACTACAAGGAGTTGGAAGAGTTGCTCAAAGGGAGGAGCAAGAAAGCCAACTTCAAGAGCTCTTCGGTGTCTAAGGTTGACACATACCTTCAGTTTCCTGATAAAGGTGCTTTTTTCTTGTTATCACGACCTGAATCTCTACTTATCTTCTTTTTAAATTGTTCACTAGTTCACGAATTAGCATTTAATTTTGTTTAATTTGTTTACATCATCACAATCTGGAGTTAGCATTTACTTATGTTTTAAGTTGTTCGCAACTTCACAAGCTAGAATTAGCATTCGAATCCATTTAGTTTTATTTCATTTGAATCATTTGACGTTTTACTTATCCTCTTGTTTTAAATTAGAAATTATGTCACTCTCTCCATTTGACTCACGTTAATGCTTCACAATTCCCAAACTAAGTTTTGTAAAGTTTTTTTTCTTCCTTTTTTTCATGACACAATATAGTGATTGATAAATTCAATAAAACAGTGTTGTGGCCCATATTTTTTTTTGATAAGATACACATAAGATACACAGTTGTTAGGAAAATTACTTTATAGCTATCAATGAGGTACGAGTATGGTTTGATATAAGTCAAATCACAAATATAACCATGGTTGCATTTTAGACAGAAAAGAAAAAAAATGAACACCGTCATATTCCATTTTTGCCTCTCATTTCTTGTTCTTTTTGGGATTTCTTGAAAAAAAAATGCATTCTGCAATGCCAATCATAACCAACTTTTGTCTCTCATTTCTTGGACTTTTTCAGCATTGTAAAAACAATTCCAACATATAATGACATCATAATCATCACTCGCCTCTTTGTTATTTATCCTTCATGGGAAAACATTTTTTTTGGTTTACTTTGTTAGGAATCTAAAATAGGCTTCTTTTTTGAATTTCTCAGTATTGGAAGTGATCCCTTGACGTTATGCTTAACTATGCCTGAGTTTTCTATTTACATTGTTTATCTATTAGTTGGCTATTGCATTCTAAATGTAAATTTTCTTAATTACCTTGATTGAACAGTGTGCTACATCTTATTTTCCCTATTTTATGAATTTATGTATTCTTTGCTCATTTAAATTAAGAAACGTAATGGCACTAAATTCTCAGAATCAACCCATGGTTACTCAAGTCACAGAGAGAAATCTAATTTTTTACTGTTCTGCACCCTCTATTGTCACAAGACTAGCAATACAAGGGATATATAGTGACATTCTAAACAACTAAGGCTAAACACAAGTGATAAAGAAAATAAGATGAGGTATTTTATTTGTTACATTATTCTGTATTGTTTAATGATGATTTTTTTTCTATTTCAGAATCATAATTTAATCAGCAAATGTGTATTCTAGCCGGGAGGAATCCACTTAATGCTAGAGTGATCACTAAGGAGAGATTTTCTTCTCAGCACTTATTTCCTCATTATCCTATAAAACTTATGGCTAGTAATTTTATTCATGGAACTGATAATTTGGTTGGAAGCACCTTATTCATGGAATTGATAATGGTGTTGGAATTAAATATTATATTTAGTTCCCACAGTTTTGGTTGTCAGCGTTGTTTCCTATAGTATCTAGACCATCAAAATGTATTTGCCTATTCAATTTTATTTTTCATTTCAGAAGAGAAATTAATTTTGTCTCAGGTTTGTGATTTTGGCTTGTCAAGGTTGAAGCATCATACCTTCTTGTCGTCAAAGTCAACATCTAGAACGGTGCGTTTCTTACTCCACAACTTTTAAGAAGAATCATGTTTTGTTTTGTGTATTGATTTTCACCGATAAAATGAATAATCATTTGCTTATTCTGTATACCTCACATAAAGTTTCAAGTAGAGACATTAATTGAAGTCATTATACTTATCCTAATCCTGGCAACAAATTTTCATTCTAAGATCTATTGATCAGTATGCAATTATGCATTGTGGATCTCTGTGAGTTTAGAATTTACTTAAACCTATTGGATTTGGAATGTAGGTGACGCAGTGGCATAGTAAGATTTCTAGTAAAAGAAGGCTTGTAGGGATTTGTGAAATGCCTTTTACTTTTGGAAAATTATACATGATTCACCTCGTGGTGTTCTGCAAAACTTGGGCTCGTTCAAAACTTTACAATTATGCATTGTGGATCTCTGTGAGTTCAGAATTTACTTAAACCTATTGGATTTGGAATGTAGGTGACGCAATGTCATTGTAATATTTCTAGTGAAAAAAAAGGCTTGTAGGGATTCTTGAAATGCCTTTTATATTTGGAAAATTATATATGATCTGCCTTATGGTGTTATGCAAAACTTGGGCGCGTTCAAAACTTTACATTCATGTGACTTTAGTGGGTGAAAGAGTCAATTTTCTAGTCATTGTTTTATTTCATTATTCTTCGTCAGTCAAATTTTTGCATGCTATTTTTTACAAAATTTATTGTCAAACCTACTATCATTGAGTAATACTATAGTGTGTTCTTATATTTCGGGGTTTCGGTTTATACTGTAAAATTGATTTGCTAATTTTTTTATATAGTACTTATTCTTTTTACAGTTAGGTCATTGATTTGCTATTTTTCTCCTTACGCTTTATTATATTTTTATATCTATTCTTTAAGGTACTCAAGTGTTTAATTACATTTTCATTCATTTATTCATATGCAGTTCGTAAAATCTGTGATAGCTGCAAAGAAAATTGATGAAGTACGTTCGGAGTGGGCTGAATGCATACAAGATCGCATATATGAGGATTAGGAGAGATTTAAGTGTACCTCTTTTGGTTACATGTGGTGTTTTGCTTATTATGCATAATACTTTTGGTGCATATGATGTGTAGTTGTTTTGCCACAGTATTATATATCGGTAAGAGTGATCATTTAAAATGTGATGTGACCTTGTACTTTACATTGCTACAAGTGCGAGTGTATATATGTGTTTTCTATAATTCTTTTTGATGTTGTATGATTTATATTAAAAATGCAACACTATAAATCTACAACGGTTTATTGTGTTCTAGAGTAACCGTTGAGAAATGACAACGGTGAAAAACCGTTGTCTATGAGCAAAAAAAATCCGTGGTAAATCGGTGGTCGGTCAAAGACAACGGTGAAAGTCCGTTGTAGATTTAAGGAAAAGACAACGGTGAAAAACCGTTGTCTATTAGCAAAACAATCCGTGGTAAATCGACCCGTTGTGAAAAGTGATTCAGTCAAAGACAACGGTTAAAAACAGTTATCTTATCCTTGAAACGACAACGGTTTTTCACCGTTGTCTTTGCCCGAATCACTTTTCACAACGGGTCAATTTACCACAGATTTTTTTGCTAATAGACAACGGTTTTTCACCATTGTCTATTCGATTTTTTGTTGTAGTGTCATGATCATTCTATAATTAATGGTTAATTATAGACGACCAACATAAATCGAGAACCTATTTGGTCACATGCACAACGAGCGTAATCCGAAGGATTTAAAACGAGCTTGAGAATGAGATTCTCAAACCGAGAGAAACTAGGTTTGGTTGGACCAAACAAGGAGCAAGCATGAAATCGTTTTAGACGCAATGGAAGCGTTGATGGGTCGTGTCTTATAAAGACATGATGGATGAACCAAATTGGTTTGGTTCTAATCCAATGGTGGAGAATAAACCAAAGGGGTTTGATTTGTTTTAAACGAATGAACCAAAGTTGGTTCGGTTCGTTTTAACTTAAAATAGACCAACATGGTTTGGTTTATTTTAACTTAAGTTATTGGAGCAGGTTAATGGATTTTGGTTATGAACCAATAACCGTTAGGAGAATGTATTCTCTATAAAAACACGGCTTAAGGGTTTTTTCTAAAAAAAACCTAAGGGAATAAGCCATTGAGTTGCCGCCCAAAAACCTAGCTCCTCTTTTGTTGTTGCCGCCAACTTCATGGAGCTGCTGCCACCTCCTGCCGCCGGACAACCACCTGCTACCGTCGGCCACTTGCTACTGCCGGTGATCCTCCGGCGACCCTCCTTGGCTCCGGCGACAAGGTGAGCATCTAGCTTCCTTATTTGGCCGGCGCTAATCCTCCACCAAAGCTGTCCAGTTTTCTGGACAGCTTGTTTATTTCGTGTCGGAGCATCGTTTGGACGACGTTTGGAGCTCCGACAGTGGCTACTTTGCCGGGGATTCGATCTCCGGTAATCCTCATAGGTGGAGGACGAAGGATTCGTCAAACAGTTGGCGAATACCTCTCCAGAGAAGCGAGTTTTTGAGGACTCGTTTTGAATCCGAATTTTGATTCGGATTGTGATCTTCTCTCGATCACATCGTCTTCGACAACAGGCTAGTGACTCGTACGAAGACGAGGCTCGTGACTTTGTGAAGTCATCCCGAAGATACTCGGCGTAGATACGGATAGAGGCGATTCTAGTGAGGATCGTTCTGGTTTATGCCTTTTCCGCTACACGTGATACGTAAGGTATACGTAGAATAAATTTCCTTTTATTGTAAAATTTGAAACTACGGTTATGTCTACACATGTTGTACTATGCATGCATGTGGTGTGTGTGTTGTAATAAATTAGATTTATTATTTTTATTTCTTCCGCTGTGCACATGTTTACGAAACATGTTCGAATACACACTCGCCGCGGTGCCGGAAACCCAATAAAACATATATTGAAGTTCCTGAGAAGGACTAGGGATTATATGCTAGTTTACCAGGCAGACCAATTACTCCATGTGGGTTACACAGATTCTGACTTCCAATCAGATAGGGATAACAGTAAGTCTACCTCAGGTTTTATGTTTACTTTGGGAGGTGGAGCCATTGTATGGAGGAGTGTTAAGCAGAAATGCGTGGCGGACTCTACCATGGAAGCTGAGTATGTGGCAGCCTTTGAGGCGACCAAAGAAGCTGTATAGCTCTGGAACTTCTTGATGGACTTGGACATAATTCTTGGTTTTTCCAGAACTATCACAATTTATTGTGATAATAGTGGTGCAGTTGCAAACTCGAAGGAACCACGAACCCATAAGGCAAGTAAACACATAGAGCGCAAGTACCACCTGATACGAGAAATCGTAAAGCGAGGAGAAGTTGCTGTGGCTAAGATTGCATCGGAGGATAACCTGGCAGATCCTTTCACTAAGGCCCTTCCAACGAGAGCTTTTGATAGGCATGTGGAGGGAATGAGAATCAGATGTATGGCAGTATGAGGACAGCATAGTCTTTTAGTATAAGTGGGAGATTGTTGGGATGTATATTGAAAAGTCTATCTTTTGTATGAACATCTTTATTTTTGAAATGAGAATCACATGATCATTGTTTGCATATTTATGGTTATGCATATTGTCTAATACATTACATTGTAGATAACATGGTGTGTAGTGTCACACGGGAGATCATGTTATCAGTTCCTTGTAAAGTATAAATAAAGGCTCACAACTTAGATGGTTATGGACAAACCATTGGAATGGTTGTAGTGTGATTTGTTATTGGTCTGTCTTGACCATTGAATTACACTAGTATACTTTGTGTGTATTGAGCAGGACTGACTTAGAGGTGATTCGATTTATTGCTAACTACATAATTGAGTCGGACCTCAGATATTATGTTGTACATGCTCTTAATCCCGATATAATAACGGACACATATACTTAGTATTCATTTCTTTGATTTACCAATAGCCGAGATTTATAGAGTAAATCGATAGGCTCGGTAAGTTGGGAAATGATATTATTTATATGGTGTGTCGTTGATTATAGGAGGAAACCGTGTCCTATATATTAGGATGATGATGTCCCCTTGAGGAGCTCATAAGGTTCATCATGTAAACCTTGCAGGTGGACTTGATCCGGCATGATGATAAGGTTGAGTGGTACTACTCATGGAGTTAGATGTTGATTAATTAATTGTCAGTAAATTAATTAATCGACGGATATTCGAGATCTTAAACATGGGGAGATATATGTACAAATAATATATGGAGCCCATATTAACTTATGGGGGTTGGTGAGGTAGATCAATGATAATCTTCTAGTGGAATGGATTATCATTAATGGATTGGACTTTATGTGGGCTTGATCCATTGGGTGGCCAAGATCCAACTCCTCCTCATGGTCCCTATCGTAGCCTATTAAAACCCTCATGAAGTCTAGATCCGATGATGGAAAATAAAACTCTAGATCCGATGGTGGAGATTAAATCTCTAGATTCGACGGTTGAGATTAAATCTCTAGATTCGACGGTTGAGATTAAATCCCTAGATCCGACGGTGAAAATTAAAAGGAGGCTTAAGCCTAACTCTATAAAAGGAGGCTAAGGCTTGGGCGTGGAGAATAACTTGAGAGATTAGGGTTTTGGAGCTTGGCTTGAGAGGAGAGGTGGGCGGCGACAACCCTAGGGTTTCCTCTTCCTTGTGGGCGGTGGCAACAACATTAGGGTTTTTGGTGATCCTCTTGGCCGGCGGCAACACAACCACCATCCCCCTCTCTAGATAGGTGGTAACTCCTCCCATTCTCTCTCTCTCTCTAGGTTGGCCGGCGACAACCTTTCTTCAAGGTTGGTCGGCGCCCCACATCTCCTCCTTGGCCAGCGGCAACATCAAATCCATTGACTTGGTGGCCGGTCCTAGATAGGAGAAGAGTTTTGTTTCTATACTTCCTCTTGTTCGAAGCGAGCAAGGAAAGGAAGATCGTGATCTGGGAGGCTTCATCTCTTGGAGGATCATTGCCTACACAACGTCCAAGAGGAGGATAGAACATACGATAGAAGACCTTGAGGTAAACAAGAGGTATAAATCTTGTTTTGCTTTCCTTTTGTTTCTTTGTATGTTGTATGTTTTTGTTATGTGACTAATTTACTTGGACCCCGAATACAAACACAAAAACTGGCAATCTGTACATGGTCTATTGTGCGGCTATTCGAAGAATAGAGGTAGGTTGCTTGAACAACAAGTTTGTTCAAGTGACCACTCTAATCGGATAGCACGACAATGAAACGGTAGCTTGGGTAATCTCTAATTGTCATGGATTAATTTTTTTAATCCAGGGACGAAGACGGGATCGCCATGAACAAGAAACCGAGTTGACGTGGGAAGCGAAGTTTCCTACCTTCAAAGACATTTCTGGGAAACGACTTTAGGACATACCTAACCAAATCTCGGTTCTCAACAGTCTCCCCAATAGAGTGGAGACCGTTAAGCAACTCCTTGAACCTTCCATGAAGCTCACTGACAGATTCAGTGTCTTTCATAGAAAAGTTTTGGAGTTGACTTAGGAACAAATTCCTCTTGGCTATACAAGAGTCTCTGGTACCCTTGTGCAGCTGAAGCAGCTTATTCCATAGGTCTTGCGCACTGTTGAAAGGACCAACTTTATTAAGTTGTTCCTTTGCCAGGCCTCACTGTAATGTTACAGTAGGATTAGTATTAGCCTGTGCCTTGATCTTTTGCTCATTTTTCCAAAGAGCAGACCCTAAAACCTTACCTACTTCATCCACTGGAGTAATGAAGCCCTCCATAATGGAGAACCACATTTCTATCTCAGTCATGAGATAGTACTCCATCCGACTTTTCCAGTATTGGAAATTCATTCCATCAAAAAATGGAGGTCGGTTTGTATTGTAACCCTCTTGCATGGTTACGACTCTAGGGTTGTTAAATCGGGTAATTAGAGCCCTAGCTCTGATACCACTTGAAAGGACCGGTATACGCAAGAGGGGGGAGTACCCTTTTTACAAAAAAAATCAAAAGATGTAGTTGAAAATTTAACCTACGAAAGTAGTTAAAAGAAAAGGCACAAAGAATACAAATTTAACTAAAGTTCAACGAATACCAAACACCACGACAGAGCAGAATATAAAGCAATGAGAAAGAAGGAAAGACGCAGTCGATTTTTTACTTGATTCACAGCTCTCTCCTAGAGCTGCTAGTCCAAGGCCTACCACTAATTTTCCCCTTTTCGAAGCTGAGCTTCGAGGGTGGAGAAACCTCTTAAAGCTTTTACAGTTTAAAGAGATTTTATGCAATAAAAGTAAGCAACAATTAATAAGCTTTTACAGATAATGAATTTACTGTCTTCATCGTCGCGTCATCTTGATCAGATCAGCTACCGCTATGGACGTAGTAGCAGCACAGGAAGAAGGAATCGAGCACAGAGATGATGGAAGCTGAAGGCGCAGAGCAGAGATTCCTCAGTTGTGGTGGAAGAAGAGAGCACCGGAATGAAGATTAGTTGAGTTGTATCACGACGTTTCAACATAGCAAGGTTCCTATTTTTGCGAGTGTGGAGAGATCAAAAAGTTATTTTCTTGTTCATAGTTCTTCGACGTTTGCATTGTCATGTGAGTTTTATAGAACACCGCCCATCTGAAGCTTTCTCTTGACCGATCACGTGTAAGCTTGGACATCCATTTCCTCAGCGAAATCTCTGGTCGATCATTGGAGTTTGAATTCCTACCATTCGAGCTCATCCACGCATCAAAAACAGAGACGATTTCTTGCCGAAATTGCGACTCCAATTTCCTCTCAGTCAAGGCACCAGTCGAACCACCCTTGTGTCTGTGCACTATTACTTCTTGCTTCAGCCTGGTATCAGTTGAGACGATGCCTCGACTGCTACTCCTTCAGCAGCTTTTTGAGTGTCATCTGCTGGCTGTAGACTATGATCAGTCGAGTCACTGCCTCGACTGAACTAAGACTAAATGAGGCGTTGACTTGAATTCATATAGGAAGGGCAACAATCGAGTTGTCATCTCATTGTTGTCCTTATGACCCGTTGTTTCAGTCAGCTCTAAGACTGAAACACGCCTAGTAAAGACTCTACCCAGAGCTCCTTTACTTACCAAGACTTCGGCCTTCAGCCTTTCTTAGACTTCTCACCTTGCCACTTCTACAAAGACTTTCTGCCAAGGAATTTACCCTTCTTGGACTTTTCACCTTGCCACTTCCGCAAGGACTTTCTGCCAAGGAATTTAACCTTCTTGGACTTTTCACCTTGACACTTCTGCAAGGGATTTCTGCTAAGGAATTTACCCTTCTTGGACTTTTCACTAAGGTTCCACCCTTTGATTTCTCCAGTCGCCAAGGAATTAAACATCTTGGTAATTTCAGGGTACTCCTTTTCCCCTTAGTTTACCGCATACTAAAAGGCATCCTGTCAATATAGGGGATTGTTTGGCAGATTACACCAACTGCTCTGTAAAGAAAACAAAACTTCCTTGGAAGCTCTAGAGTAGTGTCAAACTGCTCTGGAACTAAACTATTCTGGAAGCTCTAGAGTAGTGTCAAACCACCCTGGAACCAAAGTACTCTGGAAGCTCTAGAGTAGTGTCAAACTGCCCTAGAACCAAACTACTTTGGAAGCTCTAAAGTAGTGTCAAACTACCCTGGAGCCAAGTATGAGCCAGCCAAACTACTCTGGCACGCTACCAAACTGCCCTGGGCTAAACATAACAGCCCTAGAAATTTTGTAGCAATGTCAAACTACCCTGTAATCAGGCATACTGCTCTGGCGCGATACCAAACCGCCCTGGAATGAATCAAACTGCCCTGGCAACTCTTCAAACTGCCTTGAAAACTCTTCAAATTTCCCTGGCAACTCTTCAAACTGCCCTGGCAACTCTCGCTCTGAACTTAAACGTTTGTCAAACACCAAAACATATCTTGGAGTATCAGCTCCAACAATACCTATATCAGTCGACTATTGTTGAGTAAAACCACAAACAACAAGATTTTTGAGCATCCGACCATCGGGTAAAATCTCAAACACATATGTTTGAGAATCCATCACTTGACCTTATCCATTTGGCCAAGTTTCCTAAGTTTAACTACCCCGTCCCGGGTTATATTCGCTCAACTCTCATCTCCCTACGGAGTACACCATTGAAGCTCTCCTCTTTCGTCCTGCGTCCCTCGGATGCACTAAGCTCATAGCTTCTCCCGTGCCATCCTTCGTGTCTTGCCCTGAAGTCTACTTCCTTTAGATTCACTCCAATGCTCCTCGTCCGACGATCCCTCAGATGCACTAAGCTCATAGCTCCTCCCCGTGCCATCCTTCACCGACTCAAGGACCCGAGTCACAAGATGGATGAACTTGCCAATGCTTCATCAAGCTACTCATGTGTGATTAACTAAGTCCTGCACAACTTAAACACACATATCAAAAGCATAACATCCTAACTTAAACTCTGTGACACACACATCAAAACCAAGATCATACTTGGGTTGATTGTCGTAACAATCTCCCCCTTTTTTATGTCTGTTAATATGTTTAAGTTAGGTAAAAACAATTAAGGAAAGTAAAGCATGAATATTAACATGGAAATCAAACTCCCCCTTAACTCATGCAAACTCCCCCTTAACACATGCTTTAAACATGATTAACTTAAACTTTAACAATTCTCCCCCTTTGACACCAGCAAAAAGATCATACTCTCTTATACAATGTGGTATCAATATCTAAGGGAATAAAAATACCAAAATAGACTTTGAAAAACCCAAAAATAAGTTGTTGTGCCCGTGCACAGTGTCATCAGTCGACTGGTACAAGCCACCAGTCGACTGGTGTCTGATAATCAACCTTTCTGATTTTTGAAGCAAACTTCAGAAATGCACGAAAAATCCATAAAAATTTGAAAAATCATGAAAATTAAGGAACACATTTATTATGAGTTCCTCTATCAAGGAAAAATTATTTTCATGAAAATGCACAATATTTTCAAAAGTAAGGAAAAAACTCAAAAGTCTTGAAATTCTCTAAAGTTGTATCAACTTTGACATCTAGTTTTGCCTTTAAATGTTTTCAAATTATTAAAAATATCCAACTATGATATTTGGGCAAACATTTGCTTTCCCCATAGTTGGTCAATGATTACTATATCATGATACAACTAATGACCCATTAAAATGCCATAAGCATTAGTGAATCATTTGTATTAACCTAACATCTCAGCAATCGCTATGTTTTTCAATCAAGTTATCCTTATAGTGGGTTGTGAGATGTAACTAAGATATTTCTACTTAACCAAAAATTTCATGCAATGCTATCCAAGATTAAGTATATCCAATATCACTCAACATAATCATAAGTCAACCATGTAATAAGATATGAAATAAAATCACTTATGGTTGACTATCCTAGATTTTTCTAACCTTTAAAGATTGACTTGGGTACCCAATATAGATTCTTTCCAATAGGGTTTACCAAGAATTCCTTAGGGATCCACTTCCTAGCTACCATTGTAGTTTTTGATTGCCCCCTAGCAATTAGACAATGGTATGCCTTTTTATTCTTTGATCCCTTAGATCCTAAGCCTGTTAAAACTTTCCCTTTGGCTCCCTACGATCATTTTAAAAGTATTTGAGCCTATGGTGAATTTTTCAAGGGCTTTACTAAGGTATTCTACCTTTTCCCTTAACATCCTATTTTCTTCTAAGCATGCATCATTTGAACTAGAAGAAACAATATCATAATGTGAACATACATTTTTAATCTTTCCTTCTAGATTCCTAATTTCATTTTGCATGCATTTATTTTCCTTTTTAGTTCTAAATAAGTCCTTAGTTGAACTTGAAATCATTATAATAACATCTTGAGTAGGGAGATTTTTTACCTCACTTACCCAATCTCCTTCCGAGTCCGAAGTTTGTGCTCCCCCTACACTTGAGCTCTCCTCCTCACTTGTGTTTCCTTCTTCTTGTTCGGATGAGGTGGAGCCTACATCGTATATTCCCATGAGTGCAAAGTGTGAGACGACTTCTTCTTCCTCCGATGAAGATGAGTCCTCCCATGTTGCTTTTAAATTTTGGGACTTTGACTTCTTCTCCTTCTCCTTTGACTTCTTCTCTTCTTTCTTCTTGCCTTCTTTCTTTTTGTCATTCTTCTTCTTTTCTTCCTTCCTCTTGTTTAATAGGGGGCACTCATCCCTCATGTGTCCTTCTCCTTGGAAATTATAGCAAATGATCTTACTTCTCCTATCATTAGGCTTGTTAAATTTAAAACTTTTTAAAGCACGCTTTACCCTTCTTACCATATACGCCTCTTCATCGGTGACCATTAAAGAGGGAGAGTCATCATCCGATGAGAAGGGTGTGGTCTCCTTCTTCTTCCCTTTGCTTGCCACAAGTGGTACTCCCCTTGATTGATTGCTTGGTTCTTCAACTATTCCTTCAAGACGAGTTTCGTGAAGTTCCATAGTAGAAAAGAATTCTTCTAAGGTACTAACCTCTAGATTCCTTGAGATGTAGAAAGAATCCACCATGAGCTCCATTTTGATGATCGAGGGAATGCATCAATAGTTTTCATTATCATGTCCCGATTTGAGAGCTTCTCCCCTACACTTGACAAGCCATTAATAATTTTCTTAAATCTAGAATGTGGTGATAGTACCTTTTCTCCTTTGTCCAATTTTATGTTGTTGAGTTGTGATCGGAGAAGGTCTCTTCTTGCTAATTTGGCTTCGGAGGTGCCCTCATGAAGCTCAATTAGCTTCTCCCACATCTCCTTTGTGCTTGAACATTCTCTAATCGGATTGATCTCTTGTTGAGAAAGAACATTGTAGAGGTGATGCTTGACTTTAGAATTTGCTAGATGCTCCTCCTTTTGCTTCTTAGTCCATCTTGACTTTTCAATTGACTTGTTTTCTTCATCCCTAGGTATCTTGAAACCATTCTCCATAATTATCATAATATCAAAATCGGTTTCGAAAAATACCTCCATTCTCTTTTTCCACCATGAAAAATCTCTTTCGAACTTCGGTGGATGGATGTTCATACCGATCATTTGATTTACTTATCGCGGCGATGAGTTCGATGATGAGATCCTCACTTTGATAGCACTTGTTGGGATCGATGACCCGGCTAGAAGGGGGATGAATAGCCTTATCATTGTAGATGGGATTCACTCATTCTTGATTGTCTACAATACTCGTTAGCATAGTGGGATAACAATAATAATACTAAAATAAAGACAATTAAAGCTAAAACAAAAGTAAAGAAGGAGCAATCACAAACACAATCTTTTAACGTGGTTCACGACCCTTGCCGCTAGTCCACGACAATCTGTTAGGTAGATCACTCCCTCAACCATCCACTAAACTTCTCCTTTAGCTCAACACAAGGTGGAGAAAATCTGCTTACACAAACTCTCTTCTTACAAGATGATAGAAGTAAAAATAATGAAGAAGAGAGTAAGAATACTAGGAAAACTTGGAGAGCACGAGGATATGATTAGGAGTTAAAGCATTAGCCTCTTCAACGCTCCCAAGCCCTCCTTTTATAGAGAAGAGAGCTTTCTTCCCGTTGGGCATGATTGGCGGCATGCAACAATCGATTCGGCATCGAATCGATCGGCAGCATCACGGTCGACGCGCTTATAATGGACCGACTCCAATGGCTTCTGACCAAGCCTAAATCTCGGTCATCATAGCTCAACGGTAACCTGAGCAGTCGACTGCTCATACTGGTAGTCGATTGATCACCAATCAATCCGACTACTCAGTCAGCTATGAGAAGTTCTATGCTCGCGTCCACTTATAATAGTCGACTGCCCTCCATGGCAGTCGACTGATGGTGGACCAGTCGACTACCAACCCTTGGCAGTCGACTGTTGGCCACAAACCCTAGCCGAACACCAGTCAACTAGCAATCGACTTGGACCAGATGACTGATACCTATATCAGTCGACTATTATCGGGCAAAACCTCAAACAACAAGATGTTTGAGCATCCGACCGTTGGGTAAAACCTCAAACAAATATGTTTGAGTATCCTACACTTGACCTTAGTCATTTGGCCAAGTTCCCTAAGTTGAACTACCCCATCCCGGGTTACATTCGCTCAACTCTCATCTCCCCACGGAGTACACCATTGAAGCTCTCTTCCTTTGTCCTGTTAGTGCAATCGGCCCAGGTCACGATTGACCAGGACTCGAGTTTGACTCGAGTGATGTTTTGATGTTCGACAAAAACATATGACAATGTAATTGTCATGGGAAAGTCCAAGTCTTGAGTACTTGGCATGGGAAGTCCAAGTGGGACACTTGACATTTGGTAAAGTCCAAGCATGGGTCTTGGCAATGGAAAGTTCAACATGAGTTGGCATGGAAAGTTCAAGTGGGACACTTGGCATTTGGGAAAGTCCAAGCATGGGTCTTGGCAATGGAAAGTCCAACATGAGTTGGCATGGAAAGTCCAAGTGGGACACTTGGCATTTGGTAAAGTCTAAGCATGAGTCTTGGCAATAGAAAGTCCAACATGAGTTGGCAAGGAAAGTCGAAGTGGGACACTTGGCATTTGGTAAAGTCCAAGCATGGGTCTTGGAATAGAAAGTCCAACATGGGTTGGCAAGGGAAAGTCCAAGCTTGAGTCTTGGCATTTGAGAAGTCCAAGGGGTTTGATATTGGCGGCGTAAAGTCCAAGCGGGAGTCTTGGCAGCATAAGTCAAATGGTTGGCGGCGTAAATTCCAAGCGGAGTCTTGGCGGCGTAAGTCCAATGTGCCTTGGCAGTGTAGACACCGTTAGCATGACATAGCCAATGGAAGCACCTGGAGGCTAGCGCGATGGATGAACAAGTCATGGATGACTTGGAGGGATCCGAGAGGCGTGAGGCTGATGGAGGTGGCTAGAAGGCTTAGGTCTAGGCTAAGGGTGGTCTAGCAAGTATGGGGGAACCATACTTGGGCTAAAACCTCATGTTTTAGGTGTGCCAGTCGACTGGACCGAGTCAACTAGGGTTTGACTGCGGAAAGTGGCCTAGCAGTCGACTGCCAGAGGTGGGCAGTTGACTGATGGCTCGAGTAGTCGACTGATCTTGTGATCAGTTGACTGATGCTCGAGAAATTGGCCACAGAATGGAGTCAAACTCGACTGTTGCGGCAGCAGTTGAGTGGAGGCTTGACCAGTCGATTGATGGTCATCATCATTCGACTGATGGTAGATCCGTTGGACTTATCCAGCGTGGATCTAGCCGTTGTCTCACGACAACAGTGGCATCAGTCGACTGATGGTCCCGACCAGTCGACTGATCAACTTTTTTCAGCACAGGTTGAAGCTTTATAAGGAGCTCGTGATGGAGGAAAATGACATGGTTCTTTGAGGCGATTTGGGGCGAGTTACTGCTGCAATTCAGGGTCTCCAAGTGCTACTCGATCAACCTAGCGATCAAGCATTCAAGAGCATTTGTAAAGTGTTTTTCTTTACTAGTCTTGCTTTGTATTTCATTCTATTTGCTTGTAACTTTTGATTATTGTTGTAATCATCTTGTACGAGGTTTCTCCGCCTCCGGATTGTTCCGAGAAGGAGTGCTTATTAGTGGTTGAATGTGCATCACTAGAGCTCGTAGAGCTCGATCCGTGGAGTAGGAACCGTGCGGTTCCAAACCACGTTATATGCTTGTGTTAGTGTGATTATCCATTTCGTTATTGTATTATTTCTATTTCCGCTGCGTACTAACAAAATTGTAGAGACGATCATGAACGAATTCCATCTACGTCATCACGCGATGCTATTCACCCCCCTCTAGCGGCCTCAAATCTTCTAACAAGTGGTATCAGAGCCCGGGGCTCTTCTACAGACTAATCGCCGGGAGCTAAGACAAAGAAGCTAGAGGGTGAAGATGGAAGGACAACTAGGTTGGGATATCAACACACCTATCCCGTATACCTTCTATAGACAAGAAGGCTTTATACAATGGAAGGTAAGAATCGAAGATTTCTTAATGATGAGGGACTTCGAAGAATGATCCATTTTAATAGATGGTTTTGAATACCCAAGAGGACCAAAAGGTGGCTTCCTCAAAAAGAAAAGATGGACTGAAGAGCAAGTCCAAGCCTTCGAGAAAAACACCAAGGTAATAAAGTTTTTGGTTGATTTAATACCTAACAATATCTTGTGTATATTAGGTAATTATATAGATGCCAAGGAGCTATGGAGCCAAGTGGCAAAGCTCCATGAAAGTCCATCACCGGTCCAAGAGGAAGGGACTGAAGAGGCGAATGCATCATCCTCACAAGGAAGTGAGGAGTTGGATGTTGAGAGGTCATCAACATCCAAGGAGGAAGAGGAGACCTCCACCTCTAGGTTTGAGGGGGAGGAGATTAGAGCATCCTCAACACCGGAGCAACAAGAGGAGCCATTTGAATCTGGTCGAGAGGAAGAGAAAGCTCAAGAAACCTCTACCACGGACCTAGGTAACTCGAGCATTTCAAATAATAATAAAATTTATATTATATGCTTTGAGTGTAGGGAGCAAGGACACTACAAGAGTAAGTGTCCTAAACGGGTTAAAAAGACTCCACCCGTACCAAAAGTCAAGGAAACCGGTGCCCCAACAACTAAAAGCAAGGAGCAAGTCATTTGCTTCAAATGCCGACAATCGGGACATTACCGGAATCAATGCCCGAAGGGGGAAAAGAAGACCCAAAATGGAGCATCATATGTAGGGGGAGCTAAGGCTAACCCTAAGGTATATTTTAGTAATGCTCCTTTTAATTTGAATGTTAAAAAGCATGCTAGAAATAATTTTAGCAATCTTGCTATTTATCACAAAGAGCATGTTAGACATAAGGAATTTTGTCTAGGAGCCAAAAATATCTACCTTTCTAAGAAGGAGAAATTTGGGACTAATGTCCCTAAAAATATCTCATCTAAGGACAACCCTAAGTCAAACAAGCCTAAAAATATCTTACCTAGGGAATCAATTAAGAAAATAGGGGATCACCTAGGTCTTAACCCTAAATGGACTAAGCATATGCCTAGGAAGAACCATGCCCATGGTCTAAATCAAAACTCTAAAATTGGGCAATTAGAGATTGAAAACCAAGACTTGAGGTCAAGGCTTGAAAAACTTGAAAAGACCCTAAATAAGATACAAAATCAATTTAAGGGGTCTAATGGTCAAAGTCAAAGGTCCAAAAGTCAAAGTCAACACCTAGGACCTAAGAGTCAAATGTCAACCAAGGGAAAGAATGGTTTGGGTCACAAACCTAAGCCTAAGGTGGCTTATCATAGTGTTCCATTTGATTATGGAACACAAACTAGGTCTAGGAAGACCAAGGTCAATAGGGAAGTCATCCCTAGAGTTGACCAAAGGGTGTGCCTAGTGGCTAGGGTTTCTAGGAAACCTAGGGTGGCCACTAAGAAGGTTGCAAGGGGAGTTACCCCTAGAGTTAACCTAGGTAAAACCCAAATGACCAAGGCTAATAAGCCTAGGAGGGTCATTAGGAAGGTATCTAGGGAGGCTATCCCTAAGGAATACCTAATTAACCCTAGGAGCTCAAATCGGTTTTGGGTTCCTAAGAGCGTGATTGAATCACGCTAGATGGGGTTAGGGTGTGCCAACCTTAATTGGATGGGTAGTTAACTCAACCATGGCAAAGGTGGCACTTTAGGTTATTTTCAAGGTTAGGGTTACCTTGAAAATATATTTGAGTCTTAATCCTAAAAGATTTTAGGATGTGCCAATATTATTTGAGAAGTTTGATAAAATGATCAAATTGGCACAATTTAGGATTAGAGGTGAGTGTGCCATTTTGGGTTTTTGGCACACTAGGGAGATTGGTGATAATATGGCAAAATATAATTAATTATATCAAATGGCAATTAATATTAAAATTTAGGTATACTTATACCTATACTTTTTACTTGTCATGATTTGTTTGCCATATGCCATGACATGACATCATGTTTATGTTCATCATTTATATGTCATGATCATGCTTAGAATTAAGGATTAAATGTCATGTGTTTTTAGATTTCATTTTATGCCATGACATCATGATCATTGGCCATGCTTAATTATTGCTATCATTATGTCATGATCATTTCATGCATTTAATTGATTAAAATCGAACTAAGGACAATGACATGACTTGGAGTCCCATTTATAAGGGAATCAAGTAGGGTTGCCTAGAAAAATGCATGAAACCCTTGTATTAGGAAGAACAAGACCCACATCTCACATCCAATTGACATGTATGTGTATTTATACACCCTAGATACATGTGAGATGCTAGGATATGAGTTGAGTTCAAGGTGCATAGTTTTTGCATCTAGTTGAACCAAAACTCATCTTATTTCAATGATGGATCATTGGGAAAACTTGTGTACAAGTCATTTACTTAGAGCCCAAGGAATATGATCCAAAATAAGGTTTTGAAAACATTTTAAAATCATTTTGAAAAACCTTGGTGAAGTCTATCTTTTGATAGCAATCACCATTGATGAGATTGATACAAAGTGAGCTTAAACTTTAAAGTTTTTAGTCACTTTTGGATTTTGTATCAATTTCGCTATTTTATGGGTAAAATATTTTTAAAATATTTTTCACCCATTGTATTGGTCATAGGTATTATACGTACCAAATTTCGTGATTTTTCAATATACGTATAATTATTTATGATTTTCTGAAACTCATTTCTGATAACTGAAAATCAGATTTTGATTATCGATCGATTGCCCTTGGTGGCGATCGATGTGAGTGGCAATGATCGTAGCCGACAGAGAGTCATCGCCAAGGCTGATTTCGGGAAAACTAGGTTTGGTTAGCCCGTGTTCAACCATGGTAATGTTGGATCGAGAGGATCGCTAGAGGGGGGGGGGTGAATAGCGATAGAAATTTTTCGTTCAAAATCGTTCGTTAAAATGTGAGTAGACACAGCGGAAGATAAAAACAAAACAAGCGAGACAATAGATACAAGGGTTTTACTTGGTTCGTAGCCGAAGGCTACTACTCCAAGGCCCTAGTGGTCCTTGACCACGTACGGAGGGCAAACTACTAAAGAACTCCTCGTTGGAGGTAGGAGTTAGACGGATACACAAAATGACAAAAGCTCGAGGTAGAGGGACACTCCCCCTCTCCTCGTTATATTGAAAGCTTTACTAAAAAATAAACTGAAATACAATTTAAACTTTTGTTACCGACGACTTCAAAGGTTGGAGGTTGAAGCTCTAGTCATCGTCTCGGCAGCGCTTCGTCATAGGGATGTCAGAGAGTCGGAGTGTATCGGAAGCACTTGGAAGCCTTTTTAATTGATGAAAACCCCTAAGACAATCCCTCCTTTTATAGCCTTTGAGCCCCTCATCGAATGGGTCTTCAACCAATCACAAATGGACACAAAACCTCCTTGAAATGGGGTGATAAGCCTTGACTCCTCAAAGCTGATCATTGACCATCAGTCGACTGATGGCCATCATCAGTCGACTGATGGTAGCATCAGTCGAGTCTTATACGATAAAGGTCGGCGATGAGAGTCCTCCGCCGGCGATCGTGATGCTAGCTGCAAGGCAAAGTTAGCTCAAAGAAAACATTATTTCGACGGCCTTCGACCGTCCGATCTCGACCTAGACCATCGATGGGATGTCTTTGTTCGGATCTATGCTTAAGACCATCCCCGTAAGGAGGATACGACCTCACTTACGCTCGCACACACGAGCTTACCTCGATACTTACCATGTCGCTTTTGCTTCCGGCCTTCCACTCGATTCCTTCGGCTCCCTCCGAAGTCACTCGAGTGTCGCCCGACCACCCGCCTTCCTCCGGGTGTCGCTAGCCTTCATCTCCAACTTTAGCAATCTTCTGCACACTCGATTCAGCTCGTGAGATAATGACATAAGTTTAACTTTGTATCGTTTGCTATAATCAAAACTCAGGTTCAACTTAGGTGCCTACTGCACCAATAATCTCCCCCTTTTTGATTTAGTCCTATGTGTTGTGAGATGTATTGGCTCCTTAAATCTATAGGTGCATGATATCTAAGGTATGTCCTATGCTAGTTCCATAAAAATGAAAATTTAAGAAATAGTAGTAAGAAAATATAATTTGCAAGTTCCTATTCTACTACGTACATGCCCAATTTTCGTCTTAATAGACTAAATTCGACTTCGGGTAGGGGTTTAGTAAATAGGTCTGCTAAGTTAGACTTTGATTCGACGTATTCGAGTTGTATGGCTCCGTTGGCCACATGTTCTCGAATGAAATGGTGTTTGACCTCTATATGTTTGGTCCTAGAGTGACATATTGGATTCTTAGTAAGATTAATTGAACTAATGTTATCTACGTGAAGTTTTGTGTTCATAAAGTCTAACTTGAAATCGCGGAGAGTGTGCTTCATCCAAAGAAGCTGAGTGACACACTCACCCATCGCGATGTATTCGGCTTCGGTGGTAGATAAGGCAACACAGTGTTGCTTCCTACTGCACCAACTCACTAGACTCAAGCCGAGAAGTTGACAACAACCACTCGTGCTCTTTCTATCGAGCTTACTACCGGCATAGTCCGAATCGGAGTAGCCGGTTAGTTCGAACTCGGTAGATCTAGGGTACCAAATACCGACATTAAGTGTACCCTTTAGATATCTAAGGATACGCTTGACTAGAGTTAGGTGAGACTCCTTGGCACCGGTTTGGAACCTTGCGCACATACTTACTGCAAATAGGATATCAGGTCGGCTTGCAGTTAAGTAAAGGAGACTCCCTATTATGCTCCTATAGTATTTTAAATCAATTGAGTTTTCGATTAAATCTTCTTCTATATTCACATTAGTTGCCATTGGGGTATTAATAATTTTAGCGTCTTGCATTCCAAAGCATTTAATTAATTCCCTAGTATATTTGCATTGATGTAGGTATATTCCATCTTTAGTTTGTTTAATTTGTAGACCTAAGAAGAAACTTAACTCGCCTACTAAATTCATTTCAAATTCACTTTCCATAAGTGAAATGAACTCATTTAGTAGGATTGAGTTGGTGGTTCCGAAAATAATATCATCTACGTAGATTTGGGATATGAATATGTCTTTACCTAAGGTTTTTACGAAAAGGGTTGGGTCAACTACACCTTGGTTAAAGCCTTTGGACTTAAGATAAATCGAAAGTCTCTCGTACCAAGCTCGCGGAGCTTGTTTAAGTCCATAAAGAGCTTTCTTTAACCTAAGGACATGATCGGGTTTTTCTAAACTTTCGAAACCGGAGGGGGTTGACTAACGTAAACTTCTTCTTTAATGTATCCATTTAAGAATGCAGATTTCACATCCATTTGAAACAATTTAAATCCTCGATGTGCTGCATATGCTAATAGCATTCGAATGAACTCTAATCTAGCTACTGGGGCATAGGTATCGTCGTAATCTAAACCTTCGACTTGACTAAACCCTTTAGCAACTAGTCTAGCTTTATTTCTAACTACTTCACCTTTATCATCAATTTTATTTCTAAACACCCACCTTGTTCCAATGATTATTTTATCTTTAGGTGGTGGTACTAATTCCCATACTTCGTTCCTAGTGAATTGAGCCAACTCTTCTTGCATTGCAATAATCCAATCGGGATCAAGAAGAGCTTGGTCAATAGTTTTGGGTTCAATTTTAGAAATCAAAGATATTTGACTAAGGTTTCTGTATGAGGCTCTAGTTCGAACTCCTAGACTTGGATCACCTATCACTTGGTCGATAGGATGATTCGTTTGGGTCCTAGTTGGATTTGGGTTTGAGTCTACAACTTGATCCATAGGATGGCTTGTTTGAGTTCTAGTTTGGTTGGAGTCATCTATCACTTGGTCGATAGAGTGACTTGGTTGACTTAGGTTAGGATTAACACTAGACCTGATCTCCGGATCAGAGTTAGGTCTAGTATGAGTCGGCTCGCTAATTGGGGTTGCCGGGGATTTTGTAGGTTCGTGTCCTTCATCAAATACTACATTGATAGTCTCCTCGACTCTAAGGGTGTCGTGGTTATATACTCTATAAGCTCTGCTTGTAGTCGAGTATCCTAGAAAGATTCCAGTCGTGGTTTTGGATGTAAATTTCCCTAGGTAATCCTTAGTGTTTAGGATATGTACCTTACATCCAAATACCCTAAAGTACTTGATGTTAGATATTTTATCGTGATAAATCTCGTATGAGGTCTTAAGGTGCCTCTTTACCATAAGGATTCTATTTTGGACATAACATGCCGTACTCACGGCTTCCGGCCAAAACCTATCGGGTAGGTTATACTCATTTAACATTGTCCTAGCGGCTTCTTGTAGGGTTCTATTTTTGTGTTCTACTAGGCCATTTTGTTGTGGAGTTCTAGGGCAAGAGAACTCGTGGTG
The DNA here is from genome assembly GCA_025175895.1 of Wurfbainia villosa. Lineage (NCBI taxonomy): Eukaryota > Viridiplantae > Streptophyta > Magnoliopsida > Zingiberales > Zingiberaceae > Wurfbainia > Wurfbainia villosa. The sequence goes on from CM045989.1 coordinate 94,225,355, forward strand.
GTATCCATTTAGGTTACAGAATTCTGTAAACCTATGGTTTTCGAATTCACCACCATGATCAGTCCTAAGTCTTTTGATTTTAATGCTTTGTTGATTTTCTATTAACTTAAATAGATTGATTAATTGATCTAGGGTATCATTTTTGTGTTTGATGAACCTAACCCAAGTAAATCTAGAATAGTCATCAATTATGACTAAGCCGAATTTACTTCCATTAAGTGACTTAGCTCCGTGTGAATCAAATAGATCCATGTGTAGGAGCTCAAGCACACTTTTGGTTCATTCTTGACTAGTTAGTTGATGTTGTGTCCTAGATTGTTTACCTTGTTGACAAGCATTACATATTTTATTATCCAAGTTGTTGAGGTTAGGCAAACCTCTAACTAAATCACTCTGACTCATCTTGTGGATGAGTCTTGGGTGTGAGTGACCGAGTCGTCGGTGCCACAACCACGATTCCTCTTGCCGTGTCATAAGACACTTAGTTGAGGAGTTAGTTAAGTTGATAGTGTAAATGTTGTTATTTCTAGTCCCTTTAAGAATTGTTTTAGAGGTTTCGTTTGTATTAATTACGCATTCATTTTCTAGAAATATGACCTTATAGTTATTATCACACAATTGGCTTACACTAAGTAAATTATATTGAAAATTTTCTACTAATAAAACATTTTGAATAACAAAATTTGAATTGAGCTCAATATCACCTGATCCGATGATTTTGAGCTTGCCGTTATTTTCGAAGGCCACCGATCCTTGTCGTTTGAATCGAAGCTTCGAAAACTTGAGTTGATCCCCGGTCATGTGTCGGGAACAACCACTGTCCAACATCCATTGATCCTACATGCAAGGTAGTTGGATCGGATATTGGATTTATTAAAAATTGGTTGAAGATTATTAACCTAAATCATCTCACCCATTTCTATATGATCAAACATGTTAATCCTATATGTTCTTGTGAGATGACTTCCAATTTTTTAGTTGAATTAAGTTTAATGACTTAAACACTTGTCAACTTTGCGTTAGATTCGGATTTGACCTTAGGCTCATCAAGTCACCTTTTCAAGATCATGGCTTCCAGGTCGTGGCGAGGCACAGAGGCCTTCTTTGATCGGAACAACGACCACTTCCTTAGACAAAGCCATTTTCAAGAAAATAGAGACTTGACTCACCTAAGACCACTTCCTGGTCTAACTAGTCTAGGATACGGCGAGGTAGCTTCAGCTAGTTCCGCTCGGTCAAGTGCACCGAACTAGATACGCCTTATCTAGCCCGAATACACAAGACTCCGCTTTCCTAGCATACTATCATCTCGCCGCGTCCTGGTACTATGTTATCAAGTATTGACGAGTTATAGTCCTATCTAACCATTCTAAAAAGGAAAATCAAACTAAATAAAAACCTAAGCATGCAATTTCTAAGTTAAAACACAAACAAATTTCGTACTAGCTCCCCCTGGACCGTTGAATCGATTCGGTCTCTCCACATAGTGGATTTGGTCCTTGGGAACCCAGTACTGGTTTGATCCTAAGTTTAAAATCAAGGTGGTCTTAGGGACCCATGCTTGGACACGTTTTCTATGTCTACTTACGATTGACATATACGACTTATTGGTCGTGTTTGAGCTAAACCCTAGCCCGACCTTGTTGTACACGGCCCTTTGCGATCCAAGTAGGAGGTCAAGTCCTTTGGATCCCAAAGTAAACCTTTCCAACGTATTCCTAAGATCTTTGACTTGACTTTTCAAGAGTGAGTTCTCAACTTCGAGTTTTTCAACTCGAGTTGAGTCCTTCTCTTGAACTCGACTAGTCGAAGAGGTTAGGGAGACCTCGTGTTTGAGGAGTTTAACTTCCTCAACCAGGGTCTCGACCTTGGACTCGGACTTAGCTAACTTTTTATTTAAAAACTTAATTGCACTATAAAGAGTAGTAATAAGAGACCGACTTACATTGAGTGTATTTTTTGAACCGGATGCGTATCTGTGGCTTGTCTTGAATAGTATTTCGTAGTCCGACTCGTCTTCGGTTTTTTATTCTGGTTCCGGTTCCGACTCCGTCTCCGATTCCACCGGTTTAGCCATAAGGACTCGATCGTTGTCTTCTTCCTCGAAGGCTTCTTCCCAAGTAGCATTGAGTGCCTTTTTATGTTTTGGTGCCTTGCTCTTGAGTTTTGGGCACTCGGACTTAATGTGTCCAAACCTATTGCATTCATAACATCTTATGTTTGAACTTTTAGGCTTACCTTTGTTGGGTCGTGTGACGACTCGTTTTTGGCCCTTGACTATCTTCCGAACTAGGTTGACTAGTTCGGCTTCCATTTCCGAGTCGACCTCCGAATCTGACTCATCCTCTTCTTCCTTCGGGGGTGGTTTGCTTGCGGTTTTCTTCCTCTAACCTGCAAAAAGTGCTATACCCTTCTCAGGTTCCGAGTTAGACTGCTCATGAAGTTCGAAATCAGAAAAAAGTTCATCTAACCTAAGTTTAGAAAGATCCTTGGAGACCTTGTAGGCATCGACCATGGATGCCCACAAGGTAGTCCTCGGAAAAGAGTTTAGGACATACCTTATAAGGTTGCGGTTTTCGACCTTTTGCCCGATTGCGTGTAGGTTGTTGACTATGTCTTGGACACGGGCGTGGAGTTGCGTCGCGAACTCATGTTCCTGCATTTTTAGGTTATATAGTTTATTGAATAGAAGATCACGCTTACATACCTTGGCTTCATCGGTCCCTTCGTGTAGCTCCACTAGTTTTGTCCAAAGAGCCTTTGCACTTATGAAGGGGCCGACGCGATTTAGCTCCTCCTTGGATAGGCCACATTGAAGGATTTGAGTTGCCTTAGCGTCGGCTTCGACTTGTCTTTTTGTCGCAATGGTCCATTGGTCATAATCCAAGGATTCACCCACTTCGTTAGTCGGAAGTGTGAATTCTGTTTGGATTATGATCCACATCTCGATTTGGGTTTTAAGAAAGCATTCCATCCGACCCTTCCAATAACGGAAGTCATCTCCGTTGTAAAATGGAGGTCAGACGGTGCTAAAACCCTCGAGATGGGCCATTTGGAAGGAAAACCTTGCACAAAAAAAAACATGAAAAAGGGTTCCAAGACTTCGCCTTGGATTAGTGGTGCGGGAAATAAAAAGAAACAAATGAGAAATAGAAAGTTAAGCAAAGAAATAAGAAACTAAATAAAAAGTAAGTACTCACAACCTTTGATGTCCCTGAAAGGCTACTAAACGTCGATTTTTGAGGATGAAAACAGCTTGTTACGGGGGTAAACCCCCATAGGAAGTGTAGATCTCTCAGAGAGCTTCGATTTGGTGGGTAGATCGTTTCGTGAGTCCCCTTGTAGCAAAAGTTATGCTCGTTTGATCGTGAGGTACTCCGAAGGCGATTAGTACTTGCAAAAAACACAACCAAAAACTATGTACCAAGACTTGGTCTTGGATTAGTAGTGTGGGAGAAATCTTAAAACAATAAATACGAAAAGAAAATTGCTCGATTGGTGGTTGCACCGAATCTGAGCGCCCCCGGCTCTGATACCAATTGTTGGATCGAGCGGATCGCTAGAGGGGGGGGGGGTGAATAGCGATAGAAATTTTTCGTTCAAAATCGTTCGTTAAAATGCGAGTAGACACAGCGGAAGATAAAAACAAAACAAGAGAGACAATAGACACAAGGGTTTTACTTGGTTCGTAGCCGAAAGCTACTACTCCAAGGCCCTAGTGGTCCTTGACCATGTACGGAGGGCAAACTACTAAAGAACTCCTCCTCGTTGGAGGTAGGAGTTAGACGGATACACAAAATGACAAAAGCTCGAGGTAGAGGGACACTCCCCCTCTCCTCATTATAATGAAAGCTTTACTAAAAAATAAACTGAAATACAATTTAAACTTTCGTTACCGACGACTTCAAAGGTTGGAGGTTGAAGTTCTAGTCGTCGTCTCGGCAACGCTTCGTCGTAGGGATGTCGGAGAGTCGGAGCGTATTGAAAGCACTTGGAAGCTTTTTTTAATTGATGAAAAACCCTAAGACAAGCCCTCCTTTTATAGCCTTTGAGCCCCTCATCGAATGGGTCTTCAACCAATCACAAATGGACACAAAACCTCCTTGAAATGGGGTGATAAGCCTTGACTCCTCGAAGCTGATCATTGACCATCGATCGGTGATGGTAGCATCGATCAGTCTTCGATAGTAAACGATCGGTGATGAAGGGCAGTCGACTGATGCTAGCTGCAAGACAAAGTTAGCTCAAAGAAAACATTATTTCGATGGCCTTCGACCGTCCGATCTCGACCTAAATCATCGATGTGATGTCTTTGGTCAGATCTATGCTTAAGACCATCCCCGTAAGGAGGATACGACCTCACTTACGCTCGCACACACGAGCTTACCTCGATACTTACCATGTCGCTTTTGCTTCCAGCCTTCCACTCGATTCCTTCGGCTCCCTTCGAAGTCACTCGAGTCTGGGTGTCGCTAGCCTTCATCTCCAGCTTTAGCAATCTTCTGCACACTCGATTTAGCTCGTGAGATAACGACATAAGTTTAACTTTGTATCGTTTGCTATAATCAAAACTCAGGTTCAACTTAGGTGCCTACTGCACCAACAGGTAAAGGTCCCTAACCACTCCTAACCCTAGGATATGTTTTGGGAAGTATTATGAAGGGTGAAAATCCATTGGATATGGATCATGAGAGGTGTTTAGGGTTTGTATCAATTTTAAGGTGTTGGAAAGTTCAATGTTGAATTTATAACCTTAATTTTGATGGTTTAGAGTTCCTATTGGCTTAGGGACTTCCCAAGGACATTGTTGGTGCAATGGTCAAGGGGGAGCAAGCCTTTAGGGGGAGGTATCCATCTTGGAATGATGGATGTGTTTTTCTCCTTGAAGAGGAGAAGTTATTGGGAGAGTATCATCAATTGGGAAATTGATGGGATTTTTGAGTGACCCAATTTGGAAATTGGGAGAGTGAATAGGATTGCCTCTCTTAAGTGATATGGGACTTATCACTAGGAAGATGGTAGGCATCCTAGGTATTTTTGGACCAAGGGGGAGATTGTAAGATCTCATTGGGACATGAGACATTGACCTCCTTGGAGAAAAAACCTTTTTGATGTTAGTCAAAAAGGGGGAGAATGTTTGGGGGAGAACATTTGGAGAGTGTTTACCAATTTGAGATAATTGGTAAGGGATTTGAGTTAGTGTTCTAACTCAATGATTTGTTTGGTTTTTGTCAAACATCAAAAAGGGGGAGATTGTTGGTGCAATCGGCCCAGGTCACGATTGACCAGGACTCGAGTTTGACTCGAGTGATGTTTTGATGTTCGACAAAAACATATGACAATGTAATTGTCATGGGAAAGTCCAAGTCTTGAGTACTTGGCATGGGAAGTCCAAGTGGGACACTTGGCATTTGGTAAAGTCCAAGCATGGGTCTTGGCAATGGAAAGTCCAACATGAGTTAGCATGGGAAGTCCAAGTGGGACACTTGGCATTTGGTAAAGTCCAAGCATGGGTCTTGGCAATGGAAAGTCCAACATGAGTTAGCATGGAAAGTCCAAGTGGGACACTTGGCATTTGGGAAAGTCCAAGCATGGGTCTTGGCAATGGAAAGTCCAAGTGGGACACTTGGCATTTGGTAAAGTCCAAGCATGGGTCTTGGCAATAGAAAGTCCAACATGAGTTGGCAAGGAAAGTCCAAGTGGGACACTTGGCATTTGGTAAAGTCCAATCATGGGTCTTGGCATGGAAAGTCCAACATGGGTTGGCAAGGGAAAGTCCAAGCTTGAGTCTTGGCATTTGAGAAGTCCAAGGGGTTTGATATTGGCGGTGTAAAGTCTAAGCGGGAGTCTTGGCAGCATAAGTCCAATGGTTGGCGGCGTAAAGTCCAAGGGGAGTCTTGACGGTGTAAGTCCAATGTGCCTTGGCGATGTAGATACCGTTAGCATGACATAGCCGATGGAAGCATCTGGAGGCTAGCGCGATGGATGAACAAGTCATGGATGACTTGGAGGGATCCGAGAGGTGTGAGGCTGATGGAGATGGCTAGAAGGCTTAGGTCTAGGCTAAGGGTGGTCTAGCAAGTATGGGGGAACCATACTTGAGCTAAAACCTCATGTTTGAGGTGTGCCAGTTGACTGGTGTCATGTGGCAGTCGACTGGACCGAGTCAACTAGGGTTTGACTATGGGAAGTGGCATAGCAGTCGACTTCCAGAGGTGGGCAGTTGACTGATGGCTCGAGCAATCCACTGATCTTGTGATCAGTCGACTGATGCTCGAGAAATTGGCCACAGAATGGAGTCAAACTCGACTACTGCGGCTAGCAGTTGAGTGGAGGCTTGACCAGTCGACTGATGGTCATCATCAGTCGACTGATGGTAGATCCGTTGGACTTATCCAGCGTGGATCTAGCCGTTGTCTCACGACAACAGTGGCATCAGTTGACTGATGGTCCTGACCAGTCGACTGATCGACTTTTTCCAGCACAGGTTGAAGCTTTATAAGGAGCTCGTGATGGAGGAAAATAGCATGGTTCTTTGAGGCGATTTGGGGTGAGTTGCTGCTGCAATTCAGGGTCTCCAAGTGCTACTCGATCAACTTAGCGATCAAGCATTCAAGAGCATTTGTAAAGTGTTTTTCTTTACTAGTCTTGCTTTGTATTTCATTGTATTTGCTTGTAGCTTTTGATTATTGTTGTAATCATCTTGTATGAGGTTTCTCCGCCTCCGGATTGTTCCGAGGAGTGTTTATTAGTGGTTGCGTGTGCATCACTAGAGCTCGTAGAGCTCGATCCGTGGAGTAGGAACCGTGCGGTTCCGAACCACGTTATATGCTTGTGTTAGTGTGATTGTCCATTTTGTTTTTGTATTATTTCTATTTCCGCTGCGTACTAACAAAATTGTAGAGATGATCACAAATGAATTCCATCTACGTCATCATGTGACGCTATTCACCCCCCTCTAGCGGCCTCAAATCTTCTAACACGTCCTACGTCCCTCGGATACACTAAGCTCACGGCTTCTCCCATGCCATCCTTCGCGTCTTGCCCTGAAGTCTGCTTCTTTTGGCTTCACTCCAATGCTCCTCGTCCGACGGTCCCTCGGATGCACCAAGCTCACAGCTTCTCCCCGTGCCATCCTTCACCGACTCAAGGACCCAAGCCACGAGATGAATCAACTTGCCAATGCTTTATCATGCTACTCATTTGTGATTCACTAAGTCCTGCACAACTTAAACACACACATCAAAAGCATAACATCCTAACTTAAACTCTTTGACACACAGGTCAAAACCAAGATCATACTTGGGTTGATTGCCCTAGCAGATAGAAATGGTTAATTAACCTTGACAACATAGTATCAGGGTGTAGTGAGATGATAGCACGTTAGAGAAATGAAGTCAAGTTTATTCGGGTTGGATAAGGAGTATCTAGGTTGGTGCATTTAACTAAGTGGAACTAACTGAAGCTACCTCACCACATCATAAACTAGTTAGACTAGGATTTGACCCTAAGTAAATTAAGTGTGTAATTTTCTAAGTTGGCTTTGTCTAAGGAAGTAGTCATTGTTCCAATCAAAGAAGGCATCTATGCCTCGCCATGACCTGGAAGCCTTCTTTTGAAATGTTCACTTAACTAACTAAAGGTTAAATTCGAATCTAATCCAAGGTTAATTAATTTCTAAGACATTAAACTTAACTAAGTAAAATTAAATTCATCTCACAACACCTATACGGATAACTTGATTGATCATGTATAATGAGTGAGATGTTAAGGACAATAAATTAAAAATTGATTTGAAAACGATTTCAAAATTTATATATAAATATATTCTTAAAACTATTTTTATTAGTTGTCATGATTGTTGTGTATAGTTAGTGTTTGAAAAACTATGTTTTTTAAAATGATGATTAGTCGACCAATACTGAACTTCTAGATCCTTAGGTCAACTTTAGACACCTAGACCCTGTAGACACTTAGGTAAGCTTTCCTTGTGGCCAACAAGGATGTCCTAAGAGTTTGTCAGACAAAGGGGGAGGTTTTAATTAACTGAGACTATCTAGATAAGCCTTCCTTTTGGTTAACAAGGATGTCAGGTTAAGGGGGAGGTTCTAATTGGATAATCATTTTTTAGAAGTTGTTAAAATATTATTTTTAAAAAAAACTTTTTGGTTTGGAAAATGTTCAAAAATGTTAGGATACTCTTTATTAATTCAAAATTTTTACTTTGAAAAATTCGTTTGTTTTTTTTTAAACAAATTTTTGCCAAGGGGGAGAGAAGACTTAAGTTAGAAAAATTTAGTATCTCTAGCTACCTCTAGTCAGGCATAAGACTTATTAGACATTGGTTTGTTAGCCAAATTTAATCTCTCTAGCAACCTTTAGTTTGGCATAAAACATGAGCCTTTAATATCTTGTAAATGTTGTTGGTGCAATCGGCCTAGGTTGACTCGATCAGTACCTTGATAGGATTTTGATGATAGACAAAACTCATGACATGGGAAAGTCCAACATGGGGTTGGCATGGAAAATCCAAGCATGGAGCTTGGTGTGGAAGTCCAAAGCATTGCGAAGCCGTGCGCTTGGTGCTTGGCATGGAAAATGCATTGCGAAGTCATGCGCTTGGTGCATGTGGGAAGTCTTGAGGACTTGGTAAGTTCACTAGGCTCGGGGTCCTTGAGTCGGTGAAGGATGACATTGCGAAGCCGTGCGCTTGGTGCATCCGAGGGACCGCCGGACGGAGAGCGAATGGAGTGAGCCCAAAGGGAAGTATACTTCTAGGGCATGAGACGCGAAGGATGGCGTTGTGAAGTCGTGCGCTTGACGCATCCGAGGGACGTAGGCCGAGGGAAGAGAGCTTCGGTGGGAAACTCCATGAGGGATAAGGTGGACTTGGCTAAGTGGCTAAGATTGAGTGTCGGAGACTCAAACATCGTTATGTTGAGGTTTTAGCCGACATCAGTCGACTGGCATAGGTGCCAGTCGACTGCTCTAGGTCGTATGGGTTCGACCAGTGTTCGACTGAACCAAGTCTGGCTGATCAGTCGACTGCCGAGGGAGGCGATCGGTCGTTGGGAGGATCCGATCGCCGAGGGATGAAGATCGTGATGACACTGCACGGACGCGAGAATGGAGTCGAGCTCGCCATCACTCGACTGATGGATGATCAATCGACTGATGGGTGCCATCAGTCGACTGATGTGTGATCCGTTAGAACTTAGCCAACGTGGATCTGGCCGTTGTGAGACAACGACTACAGGACCAGTCGACTGATGGTCACGATCAGTCGACTGATGGGCGTGAAAATAGCTTGATGCAGGTTATAAATGGAGCATGAGTTGGAGGATTTCGCCAAGGCTTTTGGGGTGACTTTGGAGGGGAATTGTTGTTGCATTCTAGACCTTCAAGAGCAAGAAAAAGCAAGCAACAAGAAAGCGATCAAAGCAATTGTGTAAAAGTTCTCTTTTGTATTGTTTTTGTATTTCTTGTTGTATTTCATATTACTTGTTGTAATAGCTTGTGAGAGGTTTCTCCACCTCCGACGTGTAGTCGAGAAGGAGTTTAGTTAGTGACGTGTGCACAACTAGAGCTCGAGGAGCTCGCCCGTGGAGTAGGAACCATTCGGTTCCGAACCACATATATCGCTTGTGTGTATTTGTGCATCTTGTTAGTATTATTATTGTTATTCCGCTGCGCTAACAAGAATTGTAGACGAGCACGAAACGAGAACGAGAGAATTCCGACATCCATCGTACGAGGGCTATTCACCCCCCTCTAGCCGGCCAATCGATCCCCAACAAGTGGTATCAGAGCCGAGGTCGCTCTTCAAGGACTAACCACCGCGAGAGCACTATAAGATGGCCGGCTACAACCTTCAACCACCCAAATTCGAAGGAGACTTTCTATGGTGGAGAAGAAAAATGGAGGTATACCTAGAAACCGATTTTGATTTTATGATTATTATAGAAAATGGTTTTGAAATGCCTAGGGACAAGTACAACAAACCAATTGAGAAGTCAAAGTGGACCCAAGACCAAATCAAATACTTTGAGACAAATCACAAGGTAATCGAATTGCTTAGTGATTTGATTCCTAACAACATTTGGTCTAGGTTGGGAAATTTTAGGGATGCAAAAGAATTATGGGATAAAGTAATGAAATTCCAAGAAAATTCTCAATCGGCACAAGTAGAGGAAGATGCCGTGGAAGAAAGACCATCCACTTTCGAAGATGTGGATGATTTGGTGGAGACCTCCACCTCTAGCATTGAGGGGGAGGAGAGGCAATCTTCCATCCCGGAGCAAGAACAAGAAGCATCCACATCCGGGAGAAGTGAAGATCAAGAAGAAGCCTCCACCACCTCCCTAGGTAACTCAAGTGTTATTATTTTGAATAAAAATCACATAATATGCTTTGAGTGTAGGGAGAAAGGGCATTACAAGAGCAAATGCCCTAAATTGGCTAAGGAAAAGGCATCAACACCAAAAGTCAATCCAAAGTCAAAGGATGCCGGTGTTCCCAAAATCAAGAGCAAAGAGCACATTGTGTGCTTTAAATGAAACCAAAAGGGACACTATCGAAGCCAATGCCCTAGGGGGAGGAAGAAAAGGCAAGAAGGTGCAACTCATGTAGGGGGAGCTCCTAAAGCTAAGCCTAAGGTAAATTTACTTAATGCACCTTTAATTCCTAAAGTCAAAAAGCATGCTAAAAATTATTTTAGTTCTCTTGCTATTATCAATGAAAAGCATGCTAAGAGAAATAATAAGGTGTATTGTCTAGGTGCTAAACATGTTAGTTTCTCTAAGGACAAACCTAGGATTCAAAACACTAGATCTATTTTACCTAGGGAGTCAATTAGGAGAATTGAAGAAAACTTGGGTGTTAATCCCAAGAAATCTAGGCATATGCCTAAAAGGAAAAACATTTCCCAAAAGATAAATGAAAATTCAAAATTGGGAAAATTAGAGCTAGAAAACCAAGCCTTGAGGTCAAGGCTAGAAAAATTGGAGAAGACCCTAGCAATAATATCAAATTCGGTTAAGGGGTCTAATGTACAAAAGTCAAGACCTAGAAAACAAGAAATATCTAAGGGCAAGAAGGGTTTGGGTCACAAACCTATGTCCTACCATAATGTTCCATTTAATTATGGAACCACATCTAGGTCTAGGAAAACCAAGGCTAGTAGGGAAGCCATCCCTAAGTCTAGCCATGGTGTGTGTTTAGTGGCTAAGGACTTAATAAAAATCAAGAAAGTCACTAAGAAGGTCAATGGAGGAGTCACCTCTAGAGTTGACCCAAGTAAGACCCATTTGACTAAGGCTTCAAAGCCAAAAAGGGTCATTAGGAAGGTATCTAGGGAAGTTATCCCTAGGGAATACCTTGTTAACCCAAGGAGCTCCAATAGATATTGGGTTCCTAAGAGCGTGATCGATTCACGCTAAAATGGGTTAGGGTGTGTCAACCCTAAGTGGATGGGTAGTTAACCTAACCATAGTAGAGTTGACACATTAGGATGTGCCAATATGCTTGAAAAGTCAAAATGATTTAAATTGGCACAATTAGGTCATAGAGGTCATGGTGTGCCATTTTGGGTTTTTGGCACACTAGGGAAATGAATGACATTAAGGAAAAATTGATTTAATCCCTAGAAATGGCAAAATGATTTCAACACTTAGGTATTCTATACCTTAGTATACTTTATTTTCCATAATTTGTTTGCCTTGCCAAGTCATGACATCATTTTCATTTTCATCTATAAAAATGTCATGATCATGTTTAGATTTATGTTTAGATGTCATGTATGCTTAAGTTTCATTCACATGCCATGACATCATGATATTGGCATATATTTTTATCTAAATCATATTTATACCATAATCATATCATGCATAGTTTAAAATGGAGTTAAGGACTATGGCACAATTTGAAGGGAATCAAATTAATGTTGCCTAGAAATATGCATAAGAACATAAAGAAAACAAAACCCACATCTCACTAAAAACTTGACTTGTATGTGTTTTACACATCTAGATATTGGTGAGATGTTTAGGAAAAAGAAAATAAAGGGTTGAAAAACATTTTGAAAACATTTTGAAAAACCTTGGTGAAGCCTATCTTTTGATAGCTATCACCATTGAATGGGATGATACAAAGAGGGCTCTTTATTGAAGCTGTTCTAAACTTTTGAACTTTGTATCAATCTCCTAATTTAGTGGGTAAAATAATTTTCCAATATTTTTCACCCATAGTGTTTTGGATAAGTATTATACGTATGCATTTTCAAGATTTTTAAAATTACGTACATTTACTTATGAATTTCAAAAATCCAATTTTCTGAAATTGAAAACTGCAGAATGCAGTTATCAGTCGACTGCCTGTAATGGCAGTCGACTGATGGTAAGTCCAGTCGACTGGTATCTGACAGAGTCGACTGGCACAGGCTGATTTCGGGTAAACTTGATAGTTAGGCCCATGTTTAGCCACGTTTTGGTCCCCTAACCACTCCTAACCCTAGGATATGCTTGGGAGAGCATTAGAAAGGGTGGAAATCCATTGGACATGGATTAGGAGTTGGGTTGAGGGTGAGTATCAATGTTAAGGTGGAAGAGAGTTCATTGTTGAACTTTGCCTTAATTTTGATTTGGTTAATGTTCCTATTGGCTTAGGGACTCTCCAAGGACATTGTTGGTGCAATGGTCAAGGGGGAGCAAGCCTCTAGGGGGAGGTATCCATCTTGGGAAGATGGATGTGTATTTCATCATGGGAGGAAACTTGGGTTGCCTCTCTTTAAGTGATATGGGATCACTAGAAAGATGGTAGGCAAGTGTTCCTCTAAGGGAGAGATTGTAAGATCTCATTGGGATATGAGACATTTATACCCTTGGAGAGGACCTTTTTGATGTAATGTCAAAAAGGGGGAGAAGTTACCAAGTTACCAATTAGGGTTCGTTGGAATTCTCATTGGGATATGAGAATTGCCAATATGGGAGAATTAGTAGACTTGAGATGGTAGTTTTGTCAATCATCAAAAAGGGGGAGATTGTTGGTGCAATCGGCCCAGGTTGACTCGAGTTTGACTCGATCAGTACCTTGATAGGATTTTGATGATAGACAAAACTCATGACATGGGAAAGTCCAACATGGGGTTGGCATGGAAAATCCAAGCATGGAGCTTGGTGTGGAAGTCCAAAGCATTGCGAAGCCGTGCGCTTGGTGCTTGGCATGGAAAATGCATTGTGAAGCCGTGCGCTTGGTGCATGTGGGAAGTCTTGAGGACTTGGTAAGTTCACTAGGCTCGGGGTCCTTGAGTCGGTGAAGGATGGCATTACGAAGCCGTGCGCTTGGTGCATCCGAGGGACCGCCGGACGGGGAGCGAATGGAGTGAGCCCAAAGGGAAGTATACTTCTAGGGCATGAGACGCGAAGGATGGCGTTGCGAAGCCGTACGCTTGACGCATCCGAGGGACGTAGGCCGAGGGAAGAGAGCTTCGGTGGGGAACTCCATGAGGGATAAGGTGGACTTGGATAAGTGGCTAAGACTGAGTGTCGGAGACTCAAACATCGTTATGTTGAGGTTTTAGCCGAGGAGAAGCGGTCATTTGTTGGGAGGAGATCGATCGGCTGAGGATGGCGCGATCGGTGACCCGCGCAGACACTGCAGAATGAAGTCGAGCTCGCCAGCACTCGACTGATGGATGATCAATCGACTGATGGGTGCCATCAGTCGACTGATGTGTGATCCGTTGGAACTTGGCCAACGTGGATCTGGCCGTTGTGAGACAACGGCTACAGGACCAGTCGACTGATGGTCACGATCAGTCAACTGATGGGCGCGAAAACAGCTTGATACAGGTTATAAATGGAGCACGAGTTGGAGGATTTCGCCAAGGCTTTTGGGGTGACTTTGGAGGGGAATTGCTGTTGCATTTCAGACCTTCAAGAGCAAGCAAAAGCAAGCAACAAGAAAGCGATCAAAGCAATTGTGTAAAAGTTCTCTTTTGTATTGTTTTTGTATTTCTTGTTGTATTTCATATTACTTGTTGTAATAGTTTGTGAGAGGTTTCTCCACCTCTGACGTGTAGTCGAGAAGGAGTTTAGTTAGTGTCGTGTGCACAACTAGAGCTCGAGGAGCTCGCCCGTGGAGTAGGAACCATTCGGTTCCGAACCACGTATATCGCTTGTGTATTGCATGTGCTTGTGTGTATTTTTGCATCTTGTTAGTATTATTATTGTTATTCCGCTGCGCTAACAAGAATTGTAGACGAGCACGAAACGAGAACGAGAGAATTCCGACATCCAACGTACGAGGGCTATTCACCCCCCTCTAGCCGGCCAATCGATCCCCAACAAATGTGTCTTTAATTCCTTTAAAAAAATTCTTTTTTTCTTTTTCAAAATTTTATAACAATGTTAAACGTTGGAAGGTCACATCTTAACCTAGGATAGACATTGTTGGTGCAGGATCTAGAAACCTAAGCTCATAAATATTAAAGGGAGTTGAATATGTTAAGTCAAATTGATTAGAATGTTTTAAAATTCTATTTGTGATAAAATTAAAGGACTCATGCTTGAAAATATTGTTCAAATATTAACCTTAAAAATGCACCATTCATAAAATTCTTTTTGATATATGGCAAAGGGAGGAGAGAGAGAGGTTAAAGTTAAGAGGTTAACTATTTGTTCGAAAAGTTAAGAACTTAGTATTTGTTTTTAAAAACTCACCTAGGGTTAATGGGGAGGTATCCTTAAAAGGGAGGTTTTGCAAAATGTCAATGCTTACTATTCTTTTAACTTTGAATTGGTTTGCCATAGATCAAAAAGGAGGAGATTGTTGATGCAGGGGCACCAGGTAATTGAACCTAGATTTTGATAATGGTAAGATTCAAAGTTAAGCTATTTTGTTATCTCATATGCTATGTTGAGTGTGCAGCTAATGTATTAGGCTTTGCTAAGGTCAAAGATTCCAGGATAATCTCGGGACGAGAAACCTCAGTGGTTGGGTAAAGCCTAGAGAATCTCAGAAAGGAGAAACCTCGGTGGGCAAGTGATCGAAAGCTAAGCGACAGGTCAGAAGGATCAAAGATAAGCTTTGGGTGTGGAGCGATGGTAAGGACGTGTCCTCGATAAGGGGACAATCTAAGCATCGATCCGACTAAGACTTCTGGAGGAAGGTCTAAGTCGAAATCGGACAATCAAAGGATTGTCACACTGTATGTTATTATGCATCTCTTGTGCTAAACATTGTTGCAGGTGTCAGGTTGGATCCTTAAGTGTAGCAGTCAACTAGAGGTTTCAGCAGTCAACTGCCAAAAGGATCAATCGATTGTTATTGATGAATCAGGCCAAAGCACAAGGTCAAAGAGTTATCGATCAATGATGCCACCTCAAGATAAGATAAGTTTCCACCTCAAGATAAAATCCATGAGATTTGGATCTAGATATAGACTTATTTCAAGGCACCAATCTATAAAAGGAGGGGAGAATACAAACCCTAATAATCAATAAACTTTTAAGTGCTCTCGCTCTCCGACCGTGATTCTTCGTGCTACAACGCTACTCCGACCGTGCATCATCTATTATTTATTGTCGGTACATTATTATTATTGTTTTTTTGTACTTAATTTGTATAAGAATCGATAAGGTTGTTAATAGCCTTATCATCTTTGTAATCGTCTTGTCTCTTACCTCCAATGAGGAAGAGACTTTTAGTGATTGCTCTTCGGAAGCGATCAAGGATCGTAAGACCTTGGACTAGCAACTGTTTGGCTGTGAACCAAGTAAAAACAAAGTGTCTTATTGTTTTTATCGTTGTATTGTTTTTCGCTGCATTTAACTCGTTTTCAAAAGAAAAGAAAGTTTTTAAAAATACGCTATTCACCCCCCCCTCTAGCGTCTTTTTGATCCAACAAAATCCAAGCTGCTAGTATCATCCTGTATATCATCTACCATAGCAGCAACTTCATCAATATCTAGAGCATTAAATAGTACATCATCACCATGCCCATCAGCAGAGGAGTCCTGTAGAGCTGCAGAAGAAGAAAATATCTATCACTAGCCCTGCAATCCATCTCCTTAAGCACATCACTGCCATCAAAAATGATCTCTGAGGAAAACTAAAAGGAATCTTGTGCTTGTGTCTAGCTGATGAATGATGCAATTTGATCTAGATGGGTTTGCATGTTTTATATCCGTTGTTGTTGTTGTTGATGTCTATTGCTCATTTGTTGCTGATGTTGTGGTAGAACTGATGTTAGCTGCAAAAGCTTTTCTAGTGTCTCTATATTTGCTTGACTAGGACCAGGGATTTCTTCACTGTAGTCTTGGTATATCTCCGGGGGAGTTGACTCACCTTGTTGGAATGGTTGTAGTCCATCAAACACTATGTCATCTTGAAATTACATTGGACTCTGATAAGCTGAAAAATTATGAGCCTTTTCTTGAAGTGCTTCTTCATAACTGTAACTTGATTGATCTCCCCAACTAGGCATGTAAGTATCGGCAGATGGTGGGGGTGGATAGCACTGAAGCTGCTCATGAACATACTGTGGTGTGTGCCCATACTTGAAATCTGAATCAAAATTATGAAAAGATGTATCAGAAATTGAATTATACCTATCTTGTTGATAAGACTGATGATACTGAGGAACAAGCTGATGATATTGAAGCTAGTACTAATAATAATCATCTTCAGGTTGGTAATACTCTTATTGTCCAGTGCCTAAATAATCAACATCACTGAAAGCTTCAAATGATAGATAATATGGATTCATGTTTAAAGAAATTTTCTATTCTTTCCTAAAATACTAACAAACAATATCAAAAGACACAGGAAGTATACATGATAAAATACATGGATATAGAAGAGAATAAAAGAATGTAACCCTAAACAAAATTTTGCATTTTTGATTTTTTTTTTTAGAAAAATGGGTAAACAATCCCAAGTCTACCAAGCACCATTATACTTCCCGACAACAAAGCCATTTTTTGATAGCAAGCGGCAGAACGTGTCATACCACCATTACCAAAAATAAAATTTATAATTAAACCGAACCCCCTCTACACTAATGTAGCATAGAGATGACTCGGGTCATCTCCCAACGAATGCAATCGATAGAGTGGTTTCCTTAAAATCATTGGGTTATTGCTTTGGGTTTTTTAATATAAATTAGGGGGGGTTGGATTTGGATTCTAACCTATAATTGCAAGGCAATTAAAACTCTAAACTAACATGAAAGTAATTAAAACATGCAACAAATAGAATAATGTAGGAATTCAAGCAATAAAAACTAGAAGAAAAATTAAGACAAACACTTAATGTGGACAACTATAAAACTAATATAAATGTAAGGGGTAAGTTAACAAACACTTGACATGTAGAAAATTAATCTAAACTAAACAAAAGAAAAATGATCAAATTAAGCCAAGATAGGCCCAGTGTATAAACAAGTTCCTCCAGCTAAGTCCAACGGAGCTCGATCGAGAATCTGCAAACAACGATGGATGTGGATGGCGAAACTCCTAAATCCAGTAGCTTGATGGATGCTCTAAACTCTTGCAGATATAGTTGAGCTCGAAGAATCATCATCGGGGTGAAACTCCTCATCGAATCTGAAGGAAGAGGTGGACGAGGTGTGGAGATGGAAGACGTTGTCGAAATCCCTCGATGAAGCAGTTCCTCCTTGAATCCAAAGGAAGAAAATGAATGGAAGGAAGGTGGAGGCGGCTGCTAGGGCTCAAGGGAAAAAGAGATGGCCCCAAAACCCTTGAAAATCCATTTTATAGTCGCCCAAACGAAGGTTTTTCACCGCAACACAACCGTGCCAAAAAGACATGGCCAACCGTGTTGCATTATGTGAATATTTTCCCCCTCGCTACAGTAAAAAATGCTACAATGATTTCACTATAGCAACAACGATTTTACTATAACTACAGTACCATGCCCATGCCAAAAAGGCATGGGTGGCCGTGCTTGATTCTGGGACCTTTTTTCGCAGCTGCTACAATACTTTTGCAACAATAAAAAAAAATGCTATAGTACCAACCTCAATAAAATCCTCAATTTTCACTTGGCATCCCCTACAACAACAAAGTACACAACCAATTAGTGCTTAGGACATCAAATTAGAATGTATTTACATTAAATCTCTAAAATGATCCATATTCATAAAATATGATAAATATATTGAATTACACATACGAATGGATCAAAACATCGAGGAATGAATATAAAATATCATGTCAAAATTGTGGGGGATCGATCGGCCGGCTAGAGGGGGGTGAATAGCCCTCTTTCGTTGTATGGTGGAATTCTCTCGTTCTCATTTCATGCTCGTCTACAATTCTTGTTAGCGCAGAGGAATAACAATAATAATACTAACAAGATGCACAAATACACACAAGCACATGCAATACACACGATATACGTGGTTCGGAACCGAATGGTTCCTACCCCATGGGCGAGCTCCTCGAGCTCTAGTTATGCGCATGACACTAACTAAAACACTCCTTCTCGACAACACGTCGGAGGTGGAGAAACCTCTCACAAGAAATTACAATGTAATATAGAAATACAAGCAAATACGCAAATACAATACACAAGAAAATTTTCACCGATTACTTTGATCGCTTTGCTTGTTTCTTGCTTCAGATGGCTCTTGAAGGTCTAGAATGCAGCAGCAATTCCCCTCCAATAGCTTCACAAAAGGCATGGAAAAAACCTCCATCTCGAGCTCCATTTATAACTCAGATCGAGAGTTGTTTCGCTAGCACGATCGCCAAAGGCCCGATGATCGCTTGTAGTCGTTGTCTCACAACGGCCAGATCCACGTCGGACAAGTTCCAACGTCGCGACACTCCCATCGATTATTTGCCATCCCTCGGCGATCCGCTATCAACATCGATCATTGCCGATCCATGGCAGTCGACTACCAAGCACAAAACCCACGTCTAACACCAGTCGAACCCAAGTCGACTTGGATCAGTCAACTGCCACCTATGGCAGTCGACTGCTGTCGGGCAAACTCTCAAACACCAAGTTATTTGAGCCTCCGACCGTCCGATAAACCCTCAAACATCAAGTTTGAGCCTCCGACACTCAGTCTTAGCCACTTGACAAAGTCAACCATATCCCTCATGGAGTTCCCCACCGAAGCTCTCTTCCCTCGGCCTACGTCCCTCGGATGCGCCAAGCGCACGGCTTCGCAACGCCATCCTTCGCGTCTCATGCACTAGAAGTATGCTTCCCTTTGGGCTCACTCCATTCGCTCCCCGTCCGACGGTCCCTTGGATGCACCAAGCGCACGGCTTCACAATGTCATCCTTCACCAACTCAAGGACCCCGAGCCTAGTGAACTTGCCAAGTTCTCAAGACTTCCCAAATGCACCAAGCGTATGGCTTCGCAATGCATTTCTCACCAAGCACCAAGCGCACGGCTTCGCAATGCTTTGGATTTCCCATGCCAAGCACCTAGCGCACGGCTTCGCAATGCTTTAGACTTTCCCATGCCAAGGCTTCCCCCTTGGACTTCCATACCAAGCTCCATGCTTGGATTTTCCATGCCAACCCCATGTTGGACTTTCCCACACCAAGCTTCATGCTTGGATTTTCCATGCCAACTCCATGTTGGACTTTCCCATGACAATCCCATGTCATGGTCTATCATCAAAATACTATCAAGGTACTTGCTCGAGTCAAACTCGAGTCAACCTGGGCCGATTGCACTAACAATCTCTCCCTTTTTGATGATTGACAAAACTACCATCTCAAGTCTACCACTTCTCCCATATTGGCAATTCTCATTCCAAATGAGAATTCCAAACCTAATTGGTAACTTGGTAACTTCTCCCCCTTTTTGACATTACATCAAAAAGGTCCTTCCCAAGGGTATGAATGTCTCATATCCCAATGAGATCTTACAATCTCTCCCTTGGAGGAACACATGCCTACCATCTTTCTAGTGATCCCATATCACTTAAGAGAGGCAACCCAATTTTCCTCCCATGAGGAAATACACATCCATCTTCCCATGATGGATACCTCCCCCTAGAGGCTTGATCCCCCTTGACCATTGCACCAACAATGTCCTTGGAGAGTCCCTAAGCCAATAGGAACATTAAACAAAACAAAATTAAGGCAAAGTTCAACAATGAACTCTCATCCACCTTAAAATTGATACTCACCCTCAACCAAACTCCTAATCCATGTCCAATGGATTTCCACCTTTTCTTATGCTCTCCCAAGCATGTCCTAGGGTTAGGAGTGGTTGGGGGACCTCAACCTAGCTGAACATGGGCCTAACCAACAAGGTTTACCCGAAATCAGCATTGTCAGTCGATTGCATCGCCGAAATCGATTGACTAACACCATCATCGATCATTGGCCTCCTGGCGATCGATAACTTCATTCTTGATTTTCTGAATTTCAGAAATGACTTTCTGAAATTCATAAGTAAATATACATAAGTTGATAAATCTTGAAATTTGGTATGTATATTACTTATCACAATCATTATGAGTGAAAAATATTAGAAATTTATTTTACCCATTAAATTAGGAGATTGATACAAAGTCCAAAATTTAAGAAAAGCTTCAATAAAGAGCCCTCTTTGTATCATCCCATTCAATGGTGATAGCTATCAAAAGATACGCTTCACCAAGGTTTTTCAAAATGTTTTCAAAACCTTTAATTTCTTTTCCTTAAACATCTCACTTATATCTAGATGTGTAAAACACATTCAAGGCAATTAATCTAGTGAGATGTGGGTTTTTGTTCCTTTAATGGTCTCATGCATATTTCTAGGCAATATTATTTGATTCCCTTCAAATCATGCCATAGTCCTTAAATCCATTTTAGTTTATGCATGATATGATTATGGCATAGATATGATATAGATAAAATCATATGCCAAAATCATGATGTCATGGCATGTGAATGATATTTTAGCATACATGACATATAAAAATAAGTCTAAACATGATCATGACATTTTTAGAGATAAAAAAAATGAGAATGATGTCATGACATGACAAGGCAAACAAATCATGGCAAGTAAAATATACTAAGGTATAAAATACCTAAGTGTTAAATCCAAAATGCCATTTCTAGGAATTAATCTCATATTGCCTTAATATCATCATTCCCCCTAGTGTGCCAAAAACCCTAAATGGCACACCATGACCTCTATGACCTAATTGTGCCAATTTAATCATTTTTCAACTTCTCAAGCATATTGGCACATCCTAATGTGTCAACTCTACTATGGTTAGGTTAACTACCCATCCACTTAGGGTTGACACACCCTAACCCATTTAGCGTGAATCGATCACGCTCTTAGGAACCCAATATCTATTGGAGCTCCTTGGATTAACAAGGTATTCTCTGGGGATAACTTCCCTAGATACCTTCATAATGACCCTTTTTGGCTTTAAAGTCATAGTCTTTTGAGTCTTTCCTAGGTCAACTCTAGAGGTGACTCCTCCATTGACCTTCTTAGTGGCTACATTTGATTTCTTTGAGGTCTTAGCCACCAAACAAACACCATGGCTAGTCTTAGGGATAACTTTCCTATTAGCCTTGGTTTTCCTAGACCTAGATGTTGTTCCATAATTAAATGGAACATTATGATAAGACATAGGTTTGTGACCCAAACCTTCCTTGCCCTTAGACTGTTCTTGCCTTCTAGGTTTTGACTTTTGTGTATTTGACCCTTGAACCAAATTTTTGATTATTGCTAGGGTCTTCTCCAATTTGTCTAGCCTTGACCTCAAGGCTTAGTTCTCTAACTCTAATTTTTCCAATTTAGATTTTTCATTAATCTTTTGGGAGTTGGTTTTCTTCTTAGGCATGTGCCTAGACTTTTTGGAATTAATACCCAAATATTCTTCTATTCTCCTAATGGACTCCTTTGGTAAAATATTTCTAGAATTATGAGTCCTAGGTTTATCCTTAGATGAATTAACATGCCTTGCACCTAAACAATAAACTTTATTATTTCTACTAGCATGCTTTTCATTTATAATTGCAAGAGAACTAAAATAATTTTTAGCATGCTTTTTAGCTTTAGGAATTAAAGGTGCATCATTTAAATATACCTTAGGGTTAGCTTGGGAAGCTCCCCCTACATGAGATACACCTTCTTGCCCTTTCTTCCTCCCCCTAGGGCATTGGCTTCGATAATGTCCCCGTTGGTTGCATTTGAAGCACACAATGTGCTCTTTGCTTTTAATTTTGGGAACACCGGCATCCTTTGACTTTGGGTTGACTTTTGGTGTCGATGCCTTTTCCTTAGCCAATTTAGGGCATTTGCTCTTGTAATGCCCTTTCTCTCTACACTCAAAGAATATTATGTGATTTTTATTTAAAATAATGACACTTGAGTTACCTAGGCAGTTGGTGGAGGCCTCTTCACTTCTTCCGGAGGTAGAAGCTTCATCTTGATCTTTCTCCGGAGTAGAAACCCTTTCCTCCCCCTCAATGCTAGAGGTGGAGGTCTCCACCAAATCATCCACATCTTCAAAAGTGGATGGTGCTTCTTCTACGACATTCTCCTCTACTTGTGCCGGTTGGGAATTTTCTTGGAATTTCATTATCTTATTCCATAATTCCCTTGCATCCCTATAAACACCCAACCTAGACCAAATGTTGTTAGGAATCAAATCACTAAGTAATTCGTTTACCTTGTGATTTGTCTCAAAGTCCTTGATTTGGTCTTGGGTCCACCTTGACTCCTCAATTTGCCTATTTCTTTCATCCCTAGGCAATTTGAAACCGTTTTCTAGGATTAACATAAAATCAAAATCAGTTTCTAGATATACCTCCATTTTTCTTCTCCACCATAGAAAGTCTCCTTCGAATTTTGGTGGTTGAAGGTTGTAGCGGGCCATCTTGTAGTGCTCTCATGGCGGTTAGTCCTTGAAGAGCGACCTTGGCTCTGATACCACTTGTGGGGGATCGATCGGCCGGCTAGAGGGGGGTGAATAGCCCTCTTTCGTTGTATGGTGGAATTCTCTCGTTATCATTTCGTGCTCGTCTACAATTCTTGTTAGCGCAACGGAATAACAATAATAACACTAACAAGATGCACAAATACACACAAGCACATGCAATACACACGATATACGTGGTTCGGAACCGAATGGTTCCTACTCCACGGGCGAGCTCCTCGAGCTCTAGTTATGCGCACGACACTAACTAAAACACTCCTCGACAACATGTCGGAGGTGGAGAAACCTCTCACAAGCAATTACAATGTAATATAGAAATACAACCAAATACACAAATACAATACACAAGAAAACTTTCACCGATTGCTTTGATCGCTTTGCTTATGTTGGATCGAGAAGCGTCGCTAGAGGGGGGGGTGAATAGCGATCGTAAATCTTTTCTTTTTCGTTCGTTCGATACGCAAAGTAAGCACAGCGGAAAATAAATGAACACGTTTATTTTACTTGGTTCACAACCCAGCGGTTGCTACTCCAAGGCCCTATCGGTCCTAGACCGCGTACGGAGGGCAAAGCACTATAACGTCTCCTCCTCTTTGGAGGTAGGAGACAACGATCACAAAACCGAATATACGAGGATGAGGCAACAAGCCTACCTCACCTCGTTATGAAGAAAAACAAAGAATACAATATCAAAAATATTACTTGATTCTGCTACCGACGAAGAAGATCGAAACTTGACGTCGCGTCGACATTATGATGATGTTGGAGTGTTGGCGTTGTAGGAGCACTTGATGAATAAACTTGATGTGATTTGGAGATGGAATCCTCCCCTCCTGTTATAGACTTTGGCCTCTGAATTTGTCTCCTCTTATTTCGGAATGGATCATGAAGTTGTCCAAATTTTATCGCGAAGTGGCCGCGTCAAACGTTATCCGTTTTGACCTAGCGCAAAGCCGATCGCCGCCATCACGACCGATGCCTCCCATCACCGACCGATGGGCATCACGATCGTTCCATGTCCATGTCCAAAGAATGATCGCTAGCTTGGCCACTTCCCTGCAATAAGAGGTTAGCTCAGAAAATGATAAATACGATGGTTTCTAACCGTCCGATCTCGACCTAGACCTTCCACAGGAAGTCTTAGTCGAATCGCCGCCTACGATCGTCCCCGTAAAGAGGACACGACCTTACAATCTCTCACTCACACGAGCTTACCTCGATTGTAGCTCTCGCTTCTGGCCTTCCACTCGATTCCTTCGGCTCCCTCCGAAGTCACTCGAGTGTCGCCCGACCACCGCGGCTTCCTCCGGGTGTCGCTAGCCTTCAGCTCCAGCTTTAACACTTTTCTGCACACTTGATTTAGCTCATGAGATAACAATGTAGACTTAACTTTGTGTCTTTGCCATAATCAAAACACAGGTTCGATTATCTAGTGCCCCTGCACCAACAATCTCCCCCTTTTTGATCTATGGCAAACCAACACAAAGTTAAGGGAAATTAAAGCATAAACCAAGTATAGTAAATGATGAATGTCATTTTCAAAAACTCCCCCTTAACCAAAACTCCCCCTTAACCCTAGGTGAGTTTTGAAAGAGATACTTTAGTCCAAAATTAAATAAATTTTGTGTTACTCCCCCTTAACTTTCGCTCTTCTCCCCCTTTTGCCATAAATCAAAATAAATGTTGGGGTTTGTTATGTAAAATAGGGGTTTAGAAACAATATGTTATATGCATGCATCAAGATAAATCAGCTATGAGTCCAAGCATGGGTCTAGCAGTAATTAGATAGATTGGTTCGAGGTGTGTCCCTCTGCACTAATAATCTAAAGGTTTGTAATATAACCCTTTAGGGTTAGTTTTCTCTCCCCCTTAGTCAAATATATGAAGTATAAGAGTTGTAGGGGGCGCTAAACTTTGGCCTAAGAGTTGTTAAGTACAATAGTTAAGAAAATAAGTAGTATTTGAAGAGGTTGTTTTAACTATATTTCAATTATCCTTAACATCTCACCTGTGTCTATATGATCAAGCATGTTATACTTATGTGTTTTTGTGAGATGACTTCCAATTAAGTTGATTAAGTGCATTTAGGTTCAAGTAATTTTATGTTAGATTTGGATTTGACCCTAGGCTTGTCAAGTTTACCTTTTCAAGATCATGGCTTCCAGGTCGTGGCGAGGTACAGGGGCCTTCTTTTATCGGATCATCGACCACTTCCTTAGACAAAGCTATTTTCAAGAAAATGATGACTTGACTCACCTAAGACTATTTCCTAGTCTAACTGGTTATTATTTTTTTTTTTTTAAAAGAGGCTCCCCGAGGCTCAATATTTTCGTAGGATTTTAGTTAGTTATGTACGTGTTCTAAGTGAGCTCACACGTTTTAAAGCACAAACTTTCTAAGCTAAAGCATGCAATTTCTAAGTTAAAGCACAAACATGTTTTGTACTAGCTCCCCCTAGACTGTTGAATCGGTTCGGTCTATCCACATAGTGGATTTGGTCCTTGGGAACCCAGTACGGGTTGGATCCTAGAGTTGAAATCAAAAAGTTCTTAGGGACCCATGCTTGGACATGTTTCCTATGTCGACTTACAATCGACATATACGACCTATTAGTCGTGTTTGAGTTAAACCCTAGTCCAGCCTTGTTGTACACGACCCTTTGAGATCCAAGTAGGAGGTCAAGTCCTTTGGATCCCGAAGTGAACCTTTCCAACGTGTTCCTAAGATCTTCAACTTGACTTTTCAAGAGAGAGTTCTCAACTTCGAGCTTTTCAGCTCGAGTTGGGTCCTCTTCTCAAACTTGACTAGTCGAAGAGGTTAGGGAGACCTTGTGTTTGAGGAGTTTGACCTCCTCAACTAGGGTCTCGACCTTGGACTCGGACTTAACTAATTTCCTAGACAAAAACCTAACCGTATTATGTAAAGTATTAAATAAAGTTCGACTCACTTTAAGGGTATCTTTTGAACCGGATGCGTATCCGTGGCTTGACTTGAAGGTAGTTTCGTAGTCCGAGTCATCCTCAGGTTCTGACTCAAGTTCAGGTTCGGTCTCTGTGTCTGACTCAATTGATTTTGCCATGAAAGCTATGTCTTCTCTGTTGTTCCAAGTTGCATGGAAGGCTTTCCTTGCTCCCTTTTTCTTTTGGTTCTCATTCTTCAATTTCCTCCTTTCTTGTCGAACTATTCTCCGCACAATGTTGACTATTATGGCCTCCTCTTCGGATTCGGATTCGTCTTCGGGTTCGAGTTCATCTACTTGCTTAGTAGGTGGCTTCCTTCTTTGTCCTGCAAGTAGAGCAATACCTCTCTCGGCCCGAACCACATTAGTTTGCTCATGAAGTTCAAACTCAGAAAATAATTCGTCTAACCTAAGCTTCGAAAGGTCCTTAGAGACCTTATAGACATCGACCATGGATGCCCACAAGGTAGTTCTAGGGAAAGCATTTAAAGCGTACCTTATAAGGTCCCGGTTCTCTATGGCTTGCCCGATCGAATGAAGACCATTGACGATATCTTGGATCCGCACATGTAGTTGGGTGGCGGTCTCATGATCCTGCATCTTTAGATTGTACAGTTTATTTAAAAGTAAATCTCTTTTACATACCTTAGCATCGGCCGTCCCTTCGTGTAAATCAATCAATTTGTTCCAGAGGTCTTTGGCGCTAATGAATGGTCCGATGCAGTTGAGTTCCTCCTTGGACAAGCCGCATTGCAATATTTGGGTTGCTCTTGCATCGGCTTCGATTTGCCTCTTGGTTGCATTTGTCCACTTGTTGAAATCCAAGGCCTCTCCTTGATCATTGGTGGGTAGAGAAAAGCCGGTTTGGATTATTATCCAAGTCTCGACTTGTGTTTTTAGAAAACACTCCATCCGACCTTTCCAATAATGGAAATCATTTCCGTTAAAGAACGGAGGTCGGGTGGTGCTATACCCCTCAATGTGAGCCATTAAATATCTTGCAAAACACGAATAAAAACCAAAGAAAATTCTAAGACTTGGTCTTGGATTAGTAGTGTGGGAAATAATAGGAAATAAACAGAAATAAATAAGGAGAATAAAAAAAACTAACAAAAACTCGAAACTTACGACCTTCGATGTCCCCGAAAGGGTACTAAACGTTGGATTTTGGGGCTGAAAACAGCTTGTTACGAGGATAAACCCTGGTAAGAAATGTAGATCTTTCTGAGAGCTTCGATTTGGTAGGTAGATCGTTATGTGAGTCCACTTGTGCGAAAAGTTATAGCCGTTTTACCTTCGGCTACTCCAAGAGAGAAAACTTGCAAACACACAACCAAAAGAAACGTACCAAGACTTCGTCTTGGATTAGTAGTGCGGGAGGAAAAAGACCAAACAAAAATATGAATCGAAAAATACGAACAGAAAACCAAAACGTGCTAGATTGGTGGTTTCACCAAATCTTAGCGCCCCCACTCTGATACCAATTGTTGGATCGAGAAGCGTCGCTAGAGGGGGGGTGAATAGCGATCGTAAATCTTTTCTTTTTCGTTCGTTCGATACGCAAAGTAAGCACAGCGGAAAATAAATGAACACGTTTATTTTACTTGGTTCACAACCCAGCGGTTGCTACTCCAAGGCCCTATCGGCCCTAGACCGCGTACGGAGGGCAAAGCACTATAACGTCTCCTCCTCGTTGGAGGTAGGAGACAACAATCACAAAACCGAATATACGAGGATGAGGCAACAAGCCTACCTCACCTCGTTATGAAGAAAAACAAAGAATACAATATCAAAAATATTACTTGATTTTGCTGCCGACGAAGAAGATCGAAACTTGACGTCGCGTCGGTGTTATGATGATGTTGGAGCGTTGGCGTTGTAGGAGCACTTGATGAATAAACTTGATGTGATTTGGAGATGGAATCCTCCCCTCCTTTTATAGACTTTGGCCTCTGAATTTGTCTCCTCTTATATCGGAACGGATCATGAAGTTGTCCAAATTTTATCGCGAAGTGGCCGCGTCAAACGTTATCCATTTTGACCTAGCGCAAAAGCTGAATCGTCGCCATCACCGATCGATGCCTCCCATCACCGATCGATAGGCATCACGATCGTTTCCATGTCCAGATCAGCCAACCACTTTACTTCGCAATAAGAGGTTAGCTCGGTAATTGATAAATACGGCGGTTTCTAACCGTCCGATCTCGACCTATACCTTCCACAGGAAGTCTTAGTCGAATCGCCGCCTACGATCGTCCCCGTAAAGAGGACACGACCTTACAATCTCTCACTCACACGAGCTTACCTCGATAGTAGCTCTTGCTTTCGGCCTTCCACTCGATTCCTTCGGCTACCTCCGAAGTCACTCGAGTGTCGCCCGACCACCGCGGCTTCCTCCGGGTGTCGCTAGCTTTCAGCTCCAGCTTTAACACTTTTCTGCACACTTGATTTAGCTCGTGAGATAACAATGTAGACTTAACTTTGTGTCTTTGCCATAATCAAAACACAGGTTCGATTATCTAGTGCCCCTCCACCAACAGCTTGTTGCTTGCTTTAGATGGCTCTTGAAGGTCTGGAATGCAGCAGCAATTCCCCTCCAATAGATTCACAAAAGGCATGGCAAAATCCTCCATCTCGAGCTCTATTTATAACCTGCATCGAGTTGTTTTCGCGCCTAGCAGTCGACTGCCAAAAGGCCTCAATTGACTGCCCTTGTAGCCGTTGTCTCACAACGGCCAGATCCACGTCGGACAAGTTCCAATGGATCACCTACCAGTCGACTGATGGGCCTCATCAGTCGACTGGTGACCTAGTAGTCGACTGCCCAGTCGGCTATGGAGCGTTCTATGCTCGCGACACTCCCATCAGTCGACTGCCATCCCTCGGGAGTCGACTGCTGTCAATATCAGTCGACTGCCAAGCACAAAACCCACGTCTAACACTAGTCGAACCCAAGTTGACTTGGATCAGTCGACTGCCACCTATGGCAGTTGACTGCTGTCCGGCAAACTCTCAAACACCAAGTTGTTTGAGCCTCTGACCATCGGATAAACCCTCAAACATCAAGTTTGAGCCTTCGACACTCAGTCTTAGCCACTTGACCAAGTCCACCATATCCCTCATGGAGTTCCCCACCGAAGCTCTCTTCCCTCGGCCTACGTCCCTCGGATGCGCCAAGCGCATGGCTTCGCAACGCCATCCTTCGCGTCTCATGCCCTAGAAGTATGCTTCCCTTTGGGCTCACTCCATTCGCTT
Organism: Wurfbainia villosa; assembly: GCA_025175895.1. Classification (NCBI taxonomy): domain Eukaryota; kingdom Viridiplantae; phylum Streptophyta; class Magnoliopsida; order Zingiberales; family Zingiberaceae; genus Wurfbainia; species Wurfbainia villosa. Next base: position 94,254,506 of record CM045989.1, read on the forward strand.
CCCGTCCGGCGGTCCCTCGAATGCACCAAGCACACGGCTTCGCAATGCCATCCTTCACCGACTCAAGGACCCCGAGCCTAGTGAACTTGCCAAGTTCTCAAGACTTCCTAAATGCACCAAGCGCACGGCTTCGCAATGCATTTCTCACCAAGCACCAGGAGCATGGCTTCGCAATGCTTTGAATTTCCCATGCCAAGCACCAAGCTCACGGCTTCGCAATGCTTTGGACTTTCCCATGCCAAGGCTTCCCCCTTGGACTTCCACGCCAAGCTCCATGCTTGGATTTTCCATGCCAACCCCATGTTGGACTTTTCCACACCAAGCTTCATGCTTGGATTTTCCATGCCAACTCCATGTTGGACTTTCCCATGACAATCCCATGTCATGAGTTTTGTCGATCATCAAATTACTATCAAGGTACTTGCTTGAGTCAAACTCGAGTCAACCTGGGTCGATTGCACCAACAAAAATGAGAGTTATCAAGTACCTATGACTTGGACTTTCCATGTCAAGACCATACTTGAACTTTCCTTGCCACCTCTATGTTGGACTTTTCAATTGCCAAAGTTCACTTGGACTTTATGCTGCCAAGACTACACACTTGAACTTAAGCTACCAACACTTTACCTTTGGACTTTCCTTGCCAAGTATCCAAACTTGGACTTCCGAGGTTGATTGTTCTAACAATCTCCCCCAAATAATCTCCCTCATATGACTTTGGATATCCCAATCATCTACTAGTCATATGGTCAACATATGATTAAATCCATATAGTCAAACAATGGTAAAACCCTATTGTCAAACCATTGTCAAACATCAAAACACTACTCAAGTCCCACTCGAGTTTGGTCAACATTGACCCGAGGCTTGTTGTACCAACAATCTCCCCCTTTTGATGTTTGACAATACTTCTAAGTTAGACTAATAATAACCCAAACTTAACTCTTCAAATGCCAAAGTATAGTGAAGGTTTACCTATCTTAAACCTCACTTCTCCTCCTTTGGCATACATCAAAAAGACTACCAAGGTTTTCAATGCCTCATCTCTCAAAGAGATCCTACATTCTCCCCCTTGGTTCAAAAACATCTTGGATGCCTTCACTCTTCCTAGTGATAAGTCCCATATAACTAAATGAGAGGAAATCCACAATGAAGGCACCTAAACCCTCATTTCTCCTCCTTTGGTCAAAATTGCATCCACCATCCCAAGATGGACACACTCCCCCTAAAGGCTTTCTCCCCCTTGACCATTGCACCAACAATACCCTTGGAGAGTTCCTAAGCCTATAGGAAACTTAAACCATCAAAAATATGGGAAAAAGTTCAAACTTGAACTTTAACCTCCCTTAAAATTTGATACTCACCCTAAATAAGTCTCCTAATCATTTTCAATGATTATTTCACCCTTCCAATGCTTTCCAAAGCATATCCTAGGGTTAGATGACGTTAGGGTATCATAAAATAGTTGATACATGGCTAAACAAATCTTGTTCAGCCGAAATCATCTTCAGTAGTCAACTAAAATCATAAATCAATCGTCTGCCTTACCACTAGTTGACTGCTCCAAGTAGCAGTCGACTAGTTTCTACAAAATATAGAAATCATTTCAGAAATTGAGTTTTTGAAAAGCATAAGTAAATTTATGTATTTCTAAAAATCTTGAAATTTCATACGTACATTACTTACATGAAATACAATGGGTGAAAAATAATTTTAAATTAAAATACCCATTAAAATAAGTGATTGGTACAAAGTTTAAAAGCATTGAAATCTTTCAATGTTTTTCCTAACTTTGTGTCAACTTGTTCAATGGTGATTGCTATCAAAAGATAGACTTCACTAAGGATTTTCAAAATGATTTTGAAATATTTTTAAAACCTTATTTTGAACCATAATCTATGGACTAAATGCACATGACTTGTACATTAACTTTTCTCATGATTCATTAATGTCATACTATGAATTTTGAGTTCATCTAGATGCAACATCTATGCACCTTGAACTTAACTCATTTTCTTAACATCTCACATATTTCTAGGGTGAATTTGAAGGGTATTGCTTCCCCCTCTTCTGTCGATTGTGCATGGAGATCCTACCACACGTCTTCGGATTAAAAAAATTAATCCAGATGAAGATGGATTACCCAAGCAACCGATCCATCATTGTGCTATTCGATTTGAGTAGTCGCTTGAACAAACTTGTTGTTCAAGCAACCTAACTCTTATCCTCGATTAACCATGGAATAGATGATGTACGGATCATCAATTTTTGTGTTTATCATTGGGGTCCAAGTAAATAAACCACATACATGATACAAGAGAACTAAAATCAAAACAAACAAGATTTATACCTCTTGTTTATCTCTTGATCTTCTATTGTATGACCTATCCTCTTCTTGGACATCGTGTGGGCGACAATCCTCCAAGAATCGAAGCCTCCTAGATCTCGTATCTTCCCTTCCTTGCTCACTCCAAACAAGGAAAGATGACCAAACTCTTCTTCTCCTATCTAGTGCCGACCACCAAGCCTCCTAGATTTGGTGTTGCCGTCGGCCAAGGAGAGGAAGAAGGAGAAGCGGGTGCCGGCCAAGAGATGAGCTCTTGTTGCCGCCGGCCAAGGAGAAAGAGAGGAGGTGTGGAGGAGGCGTCGGCCAAGGAGATAGGGTGGAGGCGCCGACCAAAGGGGAAGAGAAACCCTAATGTTGCCACCGGCCCTAAGCAAAACCAAACACCTTGCCGCCCAAGCCTTGGAAGCATACCCTAATGTTGCCACCCAACCCAATGCCACCTCCAAACCCTCAAAGTTTTTTTCGCCCAAGCCTCTCCCACCTTATTTATAGATCTAGACTTCATGAGTTATTTATAATAGGCTACAATAGGTACCATGAGGAGGAGTTGGATCTTGGCCACCCAATGGATCCGAACCACACAAACTCGATCCATTAATGATGATCCATTCCACTAGAAGATTATCATTGATCTACCTCACCAACCCCCATAATTAAATATGGGCTCCATATATTATTTGTACAAAATATCTCTCCGTGTTTAAGATATCGAATGTCCATTAATTAATTAATTTATTGACAATTAATTAATTAACATCTAACTCTATGAGTAGTACCACTCAACCTCATCATCATGCTGGACCAAGTCCACCTGCAGGATTTACATGATGATCCTTATGAGCTCCTCAAGGGGACATCATCATCCTAATACATAGGACACGGTTTACTCCTATAATCAATGATACATCATGTAAATAATATCATTTCTCAACTTACCAGGCCTATCGATTTAACCCATAAATCTCGCCCATTGGTAAATCAAAGAAATAAATATTAAGTACATGTGCCCGTTATTATATCGGGATTAAGAGCATGTACACCACAATATCTGAGGTCTGATTCAATTATATAGTCAGTATAAATTGAATCACCTCTAAATGGGTCATACTCAATACACACAAAGTGTACTAGTGTAATTCTATGGTCAAGATAAACCAATACAAAATTACACTACAACCATGCTAATGGTTTGTCCAAAATCATCTTGGCTGTGAGCCTCTACTTATACTCTACAAGGAACTGATAACATTATCTTTTGTGCGACACCACACACCATATTATCTATAATGTAATTTATCAAACAATATTCATAAATATAAATATAAAATACAAATAATGATCATGTGATTCTTATTCCAAAATGAAGATGTTCATACAAAGGCTAGGCTTTCAGTATACATCCCAACAATCTTTCACTTATACTAAAAGACTATGCTGCCATTAAATTGTCATACATCTGATTCTCATTCTCTCCACATGCCTATCAAAAGCTCTCGCTGGAAGGGCCTTAGTGAAAGGATCTACCAGGTTATCCTCAGATGCAATATTGGCGACAGTAACTTCTCCTTGCTTTACGATCTCTCATATCAGGTGGTACTTACGCTCTATGTGTTTACTAGCCTTATGGTCTCGTGGTTCCTTCGAGTTTGCAACTGCTCCACTGTTATCACAAAAAATTGTGATAGTTCTGGGCAAACCAGGAATCACATCCAAGTCCATCAAGAAGTTCCTGAGCCATACAACTTCTTTGGTTGCCTCATAGGCTGCCACATACTCAGCTTCCATGGTAGAGTCTGCCACACATTTCTACTTGACACTCCTCTATATAATGGCTCCACCTCCCAAAGTAAACACAAAACCCGAGGTAGACTTACTGTTATCCCTATCTGATTGAAAGTCAGAATCTTTGTAACACACAGGGAGTAATTGATCGGCGTGGTATACCATCATATAATCCTTAGTCCTTCTTAGGTACTTCAATATATGCTTTACCGCAGTCCAATTGTTAGTGAAAGACTTAGAGTCAATCATGTGATGATTGTTGTATGGACTTTGTTGTATCATATTCCTATATATATAAAGGCATTTCTTTGTGGTTATTATACTTACTTGTATTGGTGTCAAATAACAAAGTATAATAACGTTCTTGAGTAGAAGGTTCTTATCTATATCAATCGATTGGTTGAATCGATAATGAGATGATATAGAGAACACTACTCTTAATCATTCCTAGTCAAGTATTAACATTCAGGGACAATGTTAATGCGAAGAGACTAGCATGTAGGTCAACTCGATGACTTGATCTCACAAGTCATTGATATGAGATATTAAGTTGACACATGGGTATGCATTGGAGAATATATACTGAATGACCCGCCATGAGAAAGTATCATGGATCATTATATGAGTGTCATATACTTTCTCATGTGGCTATTAGTATGACTATTAGTCCTTGGACCTGAAGTCACCATGGTTCCCTACATAAGGGGTTGCACACTTTGGCTTCGTCAAATGTCACCCGTATATGGGTGGACTATAAAGGCGATTACTGGGTATGTAACAAATTATGCGGAGGGATGTGAGTGATGTAGATGAGATCTATCCCTCCTATATGACGGGAGTGACATCATTATTCTTGATAGAGTGAGACCACTAAGTGCATGACCATGCACAAATGAGTCAATATGAGATATTGAGCTCATTTGATTAGAGTGAGTCTACTTGGAGTTCAAGATATAGATTGTACCTAGGATGACACGGTCTATGCCTCAATTGGTCAATCTAGATATCAAGGATAGAGGGACATTGTCACATATTGTGAGAGTCACAATTAGTAGTCACAAAGGTGATGTTGGATCTCAACATTCTTGTAAGTTGGGTAGCAATGATGTGTTGCTAGATACCGCTCATTGCTTATGTTTCTAAATCGGTTTAGGAGCATTTCCAACGTTACAAGAACCTATAGGGTCACACACAAAGGGCAATTAAATGGAGATTAGGTTCATATGATGGACCATGAGGATTAGGTTCATGTGATGAACCAAATTGGATTAAGAGTAATCCGAATTAGACTAATTGAGTTGGACTCAATTTGATTCAAGTATTGAATGAGTCTAATTTAGATTTGATTCATCGAGTCAATTTAAACTAATGAATAGAGATTCATTAAATCAAATTGACTTGAATCAGATGGTTGGATTTGATCAACCATGGGAGATAAGAGGTCAAGTTTGACTTGACTTGAGAGGGAAGATGAATGGTCAAGTTTGACTTGACCAATTTCCATGTCATGATGACTTGGCATGGGCCGGCCAATGATGATGTTCCACATCATCATGGACACATCATGGGGTGCCACCTCATGAGGGAGACCAAGAGCCATGGCTCTTGGTATTACATGCATGTATATAACCTTCTTTGAAGTGGCAGACCACCTTAATGTTGGTGCATTAGTGTGAAGTTAAGAGTAGTAACTTCATCTTCTTCCTCCTCTCTTCTCAAGCTCTCTCCCCCTCATCCTTGCAGTGAACTTCTAAGGGTGTTAGCACACTCTAGGTTGCTTTTCTCCACCTATTGCTTGTGTGGATACTAATAGAGGAGTGTACACTTGACACTCTTGAGTTCCGGCAAGCCGTTTGGATGAGCGGGATAAGCGAAGGGCGTCACATCAAGGGTAACGCTCCTTTCATGTAGATCTAAGGTAGATCTAGGTTTTCTAAACACGTACATGTAATTTTTGTTTATCTTCGCACGGATCCATGGCCGACTTCCGAGGAAAAATGGTTTTTGTGGCTCGAATAGTCCAACACCAATGTCCTTATCCTGGATTACTTTGATATCTGCTAACCATGCCCACGACAAAGCAGATATCCGGCCTAGTACATAACATAGCATACATGAGCCTTCCTACCGTCGAAGTATAAGGAACCACCTTCATCTCCTCTATCTCCTTTGATGTTCTAGGACACATCTCTTTAGATAAAGGTACACCATGCCTAAAAGGTAGAAAACCTTTCTTAGAGTTCTGCATGCTAAAACGAGCCAAAATAGTGTCTACATATGAAGCTTGAGATAAGTACAACATCCTTTTCTTGTGAACCCTTATAACCTTGATCCCAAGGATGTGTCCCACTTCTCCCAAGTCCTTTATATCAAATTGTTTGGACAACTATACCCTTATGTCTGACAACACTTTGACATTGTTGCCAATGAGCAAAATGGCATCTACGTATAGTACAAGAAATACCACTACGTTTCCGTCACATCTCTTGTATACACAAGACTCATTTGGACTTTGAATAAATCCATATGACTGGATTACCTCATCAAAACGGATGATCTAAGATCTCGAAGCTTGCTTCAATCCATAAATGGACTGATTAAGCTTGCACACAAGATGCTCTTTGCCCTTTGCAATGAATCCCTCTGGTTGCTTCATATAGATGTTTTCTTCAAGACTTCCATTAAGGAAAGTTGTCTTAAAATCCATCTGCCAAACCTCATAATCCATATGAGCAGCAATAGACAAGAGAATCCGGATAGACTTAAGCATTGCTACCGGTGAAAAGGTCTCCTCATAATCGATACCCTCTTTCTGAGTATACCCTTTCGCAACAAGTCTTGCTTTGAAGGACTCTACCTTCCCATCTGATCCTCTCTTTCTTTTGTAGATCCACTTGCATCCAATGGTTTTTACACCATTGGGTAGTTCTACTAGCTCCCAGACTTGATTTGAATCCATAAATTCTATCTCAGAATTCATTGCCCTTTGCCAAGATACCGCATCTTTATCTTGGATTGCCTCGTCATATGTCCAGGGATCAGGTTCATGTTCGCCAGGGACCAAATCAAAAGATTCTTCAAGAACATAAATCTATCAGGTTATCTAACAACCCTCCCACTACGATGAGGTATCACCTGTGCATCCTTTGTGACACGCAGTGCAGTCACTTGTGGTATGTTCTCTTGTACCGTTGGTAATAAAGTAGGGACTTCCCCTCTTAACTCCTCTAGAACAATCTTGCTCATGGGCTTGTGGTTCATCACATAGTCTTCCTCTAAAAATCAAGCATTCGTGCTAACGATCACTCTCTAATCTCTAGGACTATAGAACAAACCACCTTTCGTTCCTCTAGGATAGCCTACGAACATGCGCACTTCTGTACGAGGTTCCAACTTACCAGCATCTCCCTTTAGTACATGTGTTGGACTACCCCAAATCCGAATATGTCTTAGACTAGGCTTTCGCCCAGTCCACAATTCTGTGGGAGTAGAAGGTATTTATTTAGATGGAACCAAGTTCAGAATATACACTATCGTATCTAGAGCATACCCCTAGAACGAATTTGGTAACTCAGAATAACTCATCATCGATCTAACCATCTCCATAAGAGTCCTATTCCTTCACTCCGCCACACCATTCTGTTGGGGTGTACCAAGTGCAGATAGTTGGGATTGAATCCCAACCTCTAATAAGGAACTCCTAAACTCTCCCAAGAGGTACTCACCACCACGATCAGATCATAGTGTCTTGATACTTTTACCTTGACGTTTCTCCACATCAGCCTTGAATTTTTTGAACTTGTCAAAGCATTCAGACTTGCAGCGCATCAAGTAAATGTATCCATATCTTGAATAATCATCTATAAAAGAGACAAAATATTCAAAACCACCTCTAGCCTGGATAGACATAGGACCACACAAATCAGAATGAACCAATTCCAACACATCTTTGGCTCTATACCCCTTGGCCTTAAAAGGCCTCTTGGTCATTTTACCTTCCAAGCAAGATTCGTAGGTTGGGAAATCTTCCACCACTAATGTGTTGGGAGGATCGGTTGGCCGGCTAGAGGGGGGTGAATAGCCCTCGTTCGTTGGATGTCGTATTTTGCTCGTCTACGAAAACGTTAGCGCAAGCGGAAGCAATAAACTAAGACAAGCAAATAGAAGTAAAACAAAGACAATACAAACACGGAGATGTAACGTGGTTCACGGCTGCGCCGCTAATCCACGGTCCGATTCGTCCACGGTGAATCACTCCGAAACCCAATCACTATTGGTCTCTCCTTTGCACCAAGCTAGGTGGAGGTAATCTTTACAAACACTCCTCTTACAAATAGAATGGAAATAAGCTTGAGTAAGAGGATGGAAAGCTTTAGGGATCTTTGGGAGAGTATTAGAGCATAAGCATTAGACTCCCAAACCCTTACCCCCTTCCTTTTTATAGAGGAAGAGGGTTTCTTCCCGTTGACACAGGATCAGTCGACTGATGCCCTCAATCAGTCGACTGATCTCGTAGCCGTTGCCCAATAACGGCTGCTTTCCACGTTGGATTCCATCCATCCAGAGTATTGGCATCACCGACCGATGGGACCATCACGATCGTGATGCTCGATCGTCGAGTGCTCACCGAAGTCGACTCCATTCTCAGGCTCGCAGTTCCATCACGACCGCTTCTCGGCAATGATCGGCTGACATCACCGACCGCCGGTTCCATGGCATCGCGCCAAGCCCTAAACCGGTCTTATACCACCGATCGACCCATCGATTGAGCGGCCGATCGCCATGACATGGCAATGACCGTGTGTCGAAAACCCATCCGACACTTGGCCACATGGCCTAGTTTCACCTAAGAGCTCCCCTTCCCTGGGTTACAATCGCTCACTCTCATTTCTCGGAGTCCCTCGCCTTCGAAGTTCTCTTCGTTCTCGGCCACGTCCCTCGGCAGCATCAGGCGCACGGCTCTGCAATGCTCCTTCGCGTCTCTTGCCTCGAAGTCTACTTCCTCCGGCTTCACTCCAAGCTTCTCGTCCGGCGGTCCCTCGGATGCTCCAAGCGCACGGCTTCCGCAAAGCTATCCTTCACCGACTCAAGGCACGAGTCATGAGATGTGAAACTCGCCACGGCTCCATGTGCGAATTACTAAGTCCTGCACGACTTCAACGCACATATCACATCAACAATACCAACCTAACTTCAACCCTTTGCCACACCATCAAAACCATATCACGGCAAGAGATTGCCCTAACAATCTCCCCCTTTTTGATGTGTGGCAATCCGTTTAAGTTAGGTAAAAACATTTGATATAAATTTTTAAGGAAAGAAAGCATGTAAACATAAACATTTGATAGCAACATGCAACTCCCCCTTAATCCATGAAACTCCCCCTTAATCTCTCCCCCTATCATAAATAACTTAAACATATTCATTTCTCCCCCTTTGACACCATCAAAAATATGAATACTAAGTTATAAACATATGACATCAAGTCTAAAGGAAAGAAAATACCACAAGTTGATAAAAAATTGGAATTCAGCCGTTACTGGTCTGAAATGCAGGCCATCAGTCGACTGGTTCAGATACCAGTCGACTGGCACATGATTTTCGGGATTTCTGATTTTTCTGGCCGAATTTCAGAAATGCGTTAAAAATTCCAGAAAATTCGAAAAATCATAAAATTTGGGGAACATATTTCTTTTAAGTATATCTATCAAGGAAAAATAGTTTTTCATGAAAACTCATTATATTTTCTTGTTTTTGCCAAAAATCCAAAAGTTCTAAAAGCCACTAGGTTTTTGATCATTCTAGTATCAAGTTGGCTACCTAGTTTTGCATCCAATTGTTTCAAAACATGAATACATGTATTTTAAGGTAAGAAATTGTTTTGAAAACATATGAAATATCCAACCATGATCTTTGGGCAATATGTCTATTTATTAAACATAAGCCTTCCCCATGATTGGTCTATTATTGCTATTTTGATACTTTAAATGACCATCTAAATGCCATAGGCATTAGTGGACATTTGTATCATCCTAATATCTCACCCATGCTAAGTTTGCAATCAAGTTAGCCTATAGTGAGTGTGAGATGCATCCTAGGGGGTATTTGTCTATACTTAACCCATATATTCATGCAATTCTATCATGGTTAAGTATCAACCTAACATCCTACATGATCATAATGACATATATGATTTAATTTCACATTATGATCATGAAACTCATGTATCCATCAAGTAATAGTCATGCATTAGGTATTATATGATGATAATAAGCAAATTATCACCTAAAGCATGATTTAAACCTATTTCTAGTGATAACGTGCCAAATTTCAAAATTATAAATCATGATTTAAAACATACATAGGAATTACAACAATCATCATGATTTAAGCATTATTACCTATTTATGGGTACGTTATCATCACCCAACATTATCTAAAAAATGTTGTCCCGTCATCCTAAGTCAACCAAAAATATGATATAGGTCAAGTTCATATGGTTGACTACCCTAGGGGTTTTCTAACCCTTAAGGATGGATTTTGGAACCCAAAATAGATTTTTGCCTATGGGATTCACTAGAAATTCCTTGGGGATCCATTTCTTAGCTATTACTTTGTTTTTGTCTTGTCCCCTAGCAATTAGGCATTTATAGGCCTTCTCATTTTTCTTCTCTTTATATCCTAGGCCCTTCTTGTTAAAACTTGCCCTTTGGCTCCCAATTATCATGTTAAGGGTATTGGAGCCTATTGTGAATTTCTCTAGGGCTTTGGTCAAATAATCTACCTTTTCCCTTAAAGCCCTATTTTCATTTATACATGCATCACTAACATCTAATGGCATATATTCATCATGTGAGCATGCATCATCATGGCAAGAAGAAATATTTTCACTTAAGCATGCTTTTTCTAATTTTTGCTCTAATTCTTTAATTTGATTAAGCATGCTTTTCTTTTTCTTTTTCATTCCAAATAAGTCCTTAGTTAAACTAGAAATTATGGAAACTATTTTCTTAGGAGAGGCATTCGTTACCATTGTTTCCATATCCTCTTCTTCTTCTTCGGATGATGAGGATGTGGAAGCTTCCCCTTCATTTAAGCTCTCTCCACTTGTGCTTGAATCTTCATTTGAGGAGGAGGAGCAATCCGAGTCATGAAGAGCCATTAGTGCTAGGTTGGCAACAAATGCGTTCTCTTCTTCCGATGATGATGATGAGGCAAGGTCATCCCATGTCTTTGCTTTGAGAGCCATGGCCTTCCCTTTTCCTTTTGCCTTCTTTTCTTCTTCCTTTCTCTTGCTCCCCTTCTTCTTCCTCTTCTTCTATCTTTTCTTCTCTTCCTTGCTCTTGTTTAGGAGGGGACAATTATCCCTTATGTGCCCTTCTCCTTGGCAATTGTAGCATATCACCTTCCCTTGGTCTTCTACTCCTATCATTTGATTTGTTAAAATGAAAACCCTTTAAAGCACGCCTTACCCTCCTTACCATATATGCCTCTTCGGTGCTATCCATGGAGGAGGAGGAAGATGCTTCATCGGATGAGGAGGAAGGAATTTCCATCTTCTTTTTCCCTTTGTTGGCCATCAAGGCTACTCCCCTTGAAGTTTGGACTCTAGGCTCTTCTTGTATACCTTCAAGCCTTGTCTCATGAAGCTCCATGGTTGAAAAGAATTCCTCCAAGGTGCTTACTTCTAGGTTCTTGAGATGTAAAATGAGTCCACCATGGAGCTCCATCTTGAGGACTGGGAAAGGCGCCTCTATGGCCTTCATTACCATATCCCGGTTGGATAACTTCTCTCCTACACTTGTTAGTCCAAGCAAAATCTCTTTAAACCTAGAATGCAATGAAGTTACCTTTTCTCCCTTTCTAATTTGATGTTTGATAGTTGGGAGCGAGGAGGTCTCTTCTTGCTAGCTTTGCCTCCGAGGTACCTTCATGAAGCTCTACTAGCTTCTCCCACATCTCCTTGGCACTAGAGCACTCCCCAATTCGGTTTATCTCTTGTTGGGGAAGTACGTTGAGGAGATGATGCTTAGCCCTTGAATTTGCAATGTGTTCCTCTTTGCTTCTTAGTCCACCTTGTCTTCTCTATTGGTTCACCCTTTCATCCCTAGGCAACTCAAACCATTTTCCATTATAAGCATAACATCAAAATCGGTCTCAAGAATACCTCCATTCGCTTCTTCCACAATTCTTCCGTCGAACTTCGAAGCAGTAGATGTTGGAGCCGGCCATCTTTAATGAAGTGTTTGTCGTGGCGGTTAGTCCTTGACAAACGACTTGGCTCGATACCACTTGTTGGGAGGATCGCCGCCAGAGGGGGTGAATAGCCCTCGTTGGATGTCGATTTTGCTCGCCTCGAAAGTTAGCGCAAGCGAAGCAATAAACTAAGACAAGCAAATAGAAGTAAAACAAAGACAATACAAACACGAGATGTAACGCGGTTCACGGCACGCCGCTAATCCACGGTCCGATTCGTCCCACGGTGAATCACTCAAACCCAATCACTATTGGTCTCTCCTTTGCACCAAGCTAGGTGGAGGTAACCTTTACAAACACTCCTCTTACAAATAGAATGGAAATAAGCTTGAGTAAGAGGATGGAAAGCTTTAGGGATCTTTGGGAGAGTATTAGAGCATAAGCATTAGACTCTCAAACCCTTACCCCTTCCTTTTATAGAGGAAGAGGGTTTCTTCCGATCACGATCGATGCCCCGATCACCGATCGATCTCGTAGCCGCTGCCCAATAACGGCCGCTTCCATGTTGGATTCCATCCATCCAGATGGCATCACCGACCGATGGGACCATCACGACCGATGCTCGATCACCGAGTGCTCCCGAAGTCGACTCCTCGCGTGCAGATTCCCATCACCGATCGCTCGGCAATGATCGATTGCCGACATCACCGATCCGCTACCCATGGCAATGACCGCTAAGCCCTAAACCGGTCTTATACCACCGATCGAATCGATCGAGCGGCCGATCGCTATGACATGGCAATGACCGTGTCGAAACCCATCCGACACTTGGCCAAATGGCCAAGTTTCACCTAAGAGCTACCCTTCCCCGGGTTACAATCGCTCACTCTCATTTCTCGAGTCCCTTGCCTTTGAAGTTCTCTTCGCTCGCCACGCCCCTCAAAGATCAGCGACGGCTCGCAATGCTCCTTCGCCTCTTGCCTCAAGTTTACTTCCTCCGGCTTCACTCCAAGCTTCTCGTCCGGCGGTCCCTCGGATGCTCCAAGCGCACGGCTTCCGCAAAGCTATCCTTCACCGACTCAAGGCACGAGTCATGAGATGTGAAACTCGCCACGGCTCCATGTGCGAATTACTAAGTCCTGCACGACTTCAACGCACATATCACATCAACAATACCAACCTAACTTCAACCCTTTGCCACACCATCAAAACCATATCACGGCAAGAGATTGCCCTAACATAATGAACCCAAAGGTCCATCAGCTATCAACTTTTGAATTTTACTCAGGTTAATATGACCTAACCTTAGATGCCAAAGATACGTTTGGTTCATTTTCGAATGTTCTTTTCTCTTATTAGATTTAGAAGATAAGTTATTTATTTTTATTTGCATCGTAGGAGTTTTTGGTTCAAGAGTGTATAAATTTCCTACCAATGCACCAGAACAGATAATCTCCCTATTCCTTTTTATAACAACTCTATCATTAAAAGAAATAGAATATCCATCCAAAAATAATTTAGAAACTGAAATTAAATTCTTTCTAAATAAAGGTACATAAAGGCAATTTCTCAGAACCAAAGTTTTATTCCTATCAAAATATAAATAAACATCTCCCACTGCAATAGCCGCCACTTTCGTAGCATTGCCTATGTAGACGGTAATCTCCCCCTCAGCTAGTCATCTGGTTTTCTGGAACCCCTGCAAAGAGTTGTAAACATGATCAGTGGCTCCCATATCTACACACCAGGTATCGGTAGATAACACTGCTAAACATGTTTCAACGACTAAACCAAAAGATATACCTTTGTTCTATTTGCAGTTGGACAGTCCGCCTTCCAATGTCCAGTCTGCTTGTAAGTGAAGCACTTGCCTTTCGGCTTCTTCACTCCTCCCTGAGATCCTCCCACCACCATTGTTGCACCTTGTTTCTTCTTCTTCTTGCCTTTCGGCTTAGAAGTAGAAACCTTCTGGGCAACCAAAGCCTGAGAACTCTGATGAGAAAGTCCCTCTGCCGCCTGGAGTTCTGTCAGAAGCTCTGCCAATGAATACAACCTCTTATTCATGTTGTAGTTGAGGCAAAACTACTCAAAACTCCTAGGTAGAAATTGGAGAATGATATCGACCTGGGTTTCCCCATCGATCTCAGCTCCAAGGACTTCAAGCTCATTCAAATGAGCCATCATCTTGAGAACATGATCCCTCATGGGTGTTCCCTCAACCATGGTGGTCGTCATCAAGTTTCTCATGGCTTCTTGCCTAGCAGCCCGATTCTGGTGTTTGAAAAGTTCTTTGAGATTGAGCATCATGTTATAGGCAGTATTCATGGCCTGATGCTGATGTTGCAATACATTTGACATAGAAGCCAAAAATGTAACACCGTGCCATCTCATCAGCCTTGATCCACTTCCTATAACTCTCTTTCTCCTTTTCACCAGAATCATATGTAGGCTTAGGAGGACACTCTTTGAAGAGTATATATTTGTACTCCTCAGCAGTTAAGACAATGTCCAGATTTCTTTTTCAATCAACATAGTTAGGTCCAGTAAGTTTGTTTTCCTTTTGAATCACAGCGAGTGGGTTGAAAGTCATTTTGAAAAACCTAAGAATCACATAGATCAAAACATTAGATTTCAAAAAATTATTTATTCCTCAAAAAATAAAATTTTAAAATCAACCAACACCTCAAAACACCGAGAATATCGTATGCCACGATAGTGTGGACGTATACGAATTCTACATTTGTAAGAGGAGGTTTTACCCATTAATTTTATTATCTTGTCAACCTTACTTTTTGACAAATAAAATTAATAGTTGGTTCCTCTTTGGCCCTACAAATAAAAGTAGTGACTCCGATGGGGAGGATACCTTTATTTGCATCTAAGTGTTTACCATTACTCGATACTAAGGCAATTATCTCAGATTATGTGCCTTCCGATGGGGAAGTATACATGCTCCTAAATAACTTTCTACACCCATATTTGACCTAGTGATCTGTAAAACAAACTCATCTGATATGGAGGAAGACACTCAGAGACAACGCACAAGTTTGTTTGCATCACATATCAAATTATAATGGAGGCCACGGGAATTAAAAAAAAATATCCCTCTCCCACTTAGTAATTTAAAATTGAGGAATTTTAACCATGCAACCACAACAAGCATATAAATCAAAAGAAATAAATATGAAAAAAAAAATTCCAACTATTATGGCTTTTGTTCTCCAATATGCCTCCAGTCGTGTTGCTACCTCGTCCGCTCCTCCCTATGCCATGTACTAGCCATCCGGATATCCGAGCCGAGAAAAATTATTTTAATTTACGTCCATCGATCCTATACTCCACAAAGGAGTGTACATGGAATCTAGATCGAAAGTAAAATAAAATAAAAGAATGGCTAAACAATGTCGTACTTAATTACAAAAATTAAATACTAGCCTCGTCAACCCTGAGGATTCAAATAATATTACGATTACACACATACAATCACATACACACACATATGGCCATAATAGTTGGATCTTATGCCTGCAAATAAAAAGTTAGCCTACGCACATCCTACTATTATCAAGCACACATAATATATGATAAGTGCATAAAAGTAACCGAATCCTAAACACACAAAATCAGAAACTATGGCTCTGATACCAGTTGAAGGGAATTGCTTCCCCCTCTTCGGTCGCTTGTGCATGGCGATCCTATCGCACATCCCCGGATTAAAAAAATTAATCTAGATGAAGATGGATTACCCAAGCAACCGATCCATCATTGTGCTATTCGATTTGAATAGTCGCTTGAAAAAATTTGTTGTTCAAGCAACATAACTCTTATCCTCGATTAGACGCGGAATAGATGATGTACGAATCGTCGGTTTTTTGTGTTTATCATCGGGGTCCAAGTAAATAAACCACATACATGATACAAGAGAACTAAAATCAAAACAAACAAGATTTATACCTCTTGTTTACCTCTTGATCTTCTTTAACCTCCTCTACCGATCTGGATGTTGAGCATCTCTCAACTTCCAAATCCTTAAACACTTGGGATGATGAAGCTTTCTCGAGCTTGAGAAAATGAGCACTCCTCCTTGGACTCCTTCACTACATGTGTCGGTGAGGGCTCTTCATGGAGCTTGACTAATTTGCTCCATAGCTTCTTAGCATCCTTATAATCTTCTACCTTATACAAAATGTCACTAGGCATTAAGTTAGTTAAAATTAACATTACCTTTTTTATTAATTTTGTATTTCCAATTTTGCTCCTCAGTCCACTTCTTCTTCTTGAGGACTCCTCTCTTCTTGTCCTCGGGGATGGGGTGGGGTGGGGGGGGGGGGGGGGAGGGGTGGTCAAAACCTTCCATCACGACAATCCAATTTTCAATATCACACATAAGAAAATGTTTTAATCTACCTTTTCAATATGTGAAGTATTCGTCGTTGAAGAAAGGTGGAACCGTGATGTCTTGTCCTAGTCCATCCTTGCCTCCTTGGGCAATTCCATCTTCCTCTAGCGCTTTTCTCTCTTGGTGATGATTTTGTAGAAGAGCAACCTTGCTCTGATACCAATTGTAGAGGAATCGGTGTCGTTCTAGAGAGGGGGGGGGGGTAAATAGCGCCTTTCACGTCACTTTGATCGTGCTTGTCTACAATACGTTAATGATACACAACGGAATAATAAAGTAAAGTAAAAACAACAAATACAAGCACAACTCAAGTAATACACAAGATTTATGTGGTTCGTAACCTACGGTTCCTACTCCACGGTGAGCTAGTGATTGACACCCACTATACTCTTCCTCCTTGGCAACACGCCAGAGGTGGAGAAACCCCTTACAAAGATCTACAATGAAAATACAATAAGTATTACAAAGTAAAAAATGAAATACAAGTAAAGAAAACTTTACACAACAATACTTTCTTGAGAGCTCTTTTGGTTGCTTTGGAAGCCTTTGAACACCCTGAAATGCACCAACACTTTGCTTCAAAATCATCTAAAAACCTTGGCCAAAATCCTCCATGAGCTGCTCCTTTTATAACCTACAGTTGGCTAATTTTGCGGTCAGCAGTCGACTACTAAAAGGCACCAGTCGTCTGCTCTCCTATCCATTGTCTCACAATGGACTCGTCCACGTTGGCTTACCATCCAATGGATACCCTAGGAGTCAACTGCTGCCCTTACCAGTAGTCGACTGCTGCCCAGTAGTCGACTGGTCAATCGACTATGCAAGAATCTATGGACTGCTATAGTGCCTTCAATTGACTGCCCATACATGGTAGTCGACTGCTCAAGGCCAGTCGATTCTCCGTACATGGCAGTCGACTACCACAGCCTTAGCCGAGCAGTTGAGCCTCAGTCAACTCCTCGATTAGTCGACTGATCATAATTCCAATCGACTGCTCCGATTTGACTAGGCTCCTGAGTGTCAAACACTCGGCCAGTCAACTGACCCAAAGTTTAATCTAAGTATGATCCCCTCATACTTGATACTCAACCATAGCCTAAACATAAGCCTTCTAGCCACCTCCATCAGCCTCACACTGCTCGAATACCTCGAGTTTGTGACTCTTCATCCTTCGCGTTAGCCTTCAGGTGCTTCTATCGACTATGTCATGCTATCCGAGTCCTTTGCCAAGGTTCATTTGGACTTATGACGGCAAGACTCCAAGCTTGGACTTTACGCTGTCAAAACCTCACCCTTGGACTTCCTTGCAAAGATCTATTTGAACTTACACCGCCAAGACCCATGCTTGGATTTTACGCTGCCAAACCTACCCTTAGACTTTCCCTTTTACAAGTACCTATGACTTAGACTTTCAATTGCCAAGTACCCATGACTTGGACTTTCCATGCCAAGACCATGATTAGACTTTCCTTGCCAACTCCATGTTGAACTTTTGAATTGTCAAAGTTCACTTGGACTTTACACCACCAAGACTACACACTTGGACTTATGCTGCCAAACTTTATCTTTGGACTTTGTTTTTCAAGAATCCAAACTTGGACTTCCGAGGTTGATTGCTCCAACAATCTCCCCCAAATAATCTCCCCCATATGACTTTGGATATCCCAATTTTCCACTAGTCATATGATCAATATATAGTCAAACTCATATAGTCAAATCACTACAAAACTACATCAAATAGCGACGAAATTTAGCAACGAAAATAATTTATTTCAAATTTATAACAAAATTTGTGATGAATTGTTAAATCGTTGTAAATTTGTAACGAAATATCAACAAAAAAAAATTTTATTGCAAACATAAGAACATTTGTAACAAATTAAATTTTGTTGCAAATATCATCGCTGTTTTGCAATGAATTTTATTTTTTGTCTCAAATTTGCAATGAAAAATTAATTTCGTTACAAAATTTTGCAACGAAATATAAATTCATCACAGAATTTGCAATGAAATTGGGATTCGATGCAAACTCTATGACAAATTCTATTTTCATTGCAAATTTTGCAACGAATCTAGAATTCATTGCAAATATTCTGATAAATTTTGTGACGAAATATTTTCATTCGACATTTTTAATTATTTGGCCAAAAAAGATCGACGGTTATTCGAAAATTTGCGACAAATTTAATATTCATCGCTAATTTTACAATGAATTTATTTTTCGTCGCTAAATTTAAGATGAAAAATCAAATTCATCGTAGATTTTTGCAACAAAATAAGAATTCATCATAGAATTTGTAACTATTTGTTGGTGCAATCAACCCACGACTCGAGTTTGACTTGAACTATATTTTGATGTTAGACAAAATGCATGACATGGGATTGTCATGTGAAGTCCAACATGGGTTGGCCACGTAAATCTAAGTGTGTAGCCTTGGTGGTGAAAAGTCCAAGCAAGGGGCTTGGTGTTGGGAAAATCCAAGCATGAGGCTTGGTGTGGGAAGTATTGAGGACTTGGCAAGTTCACTAGGCTCGGGGTCCTTGAGTCGGTGAAGGATGACATTGCGAAGCCGTACGCTTGGTGCATCCAAGGGACTGCCGGACGGAGAGCAAATGGAGTGAGGCCCAAGGGAAACATACTTCGAGTGCAAGAGATGCGAAGGATGGCATTGCGAAGTCATACGCTTGGTGCATCTGAGGGACGTAGACCGAGGGAAGAAAGCTTCGATGGGGAGCTCCATGAGAGGATGAGGTGGACTTAGCCAAGTGGATAAGACTGAGTGTCGGAGGTTCAAATGTGGTGTTTGAGGGTTTACCCGACGGTCAAATGCTCAAACAACTTGGTGTTTGAGGTTTTACCCGATAGCAGTCGACTGGCATAGGTTTCGATTCGACTGATCCAAGTCGACTAGGGTTCAACTGGTGTTAGACTGCATTCTGTAGCCTATTAGTCGACAGCCGAGGGATGGCAATCGACTGATGTCGACAGTAGTCGACTGCCAAGGGATGGTAGTCGATTGATGAGTGTCGCAGGCACAGAATGCTTCGTAGTCGACTGGGCAGTCGGCTACGAGGTCAGCAATCGATTGATGGTCATCATCAGTCGACTGATGGAGGATCCGTTGGAACTTGTCTAGCGTGGATCAAGCCGTTGTGAGACAACGGCTACAGGAGCAGTCGACTACTAGGCGCGAAATCAACTCGATGTAGGTTATAAATGGAGCTCGAGATGGTGGATTTTGCCAAGACTTTAAGGGTGATTTTGGAGGGGAATTGTTGTTGTATTCCTGACCTTTAAAGCGAGTCCAAAGCAAGCAACAAGCAAGTGATTCAAAGCGATTTGTGTAAAGTGTTCTTTACTTGTATTTCGTATTGTATTTGTATTCTTGCTTGTACTTTAGTATTACTATTGTAATAGCTTGTATGAGGTTTCTCCACCTCCGATGTGTTGTCAAGAAGGAGTTTAGTTAGTGTCGTGCGCATAACTAGATCTCGTTGAGCTCGCCCCATGGAGTAGGAACCATTCGGTTCCGAACCACGTATATCTTGTGTATGCTTATATGTGTTGTTAGTATTTTCATTTATATTACTATTTCACTGCGCTAATGACAATCGTAGACAAGTGACACAAGAAGAACGAACGATTCCTATCGTACGACGATAAAGGGCTATTCACCCCCCTCTAGCCAGCCACCGACGTTCCAACAAGTGGTATCAGAGCCAAGTCGCTTGTCGAGGACTAACCGCCAACACAAGCATGACAAGATGGTCGGCTACTACCTCCAACCACCAAAATTCGAAGGAGATTTTCAATGGTGGAGAAGGAAGATGGAGGTATATCTAGAAACCGATTTTGATATTATATTAATTCTAGAAAACGACTTCAAAATACCTAGGGATGAAGAAAATAGGCAAATTGAGAAGTCAAGGTGGACCCAAGACCAAATCAAGGACTTCAAGACAAATCTCAAGGTAATCAAATTGCTTAGTGATTTGATTCCTAACATATTTGGTCTAGGCTAGGTGAATATAGGGATGCTAAGGACCTATGGGATAAGGTAATCAAATTTCATGAAGAGCCCACATTGGTCCATGAAGAGGAAGAATGCCCATCAACATCCGGATCTGAGGATGTTGAAGAATCGCCATCCACATTCGACGATGTGGATGATTTGGTGGAGACCTCCACCTCTAGCATTTAGGGGGAGGAGAGGCCTTCCATCCCTGAGCAAGTTCAAGAAGAAGCTTTAACATCTGGGAGAAGCGAAAATTCCCTAGGTAACTCATGCATTATAATTAAAGATAAAAATCAAATAATATGTTTTGAGTGTAGGCAAACCAGGCATTACAAGAGTAAATGCCCAAAATTGGCTAAGGAAAAGGCACCAACACCAAAAGTCAAAGAATGCCGGAGTCCCCACAACTAGAAGCAAAGAGCACATTGTGTGCTTTAAATTCAATCAAATGGGACATTACCTGATACCTCGTTGACCGGTGGGGACTCTCGTTGAAGGCCTTGGGGCGGGGCTGGTCAGCCATCAGGATTAGTAGGGAAGAGAAATAGTACCTGATACCTGATGTAAATCAAAAAAAAAAAAAAAAAGGGACATTACCGAAGCCAATGCCCTAGGGGGAGGAAGAAAGGGCAAGAAGGTGTATCTCATGTAGGGGGTGCTTCCAAAGCTAACCCTAAGATAAATTTAATTAATGCACCTTCAATTCTTAGGACAAATAAGCATGCTAGAAATTATTTTAGTTCACTTGCTATTATTAATGAAAAGCATGCTAGTAGGAATAAATATATTTGTCTAGGAGCCAAGCATGTTAGTTTATCTAAGGACAAACCTAGACACCATAATTCTAGACCAATCCTACCTAGGGAGTCAATTAGGAGAATAGAAGAAAACTTGGGCATTAACCCCAAGAAATCTAGGCATATGCCTAAAAAGAAAAACAATTCCCAAAAATCTAATGATAGATCAAAATTGGGAAGATTAGAGGTGGAGAATCGAGCCTTGAGGTCAAGGCTAGAAAAATTGGAAAAGACCCTTAAAATTATGATAAAATCATTTAAGGGATCTAGTGATCAAAATTTAAGGCCTAGGAAACAAGAAATGTCCAAGGGCAAGAAAGGTTTGGGTCACAACTCTATGTCCTACCATAATGTCCCATTTAATTATGGAACAATTTCTAGGTCTAGGAAAACCAAGGCTAATAGGGAAGTTATTCTTAAGACTAGCCATGGTGTGTGTTTAGTGGCTAAGGACTTAAGAAAAACCAAGAAAGCCATTAAGAAGGTCAAAGGAGGAGTCACCTCTAGAGTTGACCTAGGAAAGACCCAAATGACTAATGTGTCAAAACCTAAAAGGGTCATTAGAAAGGTATCTAGGGAAGTTATCCCTAGTGAATACCTAGTTAACCCAAGGAGCTCCAATAGGTAGTGGGTTCCTAGAAGCGTGATCGATTCACGCTAGATGGGTTAGGGTGTGTCAACCCTAAGTGGATGGGTAGTTAACCTAGCCATGGTGAGTTGACACATTAGGATGTGCCAATGTGGTTTGAGAAGATGAAAAATGATTAAATTGGCACAATTAAGTCTTAGAAGTATTGGTGTGTCATTTTGGGTTTTTGGCACACTAGGGGGATAATGACATTAAGGCAAAAATAGGTTTAATCTTAGAAATGGAAATTTGAATTTAACACTTAGGTATTTTATACCTTAGTATCTTATAATTGTCATGCTTTGTTTGTCTTGCCATGACATGCCATCATATTTATTTTTATCATATAAAATGTCATGATCATTTTTAGGGTTATGTTTATATGTCATGTATACTTATATTTCATTCACATGCCATGACATCATGATTTTGGCACATGTTTTATTCTTGTTATCATTATGTCATAATCATCATTCATGCATAAATAAAAAGGATTTAAGGACTAAAGCATGATTGGAAGGGAATCAAATATTGTTGCCTAGAGATATGCATGAAACCCTAAATAACAAAGTCCTCACATCTCACTAATATTTAACTTGTATGTGTTTTACACATGTAGATACAAGTGAGATGTTTAGGAAAAAAGAATTAAAGGTTTTAAAAACATTTCAAAAATATTTTGAAAAACCTTGGTGAAGTCTATCTTGTGATAGCAATCACCATTGAATGAGATGATATAAAGAGGGCTCAATATTGAAGCTTTTCTTAACTTTTGAACTTTGTATCAATCTCACTATTTTATGGGTAAAATAATTTTATAATATTTTTCACCCATAATGATTGTAATAAGTAATATACATACAAAATTTCATGATTTTTTAACTTATGTATATTTACTTACGAATTTTAGAAATTCATTTCAAAACTCAAATCAAGTTATCGATCCAATCGCCATGGAGGCCAATGATCGATGAGGGTGGCAATGATATCTAATACAATGACGCAAGCTAATTTTCGGTAAACCATGGTGGTTAGGCCCATGTTCAGCTATGGTTCGGTCCCCTAACCACTCCTAACCCTAGGACATGCTATGGAGAGCATTAGAAAGGGTGGAAATCCATTGGATATGGATTAAGAGAAATATTTAGGGTGAGTATCAATTTTAAGGTGGATGGAAGTTCATTGTTGAACTTTGCCTTAATTTTGATTATTTTAATCTTCCTATTGGCTTAGGGACTCTCCAAGACATTGTTGGTGCAATTGTCAAGGGGGAGCAAGCCTTTAGGGGGAGGTATCCATCATGGGAAGATGGATGTGTACTTTTTCCTCATGGGAGGAAAATTGGGTTGCCTCTCTTAAGTGATATGGAACTTATCACTAGAAATATTACAGGCGTGTGTTCCTCCTAGAGAGAGATTGTAAGATCTCATTGGGATAAGAGACATTCATACCCTTGGGGAGGACCTTTTTGATGTATCCCAAAAAGGGGGAGAAGTTACCAATTGGGATAGTTGGAATTCCCATTGGGATGTGAGAATTGCCAATTGGGGCTAATTGGTAGACTTGGGTTTGAGGTTTTGTCCAACATCAAAAAGGGGGAGATTGTTGGTGCAATCGACCCAAGACTCGAGTTTGACTCGAACTATATTTTGATGTTAGACAAAACGCATGACATGGGATTGTCATGGGAATTCCAACATGGGTTGGCCACATAAATCCAAGTGTGTAGCCTTGGTGGTGAAAAGTCCAAGCATGGGGCTTGGTGTTGAGAAAATCTAAGCATGAGGCTTAGTGTGGGAAGTCTTGAGGACTTGGCAAGTTCACTAGGCTCGGGGTCCTTGAGTCAGTGAAGGATGACATTGCGAAGCCGTGCGCTTGGTGCATCCGAGGGACCGCCAGATTGGAAGCGAATGGAGTAAGGCCCAAGGGAAGCATACTTCGAGGGCAAGCGACGCGAAGGATGGCATTGCGAAGCCATGCACTAGGTACATCCGAGGGACGTAGGCCGAGGGAAGAAAGCTTCTGTGGGGAACTCCATGAGAGGATGAGGTGGACTTAGCCAAGTGGCTAAGACTGAGTGTCGGAGGCTCAAACGTGGTGTTTGAGGGTTTACCCGACGGTCGAATACTCAAACAACTTGGTGTGGTGTTAGATTGTATTCTATAGCCTATCGATCAATCGAGGGATGGCGATCGTGATGTTGATAGCGATCGCCGAGGATAGCGATCGGTGATGAGTGTCACGCAGACGCAGAATGCTCCATAGCCGATGGCGATCATCTACGAGGTCGTGATGATCGATGGTCATCATCAGTCGACTGATGGAGGATCCGTTGGAACTTGTCCAGCGTGGATCAAGCCGTTGTGAGACAACGACTACAGGAGCAGTCGACTGGGGCCTTTTGGCAGTCGACTGCTAGGCACAAAATTAGCTCGATGCAGGTTATAAATGGAGCTTGAGATGGAGGATTTTGCCAAGACTTTAAGGGTGATTTTGGAGGGAAATTGCTGCTACATTTTAGACCTTCAAAGCCAGTCCAAAGCAAGCAACAAGCAAAGTGATTCAAAGCGATTTGTGTAAAGTATTCTTTACTTGTATTTCATATTGTATTTATATTCTTGCTTGTACTTTAGTATTACTGTTGTAATAGTTTGTACGAGGTTTCTCCACCTCCGACGTGTTGTCGAGAAGGAGTTTAGTTAGTGTTGTGCACATAACTAGAGCTCGTTGAGCTTGCCCCGTGGAGTAGGAATCATTCGGTTTCGAACCACGTATATCTTGTGTATGCTTGTATGTGTTGTTAGTGTTTTCATTTATATTACTATTCGACTGTGCTAACGACAATCGTAGACAAGTGACACAAGAAGAATGAATGATTTCCACCGTACGACGATAAAGGGCTATTCACCCCCTCTAGCTGGCCACCGACGTTCCAACACTATTTAATAATTCGTTGCAAATTTTGCGATAAATTTAGTGATAGAAAATTTTCATAGGATTTTTTAATTTATTTGGATAAAAAATGAGGTAAATTTTACAATGAATTTATCTTTTGTCACAGAATTTGCAACTAATTTAAATTATCGTCGCCAAATATTGTGATGAATATTTTATTTGTCGCAGAATTGGAGACAAATACAATATTCGTCGTCAATTTGCAACGAGTTTTGCGACGAATTATAAATCATTGCCAAATTCCCCCTAATTAACATACTTGACCTCCCTTTTCCCTTCTCACGCGCTCCAGTTCCTCCGATCCCTCCCCAGTACGTTATCTCCCTATCCTCTTCCACTGCCAGAGAATATCCAACATCGCCTTGCCACGTGCGTGCGTTGCGGTCGTTGCTTGCGGCAGCTCCGTCTACATAATTTAATTAGGCTCCTATGCTGACACATCTCATGAGCTTTAATTCACATGCACGATCGTGGTCATTGCTTGCAAGGTCGCGACCCCCTATAGTGCGTGTTGACCTTGGGCAGCCGAGCTACATGAGTCGGATGGCTAATTAACGTGATTTGTGAGATTTGGTGATGAATATTTTATTTATCACAGAATTGACGACTAATACAATATTCTTCGCCAATTTGCAATGTTTTTTATAACGAATTATAAATCATTGCCAAATTCCCCCAAATTAACATACTTGACCTCCCTTTCCCCTTCGCACGTGCTCCGATCCCTCACCGATACATCGTCTCCCTCTCCTCTTCCACCGTCGGAGCAGATCCAATGTTGCCTCAGCAGCTGCCGCAAGGGAGCTACCGTGAGACCGCGTCGTGCTCGCAGTAGCTGCCGCGAACAATGATCACCTGCCACGAGCACGCATCGTTCTCACGGTAGCTACCGTGAACATGTGTCGTGCTTGCGATAGTTGTCGCCGCAAGCACCGATGCGTGCTCGCGATTGCTACCGTCGCGAGCACACGACAGGGGAGCGGGCATGCGGCAGGTGCACGAGCATGCGGCAAGGGCGTCGCCCCTGCCGTGTGCGTGGGTTGCAGTCATTGCTTGCGACAACTCCGTCTACACAATTTAATTAGGCCCCTATGCTGACACATCTCATGAACTTTAATTTGCCTGCACGGTCGCGGTCGTTGCTTACAAGGTCGCGCTCCCCTACAGTGCGTGTTGACCTTGGACAACCGAGCTGCATGAGTCGGATGGCTAATTAACGTGATTTGTGAGATTAATATGTTATTCAAATAAAATCCTTTAAAATTTGTAATGTGTAATAAAACACAAATTTAATGATTTATTTTTCTTAGGTTTATCGTACAGGTATTCATATTTCAGGTGATCTGCGTGTTCGTAAAGTCTTCTATTGTTAGCTCATCCATTGCTTCTACTAGGGAAGGTATATTTTATATTTTAAAATTTTTACCATTATCATTATATAATATATATATTGTGTGATTTTATGTATTTCTTTTACTGTAAAAATTTATTATTAGTTTGATATGTTTTAGTTTGTAATTCAATATCATAGACAAAATAAATAAGTACTAGAAGATTTTTTAAGTATAAATTGATTGTTCAATATTAATATTGATGAAAAATGATGAGAATATAATTATTCCTTGATATAAATTTGGAAACAGGACAAATGGAGATAGAAAAAAGTTGAATGTATAAAAATAACTTATCAAAACGTAGGGGTTTAACTGATGAATTTATTATTGGGCTGGAATAATTTTTGAATTTTACTGGTAGTAATGTTTAATTTATGGATGAGAATAAATTAAGGTGTTCATACAGAAAGTATCATAATTATAATTTTTTTTAGTGTGATAAAGTTCGAGAACATCTTTGTAGATTTGGTTTTACCCCAAATTATTATAATTGGACATGTTATGGTGAACCGTTTATATCCAATGAAGAGGATGGACCAAACATACAAATTAGTGGAGATCAAAGATATTATGATCAATTAAATCCATATCAGAGAATAATTGTCGATGCAATGAGTCATAATTTGATTACTGAACCGAACACTACAAGTTCAAGTTATCCTCAAAATTTTGAACACATGTATACCAATTATTCATCGCCGTTGGAGGAGGTAGAAGTAACAGGTGTTCATGAAAATGTAAACAATGAACCATATCTCAAATTTAAAGAAGTGCAAAGAGCTGTAGATGAACTCGTATGGTTGGGTTGTGACAGTCACACTAAATTATCTCTAATCGCAAGATTGTTGAATGTTAAAGCTGAGCATAATGTGTCCGAAGATTGTTTTAATGATTTCGTTCAAGTTATTAGAGAAGCATTGCCACGTGATCACATAATGCCCACTGATTTTTACAGTATGAAAAAACTTGTGAAAGATTTAGATCTTCTAGTGGAAAGAATTAATGTTCGCAGAGATGGTTGTATGCTATATGAAGGTAGGAAACTTCGCTTCCCACTTCAACTCGGTTGCTTGTTTATGGCAATCCCTTCTACATCCCCGGATAAAAAAAAATTATCCTTGACAAGAGAGATTACCCAAGCAACCGTTTCATTGTCGTGCTATTCGATTAGAGTGGTCACTTGAACAAACTTGTTGTTCAAGCCACCAACCTCTATTCTACGAATAGCCGCGGAATAGACGATGTACGAATCGCCGGCTTTTGTGTTTATATTCGGGGTCCAAGTTATTTTAGCCATAAAAACAGAATACTACATGCATATATAATTGAAAAACAATTATAGACATGTTACAAAAGAGAATAGACAATCGATATACCTCTCGATCTTCTATTGTATGTCCTTCCTCCTTTTGGACGTCGTGTGGGCGATGATCTACCAAAAGTCGAAGCTCCTAGATCACCAATCTTCCTTCCTTGTGATGGTTGATCTGTGAGGGGAAACTTCGCTTCCCACTTCACCTCGGTCGCTTGTTCATGGTGATCCCATCAATGTCCCCGAATTAAAAAAATTTAATCCTAGACAAAAGGGATTGCATAAACAACCAAGTCATTGTCGTGTTATTCGTTTAGAGAGGTCACTTGAACAAACTTGTTGTTCAAGCGACCAACGTCTATTCTACGAGTAGCCGTAGAATAGACGATGTCCGGATCGCCAGCTTTTGTGTTTATGTTCGGGATCAAAGTATTATTTAGCCACAAAAAGAATATATCATGCTCATAATTGAAAAACAAATACAAATATGTAACATATGAAAATAGAGAATCGATATACCTCTCGATCTTCTATTGTATAACCTTCCTCCTTTCGGACGTCGTGTGGGCGACGACCTACCAAAAGTTGAAGCTCCTAGATCACCAATCTTCCTTCCTTGCTCATTCTGAGCAAGAGAAAGAATAGAAACAAAGCTCTTTTCCTTCTTTCAACCAACCAACAACCTCCAAGGATGGAGCTTGCCGCCGGCCAAGAAGGAAGAGGAGATTAATGGTTGCCGGCCAAAAGCTTCAAGGGAGGACCCTAAGCCTTTGTTCCACCGGCCAAGGAGAAGGAGAGGACCTACTTTAGACGTCGGGCAAGAGCTGGAAAGGCTTCAATGGGCGCCGACAGCTTGAGGAAGAAGAAGAAGGCAAGGAAAAACCTTCCTTATTAGGTGCCGTCAAGCCCAAACCCTAGCTCCAAGCTCTTTCCGCCAACCTCCAAAAACCCTAGCTTCTCTTATTGTTCTCCACGCCAACCCCTTGTTCTCCTTTTATAGAGTTAGGGATAAGCCTCCTTTTAATCTCCACCATTGGTTCTAGGGATTTAATCTCAACCGTCGGATCTAGAGATTTAATCTCAATCGTCGAATCTTAGAGATTTAATCCCTACATTTGGATCTAGAGTTTTGTTTCTATCCATTGGATCTAAGCTTCATGAGGTGTTAATAGGCTACAATAGGGACCATGAGGAGGAGTTGGATCTTGGCCACCCATGGATCAAGCCCACATAAAGTCCGATCCACTAATGATAATCCAATCCACCAAAGGATTATTATTGATCTACCTCACCAACCCCCATAAGATAATATGGGCTCCATATATTATTCGTACATTTTCTCCCCGTGTTTAAGATCTCGAATATCCGTCGATTAATTAATTTACTGACCATTAATTAATCAACATCTAACTCCATGAGTAGTACCACTCAACCTTTTCATCATGCCGGACCAAGTTCACCTGCAGGGTTTACATGATGAACCTTATGAGCTCCTCAAGGGGACATCATCATCCTAATATATAGGACACGGTTTCCTCCTATAATCAACGACACACCATATAAATAATATCATTTCCCAACTTATCGAACCTATCGATTTAATCTATAAATCTCACCCATTGGTAAATCAAAGAGATGAATACTAAGTATATGTGCCCATTATTATATCGGGATTAAGAGCATTTACTCAATAATATCTTAGGTCCGATTCGATTATGTAGTCAGCAATAAATCGAATCACCTCTAAGTCGGTCCTGCTCAATACACACAAAGTGCACTAGTGTGATTCTATGGTCAAGACAAACCAATACCAAATCACACTACAACCATTCCGATGGTTTGTCCAAAGCCATCTCGGTTGTGAGCCTTTACTTATACTTTACAAGGAGCCGATAACATGATCTCCTGTGTGACACCATACACCATGTTATCTACAATGTAATGTATTAGACAATATTGTATAACCATAAAAATATGCAAACAATGATCATGTGATTCTTATTTCAAAAATAAAGATGTTCATACAAAAGATAGACTTTTACATCCCAACTATCTCTCACTTATACTAAAAGACTATGTTGTCCTCATACTGCCATACATCTGATTCCCATTCCCTCCACATGCCTATCAGAAGCTCTCGCTAAAAAAGCCTTAGTGAAAGGATCTACTTGGGTATCCTCTGTTGCAATCTAGGCGACAACACCTTCTACCTCCTTTATGATTTCTCGTATCAGGTGGTACTTGCGCTCTATATATTTACTTGCCTTATGGGCTCGTGATTCCTTCGAGTTTGTAACTGCACCATTCTTATCACAATAAATTGTGATAGTTATGGGCAAACCAGGAATCACATCCAAGTCCATTAGGAAGTTCCTGAGCCACACAGCTTCATTGGCCGCCTCAGAGGCTGCCACATACTCAGCTTCCATGGTGGAGTCCGCCACGCATTTCTGCTTGACACTCCTCCATACAATGGCTCCACCTCCCAAAGTAAACACAAGACCTGAGGTAGACTTACTGTTATCCCTGTTTGATTGGAAGTCGGAAACCGTGTAACCCACAGGGAGTAATTGATCTGCCTGGTAAACTAGCATATAATCCCTAGTCCTTGTCAGGTACTTCAATATATGCTTTACCGTAGTCCAATGTCCCTGTCCTGGATTACTCTGATATCTGCTGACCATGCCCATGCCAAAGCAAATATTTGGTCTCGTACATAGCACCGCATACATGAGGCTTCCTACTGTCGAAGCATAAGGAACCGCCTTCTTCTCTTTTATCTCCTCAGATGTTCTAGGACACATTTCCTTAGATAAAGGAACTCCATGCCTGAAAGGTAGAAAACCCTTCTTGGAGTTCTGCATGCTAAAATGCTCCATAATCGTATCTATGTATGAAGATTGGGATAAGCACAACATCCTTTTCCTGCGATCCCTTATAACCTTGATCCCAAGGATGTGTCCCACTTCTCCCAAGTCCTTCATATCAAACTGTTTGAACAACCATACCCTTACGTCTGATAACACCTTGAATTGTTGCCAATCAATAAAATGCCATCTATGTATAGTACAAGAAATACCACTATGTTTCTGTCACATCTCTTGTATACACAAGACTCATCCGGACATTGAATAAATCCATAAGACTAGATCACCTCATCAAAGCGGATGTTCCAAGACCTCGAAGCTTGCTTCAATCCATAAATGGACCGATTAAGCTTACACACAAGATGCTCTTTGCCTTTAGCAATGAATCCCTATGGTTGCTTCATATAGATGTTTTCCTCAAGACTTCCATTAAGGAAAGATGTCTTGACATCCATCTGCCATACCTCATAATCCATATGAGCTGCTATGCATAAGAGAATCCGGATAGACTTAAGCATGGCTACCGGCGAAAAGGTCTCCTCATAATTGATACCTTCTTTCTGAGTATACCCCTTCGCAATAAGTCTCGCTTTGAAGGTCTCAACCTTCCCATCTATTCCTCTCTTTCTTTTATAGATCCACTTGCATCCTATGGTTTTTACACCATCGGGTGGTTCTACTAGCTCCCAGACCTTATTTGAATCCATAGATTTAATCTCAGTATTCATTGCACTTTGCCAAGATACTGCATCTTTATCTTGGATCGCCTCATCATATGTCCAGGGATCAGGTTCATGTTCGCCAGGGACCAAATTAGAAGATTCTCCCAAGAACATGAATCTATCAGGCTATCTCACAACCCTCCCACTATGACGAGGTATCTCCTGTGTATCCTCTGTGTCACGCGGTGCAGTGACTTGTGGTATATCCTCTTGTATCGGTGGTACTAAAGAAGTGACTTCCCCTTTTAATTCCTCTAGAATAAATTTACTCTTGGGCTTGTGGTTCATCACATAGTCTTCCTCTAGAAATCTGACATTCGTGCTAACAATCACCCTCTGATCTCTAGGACTATAAAACAAACCACCCTTCGTTCCTCTAAGATAGCCAACGAACATGCATACTTCTATACGAGGTTCCAACTTACCAGTATCTGCCTTCAGCACATGTGTTGGACTCCCCCATATCCGAATATGTCTTAGACTAGGCTTTCGCCCAGTCCACAATTCTGTGGGAGTAGAAGGCACTGATTTAGATGGAACTAAGTTCAGAATGTACACTGCTGTATCTAGAGAATATCCCCAGAACGAATCTGGCAACTCAGAATAACTCATCATCGATCTAACCATCTCCATAAGAGTTCTATTCCTTCGCTCTACTACACCATTCTGCTGGGGTGTGCCAGGTGCAGACAATTGGGATGGAATCCCAGCCTCTGATAAGTAATTCCTAAACTCTCCCAAGAGGTACTCGCCACCACGATCAGATCGTAGTGTCTTGATACTTTTACCTTGACGTTTCTCCACATCAGCCTTGAATTCTTTGAACTTGTCAAAGCATTCAGACTTGCGACGCATCAGGTAAATGTATCCATATCTCGAGTAGTCGTCTATAAAAGAGACAAAATACTCGAAACCACCTCTAGCTTGGATAGACATAGGACCACACAAATCAGAATGTACCAATTCTAACACATCTTTGGCTCTATATCCCTTGGCCTTAAAAGGCCTCTTGGTCATTTTACCCTCCAAGCAAGATTTGCAGGTTGGGAAATCCTCCACCACTAATGAACCCAGAGGTCCATCAGCTATCAACCTTTGAATTTTGCTTAGGTTAATATGACCAAGCCTAAGATGCCAAAGATATGTTTGGTTCATCTTTGAAGGTTCTTTTCTCTTATTGGAATTAGAAGATGAGTTATTAATTTCAATTTGCATCGTGGGAGCTTTTGGTTCAAGTGTGTACAAATTTTCTATCAATGTACCAGAATAGATAATGTCTCTATTCCTTTTTATAACAACTCTGTCATTAAAAGAAATAGAATATCCATCCATAAATAATTTAGAAACTGAAATTAAATTCTTTCTAAATAAGGGTACATAAAGGCAATTCTTAAGAACCAAAACTTTATTTTTCTCAAAAGATAAATGAACGTCTCCCACTGCAACTGCCGCCACCTTCGTGGCATCGCCCAAGTACATGATAATCTCTCCCTCAGCCAGTCGTCTGGTTTCCTGAAACCCCTTTGTTCTGCTTGCGGTTGGGGCAGTCCTTCTTCCAATGTCCATCCTGCTTGCAAGTAAAGCACTTGCCTTTCGGCTTCTTCACTTGTCCCTGAGTTCCTTCCACTACCTTTGCTCCACCTTATTTCTTCTTCTTCTTGCCTTTCGGCTTAGAAGTAGAAACCTTTTGGGCAACCATGGCCTGAGTCTGAGAAAGCCTTTCTGTCGACTGGAGAATGATATCGACCTGGGTTTCCCCATCGATCTCAGCTCCAAGGACTTCCAGCTCATTCACAGGCTTAGGAGGATACTCTTCGAAGAGTACATACTTGTACTCCTCAGCAGTTAAGACAATATCTAGATTCCTTTTTCCAATCAACATAATTTGGGTACAGTAAGCTTAATTTCCTTTAGTATCACAACAAGTGGACTGAAAGTCATTTTTGAAAATCCTAAGAATCACATAGATCATTACATTAGATTTCAAAAAATTATTGATTCCTCAACAATAAAATTTTAAAATCAACCAACACCTCAAAACACCGAGAATATCGTATGTCACGATAGTGTGGACGTATATGAATTCTACATTTGTAAGAGGAAGTTTTACCCATTAAATTTACTAACTTGTCAACCTAACTTTTTGACAAGTAAAATTAATAGTTGGTTCCTCTTTGGCCCTACAAATAAAAGCAGTGACTCCGATGGGGAGGATACTTATATTTGTATCTAAGTGTTCACCATTACTCGGTACCAAGGTAATTATCTCGAGTTATGTGCCTTCTGATGGGGAAGTACACACGCTCCTTGATAATTCCCTATAACCATATTTGACCTTGTGATCCGCAAACAAATTCATCCGATGGGGAGGAAGGCACTCAGAGCCGACGCGCAAGTTTGTTTGCATCACATGTCAAATTGTAATGGAGGCCATGGGAATTTATAAAAATATCCCTCTCCCACTTAGTAATTTGAAATTGAGGAATTTTCTAGCTTACGACATGCATATCAAACAATAAGCAATAAATATGAAAAATAAAAATTTTCCAACTATTATGGCTTTTGTCTTCAATATGTCTCCCGTCGTATCGCCTTCTCATCTGCTCCTCCTACGCCATGTACGAGCCATCCGGAGATCCGAGCCGAGAATAAAAATATTTTAATTTACATCCATCGATCCTATACTCCATGAGGGAGTGTACATGATATCTAGATCGAAAGTAAAATAAAATAAAAAAGAGTGGCTAAACAATGTCGTATCTAATTTATAAAAAAAATCAAATACTAGCCTCGTCAACCTCGAGGATTCAACAAAACATACTATTATACACATACAATCACATACACACATATGGCCATAATAGTCGGATCTTATGCCTGCAACCAAAGAGTTAAACTACACATATCCTACTATTATCTGGCACATATAATATATGAAAAATGTATAAGAGTAACCGAATTCTTAAACACACAAAATCGGAAACCTTGCTCTGATACCAATTGATGGTTGATCTGTGAGGGAAAACCTCGCTTCCCACTTCACCTCGGTCGCTTGTTCATGGCGATCCCATCGATGCCCCCGGATTAAAAAAAAATTAATCCTAGACAAAAGGGATTGCATAAACAACCAAGTCATCGTCGTGCTATTCGTTTAGAGAGGTCACTTGAACAAACTTATTGTTCAAGCGACCAACCTCTATTCTACGAGTAGCTACGGAATAGACGATGTCCGGATCGTCGGCTTTTGTGTTTATGTTCGGGATCCAAGTATTATTTAGCCACAAACAGAATATATCATGCTCATAATTGAAAAACAAATACAAACATGTAACATATGAAAATAGAGAATCGATATACCTCTCGATCTTCTATTGTATGACCTTCCTCCTTTCGGACGTCGTGTGGGCGACGATCTACCAAAAGTTGAAGCTCCTAGATTGCCAATCTTCCTTCCTTGCTCATTCCGAGCAAGAGGAAGAATAGAAACAAAGCTTTTTTCTTTCTTTCAACCAACCAACAACCTCCAAGGATGGAGCTTGCCGCCGGCCAAGAAGGAAGAGGAGATTAATGGTTGCCAGCCAAAAGCTTCAAGGGAGGACCCTAAGCCTTTGTTCCATCGGCAAAGGAGAAGGAGAGGGCCTACTTTGGATGCCGGGCAAGAGTTGGAAAGGCTTCAATGGGCGTCGACAGCTTGAGGAAGAAGAAGAAGGCAAGGAAAAACTTTCCTTATTAGGTGCCGCCAAGCCCAAATCCTAGCTCCAAGCTTTTTCCGCCAACCTCCAAAAACCCTAGCTTCTCTTATTGTTCTCCACGCCAACCCCTTGTTCTCCTTTTATAGAGTTAGGGATAAGCCTCCTTTTAATCTCCACCATTGGTTCTAGGGATTTAATCTCAACCGTCAGATCTAGAAATTTAATCTCAACCGTCGGATCTTAGAGATTTAATCTCTACCTTTGGATCTAGAGTTTTGTTTCTATCCATTGGATCTAAGCTTCATGAGGTGTTAATAGGCTACAATAGGGACCATGAGGAGGAGTTGGAACTTAGCCACCCATGGATCAAGCCCACATAAAGTCCGATCCATTAATGATAATCCAATCCACTAAAGGATTATCATTGATCTACCTCACCAACCCCCATAAGATAATATGGGCTTCATATATTAATCGTATATTTTCTCCCCGTGTTTAAGATCTCGAATGTCCGTCGATTAATTAATTTACTGACCATTAATTAATCAACATCTAACTCCATGAGTAGTACCACTCAACCTTTTCATCATGCCGGACCAAGTCCACCTGCAGGGTTTACATGATGAACCATATGAGCTCCTCAAGGGGACATCATCATCCTAATATATAGGACATGGTTTCCTCCTATAATCAACGACGCACCATATAAAAAATATCATTTCCCAACTTACCGAGCCTATCGATTTAATCTATAAATCTCACCCATTGGTAAATCAAAGAGAAGAATACTAAGTATATGTGTCCGTTATTATATCGGGATTAAGAGCATGTACTCAATAATATCTGAGGTCCGATTCGATTATGTAGTCAGCAATAAATCGAATCACCTCTAAGTCGGTCCTGCTCAATACACACAAAGTGCACTAGTGTGATTCTATGGTCAAGACAAATCAATACCAAATCACACTACAACCATTCCGATGGTTTGTCCAAAGTCATCTCAGTTGTGAGCCTTTACTTATACTTTACAAGGAGTCGATAACATGATCTCCCGTGTGACACCACACACCATGTTATCTACAATGTAATATATTAGACAATATTGCATAACCATAAAAATATGCAAACAATGATCATGTGATTCTTATTTCAAAAATAAAGATGTTCATACAAAAGATAGACTTTTCAGTATACATCCCAACACCTTGCTCGCTCCGAACAAGAGGAAGAATAAGAAACAAAATACTTCTTCTTTCAACCAACCACCAAGCTCTAAGCTTGGTCCTTGCCGCCGGCCAAGAAGGAGATCAGGGAGAGTGAACGACGGCCAAGACTCTAAGGGAAGAGACCCTAGACTTCTTTCCACCGGCGAAGGAGAGGAGAAGGACTTGATTTGTACGCCATCCAAGGGAGGGAAGAAGGAGATGCGTGCAGGCCACCAAGGAAGAAGAAGAAGAAAGAAAATAATTTCCTTATTTGGTGCCGCCCAAGCCTTCAAACCTTAAGCCTCCCAAACCATAATTCTATCTCAATTGGAATTCTTTTTTGCTGCCCACCCTAAAGCCTCCTTTTATAGAGTTAGGAATAAACCTTGTTTTAATCTCCACCATTGGTTCTAGGGATTTAATCTCAACCGTCGAATCTAGAGATTTAATCTCAATCGTCGGATCTAGAGTTTTGTTTTCATCCATTGGATCTAGGCTTCATGAGGTATTAATAGGCTACAATAGGGACCATGAGGAGGAGTTAGATCTTGGCCACCCAATGGATCAAGCCCACATAAAGTCCGATCCATTAATGATAATCCAATCCACTAAAGGATTATCATTGATCTACCTCACCAACCCCCATAAGTTAATATGGGCTCCATATATTATTTGTACATTTTTCTCCCCGTGTTTAAGATCTCGAATATCCGTCGATTAATTAGTTTACTGACCATTAATTAATCAACATCTAACTCCATGAGTAGTACCAATCAACCTTTTCATCATGCCGGACCAAGTCCACCTGCAGGGTTTACATGATGAACCTTATGAGCTCCTCAAGGGGACATCATCATCCTAATATATAGGACACAGTTTCCTCCTATAATCAACGGCACACCATATAAATAATATAATTTCCCAACTTACCGAGCCTATTGATTTAATCTATAATTCTCGCCCATTGGTAAATCAAAGAAATGAATACTAAGTATATGTGCCCGTTATTATGTCGGGATTAAGAGCATGTACTCAATAATATCTGAGGTCCGATTCGATTATGTAGTCAGCAATAAATCAAATCACCTCTAAGTCGGTCCTGCTCAATACACACAAAGTGTACTAGTATGATTCTATGGTCAAGACAAACCAATACCAAATCACACTACAACCATGCCAATGGTTTGTCCAAAGTCATCTCGGTTGTGAACCTATACTTATACTTTACAAGGAGTCGATAACATGATCTCCCATGTGACCCCACACACCATGTTATCTACAATGTAATGTATTTGACAATATGCATCACCATAAATATGCAAACAATGATCATGTGATTTTTATTTCAAAATAAAGATGTTCATACAAAAGATAGACTTTTCAGTATACATCCCAACAATCTCCCACTTATACTAAAAGACTATGTTGTCCTCAAACTGTCATACATCTGATTCCCATTCCCTCCACATGCATATCAAAGGCTCTCACCGAAAGGGCCTTAGTGAAAGGATCTGCCAGGTTATCCTCCGATGCAATCTTGGCCACAGCAACTTCTCCTCTCTTTACGATTTCTCGTATCAAGTGGTACATGCGCTCTATGTGTTTACTTGCCTTATGGGCTCGTGGTTCCTTCGAGTTTGCAACTGCACCACTATTATCACAATAAATTGTTATAGTTCTGGGCAAACCAGGAATCACCTCCAAGTCCATCAAGAAGTTCCTGAGCGACACAGCTTCTTTGGCCGCCTCAGAGGCTGCCACATACTCAGCTTCCATGGTGGAGTCCGCCATGCATTTCTGCTTGACACTCCTCCATACAATGGCTCCACCTCCCAAAGTAAACACAAAACCTGAGGTAGACTTACTGTTATCCCTATCTGATTGGAAGTCGGAATCTGTGTAACCCACAGGGAGTAATTGGTCTACCTGGTAAACTAGCATATAATCCCTAGTCCTTCTCAGGTACTTCAATATATGCTTTATCGCAGTCCAATGTCGCTGTCCTGGATTACTCTGATATATGTTGACCATGCCCACGACAAAGCAGATATCTGGTCTCGTACATAGCATCACATACATGAGGCTTCCTACCGCCGAAGCATAAGGAACCGCCTTTATCTCCTCTATCTCCTCAGATGTTCTAGGACACATCTCCTTAGATAAAGGAACTCCATGCCTGAAAGGTAGAAAACCTTTCTTGGAGTTTTGCATGCTAAAACGATCCATAATTGTGTCTATGTATGAAGCTTGAGATAAGCACAACATCCTTTTCCTGTGATCCCTTATAACCTTGATCCCAAGGATGTATCCCACTTCTCCCAAGTCCTTTATATCAAACTATTTGGATAACCATACCCTTACGTCCGATAACACCTTGACATTGTTGCCAATTAACAAAATGTCATCTACGTATAGTACAAGAAATACCACTACGTTTCCGTCACATCTCTTGTATACACAAGACTCATTCGGACATTAAATAAATCCATAAGACTAGATTACCTCATCAAAGTGGATGTTCCAAGACCTCGAAGCTTGCTTCAATCCATAAATGGACTGATTAAGCTTACGCACAAGATGCTCTTTGCCCTTTGCAATGAATCCCTCTGGTTGCTTCATATAGATGTTTTCCTCAAGACTTCCATTAAGAAAAGTTGTCTTGACATCCATCTGCCACACCTCATAATCCATATGAGCTGTAATGCATAAGAGAATCTGGATAGACTTAAGCATGGCTACTGGAGAAAAGGTTTCCTCATAATCGATACCCTCTTTCTGAGTATACCCCTTCGCAACAAGCCTCGCTTTGAAGGTCTCAACCTTCCCGTCTATTCCTCTCTTTCTTTTGTGGATCCACTTGCATCCAATGGTTTTTACACCATCGGGTGGTTCTACTAGCTCCCAGACCTGATTCGAATCTATAGATTCAATCTCAGTATTCATTGCACTTTGCCATGATACTGCATCTTTATCTTGGATTGCCTCATCATATGTCCAGGGATTAGGTTCATGTTCACTAGGGACCAAATCAAAAGATTCTCCCAAGAACATGAATCTATCAGGTTGTCTCACAACCCTCCCACTACGATGAGGTATCACCTGTGTATCCTTTGTAACACGCGGTGCAGTAACTTGTGGTATATCCTCTTGTACCGGTGGTACTGAAGAAGTGACTTCCCCTTTCAATTCCTCCAGAACAATCTTACTCATGGGCTTGTGGTTCATCACATAGTCTTCCTATAGAAATCTGGCGTTCGTGCTAACGATCACCCTCTGATCTCTAGGACTATAAAACAAACCACCTTTCGTTTCTCTAGGATAGCCAACGAATATGCGCACTTCTGTATGAGGTTCCAACTTACCAGCATCTGCCTTAAGCACATGTGTTGTACTCCCCCAAATCCGAATATGTCTTACACTAGGCTTTCGCCCAGTCCACCATTCTGTGGGAGTAGAAGGCACTGATTTAGATGGAACCAAGTTCAGAATATACACCGCTGTATCTAGAGCATATCCCCAGAACGAATCTGGCAACTCAGAATAACTCAACATCGATCTAACCATCTCCATAAGAGTCATATTCCTTCGCTCTACTACACCATTCTGCTGAGGTGTGCCAGGTGCAGATAATTGGGATTGAATCCCAGCCTCTGATAAGTAATTCCTAAACTCTCCCAAGAGGTACTCACCACCACGATCAGATCGTAGTGTCTTGATACTTTTACCTTGACGTTTCTCCACATCAGCCTTGAATTCTTTGAACTTGTCAAAGCATTCAGACTTGCGGCGCATCAAGTAAATGTATCCATATCTCGAATAATCGTCTATAAAAGAGACAAAATACTCAAAACCACCTCTAGCTTGGATAGACATAGGACCACATAAATCAGAATGAACCAATTCTAACACATCTTTGGCTCTATACCCCTTGGCCTTAAAAGGCCTCTTGGTCATTTTACCCTCCAAGCAAGATTCGCAGGTTGAAAAATCTTCCACCACTAATGAACCCAGAGGTCCATCAGCTATCAACCTTTGAATTCTTCTTAGGTTAATATGGCCAAGCCTAAGATGCCAAAGATATGTTTGGTTCATCTTCGAAGGTTCTTTTCTCTTATTGGAATTAGAAGATGAGTTATTAACTTCAATTTGCATCGTGGGAGCTTTTGGTTCAAGTGTGTATAAATTTCCTATCAATGCACCCAAACAGATAATCTCCCTATTCCTTTTTATAACAACTCTGTCATTAAAAGAAATAGAATATCCATCCATAAACAATTTAGAAACTGAAATTAAATTCTTTCTAAATAAAGGCACATAAAAGCAATTCTTAAGAACCAATACTTTATTTTTTTCAAAAGATAAATAAACATCTCCCACTGCAACAGCCGCCACCTTCGTGGAATCGCCCAAGTATACAGTAATCTCCCCCTCAGCCAGTCGTCTAGTTTCCTGGAACCCCTGCAAAGTATTACAGACATGATTAGTGGCTCCCGTATCTACACACCAGGTGCCGGTAGATAACACCGCTAAACATGTTTCAACGACTAGACCAAAAGATGTACCTTTGTTCTGCTTGCGGTTGGGGCAGTCCTTCTTCTAGTGTCCAGTATGCTTACAAGTGAAGCACTTGTCTTTCGGCTTCTTCACTCCTCCCTGAGTTTCTCCCACCGCCTTTGCCCCAGCTTGTTTCTTCTTCTTCTTGCCTTTCAGCTTAGAAGTAGAAACCTTTTGGGTAACCATGGCATGCACCTGAGCACTCTGACGAAATAGCCCCTCTGCCGCCTGGAGTTCTGTCAGAAGCTCCGCCAACGAATACAACCTCTTGTTCATGTTGTAGTTCACTCGAAACTGCTCAAAACTTTTGGGTAGAGACTAGAGAATGATATCGACCTGGGTTTCCCCATCGATCTCAGCTCCGAGGACTTCCAACTCATTCAAATGAGCCATCATCTTGAGAACATGATCCCTCACGGGTGTTCCCTCGATCATGGTGGTCGTCATCAAGTTCCTCATGGCTTCCTGCCTAGCGGCCCAATTCTGGTGTTCGAAAAGCTCTTTGAGATTGAGCATCATGTCATAAGCAATGGGCATGGCTTAATGCTGATGTTGTAGTACATTTGACATAGATGTCAAAATGTAACACCGCGTCATCTCATCGGCCTTAATCCACTTCTTATAACTCTCCTTCTCCTTTTCCCTAGAATCATCCACAGGCTTAGGAGGGCACTCTTCGAGGAGTACATATTTGTATTCCTCAGCAGTCAAGACAATGTCAAGATTCCTCTTCCAATCAACATAGTTGGGTCCAGTAAGTTTATTTTCTTTCAGTATCACAGCAAGCGGATTGAAAGTCATTTTGAAAGAAAACCTAAGAATCACATAGATCAAAACATTATATTTCAAAAAATTATTGATTCCTCAAACAATAAAATTTTAAAATCAACCAACACCTCAAAACACCGAGAATATCGTATGCCACGATAGTGTGGACGTATACGAATTCTACATTTGTATGAGGAGGTTTTACCCATTAATTTTACTATCTTGTCAACCTAACTTTTTGACAAGTAAAATTAATAGTTGGTTCCTCTTTGGCCCTACAAATAAAAGCAGTGACTCCGATGGGGAGGAGACTTATATTTGTATCTAAGTGTTCACCATTACACGGTACCAAGGTAATTATCTCGGGTTATGTGCCTTTCGATGGGGAAGTACACATGCTCCTTAATAATTTCCTATAACCATATTTGACCTTGTGATCCACAAATAAACTCATCCGATGGGGAGGAAGGCACTCAGAGCTGACGCACAAGTTTGTTTGCATCACATGTCAAATCGTAATGGAGGCCGTGGGAATTTATAAAAATATCCCTCTCCCACTTAGTATTTTAAAATTGAGGAATTTTCTAGCCTACGACATGCATATCAAACAATAAGCAATAAATATGAAAAATAAATATTTTCCAACTATTTTGGCTTTTGTCTTCAATATGTCTCTCGTCGTATCGCCATCTCGTTCACTCCTCCCTACTCCATGTACAAGCCATCCGGAGATCCGAGCCGATAAAATTTATTTTAATTTACATCCATTGATCCTATACTCCACGAGGGAGTGTACATGAAATCTAGATCAAAAGTAAACTAAAATAAAGAGAGTGGCTAAACAATGTCGTATCTAATTTACAAAAATTAAATACTAGCCTCGTCAACCTCGAGGATTCAACAAAATATACAATTACACACATACAATCACATACACACATATGGTCATAATAGTTGGATCCTATGCCTGCAACCAAATAGTTAACTTACGCATATCCTACTATTATCCGGCACATATAATATATGAAAAGTGCATAAAAGTAACCGAATCCTAAACACACAAAATCGAAAACCGTGGCTCTGATAACACTTAAAGGTAGGAAACTTCACTTCCCACTTCAACTCGGTCGTTTGTTCATGGCGATCCCTTCTACGTCCCCGGATAAAAAAAAATTATCCTTGACAAGAGGGATTACCCAAGCAACCATTTCATCGTCGTGTTATTCGATTAGAGTGGTCACTTGAACAAACTTGTTGTTCAAGCCACCAACCTCTATTCTACGAATAGCCGCGGAATAGATAATGTACGGATCGCCGACTTTTATATTTATATTCGGGGTCCAAGTTATTTTAGCCATGAAAACAGAATACTACATGCATATATAATTGAAAAACAATTATAGACATGTTACAAAAGAGAATAGACAATCAATATACCTCTCGATCTTCTATTGTATATCCTTCCTCTTTTTGGACGTCGTGTGGGTGACGATCTACCAAAAGTCGAAGCTCCTAGATCACCAATCGTCCTTCCTTGCTCGCTCCGAACAAGAGGAAGAATAAGAAACAAAACACTTCTCCTTCTTTCAACCAACCACCAAGCTCCAAGCTTGGTGCTTGCCACCCGCCAAGAAGGAGATCAAGGAGAGTGAACGTCGGCCAAGACTCTAAGGGAAGAGACCCAAGACTTCTTTCCACCAGACAAGGAGAGGAGAAGGACTTGATTTGGATGTCGGACAAGGGAGGGAAGAAGGAGATGGGCGCCGGCCACCAAGGAAGAAGAAGAAGAAAGGAAATAATTTCCTTATTTGGTGCCGGCCAAGCCTTCAAACCCTAAGCCTCCCAAACCCTAATCCTATCTCAATTGGAATTCCTGTTTGCCGCCCACCCTAAAGCCTCCTTTTATAGAGCTAGGGATAAGCCTTGTTTTAATCTCCACCATTAGTTCTAGGGATTTAATCTCAACCGTCGGATCTAGAGATTTAATCTCAACCGTCGGATCTAGAGATTTAATCTCTACCGTTGGATCTAGAGTTTTGTTTTCATCCATTGGATCTAGGCTTCATGAGGTATTAATAGGCTACAATAGAGACCATGAGAAGGAGTTGGATCTTGGCCACTCAATGGATCAAACCCACATAAAGTCCGATCCATTAATGATAATCCAATCCACTAAAGGATTATCATTGATCTACCTCACCAACCCCCATAAGTTAATATGGGCTCCATATATTATTTGTACATTTTTCTCCCCGTGTTTAAGATCTCGAATGTCCTTCGATTA
This sequence comes from Wurfbainia villosa, assembly GCA_025175895.1. Lineage (NCBI taxonomy): Eukaryota > Viridiplantae > Streptophyta > Magnoliopsida > Zingiberales > Zingiberaceae > Wurfbainia > Wurfbainia villosa. The sequence goes on from CM045989.1 coordinate 94,298,424, forward strand.
ATTAATTTATTGACCATTAATTAATTAACATCTAACTCCATGAGTAGTACCACTCAACCTTTTCATCATGTCGGACCAAGTCCACCTACAGGGTTTACATGATAAACCTTATGAGCTCCTCAAGGAGACATCATCATCCTAATATATAGGACACGGTTTCCTCCTATAATCAACGGCACACCATATAAATAATATTATTTCCCAACTTACCAAGCCTATTGATTTAATCTATAAATCTCGCCCATTGGTAAATCATAGAAATGAATATTAAGTATATGTGCCCGTTATTATATCAGGATTAAGAGTATGTACAATATAATATCTGAGGTCCGATTCAATTATGTAGTTAGCAATAAATCGAATCACCTCTAAGTCGGTCCTGCTCAATACACACAAAGTGTACTAGTGTGATTCTATGGTCAAGATAAACCAATACCAAATCACACTACAACCATACCAATGGTTTGTCCAAAGCCATCTCGGTTGTGAGTCTATACTTATACTTTACAAGGAGCCGATAACATGATCTCCCGTGTGACACCACACACCATGTTATCTACAATGTAATGTATTTGACAATATGCATCACCATAAATATGCAAACAATGATCATGTGATTCTTATTTCAAAATAAAGATGTTCATACAAAAGCTAGACTTTTCAGTGTACATCCCAACACTATATTTAGGAGATAATGCAGATGCAGAGATTTATAAATGTTGTAATCAATGTAGGTATAAGTGTACCACGAGATTGGATCGTAATAAGCGATGTAAATCATATAGACAAATGTTCTATTTGCCTTTAACTCCTAGATTGCAAAGGCTTTATACATCAAAGATCACTACTGAACACATGACTTGGCATGCAAATCATGAAACAGAGGAAGGGCTAATGTGTCATCCATCAAATGCAGAGGCATGGAAAAATTTTGATAGAACATATCCTGAGTTTGCGAATGAGACTCGAAATATTAGGTTAGGCCTTTGTGCTGTTGGATTTGCTCCATTTGGCAAATCAGGAAGAACTTATTCTTGTTGGGCAATTATCTTAACTTCGTATAATCTTCCACCTGGTATGTGTATGAAAACATTGTATATGTTTTTAACATTGATTGTTCCTGACCCACATAATCTCGAGAAGTTAATAGATGTTTATATGCAACCACTTGTTGGGTTTCCGGCACCGCGGCGAGTGTGTGCTCGAATATGTTTCGTAAACATATGCACAGCGGAAGAATTAAAAAGCAATAAATCTAATTTATTACAACACACACATCACACGCATGCATAGTACAACATGTGTAGACATAATCGTAAATTCAAATTTTGCAATAAAGGAAAATATTCTAGGTATACCTGATGTATCACATGCAGCAGGAAAGGCATCAATCGGAGTGACTCTTGCTAGAACCGCCTCTATCCGTATCCACGCCGAGTATCGTCGGGATGGCTTCACAAAACCATGAGGCTCATCTTCGTAGGATTCACTAGCCTCGTGTCAAAGATGATGTGATCAAGAGAAGATCACAATCCGAATCAAAATTCGGATTCGAAAATGAGTCCCCAAAACTCACTTCTCCGGAGAGGTATTCATCAACTGTTTGACGAATCCTTTGTCCTCCACCTATGAGGATTATCGGAGATCGAATCCCCGGCAAGGTAGCCGCTGTCGAAGCTCCAAACATCGTCCAAACGACACTCCGACACGAAGGGAGGAAGCTGTCCAGAATTCTGGACAGATTGGTGGAGGGGTTGCGCCAGCCCAAAGAGGATAGATGGCTGCTCCTTGGTAACCTAAGCCAAGGGAAGTCATCGGAGGATCATCGGAGGGTCATCGGAGGGTCATCGGAGGATCGCCGGCAGGAGAATGGATGCCGGCAGCAGCTTGGACGGCGGCACAAAAGCTGGGCGGCAACCTTGTTGGGCGGCAGCAAGGAGAAGAGAGGGAGGGGCGGCAAGACTAGGATTAGGTTTTCACAAAACCCTTAGACCATGTTTTTATAGAGAACAAATTCTCCTAACGGTTATTGGTTCATAACCAAAAACCCGTTAACCCGCTACAATAACTTAAGTTAAAATAAACCGAACCGAGTTTGTCTATTTTAAGTTAAAATGAACTGAACCAACTTTGGTTCATTCGTTTAAAACAAACCAAATCCCTTTGGTTTATTTTTCACCATTGGATTAGAACCAAACCAATTTGGTTCATCCATCATGTCTTCATAAGACATGGCCCATCCACGCTTCCATTACGACTGAAACGATTTCATGTTTGATCCTTGTTTGGTCCAACCAAACCTAGTTTCTCTCAGTCGAGAATCTAATTCTCAAGCTCATTTTAAATCCTTCGGATTATGCTCGTTGTGCGTGTGACTGATAGTTGCATTTTTATCGTGTGATTTTTATTCACATTTGGGAATTAGGCTCTTTGATTTGGGTAATTATGGCTATTCATGACGTCTTTTGCGTATTGGATTTAATTGAAATTAATTGTTTATTCCCTATAATTTCAGTATTATTGTTCACTGGTGAATGTGATTTTGTAGGGAACATGAAAGAGTTAAATCGGAGCAATCACAGTCATCGATCCGGTTCAAATCGATCGCAACCATCGGATTTGATTGATCAGCACTTAGGGATGATTAATTGGATTCATTTAACCCTAGCTCTAAATGGGAGGCTGAGATTAGAGATGGCTCGATTGAACGGCTGAGGAAAATCCATTTAAAAACATCACATTTTCCCATCGCGCGATAGAGAAGAGAATCGCGCGACACAGAACAGCAGCGGGCGGCGTCGTCTTCCTCTCGCGAGCGCGGCGACAGCTCCACTACAGCACTCCGGTGACAATTCTAGCAATCCTAGGGTCTTCCCCAGTCCATTCCACCTAGCGTACTTTTCCCTCTTCGGTCAGGCGGAGCTCGCAGCAGCATTTGGGCGACGGCAGCCCATCGACCGAGCAGGGGAGTTCATCCATCTTCACTGGCGATCTTCCGATCCATTACCACCCGAGCTGAGCCTTCCAGCTGGACGTGGTCGCAGAAGGCTGGAGGTGATTTTCTACTGTCGTGGTAGCGGCAGAATATATTCCCAATTCCGGCGGCATCATTTCTTCCAATCCAATGGCGGTCTTCAATGGTTCCAGCCGGTGGCGATGATGCCCTTCATTCCCAGTTCCAATCCCATCTACAATAGCGGCCATGATTCGCGTCGTGCCATCTCCGCAGAGCCATTCAACCGGTTGCCGTGGTAGTGGTAGCATCACATCCATCATCAGAGCTATGGATTACCGAATCGATCCACCTCTCATCGAGTTCTGACGAGAGATCCGCACCCTGAGACCCTTGGAGTGTTCGGTATTGTCATAGGTCACCGGAGAGGGTGGTACCTTTCCGATGTTTGTGGATGACTGTTGATTTACTTTATTGATATACTGTTGATTCAGTACTGTGTTACTTATTGTTTTACTGCATTGTTCACTTCAGGGATTTTAGTATTTTTACATAGTTGCCTCCCTAATGTGCACTATATTTTATCAGTATTGTTCTAGTATTGATTTCTTAGTGTGCAGTAGTGTTTCACTGATGTTTAGTCGTATCATATCTGTGTAGTAAATCGTGCACGTGGTAATTAGTTGATAGTTCAGTGAGTCTTGTTATTCGTTTACAGTGTTTACCTAGTGGTTAGATTTATTTCCTTTAGTGTAATTGTCCTTTCCCATTTTAGTTAATCTTCAGCCAATGTGCCGTATAGTGACAGTGCGGTGCTTGGTTGAATTGCTTTCATTTATTGCCATTTTTAGTGACTGTTTGACTATTGTGTCGCATAGTGACAGTGCGGTGCATAGTTGAATTGTTCACATTTGTTTGATCACGTATCATTATAGTAAGCGGGCGGTGCTTAGTTGATTTCTTTTACTCATTAGTTTAATTTTTCTGATTTGTTTGATCACGTGTCGTATAGTAATGATCACGGTGCTTGGTTGAATTGTTCACATTTGTTTGATCATTGTACCGTATAGTGATAGTACAGTGCATGATCACTTACTTTTGCGCATTAGGATAGTTGCTTGTTACTTGTTATTTGGTAGTTAGATTTACTTCCTGCAGATTTTATTTCCATGTCTGTTTACCAGAATTGTTTGGCCATTGCATCGTATAGTGACAGTGCGGTACAAGGTTGAATCGTTCTTGCATTAGGTTAGCTTTGAATAATTGTTTTAATAAATTGTAAAAACCCCTAGTGTTTACTTCTGTTTAAAAATAAACGTCCAACCATTAGGTTCGTTGGGAGACGATCCGAGTCAGTCCTATATTGCATTAGTGTAGTTAGGGGGTTCGGTAAATAATTTGGGAACGGTATCACGGCACCTAATTTTCCGTCCTATCAAATGTTGGCACCATTGTCGGGGAACTTTAATGGGTTCGTTTGTCTTTAAACTGTAGTTTGTTTGTTTATTTTCTTTTTCTTTTGTTATTATTGTCTTTATTATTATCTATATTTGTTACTCATTGTATTGTTTGTTTTGAAAATGACCAGGTCTTCAGGCGATAAACTCTTTGAGCTGGATCCTGAGATTGATAGGACTTTTCACGCACTGCAGAGAGCCGGCGGATACTTCGCCACATCGAGTTATAGTCATGATAGATAACAATAAGACTCTAAAGGAGCTTGCAACCCCTGATGCGACATACCAGTACTCTTGCATTAGCTACCCATCTTTAGAGGAGGATTTTGAGCTTAAATCAGGTACAATTCATTTGCTTCCTAAGTTTCATGGATTGTCTGGTAAAGATCCCAATAGGCACTTGCACGAGTTCCATGTGGTATGCTCTACTATGAAGCCACAGGGCATTTCAGAGGAAGATATCAAATTGAGAGCTTTTCCATTTTCACTGGCTGGAGAAGCTAAGGATTGGTTATACTATCTTCCACCTGGATGTATCAACAGTTGGCTTGAATTGAAGAAAGCATTCTTGGAAAAGTTCTTCCCATCATCCAGAACTGCTACTATCAGGAAAAGCATCTACATTATCCAGTAGTCTACTGGAGAGACGTTGTATGAGTACTGGGAGAGATTCAAGAAACTATGTTCCAGTTGCCCCCAGCATCAGATCAGTGACCAGTTGCTTGTTCAGTACTTCTATGAGGGACTGCTTCCCATGGACAGGAGTATGATAGATGCAGCTAGTGGAGGGGCATTAGTGAATAAGACCCCTAGCGAGGCCAGAGAACTTATTACAAATATGGCAAAGAACTCATAGAAGTTTGGGAGCAGAGCTATAGTGACTAGAGGGGTGAGTGAGGCTCACCTGGCTTATACTGATCAGGCAGAGATGAAGAATTCTATACAGGAGCTCACATCCTTAGTTAGGCAATTGGCTCTAAACTAGGCAAGCCAATCTTCTATAGTGCCTATGCAGCCTATGAGAGTTTGTGGTATTTGTTCGAGTCCAGAGCATCCTTCTGATTCATGTCCTTCACTCCAGCAAGATGAAATAATAGCGCGGCTAATCAGTTTCCTTCCATACCTCGATGCTCGGCCTCCATATCAAGATCAACAAGACGCCGTATCAACCTCGATGCTCAGCAACAACATTCCAGATATGATCCGATGTCTGCCACTTATAATCCAGGATGGAGAGATCATCCAAATCTGAGATATGGGAATTCCTTTTATCAGCAGTCGTTTCATCCAGGACCAGCATTTCAGAGACCCCTAGCCATCCAGAGTAACCCAATACAGGTCAGACCTTCTGTTCAGCTAGTTAGAGCTGAGTCTTCCAGTTCGAGTTCAAATTCAAAGATAGAGGATCTTGTGTAGCAGTTTTTGGTACAGCAGCAGCAGTTTCAGCAGAAGACGGATACATCTATTCAGAACATAGAGAGACAGCTCAGCAAGCTTGCATCCAACATTAACCAGCTACAATCATAGTGATCTAGTCAGCTACCATCTCAGACCATCCCGAATCCTAAAGGAAACATTAGTTCGATTATACTACGGAGTGGTAGAGTTACTTCAGACCCCCAGGCTTCAGACCCTGTACCAGATCCAGTTGCTAATTCGAGTAGTTCAGAGTGGTGTAGAGTAGTGCAGAGCAGAGTAGGATCCACAGCCGTGACGATCGGAGTCGCCAGTTCCATTACCTTTCCCTGAGAGGCCAGTACAGCCTAGGAAGGGGGTTAGTGAAGAAAAGGCTAGGGAATTTCAGGAGCTTGTGGATTTGTTCAATAAGGTGGAAGTTAATGTCCCTTTATTGACAATGATCGAGCAGATTCCCAAGTATGCCAAGTTTCTGAAAGAATTGTGTGTGCATAAGAAGAAGTTGAAAGGAAATGAGTTAATCATAGTTGGAAAGAATGTTTCAGCACTTATTCATCCTTTGCCCCAGAAGTGCGAGGATCCAGGAGTTTTCACTGTACCTTGTGTGATTGGGAGCCAGGTGTTCGAGGATGCTATGCTATATCTAGGAGCTTCCATTAATGTGATGCCAAGGTCAGTTTTTTGTTCACTAGGTATTGGATCCTTGCAGCCGACAGGTGTAGTGATTCAGTTAGCCAATCGCAGTCAGACTCACCCAGCTAGGGTGATCGAGGATGTGTTGGTTAAGGTGAGAGAGCTGATAATTCCTATAGATTTCTACATTCTTGACATGGAGGGTGATTCACAGAGCGGTAGAGCTCCGCTTATTCTGGGCACACCTTTCCTCAAGACTGCCAAGACCAAGATTGATGTCCATGCAGGTACACTTTCTATGGAGGTAGGAGATACTGTAGTTCAGTTTAGGATTTTGGACGCGATGAAGCATCCGATGGAGGATCATTCTATTCTTAGCATGGATTTAGAGTATGAGCTGGATTGCATGGGTTTCATTTCTGAGTCAGTTTTTCAGTTGGATATCTCTATACCTTCTATTTTGTGTACTGATTTTAGGGAATCTGTCAATTCTGATATTATTGATGATATGATAGGACCTATCTATGGGCCCTTTGATTTGGACAGGGACATGGAATATGTAGGGACTTGCGATCTTCAGGCAACGCCCCAAGAATCACTTCCATCAGATGCGCAACCACAGAAGCTTGAATTGAAACCTCTTCCGGAGCATTTGAAGTATGTGTATTTGGATAAGGACGAGCAGCGACCCGTTATTATTACTCGAGATCTAGAGTCAGATCAGAAGTACAGATTAGTAGATCTTCTGAGGCAGCATAGGAAAGCTATTGGGTGGATGCTTGCAGATATTTCTGGTATCAGTCCTTCGATCTGTATGCACAGAATTCACTTGGAAGAGGATGTGAAACCAGTCAGACAACCACAGCGATGGCTTAACCCACTGATTCTCGATGTGGTAAAGAAGGAGGTGACAAGGCTTTTACAAGTTGGCATCATCTATCCTATTTCAGACAGCAAATGGGTAAGTCATGTTCAGGTGGTTCCGAAGAAGTCTGGTATTACAGTGGTTGCCAATGCAGATAATGAGTTGATGCCCACCAGAGTTCAGAACTCTTGGAGAGTTTGTGTAGACTACAAGAAGCTTAATCAGGCCAACAGGAAAGACCACTACCCCCTACCTTTTATTGATCAGATGCTAGAGAGGTTGGCAGGCAAGTCACACTATTGCTTCCTAGATGGTTACACTAGGTATTTCCAAATCTATATTGCTTCAAAGGATTAGGAGAAGACCACTTTTACTTGCCCTTTTGGGATGTATGCATATCGGTGTATGCCTTTCAGACTTTGCAACGCTCCCGGGACATTCCAGCGATGTATGGTTAGTATTTTTGGTGATTTATTAGAACATTGCATGGAGGTTTTTATGGACGATTTTTCTATGTATGGTTCTTCTTTTGATTCATGTCTGGATAATTTGTCGAGAGTTTTACAGAGATGCATTGATACAGATTTGGTTTTGAATTTCGAAAAATGTCATTTCATGGTCAGGCATGGGATAGTTTTAGGTCATATTATCTCTGTTCATGGTATTGAAGTAGATCCTGCTAAAATTCATACTATTTCTTCCCTATCTTACCCCGCTTCTGTGCGGGAAGTACGTGCTTTTCTGGGACATACAGGTTTTTACAAATGTTTCATCAGAGATTTCAGTAGGATTGTCCTACCCCTGACCAACTTGCTATAGAAGGAGGTGGTATTTCAGTTTGATTAGAGGTGCAAGGACTCTTTTGACCAGCTCAGGCAAGCTTTGACATCAGCACCGATCCTTAGACCACCGGATTAGACTCTCCCATTCGAGTTGATGTGTGATGCCTCGAACTACGCAGTGGGAGCAGCCTTGGCGCAGAGAGTAGACAGAGCGTCTCATGTGATCTGCTACGCCTCGAGGACATTGGATGTTGCACAATCCAACTACACCACCACAGAAAAAGAGCTTTTAGCTATTGATTTTGCTTTGGATAAATTCAGATCTTATTTGCTATGTTCTCATGTGGTTATTTTTTCTGATCATGCAGCTTTGAAATTCCTCCTAAAGAAGCCTGATGCAAAACCGAGACTGATTAGATGGATGCTTCTGCTTCAAGAATTCGACGTAGAGATACGCGATAGGAGCGGGAGGGAGAACCTGGTAGCAGACCATCTGAGAAGGATTGTGACGGAGATAGATTCCACCCCCATAGCAGATTCTTTTCCAGATGAGCAGTTTTTTCACCTGCAGGGTAAGACACCATGGTATGCAGATATTGCTAACTATTTAGTTGCCCGTGTTGTACCTTCATTTTTTTTCTCATGCACAAGTCCAGAAATTGAAAAGTGATGCCAAGTATTATGTATGGGATGATCCTTACCTTTGGAAGTTTTGTAGTGATCAGATTATTAGGAGATGTGTTCCTGATTATGAGTTTCATTCCATACTTACCTTTTGTCATACTCTGGCTTGTGGGGGGCATTTTGGACCCCAAAGGACTGCTAGGAAAGTTTTAGAGTCTGGTTTGTATTGGCCCACCTTATTTCGTGATGCCTATGAATTTTATAAGTCTTGTGAGCAATGTCAACGAACGTAGAAACGAAATGCCTCAGCAACCTTTGTTATTCTGTGAGATTTTCGATGTTTGGGGTATTGATTTTATGGGTCCATTTCCTGTATCTTTCGGATTTTTATATATTTTGTTGGATATTGATTATGTTTCCAAATGGGTGGAGGCCATCCCCACCAGGACTGATGATTCTCCAGTTGTTGTGAATTTTGTTAGGTCTAACATATTTTACAGATTTAGGGTACCCAGGGCGATCATCAATGATCAAGGGTCTCACTTTTGCAACAGACTCATGAAAGCTATGTTAAGCAAGTATGGGGTGTGTCATAAGATTTCTACTCCATATCACCCTCAAACAAATGGACAGGCTGAAGTGTCGAATAGAGAGATAAAACCAATACTGGAGAAGACAGTGGGGCCAGACAAGCAAGATTGGAGCAAAAGGTTGGAAGATGCTCTGTGGGCCTACAGGACTGCCTATAAGACTCCCATAGGCATGTCCCCATACAGATTGGTTTATGGCAAAGCATGTCACTTGCCGGTGGAGATTGAGCATAGAGCTTACTGGGCAGTGAAAGCTTGCAACACGGATGCTTACATAGCTGGGAGAGAGAGAAAGCTCCAACTTTAGGAACTTGAGGAGACAAGGTTAGAAGCGTATGAGAACTCCCGCATTTACAAGGAGAAGACTAAGCATTTTCATGATAAGAGGCTTGTGAAGAAAGAGTTCCATATCGGAGACAGAGTTTTAGTGTACCAGTCTCGACTCAGGTTGATTAAAGGTAAGTTGAGATCCAGGTGGGACGGTCCTTTCCTTGTTACTAATGTATTTCCCTATGGTGTTGTAGAGGTGCAGGAACCTTCTTCAGGGAACACTTACAGAGTGAATGGACACCGTCTCAAAATATTTCACGAGGGGTCGAGCGATGCCTTTGTAGAGGAAGTGCACTTTGCCGATGTTTCTTTTCCGGCATGAAAGGGGAGTGTGTTCCTCTCCTTACTGTATTTCCTTCTTTCCTTGCATGTTCTGATTTAGTAGTGTTGGTTGTTTATTTGCCTGATGACTTAGGTTATTTGTTTGTTAGGTTATTTGTTTGTTCAGTTGTTGTTTAGTCCAATAATATTTCCTATGCATGCTTTTGTATCATTTCAGAGATAGTAAAAATTAGTTAAGTTTTACCATCGAATTATGGATTCTTTTGGTGTATGTTAAGAAACTTCACTTGCATGCGGTCACTTGTTATGATGGGAAACTTTTTATTGATAGACCAAGTTTGATTTTTATTCACCTAGTGAGGTTTAAGTCATTTTCATCATTTACCCACTTTGGTGTGATACACGTGTGATACTTGTTACTCCAGAACTTGCTCTGAGTCTTTTCACAACTGCAATAATATTTATTTGCATGAATATGATGAAGGATTTCACTCTTGACTCTTTTCTTTACTTGTATTGCTTGTCTAATCCACTTAATCCTTCCATGTTGTCTCACAATTGCCAATTATTGTGTTTGTTACATTCGTGGATTATTTTCTCTCATATCTTTTATTCCCATATTGGAAAAATAACTTGTTAAATTGTTTGTCCGAGATGGACAAAATTCTTAAGTGTAGGGGAGGAGATATTGTTTTGTTGGAATTGACGTGGAAAGAAAGAGATAGCAACCTTAGATTGATTGATTGGACACTGGAATTTGTGCACAAGTGGAAGATACTCAAAGTGCAGCTTGAAAGGGTTCTTAAATATGAGTTTACTGAACTTAAGTCAGAATTTATCGAAGAAAGCACAAAGTGCTGCATGAATTGGAATTGAAAATTCTGAAATCATCTAATGAAATTTTCGAATTGGAGGAGGAAGAGACTCATTTGCATGAGGAGGAAGAGTTGCACCTGCCTTTGTTATAGAATTAACTAAACAAACTGAACATTTGCAGCACATGGGGGAAGTAAGAAGAGATTTTGTGTCTGATCAAGCAAAGAAAAATTCAAGATCTCTAGGAAAATTAGCCTCATGCTCCAGAAATACTGCAAGACCACAAAGATTCAGAATCAATGAAGTGTTGGACTATGCTGGTAGATGGGAAATTCTTTCGCTGAAGCAATATCAGCTAGCCAATCTACAAGAGAAGCTGCAGTTTTAGCTCCTAAGGGTGTTTGCCTTCAATACATTGACCAACAAGTTTTTGCTGTCATGAATCTCGTGTGTGCCAAATCAGAGATCCTGATAAGAAATAGCATGGTTTCCAATGAAGTTAGAGCAAGCAGCCTTTTGAAGAGCATTAGAGATAACTGTAGAGAAATTTGGAAATCCAAATTCATAGATTAAAATTGTTGCAAGTCAGAGACCGGTTGGAGACTTTCATGGGTATAAGTATGGGAAGGTTAAAACACATGGTTATAGTAAGTTTCACTCTAAGCCATGGGAATTGGTTGTTGTAGTACTCACTGGAAAAAAAATCGCTGAGTGGAAACTGATTGCTGCAAAGGGATCTGCTCTGCGAGAAAATTGTGAATTGTTGCCATGTTTCAAGTTAAAGTTTGAGCAGATATTTCAGCACAATTGATGAAACAAATTCTGCAGCAAGATGTTGACTCAATTTCAGATTGGAAGAAGAGCAAGTTTTCAGTTACAAGATGTTGCTGCTGAAGCTTTGTGGAGACTTTTGAGTTATACTGATTTGAATGGATGTAGGTAATGTTTAGCCACCAGAAACATTCTTGACATGTTCTCGTTATCCTGCCATGAGAAGATGCATGTGCAAGCTTAGAGACATCTGGAGAAACATCAAGATAATAAGAAAAGTGTGGAGTCCACTGCCATCTTCAAGTTAAGGTAATGCGAAAATTTTGCACGATTGAAAAAAAAATTAATCTGCTACAAGATGTTGCAGTGTCCGAATGTTGCGAATTCAAGGACCGATTGGATGAATCACTTTCAAGTGGTACACTTGCTATTGATTGCTTCGGTTCCAACACCAAACCCAATTCAATCTAATCGCCTATGCAAAAGTCGTATCATGCTTCTTACTCAACAAGGGTATCAGAGAAAAAAATCATAGCATTATCGAGTAATACTATAGAAATAGAATATGAGGGTAAGGAAGAAACAGATTCAAATTTAGTGCTTGGAGGGATGCAAGAATTGATGTTTTTAGCAAGAAGTCGGAGTCTAGTAATTCTAATTTAGTGCTATTTCACAAAGCTTGTGCGCCAATGTTTAAAAGGTCTTCAATGATGGATTTCAAATTTTACGATAGTGTCGGTAAGTTAAGAATGGTTGTTGAAATCGATTCAAGCTAAAGTAAAGTAAAATTTGGGTCATCCAAGATGCATGTGAGCAAGTGTGAGATGCAGTATGAGCAGTGATGTTGTTGTTGGAGATATTGAAGCAGTGAGAATAGGTGAAAGGCTTCATAGTTTAGAAGTCGAAATTGGTAGTGTTGATGGACAATGGATGCTAGAGAGCTGTGTTGATGGAGGAAGATAAATCTGAGGTTAAAACAGGAGTTTTTGCTATTGTGTTACTTATTGGGCTCTTGCATCAACCTTTGTACATGAGGAGTGTTTCTCATCTAGAACAGTTGTTAAATCTCATTGAGGTTGTTATTGACTCTGGCCTTTTAAACAAACCTAGCTGCTTCTGATATTGTGCAAGACACGCCAGGCCTTGAGTTCTCTTAGTGCACTACACCATGGTTGCATTACATCCTTATTGCTGGAGTTCTCTTATTGCATTACACGAAAAGAACAACCCAGTTTCCCAGTTTCATTACCTGACAAAGACCATATTAATGCTTTTTCTTACGTATGGGATATAACTTTATTTTTAGTATGGATGTTGTTGAGCTTATGTTCTTGGATAGTTATTGGAATATATCCCTCCACACTCCTACATGCAATTTATCAGGTTTATTCTTCCAATTCTTCTATTGTTGCACTTTTCATTATATCTTTTGGTATGTTTCTTTTGCAATTCATTTCTGATCTTATTTAATTTTGATAAATCCTTTTGATTCATGTATGAAATGTATTGATAGCGGTGGAGAAGTAGATGATAAGCAAGCATATGGTAGGGCAATATTACATAGTGTTTTGAGGGTACCCCACTCCTACGATCATTATGTGAGCATGAGTGCATATATCCATTTGGGAGGTTTTGTATCAGGCTTAGTTTATTTGATTTGACTGTAACTCATCATATATGTTGACTGTTGTAGGAGTCAAATCTTTTGACTACCCTAGATCCGGATGAATTTGGTGATCCTAAGTAACTTATTCTTTCTGTCTTTGAATTATTGATCTAAGTACTGTTTGGGAAACGAGTTAGGGAGTCAGTGTTTCTGTGTTTTTAGTATTGCTTGGGACGCACAAAAATAAGTGTGGGGGAATTTGATAGTCGCATTTTTATCGCGTGATTTTTATTCACATTTGGGAATTTTAGGCTCTTTGATTTGGGTAATTACGGCTATTCATGACGTCTTTTGCGTATTAGATTTAATTGAAATTAATTGTTTATTCCCTATAATTTCAGTATTATTGTTCACTGGTGAATGTGATTTTGTAGGGAACATGAAAGAGTTAAATCGGAGCAATCACAGTCGTCGATCTGGATCAAATCGATCGCAGCCATCGGATTTGATTGATCAACACTTAGGGATGATTAATTGGATTCATTTAACCCTAGCTCTAAATGGGAGGCTGAGATTAGAGATGGCTCGATCGAACGGCTGAGGAAAAGCCATTTAAAAACATCACATTTTCCCATCGCGCGACAGAGAAGAGAATCGTGCGCATACACTAATGTGCCAGTGGTAGGGCCAAGGCGCTGCTTCCCTCGCGGCTAGCGCCAAGTGATACCCACTACAACACTCCGGCGATTAAATTCCAAAGAATCCCGTGGTCTTCCCCTCACCCATTCCACCCAACAGATTTTTCCTCTTCTGGCCAAAGTGAGCTCGCAGAAAGATTTGGGCTGGTAGCCCATCGACCGAGCAGGAGTTCATCCGTCCTTCATCGACGCATCTTCCAATCCATTACTACGAGCAGAGCCTTCCACTGACGTGGTCGCATATCGAGGTGATTTTCTACTGCCGTGGTAGCGACAGAATATATTCCCAGTTCCGACGGCATCACTTCTTCCGATCCAATGGCGGTCTTCAATGGTTCCAGTCGGTGGCGATGATACCCTTCGTTCCCAGTTCCGATCCCATCTACAATAGCGGCCGTGATTCGTGCCATGCCATCTCCGCAAAGCCATTCAACCGGTTGCCGTGGTAGCGGTAGCATCGCATCCATCATCAGAGCTGTGGATTACCGAATCGATCCACCTCTCGTCTAGTTCTGACGAGAGATCCGCACCCTGAGACCCTTGGAGTGTTCAATATTGTCGTAGGTCACCGAAGAGGGTGGTACCTTTCCGGTGTTTGTGGATGACTGTTGATTTACTTTATTGATATACTGTTGATTCAGTACTGTGTTACTTATTGTTTTACTGCATTGTTCACTTTAGGGATTTTAGTATGTTTACATCGTTGGCTCCCTAATGTGCACTATATTTTATCAGTATTGTTCTAGTATTGATTTCTTAGTGTGCAGTAGTGTTTCACTGATGTTTAGTCATATCATATATGTGTAGTAAATCGTGCACGTGGTAATTAGTTGATAGTTCAGTGAGTCTTGTTATTCGTTTATAGTGTTTACCTAGTGGTTAGATTTATTTCCTTTAGTGTAATTGTCCTTTCCCATTTTAGTTAATCTTCAACCAGTGTGTCGTATAGTGACAGTGCGGTGCTTGGTTGAATTGCTTTCGTTTATTGTCGTTTTTAGTGACTGTTTGACTATTGTGTCGTATAGTGACAGTGTGGTGCTTGGTTGAATTGTTCACATTTGTTTGATCACTGTGCCGTATAGTGACAGTGCGGTGCTTGGTTGATTTCTTTTCTGTCTGTTAGTTTAGTTTTTCAGTGACTGTTTGATCACTGTGTCGTATAGTGACAGTGCGGTGCTTGGTTGAATTGTTCACATTTGTTTGATCATTGTACCGTATAGTGACAGTGTGGTGCGTGATCACTTACTTTTGCGCATTAGGATAGTTGCTTGTTACTTGTTATTTGGTAGTTAGATTTACTTCCTGCAGATTTTATTTCCATGTCTGTTTACCAGAATTGTTTGGCCATTGCATCGTATAGTGACAGTGTGGTGCAAGGTTGAATCGTTCTTGCATTAGGTTAGCTTTGAATAATTGTTTTAATAAATTGTAAAACCCCCCAATGTTTACTTCTGTTTAAAAACAAACGTCCAACCATTAGGTTCGTTGAGAGACGATCCGAGTCAGTCCTATACTGCATTAGTGTATTTAGGGGGTTCGGTAAATAATTTGGGAACGGTATCACGACACCTAATTTTCTATCCTATCAGTGACCAAATAGGTTCTCAGTTTATGTTGACCGTCTATAATTAACCATTAATTATAGAACGATCATGAGTGACACCTAGTAGTACATTATGATCCCCAATTAACTGAAAGATCAACGGTTGATCCAGAACTATTTTTGAAACCCTTTAACAGCTACAATGAATCGTACCCCGTTCCCTTCATGCATCTTATGCCCACTTGGTTCAGGACATGATCTATAGTGTCAGTCCCCACTAGGTTAACTACATCACACCTAG
Source organism: Wurfbainia villosa (assembly GCA_025175895.1). Taxonomy (NCBI): domain Eukaryota; kingdom Viridiplantae; phylum Streptophyta; class Magnoliopsida; order Zingiberales; family Zingiberaceae; genus Wurfbainia; species Wurfbainia villosa. The sequence continues at coordinate 94,314,091 of CM045989.1, forward strand.
CCCAAGTATCATTTCCTCATCTTATGGATTCTAGTTACTGCACATGTATCCAAGAGTACCTTACTCTAAACATGTAATGTTTTGGCCAAAGACTTTAGTAACAATCCGACGAGAGACCATGGGTATACATCACCTCACAAGGAGTGGTGAATTCTTTATAGGTTAATCAAACACCATCGATCACTTCGAATTATACCTAATTATCCCAGGTCCACATCTCCTCAGAGATGCTTGCTTAAGATGTCAAAGCATAAGACTTCTTGACCAAGATGACTTGAATACCATAAGTTAAAGGAACATCGCACTTAAGCTGCAGTAAGAACTTCATTGACATATCTATATATGTAGAGAACCATATGAAGTTTTACAGCTGGTCACTCCAATGTACCATAACTAGTATCCACGATTAACTATGAACATCACAATGTCTCCAACCAGTTAGAATCAGCTGGTTGGATACACCAAGGAGTATACCTCGTGCTAGTCTCGACAGAATTGATGGTGTCCAAATCCATCAATTCATCGACTAGGGATAATTCCGATACATCACAATTACACATGTAGAGATACTCACTAGTTTTGATCCAATCACAAATTCTTTCATGCTGTGAATCGTATCGTGGACATTCAGTAAATGAGTTTAAGATCTAATCAATACATGAAAATATGTATACTCAAATAGTGAATCTTCATTTTCATATAAATGGTTCAAACATAAGGCGATTGCCTTAGGACATCTCTCATATATTACTAACAAACTCTCACTTGACCTAATGCCAATCGTTACGGTATCCAATACCATAAGCTCTAACATGACCCTCAAACTTACTTTGAGGTAATGCTTTAGTTAAAGGATCCGCTAAGTTCCTTTCAGTGGGAATCTTCTCAATTCGTATTTCCTTCCTACTTATGATCTCTCTGATCAAATGATAGCGGCGAAGCCCTTGTTTGGATCGTTGATGAGACCTTGGCTTTTTTGCCTGTGCAATTGCTCCATTATTGTCGCAGTAAACCAGTATTGCTTCAACAATAAGCGGAACCACACCAAGTTATAAATGAACTTCTTGATCCAAACCGCTTCCTTTGCTGCTTCTGAAGCTGGAATGTATTCTACCTCAGTGGTAGAATCTGCTACAGTGTCTTGTTTGGAACTTTTCCATCTCACTGCGCCCCTATTCAAGGTGAACACGTACCCAGACTGAGACCTAGAATCATCCTTGTCTGTCTGGAAGCTGGCATCCGTATACTCGCGTATCACCATGTCCCCTTCTCCATATATTAGGAACACATCCTTAGTTCTTCTTAAGTACTTAAGGATCGTCTTAACAGCCGCCTAATGATCCATTCCTGGATTAGACTGGTATCTACTCGTGACACTCAGAGCATACGATACATCGTGTTGGGTTTCCGACACCGCGGCGAGTGTGTGTTCGAACATGTTTCGCAAACATGTGCACAGTGGAAAAAATAAAAATAATAAATCTAATTTATTACAACACACACACACCACACACATGCATAGTATAACATGTGTAGATATAACCGTAGTTTCAAATTTTGCAATAAAAGGAAATTTATTCTACGTATACCTGACGTATCACGTGTAGCGGGAAAGACATCAACCGGAGGACCCTCGATAGAATCGCTTCTATCCGTATCCATGCCGAGTATCTTCGGGATGAATTCACAAAGTCATGAGCCTCATCTTTGTACGAGTCACTAGCCTCGTGTCGTAGACGATGTGATCGAGAGAAGATCACAATCCGAATCAAAATTCGGATTCAAAATGAGTCCTCAAAAACTCGCTTCTCCGGAGAGGTATTCGCCCACCATTTGACGAATCCTTCATCCTCCACCTATGAGGATTACCGGAGATCGAATCCCTACCAAGGAAGCCGCTGTCGGAGCTCCAAATGTCGTCCAAACGACGTTCTGACACGAAGTAAACAAGCTGTCCAGAAAAATGGACAGCTTTGGTGGAGGATTAGCGCCGGCCAAATAAGGAAGCTAGATGCTCACCTTGTCGCCGGAGCCAAGGAAGATCACCGGAGGGTCGCTGGAGGATCGCCGGCTGAAGCTTGGATGCCGACAACAACTTGAACGGCGGCACAAGAGGTGGGCGGCGGCTAGGGTTTGGGCGCCGACCACAAGAGGAGAAGAGGGAGGGGGCAGCAACTTTGGATTAGGGCTCTCATTAAACCCTTGAGCCCTATTTTATAGAGAACAAATTCTCCTAATGGTTATTGGTTCATAACAAAAACCCGTTAACCTGCTCTATTAATTTAAGTTAAAATAAACCAAACCGATTTGGTCTATTTTAAGTTAAAATGAACCGAACCAATTTTGATTCATTCGTTTAAAACAAACCAAACCCCTTTGGTTTATTCTCCACCATTGGATTAGAACCAAACCAATTTGGTTCATCAATTATGTCTTCATAAGACACGGCCCATCCACACTTCCATTGCGACTGAAACGATTTCATGCTCGCTCCTTGTTTGGTCCAACCAAACCTAGTTTCTCTCGATCTGAGAATCTCATTCTCAAGCTCGTTTTAAATCCTTCGGATTACGCTCGTTGTGTGTGTGACCAAATAGGTTCTCGGTTTATGTTGGTCATCTATAATTAATCATTAATTATAGAACGATCATGAGTGACACCTAATAGTACATCATGATCCCCAATTAACCGAAAAGATCAATGGTTGATCCAGAACTATTTCTGAAATCCTTCAGCAGCTATAATGATTTGTGCCTCATTCCCTTCACTCATCTTATACCCACTTGGTCTAGGACATGGTTTATAGTGTCAGTCCCCACTAGGTGACTACGTCACACCTAGCTCAAGTATCATTTCCTCGTCCTACGGATTCTAGTTACTACACATGTATCCAAGAGTACCTTACTCTAAACATGTAATGCTTTGGCCAAAAACTTTAGTAACAATCCGACGAGAGGCCATGGGTATACATCTCCTCGCAAGGAGTGGTGAATCCTTTATAGGCTATTCAAATAGCTTCGATCACTTCGACTTATACCCAATCATCCCGGGTCCACATCTCCTCATAGATGCTTGCTTAAGATGTTAAAGCATAAGTCTTCATGATCAAGATGACTTGAATACCACAAGTCAAAGGAACATCGCACTTAAGCTGCAGTAAGAACTTCTTTGACATATCTATATATGAAGAGAACCATATGAAGTCTTACGGCTAGTCAATCAAATGAACTAGTTACCATAACTAGCATCCACGATTAACTTCGAACATCACAATGTCTCCAGCCAGTGAGAATCAGCTGTTTGGATACACCAAGGAGTATACCTCGTGCTAGTCTCGACAGAATTGATGTTGTCCAAATCCATCAATTCATCGACTAGGGATAATTCCGATATATCACAATTACACATGTAGAGATACTCACTAGTTGTGATTCAATCACAAATTCTCTCATGCTGTGAATCGTATCGTGGACATTCAGTAAATGAGTTTAAGATCTAATCAAATATATGAAAACATGTATACTCAAATAGTGAATCCTCATTTATCATATAAATGGTTCAAACATAAGGTGATTGCCTTAGGACATCTCTCATATATTACTAACAAACTCCCACTTGGGCTAATGCCAATCGCTACGGTATCCAATACCATAAGCTCTAACATGACCCTCAAACTTACTTTAAAGTAATGCCTTAGTCAAAGGATCCGCTAAGTTCCTTTCAGTAGGAATCTTCTCGATTTGTATTTCCTTCCTACTTTTGATCTCTCTGATCAAATGATAGCGGCGAAGCACATGTTTGGATCATTGATGAGACCACATCAAGTTCAGAGATGAACTTCTTGATCCAAACCACTTCCTTTACTGCTTCCAAAGCTGCAATGTATTCTGCCTTAGTGGCAGAATCCGCTATAGTGTCAAGCTTGGAACCTTTCCAACTTATTGCGCCTCCATTCCAGGTGAATACATACCTAGACTAAGACATGGAATCATCCTTGTCTATCTGGAAGTTGGCATCCATATACCCACGTATCACCATGTGCCCTTCTCCATATATTAGGAACACATCCTTAGTTCTTCTTAAGTGCTTAAGGATCATCTTAACAGTCTCCCAATGATCCATTCTTGGATCAGACTGGTATTTACTCGTGACACTCAAAGTATACGATACATCGGGCCTCGTACATAACATAGCATACATGATAGATCCTATTGCGGATGCATAGGGAATCTTACTCATGCAAATCCTCTCGTTTTCTGTGCGCGGACACATAGACTTCAAAAGGTGTATCCCATGTCTGATGGGTAGGAAACCTTTCTTGGATTTTGACATGCTAAACCTCTTTAGCACACGGTCTATATATGTAGACTGCGAAAGACCAAGCAACCGTTTCGATCTATCTCTATAGATCTTAATCCCGAGGATGTAGGTTGCTTCTCTCAGGTCTTTCATGGAGAATGTCTTGGACAACCAAATCTTAACCGACTATAAGACTGAAACATCGTTTCCTATAAGTAATATATCATCGACATATAATACTATGAACACGACTACACTCCCACTAACCTTCTTGTACACACAAGGTTCGTCTGGATTTTGTGAGAAATCAAACTTTTTGATTGTCTCATCAAAATGGATATTCCAGCTCCTGGATGATTGCTCAATCCATATATGGACCGTCGCAATTTTCATACCTTGGTTTTATCAACCGATGTGAAACCCTCAGGTTGTATCATATACACGTCCTCGAGCAGGTTTCCATTAAGGAAAGCTGTTTTCACATCTATCTGTCATATCTCATAATCATAATGAGCCGCTATGGCCAGGAGCATCTGAATGGATTTAAGCATAGAAACAGGCGAATAGGTTTCGTCATAATCAACACATTGCTTTTGACGATATCCTTTCGCCACCAATCTAGCCTTATAGGAAATCACATTACCATCCATGTCGGTTTTCTTCTTGAAAACCCACTTGCACCCTATAAGCTTTATGCCTTCAGGTGGGTCAACCAAGTTCCAAACTTGATTTTCATACATGGAATCCATTTCCGACTTCATGGCTTCAAGCCACTTATCCCTTTCTGAACTTGTCAGAAATTCTTCATAACTAGTAGGCTCCTAATCATCAATGAGTAACACGTCGTTCGATTCACTTACAAGAAATCCATATCTCTCAGGAATATTACGTGTTCTACCAGATCTACGAAGATGTGGTGTCTCAATAGGTCCAGCCGATGGCTCATCACTATGAGTGATTAGCTGTGATACTTCACCAGGTATCTCATCAATGTCTATTTGAGTCTCTCGAGCCTCCTCAAGCTCAACGACACTCCCACTGTTTTCTTACAAGAGAAACTCTTTCTCTAGAAATACGGCATGCCTTGAAACAAACACCTTTTGTTCCACAGGATGATAGAATTGGTAACCCCTTATTTCCTTAGGGTATCCAATAAATAGATATTTATCAGTCTTAGCATCCAATTTGTCTGATACAGTCCGCTTCACATAAGCAAGACAACCCCATATCTTCAAGTAAGATACATGAGGTTCCTTACTATTCCATATCTCATATGGAGTAGTGGAGACTACCTTAGTTGACATTCTGTTTAACAAGTAAACAGTTATCTGAAGTGCATAGCCTCAAAAGGACTTGGGATGATTCGCATGATTTATCATTAACCTGACCATGTCCAACAAGGTCTGGTTACGCCTCTCAGATACACCATTATGCTGCGGGCTATATGGAAGAGTCCATTAAGACAATATACCATTGTCTCTTAGATAATCTAGAAACTCTTGACTTAAGTATTCACCACCTCGATCCGATCGAAGTATTTTAATACTCTTATCATGTTGTTTCTCTACTTCATTTCTGAATTCTTTGAACCTTTCAACGGCTGCAGACTTGTGTTTCATCAAGAACACATACTCAAACCGTGAGTGATCATCGGTGAAGGTAATGAAGTAGTTATAGCCTCCTAAAGCTTGAGTTGACATAGGTCCACATACATTAGTATGTATTAGACCTAGCAACTCTCCCACTCGTTCACCTTTTCCTGTAAAAGGTAACTTAGTCATCTTGCCTTTTATGCATGATTCGCATGTATCGTATGAATCCAATTCAAACGATTCCTAAATTCCACATCGGTGTAATTCGGACATGCGTTTCTTGCTTGCATGGCCAAGATGACAATGCCACATGTAGGAGTCTAATTGATTATCCTTTCGAGCACGCTTGTTGCTTGCTTCGATATTGAAAATGTCACTGGATACGTCCAACATATAAATACCATTGCTCAAGGTTCCAGTCCCATAAAGTACGCCATTCAAAGTTATATAACAACAATTGTTACTAAACGTCAAATGGTAACCATTTCTATTTAAGCAGGAAATAGAAACAATGTTCTTTATTAGAGAAGGAACACAATAGCAATTGTCCAGTTCCAATACTAGTCCACTAGGGAGCTTTAGCAAATAAGTTCCGATGGCGACCGCAGCAACCTTTGCTCCATTGCCAACTCGCAAATTTGACTCCCCTCTGACGAGTTTTCTTCTATTCCTTAGCCCCTATATGTCATTACATATATGTGAGCCACACCGAGTATCCAATACCCAAGTGTCTAAGGAAATAGAATGATAATCAATAACGAAGATACCTAAAGAGGATGGGGCATCGGATGCCTTCTTCTTCTTCACGGACTCAAGATAAATCATGCAGTTTCTTCGCCAGTGGCCTTCCTTGCCACAATGATGGCAAGTGCCCTTTTGTGTTGGTTCTGCCTTCTTAGCCTTCTTGTTCTTCCCTTTCTTTTGTTCCTTTGCCTTCCTCTTAGAACCTTTCTTCGAGGAATCAACTAACAGAACCGCCTTCTCTTTATGCTTCACAGAAGGCTCCACAGTCTTCAGCATATTGAGGAGCTCATGAATAGTGGATTCTAGTTTGTTCATCCGATAGTTCATCACAAATTATGAGAAACTCTTGGGAAAACAATGCAGAATTAAGTCAATACTTAATTCATGATCCATCACAAACCCGAGGGTGGCCAGCCGCTCGATGTACCCGTTCATCTTTAGCACAAACTGCACTACAGATGAACCTTCTTGCATCTTAGAGGTGAAGAGGAGCCTGGAGACTTCGAACCTTTCGGATCTCGCTTTCTCATCAAACAACTCATGAAGATGGAAGACTATGGTATTAGCATCTATATGCTCATGCTGCTTTTGCAGCTCCGGTACCATCGCAGCTAGCATGATGCAACTCGCCACATTTACGATAGGCCAACAATTGGTCTGGAGTTGCATCGTCCCTAGGACGGTTGGGAAGAGGCTCTTCAAGAACATACGCTAGCTTTTCAGCCTTGAGAACAATTCTCAAGTTTCTAAGCCAGTCCAGGAAGTTAGGCCCAGTCAATTTGTTTGAATCCAAAATAGTGCACAAATTCAAAGACATCATGATCAATCGATTAACCTAGAAATACAAAACGAGCATATATGAGAAAATGATTTTAAAATGCATCAACATACATTTATAAATCCCATTCATTTTTCGAATTTCAAAAACCCCAAAATCACTTCGGGAGATCGTAGGTCCATCTCCGAATGGGCTGATGTCCAACATAGATATGAACAACCTTGGAGAAAGTCCAACAAGTCATTCATAGCTACGATGGTAAGTATTAAATATACCGATTGCATATCACATATATGCAACTATCACAATGTGCTATCAACTAATTGAATGTTCACACATACATCAGGTTGTTAATTCATTAACAAGTATGCATCATATGCATAGCACCCAACTTCACCTCCCTTCACATCGACCTTGGAGAGAGTCCAACAAGCCAATGCTCCAGGTTAAAGCCAACCCATTAATCAAGACATAGTTTTAATATGGTTAGAGCGTATTCAACCAATTAGCCCGGCTTGGAGAGAGTCCAACAACCAAAGCTAACGATTGACCTCTGACTCTTACCATATTAGTATTAAACTATTTCATGGTTTGAACATGTTTGGGTTCGAGCCGGGCTTGAAGAGAGTCCAACATCCCAAACAAGAAACGAAGCTCTGGTTCTAACCATATTAATGGAAGGTGTACGCTTTAATATTGAGTAAGGGTTTTTATATCTCATCCTCTTTGCATGCAAATAACTATTATCTACATGGCATGACATACATGTCATACATCTACATGTCACGACACGCATGGCATAATGATATGCATCTAATGCAATTACATGACATACAATTATGACATGTACAAAATTTTCTTATATGTCATAACTATTTATGGAAATAAAATATGTTTGAGATTTGATTATCCAAATCAAATCATGATTAAATTAGGAAACAAATTTCCAAATATAATCACATATTTTATTTGTGGAAAGTGTTGATTAAGGAAAGTCAATTTAGAAAACAAATTTCCTAAATCATCAAAACTATTTATGGAAATAAAATATTTTTAAGATTTGATTTCCCAAATCAAATCATGATTAAATTAGGAAACATATTTCCAAATCTAATTACATATTTTATTTATGGAAAGTGTCAATTTCCATAAATACTTCTAAACTTTCCAAAAGTAGAAGATTTCCATAAATACTTTTAGACTTTCCAAAATTAGAAAATTTCCATAAATACTTCTAAACTTCCAAAAGTAGAAAATTTCCATAAATACAATTACGACTATCGCAAAATAATTTTACGATTATGTCGAAACACAACCTGAGATCTGATACCACTGTTGGGTTTCCGGCACCGCGGCGAGTGTGTGTTCGAACATGTTTCGTAAACATGCACACAGCGGAAGAATTAAAAAGCAATAAATCTAATTTATTACAACACACACATCACATGCATGCATAGTACAACATGTGTAGACGTAATCGTAAATTCAAATTTTGTAATAAAGGGAATTATTCTAGGTATTCCTGGAGTATCACGTGCAGTGGGAAAGGCATCAACCGGAGCGACTCTCGCTAGAATCGCCTCTATCTATATCCACGCCGAGTATCATCGAGATGGCTTCACAAAGCCATGAGCCTCGTCTTCGTAGGAGTCACTAGCCTCGTATCGAAGATGATGTGATCGAGAGAAGATCACAATCCGAATCAAAATTCGGATTCGAAAACGAGTCCCCAAAACTCGCTTCTCCAGAGAGGTATTCGTCAACCGTTTGATGAATCCTTCGTCCTCCACCTATGAAGATTACCGGAGATTGAATCCCATGCAAGGTAGCTACTGTCGGAGCTCCAAACGTCGTCCAAACGACGCTCCGACACAAAGGGAGGAAGCTCTCCAGAATTCTGGACCGATTGGTGGAGGGGTTGCGCTGGCCCAAAGAGGATGGACGGCTGCTCCTTGGTCACCTGAGGCAAGGGAAGTCACTGGAGGGTCGCCGGAGGATCGCCGGCAGGAGCTTGGACGTCAGCAGTAGCTTGGTCGGTGGCACAAAAGCTGGGCGGCAACAAGGTTGGGCCGCAACCTTGTTGGGCAGCGGCAAGGAGAAGAAAGGGAGGGGCAGCAAGACTAGGATTAGGTTTTCACAAAACCCTTAGGCCCTGTTTTTATAGAGAACAAATTCTCCTAACGGTTATTGGTTCATAACCAAAAACCCATTAACCCGCTCCAATAACTTAAGTTAAAATAAACCGAACCGAGTTGGTCTATTTTAAGTTAAAACTAACCGAACCAACATTGGTTCATTCGTTTAAAACAAACCAAACCCCTTTGGTTTATTCTTCACCATTGGATTAGAACTAAACCAATTTGGTTCATCCATCATGTCTTCATAAGACATGGCCCATCCATGCTTCCATTGCGACTGAAATGATTTCATGCTCGATCCTTGTTTGGTCCAACCAAACCTAGTTTCTCTCGGTCTGAAAATCTCATTCTCAAGCTCGTTTTAAATCCTTCGGATTACGCTCGTTGTGCGTGTGACCAAATAGGTTCTCGGTTTATGTTGGCCATCTATAATTAACCATTAATTATAGAATGATCATGAGTGGCACTTAGTAGTACATCATGTTCCCCAATTAACCGAAAGATCAATGGTTGATCCAGAACTATTTATGAAACCCTTCACCAGCTACAATGAATCATTCCCTGTTCCCTTCATGCATCTTATACCCACTTGGTTCAAGACATGATCTATAGTGTCAGTCCCCACTAGGTTTACTACATCACACCTAGCCCAAGTATCATTTCCTCGTCCTATGGATTCTAGTTACTGCACATGTATCCAAGAGTACCTTAATCTAAACATGTAATGTTTTGGCCAAAGACTTTAGTAACAATCCGACGAGAGACCATGGGTATACATCTCCTCGCAAGGAGTGGTGAATCCTTTATAGGTTATTCAAACACCTTCGATCACTTCGACTTATGCCTAATCATCCCGGGTCCACATCTCCTCAGATATGCTTGCTTAAGATGTCAAAGCATAAGTCTTCATGACCAAGATGACTTGAATACCGCAAGTCAAAGGAACATCACCTTTAAGCTGCAGTAAGAACTTCATTGACATATCTATATATGTAGAGAACCATATGAAGTTTTACAGCTGGTCACTCCAATGAAATAGTTACCATAACTAACATCCACGATTAACTTCGGACATCACAATGTCTCCAGTCAGTGAGAATCAACTGCTTGGATACACCAAGTATACCTCATGCTAGTCTCAACAGAATTGATGGTGTCCAAATCCATCAATTCATCGACTAGAGATAATTCCGATACATCACAATTACACATGTAGAGATACTCACTAGTTGTGATCCAATCACAAATTCTCTCATGCTATGAATCGTATCGTGGACATTCGGTAAATGAGTTTAAGATCTAATCAAATACATGAAAACATGTATACTCAAATAGTGATCTTCATTTATCATATAAATGGTTCAAACATAAAGGCAATTGTTTTACGACATCTCTCATATATTACTAACACCACTGACTGTCGAGCTGAAACAACTATGGGATGAGGGTGTTTCCACATATGATGTCCAGACTAATCAGACGTTTTTAATGAGAACTACGCTTCTTTGGACCGTAAATAATTTTTCTACTTATGATATGTTATCGGGATGGAGTATCGATGGGATTTTAGGATGTCGAATATATATGGAGAGATCAAAGTCATTCAAATTGAAACATGGAAAGAAACCGAGTTATTTTGATTGCCATAGACAATTTTTACCACTAAATCATAAATTCTAAAGAAATAAAGAAAAATTCACTAAGAATAGAATTGAAAGAACACCTTCACCATTCAGATTAACTGGTCAATTCTTATGGCATAGAGTGCTCAACTTTCCATCTGTTATTGAAGAACCAAATGTTATAGCATATGGCTATAGAAGTACACATAAATGGACTAAATGGAGTATATTTTTGGATTTACCGTATTGGTAGAGTAATTTGATTCATCACAATCTTTATGTAATGCATATTAAGAAGAATGTTTTTGATAATCTGATAAATACAATGATGGATATTACTGAAAAAACAAAAGTCAATCTCAATGCAAGAAAAGATATGTGTCTCATTTATAAACGACCCACCCTTGATGTTGATGAAAATAGTAGAGGATCAAAACCAAAAGTAGTTTATACATTGAATAAGGACTAGAGATGAATTGTTTGTGAATGATTGAAATCATTGAGATTTTCTGATGGTTATGTCTCTAATCTTAACAGATGCATCAATTTGAAGGAATGCAAATTTATTGGTTTGAAAAATCATGACTATCATATATTCATGCAAAGACTAATTCCTATTGCCTTTAAGGAAATGTTATCAAATTTTGTATAGGGTGCAATTACGGAATTAAGCATTTTCCTTCATGATATTTGCTCGATAGTATTGAGTCATTCATACATGGAGACATTAGAGAGAGACAATACAATCATTTTGTGTAACTTAGAAAGAATATTTCCACCGCCATTTTTTGATTCTATGGAACATCTTTTGGTTCACTTGCCATATTAGGCTAAAGTTGGAGGTCCTGTTCGATTTCGACATATGTATCATTTGAAAGGTAAACTTTTTAATTTTTTTTATCGTTGTTAGTGCATTTGATTAATTTTAGTATAAGTTAGTTTCTAATACATTTTATTTTATCACTATTAGATTCCTCTATCACTTGAAGAAAAAGGTGAAAAATAAGGCACATGTTAAGGCTTCTATTGTTAATGCATATATTGTGGAGGAAGTTACAACGTTTGCATCATATTATTTTGAACCTCACGTTCAATGCAAAAGGTGGAGAGCAAGAAGAAATAATGAGGGTCTTGTTGATCCAAATTTGAAGTCATTCTCAATTTTTAACTACCTTGGTCGATCTAGTAGATCTTGTACACATAGATACTTAACTGGTGAAGAGTGGCGAGCATCCCACACATATATTTTACTAAACTATCCAAAAGTAACGCCATATTTTGAGTGAGTATATACATGTTATATTATATATTTCATATATCATAAATTATTGTTCATGTTATATTTATTTTTATGGTAGGATTTTCCAAACCATATATTATGAGCTTCCGAAGCATGAGTTTGATTATTTCTACAATGAAAAATTTGCACCATGGTTTAAAAAATATGTAAGTAGTCTATAATAATAAATTGGTTAAATCTTGAATTTAACAAATAATTATTTGACTTTAGATTCTTGATAATCACGCTCACATTGAGCAAGAATTGATAAACCATCTGTCATGGGGTCCAAAATCAATGGTGAAAACTTAGCCGACATATTTCATAAACGGATATAATTTTCATAATCAAGAATATGGAATGGGGAAAGCTACAATGAATAGTGAGGTTTGTGTTCAGTCATCTAATGACGGAGGTGTCATTGGTTTGACCCTATCAAATGCATGAGGGTGCATCCACAGTTTAATTTGGTTGAAATAAATTACGAAAAATTATACAAGATGTATGAACCATTTGTGTTAGCACAATAAGTGATTCAAGTATTTTATGCTTCATATCCTAGTTTGAGACGAGACAAAATTGATTGGTGGGCTATTTGTAAAACAAAAGCATGGAAAAAATGAGAAACGTTGGGAAGACATAGCATATAAACAAGATGAAGTTGTCAATATATTTCAGATCGAAGAATATAATATTTCAACATTACGAGGTCCCAGCGGTGTAGTAATAGATGTTGATGCAAGTGAAATGAATGAGGATGAAGATGAGAAATTTAATTTAGAGGATGAGATGAGGATGACGATAACAATGACAATGATGATGACAATGACAATGACGATGATGATGAGGTGGATGATAAGATCGAAGAGACATATGACGAGGATGAAAATGACAATGAGAACTTTGATTTATAATTATGGGTAACTTTTATTCAATATCAATTATATTTCTATTTACTATCTAATTCTAAATTTCATATATTTGATATATTAATGAACTGTCTTTTTTTATAGGTTATCCAGTTGCTTCAAATATGGTAAAAAAAATTCGTATTGTTCATATTATAAATTCGATATGAAAATGTAATTCTTTTTTACTTTCATATTCTAATAATTATGATTGTTAGTTTCGACATGGCAGTCATAGATGGAGTAGCGATGGAAGATCATAGTCTTCCTCTGCTTCATCCCCTGCACAGTGTGATTCTCTTGTAGGAAATGTGCCCTCGACCCTCTTCTCTAGTTAAAGGATCTTCTGGTTCTCAACAAATTCCTGCTAATGTATCTTTCCCAATACAACAATCACTCATTGAGAGAAAAGATACGTGAGAGTTGATATCCCCGCGCGGAGATTCGTAAGTATTCAAGTTTTAAATTATCTATGTTTTTAATAAGATATGTTTTTTTTATAAATATCTAATATGGTTTGTTTTTATTTCATGATAGATTTACAAATTCTTTACATGTTATTCACGAGGTGAATAAAATAGTGAATAATCATTGGGATGGAGCTTCGATGACTTATACGAGCACGCCGGAAGAAACGAAAAATATGTGGTGGAATGAGTTCAAGGTAAGTTATGTAAATCAATTTATATATAAAAATGCAGTTAATATAATCTATTCTTTTTTACTCTATTGTAGTGGGCATTTACTTGGGATGAATATGGAACACTAGAGATAAGAAGAATTTTCAAGAAAAAGTGTGGCGATCATATTAGAAACATATTAAATCATGCAAAAACCAGAGGTAAAAAGCCACACTATATAACCGAGGAGAATTAGAATAAGATTGTTGAATATTGGGCATAGGAGGATAGAAAACGAAGGAGTGAACAAAATAAAAAAAATCAAACTTTTAATTCTAGCGCTTTATCTGCGACTTATGCGGGTGGGTCAATCAATATCGATGAACATAGACATCGATTGGTGAGTTTTTTCAAATCCTAATTTTTGAATCTAATACGCACTAATTTATTATTTATAACTGATGGTGTTCACTTCTTCAGCCTACCAAGATCTCCCTCCCCCTTCTTACGGATCTCCTTTAATCACCTCAGATCCAGAAGCTCCTAGCTAGATATGTCACCAAAGAGTGTTAGGAATGCAATAATGAATGACCTCTTCTCCGATCACCCTGTATCCTTGGAATAAACTCTAGATCTGCCACTTCATAAGAGAGTGTTAGAGGTGGGTCAGCTTCCCGGCACAACCCCTCCGATGCTCAAGTCAAAAATAGTAGGATGAAGAAAGTAGAAATGCAGAAAGAATGAAGAAGAAGCGAGAAGATCTTTGAGGTACCAAATAGCAAAAAAGCAACCATCCCCTTTCTCTTCCACCTCTGCCCCTTTTATAGATGATTTATCCCTCCTTCTCCTTGAATTTGAATTTACTTTAATACCTTTACCAAGCTATCAGATGTAACCACTTTTCCCGCTCCTTTTCAAAATATCTCCTTTGAATCCCTTATATGCTCTATATTTCCCTACCAAGTATTAATTAAATAAAATATAGAAATAAATGATAAAATATATTACATTTATCATCCCCAAACCCTTCCCACTACTTTCCATACTTCATAATACTCATTCCTCCTTATTTCATCATATTCAAAAAAAAACCCTCAGAACTCATACATGGCTCGAGAAATATGCATACTGTTTTGGAAATACACTGACTACTCGAGACCCATATACACTGATTTGCCAATACAATACTTATCTCTGAACAACATTGTCCCATGCCACACTACTAGGCTTGGGAAACATACTGACTGCTCAGGAAATACATACACTGATCTGTCAATACAACACTTCACTGAGCAACACTGTCCTGTGCCACCCTATTGGGCTCAGGAAACATACTATCTACTTGGGAAACACATACAATGATCTGCCAATACAATACTCGACTCTGAGCCTCACTACTCTCTGTCACCCCACTAGGCTCTGCCAACACCACAACTACACCCAAACACCCTCACTGTACCCACCTTGAACCCCACATACAATGCTCAGGAACTACTCAAATAGCTCAGAAAACCTTCTTCTTGATCAGAAAACTCCGACCCCATCATAAGTTCCCCCTCTTTAGTAAAACTGAAGAGCGAAGTCGAATGAAGTTTTACAAGTATTCTTCTATAATGGCCCTTGCTAACAAAGCAAAAAAAATGAAAACTTCTCTACCTTAGCTGAAAACAACAAAAACTTTCTCTATCTTAGGTAAAAAAACCCCACACCCATTATAAGTTCCCCCTCTTTAGTAAAACTGAAGAGCGAAGTTGAATGAAATTTTACAAGTATTTACTGACATAAATTTGTTAGGGCAATCAACCCATGTATGATGTGGTTTTGATATGTGTGGCAAAGGGTTTAAGTTAGGTTGTTTATGTTGATTTGATATGTGTGGTTAAGTTGTGTAGGACTTAGTAAATCGCATATGGTTAGCTTAATGTTAGCATTGGTGGGTTCACCATCTCAAGGCTCGGGTCCTTGAGTCGGTGAAGGATGGCATTGCGGAAGTCGTGCGCTTGGTGCATCCGAGGGACCACCGGACGAGGAGCATTGGAGTGAAGCCAAAGGAAACAGACTTCAGGGTGAGATGCGAAGGATGACATTGCGAAGCCGTGCGCTTGGTGCATCTGAGGGATGTGGCCGGACGAAGAGAGCTTCGGTGAGGGACTCCAAGGAAGATGAGATATTGAGCGATTGTAATGGTAGCTCATAGGTGAACTTGGCCGAATGGCTAAGTCAAGAGTCGGATGCTCAACTCTTAGGTTTGAGATTTATCCGATGTTTGGTTAAGTCGGATGCTCAAACAAATGGTTTGTTTGAGGTTTTACTTGACACCAGTCGACTGTTATACCTAGCAGTCGACTGCTCTGGGTCGATGGCACTCGACTGGTGTTTGACTATTTGGTTTCTGGTGCAGTTTCCTTCTGCTCTGGGTCGATGGCACTCGACTGGTGCTCGACTGGCTTGAAGATCCAATCAAGCCATCAAGGGGAGTAGCACAGCCGACAAAGGAAAGAAGAAGAAGGAAACTGCACCCTCCTCATCGGATGAAGAATCATCCTCTTCAATGGATAGCAACAAGAAGGCCTACATGGTAAAAAAAGGTGAGACGTGCTCTTAAGAGTTTTAAATTTAACAAGTCTCATGATAGGAGAAGGCCAAGAAGAAAGGTCATTTGCTACAATTGCCAAGGAGAGGGGCACATGAGGGATGAGTGTCCCTTGTTGAACAAAGCAAAAGAAGATAAGAAGAAAGACAAGAAGAAAGGGAAGAAGAAAGAAGAGAAGAAATTGAAAGATAAAGGAAAGGGCAAAATGCAAAACGTGAAGGCCACATGGGATGATCCATCCTCATCGAATGAAGAAGAAGCATTCACAAGCCTTGCACTTATGGCTATAGAAGACATAGCCTCCACCTCATCCGAACAAGAAGGAAGCACAAGTGAGGAGGAAAGCTCAAATGTAGGGGGAGCATCATCATCTTCATCGGAATCGGAAGAAGAAGATATGGTAAGTATGGTAAGAAATCTCCCTACTCAAGAAATTGTTTCCATGATTTCAAGTCTTACTAGATATTTATTTAGGAGCAAGAAGAAAAATAAATGCATGCTTGATGATATTAGGAAACTAGAAGAAAATCTCAAAAATGCATGCTCACATGATGATTGTATTTCTACTAGTATTAATGATGCATTTATAGAAGAAAATAAGGCTTCAAGGGAAAAGGTAGATTTCCTAACTAAGGCCCTAGAGAAATTCACAATAGGCTCCAATACCCTAAATATGATCATTGGGAGCCAAAGGGCTAGTTTTAACAAGAAGGGCCTAGGATATAAGGGAACAAAGAATGAGAAGGCTTACCATTGTCTAATTGCTAGGGGTAAATCTAAAACAACAATGGTAGCTAGGAAATGGATCTCAAAGGAGTACTTGGTGAACCCTATTAGAAAGAATTTATATTGGGTTCCCAAGTCCATCCTTAGAGGTTAGAGAAATCTAGGATAGTCAACCACACTTGATTTTATTTCATATCTTACTAAATGGTTGACTTATGATGGTGTGGGTAGTTGACTTATAAGCATGGTGGATGTAGTGATAATACTTGATTTATGATCATGGTATGCAATTATGATAATGTTTGTGTTATGATCATGTTGGTTGTTGTGGTTGATACTTAACCTTGATAGAAATTGTATGAAAATTGATGGTTAAGTATAATACCTTAGGTACATCTAACATTCACCATAAGGCTAACTTGATTGAAAACATAGTATGGGTGAGATGTTAAGTTGATACAAATGACTCACTTATGCTTATGACATTCTTGATGGGTCATTCAAAGTATCATAACATAAAGCAATCATAGACTAACTATGGGGAAAGCTTATGTTTAATTCTTGGACATGTTGTCCAAAGATTATGGTTGGATATTTTAAATGATTTAAAATCATTTCATGTTTTGAAAACTAAGAGTTCATGCTTTGAAAAATTTCGTAGGCAAAACTAGCTTTCATCTTTAGACAATTTTGAAACTTTTAAGATTTTGCCTTATTTTCAAAATTTGAATGAATTTTCAAAAAAAAATCATTTTTCATTGATAAAGAGACTTATCAGAAATATGTTCCCCAAATTTCTTGATTTTTTAAATTTTCTAGAATTTTTAGTGCATTTCTGAACTTGGATTCGAAAATCAGAAAAGGCTAAAACTTAGGTGTCAGTCGACTGTTTATCTGAACCAGTCGACTGATGAAACTGTGCACAACTTGTTTTGGGTGTTTTCAGCATGTTTTGGTATTTTCTTCCATTAGACTTTGATATCTCGTTATATAACATGTGTGTATTGTTTTTTATAGTGTCAAAGGGGGAGAAATGTTGAGTTTAAGTTAAATCATGCTAGGGGAGAATTACCATGTGTTAAGGGGGAGTTGCATGTATTAAGGGGGAGTGTTTTGATACTCATATTATGTTTACATGCTTTCCTTCCTTATGTGTCTTTGTTAATGTTTTACCTAACTTAAACGAATTGCCACACATAAAAAAATGGGAGATTGTTAGGGTAATCAACCCATGTATGATGTGGTTTTGATGTGTGTGGCAAAGAGTTTAAGTTAGGTTGTTTATGTTGATTTGATATGTGTGTTTAAGTTGTGCAGGACTTAGTAAATCACACATGGTTAGCTTGATGTTAGCATTGGTGGGTTCACCATCTCATGGCTCGGGTCCTTGAGTCGGTGAAGGATGGCATTGCGGAAGTCGTGCACTTGGTGCATCCGAGGGATCGCCGGACGAGGAGCATTGGAGTGAAGCCAAAGGAAGCAAACTTTAGGGCGAGACGTGAAGGATGACATTTCGAAGTCATGCGCTTGGTGCATCTGAGGGACGTGGCTGAACGAAGAGAGCTTCGGTGAGGGACTACAAGGGAGATGAGAGATTGAGCGATTGTAATGGTAGCTCATAGGTGAACTTGGCCGAATGGCTAAGTCAAGAGTCAGAAGCTCAAACTTAGGTTTGAGGTTTACTCAACGTTTGGTTAAGTCAGATACTCAAACAAATGGTTTGTTTGAGGTTTTACCCGACACTAGTCGACTGCTATACCTAGCAGTCGACTACTTTGGGTCGATGGCACTCGACTGGTACTCGATTGGGGTTCGACTGTTTGGTTCCCTGAAATCATCTGCTCAACAGGCTGATACATTCGAGGAAAATATAACACTAAATTTTGAAAAAATAATAAAATTCAAGAGACACCAATATATTCCATTCTAAAATACCTCTGGTATCAGGGAAGGACCAATACCAATAACTCTCTCTTAACAATCTTCCCATTGATAGCTACTTCAGAAATACCACAGAATACCCCATGCACCAAACTTAATCAAAGAAACCTTCACTTGCAGAAATCAGATTCAACATTTTTCCCCTAGATGATACATACTATACTCTCATATTGACTAAATTTCTAAAAATATTTATCAATAAATTTTCCCTTCTGCCTCATCCGGATAGTATCCACATAACACATCCGAGAGAGCTGCTGATCACTTTTAACTCCCCCCACTTCATTTTCAACAAGAAACTTAATTTTCTGATGAAAAGGAGAAGTCATTGCTTATAAACTACCTAGAACAGGCCTGCCCAGGACAACATTATAAGAAGAAGACATATCAACTATTGTAAAATTGATAAGTATTGTTCTTCTCCTTGATTCATCTCCCAATGACAGAGGAAATTTTATTTGACCCATGGGCTGCACCTCATGCCTAGAAAATCCAAATAAAGAGGTTCCGACCGACTGTAAGTCATTTATACTAACTCCCATTTGCTCCAAAGCCGACCAATATAGAATATCCATTGAGCTTCCGGGTCTACAAAAACCCTTCCTACATCAAAATTGGCTATAAGGGCCTGGATAACTAGGTCACTAAGGTTAAAACCCAGAAGAGGTCCTCCTACTCTAGGTAGAGCGGTTACAACTTCACACTCTTCTCGACTATGCCTTTTTTGAGCTCTGTTTGAATCTCCGTTAGTGGAACCATTTGAAATAATATTAATAGAGCCTCTTATTGGAGGCTGACTAGTAGGCACTATCCTATCAGAAGTTATCTCCCTTGGTTGAGCAGGTTGTATTGGTCGATTCATAAGAGATCTCACCGGATTTCCTCTACAATAATTTCTTCCTCCAAACCTCTGCTGATATGGAATCAGATTCATAACCATATTCCGGAATGGGGATGAGCCCCCATAATTCTCCACAATTCAGAGTCTAACTACTGGCAGTCCTGAGTATTGTGCCCATACTCTTGATGATAAGAACAAAAAGTAGGATATGGTAACCTCCTAGGACCTCTAGCAGCTCCAAAGGGTCTTCTCAATAATTGATGTTCATCACATATATTCATAGCCCGCTCCTTAGAAAACCTTAATTGAGGAACATAAAGAGATCTATCTTCTGAAGGTCGGGCGGGTCTTACCTATTTAACTCTCCTCTTTGGAATTTCTGCCATTCTATAATCCCGAGAAGCTTGCCGAGACGTCTGAGCATTCTCGAGATTAATAAACTTCTGCGCTCCGGACAATAAATCATCAAAATTTGTAGGAGGCTTTTTAGCTAAAGGTTTAAAGAAATCCCCTTCTCTGAGCCCTTGAGTGAAGGCTCCTATCATCATACCAAACTCCATAGCGGGAATTTTTCGCGCTGACTGTGAATCTCTACACATATTACCGTAGACTTTCTTGTTCTCTCTGTTTAAGATCAAAAAGGCTCAACGATTGAGACAAATATTTTTTAGAGCTAGAAAAATACCTTAAAAATAATGTCGAGAAATCCTTAAATGAAGCAATACTTTAGGACTTCAAATCATTAAACCATTATTGTGCTAGTTCTACCAATGTAGTAAGAAACACTCGACATTTAATCCCATCAGTATAACGGTATAATAAAGCATAATTTTCAAATCTACTCAAATGATCCTTAGGATCATAGGAACCAGTATATTCAGGCATCTGAGGAATTCGAAAGTGGCGAGGTAACCCTTCGTTCAGAATATAAAAATACCTTAAAAATAATGTCGAGAAATCCTTAAATGAAGCAATACTTTAGGACTTCAAATCATTAAACCATTATTGTGCTGGTTCTACCAATGTAGTAAGAAACACTCTACATTTAATCCCATCGGTATAACGGTATAATAAAGCAGAATTTTCAAATCTACTCAAATGATCCTCAGGATCATAGGAACCAGTATATTCAAGCATCTGAGGAATTCGAAAGTGCCGAGGTAACCCTTTGTTCAGAATATCCTCAATAAAGGGATTTAACTCCTCCACTTTTAAAATGGTACTTACAAAAGGAACATCCCCATCGAGTTGTGCACTCTCAAGAGGAGCTACACACTTCTTTTTCTTCCCCTTTGCTTGCTTGCAAACATGAGAGAAATCATTCTTCGGGCGAGACTCTGACAACCTCTTCTTCAGAATCATCGTCGGATGCATCCTCCTCCTTCACCTTCTTCAGGGTGGCCTTCTGTGACATCTGATCCATCACAGTGGCCACCACTTACATAAGATCCTCCCTGTACAAGGGCTCACGACGCCTTCTACTGGTGCCCCTCTTAGAAGTACTGGAGATAGATTTCTCCTCCTCCATCGGCCCCTTCAGTGTCCTCCTAGTGTTCATCATCACGACATTTTGTATAGGTTCCCATAGATTGCACCAATTTGATGGTGTTCACTTTTCCAGCCTACCAAGATCTCTCTCCCCCTTCTTACGGATCTCCTTTAATCACCTCAGATCCAAAAGCTACTAGCTAGATTTGTCACCAAAGAGTGTTAGGAATGCAATAATGAACAACCTCTTCTCCGATCACCCTGTATCCTTGGAATAAACTCTAGATCTGCCACTTCACAAGAGAGTGTTAGAGGTGGGTCGGCTTCCCGACACGTCCCCTCTGACGCTCAAGTCAAAAATAGTAGGATGAAGAAAGTAGAAATGCAGAAAGAATGAAGAAGAAGCGAGAAGATCTTTGAGGTACCGAATAACAAAGAAACAACCATCCCCTTTCTCTTCCACCTCTTCCCCCTTTATAGATAATTTATCCCGCCTTCTCCTTGAATTTGAATTTACTTTAATACCCTTACCAAGCTGTCAGATGTAACCACTTTTCCCGCTCCTTTTCAAATATCTCCTTTGAATCCCTTATATGCTCTATATTTCCTTGCCAAGTATTAATTAAATAAAATATAGAAACAAAAGACAAAATATATTACATTTATCATCCCCAAACCCTTCCCGCTACTTTCCATACTCCGGAATACCCATTCCTCCTTATTTCATCATATTCAGAAAAAACCCTTAGAACTCATACATGGCTCGAGAAATAAGCATACTGCTCGGGAAATATACTAACTACTCGAGACCCATATATATTGATCTACCAATACAATACTTATCTCTGAACAATACTGTCCTGTGCCATCCTATTGGGCTCGAAAAATATACTGACTGCTCGGGAAATACATACACTGATATGACAATACAACACTTCTCTGGGCAACACTGTCCCGTGCTGCCCTGCTGGACTCGAAAAACATACCGTCTACTTGGGAAATACATACACTGATCTGCCAATACAATACTCAACTTTGGGCCTCACTACTCTCTGTCACCCCACTAGGCTCGGGAAATACATATAATGCTTGAGATACACATAGATTGCTCTGTCAATGCAATACTTAACTCTGAACCTTACTTCCCTCTATCACCCTACTGGGCTCAGAATATGTACATACTGCTTGGGAAACACATAGACTGCTCTGCCAATGCAATACTCAACTATGAACCTCACTTCTCTCTATCACCCTACTAGGCCCGGGAAATGCATATACTACTCAAGAAACTACATAGATTGCTTTGCCAATGCAATACTCAACTCTGAACCTCACTTCCCTCTTTCACCCTACTGGCCTCGGGAAATGCACTTATTGTTCGGGAAACACATAGACTAGTATGCCAATGCAATCCTCAACTCTGAACCTCACTTCCCTCTATCACCCTACTGGGTTCGGAAAATGCAAATACTACTCGGGAAACACATATACTACTCTGCCAATGCAATACTCAACTCTGAGCCTCACTGCTCTTTGTCACCCTATTGGGCTCGGGAAATGCACATACTATCCGGGAACTACATAGACTGCTCTGCCAACACCCTAACTACTCCGCAAACACCCTCACTGTACCCACCTCGAACCCCACATACACTGCTTGGGAACTACTCAAACAGCTCGAAAAACCTTCTTCTTGATCAGAAAACCCTGACCCCATCAATAACGATGTTTGTTTAGGCCTAGGAAAGAGGGACTGAGCCATTATTCATAGACACCTTCACCCGTACATTTCAGAATAAAGATAAGACGTAGAGTGGGGAGAGAGCTAGAATAATGAAGGTTTGTAATTTAAAAAATTTAAATTCTTATCTTAGTATTTAACTTTTTTTCTTTCAAAATAGGATAAATACGATGAACTTGTATAGAGAAATTTGAGTGCAAATGATGATGCAGTCAAATCTAAGCCATCTATTGAAAATATAAATCTATGGCTCAAAGCGACTGGCGGGTCGAAAAGAGGAAGAATAATTGGATTGGGTTCTTTGAGCCCAACTTATAAAGTCCGTAGTGCTTCTTCTTCATCCTCACTGGCAGTAAGAGTAGAAATAAATCAATTGACCGAAGAGGTTGTTGGTGCAATCGGCCCAGGTCACGATTAACCAGGACTCGAGTTTGACTCGAATGATGTTTTGATGTTCGACAAAAACATATGACAATGTAATTATCATGGGAAAGTCCAAGTCTTGGGTACTTGGCATGGAAAGTCCAAGTGGGACACTTGTCATTTGGGAAAGTCCAAGCATGGGTCTTGGCAATGTAAAGTCCAAGCATGAGTCTTGGCAAGGTAAAGTCCAAGCATGGGTCTTGGCATGGAAAGACCAACATGGGTTGGCAAGGAAAAGTCCAAGCTTGAGTCTTGGCAATTGGAAAGTCCAAGGGGTTTGATATTGGCGGCGTAAAGTCCAAGGGTGAAGTCTTGGCAACATAAGTCCAATGGTTGGCGGCGTAAAGTCCAAGCGGAGTCTTGGCGACGTAAGTCCAATGTGCCTTGGCGGTGTAGACACCGTTAGCATGACATAGCCGATGGAAGAACCTGGAGGCTAGCACGATGGATGAACAAGTCATGGATGACTTGGAGGGATCCGAGAGGCGTGAGGTTGATGGAGGTGGCTAGAAGGCTTAGGTCTAGGATAAGGGTGGTCTAGCAAGTATGAGGGGCACTATACTTGGGTTAAAACCTCATGTTTGAGGTTGGCAGTCGACTGGCATTATGGTCGGTTCGACTGCAATGAATCGACTAGAGTTCGACTGTCGATTTAGAGCTAAAATTTCTCTGGCAATCGACTGCTCATTGGAGCGATCGATGTCGATAGCAATGATCGCTAAGAGACGACAATGATCACGTTTAGTCGCGAGCATTAGAAAGCTCGTGAGCCGATCGGGCGGGCCGATTACGGGCGTCGGCAATGATCGCCAAGAGATCCGTTGGAGCTTTTCCAGCGTGGATCGACCCGTTGTCTCACGACAACAGTGGCATCAGTCGACTGATCGACAGAAATCTAGCCCGATGCAGGTTAAAAAAAAGTTGTTAGTGGAGGGTTTCAAGCAGCAATTTTCTTGGGCGAAATTGAAGGGGAGAGTTGGTGCTTTCCAGTCCTTCAAAGCTAGTTCAAGACAATCAAAGATCAAGCAATCAAAAGCTCTTGTAAAGTATTTTTCCTTTACTTGCATTTGTATTTCATTATCGTATTTTCTTGTATCTATTTGTTTATTGTTGTAAACAATTGTAAGAGATTTCTCCACCTCCGACTTGTGTCGAGAAGGAGTTAGTTTTGATTAGTGAGTGTGTGTGCATCACTAGAGCTCTTTAGAGCTCGATCCGTGGAGTAGGAACCGTTCGGTTCCGAACCACGTTATATCCTTGTCTTTGCGTTGTTGTTTATTTTGTTATTACTTTCATTACTATTCCGCTACACGCTAACGAAATTTGTAGAGATGACACGCGAAAGAATTTCATCATTGCATAGCACGACGCTATTCACCCCCTCTAGCGTCCAATCGATCCCCAACAAGTGGTATCAGAGCGAGGCCGCTCTTGAAGTTTAACAACTAAGGGAGCATGCTAGAGGGTGAAGATGGAAGTCCAAGAACAATTAGGTTGGGACATCAACACTCCGATCTCATACACCTTCTATGGATAAGAAGGGTTTAGGAAATGGAGTGCATGGACCAAAGACTTCTTGATGATGAGGGACTTTGAAGATTGGTCCATTTTGATGGAAGCGTTCCAATTTCCAAGAGGGCCTAAAGGAGGGTTCCTCAAAATGAAGAAGTGGACCGAAGAACAACTCCGAGAATTCAAGAGGAGTAATAAGGTAATCAAATTTTTGAGTGATTTGATCCCTAATGATATCTTGTGTAGCCTAGGTGAATACAAGGATGCCAAGGAATTTTGGAATGAATTGGCAAAATATCATGAAAACCCTCAACCGGTCCAAGAAGAAGAAGAAGATGTAGAATGCTCATCGATTCAATCGGAGGAGGTCGAAGAAGCAAGCTCTTCCTCACAAGCAAGTGAGGATTCAGAAGTTGAAGAAGAGTCAACATCCGGGTCAAGAGGAGAGTGTGAAGAATTGGAGGTTGAGAGACCATCAACTTCCAAGGAGGAGGTAGAAGAAGAGGAGACCTCCACCTCTAGGATTGAGGGGGAGGATATTAGGGCATCCTCAATACCGGAGCAACAAGAAGAACCATCTACATCCGGTAGAGAGGAAGAGCAAGCTCAAGAATCCACTCCGACCACCACAACCACCCTAGGTAACTCGAACACCATAATTCAAAATAAAAATAATATTATGTGTTTTGAGTGTAGGGAATTTGGGCACTATAAGAGCAAGTGCCCAAAGAAGATTAGGAAAGCTCCTCCGACACTAAAAGTCAAGGATGTCGGTTCCCCAACATCTAAAGGCAAGGAGCAAGTCGTTTGCTTCAAGTGCCGACAACCGGGACATTAGCGGAGTCAATGCCCAAGGGGGAAGAAGAAGGGGCAAGAAGGAGCTACACATGTAGGGGGAGCTTCCAAAGCTAACCCTAAGGTATTTTTAAATAAAGCTCCTCATTCAAATAATATCAAAAAGCATGCTAGGAATTTCAATTCCCTTGCAAATTTATGAAAATCATGCTAGTAAAAATAACAAATATTTTTGTTTAGGGGCCAAAAATATCTACCTTTCTAAGAAGGGGAAATTTGGGACTAATGTCCATAAAATATCTCATCTAAGGACAACCCTAGGTCAAACAAGTCTAGAAAAATTCTACCTAGGGAATCAATTAAGAAAATAGGAGAACACCTAGGCCTTAATCCTAAATGGACTAGGCATATGCCTAGGAAGTCCCATGCCCAAGAACCTAATCAAAAATCAATTGGCCAATTAGAGTTAGAAAATCAAGCCTTGAGGTCAAGGCTTGATAAATTGGAAAAGACCCTTAGGATTATGCAAAATCAAATGCAAGGGTCAATTAGTCAAACTCCTAGATCCAAATCTCAAAGTCAACACCTAGGACCTAAAATACAAAAGTCAACCAAGGGCAAGAGAGGTTTGGGTCACAAACCTAAGCCTAAGGTGGCTTAAATTTGATTATGGAACACAAACTAGGTCTAGGAAGACCAAGGTCAATAGGGAAGTCATCCCTAAGGTTGACCAAGGTAGGTGCCTAGTGGCTAGGGTTTCGAAGAAACCTAGGGTGGCCACTAAGAAGGTTACTAGGGAGACAATCCCTAAGGTTAACCATGGCAAGACCAAAATGACCAAGGCTAATAAGCCTAGAAGGGTCATTAGGAGGGTATCTAGGGAGGTTATCCCTAAGAAATACCTAGTAAACCCTAGGAGCTCAAATAGGTTTTGGGTTCCTAAGAGCGTGATTGATTCACGCTAGATGGGGTTAGGGTGTGCCAACCTTGATTGGATGGGTAGTTAACTCAACCATGGCAAAGGTGGCACTTTAGGTTATTTTCAAGGTTATGGTTACCTTGGAAATAGATTTGAATCAATATCCTAAAAGATTTTAGGATGTGCCAATGCATTCTTGAATTATGAAAAATCAATTAAATTGGCATAATTTAGGTTTAGAGGTCTTAATGTGCCATTTTGGGTTTTTGGCACATTTGGGAGAATTTAGGTTTTATGGAAAAATATGATTAATCCCAACAAATGGCAACTAATATTAAAATTTAGGTATTACTATACCTATATATTTTATATGTCATGCTTTGATTGTAATATGCCATGTCATGACATCATGTTTATTTTTAATCATTTTATATGTCATGATTATGCTTAGGTTTTAGGTTAATGTCATGCATGTTTAGTTTTATATCATATGCCATGACATCATGATCATTGGTCATGTTTTATTTTGCTATCGTTATGCCATGATCATTTCATGCATTTAATGTATTGAAAATTGATTTAAGGACAATGGCATGACTTGGAGTCCCATTTATAAGGGAATCAAGTAGTGTTGCCTTAAAAAAAATGAAACCCTAGATTAAATGAACCAAAACCCACATCTCACATCCAATTGACATGTATGTGTATTTATACACTCTAGATATATGTGAGATGCTAGGATATGAGTTAAGTTCAAGGTGCATAGTTTTTGCATTTAGATGAACTAAAACTCATCTTTAACCAACAAGTGGATCATTGGGAAAGCTTGTGTACAAGTCATGTACATAGAGCCCAAGGAATATGATCCAAAATAAGGTTTTGAAAACATTTTAAAATCATTTTAGAAAACCTTGGTGAAGTCTATCTTTTGATAGCAATCACCATTGATGAGATTGATACAAAGGGAGCTAAAACATTGAAGTTTTTCTTCACTTTTGAATTTTGTATCAATTTTGATATTTTATGAGTAAAATATTTTTCAAACATTTTTCACCCATTGTATTGCTTATAAGTAATGTACGTATGAATTTTCACGAATTTTCAAAATACGTAGAATTACTTATGATTTTCCAAAATTCGATTACGATGATTTGAAAATCAAGATTTTGATTATCGATCAGCCTGTAATGTGATCGATGATGATGTAGTGTGATCGTGTAGCTGATGGAGTCGACTGTCAATGTTGATTTCGAGAAAATAAGGTTGTTTAACCCGTGTTCAGCTGCGGTTAAGGTCCCTAACCACTTCTAACCCTAGGATATGCTTTGGGAAGCATTATAAAGGGTGAAAATCCATTGGATATGGATTAGAAGAGTTGTTTAGGGTTTGTATCAAATTTAAGGTGGGGAGAGTTAATGTTTGAACTTTTAACCTTATTTTTTATGGTTTAGAGTTCCTATTGGCTTAGGGACTTCCTAAGAACATTGTTTGTGCAATGGTCAAGGGGGAGCAAGCCTTTAGGGGGAGGTATCCATCTTGGGATGATGGATGTGTTTTTCTCCTTGAAGAGGAGAAGTTATGGGGAAAATGACATCAATTGGGAAAATTGATGGGATTTTGAGAGACCCAATTTGGAAATTGGGAGAGTGAATAGGATTGCCTCTATTGAGTGATATGAGACTTATCACTAGGAAGATGGTAGGCATCCTAGGTATTTTTGGACCAAGGGGGAGATTGTAAGATCTCATTGGGACATGAGATATTGACCTCCTTGGAGAGAAAACCTTTTTGATGTTAGTCAAAAAGGGGGAGAATATTTAGGGGAGAATGTTTAGAGAAAGATAAGATTACCAATTTGGGATAATTGGTAAGGAGTTATTTGAGTTAGTTTTCTAACTCAATGGTTTGTTTGGTTTTTGTCAAAGATCAAAAAGGAGGAGATTGTTGGTGCAATCGGCCCAGGTCACGATTGACCAGGACTCAAGTTTGACTCGAATGATGTTTTGATGTTCGACAAAAACATATGACAATGTAATTGTCATGGGAAAGTCCAAGTCTTGGGTAATTGGCATGGAAAGTCCAAGTGGGACACTTGGCATGGAAAGTCCAAGTGGGACACTTGGCATTTGGGAAAGTCCAAGCATGGGTCTTGGCGATGTAAAGTCCAAGCATGGGTCTTGGCATGGAAAGACCAACATGGGTTGGCAAGGGAAAGTCCAAGCTTGAGTCTTGGCATTTGGAAAGTCCAAGGGGTTTGATATTGGCGGCGTAAAGTCCAAGGGTGAAGTCTTGGCAGCATAAGTCCAATGGTTGGCGGCGTAAAGTCCAACCGAAGTCTTGGCGGCGTAAGTCCAATGTGCCTTGGCGGTGTAGATACCGTTAGCATGACATAGCTGATGGAAGAACCTGGAGGCTAGCACAATGGATGAATAAGTCATGGATGACTTGGAGGGATCCAAGAGGCGTGAGGCTAATGGAGGTGGCTAGAAGGCTTAGATCTAGGCTAAGGGTGATCTAGCAAGTATGGGGGCACCATACTTGGGTTAAAACCTCATGTTTGAGGTTGGCAGTCGACTGACATTATGGCCGGTTCGACTGCCATGAGTCGACTAGAGTTCGACTACCGGTTTAGAGCTGAAATTGCTCTGGCAGTCGACTGCCCATTGGAGCAGTCGACTGATGTCGACGGTAGTCCACTGCCAAGGGACGGCAGTCGACTGATGGTTTAGTCGTGAGCACAGAATGCTCCGTAGCCGATTGGGCAATCGACTACGGGCGCTAGCAGTCGACTGCCAAGAGATTCGTTGGAGCTTTTCCAGCGTGGATCGACCCGTTGTCTCACGACAACAGTGGCATCAGTCGACTGGTGACTTATGGCAGTCGACTGATCAGCGAAAATCCCGCCCGATGCAGGTTAAAAGTAGCTGTTAGTGGAGGGTTTCAAGTAGCGATTTTCTTGGGAAAAATTGAAGGGGAGAGTTGGTGCTTTACAGTCCTTCAAAGCTAGTTCAAGACAATCAAAGATCAAGCAATCAAGAGCTCTTGTAAAGTGTTTTTCCTTTACTTGCATTTGTATTTCATTATCGTATTTGCTTGTATCTATTTGTTTATTGTTGTAAACAATTGTAAGAGGTTTCTCCACCTCCGACATGTGTCGAGAAGGAGTTAGTTTTGATTAGTGAGTGTGTGTGCATCACTAGAGCTCTTTAGAGCTCGATCCATGGAGTATGAACCGTTCGGTTCCGAACCACGTTATATCCTTGTGTTTGCGTTGTTGTGTATTTCGTTATTGCTTTCATTACTATTCCACTGCACGCTAACGAAATTTGTAGAGACGACACGCGAAATAATTCCATCATTGCATAGCACGACGCTATTCACCCCCCTCTAGCGTCCAATCGATCCCCAACAGAGGTAAGCCATTTGAAGGAGTTACTAGCGCAAAAAGAAAATGAATCAAGATAAAGAGATCAAGAATTAAGAATTAAATGACCAGATGAACGAATTTTACAGACAACAGATGTTAACCATGCAACATCTTCAATTATCCTCTGGTTCAAGTCAACTTCCTCCTTCTCGATCTTCTCTTGCAGATGCTTGTAATAATGACAATGAAGATTTTTTTTTTATGATGATGGTGATGATTGTGGTTATGTTTGAATTGTTAACTCTAAATCTTACTTGACTTGTCCCATTTGATATCCTTGTATTATAAGTTACGTTTCATACGATGAATTATGTTTGTTATATGTAATGACTTGGTATTGAATCATTTTGAGTGATTATATGTTTATGAAGTTTTATATATGAATTAGTTTATATGGTTGGATGTGTTTGTTGTAAAACAGGTAAAAGCATGTAGAATTTAATATGTTTTTCCTATTTTTCAAGATTTGCGACGAAAATAAGATTCGTCGAAGATTTAGCGATGAAAAAAAATTCGACGCAGATTTTGTGACAAAAATAACTTTTCATAGAAAAAAATGAGTATCAGTCGACTGTCTCAATCAATCAGTCGACTGATGATCGACCAATCGATTGGCCAATCGACTAAAAAATATTTTGTGATCGTCACATTCTATCGACGACTATCAAAGCTAACGATCATTGGAAGAATCCATCGATCAGCGATATCTTTATGTCGATTCACAAAATCTTTTTAGTCGACTTATCTAGGATCGATCAAATAGCTACGTGATCGTGACGTTAAATATTTTGCAATGAAAACTCAATTTGTCATGGATTAGGCGATGAAATTTATTTTTGTTGCAAATTAAGTGCCATCTGTAATGCCCCAGGGGCCTATTCGTCATCCAAATGATGGAGGAGCCCCTTAGTGATAATATTCCGAAATACATCGTTGGAACCAGATATGGTAAAAACCCCAAAATAATAATAGAAATACAAATATTTTATTAACTGTATGCATGTATGACTAAACATAAATCAATTAAAAGTAAAATAGTTTTATAACACTAAATCAAATTGTGATATAACTAAAGCACGTAAACAAACGACGATAACAATAAAGGAAACCAGAACGACATCTCGACGATGCAGTGAGACCAGTACGGCAAGGGACTCTCTGAGCGACGCGAAGGTAGGTCAACAGGTCACGTTCTCTATCAGCTAACCTGGAGGATAAGAGAAGAGGGGGTGAGTACAACCACTCAGCGGGTGGACAGAAAATAGTGCATAATCATAATGGACATAATGGAGGTCAAAGGAAATAAACTAGAATAACCCAAACCTCAGAGTACCAATATCGGTCTGCAACAAACTTGGTCAACAATATAATAAATACACGTACAATATATACAACCAACTGCAATCTACAAGCAATACACATCAAGATACCGTAACAAATTCTCGTGGCTCTCGAGGTAATACAAAAGGGTACTATCTACACTCTACCAAGAACAGGACTCGTGGACCTATAAGCAATATACAAAGCACTATCTATGCGCAACCACATGCTACCATGAACGGGACTCGTGGGTAGATAGGCAATATAAAGACTCAATGTCTGTGGGCAACGACATGCTACCACGAATAGGTCTCATGGGCAAACAGAGTATATAACTATCGAGCTATTGACTGCACACAACAACATGCTATCACAAATGGATCTCGTGGGCAGTCAGAGTGTATAACTATCTAGTTATCGACTGCACGCAACAACATGCTACCACGAATGGGTCTCGTGGGCAGTCGATTATCCTAGGTTGTTGTCCAACACATCTAGCATATAACGTCTATCAAAGTCGATAAAGATCATCGATCTATAAATAAGCCCATTGAGGCGGTCAAGCGAGGGTTTCAACACCTCTAATACGAAACATCTACCAAAGTCAATGAAGATCATCGATCTACAAATAAATACGTCGAGGTGGTTAAGCTTAGGGTTCCAACCCAACTAACAGGAAATGCCTATCAAGGCCGATAAAGATTATAAATCTACTAATAACTCATCGAGATGATTAATCATAGGGTTCCAACCCAACCAACATGAAATGCCTATCGAGGCCGATAAAGATCATAAATCTACTAATAACTCATCGAGACAGTTAAGCCTAAATTATACGATTTCTACCAGTTCAATCATGCATGCTACAACATGCTACCACGAATAGGTCTCGTGGGTACTTAAGATGTAAGGTAGTTATCTAGCTACAAATGACATACAAATCTAATTTTCACTAACTTTGAACGAAATAACGCAAGAGTATAACTTTATGGTAGATTATCTCAACCATGAATGGAAGACATGATTGACCACAGATATACAAAGCAATCGTAGATCAAAAGTAAGGAAACTCTACTGCAGACTCTCTCTCAACCACAAATGGGAGATATAGAATATAGCCGAGATATAAGAAACGTTATATCCCCTCTAAATATCATACTACCTTTACTAGTCTAATCACAATATCCACCAAAACAATAAATAGATCAAACATATACCAGTAGCATCTACCAATAAGCACACCCGAGTTATTAAGCCTAGGGTTCTATTAATGTTGTTTCGTTCCTTAAATTCGCTACTAAGGAATAACCTCATTTACATTATACCATCTCTACTAGTCTCAATAAAAATATCAACCGAGATAATAACTAAATAATCTATACCAGTAACATCTACTAATAAGCACGTCCGAGTTATTACAACTAGGGTTCTATTAATGTTGTTTCGTTCCTTAAATTCGCTCCTAAGGAATAACCTCATCTAAGTTATACTATCTACTAGTCACAATCATAGTATCAACCACAACAATACATCACCAAATAAGCATATAATAGTGATATTCAATAAACTACAGCATAATCATACTAATGGAAACCAATAGCCCGAAGTCAAATAGGGTATAAAAAGGTTCAAGCAAGTACAAGGTCAAGGCAATACTAGAAAGAGCATCAAGTACACATATAAACTATGTAAGCAACGTAATGCAAATAATCATGCACTAAAATCTAGAGAGGTCATAAAACCTATATATATACCTTCTAAGAGTTTATCTCATCTTAGTCATACTATCCCACTAGTCCAATCATGATACTAATCCAACACATATAGGTAAGAATCTACCAGTAATATCTATCAATTATCACAGCAATAGCTAGACACGTATAACAGTAATATCAATAAGTAATTACAAGCTAATGGTGAGTAAACAACCTAGAATCCAACGGTCCAGCAAATATAGGGTTAAAGTAATTCTAGCAAGAATGAAAAATGTAATTGTTATTAGGGCAATCAACCCAAGTATGGTTTGGTTTTGATGTGTGTGGTAAAGGGCTTAAGTTAGGTTGATTATGTGATTTGATGTGTGTGTTCAAGTTGTGCAGGACTTGGTGAATCACACATGGTAAGCTTGATGAAGCATTGGCGAGTTTGTTGGATCCGAATAAGCGCTAGAGGGGGTGAATAGCGCACGAGAATCTTTCTTTTCGTTTGATTAAAACACACGTAAAAGTAAGTGCACAGCGGAAGAATAAAGAACATAACTTTATTTTTTTACTTGGTTCACATTCTACCGGTTGCTAATCCAAGGCTCTAGTGGTCCGAGACCACGTACGGAGGGCAATTCACTAAAACACTCCTCCTTGTTGGAGGTTGGAGTTGATGATTACAAGGATATGAGAAAACTCAAGGTAGAGAGACAAAACCCCTCTCTCCTCGTTACGATAAAAGCTTGGAAATATAAAATTAAATACAAGTACACTGAATTGACAACTTTAGATATTACCGACAACTAAGGAGTTGAAGGTTGAGCTCATGTCGTCGATGTTTCGACAGCGCTTCGTCATCGTAGAGTTGTCGAAGAGTCGCGGCATTGCGAGAGCACTGTAGAGAACTTAGAATCGATGAAAATAGTGAAGAACACTCCTTCTTTTATATCCTTTGAGAACCCTAGACGTTGAGCTCAAGTCTTATCTTCAAAAGCCACCTCACCCTAAGATAAGGGGATGAGGTTTTGACTATCCTCGAAGCTGGAATTTGAACATCAGTCGACTGATCAATCCTAGCAGTCGACTGATAGAGACAGCAGTTGACTGATACAAGCCATTAGTCGATTGTTGCTAGAGTTTCCAGCTGTAATGAAAAGTTAGCTCGAAAATGCAAGTAATACAAGTGATTTTGATGGTCACTTACCGTCCGATCTAGATATAGACCTTCCATGGGATGTCTTAGTCAGATCGTCGCCTAAGGATGTCCCCGTAAGAAGGCCTCGACCTTGCATTCTCTCGCACACACGAGCTTACCTTAAGTTTTACCTTTGTAGCTTTGCTTTCGGTCTCCATCTGATTTCTTTGGCTCCCTCCAAAGTCCTCTCGGTATCGCCCGACCACCATGATTTCTCAACACGAGAACCTCCGGGTGTCGCCGACCTTCAGCTTAGCTTAACATCCCTGCACACTTAATTCAACTCATGAGATAACGATATAAGCTTAACTTTGTGTCTTTACCATAATCAAAATATAGGTTCGATTATCTGGTGCCCCTGCACCAACAGAGTTTACCATCTCATGGCTCAGGTCCTTGAGTCAGTGAAGGATGGCATTGGAGAAGCCATGAGCTTGGTGCATCCGAGGGGCTGCTGGATGAGGAGCAAATGGAGTGAAGCTAAAGGAAGCAGACTTCAGGGCAAGATGCGAAGGATGGAACTAGAGGAGGCGTGGGCTTAGTGCATCCGAGGGATGTAGCCGGATGAAGAGAGCTTCGGTGAGGGACTCCATGGGAGATGAGAGATTGTAACCCGGGACGTGGTAGCTCAAGTTAGGTGAACTTGGCCGAATGACTAAGTCAAGTGTCGGACGCTCAAACTTGTGTTTGAGATTTTACCCGACAAGTCGGACCCTCAAACATGTGTTTGAGGTTTTACCCAATGATTGGATAAGTCAGATGCTCAAACATGTGTTTGAGGTTTTACCCAACGATTGGAAGTGTCGGATGCTCAAACATGTAGTTTGAGGTTTTACCCGACGGTCGGATGCTCAACACCTTGATGTTTGAGGTTTTACCTGACAACAGTCGACTGGTCCGAGTCGACTAGCAGTTGACCAGTGTCAACTAGAGTTTTGTGGCCCAACAGTCAACTACCAAGGGATGGCAGTCGACTGCTCCACCATCAGTCGACAGCCAAGGATGACAATTGATTGCTATGGGCACAGAATCGCTTGTAGTCGACTAATCAGTCGACTACGCAGGCAGCAGTCGATTGCTGATAGCAGTAGTCAACTGCCAAGGCTATTGTTGGACGATGACGATGACAAGTCAGAAGTCGTTAGAAGTCGGTCGTTAGAGCAGCAGTCGACTGATGGCATGCAGCAGTCGACTGTTGCATGTCCAATGGGAAGAATGGCTTCCTCTCTATAAGAGGAGGCCTTGGGTGCCTTGGGGAGGTTAATGCTTCCACTCCTAAGTGCTACCCAAGTGCCCTAAACATTTCAAGCCTCCTCTTCCTTGTTCTTATCTCAATCTTATTGTAAAAGGGAGGATTTTTTGTAAAGAGGTTTCTCCACCTTGCTTGAGCTAAAGGAGAAGCTTAGTGCTTTGGTTGAGGGAGTGATTCACCAAACGAATCGTTCGTGGATTAGCGGCAAGGGTCTGAACCACGTTACATCTTTTGTTAGCGTTTGTTCTCTCTTTACTTTTGCTTTAGTTTTAATTGTCTTTGTTTTAGTATTTCCGTTGTGCTAACGATTCTTGTAGACGATTAAACCAATCGAATTACATCTACGACACTAAGGCTATTCTGTTGGAGATCATGCTAGCCCTCGGAATGCTCATTGGCTCCCATGTCCCCGGATTAAAATTTTCACTAATGAAAACTAATCCAGATGGGATGAGTTTCCTAAGCACAACCAATTCGTCGTCGTGCTAACAACTTGAGCGATCGCTTGAACAAACTAGTTGTTCAAGCAACACAACTCTTCTAGTCGGTTAGCCGCGGAAGAGACGACGGACGGATCGCCGATTTTTGTGTTTATCTTCGGGGTCCATGATTATACAAATACATACAAATGTAAACTAGTATAATCAACACATACATAAAGTAAGCATCCACACAAAACATGCATATAATTGAAAAGCAATTATAAACATAATACAAAAGAACATTAATCAAAATAAACAAGATTATACCTCTTGTTATACCTCTTGATCTTCTATTGTATGTCCTCCCTCCTTTTGGACATCGTGTGGGCGACGATCTACCAAAAGTTGAAGCCTCCTAGATCACCAATCTTCCTTTCCTTGTTCACTAGGAATAAAGGAAGATCCTAAAACAAAACTCATCTTCCTTTCTAGAACCGACCATCAAGTCAATAAACTCAATGTCGCGCGCTGGCCAAAGAAGATGAAATGGAGTATGGAAACCAACCAAAAGAGAAACACCAAGGGTATGGGCGCCAGCCAACACTTGGAGAAAGGAAAGGAAAACAATCCTCCTCCTTGTTGCCGCCCAAACCCTAGAAAAAGCTCTCCTAATTTCCGGCCAAGGATGAAGGGAAGGAGATTAGGTTGAGCTCCGGCCAAGGTAGAGGGAACAAGGATAGTGGCCGGCCAACACTTAGAAGGAAGAAGAAAAGGATCTTCATCTTCTTGTTGCTGCCCACCCTAATCCCAAAACCCTAACCCTAGCCGCCCAACCCCAATCCTATCCAAACTAGGACTTGATTGCCGCCCAAGGGAAGCTATCCTAATGCCATCCAACCTAAGCCATAGAAGGAAGGGAGAAGCTTGGGCGCCGGCCAAACCAAGGAGGAAAGAGAAGAAAAGGGTTGCCAACCATCATTGGGAAGAAGAAGAAGCTTGTTCTTCTTGTTGCCGCTCAACACAATGAACCAAACCCTAACCCTAACCTCCTCCTATTTCTTGCCGCCCAAGCCACCTTGTCTCAATTAGGTTTTTCCCTTCTTTTTTTTTTTTGCCGCCCAAGCCTAAGCCCATATATATAGAGTTAGGTTTAGGCCTTGGTTTAATATCCTCCATTGGTTCTAGAGATTTAATCTCAACCGTCGGATCTAGAGATTTAATCTCAACCGTCGGATCTAGAGATTTAATCTCAACCGTCGGTTCTAGGGTTTTAATCCCAACCATCGGATCTAGAGATTTAATCTCCACCATCGGTTCTAGGGTTTTAATCCCAACCGTCGGATCTAGAGATTTAATCTTCACCGTTGGTTCTAGGGATTTAATCCCAACCGTCGGATCTAGAGATTTGTTTTCCATCATTTGATCTAGACTTCATGAGGTGTAAATAGGCTACAATAGGGACCATGAGGAGGAGTTGGATCTTGGCCACCTGATGGATCGGAACCACACAAACTTGATCCATCAATGATGTTCCATTCCACTAGAGGATCATCATTGAATTACATCACCAACCCCCATAAATTAATATGGGCTCCATATATTATTTGTACATCCATCTCCTTGTGTTTAAGATATTGAATGTCCGTCAATTAATTGATTTACTGACCATCAATTAATTAATATCTAACTCCTCGAGCAGTACCACTCAACCTTATCATCATGTTGACTAAGTCAACCTGCAGGGTTTACATGATAAACCTTATGAGCTCCTCAAGGGGACATCATCAACCTAATATATAGGACACGGTTTCCTCCTATAATCAACGGCACACCATGTAAATAATATCATTTCCCAACTTACTGGGCATATTGATTTAATCCATCTAAATCTCACTCATTGGTAAATCAAAGAAATAAATACTAAGTACATGTGCCCGTTATTATATCGGGATTAAGAGCATGTACAACATAATATCCGAGGTCCGATTCAATTATGTAGTCAGCAATAAATTGAATCACCTCTATGTCGATCCTGCTCAATACACCTACGTGTACTAGTGTAACTCTATGTTCAAGACAAAACAATACCAAGCTACACTACAACCATGCCAATGGTTTGTCCAAAACCATCTTGGTTGTGAGCCTTTACTTATACTCTACAAGGGACTGATAACATGATCTTCTGTGCCACACCCAAGCACCATGTTATCTACAATATAAAGTATTAGACAATATGCACATATATAAATAAAGTGCAAACAATGATCATGTGATTCTTATTTCAAAATAAAGATGTTAATACAAAAGAGCTAGGCTTTCAGTATACATCCCAACAATCTCCCACTTATACTAAAAGACTATGCTGTCCTCATACTGCCATACATCTGATTCCCCTTCCTTCCACATGCCTATCAAAGCTCTCGCCAGAAGGACCTTAGTGAAAGGGTCTACCAGGTCATCCTCTGATGCAATCTAGGCGACAGCAACTTCTACCTCCTTTACGATTTCTCGTATCAGGTGGTACTTGCACTCTATGTGTTTACTAGCCTTATGGGCTCGTGGTTCCTTCGAGTTTGCAACTGCACCATTATTATCACAATAAATTGTGATATTTCTGGGCAAACCAGGAATCACATCTAAGTCCATCAGAAAGTTCCTGAGCCACACAGCTTCTTTGGCCGCCTTTTAGGCTGCCACATACTCAGCTTCCATGGTGGAGTCCGCCACGTATTTCTGCTGGACACTCCTCCATACAATGGCTCCACCTCCCTAAGTAAACACAAAACCTGAGGTAGACTTATTGTTATCCCTATATGATTGGAAATCGCAATCCATACAACCCACAGGGAGTAATTGGTCTGCCTGGTAAACTTGCATATAATCCCTAGTCCTTCTCAGGCACTACAATATATGCTTTTACCGCAGTCCAATATTCCTGTTCTGGATTACTCTGATATCTGCTAACCATGCCCACGGCAAAGCAGATATCTTGTCTCACATAGCATACATG
The DNA here is from genome assembly GCA_025175895.1 of Wurfbainia villosa. NCBI lineage: Eukaryota > Viridiplantae > Streptophyta > Magnoliopsida > Zingiberales > Zingiberaceae > Wurfbainia > Wurfbainia villosa. The sequence continues at coordinate 94,353,379 of CM045989.1, forward strand.
AGGCTTCCTACTGCCGAAGCATAAGGAACCGCCTTCAGCTCCTTTATCACCTCAGATGATCTAGGACACATCTCCTTAGATAAAGGAACTCCATACCTGAAAGGTAGAAAACCCTTCTTGGAGTTCTGCATGCTAAAACGATCCAAAATCATGTCTATGTATGAAGCTTGGGATAAGCACAACAACCTTGATCCCAAGGTTGTGACCCACTTCTCCCAAGTCCTTCAAAACTGTTTGGACAACCATACCCTTACGTCTGATAACACTCTGATATTGTTGTCAACTACCAAAATATTATCTACGTATAGTACAAGAAATACCACTACGTTTCCGTCACATCTCTTGTATACAAAAGACTCATCCAGACTTTGAATAAATCCATAAGACTGATTTACCTCCTCAAAGCGAATGTTCCAAGACCTCGAAGCTTGCTTCAATCCATAAATGGACCGATTAAGATTACATACAAGATTCTCTTTTCCCTTAGCAATGAAACCCTCTGGTTGCTTCATTTGGATGTTTTCCTCAAGACTTCTATTAAGGAAAGCTGTCTTGACATTCATGTGCCACACCTCATAATCCATATGAGCTGCTATGCATAAGAGCTCCCAGACCTGACTTGAATCCATGAATTCAATCTCAGTATTCATTGCACTTTGCCAAGATGTTGTATCTATATCTTGGATTGCCTCATCGTATGTCTAGGGATCAGGTTCATGTTTGCTAGGGACCAAATCAGAAGATTCACCCAAGAACATGAATCAATAAGGTTGTCTAACAACCCTCCCACTATGACGAGGTATCATCTGTGTATCCTCTGTGACACGCGGTGCAGTGACATGTGGTATATCCTCTTGTACCGGTGGTACTAAAGAAGTGACTTCCCTTTTAACTCCTCCAGAACAATTTTACGCTTGGGCTTGTGGCTCATCACATAGTCTTTCTCTAGAAATCTAGCGTTCGTGTTAACGATCACCCTCTGATCTCTAGGACTATAAAGCAATCCACCCTGGGATAGTCAATGAACATGCGTACTTCTGTACGAGGTTCCAACTTACCAGTATCTGCCTTCAGCACATGTGATGGACTCCCATATCTGAATATGTCTTAGACTAGGCTTTCGCCCAATCCACAATTCTGTGAGAGTAGAAGGCACTGATTTAGATGGAACCAGGTTCAGAATGTATACCGTCGTATCTATAGCATATCCCCAGAACGAATCTGGCAAGTCAGAATAACTCATCATCGATCTAACCATCTCCATAAGAGTCCTATTCCTTCGCTCTGCTACACCGTTCTGCTGGGGTGTGCCAGGTGCAGTCAATTGGGATTGAATCCCAGCCTCTGATAAGTAGTTCCTAAACTCTCCCAAGAGGTACTCACCACCACGATCAGATTGTAGTGTCATCCGTATCTTGAACAATCATCTATGAAAAAGATGAAATGTTCAAAACTACCTCTTGTCTGGATAGACATAGGACCATACGAATCAAAATGAACCAATTCCAACACATCTTTGTATCTATACCCCTTGGCCTTGAGAGGCCTCTTGGTCATTTTACCCTCCAAGCAAGATTCACAGGTTGGGAGATCCTTCACCACTAATGAACCCAAAGGTCCATCAGCTATCAACCTATTGAATTCTGCTTAGGTTAATGTGACCAAACCTAAGATGCCAAAAGATATGTTTGGTTCATTTTCGAAGGTTTTTTTCTCTTATCGGAATTAGAAGATGAGTTAATAACTTATATTTGCACCGTGGGAGCTTGTGGTTCAAGTTATAAATTTCCTATCTATGTACCTGAATAGATAATGTCTCTATTCCTTTTATAACAAATCTGTCATAAAAAGAAATAGATTATCCATCCATAAACAATTTAGAAACCGAAATCAATTCTTTCTAAATAAGGGTACATAAAGGAAATTCTTAAGAACCAAAACCTTTATTTTTCTCAAAAGATAAATAAAACATCTCCCACTGCAATAGCCGCCATCTTCATGGCATTGCCCAAGTAAATGGTAATATCTCCTTTAGCTAGTCGTAGGGTTTCCTGGAACCCCTGCAAAGTATTGCAGACATGATTAGCGGCCCTCGTATCTACACACCAGGTGCCGGTAGATAACACCGCTAACCATGTTTCAATGACTAGTCCAAAAGATATACCTTTGTTCTGTTTTGGATTGGGATAGTCCTTCTTCCAATGTCCATCCTGCTTGCAAGTGAAGTACTTGCCTTTCGGCTTCTTCACTCTTCCCTGAGATCCTCCGACCATCTTTGCTTCACCTTGTTTCTTCTTCTTCTTGCCTTTCGGCTTAGAAGTAGAAACCCTTTTGAGCAATGATGGCTTGAGGACACTCTTTGAAGAGTGCATACTTGTACTCCTTAGTAGATAAGACAATATCTAGAATCTTTTCCAATCAATATTATTTGGATACAGTAAGTTTATTTCCTTTAGTATCACAGTAAGTGGACTGAAAGTCAATTTTGAAAGTCCTAAGAATCACATAGATCATTACTTTAGATTTCAAAAAATTATTGATTCCTCAAACAATAAAATTTCGAAATCAACCAACACCTCAAAACACCGAGAATATCGCATGCCACGCAGTGTGGACGTATACGAATTCTACATTTGTAAGAGGAGGTTTTACCCATTAATTTTATTATCTTGTCAACCTTACTTTTTGACAAATAAAATTAATAGTTGGTTCCTCTTTGACCCTACAAATAAAAGCAGTGACTCCGATGGGGAGGATACTTTTTATTTGCATCTAAGTGTGCACCATTACACGATACTAAGGGAATTATTTCGGATTATGTGCCTTACCGCTGTGGAAGTACACACGCTCCTAGATAATTTCCTATAACCATTATTTGACCTAGTGATCCGCAAACAAACTCATCCGCAGGGAGGAAGGCACTCAGAGCCGACACGCAAGTTTGTTGCATCACACGTCAAATTGTAATGGAGGCCGCGGGAATTAATTAAAATATCCCTCTCCCACTTAGTAAATTGAAAATGAGGAATTTTCAAGCACACACAACATGCTTATTATTACTGTAGATTTCAATAAAAATTATTGATTCCTCAAACAATAAAATTTTGAAATCAACCAACACCTCAAACACCGAGAATATCGCATTCCACGATAGTGTGGACGTATACGAATTCTACATTTGTAAGAGGAGGTTTAACCCATTAATTTTATTATCTTGTCAACCTTACTTTTTGACAAATAAAATTAATAGTTGGTTCCTCTTTGGCCCTACAAATAAAACTACTTTTTATTTGCATCTAAGTGTGCACCATTACACGGTACTAAGGGAATTATTTTGGATTATGTGCCTCATCGCTGTGGAAGTACACACGCTCCTAGATAATTTCCTATAACCATTATTTGACCTAGTGATCCGCAAACAAACTCATCCGATGGGGAGGAAGGCACTCAGAGCCAACGCGCAAGTTTGTTGCATCATACGTCAAATTGTAATGGAGGCCACAGGAATTAATTAAAATATCCCTCTCCCACTTAGTAAATTGAAAATGAGGAATTTTCAAGCACACACAACATGCATATAAAACAAATCAGCAATAAATATGGAAAAAAAACAGAATTTTTTCCAACTATTATGGCTTTGTTCTCCAATATGCGTCCCGTCGTATCGCCACCTCATCCGCTCCTCCTACGCCATGTACGAGCCATCCGGAGATCCGAGCCGAGAATAAAACCTATTTTATTTTACATCCATCGATCCTATACTCCACGAGGGAGTGTACATTAAATCTAGATCGAAAGTAAAATAAAATAAAGAGTGGCTAAACAATGCCGTATTTAATTACAAAAATTAAATACTAATCTAGCCTCGTCAACCCCGAGGATTCAAATAATATACATACAATCACACACAAACAACCACATACACACATATAGCCATAATAGTCGGATCTTATGCCTGCAACCAAAAAGTTAGCCTACGCACATCCTACTATTATCCGGCATACTCAATATATGATATGTGCATGAAAGTAACCGAATCCTAAACACACAAAACCGGAAACCGTGGCTCTGATACCATTTGTTGAGAATGGCATGCTAGCCCTCGGAATCTCATTGGCTCCCATATCCCCGGAATAAAATTTTCAACAAATGAAAACTAATCCGGATGGGATGAGTTTCCTAAGCACAACCAATTCGTCGTCGTGCTAACAACACGAGCGATCGCTTGAACAAACTAGTTGTTCAAGCAACACAACTCTTCTAGTCGGTTAGCCGCGGAAGAGACGACGGACGGATCACCGGTTTTTGTGTTTATCTTCGGGGTCCACGATTATACAAATACATACAAATGTAAACTAGTATAATCAACATATACTAACATAAAGAACATAAGCTAGCATATCAATAAGAACATGCAAAGAACAATAATAAAAGTTGTAAAACTTTTATACCTCTTGATCTTCTATTGTATGTCCTCCCTCCTTTTGGACGTCGTGTGGGCGACGATCTACCAAAAGTTGAAGCCTCCTAGATCACCAATCTTCCTTTCCTTGTTCACTAGGAACAAAGGAAGATCCTAAAACAAAACTCATATTCCTTTCTAGAACCAGTCATCAAGTCAATAAACTCGATGTCGCTGCCGGCCAAAGAAGATGAAATGGAGTATGGAAACTAACCAAAAGAGAAACACCAAGGGTATGGGCGTCGGCGAACACTTGGAGAAAGGAAAGGAAAACAATCCTCCTCCTTGTTGCCGCCCAAACCCTAGAAAAAGCTCTCCTAATTTCCTGCCAAGGATGAAGGGAAGGAGAATAGGTTGAGCTCCGGCCAAGGTAGAGGGAACAAGGATAGTGGTCGGCCAACACTTAGAAGGAAGAAGAAAAGGATCTTCATCTTCTTGTTTCCGCCCACCCTAATCCCAAAACCCTAACCCTAGCCGCCCAACCCCAATCCTATCCCAACTAGGACTTGATTGCCGCCCAAGGGAAGCTATCCTAATGCCATCCAACCTAAGCCATAGAAGGAAGGGAGAAGCTTGGGCGCCGGCCAAACCAAGGAGGAAAGAGGAGAAAAGGGTTGCCAGCCATCATTGGGAAGAAGAAGAAGAAGCTTGTTCTTCTTGTTGCCGCCCAACACAATGAACCAAACCCTAACCCTAACCTACTCCTATTTCTTGCCGCCCAAGCCACCTTGTCTCAATTAGGTTTTTCCCTTCTTTTTTTTTTTTTGCCGCCCAAGCCTAAGCCCATATATATAGAGTTAGGTTTAGGCCTTGGTTTAATCTCCTCCATTGGTTCTAGAGATTTAATCTCAACCGTCGGATCTAGAGATTTAATCTCAACCGTTGGATCTAGAGATTTAATCTCAACCGTCGGTTCTAGGGTTTTAATCCCAACCATCGGATCTAGAGATTTAATCTCCACCGTCGGTTCTAGGGTTTTAATCCCAACCGTCGGATCTAGAGATTTAATTTCCACCGTCAGTTCTAGGGATTTAATCCCAACCGTCAGATCTAAAGATTTGTTTTCCATCATTTGATCTAGACTTCATGAGGTGTAAATAGGCTACAATAGGGACCATGAGGAGGAGTTGGATCTTGGCCACCCGATGGATCGGAACCACACAAACTTGATCCATCAATGATGTTCCATTCCACTAGAGGATCATCATTGAATTACCTCACCAACCCCCATAAATTAATATGGGCTCCATATATTATTTGTACATCCATCTCCCCGTGTTTAAGATATCGAATGTCCGTCAATTAATTGATTTACTGACCATCAATTAATTAATATCTAACTCCTCGAGCAGTACCACTCAACCTTATCATCATGTTGACTAAGTCAACCTACAGAGTTTACATGATGAACCTTATGAGCTCCTCAAGGGGACATCATCAACCTAATATATAGGACACGGTTTCCTCCTATAATCAACGGCACACCATGTAAATAATATCATTTCCCAACTTACCGGGCATATTGATTTAATCCATCTAAATCTCACCCATTGGTAAATCAAAGAAATAAATACTAAGTACATGTGCCCGTTATTATATCGGGATTAAGAGCATGTACAACATAATATCCGAGGTCCGATTCAATTATGTAGTCAGCAATAAATTGAATCACCTCTATGTCGGTCCTGCTCAATACACCTACGTGTACTAGTGTAACTCTATGTTCAAGACAAAACAATACCAAGCTACACTACAACCATGCCAATGGTTTGTCCAAAACCATCTTGGTTGTGAGCCTTTACTTATACTCTACAAGGGACTGATAACATGATCTTCTGTGCCACACCCAAGCACCATGTTATCTACAATATAAAGTATTAGACAATATGCACATATATAAATAAAGTGCAAACAATGATCATGTGATTCTTATTTCAAAATAAAGATGTTCATACAAAAGAGCTAGGCTTTCAGTATACATCCCAACATATTCAACCCCCCTTCTAGCCGAGCCACGATCCTCCAACAAGTGGTATCAGAGCGAGGAGGTTGTCATTGGATTCACCACGGTGACAACATCAAAATGGTCGACATCAACATTCTTCCACCCAAATTCGAAGGCGACTTCTCTTAGTGGAAGAAGAAAATGGAGATATTCTTTGAAACCGACTTTGATATAATATTAATTATGGAAAATGGTTTTGAGATGCCTAGGGATGAAGAAGGAAGGCTATTAGAGAAATCAGAATGGACAAAGAAGCAAAGGGAGGAGTACCTTGCAAATTCAAAGGCCAAGCACCATCTTTTCAATGTGCTCCCTCAATAAGAGATTAACTGAATAGGAGAGTGCTCAAGCTCTAAAGAGATGTGGGAGAAGCTAGTGGAGCTTTATGAAGGCACCTCCGAAGCCAAGCTCACAAGAAGGGACCTTCTCTAATCGCAACTTAACAATATAAAACTAGAAAAAGGAGAAAAGGTATTATCTCTACAATTAAGATTTAAGGAAATAATTAATGGATTGTCAAGTGTAGGGGAGAAGCTCTCCAATAGGGATATGATCATGAAGGCAATAGATGCATTCCCTCGATCATCGAAATGGAGCTCTATGATGGACCCATTTTACATCTTAAGAAATCTAGAGGTAAGTACTCTAAAAGAATTTTTCTCTATTATGGAACTTCATGAAACTAGACTTGAAAGTATAGTAGAAGAACCAAGCCAAACTTCAAGGGGAGTAGCACTAGTGGCTAACAAGAAAAAGAAGAAGGAGACTCCACCCCCTTCATCGGATGATGACTCATCTTCCTCCATGAACACCGATGAAGAGGCCTACATGGTAAGAAAGGTGAGACGTGCATTAAAAAACTTTAAATTTAACAAGTCTCATGATAGGAGTAGGAGGACTAGGAAGGTGATATGCTACAATTGCCAAGGAGAGGGACACATGAGGGATGAATGTCTCTTGTTGAACAAGAGCAAGGAAGAAAGGAAGAAGAATGACAAGAAGAAAGAAGGGAAGAAGAAGGAAGAGAAGAAATCAAAAGATAAGGGAAAGGGGGAAAATGCAAAATCTAAAAGCTACGTGGGATGACCCATCCTCATCGGAGGAAAAAATCTTCACGCTCCTTGCACTCATGGGGATGGATGACATAGCCTCCACATCATCTGAGCAAGAAGAAGCAAGCACAAGTGAGGAGGAGAGCTCAAGTGTAGGGGGAGCATCTACCTCAGAATCGGAAGAAGAAGATTGGGTAAGTGAGGTAAAGAAACTACCCTCTCAAAATGTCATTTCCATTATTTCAAATTTAACTAAGCATTTATTTAGGACTAAAAGGAAAAAATAAATGCATACAAAATGAAATTAGAACTCTAGAAGAAAATTTGAAAAATGTATGTTCACATGATAATGCTTCTTCTTCTAATGTTAATGATGCATGCTTAGAGGAGAATAAGGTTTTAAGGGAAAAGGTAGATTACCTTACTAAAGCCCTTGAAAAATTTACTATAGGCTCAAATACCTTGAATATGATCATTGGGAGTCAAAGGGCATGTTTTAATAAAAAGGGCTTAGGTTATAAGGGATCTAAAAATGAGAAAGCTTACCATTGCTTAATTGCTAGAGGACAATCTAAAACAACCATGGTAGCTAGGAAATGGATCGCTAAGGAGTACTTGGTGAACCCTATTGGAAAGAATTTATATTGGGTTCCCAAGTCAATCCTCAAGCATTAGAGAAACCTAGGATAGTCAACCATAAGTGGACTTATTTCATATCATGTTATTTGGTTGACTTATGAGTATGTTAAGTGATAATATTTGATTTATGATCATGATGTGTAGTTATGGATGAAAATATTTGATTTATGATCATAATGTGCAATTATGGATAATCCTTGACTTATGTTCATGATTGAGGATTTATGGATGATGCTTAACCTTGGGTAGAAATTGCATGAAATTTTGTGGTTAAGTACAAATACCTTAGTTGTTGGATCGAAAGTGTCGCTAGAGGGGGGGGTGAATAGCGATACGATGTCGTTAAAAAACTTTTGCAATAAGTAAAAAGCAAGTAGAGAGTGCACAGTGGAAATATAAAGTAGACAAGATATTTTTACGTGGTTCACAATCTTTCGATTGCTAATCCACGGCCCTAGTGATCCTTGATCACGTACGGAGGGCAATTCACTAAAACCACTCCTCCTCGTTGGAGGTAGGAGCAACGATTACAAAAAGAAATCAAGGCAAAGGGACACTCCCCCTTTCCTTGTTACAATTAAAGCACAAAGACAATTTAAAGAAGTAGAACTTAAATAAATATACCGACAACTCTTATAAGTAGAAGATGTAGCTTTCGTTGTCGGCGGCACTTCGTCGTAGCAAATGTGAGTAGTAGTAGCGACGTTACGACGGCGTGTTGAGAGCTCTTGAATTCTTGTAATTTGCTTGGCTTGAACATGTCTATTTATGGATATTGATCTATGAATTTAGACATAGGTAGTGTCCAAGGTGAGGTTCTTATCCCCCAAGACTTGTTCATCCACATCCTTTGCGCCAACTCAAGGATGAGGTGTTTCATCCAACCACCTTGTGCCACCTCCAACCTCCTTGTGCGCCAACTCAAGGATGAGGTGTTTCATCCAACCACCTTGTGACACCTCCAAACTCCTTTGGCGCCAACTTGAGGATGAGGTGTTTCATCCAACCACCTTGTGCCACCTCCAACCTCCTTGGGCGCCAACTTGTTGGAGCCATTCAACTTGTGCCACATCATGGGAGCCAACCATCTTGTGCCAACTCACCTTATTTTGGGCGCCCACCACAAGGAAGCTTGGTGATGGTTTGGATGTCCACCTTGATGCCACATCACCCTTTGTACCAAAACACGAGTCAAGTCCAAATTCACCCCCTTGAAATTCGAGCTCTTCTCGAGGTCGAACTTGACTAGCATGATCAGTAGTCAAAGGGTTTTGGACCGCATAAGTTAGCTTAAAATATAAAGTACGATGGTTCTAACCATCCGATCTCACCTAGACCTTCCATTGGAGGTATTGGGTCGGATCTACGCTTAACGACCTTGCTTCGCTTTCACACGAGCTTACCTTGTAGCCTCGCTTCCGGTCTTCACCCGAGTACCTCGGCTTCCTCCGAAGTCCCTCTGGCGTTGCCCGACCACCTCGGTTCCCACCGGGTGTCGCAGACCTTCCGCTCAACTTTAGCATTTCTGCACACTTAATTGAGCTCGTAAGATAACAAATATACCCTTAACTATTGAGCCTTTTGCCATAATCAAAATCCCGGTTCGACTTTGGTGCCCGCACCAACAATCTCCCCTTTGATTCATGGCAAACCGACACAAAAGTTAAGGAAAATTAAACATAACGAGAAGCTAGCATAATGATTAAGCATGAATGAGCTAGCATAAAGATTAAATATGAATGAGCTAGCATAATGATTAAGCATGAATGAGCTAGCATAAAGATTAAATATGAATGAGCTAGCATAAAGATTAAATATGAATGAGCTAGCATAATGATTAAATATGAATGAGCTAGCATAATGATTAAGTATGAATGAGCTAGCATAAAGATTAAGCATGAGTGAGAAATATTATTGTTTCAAGTTCTCCCCTTTGAGGTAACCTCCCCTTGACCAAGGTGAGTTCTTGAAAAATAATTTTTACTCCCCTTAATAGTTGCTTAAGTAAACGGAATTACTTAATATAAAAGGTAATAATTTTGTTTACTTTCTTCCTTACTTTTGTGACTTTCTCCCCCTTTTGCCTTAACTCAAAAAGTTTGTAAATATATTTTAGGGTTTGTAAGTCCAAGCAAGTTCCCAATATAAATATATTTTTTTTTAAAATAGTAATAAGCTTGAAAATATGTTCATCTAAAATGTACAACTCCGGTTGGACTTGATTGATATAGAATGATCAATAAGTCTTGAAGGAGTTGATTAATTTTAAATAATTATACTCCATGGTTCATGTCGATGCATCAATCTACATCCGAACTGTGAGTAAGGTCCTAACATCTCACGCCCGTCTACGTGGCTATGTACACAAACACATTAGTCCTATGTGTTGTGAGATGTGTTGGCTCCTTAAATCTATAGGTATATGATTTCTAAGGTAAGACTTAGGCTAATTTCATAAAAAGAAGCAAAAGTAGAGTACATATATAGAAAAATTTAAATCCTACTCTATTACGCACATACCTAACTTTCGTCTTAATAAACTAAATTGCCGGGTAGTGGTTTGGTGAAGATGTCCGCTAGGTTTGATTTGGACTCAACATACTCTAGTTGTATAGTTCCATTAGTTACATGTTCCCTAATGAAGTGGTGTTTAACTTCTATATGTTTTGTCCTAGAATGACATATTGGATTTTTAGTTAAGTTAATTGAACTAATGTTATCTATGTAGGTTTTAATGTTGTTAAAGATTAAGCTAAAGTCTTGGAGAGTGTGCTTCATCCACGTGAGTGAGAGACACACTCACCCATCGCAACGTATTCGCCGGTGGTAGATAAGGCAACGCAATGTCGCTTCCTCGCACTAACTTACTAGACTCGAGCCGAGGATTTGACAACAACCACTCGTGCTCTTTCTATCGAGTTTACTACACCGGCATAGTCGGAGTGAGTAGCCGATTAGATTAAACTCGGTAGATCTAGGGTACCAAATACCTACGTTTAGCGTGCCCTTTAGATATCTAAGGATACGCTTGACTAGGGTTAGGTGAGACTCCTTGGCACAGGTTTGTAACCTTGCGCACATACTTACCGCGAATAAAATGTCGGGTCGGCTCGCGGTTAAGTATAGGAGACTTCCTATTGCGCTCCTATAGTATTTTAGGTCAACGGGTTTTCCTTCTACATCTTCGTTTATATTAACATTAGTTGCCATAGGTGTATTGATTATTTTAGCATCTTGCATTCCAAATCGATTTATTAAGTCCTTAGTATATTTTTGTTGATGTAAATATATTCCATCTTTAGTTTGTTTAATTTGTAAACCTAAGAAGAAACTTAACTCTCCTACTAAATTCATTTCAAATTCACTTTCCATAAGTGAGATGAATTATATCATCTACATAGATTTGGGCTATAAAGATTTCTTTTCCTACGGTTTTTACGAATAAGGTTGGGTCAACTAAACCTTGGTTGAATCCTTTGGACTTAAGATAGATCGAAAGCCTTCGTACTCAAGCTCTTGGGGCTTGTTTGAGTCCATATAGGGCTTTCTTAAGTCTAAGGACATGGTGGTTTATCTAGATTTTCGAATCGGAGGTTGACTGAGCGTAAACTTCTTCCTTAATGTATCCATTCAAAAATGCTGACTTGACATCCATTTGAAACAATTTAAAACCTCGATGTGCAGATATGCTAACAACATTCGGATGGACTCTAGTCTTGCTACTGGCGTAGGTCTCATCGTAATCTAAACCTTCGACTTGACTAAACCCTTTTGCGACTAACCTAGCTTTATTTCTAACTACTTCACCTTTATCATCAAGTTTATTTCGAAATACCCACCTTGTTCCAATAATTGATTTTTCTTTAGGTGGTGGTACTAATTCCCAGACTTCATTTCTAGTGAATTGAGCTAGCTCTTCTTGCATAGCAATAATCCAGTCGGGATCAAGAAGTGCTTGTTCAATAGTTTTGGGTTCGATTTTGGAAATTAACGAGATTTGACTAAGGTTTCGATATGAAGCTCTAGTTCGAACCCCTAAATTTGGATCACCTATAACTTGATTGATAGGATGACTTGGGTTAGGGTCATCTATCACTTGGTCGATAGGATGACTTGGGTGAGTTCTAGTTTGACTTGGGTTAGAGTCATCTATCACTTGGTCGATAGGATGACTTGGGTTAGGACGAGATTCAAGTTCAAGATCAGAGTCGGGTTCGCTATAAGTTGATTTGCTAGTTGGTTTTGTTAAGGATTGAACGGGTTCGTGTCCTTCGTCGAAAACTATATTAATGGTTTCTTCGACTCTAAGAGTGTCGTGATTGTATACCCTATAAGCTCTACTGGTGGTTGAGTATCCTAGAAAGGTTCCAGTAGAGGTTTTGGATTTGAATTTCCCTAGGTAATCCTTAGTGTTTAAGATATGTACCTTGCATCCAAATACCCTAAAGTACTTGATGTTCGGTATTTTATCGTGATAAATCTCGTACGAGGTCTTTTGGTGCCTCTTTACCATAAGGATCCTATTTTGGACATAGCAAGCCGTACTAACGGCCTCGAAAATCTACTTCCGTAGGTTATACTGCTAACATTGTCCTAGCGGCTTCTTGTAGGGTTCTATTTTTCCGTTCGACTAACCCATTTTATTGTGGGGTTCTAGGACATGAAAACTCATGGTGGTATCCGTTTAGGTTACAGAAATCAGAACCCGTGGTTTTCTAATTCACCACCATGATCGCTTCTAAGTCTTTTTAATCTTAAGGTTCTTTTGATTTTCGATTAACCTACAAAGATTGATTAGTTGGTCTAGGTATCATTTTTATGTTTGATAAACCTAACCCAAGTAAATCTAGAATAGTCACAATTATGACTAAGCAAAATTGACTACCATTGAGTGACTTAGCTCCATGTGAATCAAATAGATCCATGTAGGAGCTCAAGAACACTTTTGTTAGTTCTTGATTAGTTAATTGATGTTGTGTCCTAGATTGTTTACCTTGTTGACAAGCATTACATATTTTATTATCCAAGTTGTTTAGTTTAGGCAAACCTATAACCAAGCCACTCGACTCATCTTGTGGGCCGAGTCTTGGAGTGCAGTGTCAGTCTTGATTGCCATAACCAAGATTCCTCTTCTTTGTGTCATAAGACACTTGGTTGAGAGTTAGGTAAATTTATTGTGTAGATGTTGCTACTCCTAGTTCCTTTAAGTATTATTTTAGATGTTGCATTTATTTTGATTACGCATTCATTTTCTAGAAATATGACCTTATAATTGTTATCACACAATTGGCTTACACTAAGTAAATTATATTGAAAGTTTTCTACTAATAAGACATTTTGAATTGTAAAGTTAGAGTTGAGCTCAATATCACGATCCAGATGATTTTGAGCTTGCCGTTATTCGAAGGCTACCGATCCTTATCGTTTGAATCGTAACCGAAAATTTGAGTTGATCCCGGTCATGTGTCGGGAGCAACCAACATCCAACATCCATTGATCCTACACATAAGGTAGTTGGATCGGATATTGGAATTACTAAAGGGTTGTTTGTAAGTTTTTAAACCTAAATCATCTCACCAATATCTACATGATCAAAACATGTTATTCCTATGTGTTATTGTGAGATGACTATCAATTTTGATTAATTTTAATGAATTTAAATTAACCAACATTAGGTTAGATTCGGATTTAGTCTAAGCTCATCAAGTAATCTTTTCAAGAGATTAGCTTCGGTCGTGGCGAGCCTGAGGCCTTCTTTGATCGGAACAACGACCACTTCCTTAGACAAAGCTAATTTCAAGAAATTGATAACTCGACTTACTTGAGACTACGTCTTGGTCTAACTAGTTATTTTTGAAAAGAGACTCCCCGAGGCTCAATCTTTTCGTAGGATTTTAGTTGGTTTATTTTTGAAAAGAGGCTCCCCGAGGCTTAATCTTTTCGCAGGATTTTAGTTGGTTATGAGTCCTATCTAACCATTCTAAAAATAAAGGAAAAACTAAGCATGCAATTTCTAAGACTTAACAAAAATACATTTTGTATTGGCTCCCCTGGACCATTGAATCAGTGGGTCTATTCACATAGTGAATTTGGTCCTTAGGAACCCAATACATGTTAGATCCTAAAGTTGAAATCAAAGTGGTCTTAGGGACCCATGCTTGGACATTTTTCTTATGTTGGTTTACTATAGACATATATGACTTATTGGTTGTATTTGAGTTAAACCCGAGTCCGGCCTTGTTGTACACGGCCCTTTGTGATCCAAGTAAGAGGTCAAGTCCCTTGGATCCCAAAGTGAACCTTTCCAACGTGTTCCTAAGGTCTTCGACTTGTGTTTTCAAAAGCGAGTTCTCAACTTCAAGCTTTTCAACTTGAGTTGAGTCCTCCTCTTGAATACGAGTAGTCGAAGAGGTTAGGGAGACCTCATGTTTGAGAAGGTTAACCTCCTCAATTAGGGTCTCGACCTTGGACTCGGACTTAGCTAGTTTCTTATTTAAAAATTTAATTGCACCATACAAAGTATTAAGTAACGACCGACTTACCCTTAATGATTCTTTTGAACCGGATACGGATCCGTGGCTTGTCTTGAATGGAAGCTCATCATCGGATTCGGACTCGGACTCTTCTTCGGTTTCGGAGTCGTGCTCGGTCGGCTTGTCCATTAGAGCTTGGATATCGTCTTCTTCCTCCGACAACTCCTCCCAAGTAGCGTTTAGCGCTTTCTTGGTCTTTGATGCGTTATTCTTTAGCTTTGGGCACTCGGACTTGATGTGACCAGAACTCCATAGCATCTAAAATTAGAAGTATTTGAATTAGGTTTAGGCTTACCTTGAGTTGTTGGTCGTTTCGTCTCTTGATCATCTTCCGAACTAGATTGACTAGTTCGGATTCTATTCAGTCTACTTCCGATTCGGACTCGTCTTCTTCCTTGGGGTGGCTTGCTTGCGGGCTTCTTCTTCTTGGAACACCTGCAACTAACGCAATACTCTTCTCGGCACGGACCACGTTAGTTTGCTCATGTAATTCAAGTTCAAAACAATTCGTCTAACCTAATTTTAGAAAGGTCCTTGGAGACCTTGTAGGCATCGACCATGGATGCCCACAAGGTGGTCCTAGGAAGCGAGTTAAGAGAATACGATAAGGTCGCGATTCTCGACCTTTTGTCCGATGGCATGGAGTTGGTTGACGATGTCTTGGATCACGAGCATGTAGTTGAGTTGCGGTCGTTTTCCTGCATTTTCAAGTTATACAATTTATTTAAAGTAAATCTCTTTTACATACCTTCGTGTCGTCGGTGCCTTCGTGTAGTTCCACTAGCTTGGTCCATAAGTCCTTTGCACTAATGAAGGGCCGACGCGGTTGAGCTCTTCCTTGGACAACCCACATTGCAAGATTTGAGTTGCCTTGGCATCGGCTTCTACTTGTTTTTCATGGAATTTGACCATTGATCGTAACCCAAAGATTCACCATCTTCATTAATAGGAAGTGTGAAACCGGTTTGGATTACGATCCACATCTCGATTTGGGTTTTAAGAAAGCATTCCATCCGACCCTTCCAATAACGAAAGTCATTACCGTTGTAAAGCGGGGTCAAGTGATGCTAAACCCTTCGAGATGGGCCATTTAAAACAAGAAGAAGAGCAGCGAAAAGAATCTTGCAAAACACACACGGAAAGAATATTCCAAGACTTTCGTCTTGGATTAGTAGTCTTGAGAAGTAAAAAGATATAAAATGTAACTTGCAAAAGAAATAAACAATCAAATGCGAATGTCGTTGAAGTTCGGAGGACAACCTTACTCGGGATCTAACCCGAAGGACAACCTTATCCGGATCCTAAAGCCTCTAATGCAATTCTATATGTAGGAGAAGATAAGCAAGTGAAATAATTATCACAGAAATAAATAAATAAATAATCTGTAAAAAAAGAAAACAAAGCTAGATTGGTGGTTTCACGAATCTTAGCGCCCGACTCGATACCAATTGTTGGATCGAAAGTGTCGCTAGAGGGGGTGAATAAGCGTCTGATGTCGTTAAAAACTTTTGCAATAAGTAAAAAGCAAGTAGAGAGTGCACAGTGGAAATATAAAGTAGACAAGATATTTTTACGTGGTTCACAATCTTTCGATTGCTAATCCACGGCCCTAGTGATCCTTGATCACGTACGGAGGGCAATTCACTAAAACCACTCCTCCTCGTTGGAGGTAGGAGCAACGATTACAAAAAAGAAATCAAGGCAAAGGGACACTCCCCCTTTCCTTGTTACGATTAAAGCACAAAGACAATTTAAAGAAGTAGAACTTAAATAAATATACCGACAACTCTTATAAGTAGAAGATGTAGCTTTCGTTGTCGGCGGCACTTCGTCGTAGCAAATGTGAGTAGTAGTAACGGCGTTACGACGGCGTGTTGAGAGCTCTTGAATTCTTGTAATTTGCTTGGCTTGAACATGTCTATTTATGGATATTGATCTATGAATTTAGACATAGGTAGTGTCCAAGGTGAGGTTCTTATCCCCCAAGACTTGTTCATCCACATCCTTTGCGCCAACTCAAGGATGAGGTGTTTCATCCAACCACCTTGTGCCACCTCCAACCTCCTTGTGCGCCAACTCAAGGATGAGGTGTTTCATCCAACCACCTTGTGCCACCTCCAACCTCCTTGGGCGCCAACTTGAGGATGAGGTGTTTCATCCAACCACCTTGTGCCACCTCTAACCTCCTTGGGCGCCAACTTGTTGGAGCCATTCAACTTGTGCCACATCATGGGAGCCAACCATCTTGTGCCAACTCACCTTATTTTGGGCGTCCACCACAAGGAAGCTTGGTGATGGTTTGGATGTCCACCTTGATGCCACATCACCCTTTGTACCAAAACACGAGTCAAGTCCAAATTCACCCCCTTGAAATTCGAGCTCTTCTCGAAATTTGGAACTTGACTAGCGATTGGTAGTCAAAGGGTTTTGGGCTATGATACAAGTTAGCTTAAAATATAAAGTACGATGGTTCTAACCATCTGATCTCGACCTAGACCTTCCATTGGAGGTATTGGGTCGGATCTACGCTTAACGACCTTGCTTCGCTTTCACACGAGCTTACCTTGTAGCCTCGCTTCCGGTCTTCACCCGAGTACCTCGGCTTCCTCCGAAGTCCCTCTGGCGTTGCCCGACCACCTCGGTTCCCACCGGGTGTCGCAGACCTTCCGCTCAACTTTAGCATTTCTGCACACTTAATTGAGCTCGTAAGATAACAAATATACCCTTAACTATTGAGCCTTTTGCCATAATCAAAATACCGGTTCGACTTTGGTGCCCACTGCACCAACATTAGTTACATCTCACATTCACCATAAGGCTAACTTGATTGAAAACATAGCAATGGGTGAGATGTTAGGTTGATACAAGTGATTCACTATTGCTTATGACATTTTGATGAATCATTATATGTATCATGATAGAGTAATCATAGACCAACTATGGGTAAAGTATATGTTTAATTCATGGACATATTGCCTATAGATCATAGTTGGATATTTTTAATGATTTAAAACTATTTCATATTTCAAAAACTTAAAGTTCATGCATTGAAACATTCTAAGGCAAAATTAGACTTTAAAGTTGATATATAATTGAGCACTTTTACCACTTTTGAATTTTTGCTAAATGTTTGAAAATTGAATGAATTTTCATGAAAATTCATTTTTCCTTGATAAAGGGACTCGTAAAAAATGTGTTCCCCAAATTTCGTAATTTTTTGAATTTTCTTGATTTTAAGTTGGCTTAAATCAGAACTTAACTCTACCAATGATCATGAAGAATGTCAGTCGACTGCTACATTGAAAAACTGGGTTTTTGGGTTTTCAAATATGATTTTTGATAGTTTTACTCCCTTAGATATTGATGTCATACTGTATAACATTTATATAATATTTTTTATAGTGTCAAAGGGGGAGAAATGTTGAAGTTTAAGTTAATCATGCTAGGGGGAATTAACATGTGTTGAGGGGGAGTTTGCATGTATTAAAGGGGAGTTTGATTTCCATGTTTGATTTATATGCTTACTTTCCTTATGTATTTTGTTAATGTTTTACCTAACTTAAACATGTTGTTAGGGCAATCTCTTGCCATGATAAGGTTTTGATATGTGTGGCAAAGGGTTTAAGTTAGTTTGTTATTGTGATTTGATATGTGCGTTGGAGTCTTGCAGGGCTTGGTAATTCGCACATGGAGCCTTGGCGGGTTCACCACTCACAACCTCGTGCCTGAGTCGGAGAAGGAGCATTGCAGAGCCGTGCGCTTGATGCTGCCAAGGGACCGCCGGACGAGATGACTTGAAGTGAAGCCAAGAAAGCAGACTTCGGAGGTAAGAGACGCGAAGGAGCATTGCAGAGTCATGTGCCTGATGCTGCTGAGGGACATGGCCGCGGACGAAGAGAGCTTCGGCAAGGGACTTCGAGTGAGATGAGAGAATGAGTGAAATGTAAGTAGCTCATTAGGTGAACTTGGCTGAATGGCTGAGTGTTGGAAACTTGACCGCGAGGGTTAAGGTTTACCCGACTGCCAGAAGCTCAAACTAATGTTAAGTTGACCGCCATGAAATGAGATCGCGTCGATGGTTCGATCGACTGGTTTAAGTTAGTTGAATCAAGTTGATCACCGATCAGACATGGGCAATGACCGGATGGCTTGATCGACGATCGGGCACGGGCAATGTAATGTCGAGCCTGGCGGGTTGAGTCGGATCGACTATCGAGCATCACCGATCGATGCTCCGTACCTGCATAATACCGCTTGGATGGAATCCAACGGGAAAGCGAGCCCATTATTGGGCAACGACTACAGGACTGGCCGACGAGGGACATCACCGATCGCTTCTCGTGTCAACGGGAAGAAACCCTCTTCCTCTATAAAAAGGAAGGGGATGAGGCTTTGGGAGGCTAATGCTTCAACTCTAATCTTCTCCCAAAGTGCCATACACGTCTTCCCACTCTTCTTACTTGTTTTATTTCCATTCTATTGTAAGAAGAGAAATTGTAAAGGTTACCTCCACCTAGCTTGGTGCAAAGGAGAGACCAATAGTGATTGGTTTTGGTGGAGTGATTCACCGAGGACGAATCGGGATCGTGGATTAGCAGCGTAGCCGTGAATCACGTTACGACCTTGTGTTAGCATTGTCTATTTCCTTTGCTTTGTCTTTATTTATTTAATTTGCTTGTATTGTTGTTTCCGCTTGCGCTAATCTTGTTTGTAGACGAGCAAATTACGACATCCAAAGAACGAGGGCTATTCACCCCCCTCTAGCCGGCCAATCGATCCCCCAACAAGTGGTATCAGAACCAAGTCGCTTGTCGAGGACTAACCGCCGCAACAAGCACTTCATCAAAAGATGGCTGGCTCGAACATTCATCCACCGAAGTTTGAAGGAGAATTCGCTTGGTGGAAGAAGCGAATGGAGGTATTTTTCGAAACGAATTTTGATATTATGATTACAATGGAATCCGGTTTTGTTTTGCCTAGGGATGAAGAGGGAAAGCCAATAGAGAAGTCAAGGTGGACCAAGAGGCAAAGAGAGGAGCACCTTGCAAACTCAAAAGCAAAGCACCATCTCTACAATGTGCTTCCTCAACAAGAAATAAATAGAATTGAAGAATGCCTAAGTGCAAAGGAGATGTGGGAGAAGCTAGTAAAGCTTCATAAAGGTACCTCGGAGGCTAAACTTGCAAGAAGAGACCTCCTCCGCTCCCAACTATCCAACATTAAATTAGAAAAGGGAGAAAAGGTAACTTCATTACATTCTAGGTTTAAAGAGATTTTAATTGGGCTAACAAGTGTAGGTGAAAAGCTCTCCAACCGTGATATGATAATGAAGGCCATAGATGTTTTTCCCCGATCATCCAAGTGGAGTTCAATGGTGGACTCATTTTATATTTCAAAGAATCTAGAGGTAAGTACTCTAGATGAATTTTTCTCCACTATGGAATTGCATGAGTCTAGGCTTGAAGGAGTAGTAAAAGAGCCAAGAATCCAACCATCAAGGGGAGTGGCACTATTAGCTAACAAAGGGAAGAAAAAGATGGAGATCCCCTCCTCCTCCGATGACGAAGCGTCTTCCTCCTCCTCCATGGATAGCACGGAAGAGACATATATGGTAAGGAGGGTAAGGCGTGCATTAAAAGGTTTTTCAATTTAATAAATCTAATGATAGGAGGAGAAGACCAAGGGGGAAGGTCATATGCTACAATTGCCAAGGAGAGGGGCACATAAGGGACAATTGTCCTCTCCTAAACAAGAGCAAAGAAGAGAGGAAGAAGAGAGAAGAAAAGAAGAAGAAAAAGGGGAGCAAGAAGAAAGAGGAGAAGAAGGCAAAGGAAAAGGAGAAGGCCAAGGCGTTTAAAGCAAAGACATGGGATGACCTTTCTTCCTCATCTTCATCCGAAGAAGAAGAACATGTCTTCTCCAACCTTGCATTGATGGCCTTCGACGACTTGGATTGCTCCTCCACCGAAAATGAAGAATCAAGCTCAAGTGGAGAGAGCTCAAGTGAAGGGGAGCCTCCTCTACTTCCTCATCCGAAGAAGAAGAAGACATGGAAGCTATGGTAACAAATCTAACTCCCAAGAAAATAGTTTCCATGGTTTCTAGCTTAACTAGGGATTTGTTTAAAGCAAAGAAGAAAAATAAATGCATGCATGAACAAATTAAGGACTTAGAAGAGAAGTTAGAGAAAGCATGCTTAAATGATGATAATTCTTCTAGTCATGATAATGATGATGCATGCTCACATGAATATATTGTTAGTAATATATGAGAGATGTCCTAAGGCAATCGCCTTATGTATGAACCATTTATATGATAAATGAAGATTCACTATTTGAGTATACATGTTTTATGTATTTGATTGGATCTTAAACTCATTTACTGAATGTCCACGATACGATTCGCAGCATGAGAGAATTTGTGATTGGATCACAACTAGTGAGTATCTCTACATGTGTAATTGTGATGTATCGGAATTATCCCTAGTCGATGAATTGATGGATTTGGACACCATCAATTCTGTCGAGACTAGCACGAGGTATACTCCTTGGTGTATCCAAGCAGCTGATTCTCACTGGCTAGAGACATAGTGATGTCCGGAGTTAATCGTGGATGCTAGTTATGGTAACTAGTTCATTGGAGTGACCAGCCGTAAGACTTCATATGGTTCTCTGCATATATAGATATGTCAATGAAGTTCTTACTGCGGCTTAAGTGCGATGTTCCTTTGACTTGCGGTATTCAAGTCATCTTGATCATAGAGACTTATGCTTTGACATCTTAAGCAAACATCTCTAAGGAGATGTGGACCCGGGATGATTGGGTATAAGTCGAAGTGATCGAAGGTATTTGAATAGCCTATAAAGGATTCACCACTCCTTGCGAGGAGATGTATACCCATGGCCTCTCGTCGGATTGTTACAAAAGTCTTTGGCCAAAGCATTACATGTTTAGAGTAAGGTACTCTTCGATACATGTGCAGTAACTAGAATCCGTAGGACGAGGAAATGACACTTGGGCTAGGTGTGACGTAGTCAGCCTAGTGGGGACTGACACAATAGACCATGTCCTGAACCAAGTGAGTATAAGATGAGTGAAGGGAATGGGGCACGATTCATTCGAGCTGCTGAAGGGTTTCAGAAATAGTTCTGGATCAACCGTTGATCTTTTCGGTTAATTGGGGATCATGATGTACTACTAGGTGCCACTCATGATCGTTCTATAATTAATGGTTAATTATATACGGCCAACATAAACCGAGAACCTATTTGGTCACACGCACAACGAGCGTAATCCAAAGGATTTAAAACGAGCTTGAGAATGAGATTCTCAGACCGAGAGAAACTAGGTTTGGTTGGACCAAACATAAAGCGAGCATGAAATCGTTTCAGTCGCAATGGAAGCGTGGATGGGCCGAGTCTTATGAAGACGTAATGGATGAACCAAAATGGTTTGGTTCTAATCCAATGGAGGAGAATAAACCAAAGGGTTTGGTTTATTTTAAATGAATGAACCAAAAATTGGTTCGGTTCGTTTTAACTTAAAATAAACCATCATGGTTTGGTTTATTTTAACTTATCTTAATGGAGCGGGTTAACGGGCCTAATGGTTATGATCCAATAACCATTAAGAGAATTAGTTCTCTATAAAAGAGGGCTTAAGGGATGGTTTAAGCCCTAATCCACAACCCTAAGTTGCCGCCCACCTCTCCTTGGAGAAATTCGGAGCTAACTCTTCTCCTCCTTGCCGCCGCCCACCTTGAGGCTCCAACCGGCATCCAGAAGGCTGCTTCTTCCCCGCCAAGGCGTCGAGCTGCTGCCGGTTAGTGCTCCGGTGATCTCCTTCAAGTTTGGCATCAAGGTGAGCTCTATCTCCCTTGGTTGGCCGGCGCCTATCAACTCCACCAAAGCTGTCCAGTTTTCTGGACAGCTTGTTCTCCTCTCGTCGGAGCGTCGTTTGGACGACGGTTAGAGCTCCGACAGCGGCTAACTTACCGGGGATTCGATCTCCGGTAATCCTCTGAGGTGGAGGATGAAGGATTCGTCAATTGGTTGACGAATACCTCTCCGGAGAAGCGAGTTTTGAGAACTCGTATTAGGATCCGAATTTGGATTCGGATCGTGATCATCTCTCGATCACGTCGTCTTCAACACGAGGCTAGTAACCCGTACGAAGATGAAGCTCGTGTCTTAGCGAAGTCATCCCGAGGAACTCGGCGTGGATACGGATAGAGACGATTCTAGCGAGGATCGTTCCGGTTGATGCCGTTCCCGCTACACGTCATACGAAAGGTATAACGTAGATAAATTTCCTTTTATTGCAAATTTAAATTTACGGTTATGTCTACACTTGTTGTAATATGCATGCGTGTGTTGTGTGTATTGTAATAAATGTAGATTTATTATTTTTATTGCTTCCGCTGTGTTCATGTTTACGAAACATGATCGAACACACACACGCCGCGGTGCTGGAAACCCAACAGTGGTATCAGAGCCCAGGTTGTGTTTCGACATAATCGTAAAATGGTTTTGCGATAGTCATAATGTTATTTCTTGAAATTTTCTAATTTTGGAAATTTAGAAGTATTTATGGAAATTTTTCAATTTTGAAAAGTCTAGAAATATTTATGGAAATCTTCCACTTTTGGAAAGTTGGAAGTATTTATGGAAATTGATATTTTCCATAAATAAAATATTTGATTAGATTCTGGAAATTTTTTTCCTATTTTAATCATGATTTGATTTGGGAAATCAAATCTTAAAATATTTTATTTCCATAAGTAGTTTTAATGATTTAGGATATTAGTTTCCTAAATAAATTTTCCTTAATCAAATAATTCCATAAATAAAATATGTGATTAGATTTGGAAATTTGTTTCCTAATTTAATTATGATTTGATTTAGAGAATCAAATCTTAAACATATTTTATTTCCATAAATAGTTATGACAAATAAGGAAATTATGTACATGACATAATTGTATGTCATGTAATTGCATTAGATGCATAACATTATGTCATGCGTGTCGTGACATGTAGATGTATACCTTGTATGTCATGCCATGTAGATAATAGTTATTTGCATGCAAAGAGGATGAGACATAAAACCCTAACTCAATATTAAAGCCTACACCTTCCATTAATATGGTTAGAACCAGAGTTCTATTTCTTGTTTGGGTTGTTGGACTCACTCCAAGCCCGGCTCGAACCTGAACATGTTCAAATCATTGGAATAGTTTAACTCTAATATGGTAAGAGTCAGAGGTCAATCGTTAGTTTGGGTTGTTGGACTCACTCCAAGCCTGGCTAATTGGTTGAATGCGCTCTAACCATATTAAAACTATTTCGCGATTAATGGGTCGGCTCTAACTTGGAGCATCAATTTGTTGGACTCACTCCAAGGTCGATGTGAAGAGAGGTGAAGTTGGGTGCTATGCATATGATGCATACTTGTTAATGTGTTAACAACCCAATGTATGTGTAAACATTCAATTAGTTGATAGCACATTGTGATAGTTACATATACATGATATGTAATCGGTATACTTGATACCCACCATCATAGCTAAGAATGGCTTGTTGGACTCACTCCAAGGTTGTTCTTATCTATATTGGATATCAGCCCATTCGGAGATTGACCTACGATCTCCCGAATTGATTTCAAGGGTTTTTGAATTCGAAAAATGAATGGGATTTATAAATGTATATTGATGCATTTTAAAAATCATCTTTCTCATATATGCTCATTTTGTATTTCTAAAATTGATCATGTTGCCTTTTAATTTGCGTTCCATTTTGGATTCGAATAAATTGACTGGGCCAAACTTCTTGGACTGGCTTAGAAACTTGAGAATTGTTCTCAAGGTGAAAAGCTTGCATATGTCCTCGAAGCGTCTCTTCCCGCCCATCCTAGTGACGATGCAACTCCGGACCAATTGTTGGTCTATCAGAAACATGTGACTGATTCTGAACTGACAAGTTGCATCATGCTAGCCGCGATGGAACCCAAGCTACGAAAGCAGCATGAGCATATGGATGCTCATATCGTAGTCCTTCATCTTTATGAGTTGTTTGATAAGCAAGTGAGATTCGAAAGGTTCGAAGTCTCCAAGCTCCTCTTCACCTCTGAGATGCAAGAAGGTTCATCTGTGGTACTGCTCAACATGCTGAAGACTGTGGAGCCTTCTGAGAAGCATGAGCAGGGGACGATGTTGTTAGTTGATTCCTCGAAGAAAGGTTCTAAGAGGGAGTCAAAGGAACAACAGAAGGGGAAGAAGAAAAAGGCTAAAAAGGCAGAACCAGCTCAAAAGGGCACTTGCCATCATTATGGCAAGTAGGATCATTTGCGAAGAAAGTGCAAGATTTATTTTGAGTCCGTGAAGAAGGATAAGGCATTGGATGCCCCATCTTCTTCAGAAATCTTCTTTATTGATTGTCATTCTATTTCCTCAGACACTTGGGTATTTGATACTGGGTGTGGCTCACATATATGTAATAACATACATGGGCTAAGGAATAGAAGAAGACTCGTCAAGGGAGAGTCAAATTTACGTGTTGGGAATGGAGCAACGGTTGCTACACTCGCCATCGGAACGTATTTGTTGGAACTCCCTCTAGGACTTGTCTTAGAACTGGACAATTGCTTTTATGTTCCTTCGTTGATAAAGAACATCATTTCTATTTCTTGTTTAAATAGAAATGGGTACCATTTGACTTTTAGTAACAATTGTTGTTACATAACTTTGAATGGAGTTTTTTAAGGGACTGGAACTTTAAGCAATGGTGTTTATACGTTGGACGTATCCAGTGATATTTTCAATATCGAAGCGAGCAACAAGCGTGCTCGAAAAGATAATCAATTAGACTCCTACATGTGGTATTGTCGTCTTGTCCATGTAAGCAAGAAACGCATGTCCGAATTATACCGATGTGGAATTCTGGAATCGTTTGAATAGGATTCATACGATACATGCGAATCATGCTTAAAAGGCAAGATGACTAAGTTACCTTTTACTGGAAAAGGTGAATGAGTGGGAGAGTTACTAGGTCTAATACATACTGATGTATGTGGAGCTATGTCAACTCAAGCTTTAGGAGGCTATAGCTACTTCATTACCTTCACCGATGATCACTCACGGTTTGGGTATGTGTTCTTGATGAAACACAAGTCTGAAGCCTTTGAAAGGTTCAAAAAATTCAGAAATGAAGTAGAGAAACAACATGACAAGAGTATTAAAATACTTCGATCGGATCGAGGTAGTGAATACTTAAGTCAAGAGTTTCTTGATTATCTAAGAGACAATGACATATTGTCTCAATGGACTCCGCCATATACACCACAGAATAATGGTGTATCTGAGAGGCATAACCGGACCTTGTTGGACATGGTCAGGTCAATGATGAATCATGCGACTCTTCCTAAGTCCTTTTGGGGCTATGCACTTCAGACAGCTGTTTACTTGTTAAACAGAATGCCTACCAAGGTAGTCTCAACTACTCCATATGAGATATGGAATAATAAGAAATCTCATGTATCTTACTTGAAGATATGGGGTTGTCCTGCTTATGTGAAGCAGACAGTATCAGACAAATTGGATGCTAAGTCTGATAAATGTCTATTTATTGGATACCCTAAGGAAACAAGGGGTTACCAATTCTATCATCCTGTGAAACAAAAGGTGTTTGTTTCAAGACATGTTGTGTTTCTAGAGAAAGAGTTTATCTTGCAAGAAAACAGTGGGAGTGTCATCGAGCTTGAGGAGGCTCGAGAGACTCAAATAGACATTGATGAGATACCTGGTGAAGCACAACAGTCGACAACTCATAGTGATGAGCAATCGACCGGACCTATTGTAACACCACATCTTCGTAGATCTGGTAGAACATGCAATATTCCTGAGAGATATGGATTTCTCGTAAGTGAATCGAACGACGTGTTACTCATTGATGATAAGGAGCCTACCAGTTATGAAGAAGTGCTGACAAGTTCAGAAAGGAATAAGTGGCTTGGTGCCATGAAGTCGAAAATGGATTCCATGTATGAAAACTAAGTTTGGAACTTGGTTGACCCACCTGAAGGCATAAAGCCTATAGGGTGCAAGTGGGTTTTCAAGAAGAAAACCGACATGGATGGTAATGTGATTACCTATAAGGCTAGATTGGTGGCGAAAGGATATCGTCAAAAGCAAGGTGTTGATTATGACGAAACCTATTCGCCTGTAGCTATGCTTAAATCCATTCGGATGCTCCTGGCCATAGCGGCTCATTATGATTATGAGATATGGCAGATGGATGTGAAAACAGCTTTCCTTAATGGAAACCTGCTCGAGGACGTGTATATGATATAGCCTGAGGGTTTCACATCGGTTGATAAAACCAAGGTATGCAAATTGCGACGATCCATTTATGGATTGAAGCAAGCATCCAGGAGCTGGAATATCCGTTTTGATGAGACAATCAAAAGTTTGATTTCTCACAAAATCCAGACGAACCTTGTGTGTACAAGAAGGTTAGTGGGAGTGCAATCATGTTCCTAGTATTATATGTCGATGACATATTACTTATAGGAAACGATGTTTGATCTTCTGATCGATTAAGGTTTGGTTATCCAAGACATTCTCCATGAAAGACCTGGGAGAAGCAACCTACATCCTCGAGATTAAGATCTATAGAGATAGATCGAAACGGTTGCTTGGTCTTTCGCAGTCTACATATATAGACCGAGTGCTAAAGAGGTTTAGCATGTCGGAATCCAAGAAAGGTTTTCTATCCATCAGGCATGGGATACACCTTTCGAAGTCTATGTGTCCGCGCACAGAAGACGAGAGGATTTGCATGAGTAAGATTCCCTATGCATCCGCAATAGGATCTATCATGTATGCTATGTTATGTACGAGGCCCGATGTATCATATGCTCGAGTGTCACGGCAGAGATACGATCCGATCCAGAAATGGATCATTGGGTATCATTAAGACGATCCTTAAGTACTTGAGAAGAACTAAGGATGTGTTCCTAATATATGGAGAAGGGTACATGGTGATACGTGGGTATACGGATGCCAGCTCCAGACAGACAAGGATGATTCCATGTCTTTGTCTGGGTATGTATTCACCTGGAATGGAGGCGCAATAAGTTGGAAAGGTTCCAAGCTTGACGCTATAGCGGATTCTGCCACTAAGGCAGAATACATTGCAGCTTTGGAAGCAGCAAAGGAAGCGGTTTGGATCAAGAAGTTCATCTCTGAACTTGATGTGGTCTCATCAATGATCCAAACATGTGCTTCGCCGCTATCATCTTATCAGAGAGATCATCAGTAGGAACGAAATACAAATCGAGAAAATTTCCACTGAAAGGAACTTAGCGGATCCCTTGACTAAGGCATTACCTCAAAATAAGTTTGAGGGTCATGTTCGAGCTTATGGTATCGATACCGTGAGCGATTGGCATTAGGCCAAGTGGGAGTCTGTTAGTAATATATGAGAGATGTCCTAAGGCAATCGCCTTATGTATGAACCATTTATATGATAAATGAAGATTCACTATTTGAGTATACATGTTTTATGTATTTGATTTGATCTTAAAATCATTTACTGAATGTCCACGATACGATTCACAGCATGAGAGAATTTGTGATTGGATCACAACTAGTGAGTATCTCTACATGTGTAATTGTGATGTATCGGAATTATCCCTAGTCGATGAATTGATGGATTCGACACCATCAATTCGGCCGAGACTAGCACGAGGTATACCCTTGGTGTATCCAAGCACCGATTCTCACCGGGCCGAGACATAGTGATGTCCGAGTTAATCGTGGATGCTAGTTATGGTAACTAGTTCATTGGAGGACCACCGTAAGACTTCATATGGTTCTCTCGCATATATAGATATGTCAATGAAGTTCTTATCTGGCTTAAGTGCGATGTTCCTTCGACTTGGCGGTATTCAAGTCATCTTGATCATGGAGACTTATGCTTTGACATCTTAAGCAAACATCTCTAAGGAGATGTGGACCCGGGATGATTGGGTATAAGTCGAAGTGATCGAAGGTGTTTGAATAGCCTATAAAGGATTCACCACTCCTTGCGAGGAGATGTAGACCCATGGCCTCTCGTCGGATTGTTACTAAAGTCTTTGGCCAAAGCATTACATGTTTAGAGTAAGGTACTCTTCGATACATGTGGAGTAACTAGAATCCGTAGGACGAGGAAATGATACTTGGGCTAGGTGTGACGAGTCACCTAGTGGGGATCGACACAATAGACCATGTCCCAACCAAGTGGGTATAAGATGAGTGAAGGGAATGGGGCACGATTCATTCGAGCCAAGGGTTTCGTAAATAGTTCTGGATCAACCGTTGATCTTTTCGGTTAATTGGGGATCATGATGTACTACTAGGTGTCACTCATGATCGTTCTATAATTAATGGTTAATTATATACGGCCAACATAAATCGAGAATCTATTTGGTCACACGCACAACGAGCATAATCCAAAGGATTTAAAACGAGCTTGAGAATGAGATTCTCAGACCGAGAGAAACTAGGTTTGGTTGGACCAAACATAAAGCGAGCATGAAATCGTTTCAGTCGCAATGGAAGTGTGGATGGGCCGAGTCTTATGAAGACGTAATGGATGAACCAAAATGGTTTGGTTCTAATCCAATGGAGGAGAATAAACCAAAGGGTTTGGTTTATTTTAAATGAATGAACCAAAAGTTGGTTCGGTTCGTTTTAACTTAAAATAAACCATCATGGTTTGGTTTATTTTAACGTATCTTAATGGAGCGGGTTAACGGGCCTAATGGTTATGATCCAATAACCATTAAGAGAATTAGTTCTCTATAAAAGAGGGCTTAAGGGATGGTTTAAGCCCTAATCCACAACCCTAAGTTGCCGCCCACCTCTCCTTGGAGAAATTCGGAGCTAACTCTTCTCCTCCTTGCCGCCGCCCACCTTGAGGCTCCAACCGGCATCCAGAAGGCTGCTTCCTTCCCCCTCGCCGGCCGAGCGTCGCCGCGATTAGTGCTCCGGTGATCTCCTTCAAGTTTGGCATCAAGGTGAGCTCTATCTCCCTTGGTTGGCCGGTGCCTATCATCTCCACCAAAGCTGTCCAATTTTCTGGACAGCTTGTTCTCCTCTCGTCGGAGCGTCGTTTGGACGACGGTTAGAGCTCCGACAGCGGCTAACTTACCGGGGATTCGATCTCCGGTAATCCTATGAGGTGGAGGACGAAGGATTCGTCAATTGGTTGACGAATACCTCTCCGGAGAAGCGAGTTTTGAGAACTCGTATTAGGATCCGAATTTGGATTCGGATCGTGATCATCTCTCGATCACGTCGTCTTCAACACGAGGCTAGTAACCCGTACGAAGACGAAGCTCGTGTCTTAGCGAAGTCATCCCGAGGAACTCGGCGTGGATACGGATAGAGACGATTCTAGCGAGGATCGTTCCGGTTGATACCGTTCCCGCTACACGTCATACGAAAGGTATAACGTAGATAAATTTCCTTTTATTGCAAATTTAAATTTACGGTTATGTCTACACTTATTGTAATATGCATGCGTGTGTTGTGTGTGTTGTAATAAATGTAGATTTATTATTTTTATTGCTTCCGCTGTGTTCATGTTTACGAAACGTGATCGAACACACACACGCCGCGGTGCTGGAAACCCAACATATATGTCATTTAATGTTAGTGATGCATGTGTGGATGAAAATAGGGCTTTAAGGGAAAAGGTAGACTATTTGACAAAAGCCCTAGAAAAGTTTACTATTGGCTCAAACACTTTGAACATGATTATTATGAGTCAAAGAGCTAGTTTTAACAAGAAAGGCCTAGGATATAAAGAAAAGAAAAATGAAAAGGCCTATAAATGCCTAATTGCTAGGGGACAAGATAAGAAGAAGGTAATAGCTAGGAAATGGATCCCCAAGAAGTATCTTGTGAACCCCATAGGAAAGAACTTATTTTGGGTTCCAAAATCCATCCTTAAGGGTTAGAAAAACCCTAGGATAGTCAACCATATGGACTTGACCTATATCATATTTTGGTTGACTTAGGATGGCGGGACAATATTTTTGAAATAGTGTTAGGTGATGATAATGTGCCCATAAATAGATAATAATGCTTAAATCATGATGATTAATATATTTGTTACACATGTTTGCAATAATGATTTATGATTTTGATATTTGGCACATAGTCATGAGAATTAGGGTTAAATCATGCCTTAGGTGATATTTTACTTATTATCATGATATAATACCTAATGCATGATTATTAATTGATGAATACATGTATTTCATGATCATAATGTGAAATTAATTCATATATGTCTTTATGATCATGAGGATTGTTAGGGTGATACTTAACCTTGATAGAATTGCATGAATATAATGGTTAAGTATATACAAATACCTTTAGGATGCATCTCACACTCACCATAGGCTACTTTGATTGAAAACTTAGCATGAGTGAGATGTTAGGATGATACAGATGTCCACTAATGCCTATGACATTTAGATGGTCATTTAAGGTATCAAAATAGCAATAATAGACCAATCATGGGGAAGACTTATGTTTAATTCATAAACATATTGCCCAAAGATCATGGTTGGATATTTCATATGTTTTCAAAACAATTTCTTACTTTAAAATATGTGTATTCGTGTTTTGAAATAATTCAAGGCAAGACTAAGTGTTAAAATGGATACTCTCATGATAAAAAAACCTAGTTATTTTTAAAGCTTTTGGATTTTTGGCAAATCTCAGAAAATATAATAATTTTTCATGAAAAACTATTTTTCATTGATAGATATACTTAAAAGAAATGTGTTCCCCAAATTTCATGATTTTTCGATTTTTTTAGAATTTTTAATGCATTTTTGAAATTCGGTCCGAAAATCAGGAATTCCTGAAAACTTTTGTGCCAGTCGACTGGTGGCCTGAAAATTAGAACAGTGAAGGCCGAATTCAGGTTTTAATTCAAATTTTTGGTATTTTCCTTCTATTATACTTGATGTCATGAGTTTATAACTTAGTGTTAATCTTTTTTATAGTGTCAAAGGGGGAGAAATGATTATGTTTAAGTTAATTATGATAGGGGAGAAATAGGTATGGGGAGTTTCATAGATTAAGGGGGAATTGCATGTTGCTATATCATGTTTATGTTTACATGCTTTCTTACCTTATAAATTTCTATCAAATGTTTTATCTAAATTAAACGGATTGTCATACATCAAAAAGGGGGAGATTGTTAGGGCAATCTCTTGCCATGATAAGGTTTTGATGTGTGTGGCAAAGGGTTTAAGTTAGTTTGTTATTGTGATTTGATATGTGCGTTGGAGTCTTACAGGGCTTAGTAATTCGCACATGAAGCCTTGGCGGGTTCACCACTCACAACCTCGTGCCTGAGTCGGAGAAGGAGCATTGCAGAGTCATGCGCTTGATGCTGCCGAGGGACCGCCGGACGAGATGACTTGAAGTGAAGCCAAGGAAGCAGACTTCGGAGGCAAGAGACGCGAAGGAGCATTGCAAAGTCATGCGCCTGATGCTGCCGAGGGACGTGGCCGCGGGCGAAGAGAGCTTCGGCGAGGGACTTCGAGTGAAATGAGAGAATGAGTGAAATGTAAGTAGCTCATTAGGTGAACTTTGCCGAATGGCTGAGTATCGGAAACTTGACCGCAAGGGTTAAGGTTTACCCGACCGCCAGAAGCTCAAACTAATGTTAAGTTTGAGTTTCACACGGCACCAGTCGACTGCCATGAAATGACAGTCAACTGTCTGAGTCGATGGTTCGATCGACTGGTTTAAGTTAGTTGAATCAAGTTGATCAGTCGACTACAGACATGGGTAGTCGACTGCTCATGGGCAGCAGTCGACTGATGGCACTGTGCACGGGGCACAGAATGGAGTCGACTTCGTTGAGGACTCGACTGATCGAGTATCAGTCGACTGATGCCAGTACCGTTGGATGAAATCCAACGTGGAAAGCGGTCATTATTGGGCAACGACTATAGGACCAGTCGACTGATGGTGCCATCAGTCGACTGCTCCTGTGTCAACGAGAAGAAACCCTCTTCCTCTATAAAAAGGAAGGAGATGAGACTTTGGGAGGCTAATGCTTCAACTCTAATCTTCTCCCAAAGTGCCATAAATGTCTTCCCACTCTTCTTACTTGCTTTATTTCCATTCTATTGTAAGAAGAGAAATTGTAAAGGTTACCTCTACCTAGCTTGGTGCAAAGGAGAGACCAATAGTGATTGGTTTTGGCGGAGTGATTCACCGAGGACGAATCGGGATCATGGATTAGCGGCGTAGCCGTGAACCACGTTACGACCTTGTGTTAGCATTGTCTATTTCCTTTGCTTTGTCTTTATTTGTTTAATTTGCTTGTATTGTTGTTTCCGCTTGCGCTAATCTTGTTTGTAGACGAGCAAATTACGACATCCAAAGAACGAGGGCTATTCACCCCTCTCTAGCCACCCAATCGATCCCCTAACACATGTTGCCACACATCAAAAATGGAGAGATTGTTAGGGCAATCAACCCAAGTATGGTTTAATTTTGATGTGTGTGGCAAAGGGTTTAAGTTAGGTTGATTATGTGACTTGATGTGTGTGTTTAAGTTGTGCAGGACTTAGTGAATCACACATGGTAAGCTTGATGAAACATTGGCGAGTTCACCATCTCATGGTTCAGTTCCTTGAGTCGGTGAATGATGACATTGGAGAAGTCGTAAGCTTGGTGCGTCCGAGAGACCGTCGGACGAGGAGCAAATGGAGTGAAGCCAAAGGAAGCAGACTTCAGGGCAAGACGCAAAGAATGACACTGGAGGAGCTGTGGGCTTAGTGCATCCGAGGGATGTAGCCGGATGAAGAGAGCCTCGGTGAGGGACTCCATGGGAGATGAGAGATTGAGCGATTGTAACCTGGGACGGAGTAGCTCAAGTTAGGTGAACTTGGCCGAATGACTAAGTCAAGTGTCGGATGCTCAAACTTTTGTTTGAGGTTTTACCCGACAAGTCGGACGCTCAAACAAGTGTTTGAGGTTTTACCCAATGATTGGATAAGTCGGATGCTCAAACATGTGTTTGAGGTTTTACCCGACGATTGGAAGTGTCGGATGCTCAAACATGTGGTTTAAGATTTTATCTGACGGTTAGATGCTCAAACATCTTGATGTCCGATGTCAACTAAGATTTTGTGCCAAGGATGACGATCGATTCACTAAGGATGGCGATCGGCTGCCGAGCTTGAAACGCTAACGTGGCCGTGATCGATCGACTATCTGACGATGGTCGTAGTCGATCGCGCGATGAATACCAATCGCCAAGGCTACTGGTTGGCGCGATACGACAAGTCAGAAGTCGTTGGAAGTCGACCGTTAGAGCGACAGTCGACTGATAGCATGCAACAGTTGACTGCTGCATGCCCAATGGGAAGAATGACTTCCTCTCTATAAGAGGAGGCCTTGAGTGCCTTAGGGAGTTTAATACTTCCACTCTTAAGTGCTCCCCAAGTGCCCTAAACATTTCAAGCCTCCTCTTCCTTGTTCTTATCTCAATCTTATTGTAAGAGGGAGGATTTTGTGTAAAGAGGTTTCTCCACCTTGCTTGAGCTAAAGGAGAAGCTTAGTGCTTTGGTTGAGGGAGTGATTCGCCGAACGAATCGTCCGTGGATTAGCGACAAGGATCGTGAACCACATTACATCTTTTATTAGCGTTTGCTCTCTTTTTACTTTTGCTTTAGTTTTAATTGTCTTTGTTTTAGTATTTCTGTTGTGCTAACAATTCTTGTAGACGATTAAGCCGATCGAATTCCATCTACGACATTAAGACTATTCAACTCCCCTTCTAATCGGGCTACGATACTCCAACAACTGCAAGATAACTTAAGTAAACAATGTAAAAATTTAACCATGCACTAAATTCTAAAAGGGTCAAGATCCACCCATCTGAATCGTAGAATATCTAAACAAATCTCTATGCTTAAAAGACTATCCCGAATCAAGGTCCTCACTGATTCCACCTCACTTAGCTTCTTAATCTGCTTAACATCCTAGTTAAGCCTCAATTAAACAATCTCTTTGTCGACCTAGCAACATCCAATCTGAACAAATTAATCTCATTTCATCGTACCGATAATAAATCCACTGTGAAATTCATATTACATCTAGATCTAAATCCAGTACCCGACATTCGCATGGCAAACCGATTTCTCTCCACGATCAATTGTTCTTCAAGATCCATATTCAAAAGGCCAGAGTGGTCAGGCGGCAATGGTGCTGACAGTCGAGGGACCGTCAGCACTCGCTACCATCGGATCGACTAGGTGCGGCCAAGGAAGGTCGTCAGAGTACAAATGACGATCATCACAGCCGGAGGAAGACGATGGCATCCACAGCAAGGATGCCGGCAGTGGGAAACAGTCCAGCGCACGATCAGTTCGACTGCAGCCGTAGGTGGCTGGCAGAAATCGGTTCAACGCGCGATCGAAGAACCGAAGGGCAGCAAGATGGAAGAGAAACCATCAATCAGAGGACAGGAGATCGTCGGCGACCCAGGCAACGGTGCGAGGCGGCGACAGATTGAGCTCGCGGCGAGAAGGGGAGGGCGGCCGCTCGCGATCGGAATCGGGAGAAGAGGAAGGAGCGCTGTGCGTGCGCGTGAGCAGCGGGTGGGCGAAGAGAAACGGCGACGCAACGGAGCGAGGCCGCGGTGTAGGGCAGGTCGCGTCCGCGGAGGCCGGCCGGCGTTGCGTGTGAACAGCGTCGGCGATGGGGCAGGCGGTGGTGGCGCACCAGATCTGAGGTGGCACGGCTGCTCGACTGGCAATAGAGGGTGAGCGTCGCGGCAAGCAGCGGGCGGCGCGTTGATGTGGGCAACGCGGGCAGGAGACGGGGCTGTGCGCGTTGGCGGCGCAGAGAAGGCAGCGGACGGGAAAAATAAAAGAACGGGGAGGAGAGAAAACGGGTTTGAAATCCCTAATTCCAAGCTTAAATTAAAAGCTAACTTAGTCTTTAGTTTAATATATTTAACCTGGTGCTTAATTTGAATAACTTTAGACTTAATTAATATCATGATTAATAATAATTTGACTTATCGTAATCAAATAAAATTTTATTCCGAATAAATAACTAAATTTTCCTAGTTTATTTTGATTTCATTATATTATTATTATATTATATTAAATAAATTTAAATTTAATTCTTTTTCGATATATTACACCATTAGTTGATTGGAAGTGTCCATCAGTCAACTAATGATACTATATCAGTTCACAAAATTTTTTTTAGTCGACTAGTCAAGGATTAGTCAACTAACGTTAAATATTTTGCAATAAAAACTCGATTCGTCGTGGATTTGGTGACGAAATTTATTTTCGTCGCCAAATTTTCTTAAAAATACGGTTAATAAATTTATCAGTGTTTAGCGATGAAACATATTTTAGTGGCTGATTTGGCAATGAAAAAAAAATCATTGCAAATATCTGCGATGAAAATTATTTTCGTCACAATTTTGGTGATGAAAAATATTTTTGTCGCAAATATCTACGACGAAAATAGTTTTGCGACGAAAATAGTTTTCGTCGCTCATTTTTTGTGACAAAAATAATTTTCATCCTAAATTTGGCAATAAAAGATATTTTGTCGCAAATATTAGCAACAAAAATTGTTTTTGTCGTCAAATTTTACAATGAATTTTGTAATAAAATATTTATTCGTCGCATTTTTTGGGATGAATTCTTAATTTTCCTTGCAAAATTTAGCGACGAATTATTTTCAACGAAAAAATTTTCGTTTCAAAATTCATTGCAAAAAATTTTTGCAACCAAAATTCGTTGCAAAAGTAAAGCTATTTTGTAGTGAACAATGGTCAAAACCCTATTGTCAAATCATTGTCAAATATCAAAACACTACTCGAGTCCCACTCGAGTTTGGTCAATATTGACCCGGGACTTATTGTACCAACAATCTCTTCTTCCGATTCAACATCTTCCGGACTATGTTCACGATCTCTTCTTCTTTGTTTAGAACAAATTCTGACTCGTCTTTGGACTCACTCTTAGTTTTCTTTCCTTTTTCACTTTTAGTCAAACATGCCACTAAAGCTATACCATTCTCGATTTGACTCGAGTTAGCTTGTTCGTGTAGTTCAAGTTCGCAAAATAATTCATCTAATCTAATTAAGGAAAGATTCTGGGAAACCATATAGGGATCGAAGTTGGATGCCCATAAGGTCTTCCGAGGAAATTCCTTAAGAGTCTACCTAATTATGTCCCTATTTTCAATTTGATGACCTATTGAGTGTAGTCCATTTATTATATCTTTAGTCTTAGTGTGTAGTTAACTCGCATTTTCATTTTCTAACATTTTACATTTAAATAATTTGTTAAGTAACATATCACTTTTAGTTATCCTAGTGGCATTAGTGCCTTCATGACATTCTATTAGTTTGTCCCAAAGTTCCTTGGAGTTTTCGAAGGGTCTTGTTGGTGCAGTAGGCACCCAAATCGAACTTAAGTTTTGATTATAGCAAAGACACAAAGTTAAGTTCATTTTGTTATCTCACGAGTTGAATCAAGTGTGCAGGAATGCTAAGCTAAGCTTAAGGTCGACGACCCCCAGAGGTTTTCGTGCTAAGAGACCGTGGTGGTTGGGCGACACCGAGAGGACTTCGGAGGGAGCCGAAGAAATCAGGTGGAGACCGAAAGTGAAGCTACAAAGGTAAGCTCGTGTGAGCGAGTGATATAAGATCGAGTCCTTCGTACGAGGACATCCTTAGGCGACGATCCAACCAAGACTTCCCATTGAAGGTTTATATCGAGATCGGATGGTTAGTGGTCGTCGAAAACACTTATTTGAGTATCATTTTCGAGATAACTCTTGATGCAGTTGAAAACCCTAGCCAACAGTCGACTGATGGCTATTAGCAGTTGACTGATCTTTCATTAGTCGACTGATGAGGGTGAACAGTTGACTGCCATTTGAATTTTAAACTTCGAGGAGAGTCAAACTTCATCCCCTTATCTTAGGGTGAGGTGACCTTTGGTGATAAATCTTGAGCTCAACATTTGGGGTTCTCAAAGGCTATAAAAGGAGTGTTCTTCACCATTTTCATTAATTCTAAGCTCTCCAAAATCCTCCGTGACACCACTACTCTACAATGATCATACGACGCCG
The DNA here is from genome assembly GCA_025175895.1 of Wurfbainia villosa. Lineage (NCBI taxonomy): Eukaryota > Viridiplantae > Streptophyta > Magnoliopsida > Zingiberales > Zingiberaceae > Wurfbainia > Wurfbainia villosa. The sequence goes on from CM045989.1 coordinate 94,391,254, forward strand.
AAGCGTTGCCGAAATGCCGATGACACAAGCACAACCTCCAATCTTCGAGTCGTCGGTATCAGATCACCTTAATCTTATTGTCTAAATTATTGTAATTGTCTTCCTTTTCGAGGTTTTTTATCGTAATGAGGAGAGAGGGATTGTCTCTCTTTCTCAAGCTTTTTGTATTTTGTACTCGTCATCTCCTACCTTCAACGAGGAGGAGAGTTTTAGTGATTTGCTCTCCGTACGCTGTCTAGGACCGCTAGGGCCTTGGATTAGCAGGCGGTAGGCTGTGAACCAAGTAAAAAAAAATTATGTCAATTTACTTTCCGCTGCATTTCTACTCTACGTATTGTTTTGTATCGAACGAAACGAAAGTTTATCGTGCGCTATTCACCCCCCCCCCCACCTCTAGCGCTTTCTCCGATCCAACAATTGGTATCAGAGCGGGGGCGCTGCGATCTGGTGCAACCACCAATCTAGCACTTGGTTTTGATTTTCATTTCGTATTTTAATTCCTTTTTCACAAAGTGTCGTTCGATTCGTAAATTTTTGGCTCACTTAATTTCTTTCTCCCGCACTACTAATCCAAGACGAAAATCTTGGCACTCTTGTGTTGCTTTTGTCGTTGCAATGCTTTCTTTTCTCTCTAAATGGCCCATCTTGAAGGGTTCAGCACGGTCCGACCTCCGGTTTACAATGGAGACGACTTCCGTTACTGGAAGGGTCAGATGGAGTGATTTTTAAAAACCCAAATAGAGATGTGGGTCGTAATCCAAACCGGGTTCCCACTTCCTACTAATGAAGATGGTGAATCGTTGGATTACGATCAATGAACAAATGCCATAAAGCGCCAAGTGGAAGCCGATGCAAAGGCTACATAAATTCTACAGTGTAGGTTGTCCAAAGAGGAGCTCAATCGCGTCGGCCCCTTCATCAGTACGAAGGACCTATGGAATAAGCTCGTAGAGCTACACGAAGGAACCGGCGATGCAAAGGTACATAAAAGAGACCTCTTGTTCAATAAATTATATAACCTTAAGATGTAGGAACATGAGACGGCAACCCAACTACACGCCTGCATATAAGACATCGTTAATAGCCTACACTCCATCGGACAGAAGGTCGAAAACTAGGAACTTATAAGGTATGCTCTCAACGCTTTTCCTAGGATTACCTTGTGGGCATCCATGGTCGATGTCTATAAGGTTTCTAAGGACCTTTCCAAGATTAGATTAGATGAATTATTTTTTGAATTCGAGTTACATGAACAGTCTAATTTGGCTCTCGAGAAAGATATTGCCTTATTTTCATGACCAAAGAAGAAGCCCACAAGTAAACCACCCCCCGAAGGAAGAAGACGAGTACAAGTCGGAGGTAGACACCGAGATGGAAACTGAACTAGTAAATCTAGTTTGGAAGATGATCAAAAGCTGAAGACGACCCGTCAACCAATCCAAAGAAGGTAAGGCTAAAGTGAATTCTAATTTTAGATGCTATGAATGTAACAGGTTCGGACACATCAAGTCGGAATGTCTGAAACTCAAGAACAAAGCACCTAAGTTCAAGAAAGCACTCAATGCCACATGGGAAGAATCATCGGAGGAGGAAGACGATAACCTCGTCTTCCTGGCCAAACCAACCAAACCCGATCAAGAGTCCGAACCCGAGGAAGAGTCTGATTCCGGATCCGATGACGAATCACTATTCAAGACAAGCCATGGATCCACATCCGGTTCAAAAGATTCACATAAGGTAAGTCGATCCTTAATTAGTACGTTGTATAATGAAATTAAATTCTTAACTAGAAAATTAGCTAAGTCCGAGTCCAAGGTCAAGAGTTTAGTTGAGGAAGTCAAACTCCTTAAACACGAAGTCTCCCTAACCTCTTCGACTAGTCAAGTTCAAGAGGACGACTCAACTCGAGTTGAAAAGCTCGAAATTGAGAACTCACTTTTGAAAGGACAAGTCGAAGATCTTAGGCATACATTGGAAAGGTTTACTTTGGGATCCAAGGGACTTGACCTTTTACTTAGATCGCAAAGGGTCGTGTACAACAAGGCTGGACTTGGATTTAGACCAAATATGACTAACAAGTCGTATATGTCGATTGTAAATTGTAATAAAAAATAAATCCAAGCATGGGTCCCTAAGACCACTTTGATTTCTCAACTAGCATCTAATAAATACTGGGTATCCAAGGACTAAATCCACTACGTGGAAAGACCGAATCGATTCAAAGGTCCAGGGGGAGCCGGTATTAAATTTGTTTGTGTTATTACTTGAAATTAGACTTTGCATGTTTAGGTCTTTTTCTTTTTATTTTTAGAACAGTTAGATAGGATCTATAACTTGACAACACTTGACAACATAGTATCAGGATGTGGCGAGATGATAGTACGCTAGGGAAGTGAAATCCTGTGTGTCCGAGTTAGATAAGGTGTATCTAGCTCGGTGCACTCGACTAAGTGGAACTAGCTGAAGCTACCTCGTCGTATCCTAAACTAGTTAGATCAGGAAGTGATCTTAGGTGAATCAAATTATCATTTTCTCGAACTTGGCTTTGTCTAATGAAGTGGTCATTTTTCCGATCAAAGAATGCATCTGTGCCTCGCCACAACCTGGAAGTCAATTTCTTAAAAAGGTGACTTGACGAGCTTAGGGTTAAATCCGAATCTAACCTAAGGTTGACTAGTTTCAATTCATTAAATTTAATCAAGTAAAATTGAAGTCATCTCACAAGAACACATAAGGATAACGTGGTTGATCATGTAGAAAAGGGTGAGATGATTCTAGGACTAATAATCTTCAACCAACTCTTAAATTCCAATATCCGATCCAACTACTATATGTGTAGGATCAATGGATGTTGAACAGTGGGTGCTCCCGACATATGACTGAAGACCAACTTAAATTTTTGAAGCTTAGATTCAAACGACAAGGATCAATAGCTTTTGGAAACAACGACAAACTCAAAATCATCGGATCAGGTGATATTGAGCTAAACTCTAATTTTACAATTCAGAATGTGTTATTAGTCGAAGATTTTGAATATAATTTACTTAGTGTAAGTCAATTGTGTGATAATAACTATAAGGTTATATTTCTAGAAAATGAATGTTTAATTAAAACTAGTGAAACCTCTAAAACAATACTTAAAGGAACTAGGAATAGCAACATCTACACAATTAACTTACCCAATTTCTCAACCAAGTGTCTTATAACACAACAAGACGAATCTTAGTTGTGGCACCAACGACTTGGTCACTTGCACCCAAGACTCGTTCACAAGATGAGTCAGAGTGTCTTAGTCAAAGGATTGCATAACCTTAATAACTTGGACAATAAAATCTGTAATGCTTGTCAACAAGGTAAAGAACCTAGGGCACAACATCAACTAACTAACCAAGAACAAACAAAAAGTGTGCTTGAGCTCCTACATTTGGATCTATTCGATTCTAATAGAGCCAAGTCACTAAATGGTAGTCAATTTTGCTTAGTCATAATTGACGACTATTCTAGGTTTACCTGGGTTAGGTTCCTTAAACACAAAAGTGATACCTTAAACCAACTCACCAACTTGTGTAAGTTAATCGAAAACCAAAAGAACCTTAAGATTAAAAGACTTAGAAGTGATCATAGTGGTGAATTTGAAAATCATAAGTTCACTAACTTCTGTAACCTAAACGGATACCACCATGAATTCTCTTATTCTAGAAACCCACAACAAAATGGTCTAGTCGAGCGAAAAAATAGAACCCTACAAGAAGCCGCTAGAACCATGTTGAGCGAGTACAAACTACCAGATAGGTTTTGGGCATAAGCCGTTAGTACGACTTGTTATGTCCAAAATAGAATCCTATTGGTCAAGAGGCACCTTAAGACCTCATACAAAATCTACCATGGCAAAGTACCTAACATTAAATACTTTAGGGTATTTGGATGTAAGGTACATATCCTAAACACTAAGGACTGTTGGGATCTTTGTAATGGCTAGAGGGGGGTGAATAGCACGTGTTTGTTCGTTGATGGAATTCATTCGCAGTTGTCTCTACAATTTCGTTAGCGCAGCGAAAATAGAAAGATAATAATGATAACAAAATATACAACACGCAAACACAAATATTTAACGTGGTTCGGAACCGCACGGTTCCTACTCCACGGATCGAGCTCTACGAGCTCTAGTGATGCACATGCACTCACTAATCACAAATACTCCTTCTCGACACAAGTCGGAGGTGAAGAAACCCCTTACAAGTAATCTTACAACAATAAGATACAAATACAAGCAATTACAATAATGAAATACAATGCAAGTAAAGAAAACTACTTTACGATTGCCTTTGGATTGCTTGATTGCTTGAAATCACCTTGGAGACCCTGATTTGCAACAACAAATCGCTCCAAAACCCTCAAGAAACCGATGCCAAATTCCTCCATCACGAGCTCCTTATAAAGCTTCAACCTGTGCTGGAAAAAGTCGATCAGTCGACTGCTCGGGACCATCAGTCGACTGATGCCACTGTTGTCGTGAGACAACGGCTTGATCCACGCTGGATAAGTCCAACGGATCTACCATCAGTCGACTGATCAAACCCATCAGTCGACTGATGGTGTCCTCACTCGACTGCTGGTCCCAGCGGTCGAGTGAGACTACACTCTATGGTCGAATTCCCGAGCACCCGGTCGATCGATCATGGAATCGGGCCGATTGCCGCCATCGACCGCCATCCTCCGACAATGATCGCAGGCCACTTCTCGCAGTCAAATCCTAGTTGACTCGGTCCAGTCGACTGCCACATGACACCAGTCGACTGGCACACCTCAAACATGAGATTTTAGCCCAAGTATGGTGCCCCCATACTTGATAGACCACCCTTAGCCTAGACCTAAGCCTTCTAGCCACCTCCATCAGCCTCACGTCTCTCGGATCCCTCCAAGTCATCCATGACTTGTTCATCCATCACGCTAGCCTTCAGGTGCTTCCATTGGCTATGTCATGCTAACGGTGTCTACACCGCCAAGGCACATTGGACTTACGCCACCAAGACTCCGCTTGGACTTTACTCCGCCAACTATTGGACTTATGCTGCCAAGACTCCCGCTTGGACTTTACGCAGCCAATATCAAACCCCTTGGACTTCTCATGCCAAGACTCAAGCTTGGACTTTCCCTTGCCAACCCATGTTGGACTTTCCATGCCAAGTACTCAAGACTTGGACTTTACCTTGCCAAGACCCATGCTTGGACTTTCCATGCCAACTCATGTTGGACTTTCCATTGCCAAGAACCATGCTTGGACTTTACCAAATGCCAAGTGTCCCACTTGGACTTCCCATGCCAAGTACTCAAGACTTGGACTTTCCCATGACAATTACATTGTCATATGTTTTTGTCAAACATCAAAACATCACTCGAGTCAAACTTGAGTCCTGGTCAATCGTGACCTGGGCCGATTGCACCAACAATCTCCCCCTTTTTGATGTTTGACAAAAACCAAACAAATCATTGAGTTAGAACACTAACTCAAATCCCTTATCAATTATCCCAAATTGGTAAACACTCTCCAAATGTTCTCCCCCAAACATTCTCCCCCTTTTTGACTAACATCAAAAAGGTTTTCTCTCCAAGGAGGTCAATGTCTCATGTTCCAATGAGATCTTACAATCTCTCCCTTAGTCTAAAAATATCTAAGATGCCTACCATCTTCCTAGTGATAAGTCTCATATCACTCAAGAGAGGCAATCCTATTCACTCTCCCAATTTCCAAATTGGGTATAAAAAAAACCATCAATTTTCCCAAATTGATGATACTCTTCCAATAACTTCTCCTCTTCAAGGAGAAAAACACATCCATCATCCCAAGATGGATACCTCCCCCTAAAGGCTTGTTCTCCCTTGACCATTGCACCAACAATGTCCTTGGGAAGTCCCTAAGCCAATAGGAACTCTAAGCCATCAAAATTAAGGTTAGAAATTCAACATTGAACTCTACAACACCTTAAAATTGATACAAACCCTAAACACCTCTCCTAATCCATATCCAATGGATTTTCACCCTTCATCAGGCTTCCCAAAGCATATCCTAGGGTTAGGAGTGGTTAGGGACCTTAACCACAGCTGAAATCGGATTAAACAACCTTGGTTACCCCGAAATCCTATCAATGAGTGATTGAAATCAATCGATCGACGCTATCGATCGATCGCCACCGAGGCGTCGATCGACATCAAAATCTCAATTTTTAATTATCAGAAATGAGTTTTGGAAAAACATAACTAATTATACGTATATCAAAAAATCATGAAAATTCATACGTATACTACTTATGACCAATACAATGGGTGAAAAATATTTGAAAATTATTTTACCCATAAAATAGTGAGTTTGATACAAAATCCAAAAGTGACTAAAAACTTCAAAGTTTAAGCTCACTTTGTATCAATCTCATCAATGGTGATTGCTATCAAAAGATAGGCTTCACCAAGGTTTTCTAAAATGATTTTAAAATGTTTTCAAAACCTTATTTTAGATCATATTCCTTGGGTTCTATGCACATGACTTGTACACAAGCTTTCCCAATGATCCATCATTGAAACAAGATGAGTTTTAGTTCATCTAGATGCAAAAACTATGCACCTTGAACTCAACTCATATCCTAGCATCTCACATGTATCTAGGGTGTATAAATACACATACATGTCAATTGGATGTGAGATGTGGATTTTGTTCTCCCTAATCTAGGGTTTCATGCATTTTTCTAGGCAACCCTACTTGATTCCCTTATAAATGGGACTTCAAGTCATGCCATTGTCCTTAAATCAATTTCAATCAAATTAATGCATGAATGTATGATCATGGCATAAATAATAGCAATATTAAGCATGGCCAATGATCATAATGTCATGGCATAATATGAAATCTAAAAATGCATGACATAAATCCTTAATCCCTAAGCATACTCATGACATATAAATGATAGAACATAAACATGATGTCATGTCATGGCATATGGCAAACAAATCATGGCAAATAAAAAATATAGGTATAAGTATACCTAAATTTTAATATTAATTGTCATTTCATATAATTAATTATATTTTGCCATATTTCTATTTTTCTCCCAAGTGTGCCAAAAACTCAAAATGGCACACTAACATCTAAACCTAATTTGTGCCAATTTTGATCATTTTATCAAACTTCTCAAGTAATATTGGCACATCCTAAAACTTTTAGGATTAAGACTCAAATGTATTTCCAAGGTAACCATAACCTTGAAAATATCTTAAAGTGCCACCTTTATCATGGTTGAGTTAACTACCCATCCAATCAAGGTTGGCACACCCTAACCCCATCTAGCGTGAATCAATCACGCTCTTAGGAACCCAAAACCTATTTGAGCTCCTAGGGTTAATTAGGTATTCCTTAGGGATAACCTCCCTAGATACCTTCCTAATGACCCTCCTAGGCTTATTAGCCTTGGTCATTTTGGTCTTACCTAGGTTGACTCTAGGGGTAATTCCCCCTGCAACCTTCTTAGTGGCCACCCTAGGTTTCCTAGAAACCTTAGCCACTAGACACAAACTATGGTTACTCTTAGGGATAGCTTCCCTAGTAACTTTGGTCTTCTTAGACTTAGTTTGTGTTCCATAGTCAAATGGAACACTATGGTAAGCCACCTTAGGCTTAGGTTTGTGATCCAAACCTTGCTTGCCCTTGGTTGACTTTCGACTTTGAGGTCCTAGATGTTGACTTTGAGATCTAGACTTAGACTTTTGATCATTAGACCCTTTAAATTGAGTTTGTATATTCCTAAGGGTCTTTTCTAGTTTCTCAAGCCTTGACCTCAAGGCTTGGTTCTCCGATTCTAATTGCCCAATTTTTGAGTTTTGATTTAAACCATGGGCATTGTCCTTTCTAGGCATATGCCTAGTCTATTTAGGGTTAAAACCTAAGTGTTCTTGTATTTTCCTAATAGATTCCTTAGGTAAGGTTTTTCTAGGAACATTAGTCCCAAATTTCTTCTTATTTCCTAAGTGGACACTCTTAGCACATAAACAAATATGTCTATTATTTCTAGCATGCTTTTCATGTACAATAGCAAGACTATTAAAATTATTCCTAGCATGCTTCTTATCCCTAGAAATTGAAGGTGCATTAATAAATTTTACCTTAGGGTTTGCCTTGGAGGCTCCCCCTACTTGTGTTGCTCCTTCTTGCCCTTTCTTCTTCCCCCTTGGGCAATGACTCCGGTAATGCCCCTTTGAGTTGCACTTGAAGCATGTGATATGCTCCTTGCTCTTTTGACTTTAGGGACCGGCATCCTTGACTTTTGGTGCCGGTTGAGCCTTCTTTACCCTTTTTGGGCACTTACTCTTGTAGTGCCCGGATTCCCTACACTCAAAGCAAATTATATGATTTTTGTTTAAAACCGAATTGCTTGAGTTACCTAGAGTGGTTGTAGGCCCCGGAGTGGATTCTTTATCTCTCCCGGAGGTGGATGGCTCCTCTTGAGATTGCCCCGGTGTGGAGGATGGTCTCTCCTCCTCAATCCTAGAAGTGGATGTTTCTTCCACTTCTTCCACCTTTTCTTTCTCCGATCCGGAAGTTGACTCCATCTCAACTTCCGATTCCTCACTTTCACTTGAGGATGAACTCTCTTCTTCATCCTCCTCTTCCAAGTCTTCTTTGACCGATTCGGGATTGTCGTGGAACTTGACCAGCTTGTTCCACAACTCCTTGGCATCCTTATAGCTTCCTAATCTAGACAAAATGTCGTTAGGTATCAAATTAATCAATATTTTTGTTACCTTAACGGTTGTCTTGAATTTTTGACGTTGCTCCTCGGTCCATCGCTTCATTTTGAGGATTTTGCCGTTCTCTCCTCTCGGAGCATCAAAACCTATAATCACGGCAAACCAATTTTCTATATTCGTCATTAGAAAATATTCCATTTTACCTTTCCAATACGCGAAATGTTCGCGGTCGAAGGAAGGCGGAACGTTGATGTCGTCACCCAATCTCTCCTTGAATTCCATCTTGTTCCTCTAGCATGCTCCCTTGGTTGTTAATCCGTAGAAGAGCCCCGGGCTCTGATACCACTTGTTGGGATCTTTGTAATGGCTAGAGGGGGGTGAATAGCAGGTGTTTGTTCGTTGATGGAATTCGTTCGCGGTTGTCTCTACAATTTCGTTAGCACAGCGGAAATAGAAAGATAATAATGATAACAAAATATACAACACGCAAACACAAATATTTAACGTGGTTCGGAACCGCACGGTTCCTACTCCACGGATCGAGCTCTATGAGCTCTAGTGATGCACACGCACTCACTAATCACAAATACTCCTTCTCGACACAAGTCGGAGGTGGAGAAACCCCTTACAAGTAATCTTACAACAATAAGATACAAATACGAGCAATTACAATAATGAAATACAATGCAAGTAAAGAAAACTACTTTACGATTGCCTTTGGATTGCTTGAAATCACCTTGGAGACCCTGATTTGCAACAACAAATTGCTCCAAAACCCTCAAGAAACCGATGCCAAATTCCTCCATCACGAGCTCCTTATAAAGCTTAAACCTGTGTTGGAAAAAGTCGATCAGTCGACTGCTCGGGACCATCAGTCGACTGATGCCACTATTGTCGTGAGACAATGGCTAGATCCACGCTGGATAAGTCTAACGGATCTACCATCAATCGACTGATCAAACCCATTAGTTGACTGATGGTGTCCTCACATTCGGTCGGTGAGTGAGACTACACTCGTGGCCGAATTCTCGAGCACCGGTCGGTGATCATGCAATCGATCGATTGATCGGGCCATCGATCGCCATCCTCCGAAAGTCGATCGCTAGGCCACTTCCTGATCAAATCCTATTGACTTCGGTCGATCCGCCACATGGCACCAGTCAACTGGAACACCTCAAACATGAGGTTTTTGCCCAAGTATGGTGCCCCCATACTTGCTAGACCACCCTTAGCCTAGACCTAAGCCTTCTAGCCACCTCCATCAGCTTCACGCCTCTCGGATCCCTCCAAGTCATCCATGACTTGTTCATCCATCGCGCTAGCCTTCAGGTGCTTCCATCGGCTATGTCATGCTAACGGTGTCTACACCGCCAAGGCACATTGGACTTACGCCGCCAACCATTGGACTTATGCTGCCAAGACTCCCGCTTGGACTTTACGCAGCCAATATCAAACCCCTTGGACTTCTCATGCCAAGACTCAAGCTTGGACTTTCCCTTGCCAACCCATGTTGGACTTTCCATGCCAAGTACTCAAGACTTGGACTTTACCTTGCCAAGACCCATGTTTGGACTTTCCATGCCAACTCATGTTGGACTTTCCATTGCCAAGAACCATGCTTGGACTTTACCAAATGCCAAGTGTTCCACTTGGACTTCCCATGCCAAGTACTCAAGACTTGGACTTTCCCATGACAATTACATTGTCATATGTTTTTGTCGAACATCAAAACATCACTCGAGTCAAACTCGAGTCCTGGTCAATCGTGACCTGGGCCGATTGCACCAACAAGGACTACCTAGGAAAGTTCGCCTCTAAAACAACCATCGGAATCTGCCTAGGATAGTCAACCACAAGTAGAACCTATAGGGTCTACAACAATGAAACCCTTAAAATCGAGGAAACCATTAATGTAGTATTCGATGAAGGACATTAACCCACAAAACCCGTAGTAAAACCAACTGACAAACCGATTCTTACCAGACTCCACTCTGACCATGAAATCGAGTCTAGTATTAATCCTAACTCGAGTCAGTCTAGGATTCAATCAAATGATAGGTGATCCTAACTTAAGGGTTTGAACTAGAGCATCATATCGAAACCTTAGTCAAATCTCATTGATTTTGAAAATCGAACCCAAGGCAATTGAACAAGCTCTTCATGATCCCGAGTGGATTATTGCAATGCAAGAAGAGCTAGCTCAATTTACTAGGAACGAAATTTGGGAATTAGTACCACCACCTAAAGATAAATCAATTATTGGAACAAGGTGGGTATTCAAAAATAAACTTGATGACAAAGGTGAAGTAGTTAGAAACAAAGCGAGATTGGTCGCGAAAGGTTTTAGTCAAGTAGAAGGGTTAGATTTTGATGAGACCTATGCTCTCGTAGCTAGATTAGAATCCATCTGAATGTTGTTGGCATATGTTGCACATCGAGGATTTAAACTATTTCAAATGGATGTCAAGTCAGCGTTCTTGAATGGACTTATTAAGGAAGAAGTGTATGTTAGTCAACCCCCAGGATTCGAAAGCTTAGATAAACCTGACCATGTGTTTAAACTCAAGAAAGCCTTATATGGACTAAAACAAGCTCCTAGAGCTTGGTATGAGAGTCTTTCAGTATACCTTAAGTCTAAAGGGTTTATCCAAGGCTTCGTTGACCCGACCCTTTTCGTAAAATCTGTAGGCAAAGAAATTTTTATAGCCCAAATTTATGTAGATGACATAATATTTGGAACAACTAATTCAATCCTACTAAACGAGTTCATTTCACTAATGGAAAGTGAATTTGAAATGAACTTAGTAGGAGAATTAAATTTCTTCCTAGGATTACAAATTAAACAAACTAAAGAAGGAATCTATCTACATCAACAAAAATATGCTAAGGAATTAATTAACCGATTCGAGATGCAAAATGCTAAAATAATTAATACACCTATGGCAACAAACGTTAATATAGGAGAAGATGTAGAAGGAAAACCTATTGACCTAAAATACTATAGGAGTGCGATAAGGAGTCTCCTTTACTTAACTGTGATTCGACCCGATATATTATTCGCAGTAAGTATGTGTGCAAGGTTTCAAACTTGTGCCAAGGAGTCGCACCTAACATCGGTTAAGCGTATCCTTAGATATCTAAAGGGTACACTAAGTGTAGGTATTTGGTACCCTAGATCTACCAAGTTCGAACAAATCGGCTACTCTGACTCGGATTATGCCGGTAGTAAACTCGATAGAAAGAGTACGAGTGATTGTTATCAACTTCTCAGCTCGAGTCTAGTGAGTTGGTGCAGTAGAAAGCAACACTGTGTTGACTTATCTACCACCGAAGCCGAATATGTCGCAATGGGTGAGTGTGTGGCTCATCTTCTTTGGATGAAGCACACTCTCCAAGACTTCAAGTTAAACTTCAACAATACTAAAATTCACATAGATAACATTAGTTCAATTAACTTGACCAAGAATCCTATATGCCACTCTAGGACAAAACATATAGAGGTTAAATATCACTTTATTCGAGAACATGTAGCTAATGGGATCATACAACTCGAATACGTGGAGTCCAAATCGAACCTAGCAGACCTCTTTACTAAACCTCTACCCGAAGCCAAATTTAGTCTACTTAGACGTAAATTAGGCATGTGCGTAATAGAGTAGGACTTTAAATTTATATTTTTTTTATACTCTATTTTTTTTATGCTAATAGAACTAGCTTAGGGTTTACCCTAGAAATCATGTACCTATAGATTTAAGGAGCCAACACATCTCATAACACATAGGACTAATGTGTTTGTGTACTTAACCACGTAGATGGGCGTGAGATGTTAGGACCTTACTCCTGATTCCAGATGTAGATCTAGTGTATCAACATAAACCATAGAGTATAATTACATAAATTAACCAATTCTAATTAGGACTTATTGATTATTCCATATCAATCAAATCAAATAGAGTTGAACATACAAATAGATGAGCTTATGTTTAAACTACTATTTTCAAAATTTTGGAACATGCTTGAACTTAAAACTTAATTTATGACAAAATTCAAAAACTGTGTTTTTCAAAATCCCCCGCTCTTTTCGATTTATGGCAAAAGGGGGCGAAAAGGTCAAAGTTAAGGGATCAATTTTTTGATAACTTAACCTAACACATTTTTTTAGTGGCCTAAGTTAAGTAAAGGTTGTTTACTTAACTTAACTTTTTAATCTTTACTTAACTTAAATTCTTTAAACTTAACCTTTATGGTTAAGCTTTCTTAATGGCAAAAGGGGGAGGAAAAAGCCAAGGTTAAGAACTCAAAAATTAAGTTTTTTATTACTTAACTTGAACTTATTTTAAACACTAAGGCCAATGCTAAGTAATTTTTTATTACTTAAATTTTTAAGTAGCAAACATCAAGGGGGAGGACTTGAAAAAGAGTTTTTTCTCATACTCTTACTTAACTTATTAAGTTAAGTATACTCTTTCATATTTCATATTCATTCTTCATGATATTCAATTCACTTAATGCATTTAATTTATTTCCTTAACTTTGTGTTGGTTTGCCATAGATAAAAAAAGGGGAGATTGTTGGTGCAGTAGGCACCCGAATCAAACCTAAGTTTTGATTATAGCAAAGACACAAAGTTAAGTTCATTATGTTATCTCACGAGCTAAATCAAGTGTGCAGAAATGCTAAGCTAAGCATAAGGTCAGTGACACCCGGAAGTTTTTGTGCTAAGAAACTGTGGTGGTCGGGCGACACTGGGAGGACTTCGGAGGGAGCCGAAGAAATCTGGTGGAGACCGAAAGCGAAGCTACAAAGGTAAGATCGAGGTAAGCTCATGTGAGTGAGTGATGTAAGGTCAAGTCCTCCATACGGGGACATCCTTAAGCGACGATCCGACCAAGACTTTCCATGGAAGGTCTATGTAGAGATCGGACGGTTAGTGGCCATTGAAAACACTTATTTGAGTATCATTTTCGAGCTAACTCTTGATGTAGTCGAAAACCCTAGCCAACAGTCGACTGATGGCTGTTAGTAGTCGACTAATCTTTCATCAGTCGACTGATGAGGGTGAACAGTCGACTGCCATTTGAATTTTCAACTTCGAGGAGAGTCAAACTTCATCCCCTTAGCTTAGGGTGAGGTGGCCTTTGGTGATAAAACTTGAGCTCAACGTTTAGGGTTCTCAAAGGCTATAAAAGAAGGAGTGTTCTTCACCATTTTCATCAATTCTAAGCTCTCCAAAAGCCTCCGCAACACCACTGCTCTACGACGATCATACGACGCCGAAGCGTTGCCAAAATGCCGACGACACAAGGATGACCTCCAATCTTCGAGTCATCGGTATCAGATCACCTTAATCTTATTGTCTAAATTATTGTAATTGCCATCCTTTTTGAGATTTTTTATCGTAACAAGGAGAGAGGGATTGTCTCTCTTCCTCAAGCTTTTCGTATTTTGTACTTGTCATTTCCTACCTCCAACGAGGAGGAGAGTTTTAGTGATTTGTCCTCCGTACGCAGTCTAGGACCGCTAGGGCCTTGGATTAGCAATTGGTAGGCTGTGAACCAAGTATAAAATAATTTGTGTCAATTTACTTTCCGCTGCATTTCTACTCTACGTATTGTTTTATATCGAATGAAACGAAAGTTTGTCGTGCGCTATTCACCCCCCGCCCCTCTAGCTCTTTCTCCGATCCAATAGGTCTAACTCTATTGAGCTCTTCTTTGATTAGTCCACATTGCAAGATGTTAAGGGCCTTGTAATCGACTTGAGCTCTTTTCCTAATGTCCACGGTCCATTTCTCCGGATCTAAAAACTCTCCCGAGTCATCTACCGGAGAAGTAAACCCTTTCCTAATCAAAAATCAAACTTCTAAGTCGGTTTTCAAGAAGCATTCCATTCGCCACTTCCAATAGCTAAAGTCCTCTGTGTTAAAGAGAGAAGGGTGAACAGTACTATAACCCTCTAAGTGTGACATTCTTAATTTTTTTTTAAATTTACATAATATTAAATATAAAAAATTTTTCCTAGAGTTACAAGACTAGAGTAAGATTGCAAAGATTGAACTTACACTAAAGCAAGATGGACAAGTATTAGGAACATTATTTAGTACAAAAGAAAAATAAAACTAATGAAAAAATAATGAAATTAAAGAAAATTCTTGATTTGCTCTCTTAGGTGGTTTCACCAAAATTGGAGCGGCCCTGCTCTGATACCAAATGTAGGATCATGAGTTTCGAAAGAGGGGGGTGAATCTCGGAGATTATATAAAATTTTATTTTTAACTTATAAAAATATTTTATTATCTTTTTGAAATATAAGAGTTTTGTAGTGGAATTAAAAACAATATAAGACAAGTAGACAAGTCTTTTACTTTGTTTATAACTCGAGTTGGGTTGTTACTCTAAGGCTCATAATCCTTCTTAGGGTCACCTCATCGGGCAATCACTAAAACACCCTCTGACTCGAGAACTCTCGACTTCGGAGGGGTTCGCTTTTTACAAGAGATAAAGAGAAAGATAACAAGTTACCTTCTCTTAAATTAAAATATGCAAGCGAAATGAAATTACAAGCAAAAATAAACTATACCGACACTTCCTTGAGCATTGAAATGTAGCTCAGAGTGTCGGGGTTATTGCGTTGAAGCGTGACGAAGCTTTTCCGAATGAGGAACACTTGCAACCACACTTGGACGTATTAGAGTTGTTGTCTTTGGAGTTGGCTCTCCATTTCTTATATAGGCACTTTCCAGTCGACTGGAACATTCTCCAATCGACTCTAAATCAGCCTACCAATTTTGTATTCCGGCTTCTCCAGTCGATTGGACCTAGTTCAGTCGACTCCAGGTCACGTGGCTCCACTCCTCCGTAGTTCGAGAAATTTCACATCACAGTCGACTGGACCTCCCTAGTTGACTGTAATTCTTGCCATCTCGATCACCATATAGCAAGTCGATCACTATCTTGTGTTACCAACTCAGCATTCCAGTTGACTGGGTATGAGTCAACTAGAAACCATCTAGTTGTTTGGATATCTGCCAAACCATATTAGCACAATATATAGTATGAAATGGAATGGTAGTAGTTGTATTGCCCGATCTTGACTTCTTAGTCCCACACGGACTATCCATCGGATCGAAGCCTACCTTGTCCCCCCACAGAGGACTCAACCTCACCTCTTCACTTAAGGCTTACTTGCCAGCTATCCAGTTGGAGTTACCATTCTTGACATTTGATCCTACCCACCAGGGTTTCCTGTTAGCTGTTCGGTCTCCCTGACCCAGCTGGGCTTCATACTAGTTGTTTGGTCTCCTAACCCAACTGGTCTTCTACCAAATGTCCGAACCATACAACCCATCTGAACTTCTTACCTGGTGTCCTATCCTCCTGCTCTGTCAAGTCCTTTGTCTAGTATCCGGTCAACATGACCTACTGGGACTTTTACTCAATGCCTAATTTTTGGTCAACCTGACCTACTAGGACTTCCTGTCAAGCTTGCATGTTGGATCGAGAAGCATCGCTAGAGGAGGGGGGTGAATAGCGAGCTTTAAAAATTTTCTTTTCGTTTCAAAATACGAGCAGTGTAGGGGAAAGTAAAATAGTAGAAAATAAATAGACACTTTATTTTTACTTGGTTCACAATCCAATGGTTTCTACTCCAAGGCCCCGTGATCCTTGATCACGTATGAAGGGGTAATCCACTATAGAGTCTCCTCCTCGTTGGAGGTAGGAGACAACGATCATAAAAATTGAGAGACAAAAACTCGAGGATGAGGCAACAAGCCTACCTCACCTCATTATGATAAAAACTTCGATTACAAATTAAACTGAATAAGAAACAAACTAATACTACCGACGAATATGAATATGAGATGAAGAGCTTGTCGTCGGCATGTTGGCATCATAATGTCGTCGTCGAAGCATAGCGTTGTTGAAGCACTTGGGAGCAAAGAATTGATGATGTAGGGTTCGAGTCCTCCCCTTTTTTTATAGACTCGTGCCCTGGAATTAGTCTGGATTCAGATCCTCAATTTGTGGAACTTATCACGAGGTGACACCTTATCTTATCGCGAAGTGGTGGTGTCAAACGTTATCCTTTTTGACCTAACGTACAAGGCTGATTTATCATCATCAATCGACTGATGCACTTCATCAGTCGACTGACATTAGTCGACTGCCAGCCTGGTCACTTCCCTGTAGTAAAGAGTTAGCACGAAAAATGATAAATGCAACGGTTTCTTACCGTCCGATCTCAACCTAAACCTTCCACTGGAAGTCTTAGTCGGATCACCACCTAGGGTCGTCCCCATATAGAGGACACGACCTTACCATCTCTCTTCACACTCGTGCTTACCTCTGGTTTTTTATGACCTATCGCTTTGATTCCGGTCTTCACCTGGGTTCTTTGACTCCCACGAAGTTCTTCCGGTGTCGGCCGACCACCATGGTTTCCCAACTCGGGATTCTCCGGGTGTCGCTGACCTTCGGCTCAGCTTAACCATTTCCTGCACACTTAATTCAGCTCATGTGATAACAATATGACCTTAACTTTGGGTCTTTGCCATAATCAAAATCTAGGTTCAATTATCTGGTGCCCCTACACCAACAATCTCCCCCTTTTTGATCTATGGCAAACCGACACAAAGTTATGGGAAATTTAAAGCATAAAACAAGTACAGTAAATGATAAATGTTATTTCAAAAACTCTCCCTTAACCCTAGGTGAGTTTTGAAAGAGATACTTTAATTTTTAAAATAAATTTTGTATTACTCCCCCTTAACTTTCGCTCTTTTCCCCCTTTTGCCATAAATAAAAAAAAATGTGGGAATGTTTATATAAAATAGAGGTTTAAAAACAACATGCGTCTAAAATTATTAAGGATAAATCAACTAAGAGTCTAAGCATACGTCTACCATTAGTTAGATAGATTGGTTCGAGGTGTGTCCCTCTGCACCAACAATTTAATAAGTTTTTGAAACATACTTTTCAAAATACTTATAAGTTTATTTAAAAAAAACTTTAAAGGCTTGTAATATAACCCTTAGGGTTAGTTTGCTCTCCTCCTTAGTCAAATATATGAAGTATAAGAGATTTAGGGGGCGCTAAACTTTGGCCTAGAGAGTTGTATACTTAGTATTTGGCCAATCGAAGTTATAATTACTCGTTAAGTGCAAGAAAATAAGTAGCATTTTGAAAATGTTATGTTAAGTGTATTTCAATTATCCTTAACACCTCACCCATTCTATGTGTCTCAAAAATGTGTTTGTCTTATACGTTTTGTGAGATGATTTTAACTTGATTAAAGTTAGTCAACCTTAGGTTAGATTCGGATTTAACCCTTAGTTCGTCAAGTAAACTTTTCAAGAAATTATCTTCTAGGTCGTGGTGAGGCATAGGGGACTTCTTTGATCGGAACAACGACCACTTCCTTAGACAAAGCCAAATTCAAGAAATTGATTACTTGAGTCACTTAATATTACTTCCTGGTCTAACTAGTTTAGGATACGACGAGGTAGCTTCAGCTAGTTCAACTCAGCTAAGTGCACCAAGCTAGATACACCTTATCTAGCTCGAATACACGAAACGTTATTTCCCTAACGTATTATCATCTCGCCGCGTCCTGATACTATATTGTCAAAATTGACTAACTATTTGTCCTATCTAGCCGTTCTAAAAAGTAAAACAAAATAACTAATCATGCAATGGTTTTGCTAAGGAAGCGGGTATACTATTTTAGTGTTAGTTCCCCCTGGACCATTGAACTAATATAGTCTATCCATAAAGTGGACTTGATCCTGGGGAATCCAATATTTATTGGTCATTATATGTGAGTTTAATAAAACCTTTGGGACCCATGCTTGGACTCGTTGATGACTATGATTTATGATAGACATATAAGATCTATTCATAGTCCTTGAACTAAACCTGAGTTTGGCTTTGTTGTACATGGCTCTTTGAGTTCCAAGTAGTCGGTTAAGATTCTTGGATCCCAACGTGAACTTTTCCAACCTAGCCTCGACCTCTTGAACTCGTCCTTTCAAGAGAGAATTCTCCTTCTTAAGTTTTTCAACTTGAGTTGAGTTTCCCTCTTGAACTTGACTAGTTGAAGAGGTTAGAGTAGCCTCTTGCTTGAGGGTTTCAACATCCTCAAGTAACGACTCAACTCTAGACTCAGACTTAGTCAATTTCCTATTTAGCAACTTAATTGCATGATATAAGTTTGCAATTAATGAACGGCTTACCTTAATCTTTTCTTTTGATCCGACTTTGAGTCTCTTCTTAAAATCATCCTCAGAGTCGGAGTCGGAGTTTGATTCATATTCGGCTTCGGACTCTGACTCGGACTCTACCGGTCTTGCCATGAATGCTACATCGATGCCTTCTTCTTCGTCGTCCCAAGTTGCATGAAAGGCTTTCTTAGATCTCTTTTTCTTTGGCTTTATTTTTGATTTGCAGTGCCCCTTCTTCTTGTTCTTCGATTGCTTCCTTTCTTTTCAAATTATTCTTAGGACCATGTTTACTATTGCGACCTCCTCTTCAGATTCGGACTCAGGTTCACCCTCGGGTTCGGATCCTTCTTCTTGCTTAGGAGGTGGCTTGCTCTTCTCCTTTCTTCTTTGACCTACAAGCAAAGCAATACCTCTCTCGGCCTGGACCGCGTTAGTTTGTTCGTGAAGTTCGAATTCTGAAAAGAGCTCATCTAACCTAATTTTAGAAAGGTCCTTAGAAACCTTGTAGGCATCAACCATGGATGCCCACAAGGTGGTCCTATGGAAGGCATTTAGTGCATACCTTATTAGGTCCCAGTTCTCTACGGCTTGCCTGATCGAGTGGAGACCATTGACGATGTCCTGGATCCACTCATGTAGTTGGGTGGCGGTCTCACAATCCTGCATTTTTAGATTATATAGCTTATTTAAAAATAGATCCCTTTTACATACCTTAGCATCGTCGATTCCTTCGTGAAGCTCGATGAGCTTGTTCCAAAGATCATTCGCGCTTATGAATGGGCCGACGCAGTTGAGCTCCTCTTTGGATAGGCCACACTGCAACATTTGAGTTGCTTTTGCATTGACTTCGATTTTCTTTTTGGTGGCGTTGGTCCATTTGTCGAAGTCCAGTGGCTCGCCTTGATCATTGGTGGATAGAGCAAAACCGGTTTGGATTATTATCCAAGTCTCGGCTTGTGTTTTCAAGAAAGACTCCATCTGACCTTTCCAATAATGGAAATCATTTCTATTAAAGAACGGAGGTCGAGTGGTGCTATACCCCTTAATGTGAGCCATTAATTATCTTGCAAAAACATGAATAAAAACCAAAAGGAAATCCAAGACTTGGTCTTGGATTAGTAATGTAGGAAATAATAAGAAATAAAAATAAATAAACGAAAAAAATGAAAAGCTAAACAAAAACTAGAAACTTACGACCTTCGATGTCCCCGAAAGGGTACTAAATGTCATTTTTTGGAGATGAAAATAGCTTATTACGAGGGTAAGCTCTCATAAGAATGTAGATCTTTGAGAGAGCTTCGATTTGGTGGGTAGCACATTTTGTGGGTCCACTTGGATAAAAAGTTATGCTAGTTTTACCGTGAGCTACTCCCGAGGTGAAGAGATACTTGCAAACACTAAAACAAAAATGCAAATTGCCAAGACTTCGTCTTGGATTAGTAGTGCGGGAGAAGAATTAACCAAAATCCCAAAAACAAAATGAAAAGAAAATCAAAATTTTTTTAGATTGGTGGTTACCCCAAATCTTAGCGCCTCCGCTCTGATACCAATTGTTGGATCGAGAAGCGTCGTTAGAGGGGAGTGAATAGCGAGCTTTAAAAACTTTCTTTTCGTTTCAAAATACGAGCAGTGCAGTGGAAAGTAAAATAGTAGAAAATAAATAGACACTTTATTTTTATTTGGTTCACAACTCAATGGTTGCTACTCCAAGGCCCCACGATCCATGACCTCGTATGAAGGTGCAATCCACTATAGAGTCTCCTCCTCGTTGGAGGTAGGAGATAACGATCACAAAAACTGAGAGACAATAACTCAAAGATGAGGCAACAAGCCTACCTCACCTCGTTACGATGAAAACTCCGATTACAAATTAAACTGAATAAGAAACAAACTAATACTACCGACGAATATGAATCTGAGATGAAGAGCTTGTCGTCGGTGTGTTGGCATTGTAGTGTCGTCGTCGAAGCATAGCGTTGTTGGAGCACTTGGGAGCAAAGAATTTATGATGTAGGGTTCGAGTCCTCCCCTCCTTTTATAGACTCATGCCTTGGAATTAGTCTGGATCCAGATCCTCAATTTGTGGAACTTATCACGAGGTGACACCTTATCTTATTGCGAAGTGGCGGCGTCAAATGTTATCCTTTTTGACATAGCCACAAGGCTAATTCGTCACCATCAGTCGACTGATGCACTTCATCAGTCAACTGACATCAGTCGACTACCAATATCCAACAATCGACTGCCAACCTAGTCACTTCCCTATAGCAAATGCGATGGTTTCTTACCATCCGATCTCAACCTAGACCTTCCACTGGAAGTCTTAGTCGGATCGCCATCTAGGGTTGTCCCCGTACAGAGGACACGACCTTACCATCTCTCTTCGCACTCTGCTTACCTCTGGTCCTTTATGACCTGTCGCTTTGCTTCCGGCCTTCACCTGGGTTCTTCGACTCCCACGAAGTTCTCGTGGTATCGCCCGACCACCACGGTTTCCAGACTCTGGATTCTCCGGGCGTCGCTGACCTTCGGCTTAGCTTAACCATTTCCTTCACACTTCATTAAGCTCATGAGATGACAATATGACCTTAACTTTGGGTCTTTGCCATAATCAAAACCTAGGTTCAATTATTTGGTGCCCCTACACCAACACTGCACACTTAACAAACATATTAAAACACAAGTAATTCCTAACTTTAAACTATAGTTCATACATCAAAACTAAGGAGTGGTGTTCTCTGCACCAACAAGTAGGACTAATTGATGCAATGATTAAGGGGGAGTTTTCCTATGAAATATATGTAAACTCAAGACCTATGTGCACATATTTTATTGTTGGTACAAAGTTAGGAAATACTTTTACTCATGTTTTCATACTTTGCTCAACATGTTATTCATATATAATAGAATGTGTCTTAGATTAAGGGGGAGTCTTAAATATATTTTGTACCTTAATTCAAGGCATAAACACCCTATTCATACATGCTTTATTGAATATTTACCTATCTATTTTTTATGTGTGTCAAAGGGGGAGAGGGGAAAGATTTAAGTTATAATTCATATTGTAACATATCATATTTTTGTTGGATCGAGAAACGCTAGAGAGGGGGCGAATAGCGTTCGGAAATCTTTTCGTTTCATTGTTTTAAAACCAAAGTATGCAGTGGAAAAACTTGAATACAAAATAAGAAAAACTACTTTATTTTTACTTGGTTCATAACCAAACTGCTGCTAGTCCAAGGCCCCACGATCCTAGATCGCTTTCGATGGGCAATCAACTAAAATGTCTCTCCCTCGTTGGAAGTAAGAGACAACGATTACAAAGAAAGAAAGTAGAGGAAGAGGCAACAAGCCGACCTCTCCTCTTTGCAATTATAAAGCACAAGAATAAAGACAAGAATAACTATAAAATGAAACTACTGACTTAAGGAAGTGAAGTTGTGTGCGATGTCGGTGTTACGATGACGTTGTGTTGTCGAAGAGCACTTAGATTGTGGAAGCACTTTAGGAGCCTTTCAAGATGATGGAAAGAGGTGAATTACTCCTCCTTTTATAGCCATTTGAGTTCTAGCTCGTTGAGATCCAGATCTTGGTCAAACATCCTCATCTCTGCTCATTTTGTGTCTCTTATCTTGACTATCTTCGAAGTGATCATCTTGACCATCAGTTGACTGATGCCCTACAACAGTCGATTGATGGTAGGTTTAGTCGACTGCCATTAGCCTTCAGTCGACTGTCAGCTTGATCACTCACCTGCAATACAATGTTAGCACAGAATACTTCATTGATGGTAAATTTGATGGTTCCTTACCATTCGACCTCGACCTAGACCTTCCTCCGGAAGTCTTAGTCGGATCACCGCCTACGGTTGTCCCCATACGGAGGACAAGACCTTACCATCACTCTACACCCAGTACTTACCTTCGGTCTTCCTAACCTATCACTTAGCTTAATACATTACCTGCACACTCAACACGACATGTGAGATAATAATAATGACTTAACTTTTAACCTTTGCCATTATCAAAACCTAGGTTCGATTATCTGGTGCCCCTGCACCAACAATCTCCCCCTTTTTGATCAATGGCAAACTGATTCAAAGTTAAGGAAAAATAAGCATGAAACAAGTAAGCATGAAATACTTTCTTTTTCAAATTCTCTCCCTCAAGGTCACCTCTCCCTTAACCCTAGGCGAGTTTTGAAAAAGAAACATAATGTGTTAACTCATAAATAACCAAGTTTTGGAAAAACTTTTTCTCCAACTTTTTCTCCCCCTTAATCTTTGATCTCTTCTCTTTCTTTTGCCATATATTAAAAAAACGAGGGGTGTATTTACAAGATTAATGTGTGAAACATATAAACATATCATTTAAATGATAGAAGAAATCCAAGCATGTCCTTTATAATAAAAAAACTATCCTTTATGTACCTAGAGGTGTAGGATCAATTTAAGTTTTTTTTCTCTGCGCCAACAATGTTAAGCTTTACTTTTGTGAAAAAGTGTATGATGACTTTGGTAAAAAAATTTGAGATTTCAAAAAACTTTAAAAGTTATAAACATAAGTATAATTTCAAAATACTTTTGAAAGTTATAAGTATGATTTCAAAATACTTTTGAAAGTTATAAGTATAAGTATGATTTCAAAATACTTTTGAAGACTTATCAATTTTAAAAGAGTTACAAGAATAATTTTCAAATATACAAATTTTAAACTTTACAATAAGTGTTATCCCTTTAATTTGTCATTATAGTTATCCACCAGTAAACAAAGTCTAGAGGGTTTAGGTATCTAAAATTGGCCTAAATATTATGTCTAGTATTGGCCAACCAATTAAGTAACTATAGATTTCCAAAGATTAAATATAATTACATGAAACAATCATGAAAAATAAATATTTTTATAGATTTTGAAAACATTTTAAAAATTATGTTATTTTTAATTAAGTGTCCTTAACATCTCACCCATTTTATGTGTCTCAAGTCATGTTAACCTTATGTGCTTTATGAGATGGTTTTCAATTTTACTTAGTTAAATTTAGTGATTTAAAGACTAATTAACCATGGGTTAGATTCGGATTTAATCTTTGGATTAGATTCGGATTTAATCTTTAGTTAGTTAAGTGAACCTTTCAAAAGATAGCTTCCAGGTCGTGGCGAGGCACAGAGGTCTTCTTTGATCGGACAACGACCACTTCTTTAGACAAAGACAATCTTAAGAAATTGTGCACTTAATTCACTTAGGGTTATGTCCTGGTCTAACTAGTCTAGGATGTGGTGAGGTAGCTTCAGCTAGTTCCACTTAGCCAAGTGCACCAAGCTAGATATGCCTTATCTAACCCGGATACACAAGACCTCATTTCCCTAA
The DNA here is from genome assembly GCA_025175895.1 of Wurfbainia villosa. Classification (NCBI taxonomy): domain Eukaryota; kingdom Viridiplantae; phylum Streptophyta; class Magnoliopsida; order Zingiberales; family Zingiberaceae; genus Wurfbainia; species Wurfbainia villosa. The sequence continues at coordinate 94,415,575 of CM045989.1, forward strand.
CATACTATCATCTCACCGCATCTTGATACTATGTTGTCAAAGTTGATTAGTCATTGGTCCTATCTAGTCGTTCTATAAATTAAAAAAACCTAAGCATGCAAAGTTAGATTAAGAAATCGAGCACACAATTTTAGTATTAGCTCCCCCTAGATCATTGGACCGATACAGTCTATCCACATAATCGATTTGATCCTTGGGAACCCCATACTTAGTAGCACCTAGTTGTGAGTTTAAAATAGTCTTAGGGACCCCTGCTTGGACTCTTCAATTACTACGTTTCAGTTACATTATTGCTATATGTTCGTGATTTATTATTTCCTAAACCAGTCGCCTTGTTTCAATGTGTCTTTGAGTTCAATTTAAATTAGGCCTTAGAGCTGATGAACATGTGTAAGCTCTTGAACTTGCCCTTTCAAGAGAGAATTCTCATCCTCAAGTTTTTTAACTTGAGTTGAGTTTCCTTCTTGAACTTGACTAGTTGAAGAGACTAGGTTAGCCTTATGCTTAAGGGTTTTGACCTCCTTAAGCAAAGACTCGACTTTAGACTCAAATTTAGATAATTTTCTATCTAACAACTTAATGGCATGATATAGATGACTAATTAATGAACGACTTACCTTGATTTTCTCTTTTGATCCGACTTTGAGTCTTGACTCGAACTCATCATCGGAGTCGGATTTGAATTCGGATTCGTAGTTAGCTTCAGGTTCGGACTCGGACTTGGAATCTATCGGTCTCGCCATGAATGCCAAGTTTTCTTCTTCTTCTGATGATTCTTCCCAAGTTTCTTGGAACACCTTCTTTGGTTGTTTTGTAAGCTTTCTTCCTTTTCTGACCATATTCTGAACTAGGTTGACTAGTTTAGTCTCCATCTCTTCTTCTGATTCCGACTCGAATTTGGACTCTTCGGGCAGGGGTTCACTCTTGCCTTTCCTTCTTCCAACATACAAAGTGACACCCTTCTCGATCGAGGCCGAATTAGATTGTTCATGAAGTTTGAATTCGGAAAACAATTCATCTAATCTAATTTTTTAAAGATCTCTAGATACTTTGTAGGCATCAACCATGGATGCCCACAAAGTGGTCCTAGGGAAAGTGTTAAGCACGTACCTTATAATGTCTCTGTTTTCTACCTTTTGTCCTATAGAATGGAGGTCATTCATGATATCTTGGATCTGTGCATGGAGTTGAGTTGCCGTCTCATTGTCCTGCATTTTTAGATTAAATAATTTATTTAAGAGTAGGTCTCGTTTACATACCTTAGTGTCGATCGTCCCTTCATGCAAGTCGATGAGTTTATTCTAGAGGTCCTTAGCGCTGATGAAGGGGCCAACACAGTTGAGCTCTTCCTTGGATAGGTCACATTGCAGGATTTGAGTGGCTTTCCCATCGGCCTCCACTTGTCGTTTCATTGCATTTGTCCACTTGTCGCAGTCCACGAACTCTCCGTCTTCATTTGTTGGTAAGGTAAATCTCGTTTGAATGATGATGCACATTTCGACTTGGGTCTTAAGATAGAATTCCATTCGACCCTTCCAATAACGGAAATCATATCCATTAAAGAATGGAGATCGGGCGGTGCTATCACCCTCACGATGGACCATTCAAACAACCTTGCAACAAAAAAAAACACAAAAACACGAGAATTTCCAAGACTTTGTCTTGGATTAGTAGTGCGGGAAGAAAAACTTAAATTAAATGAAAAGAGAAAAGAATAAAAATATTTCTAGATCGGTGGTTGCACCGAATCTCAGTGCCCCCGCTCTGATACCAATTGTTAGATCGAGAAATGCTAGGGGGTGAATAGTGTTCGGAAATCTATTCGTTTGGTCATTTTAAACCCAAAGTATGCAATGGAAAAACTCGATAACAAAATAAGAAAGACGACTTTATTTTTACTTGGTTCACAACCAAATGGTTGCTAGTCTAAGGCCCCGTGATCCTAGATCGCTTCCGATGGGTAATCCACTAAAAGGTCTCTTCCTCGTTGGAGGTAAGAGACAACGATTACAAAGAAAGAAAGTAGAGGAAGAGGAAACAAGCCTACCTCTCCTCTTTGCAATCATAAAGAACAATAATAAAGACAAGAACAACTATAAAATAAAACTATCAACTTAAGGAAGTGAAGTTGTGCACGATGTTGGCGTTACGGCGACGTTGTGTTGTCGAAGAGCACTTAGATTGTGGGAGCACTTTAGGAGCCTTTCAAGATGATGGAAAGAGGTGAATTGCTCCTCCTTTTATAGCCATTTGATTCCTAGCTCGTTGAGATCCAGATCTAGGTCAAACATCCTCATCTCCCCTCATTTTGTGGCTCTTATCTTGACTATCTTCGAAGTGATCAGCTTGACCATCAGTCGACTGATGCCCTACAACAATCGACTGATGGAAGGTTCAGTCGACTGCCATTAGCCTTCAGTCGACTGTCAGCTTTATCACTCACTTGCAATACAAGGTTAGCACATAATACTTCATTGATGGTAAATTTGACGGTTTCTTACCGTCCAACCTTGACCTAGACCTTCCTCCTGAAGTCTTAGTCGGATCGTTGCCTATGGTTGTCCTCGTACAGAGGACACGACCTTACCATCACTCTTCACTCGGTGCTTACCTTCAGCCCTCCTGATCTGTCATTTAGCTTAATACATTACCTGCACACTCAACACGACATGTGAGATAACAATAATGACTTAACTTTGAACCTTTGTCATTATCAAAACCTAGGTTTGATTATATGGTGCCCCTACATCAATAATTTTTTACATATTTAAAGACCTAACTTAAATGATTGTCAAACATCAAAAAAGGAGAGATTGTTGGTGCAAGTATGCTCCAAGTATTAATCTTTTGATGTTTGGATAATCATTTATAGTTAGACAATATTTGTGATCTAATATTGATAATGAGTGATAGGGATAAAGAAAGTCCAAGTGTGAAGACTTGACATAGAAAGTCCAAGAGTGAAGTTTTGGCAAAAAAAAAATCCAAGAATGAGGACTTGGCAACATAAGTTCAAGTGTGTAGTCTTGGCAACGTAAGTCCAAGTGGATCTTGGTAAGGAAGACCAAGGATGAATTTTTTGCAGCATAAAGGCCAAGTGTACAGTCTTGGCGGTATAAATCCAAATGAACCTTGGCAAAAAAAGACCCATAATCATAACGAAACCGAAGGAAGCTTTTGAAGGCAAGCACAAGGATGAAGGAGTCGTAGACTTGGAGGGATCCTGAAGGCGCGAGACTGGTGGAGAAGCTTGAAGGTATTAGTCTAGGCTTAGGGTTAGGTTTCAAGTATGTGAAAGTCATACTTATGGTGTACCAATCAACTGGCTCTTAGACTTGTCAACTAGTCTCGGGTGCTCGGCACTCAAGGGGTTCAAAAGACTTGAGCAGTTGACTAAGGATATGACCCAATCGACTGGCAAGTAGTTGACTGCTGAGCTGTACTCTGGCAATCGACTGGTGGTTTACACCAGTCGACTATCCACTATCAATTGACTATTGAAATAGAGTAGTTGACTGGAATTAAGTGGATAGGACACAGAAGATTTCGTAGTCGACTGCTGACTGATAGCATTCAACTATTAGCTTGGCCCACTACAAGAAAAATGGGAAATATCGATGAAATATTAGCGACGAATTGATAATCCATCGCTAAAACAAGGACTTAACAATGAATTATTTGATCATCATAAATAATATCACATTTACAAAGAAATAGTAATATTTCGTCGCAAATATAAAATATATTAGAGACGAATTAAAAATATTCGTCGCTAGCCTATATTTGGAATGAGTATTAGTGACGAAATTTATATTTCGTCACTAATCTATTTAAGTTTAGCGATGATATTTATCAATTCGTCGCCAATACTAGGAGTCAACTGGTATATATCACCATTCGACTGCTACTTAGCGATAAAATAAATAAATATTCGTCGCAAACTATTCAGTCGATTGGTCAATCGAGTAAACTAGATTCTATTACCGACCAAATTATCATCAATCGACTGGTGTATACTACCAGTTGACTGATGTGCCTATTTTTGCGACGATATGTATTGTTCGTCGCTAATATGCAATATATTAGCAACGAAAATTACATGTTTCATCACTAAGATAATAAATTTTAGCGATGAAATATTTTTTCGTTACTAATATTCACGAAAAAAACCCTCGTCCACACCGATTCCCCCATTTTCTCCTCTTCTTCCTTCCTCTCCGGCGATTCTCCCCGCGACTCTTCCTTTCTCTCTTCCGTCTCCACGTGTCACGTCCCGATGGAGTCCCCGCCAGACGAAAATCCGGCAGCATCTCCCCTGTACGGGTGACAATGCCAATTTACATACAAGGCCTACACGACCACTATACATCGGTCAACACGACCAGAATCCAAACACACACGCAGGTAATAAAAATAGGCCTCTGACCATCAACCAAAATAAAAGAGTAACATCTATCACAACTAGACTTACCCCTTCTGCCATCTGGGCAGGAATACTCAACCAAAACCAATCCAAACAAAACCTAATAAGGTCCATAAGGACACCAAAAATCCATTAATACAAATATCAACCTCCAATCCTAAACATGTCCTCTAATCAAAATCCAAATACCATAAAACAAATAACCAAATCAAATATTCACGACGAGTGGGGTTCGACAGCTGCACTCTCCTGACAGCTTCATCCTAAAATAGATATAAATCAACGGGGTAAGTTCAAAGAACTTAGCGGATATAGTCGATATGCAAGTAAGATATAACTAACAATAAAAATCATGCCAGTACAGTCTCACATATAGGGTAAGCAAGAAATAAATGCAAAGGGACTGTACTCACCTGAATCTCCTACCCTGATATAGGAGCAAGTGCCCTACTATAAGAGTCATCACCAAATACCAACATGTATCCTGTATGCATGACAATCATATGCAACATCCAAGGCATCAATAAAAATGCAACAAACACAATACAAATGCGATCCGTGCAAAGTGTATGTCGTGCAAATGACATGGTCACCCCTGACGCCAGTCAGCCGCCTCACACGCGATGGTGAAGCCGAGTGGGTAGGGCTATGACATAATGCACTCGCCATCATCGCTCCCGAGTGGCCGAGTGGGACAGGATCGCCGGAGTACACCTATCCTCCTGCCCCAAACAGAGTGGGGGAGCTAAGCTCTCATCTCTCGGTGTCATAGACCAGAGGAGGGATCCTTGCCCGCTACCACGCTGCCTCATCACTACCCATGAGCGGACCAGCAGAGCCTGACAGAGCAACTGCACACACCCTCCTGATGTACCACTAACCCATGAGTGGCAGTGTGTGCAAGTCATGTAACTAGCTGCGGGCTCAACTATAAAGGAACCCCATCCAGCCAGCATGCAATCATGCAAAAATGGTGCATGATACTAAAGCATGTAAATCCTACTCAAAATACCTATCCGAATAATATGTACAATCAATATGTACATATCCATAATCCAAATAACTATGATCCAAATAAAACAGGGAAGATATAATCATATCCTATCGCATGCATGCATCAAGTAGGCACCAAAAGCATACAAGGCATATAAACATGAAAATTATTGCATGCTATCCTAACTAGCATATCAACAGTGACCATATCTAAAAGATAAGTCAAAATACCCGCCTGAATAAAAATATCCGCAAGAATGAAAACGTCACGACCGGGGACCTGCCTCGTGACCGAAACCTGCATATAGCATAACTATAGTTAAGCACAAAAATGCAATTCACCGACAAATCGAATACTTAATCGATTTCTTACATAAACCAACTAACCCAAATAAATTTCCAATTTTCACTAATTTTCCCACCATCTTATTAATCTTTTCCTACCACAATATCCTTACAATTAATTTAGCCCACTAAATCAATTGATAAACATTTTGATTAATTAATGATAATCCAATTAATCAATTAAATTTGGATTAACCCGCATTTTAACAACCTAAGCCATATAAATAAAAATTCTATGGCTTTTACTTATCAATTATTTGTACCAACCAATTTACCCAATTAATTCCTAATCAATTAACCTAATTCATCACCTACAGCAAATAACAATATCACCCAACCATCCCATATCCTCCGAATACAATACTAATCAACCGAATAACACCAAAATCATACTTACCGGCCCTAGGATCCCACCGACAGCCCTTCATAGCCCATCGATGCACGAAATTAGGGATCTAATGAGCCCTAATTGGAACCCAACATAACCCACAACCATTTACAATCCTCCACAGCCAACCCATTCCTAAATGGAACCTCACAATCGACCAAGATCAACCATCAACAAAGAAAAATAGGTAATAGGTTGAGATTTACCAATTCGATAAACCCCCCAATCAGCTTGGTGCACCGGAAGAAGGCACTGCCGCACCACCCACAGCGATCTGAAAAATTGGTGGTGAGAACACAAAATCAAGGTTGGTTCTCACCCGAAATCAAGGAAACAACCACAGTAAGGAAATTCGACTAGCCCTTACCTAGATACCACGCCATCGGCGTCGCAGAGGGGCTCACGACGGCGGTCCAATGGCTGCAAGCGCACTGGGGAGGATAAAAGACTCGCGTCGATGATCCTGTGGCAAAGGAGCCGATGGCCTGGGCACCGGGAAGGCGCGGCCACCGCTGGAGAAGGCGACGATCAAAGTCTCTGGCCGCGAAAAAGAAGGCTATGCAAGGCGTATCATGGAGAAGAAGGGATGGCGCCAAGCAAGATAGAGAGCACATGGCGCTTCGATGAAGGAGAAGGGCTCGCCGGCGAAGATGAAATAATGACTCCGACAAAGGTAGGCTCATGAAAGGAAACTGTCGAAGGGAATTGGTGTCACAGTGGGGGGGGGGGGGGTTGGAAGAAAAGGAAAAATAAATTAACCCCTTAAATAGACTCCACAAAAAACCTATTTATTTTATCCCCGTAAAAATCTCATACGGACTCCATTTAAATCTAGAAAAATTCCTAAAATTCTAGAAAAATCCCGAAAAATTTCCAGGATTATTTTTCTAAATTCTTTGGCCATTTAATTTACATTTTAAATTTTTCAGTATTTAACACCACGTGACTCTTCCTTCCTCTCTTCCATCTCCATATCATGCTCCGGTGATTCTCCACGTAATTCTCCGGTTATCCGTCTCCAGCGGCAGCTCCGACCTCCTGTTGGCCTCCTTCTCCACCTCCGATCTCCAGCTCCGACTTCTTCTCATTGTTGTCTCAAGGTCAACCTACTTAGGTTTTTCTATATTCTTTCTTCAAGGTTTTAAAATAAAATTAATGATATTTTTTGTATTGTTGTTATGATTAGATGATAACTTTAGGGTTTTGTTATACTCAGATGATGAATTTAGGATTTGTTAGGGTTTAAGATTATTGTAGATTATATATACGGTTGTTAGAGTTTTGTTAGGGATTAGATGATGAATTTAGGGTTTTTTTTATCATTTATATTTGGACTTATTCATGGTAATCAAGTAGTAACTTATTGCTTATATGATAAATTTGAAGATATATTGTCAATTAGATGATGATTTTAAGATTATTTTGCGATTAGAGAATAAGTTTAGGATATTCTTACTCTTAGATTATATTGTTCGATGATAAACATAGGGTTATAATGCAAATTGTAGGTTATATTGTGTGAGGTTTAAATTATAATTTTTTTGATTATTTTGTATGTGATAAATAAATTTAAGTTGCTAAATTGCTTTTGTTGAAAATTAACATCAAAATTATTTTATATATGTTTAACCAGAGTTTAAAAATATGGATAAAAGTTGGATAATGATTCGGAATCGGATTAGTCCTGAATATATAAATGGGTTGAATCAATTTATAAATATGGTAGAGAATTACATGATCATTCTGAATTTATCGAAAATTCATTGTCCATGTCGACGGTGTGGCAATTTGTTTCAATATGAATTGGATTATGTGTGAGGACATCTTTATAAGTGGGAATTCGATAGACTATATAAAGTCTGGAACTTTCATGGAAAAACTTCTACATCATCCGGTAGTATAAATATTGTCAATCAAGATAGAAATGATTTTGATGTTGAAGTAGATGATTTCGAAGATAATTTTGAAGACATGTTTACTGATTTACAAAATACAGAAAATATAAACAACAATGAGCCTCAATCAGATGATATCAATGAAAATACGAATGCAAATGATTGTAGACAAAGTTATACTTCAATGTTGGAAGAGGCACAAAAAGAACTGTATCACAATTGTACTAATTTTTTGATTTTCAATTTTGTGGTGAAGCTAATGCATGTGATGGTGATAAATGGCTGGAGCAATAAATCTTTTGATATGTTACTTCAGTTATTGCAAGAGGTATTTCCTAAACTGAATGAGATTCCAAACTCTTATTATGAAGCCAAAAAATTCTTAAAAGAGTTAGGACTGACATATGAGAAGATACATGTCTTTAAGAATGATTGTATATTATTTAGGGATGAGCATGAGAATAAGGATGCATGTCCTGTGTGCAAGGAGCCCAAATACAAGTACGAAGGGATGAATAATAAAAAGAATTCTCAAAAAAATCTTCAATATTTTCCTCTGAAACTGAGACTTAAACGGTTGTTTATTTCGAAGCATATGGCCAAAGAGATGAGATGACATAAAAAAAAGTGAGTTGAAATAGATGGCGTATTAAGACACCCAGCTGATAGTGAATCATGGAAACAATTTAACAATGCACATGAAATATTTGTAGGTGATCCACGAAATATTCGCTTAAGGTTGGCTACTGACGGGTTTAATCCATTTGGAAACATGTCAAATGCTTATAGTATGTGGCCTGTTATACTTGTGAATTATAATTTGCCACCATGAAAAATGATGAAGCCATCATATATGATTATGTCTCTTTTAATTCCTGGGCCTAAATCATCTGACAATAAGATAGATGTATACCTACGACATCTGATAAATGAACTGAAAGAGCTATGGGATGACGGGGGTGGAATCATATGATGCATCGACTGAACAAGTATTTCAATTACATGTTGCTATGATGTGGACCATTCACAAGTTTCTAGCATATGGAACAGTTTCTGGATGGAGCACAAAGGGTTATAAGGCATGTCCAGTATGTCTGAATGAAACCAAATCTTTCGTTCAGTTTACGTATTGCTAAACTGACTAGATGTTACCTTGCGCTGACTTTACGAGTATGCTTCATGTATGTAAAGATTTTAATGGAAAGGTTGAAAAAGAAGGACAACCACGAGTGATATTTTAGCACAGTTAGACACGTTACCCCAAGTGACATTCAGTAAGCATCCTTCACTCGGTAAAAAACAACAGCAATCTTTGGATGATACAAATTGGATAAATAAGTCTATTTTTTTGAGTTACCATATTGGTCACATTGAAAGTTGAGACACAATTTAGATGTGATGCATATTGAAAAGCTGTGATGCTTTAATTGGCACATTATTAAATATAGACGGAAAGTCAAAGGACACTCTCAAAGCAAGATTAGACTTGCAAGATATAGGGATAAGGAGTGAGTTGTATTTACAGCCAGTAGGAGACAAATTCAGGAAATCGTATGCAAGTTACACGTTGATATTGGAAGAAATACATGAATTTTGTCAATTTTTGAAATATGTGAAGTTTTTAGATGGTTGTGCTGCTAATATATCTAGACATGTGAATGCAAATGAAGGAAAGATATATGGACTAAAATCACATGATTGTCATGTATTGTTGTAAAGAACACTTCCAGTTATTGTACGTAAATTTTTCTCAAAAGACATTTGTAGCATACTAATTGAGTTATGTTATTTCTTCAAAAAGATCACTGCAAGATCTTTACACACAACGGATATATGTAGAATGGAGGAGCAAATAGTCCTGATATTGTGTAAGATGGAACGAATGTTTTTTCTGACATTTTTTGACATTATGGTTCATTTGACAGTTTATTTACCTCGTGAAGCTATGTTAGCTGAGCCAGTTTCGTCACGATGGATGTATCCCTTTCAGTGATATTTGGGAAGACTAAAAAAATATGTTCATAATAAAGCACGACCTAAAGAATCTATTACAGAGGGGTATATTGTAAATGAGACCTTGACTTTTAGTTCGTTATATATGAGTCAGATTAAGACAAGATTTTCTAGGCCAGAACGAATAAAGATGTTCAACCATCAATATGCAAATTAAGTGTTTTCTCACAGGAAACAAGAGTCTTTGACAACCAACAAAGTCTAAAATTGCCACTGCTGTTGTTTAAGAAAGCACATTGGTACATTCTGAACAATTGTAAAGAAGTCGATCGATATCGAAAGTAAGTGTTTACATTAAGTTATTACTTTAATTCTATTAAATTGGCAGATTTTAAATTGATTAATTTTTTATACAATGAGCATCTGCAATTTATGTCCCAAAAGGTTCATGCTGATCAAGTTATGCAATATCACGAGCGAGATTTTCCACTGTGGTTTAGGGATAAAATTATAGCCCTAATTTTTTTTTACAAATTCAGAGATCACAAATGAGTTGTATTATTTAGCAATGGGACCTGATACTGAAGTTCAACTGTATGATGCATTCATTATAAATGGGATTCGATATCATACGAGGTCCCGATGATTCACGCAGAATTACTCAGAATAGTGGGGTCAGCGTACCATCCTCTGACGATGGGTCAATTTGGATTTTTTTGGTGTGTTGAAGGATGTGGTTCAAATATTTTACTCTTTTAGGTATTAAGTACAATTATTTTGGTGTGAATGGTTCCAATGTAATCCAAAAAAAAATTGTTGGTGGAAGAGTATGATCTCTTGTGTATTGACACTTCTAAAATATGGTACGATGATGCCCCATTCATTTTGGCAAACTAAGCAAATCAAATGTATTATTTGAATGATATCAAATGTGGAGGTCATTGGAAGGTCATGCAAAGAGTTCACCACCGAGAAATATATGAAGTAACTGAAGTTGATGAAGTATCTGAAGATTTTGAGGTTGGTAATATCTTGAATATAGAGCCAAACCAAGAGATTTCATCCAATGATTCAACTTCAGTAGTCGGTGAAGACTTAGCGATAACTCAACTATGTCGATTAGATGTTGAGCATCAACAAATAAATATGGCAAATGTACAAGTGAATCTGGATATGGGCGCTCAAAGTAATCGTATTGATGAGGGTGAAAATAGTGAAATTGATAGTGAGGTAGATGATTATTTATCCTTTTCAGATGATGATAGTGATTAGATGTATTTACATGGTATTTATATTGTTCTTCATTTATAATTCATGTATTTAATATAATCTTTCATTATATGTCGATCTGTATATAATGCTTATGTCACAGCTATGCCACCTAAGAGAATTGAGTGCTACTCAGTTATGCCTACACCTGATGATGACAGTGCTCCTGCTCCTACTGGTTAGATAAATGGGCCAGATTTTAAATATGTTTATTTTGTTTTCTATTTATTTAACTTGTTAATTGCTAACACTTTTTGGTTTATAGTTTGTTCGACACGTAGAGAGACACGAGGCACACACTCCAATCAGCTCCGACGGCAAATCGAGGAACGAGGTAAATTACCCATTACCTTTCGTAAGAGCGATGGTCATCCTATCGGAACAAATATAGCTTCTTTTATGACAGAGTTAGGTCTGTCAATTAAGAAGTTTGCTCCCCCACAAGCTAAGAGCTGGAAGCATATCCCCGTGGACAATAAACAGATGATATATGATCGATTATCAGTAAGCACGAGTAATTTGATAATTATATAATCAACCATCATTTGTTAATAAATTTCGATATCAGTATTTTTTTCAGGCTGCTTTCGATATCAGTTTTACCGAGGAGGCAACATCGGTAAGAAAGGAGACCGACAGATTAATGAGTGCAAGGTACAGAGACAATCGAAATAAGATTCACACTCATTATAAGAGTCTACTGCATCTTCCTCTTACTGAGCACCGACATTATATGTCGATCGAGTTTTGTGAGACACAGGAAGATTGGAACTATATGTGCGATCTGTCTGAATCAGAGAAATTTCGGGTAACTCAATCTACACCAATTATTTGAGTTATATATAAATTAAAATATTTGTTCTACAATTCATGTTTTACGTTTTATCTTAACAAATTTTTATATTGTAGACATGATTAGCAACAAATGCCCAAAACCAATCACAACTACTATATATCTATCGAGGTGGCTCAAAATCATTCATTCAATACAGTTACGACGGTGCAAGTACAAACTTTATAGTTACAATATATTGTTTGTTATTTTTAATATCCACATTATAATATTTTTTAGACTGATCAGTCATAGAGAAAAGATCGGATTACTATCTTTAATACCACCCATTGTAGTTCGTCAAAAGGGTGGAGTGGGGAGAGAGTCGAGGCTGCATACGTAAGATATAATCAATATAATTTAGTAAAGTTATTTTTAAATTTGCATAATTTTTTGTAAACATATTAATAATAAGTTTGTTATTCTTAGGGTGATATGGTGAGACTGAGAGATGAGCACATTCAATCACAAGAGATCGAAGATGACATCGATGTAGTTCAGATTGCAGACCAGGTTTGTGATCAAGTCCTCGGTGTCGTTCTGGATATATTAGAGGACTTGAAAGTGTCAAAACCAGTTAGATCCACTTCTTCGGAGGCCAGCTCATCCTCCAGATTAAATAACGCAACACTGCGTGAACAACTTGAATCCATCGAGCAAAGATTAGAAGGGACGCAAGAGGATCTAGCAAATACTCGAGCTCAATTAGCTAGCACCCAAGATGAGTTGGCATTAATGAGATCAAGACAAGATATGTTTGAAGTAATTCTGAATCGGCTTGTACCTGGAGCTTTACAATCATTGATACATGAGTCATCTTCAGCTCCACCTTGTTGGTGCAATCAGCCCAGGTCATGATTGATCGGACTCGAGTTTGACTCGAGTGATGTTTTGATGTTTGACATGAAGGTTTGACATTGATGTTTGATAATGTTTTGGGGAGATTGTTGGTGCAATCGACCCGGGTCATGATTGACCGGACTCGAGTTTGACTCGAGGGGATTTTGATGGTTGACTAGGGTTAACCATGTGATGAAGAAAGTCCAAGCATGGGTCTTGGCATGGAAAGTCCAACATGGGTTGGCAAGGGAAAGTCCAAGCTTGAGTCTTGGCATTTGGAAAGTCCAAGGGTGTAGTCTTGGCCACGTAAGTCCAAGGGTGTAGTCTTGGCGGTGAAAGTCCAAGTCATGAGTACTTGGCATTTGGAAAGTCTAAGGGGTTTGATATTGGCAGCGTAAAGTCCAAGCGAGAGTCTTGGCAGCATAAGTCCAATGGTTGGCGGTGTAAAGTCCAAGCGGAGTTTTGGCAGCGTAAGTCCAATGTGCCTTGGCGGTGTAGACACCGTTAGCATGACATAGCCGATGGAAGTACTTGAAGGCTAGCGTATAGATGAATAAGTAATGGATGACTTGGAGGGATCTGATAGGCACGAGGCTGACGGAGGTGGCTAGAAGGTTTAGGTCTAAGCTACAAGTGGTCTAGCAAGTATGGGGGCACCATCCTTGGATTAAATCTCATGTTTGAGGTTAAAACCTCATGTTTGAGGTGTATCAGTCAACTGGGACCATGTGACAGTCAATTGGTGTGAGTCAACTAGGGTTTGACTGCGGGGAGTGCCCTAGTAGTCAACTGCCAGAGGTGGGCAGTCGACTGCTGGATCGATCCATCGACTGATCTTGTGATCAGTCCACTGGTGCTTGGTATTTCGGGCACAGAATGGAGTCAGACTCGACTGCTGGGGCTAGCAGTCAAGTGAAGGCTCGATCAGTCAACTGATGTCCTATCCGTTGGATTTTTCTAGTGTGGATTGCACCGTTGTCTCACAGCAATAGTGTCATCAGTTGACTAATGGTCCCGATCAGTTGACTGATAGGCGATTTCCAACCCAGGCAGCAGCTTTAAATGGAGCTCGTGGAGGAGATTTGGAGCAGTTTTTCTTGAGGAGTTTTGGGGCGAATTGCTGTGAAGGGTTTTGCTTATCGAGTCCGTGAGGGGAAACTTCGCTTCCCACTTCACCTCAGTAGCATGACCATGGTTATCCCTTCGATGTCCCCAGATTAAAAAAAAATTTAATCCTAGATGAAAGGGATTGCCCAAACCACCAAGTCATCGTCGTGCTATTCGTTTAGAGAGGTCACTTGAACAAACAAGTTGTTCAAGCGACCAACCTCTATTCTACGAGTAGCCGCGAAATAGACGATGTTCGGATCGCCGGTTTTTGTGTTTATGCTCGGGATCCAAGTATTATTTAGCCATTTACAGAAATATATCATGCTCATATTTGAAAAACAAAAACAAGCAACAAACAAAAGAAGAAAGTAGAATACGTATACCTCTCGATCTTCTAATGTATGACCTTCCTTCTTTTGGACGTCGTGTTGGTGACGATCTACCAAAAGTCGAAGCTCCTAGATCGCAAATCTTCCTTCCTTGCTCTTCCAAAGCAAGAGGAGAAGTAGAAACAAGGTTTTTCTCCTCCCTAGAAACAACCAACAAGGAACTAAATCTTTCCTTGCCGCCGGCCAACTAGGTGAAGGAGAAGATGGTGGAAAACAACCAAGACACCAAGGGAAGTCCTATATCTTGTTTCCACCACCTAAGGAGAAGGAGAAGGAAGCTTTTGGGCACCAGCCAAGGCTGGAAAAGAGCTGGAAAGGGTGCTGGACGTTGGCCAAAAGAGGAAGAAGAAGAGAGAAAGAACCTTCCTTATTTGGTGCCACCCTTGCCTCCAAACCCTAATCCTAATCCTATCTCAACTAGGATTCCTTCTTGCCGCCCAAACCCTAGCTCTCCTTTCATGTTGTTCATGCCAACTCCCATGCCATCCTTTTATAGAGTTAGGGATAAGTCATGAATTAATCTCATCCATTGGTTCTAAGGGTTTAATCTCAACCGTCGGATCTAGAGATTTAATCTCAACCGTCGGATCTTAGAGATTTAATCTCTACCAATGGATCTTAGACTTTTGTTTCTATCCATTGGATCTAAGCATCATGAGGTGTTAATAGGCTACATTAGGGACCATGAGGAAGAGTTGGATCTTGGTCACCCATGGATCAAGCTCACATAAAGTCCGATCCACTAATGATGATCCAATCCACTAAAGGATCATCATTGATCTACCTCACCAACCCCCATATGATAATATGGACTCCATATATTATTTGTACATTTTCTCCCCGTGTTTAAGATCTCGAATGTCCGTCGATTAATTAATTTACTGACCATTAATTAATCAACATCTAACTCCATGAGTAGTACCACTCAACCTTTTCATCATGCCGGACCAAGTCCACCTGCAGGGTTTACATGATGAACCTTATGAGCTCCTCAAGGGGACATCATCATCCTAATATATAGGACACGGTTTCCTTCTATAATCAACGACACACCATAAAAATAATATCATCTCCCAACTTACCGAGCCTATCGATTTAATCTATAAATCTCTCCCATTGGTAAATCAAAGAGATGAGTATTAAGTATATGTGCCCGTTATTATATCTGGATTAAGAGTATGTACAAAATAATATCTGAGGTCCGACTCGATTATGTAGTCAGCAATAAATCGAATCACCTCTAAGTCTGTCCTGCTCAATACACACAAAGTGCACTAGTGTGATTCTATGACCAAGACAAACCAATACCAAATCACACTACAACCATTCCGATGGTTTGTCCAAAGTCATCTCGGTTGTGAGCCTTTACTTATACTTTTCAAGGAGCCGATAACATGATCTCCCGTGTGACACCACACACCATGTTATCTACAATGTAAAGTATTAGACAAAATGCATAACCATAAAAATATGCAAACAATGATCATGTGATTCTTATTTCAAAATAAAGATGTTCATACAAAAGATAGACTTTTCAGTATACATCCCTACAATCTCCCACTTATACTAAAAGATTATGTTGTCCTCATACTGCCATACATCTGATTCCCCTTCCCTCCACATGCCTATCAAAGCTCTCGCTAGAAGGGCCTTAGTGAAAAGGGTCTACTAGGTCATCCTCTGATGCAATCTAGGCGACAACAACTTCTACCTCCTTTACGATTTCTCATATCAGGTAGTACTTGTGCTCTATGTGTTTGCTTGCCTTAAGAGCTCGTGTTTCCTTCGAGTTTGCAACTGCACCATTACTATCACAATAAATTGTGATAGTTCTGGGCAAACCAGGAATCACATCCAAGTCCATCAGGAAGTTCCTGAGCCACACAACTTCTTTGGCCGCCACAGGGGCTGCCACATACTCAGCTTCCATGGTAGAGTCCGCCACGCATTTCTGCTTGACACTCCTCCATACAATGGCTCCACCTCCCAAAGTAAACACAAAACCTGAGGTAGACTTACTGTTATCCCTATCAAATTGGAAGTCGGAATCTGTGCAACCCACAGGGAGTAATTGGTCTTCCCGGTAAACCAACATATAATCCCTAGTCCTTCTCAGGTACTTCAATATATGCTTTACCGCAGTCCAATGTCCCTGTCCTGGATTACTCTGACATTCTCCATGCCCATGGTTACATGAGGCTTCCTACTGCCGAAGCATAAGGAACCGCCTTCATCTCCTCTATCTCCTCAGATGATCTAGGACACATCTCCTTAGATAAAGGAACTCCATACCTGAAAGGTAGAAAACCCTTCTTGGAGTTTTGCATGCTAAAACGGTCCATAATCGTGTCTATGTATGAAGCTTGAGATAAGCACAACATCCTTTTCTTGCGATCCCTTATAACCTTGATCCCAAGGATGTGTCCCACTTCTCTCAAGTCCTTCATATCAAACTGTTTGGACAACCATACCCTTACATCCGATAACACCTTGATATTGTTGCCAATAAACAAAATATCATCTACGTATAGTACAAGAAATATCACTACGTTTCCGTCACATCTCTTGTATACACAAGACTCATCCGGACTTTGAATAGATCTATAAGACTGGATTACCTCATCAAAGTGGATGTTCCAAGATCTTGAAGCTTGCTTCAATCTATAAATGGACCGATTAAGCTTACACACAAGATGCTCTTTGCCTTTAGCAATGAATCCCTCTGGTTGCTTCTTGTAGATGTTTTCCTCAAGACTTCCATTAAGGAAAGCTGTCGTGACATCCATCTGCCACACCTCATAATCCATATGAGCTGCTATGCATAAGAGAATCCGGATAGACTTAAGCATGGCTACCGGCGAAAAGGTCTCCTCATAATCGATACCCTCTTTTTGAGTATACCCCTTCGCAACAAGCCTCGCTTTGAAGGTCTCAACCTTCCCATCTATTCCTCTCTTTCTCTTGTAGATCCACTTGCATCCAATGATTTTTACACCATCGGGTGGTTCTACTAGCTCCCAGACCTGATTTGAATCCATAGATTCAATTTCAGCATTCATTGCACTTTGCCAAGATAGTGCATCTTTATCTTGGATCGACTCATCATATGTCCAGGGATCAGGTTCATGTTCGCTAGGGACCAAATCAGAAGATTCTCCCAAAAACATGAATCTATCAGGCTGTCTCACAACCCTCCCACTACGACGAGGTATCACCTGTGTATCCTCTGTGACACGCGATGCAGTGACATGTGGTATATCCTCTTGTACCGGTGGTACTAAAGAAGTGACTTCCCCTTTTAACTCCTCCAGAACAATTTTACTCTTGGGCTTGTGGCTCATCACATAGTCTTCCTCTAGAAATTTGGTGTTCGTGCTAACGATCACCCTCTGATCTCTAGAACTATAAAACAATCCACTCTTCATTCCCCTGGGATAGCCAACGAACATGCGTACTTCTGTACGAGGTTCCAACTTACCAGAATCTGCCTTCAGCTCATGTGCTGGACTCCCCCATATCCGAATATGCCTTAGACTAGGCTTTCGCCCAGTCCACAATTCTGTGGGAGTAGAAGACACTGATTTAGATGGGACCAAGTTCAGAATGTACACCGTCGTATCTAGAGTATATCCCCAGAACAAATCTTGCAACTCAGAATAACTCATCATCGATCTAACCATCTTCATAAGAGACCTATTCCTTCGCTCTGCTACACCATTCTGCTGGGTTGTGCCAGGTGCAGTCAATTGGTATTGAATCCCAACCTCCGATAAGTAGTTCCCAAACTCTCACAAGAGGTACTCACCACCACGATCAGATCATAGTGTCTTGATACTTTTACCTTGACGTTTCTCCACATCAGCCTTGAATTCTTTGAACTTGTCAAAGCATTCAGACTTGCGGCGCATCAGGTAAATGTATCCATATCTCAAGTAATCATCTATAAAAGAGACGAAATACTCGAAACCACCTCTAGCCTGGATAGACATAGGACCACACAAATCAGAATGAACCAATTCTAACACATCTTTGGCTCTATACCCCTTGGCCTTGAAAGGCCTCTTGGTCATCTTACCCTCCAAGCAAGATTCACAGGTTCGGAGATCCTCCACCACTAATGAACCCAAAGGCCCATCAGCTATCAACCCTTGAATTCTGCTTAGGTTAATGTGACCAAGCCTAAGATGCCAAAGATATGTTTGGTTCATCTTCGAAGATTCTTTTCTCTTATTGGAATTAGAAGATGAGTTATTGATTTCAATATGCATCGTGGGAGCTTTTGGTTCAAGTGTATACAAATTTCCTACTAATGCACCCGAACAGATACTGTCCCTATTCCTTCTTATAACAACTCTGTCATTAAAAGAAATAGAATATCCATCCATAAACAATTTAGAAACTGAAATTAAATTTTTTCTAAATAAGGGTACATAAAGGCAATTCTTCAGAACCAAAAGTTTATTTTTCTCAAAAGATAAATGAACGTCTCCCACTGCAACTGCCGCCACCTTCGTGGCATCGCCCAAGTACACGGTAACCTCCCCCTCAGCCAGTCGTCTGGTTTCCTAGAACCCCTTGAAAGTATTACAGACATGATCAGTGGCTCCCGTATCTACACACCAGGTGCCGGTAGATAACACCACTAAACATGTTTCAACGACTAGACCAAAAGATATACCTTTGTTCTGCTTGCGGTTGGGACAGTCCTTCTTCCAGTGTCCTATCTGCTTACAAGTGAAGCACTTGCCTTTCGGCTTCTTCACTCCTCCCTGAGTACCTCCCCCCGCCTTTGTCCCGGTTTATTTCTTCTTCTTCTTGCCTTTCGGCTTAGAAGTAGAAACCTTCTGGGTCACCACGGCATGCGCCTGAGCACTTTGATGAAATAGTCCCTCTGTCGCCTGGAGTTCTGTCAGAAGTTCCGCCAGCGAATACAACCTCTTGTTCATGTTGTAGTTGAGGCGAAACTGCTCAAAACTCCTAGGTAGAGATTGGAGTATGATATCGACCTGGGTTTCCCCATCGATCTTAGCTCCTAAGACCTCCAGCTCATTCAAATGAGCCATCATCTTGAGAACATGATCCCTCACGGGTGTTCCCTCGATCATGGTGGTCGTCATCAAGTTTCTCATGGCCTCTTGCCTCGCAGCCCGATTCTGGTGTCCGAAAAGCTCCTTGAGATTGAGCATCATATCATAGGCAGTGGGCATGGCTTGATGCTGATGTTGGAGTACATTTGACATAGATGTCAAAATGTAACACCGTGCCATCTCATCGGCCTTGATCCACTTCCTATAGCTCTCTCTCTTTTTTTCCCCAGAATCATCTGCAGGCTTGGGAGGGCACTCTTCGAGGAGTACATATTTGTATTCCTCAGCAGTCAAGACAATGTCTAAATTCCTCTTCCAATCTACATAGTTGGGTCCAGTAAGTTTGTTCTCTTTCAGTATCACAGCAAGTGGGTTGAAAGTCATTTTGAAAGAAAACCTAAGAATCATATAAATCAAAAACATTAGATTTCAAAAAATTATTGATTCCTCAAACAATAAAATTTTAAAATCAACCAACACCTCTAAACACCGAGAATATCGTATGTCACGATAGTGTGGACGTATACGAATTCTACATTTGTAAGAGGAGGTTTTACCCATTAATTTTACTATCTTGTCAACCTAACTTTTTGACAAGTTAAATTAATAGTTGGTTCCTCTTTGGCCCTACAAATAAAAGCAGTGACTCTGATGGGGAGGATACTTATATTTGTATCTAAGTGTTCACCATTACTTGGTACCAAGGTAATTATCTTGGGTTATGTGCCTTACGATGGGCAAGTACACACGCTCCTTAATAATCTCCTATAACCATATTTGACCTTGTGATCCGCAAACAAACTCATCTGATGGGGAGGAAGGCACTCAGAGTCGGCGCACAAGTTTGTTTGCATCACTTGTCAAATCGTAATGGAGACCGTGGGAATTTATAAAAATATCCCTCTCCCACTTAGTAATTTGAAATTGAGGAATTTTCCTAGACTACGACATGCATATCAAACAAAAAGCAATAAATATAAAAAATAAAAATTTTCCAACTATTATGGCTTTTGTCTTCAATATGTCTTCCGTCGCATCGCCATCTCGTCCGCTCCTCCTACGCCATTTACGAGCCATCTGGAGATCCAAGCCGAGACTAAACCTATTTTAATTTACATCCATCGATCCTATACTCCACGAGGGAGTATACATGAAATCTAGATCGAAAGTAAAATAAAATAAAGAGTGGCTAAACAAAACCGTATTTAATTTATAAAAACTAAATACTAGGCTCGTCAACCCCGAGGATTCAACAAAATAATCATTTACACACATACAATCACATACACACACATGGCCATAATAGTCGGATCTTATGCCTGCAACCAAAGAGTTAAACTACGCATATCCTACTATTATCCGGCACATATAATATATGAAAAGTGCAATAAAAATTAACCGAATCCTAAACACACAAAATTGGAAACCTTGGCTCTGATACCAATTGAAGGGTTTTGCTTATCGAGTCCGTGAGGGGAAACTTCGCTTCCCACTTCACCTCGGTAGCTTGACCATGGTTATCCCTTCGATGTACCCGGATTAAAAAAATTTTTAATCCTAGACGAAAGGGATCTCCCAAACCACCAAGTCATCATCGTGCTATTCGTTTATAGAGGTCACTTGAACAAACAAGTTGTTCAAGCGACCAACCTCTATTCTACGAGTAGCCGCGGAATAGACGATATCTAGATCGCCGGTTTTTGTGTTTATGCTCGGGATCCAAGTATTATTTAGCCATTTACAGAAATATAACATGCTCATATTTTAAAAACAAAAACAAGCAACAAACAAAAGAAGAAAGTAGAATAGGTATACCTCTCGATCTTTTAATGTATGACCATCCTCCTTTTGGACGTCGTGTGGGCGACGATCTACCAAAAGTCGAAGCTCCTAGATTTCAAATCTTCCTTCCTTGCTCTTCCAAAGTAAGAGGAAGAGTAGAAACAAGGTTTTTCTCCTCCCTAGAAACAACCAACAAGGAATTAAATCTATCCTTGCCGCCGGCCAACTAGGTGAAGGAGAAGATGGTGGAAAACAACCAAGACACCAAGGGAAGTCCTATATCTTGTTTCCACCACCTAAGGAGAAGGAGAAGGAAGCTTTTGGGCGCTGGCCAATGCTGGAAAAGAGCTGGAAAGGGTGCTGGACGTTGGCCAAAAGAGAAAGAAGAAGAGAGAAAGAACCTTCCTTATTTGGTGCCACCCTTGCCTCCAAACCCTAATCCTAATCCTATCTCAACTAGGATTCCTTCTTGCCGCCCAAACCCTAGCTCTCCTTTCATGTTGTTCACACCAACTCCCATGCCATCCTTTTATAGAGTTAGGGATAAGTCATGAATTAATCTCATCCATTGGTTTTAGGGATTTAATCTCAACCGTTGGATCTAAAGAGTTAATCTCAACCGTCGGATCTTAGAGATTTAATCTCTACCAATGGATCTTAGACTTTTGTTTCTATCCATTAGATCTAAGCATTATGAGGTGTTAATAGGCTACATTAGGGACCATGAGGAGGAGTTGGATCTTGGCCACCCATGGATCAAGCCCACATAAAGTCCGATCCACTAATGATGATCCAATCCACTAAAGGATCATCATTGATCTACCTCACCAACCCCCATATGATAATATGGGCTCCATATATTATTTGTACATTTCCTCCCCGTGTTTATGATCTCAAATGTCCGTCGATTAATTAATTTACTAACCATTAATTAATTGACATCTAACTCCATGAGTAGTACCACTCAACCTTTTCATCATGCCGACCCAAGTCCACCTGTAGGGTTTACATGATGAACCTTATGAGCTCCTCAAGGGGACATCATCATCCTAATATATAGGACACGGTTTCCTTCTATAATCAACGGCACACCATATAAATAATATCATCTCTCAACTTACCGAGCCTATCGATTTAATCTATAAATCTCGCTCATTGGTAAATCAAAGAGATGAGTACTAAGTATATGTGCCCGTTATTATATCGGGATTAAGAGTATGTACAAAATAATATCCGAGGTCCGACTCGATTATGTAGTCAGCAATAAATCGAATCACCTCTAAGTCGGTCCTGCTCAATACACACAAAGTGCACTAGTGTGATTCTATGGTCAAGACAAATCAATACCAAATCACACTACAACCATTCCGATGGTTTGTCCAAAGTCATCTCGGTTGTGAGCCTTTACTTATACTTTTCAAGGAGTCAATAACATGATCTCCCGTGTGACACCACACACCATGTTATCTACAATGTAAAGTATTAGACAATATCCATAACCATAAAAATATGCAAACAATGATCATGTGATTCTTATTTCAAAATAAAGATGTTCATACAAAAGATAGACTTTTCAGTATACATCCCTACATACTAGTGTAATTCAAGGTCTCCAAGTGCAACTCAAGCAACCACAAAGCGAGCAATCCAAAAGCTCTTGCAAAGTTGTTTTTTTACTTGTATTGCATTATATTGTTGTATCTTGCTTGTTTTTGTTTCTTACTATTGTAAGATCATTTGTACGAGGTTTCTTTGCCTCCGATGTGTTGTCGAGAAGGAGTTTATTGTTTAGTGGTGTTTGTGGCTGTTGGGTTTCCGACACCGCGGCGTGTGTGTGTTCGATCACGTTTCGTAAACATGAACACAGCGGAAGCAATAAAAATAATAAATACTCCTATTTATTACAACACACACAACACACGCATGCATATTACAACAAGTGTAGACATAACCGTAAATTTAAATTTGCAATAA
Organism: Wurfbainia villosa; assembly: GCA_025175895.1. Classification (NCBI taxonomy): domain Eukaryota; kingdom Viridiplantae; phylum Streptophyta; class Magnoliopsida; order Zingiberales; family Zingiberaceae; genus Wurfbainia; species Wurfbainia villosa. Next base: position 94,438,855 of record CM045989.1, read on the forward strand.
AAGGAAATTTATCTACGTTATACCTTTCGTATGACATGTAGCGGGAACGGCATCAACCGGAACGATCCTCGCTAGAATCTTCTCTATCCGTATCCACGCCGAGTTCCTCGGGATGACTTCGCTAAGCCATGAGCTTCGTCTTCGTACGGGTTACTAGCCTCGTGTTGAAGACGACGTGATCGAGAGATGATCACGATCCGAATCCAAATTCGGATCCAAAACGAGTCCTCAAAACTCGCTTCTCCGGAGAGGTATTCGTCAACCAATTGACGAATCCTTCGTCCTCCACCTCAGAGGATTACCGGAGATCGAATCCCCGGTAAGTTATCCGGTGTCGGAGCTCTAACCGTCGTCCAAACGACGCTCCGACGAGAGGAGAAGAAGCTGTCCAGAAAACTGGACAGCTTGGTGGAGGAGTAGGCGCCGGCCAAAACAAGGAAGCCAAGTGCTCACCTTTTCACCGAGGCCTAGGAAGATCACCGGAGGGTCGCCGGAGGATCACCGGCTGAAGCTTAGTCGCGCGAAGGAGCCGGATGCCGCACAAGGGGTCAAGCGGCCAAGGAGCTTGGGCGGCAACTCCTTCAATGGGGTTGGGCGGCAACTAGGTTTAGGGCTCTTCCAATTAGGGCTTAATTATCCATTAAGCCCTCTTTTATAGAGAACTAATTCTCTTAATGGTTATTGGATCATAACCATTAGGCCCGTTAACCCGCTCCATTAAGATAAGTTAAAATAAACCAAACCATGATGGTTTATTTTAAGTTAAAATGAACCGAACCAACTTTTGGTTCATTCGTTTAAAATAAACCAAACCCTTTGGTTTATTCTCCTCCATTGGATTAGAACCAAACCATTTTGGTTCATCCATTATGTCTTCATAAGACATGGCCCATCCATGCTTCCATTGCGACTGAAACGATTTCATGCTCGCTTTATGTTTGGTCCAACCAAACCTAGTTTCTCTCGGTCTGAGAATCTCATTCTCAAGCTCGTTTTAAATCCTTTGGATTACGCTCGTTGTGCGTGTGACCAAATAGGTTCTCAGTTTATGTTGGCCGTCTATAATTAACCATTAATTATAGAACGATCATGAGTGGCACCTAGTAGTACATCATGATCCCCAATTAACCGAAAAGATCAACGGTTGATCCAGAACTATTTCTGAAACCCTTGATTCGAATGATTCGTGCCCCATTCTCTTCACTCATCTTATACCCACTTGGTTCAGGACATGGTCTATTGTGTCAGTCCCCACTAGGCTGACTACGTCACACCTAGCCCAAGTATCATTTCCTCGTCCTACGGATTCTAGTTACTCCACATGTATCGAAGAGTACTTTACTCTAAACATGTAATGCTTTGGCCAAAGACTTTAGTAACAATCCGACGAGAGGCCATGGGTATACATCTCCTCGCAAGGAGTGGTGAATCCTTTATAGGCTATTCAAACACCTTCGATCACTTGACTTATACCCAATCATCCGGGTCCACATCTCCTTAGAGATGTTTGCTTAAGATGTCAAAGCATAAGTCTCCATGATCAAGATGACTTGAATACCGCAAGTCAAAGGAACATCGCACTTAAGCCACGTAAGAACTTCATTGACATATCTATATATGCAGAGAACCATATGAAGTCTTATGGTCGTCACTCCAATGAACTAGTTACCATAACTAGCATCCACGATTAACTCCGACATCACTATGTCTCCGGCCCGGTGAGAATCAGCTGCTTGGATACACCAAGGAGTATACCTCGTGCTAGTCTCGACAGAATTGATGGTGTCCAAATCCATCAATTCATCGACTAGGGATAATTCCGATACATCACAATTACACATGTAGAGATACTCATTAGTTGTGATCCAATCACAAATTGTCTCATGCTGTGAATCGCATCGTGGACATTCAGTAAATGAGTTTAAGATCCAATCAAATACATGAAACATGTATACTCAAATAGTGAATCTTCATTTATCATATAAATGGTTCATACATAAGGCGATTGCCTTAGGACATCTCTCATATATTACTAACAGACTCCCACTTGGCCTAATGCCAATCGCTATGGTATCCAATACCATAAGCTCGAACATGACCCTCAAACTTACTTTGAGGTAATGCCTTAGTCAAAGGATCCGCTAAGTTCCTTTCAGTGGGAATTTTCTCGATTTGTATTTCGTTCTCCGATGATCTCTCCGATAAGATGATAGCGGGCTAAGCACATGTTTGGATCGATGAGACCTTGGCTCTTTCGCTGTGCAATTTCTCCATTGTTGTCACGAGACCGGTATTGCTTCAACAATGGTCGAATCACACCAAGTTCATGACGAACTTTTTGATCCAAACCGCCTTTCACGCTTCAAGGCGCAATGTATTCTCGCTGGTAGAATCGCTCTGTTGGAACTTTTCCAACTCATGCGCGCCCCATTCAAGGTGAACACGTATCCGCATGAGACACAGGAATCATCCTTTGTCTGAAGCCGCATCCGTATACCCGCGTATCACCATGTCCCCTTCTCCATATATTAGGAACACATCCTTAGTTCTTCTCAAGTACTTAAGGATCGTCTTAACAGCCACCCAATGATCCATTCTTGGATCGGACTGGTATCTGCTCGTGACACTCAGAGCATACGATACATCGGGCCTCATACATAACATAGCATACATGATAGATCCTATTGCGGATGCATAGGGAATCCTACTCATGCAAATCCTCTCGTCTTCTGTGCGCGGACACATAGACTTCGAAAGGTGTACCCCATGCCTGATGGGTAGGAAACCTTTCTTGGATTCCGACATGCTAAACCTCTTTAGCACTCGGTCTATATATGTAGACTGCGAAAGACCAAGCAACTGCTTCGATCTATCTCTATAGATCTTAATCCGAGGATGTAGGTTGCTTCTCCCAGTCTTTCATGGAGAATGTCTTGGATAACCAAACCTTCACCGATCAGAAGATTGAAACATCGTTTCCTATAAGTAGTATGTCATCGACATACAATACTAGGAATACGACTGCACTCCCACTAATCTTCTTGTACACACAAGGTTCGTCTGGATTTTGTGAGAAATCAAACTTTTTGATTGTCTCATCAAAACGGATATTCCAGCTCCTGGATGCTTGCTTCAATCCATAAATGGATCGTCGCAATTTGCATACCTTGGTTTTATCAACCGATGTGAAACCCTCAGGCTGTATCATATACACGTCCTCGAGCAGGTTTCCATTAAGGAAAGCTGTTTTCACATCCATCTGCCATATCTCATAATCATAATGAGCCGCTATGGCCAGGAGCATCCGAATGGATTTAAGCATAGCTACAGGCGAATAGGTTTCGTCATAATCAACACCTTGTTTTTGACGATATCCTTTCGCCACCAATCTAGCCTTATAGGTAATCACATTACCATCCATGTCGGTTTTCTTCTTGAAAACCCACTTGCACCCTATAGGCTTTATCCCTTCAGGTGGGTCAACCAAGTTCCAAACTTGATTTTCATACATGGAATCCATTTCCGACTTCATGGCACCAAGCCACTTATCCCTTTCTGAACTTGTCAGCACTTCTTCATAACTGGTAGGCTCCTCATCATCAATGAGTAACACGTCGTTCGATTCACTTACGAGAAATTCATATCTCTCAGGAATATTGCGTGTTCTACCAGATCTATGAAGATGTGGTGTTACAATAGGTCCAGCCGATTGCTCATCACTATGAGTTGTCGGCTGTTGTGCTTCACCAGGTATCTCATTAATGTCTATTTGAGTCTCTCGAGCCTCCTCAAGCTCGACGACACTCCCACTGTTTTCTTGCAAGAGAAACTCTTTCTCTAGAAACATAGTATGCCTTGAAACAAACACCTTTTGTTCCACAGGATGATAGAATTGGTAACCCCTTGTTTCCTTAGGGTATCCAACAAATAGACATTTATCAGACTTAGCATCCAATTTATGTCGATAAGCTTCACATAAGCAGGACAACCCCATATCTTCAAGTAAGATACATGAGGTTTCTTACTATTCCATATCTCATATGGAGTAGTTGAGACTACCTTGGTAGGCATTCTGTTTAACAAGTAAACAGCTGTCTGAAGTGCATAGCCCCAAAAGGACTTGGGAAGAGTTGCATGATTCATCATTGACCTGACCATGTTCAACAAGGTCCGGTTACGCCTCTCAGATACACCATTATGCTGTGGTGTATAGGGCGGAGTCCATTGAGACAATATGCCATTGTCTCTTAGATAATCAAGAAACTCTTGACTTAAGTATTCACCACCTCGATCCGATCGAAGTATTTTAATACTCTTGTCATGTTGTTTCTCTACTTCATTTCTGAATTCTTTGAACCTTTCAAAGGCTTCAGACTTGTGTTTCATCAAGAACACATACCCAAACCGTGAGTGATCATCGGTGAAGGTAATGAAGTAGCTATAGCCTCCTAATGCTTGAGTTGACATAGGTCCACATACATCAGTATGTATTAGACCTAGTAACTCTCCCACTCGTTCACCTTTTCCCGTAAAAGGTAACTTAGTCATCTTGCCTTTTAAGCATGATTCGCATGTATCATATGAATCCAATTCAAACGATTCCAGAATTCCACATCGGTGTAATTCGGACATGCGTTTCTTGCTTATATGGCCAAGACGACAATGCCACATATAGGAGTCTATTTGATTATCCTTTCGAGCACGCGTGTTGCTCGCCGATATTGAAAATGTCACCTGATCGTCCAACGTATAAATGCCATTACTCAAGGTTCCAGTTCCATAAAGTACGCCATTTAAAGTTATATAACAACAATTGTTACTAAACGTCAAATGGAAACCATTTCTATTTAAACAGGAAATAGAAATAATGTTCTTTATTAGAGAAGGAACATAATAGCAATTGTCCAGTTCTAAGACTAGTCCACTAGGGAGCTTCAGCAAATAAGTTCTGATGGCGACCACAGCAACCTTTGCTCCATTGCTAACTCGCAAATTTGACTCCCCTCTGACAAGTCTTCTTCTATTCCTTAGCCCCTGTATGTCATTACATATATGTGAGCTACACCCAGTATCCAATACCCAAGTGTCCAAGGAAATAGAATGACAATCAATAACGAAGATACCTGAAGAGGATGGGGCATCGGATGCCTTCTTCTTCTTCATGGACTCTAGATAAATCTTGCAGTTTCTTTGCTAGTGGCCTTCCTTGCCACAGTGATGGCAAGTGCCCTTTTACGCTGGTTCCGCCTTCTTTGCCTTTTTGTTCTTTCCTTTCTTCTGTTCTTTTGCCTTCCTCTTAGAACCCTTCTTTGAGGAATCAACTAACAGAACCGCCTTCTCCTCATGCTTCACAGAAGGCTCCACAGTCTTCAGCATATTGAGGAGCTCGGGAATGGTGGATTCCAATTTGTTCATCCGATAGTTCATCACAAATTGCGAGAAACTCTTGGGCAAACAATGCAGAATTAAGTCAATACTCAACTCATGATCCATCACAAAACCGAGGTAGCTAGCCGCTCGATGTACCCGTTCATCTTTAGCACAAACTGCACTACAGATGAACCTTCTTGCATCTTCGTGGTGAAGAGGAGCCTAGAGACCTCGAACCTTTCGGATCTCGCTTGCTCATCGAACAACTCATGAAGATGGAAGACCATAGTATTAGCATCCATATGCTCATGTTGCTTTTGCAGCTCAGGTACCATCACCGCTAGCATGATGCAACTCGCCAGCTCAGAATCTGCCACATGCTTCTGATAGACCAACATTTGGTCTAGAGTTGCATCATCCTTAGGACAGTCAGGAAGAGGCTCTTCAAGGACATATGCAAGCTTTTCCACCTTGAGAACAATTCTCAGGTTTCTAAACCAGTCCAGGAAGTTAGGCCCAGTCAGTTTGTTCGAATCCAAAATAGTACGCAAATTCAAAGACGTCATGATCAATTTATTGACCTAGAAATACAAAACGAGCATATATGAGAAAATGATTTTAAAAATGCATCAATATACATTTATAAATCCCATTCATTTTTCGAATTTCAAAAACCCCAAAATCACTTCGGGAGATCGTAGGTCCATCTCCGAATGGGCTGATATCCATCATAGTTATGAACAACCTTGGAGAGAGTCCAACAAGCCATTCATAACTACGATGGTAGGTATCTTCTATACCGATTGCATATCACGTATATGCAACTATCACAATGTGCTATCAACTAATTGAATGTTCACACATACATCGGGTTGTTAACACATTAACAAGTATGCATCATATGCATAGCACCCAACTTCACCTCCCTTTACATCGACCTTGGAGAGTCCAACAAGCCGATGCTCGAGGTTAAAGCCAACCCATTAATCGGAAATAGTTTTAATATGGTTAGGCGCATTCAACCAATTAGCCCAGCTTGAGAGTCCAACAACCAAAGCTAACGATTGACCTCGACTCTTACCATATTAGTATTAAACTATTCCATGGTTTGAACATGTTCGGGTTGAGCGGGCTTGGAGAGTCCAACAACCCAAACAAGAAACGGAACTCTGGTTCTAACCATATTAATGGAAGGTGTAGGCTTTAATATTGTTTAAGGGTTTTATGTCTCATCCTCTTTGCATGCAAATAACTATTATCTACATGGCATGGCATACATGGCATACATCTACATGTCACGACACGCATGGCATAATGTTATGCATCTAATGCAATTACATGGCATACAATTATGTCATGTATATATTTCCTTATATATCATAACTATTTATGGAAATAAAATATGTTTAAGATTTGATTCTCCAAATCAAATCATAATTAAATTAGGAAACAAATTTCCAAATCTAATCACATATTTTATTCATGGAATTATTTGATTAAGGAAAATCTATTTAGGAAACCAATTTTCTAAATCATTAAAACTACTTATGGAAATAAAATATTTTAAGATTTGATTTCCCAAATAAAATCATGATTAAATTAGGAAACAAATTTCTAGAATCTAATCAAATATTTTATTTATGAAAATATCAATTTCCATAAATACTTCCAACTTTCCAAAAGTGGAAGATTTCCATAAATACTTCTAGACTTTCCAAAATTGAAAAATTTCCATAAATACTTCTAAATTTCCAAAATTAGAAAATTTCCAGAAATACATTATGACTATCGCAAAAACATTTTTACGATTATGTCGAAACACAACCTGGGCTCTGATACCACTGTTGGGTTTCCGGCACCGCAGCGTGTGTGTGTTCGATCATGTTTCGTAAACATGAACACAGCGGAAGCATTAAAAATAATAAATACTCCTATTTATTACAACACACACAACACACGCATGCATATTACAACAAGTGTAGACATAACCGTAAATTTAAATTTGCAATAAAAGGAAATTTATCTACGTTATACCTTTCGTATGACGTGTAGCGGGAACGGCATCAACCGGAACGATCCTCGCTAGAATCGTCTCTATCCGTATCCACGCCGAGTTCTTCGGGATGACTTCGCTAAGCCACGAGCTTCATCTTCATACGGGTTACTAGCCTTGTGTTGAAGACGACGTGATCGAGAGATGATCACGATCCGAATCCAAATTCGGATCCAAAACGAGTCCTCAAAACTCGCTTCTCCGGAGAGGTATTCGTCAACCGATTGACGAATCCTTCATCCTCCACCTCATAGGATTACCGGAGATCGAATCCCCGGTAAGTTATCCGCTGTCGGAGCTCTAACAGTCGTCCAAACGACGCTCCGACGAGAGGAGAAGAAGCTGTCCAGAAAACTGGACAGCTTGGTGGAGGAGTAGGCGCCGGCCAAAACAAGGAAGCCAAGTGCTCACCTTTTCACCGAAGCCTAGGAAGATCACCGGAGGGTCGCCGGAGGATCACCGGCTGAAGCTTAGTCGCCGGCAAGGAGCTGGACACCGGCACAAGGGGCTGGGCGGCCAAGGAGCTTGGGCGGCAACTCCTTCAATGGGGTTGGGCGGCAACTAGGTTTAGGGCTCTTCCAATTAGGGCTTAATTATCCATTAAGCCCTCTTTTATAGAGAACTAATTCTCTTAATGGTTATTGGATCATAACCATTAGGCCCGTTAACCCGCTCCATTAAGATAAGTTAAAATAAACCAAACCATGATGGTTTATTTTAAGTTAAAACGAAAACCAACTTTTGGTTCATTCGTTTAAAATAAACCAAACCCTTTGGTTTATTCTCCTCCATTGGATTAGAACCAAACCATTTTGGTTCATCCATTATGTCTTCATAAGACACGGCCCATCCACGCTTCCATTGCTACTGAAACGATTTCATGCTCGCTTTATGTTTGGTCCAACCAAACCTAGTTTCTCTCGGTCTGAGAATCTAATTCTCAAGCTCGTTTTAAATCCTTTGGATTACGCTCGTTGTGCGTGTGACCAAATAGGTTCTCGGTTTATGTTGGCCGTCTATAATTAACCATTAATTATAGAACGATCATGAGTGGCACCTAGTAGTACATCATGATCCCAATTAGCAAAAAGATCAGCGGTTGATCGAACTATTTACGAAACCCTTCCTCGAATGATTCGCCCCATTCCCTTCACTCATCTTATACCCACTTGGTTCAGACATGGTCTATTGTGTCGATCCCCACTAAGTGACTCGTCACACCTAGCCCAAGTATCATTTCCTCATCCTACGGATTCTAGTTACTGCACATGTATCGAAGAGTACTTTACTCTAAACATGTAATGCTTTGGCCAAAGACTTTAGTAACAATCCGACGAGAGGCCATGGGTATACATCTCCTCGCAAGGAGTGGTGAATCCTTTATAGGCTATTCAAACACCTTCGATCACTTCGACTTATACCCAATCATCCCGGGTCCACATCTCCTTAGAGATGTTTGCTTAAGATGTCAAAGCATAAGTCTCCATGATCAAGATGACTTGAATACCGCAAGTCAAAGGAACATCGCACTTAAGCCGCAGTAAGAACTTCATTGACATATCTATATATGCAGAGAACCATATGAAGTCTTACGGCTGGTCACTCCAATGAACTAGTTACCATAACTAGCATCCACGATTAACTCCGGACATCACTATGTCTCGGCCCGGTGAGAATCAGCTGCTTGGATACACCAAGGAGTATACCTCGTGCTAGTCTCGACAGAATTGATGGTGTCCAAATCCATCAATTCATCGACTAGGGATAATTCCGATACATCACAATTACACATGTAGAGATACTCATTAGTTGTGATCCAATCACAAATTGTCTCATGCTGTGAATCGCATCGTGGACATTCAGTAAATGAGTTTAAGATCCAATCAAATACATGAAACATGTATACTCAAATAGTGAATCTTCATTTATCATATAAATGGTTCATACATAAGGCGATTGCCTTAGGACATCTCTCATATATTACTAACAGTGGCATCGCTAGAGCTCTTTAGAGCTCGATCCGTGGAGTAGGAACCATTCGGTTCCGAACCATATTATATCTTGTGTAGTGTTTGTGATTGTGTATTGTGTTATTGTTTTCATTACTATTCCGCTATGCACTAATACGATTTGTAGACGCAATCGTAAACTAATTCCATCGAGCATCGAAACGCTAGTCACCCCCCTCTAGCGGCCACCGAATCCTCTACAATTGGTATCAGAGCTAGGAGCTCTTCTACGGACTAACCGCTCGGAGCGAACCGCTAGGGGAAGAAGATGGAGATTCAAGAAACGTTGGGATGGGATATCAATACGCCGGTCCCTTACGCACTATATGGATGAGAAGGATTCAATTCTTGGAAGAGAAGAATTGAAGATTTCATCATGATGAGAGACTTTGAGGATTGATCTATTTTGATGGAAGGATTTGAATTTCCAAAAGGACCAAAGGGAGGATTCCTCAAGAAGAAGAGATGGACCGAAGAGTAAATCCAAGCCTTCGAGAAAAATGATAAGGTAATGAAATTTTTAATTGATTTAATACCTAACAATATCTTGTGTATGTTAGGTAATTATATAGATGCCAAGGAGCTATGGAGCCAAGTGGAAAAACTCCATGAAAATTCATTACCGGTCTAAGAAGAGCAGTGTTCATCGGCTCAAGAAGAGGAAGAGGCCAATGAAGCGAGTTCATCATCCTCACAAGCAAGTGAGGATCCGGAAGTTGGAGAGGAGTCAACTTCTGGATTGGTGGAAGAGGAGGAAGAAGAGGTGGAAGAAGGCTCCACCTCTAGGATTGAGGGGGAGGAGAGAATTCCCACACCGGAGCAAGAGCAAGAAGAGTCATCTACTTCGAGGAGAAGTGATGTGCAAGCTCAAGAGATCCTCACCACCACCCTAGGTTACTCAAACATATCAATTCATAATAAAAATCATATCAATGTTTTGATTGTAGGGAATGTAGGGGATCGGTATGGCCGGCTAGAGGGGGGTGAATAGCCCTCGTACGTTGGACGTCGTAAATTGCTCGTCTACAAAAGATTAGCGCAAGCGGAATATACAAATACAAAGCAAAAGACAAACAATAAAAAAAACGCTAACACGATGGTATAACGTGGTTCACGGCTACGCCGCTAATCCACGGTCCCTGATTCGTCCTCGGTGAATCACTCTGTTAAACCAATCCACTAAATGGTCTCTCCTTTGCACCAAGCTAGGTGGAGGTAACCTTTACAACCAAGATCACTCTTCTTACAATAGGATTGAAGTAAAGACAAGTAAGAAGAGTTTAGAGCTTGTGGGGCACTAGGAAGATCGTTTGGAGTATGAGCATTGGCCTCTCAAAGGCTCACACCCTCTCTTTTTATAGAGAGGGCTAACTTCTTCCGTTGCTTCGCCATCGATCAGCCGCCCTTGGCGATCGCTGTTACTACTAACGGCCTCCGAACACGTCGGATCCCGACCGCGTGTAGTCCAATCGGAACTCTTGGCAATCGACGGTTGGACCTCGTCATCGATCGATGCCTCCGTAGTCGGCCCGATCGGCTACGAGCGGCCCAGTCGAACCCTTATTGACGATCATTGCGCCTTGATCGTGATCAATGTGATGTTGCCGATGTCGATGGCTGCTGCAGCAATCGATCGATCGTATACCGGTCGAACTCACTCGACTCGAAGCGATCATCGCCATGACATTCGGCGTGTGTCGAAAACCCATCCGACACTTGGCCAAATGGCCAAGTTTCACCTAAGAGCTACCCTTCCCTGGGTTACAATCGCTCACTCTCATTTCTCGGAGTCCCTCGCCTTCGAAGTTCTCTTCGTTCTCGGCCATGTCCCTCGGCAGCATCAGGCGCACGGCTCTGCAATGCTCCTTCGCGTCTCTTGCCTCGAAGTCTACTTCCTCCGGCTTCACTCCAAGCTTCTCGTCCGGCGGTCCCTCGGATGCTCCAAGCGCACGGCTTCCGCAAAGCTATCCTTCACCGACTCAAGGCACGAGTCATGAGATGTGAAACTTGCCACGGCTCCATGTGCGAATTACTAAGTCCTGCACAACTTCAACGCACATATCACATCAACATATCAAACTAACTTAAACCCTTTGCCACACCATCAAAACCATATTACGGCAAGAGATTGCCCTAACAATCTTCCCCTTTTTGATGTGTGGCAATCCGTTTAAGTTAGGTAAAAACATTTGATATAAATTCTAAGGTAAGAAAGCATGTAAAGATAAACATGATATAGCAACATGCAACTCCCCCTTAATCCATGAAACTCTCCATGCAAATTTTCTCCCCCTATCATATATTTCTCCCCCTAAAATATATTTCTCCTCCTAAAATAATTAACTTAAACATAATTATTTCTCCCCCTTTGACACCATCAAAAAGATTAACACTAAGTTATAAGCTCATGGCATCAAGTATAATGGAGGAAAAATATGACAAGTTGATTTAAAAATTGGGTATCACTTGTTGATGGCATCAAGTATATTTCTACCACTTGTTGTAGGTTTACAAACTGAATTCGGCCTCCAATGTTCTGATTTACAGGCCACCAATCGACTGCTATCAGTATGGCAGTCGACTGGCACAAAGGAATCCAAATTTCTGATTTTCTGGACGAATTTCAGAAATGCATTATAAATTCCAAAAAATTTGAAAAATCATGAAATTTGGGGAGCATATTTCTATTAAGTATATATATCAAGGAAAAATAGTTTTTCATGAAAACTCATTATATTTTCTTGTTTTTGCCAAAAATCCAAAAGTTCTAAAAACCACTAGGTTTTTGATCATTCTAGTATCAAGTTAGCTACCTAGTTTTGCATCCAATTGTTTCAAAACATGAATACATGTATTTTAAGGTAAGAAATTGTTTTGAAAACATATGAAATATCCAACCATGATCTTTGGGCAATATGTCTATGAATTAAGCATAAGCCTTCCCCATGATTGGTCTATTATTGCTATTTTGATACTTTAAATGACCATCTAAATTCCATAGGCATTAGTGGACATTTGTATCATCCTAATATCTCACCCATGCTAAGTTTGCAATCAAGTTAGCCTATAGTGAGTGTGAGATGTATCCTAGGGGGTATTTGTATATACTTAACCCATATATTCATGCAATTCTATCATGGTTAAGTATCAACCTAACATTCTACATGCTCATAATGACATATATCAATCAATTCTACATTATGATCATGAAACTCATGTATCCATCAAATAATAGTCATGCATTAGGTATTATACGATGATAATAAACAAATTATCACCTAAAGCATGATTTAACCCTATTTCTCATGATAACATACCAAATATCAAAATCATAAATCATGATTTAAAACATACATAGGAATTACATCAATCATCATGATTTAAGCATTATTACCTATTTATGGGCACGTTATCATCACCCAACACTATCTAAAAAATGTTGTCCCGTCATCCTAAGTCAACCAAAATATGATATAGGGTAGGACCATGTGGTTGACTACCCTAGGGTTATTCTAACCCTTAAGGATGGATTTTGGAACCCAAAATAAATTCTTTCCTATTGGGTTCACTAAATATTCCTTGGGGATCCATTTCCTAGCAATTACCTTCTTTTTATCTTGTCCCCTAGCTATAAGGCATTTGTAGGCCTTTTCATTTTTCTTTTCCTTGTAGCCTAGGCCTTTCTTGTTGAAACTAGCTCTTTGGCTCCCTAAGATCATATTTAATGTGTTGGAGCCAATTGTGAATTTCTCTAGGGCTTTGGTTAAATAATCTACCTTTTCCCTTAATGCCCTATTTTCCTCTATGCATGCATCATTAACATCCAAAGGCATATAATCATGTGAGCATGCTTCATTTGAGCTAGAAGAAATACTATCATTTAAGCATGCATTTTCTAGTTTATTTTCTAGGTCCTTAATTTGATCTAGCATGCTTTTGTTTTTCTTCTTAGCTCTAAATAAATCTCTAGTTAAGCTAGAAACCATGGAAACTATTTTCTTAGGGGTTAGATTTGTTACCATAGTTTCCATGTCCTCTTCTTCGGATGAGGAGGATGTGGAAGCTCCCCCTTCATTTGAGCTCTCCCCATTTGAGCTTGATCCTTCATTTTCGGATGAAGAGCAATCCAAGTCATCAAAGGCCATCAAGGCCAAATTGGTGACAAAGGCATTCTCCTCATCCGATGATGAGGAGGAGGATGAGGATGGATCATCCCAAGTCCTTGCCTTGAGAGCCTTAGCCTTTCCCTTCTCCTTTGTCTTCTTCTCCTCTTCCTTCTTTTTCTTGCTCCCCTTTTTCTTCTTCTTTTCTTCTTTCTTTTTCCTTTCTTCCTTGCTCTTGTTTAGGAGAGGACAATTGTCCCTTATGTGCCCTTCTCCTTGGCAATTGTAGCATATGACTCTCCCCCTTGGTCTTCTATTCCTATCATTAGATTTATCAAATCTAAAATTCTTAAATGCACGTCTTACCCTCCTTACCATATAGGCTTCTTCGGTGCTATCCATGGAGGAGGAGGAAGATGCTTCGTCATCAGAGGAGGAGGTGATTTCCATCTTCTTCTTCCCCTTATTTGCCAATAATGCTACTCCTCTTGAGGGTTGAATTTTAGGCTCCTCTTGTATTCCCTCAAGCCTAGTTTCGTGGAGTTCCATTGTTGAGAAGAACTCCTCCAAGGTGCTCACTTCTAAATTCTTTGAGATATAGAATGAGTCCACCATGGAGCTCCACTTTGAGGACCGGGGAAAGGCATCTATAGCCTTCATGAGCATGTCCCGGTTTGATAGCTTCTCACCTACACTTGTTAGCCCAATTAAAATTTCTTTAAACCTAGAGTGTAGTGAGGTTACCTTTTCTCCCTTTTCTAGTTTTATATTGGATAGTTGGGAGCGGAGGAGGTCTCTCCTTGCTAGCTTGGCCTCGGATGTGCCTTCATGGAGTTCTATAAGCTTCTCCCACATCTCTTTGGCGCTAGCACATTCTCCGATCCGGTTGATCTCTTGTTGAGGGAGCACATTGTAGAGATGGTGCTTGGCTTTGGAGTTTGCAAGGTGCTCTTCTCTTTGCCTCTTGGTCCACCTAGACTTCTCTATTGGCTTCCCCTCTTCATCCCTAGGCAAAACGAAACCGGATTCCATTGTAATCATTATATCAAAATCCGTTTCGAAAAATACCTCCATTCGCTTCTTCCACCAAGCGAATTCTCCTTCAAACTTCGGAGGATGAATGTTGGAGCCGGCCATTTTGAAAGTTGCTTGTTGTGGAGGTTAGTCCTCGACAAGCTTTCCTTGGCTCTGATACCACTTGTAGGGGATCGGTATGGCCGGCTAGAGGGGGGTGAATAGCCCTCGTACGTTGGACGTCGTAAATTGCTCGTCTACAAAAGATTAGCGCAAGCGGAATATACAAATACAAAGCAAAAGACAAACAATAAAACAAACGCTAACACGATGGTATAACGTGGTTCACGGCTACGCCGCTAATCCACTGGTCCTCGATTCGTCCTCTGAATCACTCCGTTAAACCAATCCACTAAATGGTCTCTCCTTTGCACCAAGCTAGGTGGAGGTAACCTTTACAACCAAGATCACTCTTCTTACAATAGGATTGAAGTAAAGACAAGTAAGAAGAGTTTAGAGCTTGTGGGGCACTAGGAAGATCGTTTGGAGTATGAGCATTGGCCTCTCAAAGGCTCACACCCTCTCTTTTTATAGAGAGGGCTAACTTCTTCCGCTTGCGCCATCACGATCACGCCTTGGCGATCGTGCCATTACTACAACGGCCTCCGAACACGCCGGATCCCGACCGCTGTAGTCCAACTCTTGGCGATCGATGGACCTCATCACGATCGATGCCTCCGTAGTCGACCGCCTGGCCTACGGCTACGGCGTCGGTCAACCCTTATTGACTCGATCGCGCCTTCAGCCGATCGATGGTCTTGGCAATGATCGCCATGATAGCGATCACGCCTAATCCAATCGTATACCGGCCGAACTCACTGACTCGAGATCGCCATGACATGGCAATGGCGATCGTGTCGAAAACCCATCCGACACTTGGCCGGATGGCCAAGTTTCACCTAAGAGCTACCCTTCCTCGGGTTACAATCGCCACTCATTTCTGAGTCCTCGCCTTTTCTCTTCGCTCGGCCACGTCCCTCGGCAGCATCAGGCGCACGGCTCTGCAATGCTCCTTCGCGTCTCTTGCCTCGAAGTCTACTTCCTCCGGCTTCACTCCAAGCTTCTCGTCCGGCGGTCCCTCGGATGCTCCAAGCGCACGACTTCCGCAAAGCTATCCTTCACCGACTCAAGGCACGAGTCATGAGATGTGAAACTTGCCACGGCTCCATGTGCGAATTACTAAGTCCTGCACGACTTCAACGCACATATCACATCAACATATCAAACTAACTTAAACCCTTTGCCACACCATCAAAACCATATTACGGCAAGAGATTGCCCTAACAGGGAATCCGGACTCTACAAGAGTAATGATGGGGATGGAGGTGGCCGGCTAGAGGGGGGGTGAATAGCCCTCTTTCGTTGGATGGTGGAATTCGCTTGTCTACAAATACTATTAGCGCAACGGAAAACACAACAAGACAAGCAAATCAAAACAACAAAAATAAAACCAATGCTAACACAAGGAATATAACATGGTTCACGGCTACGCCGCCAATCCACGGTCGGATTCGTCCACGGTGAATCACTCCGCGAGCTTCCACTAGATCCCTCCTTTGTACAAAGCTAGGTGGAGGTAACCTCTTTTACACAAGGATCACTCTTCTACAATAGAATGAGAATTAGCACTAGAAGAAGAGTGGAAAAACCCTTAGAGCACTTTGGGAGATGTTATGAGTTGAAGCATTAGGTCCCCAAAGCCCCACACCCTTCCTTTTTATAGAGGAAGAGGGTTTCTTCCCGTTGACATAGGACTAGTCGACTGATGCCCCTATCAGTCGACTGATCCCGTAGCCATTGCCCAATAACGGCTGCTTTCCATGTTGGATTTCATCTAACGACAACATCATCAGTCGACTGATCTTACCATCAGTCGAGTGCTCGTGAGCTCGACTCCATTCTGTGCTCGACACTGCCTCCATCAGTCGACTGCCATTTCATGGCAGTCGACTGATGGTCTGCCAGTCGACTACCATTCCATGGCAGTCGACTGCTGGGCCAAAATCCCATCAGTCGGATACCAGTCGAACCCCGTTCGACTCAGAGCAGTCGACTGTCATTACATGGCAGTCGACTGATGTCGAGAAATCTCATCCGACACTTATCCAAATGGACAAGTTTCACCTAAGAGCTCTACCCCTTCCCGGGTTACATTCGCTCACACTCATCCCTCGGAGTCCCTCACCTTTGAAGTTATCTTCATCCGGCCACATCCCTCGGATGCGCCAAGCGCACGGCTCTACAGCGCCATCCTTCGCGTCTCGCCCTGAAGTCTACTTCCTCCGGCTTCACTCCAAGCTCCTCGTCCGACAGTCCCTCGGATGCTCCAAGCGCATGACTTCTGCAAAGCCATCCTTCACCGACTCAAGGATTGAGTCATGAGAGGTGAAACTCGCCAAGGCTCCATGTGCGAATTACTAAGTCCTGCAAGACTCCAATGCACGTATCAAATCATAATAACCAACCAAACTTAAACCCTTTGCCACACACATCAAAACCATATTACGGGTCAATTGCACTAACAATCTCCCCCTTTTTGATGTGTGGAAATCCGTTTAAGTTAGGTAGAAACTTTTGATAAAATATTAAGGAAAGAAAGCATGTAAATAACGGAAGGGTTTTGCTTATCGAGTCCGTGAGGGGAAACTTCGCTTCCCACTTCACCTCGGTCGCTTGTTCATGGCGATCCCCTCGATGTCCCCGAATTAAAAAAAATTTAATCATAGACAAAAGGGATTGCCCAAACAACCAAGTCATCATCGTGCTATTTGTTTAGAGAGGACACTTGAACAAAGAAGTTATTCAAGCGACCATCCTCTATTCTACGAGTAGCCGCGGAATAGACGATGTCCGGATCGCCGGTTTTTGTATTTATGATCGGGATCCAAGTATTATTTAGCCATTTACATATTTATAACATGCTTATAATTGAGAAACAAAAACAAGCAAGAAACAAAAGAGAAAAGAGAATAGATATACCTCTTGATCTTCTAATGTATGACCTTCCTCCTTTTGGACGTTGTGTGGGCGACGATCTACCAAAAGTCGAAGCTCCTAGATCGCAAATCTTCCTTCCTTGCTTTTCCAAAGCAAGAGGAAGAATAGAAATAAGGTTTTTCTCCTACCTAAAAACAACCAACAAGGAACTAAAAGAAACCTTGCCGCCGGCCAACTAGGAGGAGGAGAAGATGATGGAAAACAACCAAGACACCAAGGGAAGCCCTACATCTTGTTTCCACCACCTAAGGAGAAGAGAATAGATCTTTTTGGGCGCCGGCCAAGAGTTGGAAAGGGGCTGAAAAGGTGCTGGATGCCGGCCAAAAAAGGAGGAAGAAGAAAGGAAAACCTTCCTTAATTGGTGCCGCCCAAGCTTCCAAACCCTAACCCTAATCCTATCTCAACTAGGATTGCTCTCTTGCTGCCCAAAACCCTAGCTCTCTTGGATATTATTCACACCAAATCCCTTGCCCTCCTTTTATAGAGTTAGGGATAAGTCATGAATTAATCTCCTCCATTGGTTCTAGGGATTTAATCTCAACCGTTGGATCTAGAGATTTAATCACAACCGTCGGATCTAGAGATTTAATCACAACCGTCGGATCTTAGAGATTTAATCTCTACCTATGGATCTTAGAGTTTTGTTTCTATCCATTGGATCTAAGCATCATGAGGTGTTAATAGGCTACATTAGGGATCATGAGGAGGAGTTGGATCTTGACCACCCATGGATCAAGCCCACATAAAGTCTGATCCACTAATGATAATCCAATCCACTAAAGGATTATCATTGATCTACCTCACCAACCCCCATATGATAATATGGGCTCCATATATTATTTGTACATTTCCTCCCCGTGTTTAAGATCTCGAATATCCGTCGATTAATTAATTTACTGACCATTAATTAATCAACATCTAACTCCATGAGTAGTGCCACTCAACCTTTTCATCATGCCGGACCAAGTCCACTTGCAGTGTTTACATGATGAATCTTATGAGCTCCTCAAGGGGACATCATCATCCTAATATATAGGACACGGTTTCCTCCTATAATCAACGACACACCATATAAATAATATCATCTCCCAACTTACCGAGCCTATCGATTTAATCTATAAATCTCGCCCATTGGTAAATCAAAGAGATGAGTACTAAGTACATGTGCCTGTTATTATATCGGGATTAAGAGTATGTACAAAATAATATCTGAGGTCTGATTCGATTATGTAGTCAGCAATAAATCGAATCACCTCTAAGTCGGTCCTGCTCAATACACACAAAGTGCACTAGTGTGATTCTATGGTTAAGACAAACCAATACCAAATCACACTACAACCATTCCGATGGTTTGTCCAAAGTCATCTCGGTTGTGAGCCTTTACTTATACTTTTCAAGGGACCGATAACATGATCTCCCGTGTGACACCACACACCATGTTATCTATAATATAAAATATTAGACAATATTGCATAACCATAAAATATGCAAATAATTATCATGTGATTCTTATTTCAAAATAAAGATGTTCATACAAAAGATAGACTTTTCAGTATACATCCCTACAATCTTCCACTTATACTAAAAGACTATGCTGTCCTCAAATTGCCATACATCTGATCCTCATTCCCTCCACATGCCTATCAAAAGCTCTCGCCGGAAGGGCCTTAGTGAAAGGATCTATCAAGTTATCCTCCGATGCAATCTTAGCCACAGCAACTTCTCCTCTCTTTACGATTTCTCCTATCACGTGGTACTTGCGCGCTATGTGTTTACTAGCCTTATGGGCTCGTGGTTCCTTCGAGTTCGCTACTGCACCACTATTATCACAATAAATTGTGATAGTTCTGGGCAAACCAGGAATCACATCCAAGTCCATCAGGAAGTTCCTGAGCCATACAGCTTCTTTGGCCGCCTCAGAGGCCACCACATACTCAGCTTCCATGGTGGAGTCCGCCATGCACTTCTGCTTGACACTCCTCCATACAATGGCTCCACCTCCCAAAGTAAACACAAAACCTGAGGTAGACTTACTGTTATCCCTATCAGATTGGAAGTCGGAATCTGTGTAACCCACAGGGAGTAATTGGTCTGCCAAGTAAACCAGCATATAATCCCTAGTCCTTCTCAGGTACTTCAATATATGCTTTACCGCAGTCCAATGTCCCTGTCCTGGATTACTCTGATATCTGCTGACCATGCCCACAGCATAGCAGATATCTAGTCTCGTATATAGCATCGCATACATGAGGCTTCCTACCGCCGAAGCATACGGAACTGCCTTCATCTCCTCTATCTCCTCTGATGTTCTAGGACACATCTCCTTAGATAAAGGAACTCCATGCCTGAAAGGTAGAAAACCCTTCTTGGAGTTCTGCATGCTAAAACGCTCCATAATCGTGTCTATGTATGAAGCTTGAGATAAGCACAACATTCTTTTCTTGCGATCCCTTATAACCTTGATCCCAAGGATGTGTCCCACTTCTCCCAAGTCCTTCATATCAAACTGTTTGGACAACCATACCCTCACGTCCGATAACACCTTGATATTGTTGCCAATCAACAAAATGTCATCTACGTATAGTACAAGAAATACCTCTACGTTTCCGTCACATCTCTTGTATACATAAGACTCATCCAGACTTTGAATAAATCCATAAGACTGGATTACCTCATCAAAGCGGATGTTTCAAGACCTCAAAGCTTGCTTCAATCCATAAATGAACCGATTAAGCTTACACACAAGATGCTCTTTGCCTTTAGCAATGAATCCCTCTGGTTGCTTCATATAGATGTTTTCCTCAAGACTTCCATTAAGGAAAGATATCTTTACATCCATCTGCCACACCTCATAGTCCATATGAGCTGCTATGCATAAGAGAATCCGGATAGACTTGAGCATGAATACCGGCGAAAAGGTCTCCTCATAATCGATACCCTCTTTCTGAGTATACCCCTTCGCAATAAGCCTCGCTTTGAAGGTCTCAACCTTCCCATCTATTCCTCTCTTTATCTTGTAGATCCACTTGCATCCAATGGTTTTTACACCATCGAGTGGTTCTACTAGCTCCCAGACCTGATTTGAATCCATAGATTTAATCTCAGCATTCATTGCACTTTGCCAAGATACAACATCTTTATCTTGGATTGCCTTGTCATATGTCCAAGGATCAGGTTCATGTTCGCCAGGGACCAAATCGGAAGATTCTCCCAAGAACATGAATCTATCAGATTGTCTCACAACCCTCCCACAAAGACGAGGTATCACCTGTGTATCCTCTGTGACACGCGGTGCAGTGACATGTGGTATATCCTCTTGGACCGGTGGTACTAAAGAAGTGACTTCCCCTTTTAACTCCTCCAGAACAATTTTACTCTTGGGCTTGTGGCTCATCACATAGTCTTCCTCTAGAAATCTGGCGTTCGTGCTAACGATCACCCTCTGATCTCTAGGACTATAAAACAATCCACCCTTCGTTCCCATGGGATAGCCAACGAATATACATAGTTTTGTACGAGGTTCCAACTTACTAGCATATGCCTTCAGCACATGTGCTGGACTCTCCCATATCCGAATATGTCTTAGACTAGGCTTTCGCCCAGTCCACAATTCTGTGGGATTAGAAGGCACTGATTTAGATGGAACCAAGTTCAGAATGTACACTGTTGTATCTAGAGCATTTCCCCAGAACGAATCTGGCAACTCAGAATAACTCATCATCGATCTAACCATCTCCATAAGAGTCCTATTCCTTCCCTCTGCTACCATTCTGCTAGGGTGTGCCAGCTGTAGTAAATTGGGATTGAATCCCAGCCTCTGATAAGTAGTTCCTAAACTCTCCTAAGAGGTACTTGCCACCACGATTAGATCGTAGTGTCTTGATACTTTTACCTTGACGTTTCTCCACATCAGCCTTGAATTCTTTGAACTTGTCAAAGCATTCAGACTTGCGGCGCATCAGGTAAATGTATTCATATCTTGAGTAATCGTTTATAAAAGAGATGAAATACTCAAAACCACCTCTAGCCTGGATAGACATAGGATCACACAAATCAGAATGAACCAATTCTAACACATCTTTGGCTCTATACTCCTTGGCCTTGAAAGGCCTCTTGGTCATCTTACCCTCCAAGCAAGATTCGCAGGTTGGGAGATCCTCCACCACTAATGAACCCAGAGGTCCATCAGCTATCAACCTTTGAATTCTACTTAGGTTAATGTGACCAAGCCTAAGATGCCAAAAATATGTTTAATTCATCTTCGAAGGTTCTTTTCTCTTATTGGAATTAGAAGATGAGTTATAGATTTCAATATGCATCGTGGGGGCTTTTGGTTCAAGTGTGTATAAATTTCCTACTAATGCACCCGAACAGATAATGCCCCTATTCCTTCTTATAACAACTCTGTCATTAAAAGAAATAGAATATCCATCCATAAATAATTTAGAAACTGAAATTAAATTCTTTCTAAATAAGGGTACATAAAGGAAATTCTTAAGAACCAAAAGTTTATTTTTCTCAAAAGATAAATGAACGTCTCCCACTGCAACTGCCGCCACCTTCGTGGTATCGCCCAAGTACACGGTAACCTCCCCCTCAGCCAGTCGTCTGGTTTCCTAGAACCCCTACAAAGTATTGCAGACATGATCAGTGGCTCCCGTATCTACACACCAGGTGCCAGTAGATAACACCGCTAAACATGTTTCAACGACTAGACCCAAAGATATACCTTTGTTCTGCTTGCTATTGGGGCAGTCCTTCTTCCAGTGTCCAGTCTGCTTACAAGTGAAGCACTTGCCTTTCGGCTTCTTCACTCCTCCCTAAGTACCTCCCGCCGCCTTCGCCCCAGTTTGTTTCTTCTTCTTCTTTCCTTTCGGCTTTGAAGTAGAAACCTTTTTGGTCACCACAGCATGTGCCTGAGCACTCTGACGAAATAGCTCCTCTGCCGCCTGGAGTTCTGTCAAAAGCTCCGCCAACGAATACAACCTCTTGTTCATGTTGTAGTTGAGGCGAAACTGCTCAAAACTCCTAGGTAGAGACTGGAGTATGATATCGACTTGGGTTTCCCCATCGATCTCAGCTCCAAGGACCTCCAGCTCATTCAAATGAGTCATCATCTTGAGAACATGATCCCTCACGGGTGTTCCCTCAATCATGGTGGTCGTCATCAAGTTTCTCATGGCTTCTTGCCTCGCAACCCGATTCTGGTGTCCGAAAAGCTTTTTGAGATTGAGCATCATATCATAAGCAGTGGGCATGACTTGATGCTGATGTTGGAGTACATTTTACATAGATGCCAAAATGTAACACCGAGCCATCTCATCGGCCTTGATCCACTTCTTATAGCTCTCTCTCTCCTTTTCCCCAGAATCATCTGCAGGCTTGGGAGGGCACTCTTCGAGGAGTGCATATTTGTATTCCTCAGCAGTCAAGACAATGTCTAAATTCCTCTTCCAATCTACATAGTTGGGTCCAGTAAGTTTGTTCTCTTTCAATATCACAGCAAGTGGGTTGAAAGTCATTTTGAAAGAAAACCTAAGAATCACATAAATCAAAAACATTAGATTTCAAAAATTATTGATTCCTCAAACAATAAAATTTTAAAATTAACCAACACCTCTAAACACCGAGAATATCGTATGCCACGATAGTGTGGACGTATACGAATTCTACATTTGTAAGAGGAGGTTTTACCCATTAATTTTACTATCTTGTCAACCTAACTTTTTGACAAGTAAAATTAATAGTTGGTTCCTCTTTGTCCCTACAAATAAAAGCAGTAACTCCGATGGGGAGGATACTTATATTTGTATCTAAGTGTTCACCATTATTCGGTACCAAGGTAATTATCTCGGGTTATGTGCCTTCTGATGGGGAAGTGCACATGCTCCTTAACAATTCCCTATAACCATATTTGACCTTGTGATCCGCAAACAAACTCATCCGATATGGAGGAAAGCACTCAGAGTCAACGCGCAAGTTTGTTTGCATCACTTGTCAAATAGTAATGGAGGCCGTGGGAAATAATAAAATTTCCCTCTCCCACTTAGTAATTTGAAAATGAGGAATTTTCCTAGCCTATGACATGCATATCAAACAAAAAGAAATAAATATGAAAAATAAATTATTTTCCAACTATTATGGCTTTTGTCTTCAATATGTCTCCCGTCGCATCGCCATCTCGTCCGCTCCTCCTATGCCATGTACGAGCCATCCGGAGATCCGAGCCGAGACTAAAACCTATTTTAATTTACATCCATCGATCCTATACTCCACGAGGGAGTGTACATGAAATCTAGATCGAAAGTAAAATAAAATAAAGAGTGGCTAAACAATGCCATATTTAATTTACAAAAACTAAATACTAGCCTCGTCAACCCCGAGGATTCAACAAAATAAACATTTACACACATACAATCACATACACACATATGACCATAATAGTCGGATCTTATGTCTGCAACCAAAGAGTTAAACTACGCATATCCTACTATTATCCGGCATATATAATATATGAAAAGTGCATAAAAATTAACCGAATCCTAAACACACAAAATCGAAAACCTTGGCTCTGATACCAATTGAAGGGTTTTGCTTATCGAGTTCGTGAGGGGAAACTTCGCTTCCCACTTCACCTCGGTCGCTTGTTCATGGCGATCCCCTCGATATCCCCGGATAAAAAAAATTTAATCCTAGACAAAAGGGATTGCCCAAACAACCAAGTCATCGTCGTGCTATTCATTTAGAGAGGTCACTTGAACAAACAAGTTGTTCAAGCGACCATCCTCTATTCTACGAGTAGCCGCAGAATAGACGATGTCCGGATCGCCGGTTTTTATATTTATGATTGGGATCAAAGTATTATTTATCCATTTATAGATTTATAACATGCTTATAATTGAGAAACAAAAACAAGCAAGAAACAAAAGAGAAAAGAGAATAGATATACCTCTTGATCTTCTAATGTATGACCTTCCTCCTTTTGGACGTCGTGTGGGAGACGATCTACCAAAAGTCGAAGCTCCTAGATCGCAAATCTTCCTTTCTTGCTTTTCCAAAGCAAGAGGAAGAATAAAAACAAAGTTTGTCTCCTCCCTAAAAACAACCAACAAGGAACTAAAAGAAACCTTGCCGCCGGCCAACTAGGAGGAGGAGAAGATGATGGAAAACAACCAAGACACCAAGGGAAGCCTTATATCTTGTTTCCACCACCTAAGGAGAAGAGAATAGAGCCTTTTGGGCACTGGCCAAGAGTTGGAAAGGGGCTGGAAAAGGTGTTGGACGCCAGCCAAAGGAGGAGGAAGAAGAAAGGAAAACCTTCCTTAATTGGTGCCGCCCAAGCTTCCAAACCCCAACCCTAATCCTATCTTAACTAGGATTGCTCTCTTGCCGCCCAAAACCCTAGCTCTCTTGGATATTATTCACGCCAACTCCCTTGCCCTCCTTTTATAGAGTTAGGGATAAGTCATGAATTAATCTCCTCCATTGGTTCTAGGAATTTAATCTCAACCGTCGGATCTAGAGATTTAATCTCAACCGTCGGATCTTAGAGATTTAATCTCTACCTATGGATCTTAGAGTTTTGTTTCTATCCATTGGATCTAAGCATCATGAGGTGTTAATAGGCTACATTAGGGACCATGAGGAGGAGTTGGATCTTGGCCACCCATGGATCAAGCCCACATAAAGTCCAATCCACTAATGATAATCCAATCCACTAAAGGATTATCATTGATCTACCTCACCAACCCCCATATGATAATATGGGCTCCATATATTATTTGTACATTTCCTCCCCGTGTTTAAGATCTCAAATGTACGTCGATTAATTAATTTACTGACCATTAATTAATCAACATCTAACTCCATGAGTAGTGTCACTCAACCTTTTCATCATGCCGGACCAAGTCCACCTGCAGGGTTTACATGATGAATCTTATGAGCTCCGCAAGGGGACATCATCATCCTAATATACAGGACACAGTTTCCTCCTATAATCAACGACACACCATATAAATAATATCATCTCCTAACTTACCGAGCCTATCAATTTAATCTATAAATCTCGCCCATTGGTAAATCAAAGAGATGAGTACTAAGTACATGTGCCCGTTATTATATCGGGATTAAGAGTATGTACAAAATAATATCTGAGGTCTGATTCAATTATGTAGTCAGCAATAAATCGAATCACCTCTAAGTCGGTCCTGCTCAATACACACAAAGTGCACTAGTGTGATTCTATGGTCAAGACAAACCAATACCAAATCACACTACAACCATTCCGATGGTTTGTCCAAAGCCATCTCGATTGTGAGCCTTTACTTATACTTTTCAAGAGGCCGATAACATGATCTCCCGTGTGACACCAAACACCATGTTATCTACAATGTAAAGTATTAGATAATTTTGCATAACCATAAAATATGCAAACAATGATCATGTGATTCTTATTTCAAAATAAAGATGTTCATACAAAAGATAGACTTTTCAGTATACATCCCTACAATAACATGATTAGCAACTCTCCCCCTTAATACATGAAACTCCCCCTAAATACATTCCCCCTTACTTAAACATATATATTTCTCCCCCTTTGACACCATCAAAAATATTAAACAAGGTTTATACAAGCATGACATCAAGTTTAGAGGGAAACAAAAACCAAAACATGCCTTAAAATCGGATACAAAAGGTTATTGGGCATGTTATCAGACTACCAGTCGACTGGTTCAGACTACCAGTCGACTGACACATGCATTTCGGGGTTTTCAGGTTTTTAGGGTGGATTTCAGAAATACATTAGAAAATCTATAAAATTCGAAAAATCATGAAATTTGGGGAACATATTTCTTGTAAGTATATCTATCAATGAAAAATAGTTTTTCATGAAAAATCATTATATTTTCCAAGATTTGTCAAAAATCCAAAAGCTTTAAAAACAACTAGGTTTTTGATCAAGTTTGTACCCATTCTAACACTTAGTTTTGCTTTCAATTGTTTCAAAACATGAACACTCAGATTTTAAAGTAAGAAATTATTTTGAAAACATATGAAATATCCAACCATGATCTTTGGGCAATATGTCTATGAATTAAACATAAGTCTTCCCCATGATTGGTCTATTATTGCTATTTTGATACCTTAAATGACCATCTAAATGTCATAGGCATTAGTGGACATTTGTATCATTCTAACATCTCACTCATGCTATGTTTTCAATCAAGGTAGCCTATGGTGAGTGTGAGATGTATCCTAAAGGTATTTGTATATACTTAACCTTCAATTTCATGCAATCCTACCCAAGGTTAAGTATCATCCTAACAATCCACATGATCATAAAGATATATATGAATTAATTTCACATTATGATCATGATACAAATGTATTCATTAATTTATAATCATGCGTTAGGTATTATATCATGATAAAAAGTAAAATATCACCCAAAACATGATTTAAACCCTAGTGCCCATGATTATGTGCCAAATATCAAGATCATAAATCATGATTGCAAATATACATAGGAATTTCATTAACTATCATGATTTAAGCATTATTATCAATTTATGGGCACATTATCATCACCCAACACTTTGCTAAAAATGTATAGGTCATGAGTATCACATTACACTAAGTGTTGAACATGATTTAACCTATTTATAGGTGCATTATCATCACCTAACACTATTTCAAAAATATTGTCCCACCATCCTAAGTCAACCAAAATATGATATAGATGAAATCTTTATGGTTGACTACCCTAGGATTTTCCTAACCCTTTAGGATGGATTTAGGAACCCAAAATAAGTTCTTTCCTATTGGGTTCACTAAGTACTCCTTAGGGATCCATTTTCTAGCAATTACCTTCTTTTTATCTTGACCCCTAGCAATCAAATACTTATAGGCCTTTTCATTTTCCTTTTCCTTATATCCTAGGCCTTTCTTGTTGAAGCTTGCCCTTTGGCTCCCTATGATCATGTTAAGGGTGTTGGAGCCTATGGTGAATTTTTCTAGGGCCTTGGTCAAGTGATCTACCTTTTCCCTTAGAGCCCTATTTTCCTCTATGCATGCATCATTAACATCAAATGACATATAAAGATCATGTGAGCATGCATCATCATGACTAGAAGAAATATTTTCATTTACATTTAAACATGCTTTTTCTAATTTTTCTTCTAAGTCCTTAATTTTATCTAGCATGCATTTATTTTTCTTCTTTGCTCTAAATAAATCCTTAATGAGGCTAGAAATCATGGACATTATTTGCTTAGGGGGTAGATTCATTACCTCACTTACCAAATCCTCTTCCGATGATGAGGATATAGAGGAGGCTCTCCCTTCACTTGAGCTCTCTCCACTTGAGCTTGCTTCTTCACGATCAGAGGAGGATGAGTCTAGGTCATCGAAGGCCATCAATGCCAAATTGGTGACAAAGGCATTCTCCTCTTCCGAAGATGATGAAGAGGGGTCATCCCATGTCCTTGCCTTTAGTGCCTTGGCCTTCCCTTTTTCTTTGGCCTTCTTCTCTTCTTCTTTCTTCTTGCTTCCCTTCTTTTTCTTCTTTTCTTCCTTCTTTCTCTTCTCCTCTTTGCTCTTGTTCAAGAGGGGACAATTGTTCCTTATGTGTCCCTCTCCTTGGCAATTATAGCAAATTACCTTCCCCCTTGGTCTCCTTCTCCTATCATTTGATTTATTAAATTGAAAACCTTTTAATGCACGCCTTACCCTCCTTACCATATAGGCTTCTTCCGTGCTATCCATGGAGGAGGAGGAGGATGCTTCATCAGAGGAGGAGTGGGTCTCCATCTTCTTCTTCCCTTTGCTTGTCATCAAAGCTACTCCTCTTGAAGGTTGAATTCTAGGCTCTTCTACTATTCCTTCAAGCCTCGTTTCGTGGAGCTCCATGGTTGAGAAGAATTCCTCCAAGGTGCTAACTTCTAGGTTCTTGGAGATGTAAAAAGAGTTCACCATTGAGCTCCATCTTGAGGACCGGGGAAAGGCATCTATGGCCTTCATTACCATATCCCGGTTGGAGAGCTTTTCACCTACACTTGTCAAACCGGTTAGAATTTCCTTAAATCTAGAGTGTAGGGATTTTACCTTCTCTCCCTTTTCGAGTTTGATATTTAATAATTGGGAGCGAAGGACATCTCTCCTTGCTAGCTTCGCCTCAGATGTGCCTTCATGAATCTCTATTAGTTTCTCCCACATTTCCATGGCGCTAGCACACTCTCCTATCCGGTTGACTTCTTGTTGAGGAAGTACATTGTATAGGTGATGTTTGGCTTTTGAGTTCGCCAAGTACTCTTCCCTTTGTCTCTTGCTCCATCTTGATTTCTCCAATGGCTCCCCTTCTTCATCCCTAGGCATTTTGAAACCGTTTTCCATAATTAAAAGAATTTCGAAATCGGTTTCGAAGAATACCTCCATTCTCTTTTTCCACCAAGAGAATTCGCCTTCGAATTTTGGTGGGTGAATGTTTGAGCCGGCCATTCTTGAATGTTCTTGTTGTGGCGGTTAGTCCTCGACAAGCTTTCCTTGGCTCTAATACCACTTGATGGGGACGGAGGTGGCTGGCTAGAGGGGGGTGAATAGCCCTCTTTCGTTGGATGGTGGAATTCGCTTGTCTACAAATACTATTAGCGCAATGGAAAACACAACAAGACAAGCAAATCAAAACAACAAGAATAAAACCAATGCTAACACAAGGAATATAACGTGGTTTACGCCTACGCTGCTAATCCACGGTCCGATTTATCCACGGTGAATCACTCTGCAAGCTTCCACTAGAACTCTCCTTTGCACAAAGTTAGGTGGAGGTAACCTCTTTTACACAAGGATCACTCTTTTACAATAGAATGAGAATTAGCACTAGAAGAAGAGTGGAAAAACCCTTAGAGCACTTTGAGAGATGTTATGAGTTGAAGCATTAGGTCCCCAAAGCCCCACACCCTTCCTTTTTATAGAGGAAGAGGGTTTCTTCCCGTTGACACAGGACCAGTCGACTGATGCCCCTATCAGTCGACTGATCCCGTAGTCGTTGCCCAATAACGGCTTCTTTCTATGTTGGATTTCATCCAACGGCAACATCATCAGTCGACTGATCTTACCATCAGTCGACTGATGGACCATCAGTCGAGTGCTCATGAGCTCGACTCCATTCTCAGGCTCGACATGCCTCCATCACCGACCGCCATTTCATGTCGGGCCGATCGATGATTCTACAATGACCGCCATTCCATGGCAGTCGACTACTGGGCCAAAATCCCATCAGTCGGATACCGGTCGAACCCCATTCGACTCAGAGCAGTCGACTGATGTCGGAAAATCTCATCTGATACTTAGCCAAATGGCCAAGTTTCACCTAAGAGCTCTACCTCTTCCCGAGTTACATTCACTCACACTCATCCCTCGGAGTCACTTGCCTTTGAAGTTATCTTCGTCCGGCCACGTCCCTCGGATGTGCCAAGCGCACGGCTCTGCAGCGCCATCCTTCGTGTCTCGCCCTGAATTCTACTTCCTCCGGCTTCACTCCAAGCTCCTCGTCCAGCGGTCCCTCAGATGCTCCAAGCGCATGGCTTCCACAAAGCCATCCTTCACTGACTCAAGGACCGAGTCATGAGAGGTGAAACTCGCCAAGGCTCCATGTGAGAATTACTGAGTCCTGCAAGGCTCCAACGCACATATTAAATCATAATAACCAACCTAACTTAAACCCTTTTCCACACACATCAAAACCATATTACGGGTCGATTGCACTAACAAGTAAGTGTCCGAAAAGAGTAAGGAAAGCTCCACCGGTGCCTAAGAGTCAAGAAAAGTCAAAGGATGTCGGTGTCCCCACCAAGAAGAGCAAGGAGCACATGGTGTGCTTCAAATACCGACAACCGGGACACTATAGGAGCCAATGCTCTAGGAGGAAAGGAGAAGCTACACATGTAGGGGGAGCCTCTAAGGTAAACCCTAAGGTAAAATTCAATAATGCCTCTACTTTAAGTTATAGGCAAAAGCATGCTAGGAATTTTAATTCTTTTGCAATTTATCATAAAGAGCATGCTAGAAATAGGGAATATTGTTTAGGAGCTAAGAAAGTCAACCTTAGGAATAAGGAGAAATTTGGGACTAATGTCTCTAAAAATATTTTATCTAAGGCATCTATTAGAAAAATTGAAGATCACCTAGGTTTTAACTCCAAAAATTCTAGACACATGCCTAGGAAGGGCAAAAATGATCTTAGAAACAATGTGCCCATAAAATTAAAGAAATTAGAATTAGAGAACCAAGCCTTGAGATCAAGGCTTGAGAAGTTGGAAAAGACCTTTGCAAAAATGGCAAATCAAATGCAAAGGTCAAATGGTCAAACTCTAGGGTCTAGAAGTCAAAGTCAACACCTAGGGTCTAAGAAACAAGAGTCAACCAAGGGCAAGAAAGGTTTGGGTCACAAACCTAAGCCTAAGGTAACTTATTATAGTGTTCCATTTAATTATGGAACTAAACCTAGGTCTAGAAACACCAAGGTTACTAGGGAAGTCATCCCTAAGGGTAACCAAGGAATGTGCCTAGTGGCTAGGGTTTTAAGGAAACCTAGGGAAGCCACTAAGAAGGTTACAAGGGGAGTCACCCCTAGAGTTAACCATTGCAAGACTCAAATGACCAAGGCTAGCAAGCCTAGAAGGGTCATTAGGAAGGTATCTAGAGAGGTTATCCCTAAGGAATACCTAATTAACTCTAGGAGCTCAAATAAGTTTTGGGTTCCTAAGAGCATGATTGATTCACGCTAGATGAGTTTAGGGTGTGACAACTTTAAATGGAAGGGTAGTTAACCTAACCATGGTAAAGGTGACACTTTAGGTAATTTTCAAGGTTATGGATACCTTGAAAATAGATTTGATATTATGATCCTAAAAGATTTTAGGATGTGCCAATATATTTTTAGAATTATGAAAAATCAATTAAATTAGCACAATTTAGGATTAGAGGTCATAGTGTGCTATTTTGGGTTTTTGGCACACTTGGAAGAAAAGTGATAATATGGCAAAATATACTTAATTATATCAAATGGAAATTAATACTAAGTTTTGGGTATTATTATACCTATACATTTTATGTGTCATGCTTTGTTTGTCATATAACATGTCATGACATCATATTTATTTTTAATCATTTAATATATCATGATCATGTTTAGGATTAAGATTTAATGTCATGTGTTTTTAGATTATATCATATGTCAGACATCATGATCATTGGTCATGCTTAATTATGTTATCATTTATGCCATGATCATTCATGCATTTAATTTGATTAAAATTAATTTAAGGACAATGATATGACTTGAAGTCTCATCTATAAGGGAATCAAGTAGTGTTGTCTTAGAAAATGCATGAGGCCTTAGTTTAAGATAAATCAAAATCCACATCTCACATATAAATTGACATGTATGTGTATTCTTACACCTTAGATATATGTGAGATGATAGGATATGAGTTAAGTTCAAGGTGCATAGTTTTTGCATCAGATGAACTATAATTCATTTTAACTTATTTGTGGATCATTGGAAAATCTTGTGTATAAGTCATATACATTAAGCCCAAGAAATATGATCCAATATAGGTTTTCAAAATCATTTTAAAATACTTTTAGAAAACCTTGGTGAAGTCTATCTTTTGATAGCAATCACCATTGATGAGATTGATACAAAGTGAGCTAAAACATTAAAGTTTTTCTTCACTTTTGAACTTTGTATCAATTTCGATATTTTATGGGTAAAATATTTTTCTAACATTTGTCACTCATTGTATTGGTCATAAATAATATAAGTATGAATTTTCACGATTTTTCAATATACGTAGAATTACTTACACTTTTTCGAATTTCATTTCTGATAATTGAAAATCTAATTTTTCAATTATCAGTCGACTGCTCTTGTTGGCAGTCGACTGATCTCTTATAGAGTCGACTGCCAGGCTGATTTCGAGAAAAAAAAGATTGTTTAGCCCGTTTTCAGCTACAGTAAAGGTCCCTAACCACTCCTAATCCTAGGATATGCTTTGGGAAGCATTATAAAGGGTGAAAATCCATTAGATATGAATTATAAGAGTTATTAGGGTGATGTATCAAATTTAAGGATGGGAAAGTTCAAGGTTGAACTTTAGACCTTATTTTTAATGGTTTAGAGTTTCTATTGTCTTAGAGACTTCCCAATGACATTGTTGGTGCAATGGTCAAGGGGGAGCAAGCCTTTAGGGGGAGGTATCCATCATGGGATGATGGATGATATTTTTCCTCATGAAGGGAAAAATGGGAATTTTGAGATACCCAATTTGGAAATTGGGAGAGTGTATAAGATTGCCTCTCTTGAGTGATATGAGACTTATCACTAGGAAGATGGTAGACATCCTAGGTATTTTTTGGACTAAGGGGGAAATTATAAGATCTCATTAGGACATGAGACATTGACCTCCTTAGAGGGAAGACCTTTTTGATGTTAGTAAAAAAGGGGGAGAATATTTGAGGGAGAATGTTTTTAGGAGAATTTATGGGATTACCAATTTGGGATAATTGGTAAGAAGATTTGAGTTAGTGTTCTAACTTAAAGGTATGTGTTTTTATCAAGCATCAAAAAGAGGGAGATTGTTGGTGCAATCGGCCCAGGTCACGATTGACTGGACTCGAGTTTGACTTGAGCGATGTTTTGATGTTTAACATGAAAGTTTGACATTGATATTTGACATTGATGTCTGATAATGTTTTGGGAAGATTGTTGGTGCAATCGACCTGGGTCATGATTGACCAGACTCGAGTTTGACTCGAGGGGATTTTGATGGTTGACTAGGGTTTACCATGTGATGAAGAAAGTCCAAGCATGGGTCTTGGCATGGAAAGTCCAATATGGGTTGGCAAGGGAAAGTCCAAGCTTGAGTCTTGGCATTTGGAAAGTCTAAGGGTGTAGTCTTGGCCACGTAAGTCCAAGGGTGTAGTCTTGGCGGTGAAAGTCCAAGTTATGAGTACTTGGCATTTGGAAAGTCCAAGGGGTTTGATATTGGCGGCGTAAAGTCCAAGCGGGAGTCTTAGCAGCATAAGTCCAATGGTTGGCCGTGTAAAGTCCAAGCGGAGTCTTGGCAGCGTAAGTCCAATGTGCCTTGGCGGTGTAAACACCATTAGCATGATATAGCCGATGGAAGCACCTGAAGGCTAGCATATGGATGAACAAGTCATGGATGACTTGGAGGGATCCGATAAGCGCGAGGTTGACGGAGGTGGCTAGAAGGTTTAGGTCTAGGCCACGGGTGGTCTAGCAAGTATGGGGGCACCATACTTGGGTTAAACCTTATGTTTGAGGTTAAAACCTCATGTTTGAGGTGTATCAGTCGACTGGGACCATGTGACAGTCGACTGGTGCGAGTCAACTAGGGTTTGACTATGGGGAGTGCAGCCTAGCGATCGCCGAGAGGTGGCGATCCTTGAACAATCGATCGATTGATCTTGTGATCGATCGATGCTGTATTTCGAGACGCGAGAATGGAGTCGGACTCGACTGCTGGGGTTAGCAGTCGAATGAAGGCTCAATCAGTCGACTAATGGACATGATCAGTCGACTGATGTCCTATCCGTTGGATTTTTCCAGCGTGGATTACACTGTTGTCTCACAGCAACAATGTCATCAATCGACTGATAGTTCTGATCAGTCGACTGATAAGCGATTTCCAGCCCAGGCAACAACTTTAAATGGAGCTCGTGGAGGAGATTTGGAGTAGCATTTCTTGAGGAGTTTTAGAGCGAATTGCTGGTGTAATTCAGGGTCTCCAAGTGCAACTCAAGGAACCACAAAGCAAGCAATCCAAAAGCTCTTGTAAAGTTATTTTCTTTACTTGTATTGCATTATATTGTTGTATTTTGCTTGTTTTTGTTTCTTACTATTATAAGATCATTTGTACGAGGTTTCTCTGCCTCCGACGTGTTGTCGAGAAGGAGTTTATTATTTAGTGGTGTTTGTAACATCGCTAGAGCTCTTTAGAGCTCGATCTATGAAGTAGGAACCGTTCGGTTCCGAACTACGTTATATCTTATGTAGTGTTTGTGATTGTGTATTGTGTTATTGTTTTCATTACTATTCCGCTGTGCACTAACACGATTTGTAGACACAATCACAAACGAATTCCATCGAGCATCGAAACGCTATTCACCCCCCCCCTCTAGCGGCCACCGAATCCTCTACACACCTCCTCCTCCATCTTAGAGTTTGTGAATATTTCTATTTTGACGTAGTGAAATTGTGAACTTAAATGTGTTTGAATTTGGATACTATGAATTTGTGAAATTGGATGTTTTGGATTTTAAATTGGATGTATTTGTGAAATTGGATGTTATGTTAGTTGTTGTTAAATGTAATTATTGATTTATTGTTTGAGTTGTATGTTGTTAAGTTAGATTATGTGACTGATATTTTATTATAGGATTTCGAATACAAATTAAATGAATTCTGAAAATCTGTATTTTCATGGTTTGCGACGATTTTTTCTAATTTCATCGCTAACCGTCGATATACGACATCAGGATTTTGTTTAAGGGTTAGCGACACAATTTCTAATATCATCGCTAGAGTTTTGCGTATCAGTCGACTGTTGTAGGACGTTAGCGATGAATTTTATAACAATTCGTCGCAAACGATTCAATTAATTGTAGATAAAATGTCAGTCGAGTCGTCAGTCAAGGCTCTCTCGATTTTATGGCTCGCCAAAAAATAGACAATTGACTGCTTTCTTGCTTTAGTCGACTGATATATAGCGACGACTTTGGTATATTTTATCGTCAATATCAGTGATTTTTTTTTTCCGATATACTAGATTTTGCGTTGAAATATTTATTTTTTGTGACGTTTTTTATTTCGTCGGTAATATTAACGACGAAAAATTAATAATTCGTCGCTGACTTCCCTTAGTGACAAGCTTATTACGACAAAACTAGCGACGAAATAATATCATCGTTAAATATTATTTAACGACGAATATTTGGTATTAACGACGAAAATATTTTGTCGCTATTTTCTAGTTTTCTTGTGGTGGGCAACCGATTGTTGGTATGAGCAATCAATTGATCAAGTGGTCGTTGGATGGTGATGATTACGATCAGGCTTCATCGAAAGCCATTGAATTCGGTCATCAGTAGCACCAGTCGACTGTTAATGTGCAGCTGTCGACTAGCAAAATCCTCAACGAACAAAAATGGACAAGAGCCCGAAACTCAAAATTCATTGCAAAATGACAATTTTTTTATAGCAACTCGAGACAAACGTGGTTACTTGGTTGACAGGAGATGTACATTTTGTGGGTGGGTGGTGGAAATCTAGGAGCATGTGTTTTTCAGATATCATCCTATTAGTGTGTTGTGGAGGAGGATCAAATGGTAACTATATATAAGATATGAGATGTTTATCTATTGGAGGATGCTTAAGATCTTCCGACAAGAATATCAAGGTACCAATAACTTATCGAAGGCGCGCCATTTTGTCATGTTATCTATGATTCATATCGATTCTTAGATATTTATTCAGATATATGATACTTTCGTCGGACATGAGATGCTATCCTAGGATGACATTTTATACATTTAACTGTATTTCTTCGTACATAAATTTTATAGTTCATCAGAAAAAAAATATAAAAAAATGCTGAAATAGAAAGCCAAAATGGGGACCAGGATGACATTTTATACATTTTACTATATATCTTCGTACATAAATTTTATAGCTCATCAGAAATAAAAATAAAAATTGCTGAAATAGAAAGCCAAAATGGGGACCAGGATGACATTTTATACATTTTACTATATATCTTCGTACATAAATTTTATAGCTCATCAGAAATAAAAATTAAAATTAAAATTGCTGAAATAGAAAGCCAAAATGGGGACCAAAGAGTATTTTTTTGATGTGTTTGTTTCTCAATTTTAGACAAATGAATAGCACATCGTAATTTGACCCAAATTATTACATAAATTTAAATGGCTCAAATTAATAAATAAAATAATATATATGACTAAGAAGTCTTAAGGAATGTGAAAGTCCATTAATTTGTTTGTGAAATGAAGCTAATATGGGTCAATGTAACACGTACTTTTAGACCAATGGTTTTGAAAAGTCAAAAAGAACCCACATTCAGTGCGAGTAGAAAAATAGCCGTCGACAACTGACCTTCATACAGAAATCTCAAATCTGTCCGTAGATGCAAGACGCACAATCCGGTACATTAAGTCTTTGAAGAAATAAAAAAACACATACAAAAGGAGAGGTTCGATGATAGTTTTGATGAGGTAAAACAATCTTTACATGAAGATGAAACTGTCTACTACTTACTTTAATTTGGTAGAATAATAGCTAGTGTTTTTGGGTGGAATTATGAAACTAGCTTGTGGGTTCATTTTCTAGTCGGCTTTTTTTTAAGGGGTATTTAGGGAAGTAAAAAAAAAAAGTAAATGCATCCTTTTTCTTTTTAAATATTAATTCAGAAAGAAATGCCTCTTTTATCATTGTAGTAAAAAAAAAATTCAGAAACGCCCTTCTAATTTTTACCATATCTTTTTTTTTAAGAAAATAGTTACAAAAAAAAAAAAAAAAAACTGGAATCTGACCCTACGAGTTGTTGAATTAAAATCTCCGATTCACGAGCGTGACTAGATCTCCAACGGAAACGAACACAAAGTTTTATGAGATGTCGCACCATGCACCACTTAATTAGTTTACCAACAACACCTTTCTTCCACAATCGGATTGCCCCAACTCGATCTAACACGCTCACAAGAACCAAATCCCTCTCATCTGATTTAACGTGGAAGTACTTAAATAATTATTTTAATGGAAACCAAATCCCTTTCATCTGAGTTAAAAAATTGCTAACTTCAAAAAAGAAAG
This sequence comes from Wurfbainia villosa, assembly GCA_025175895.1. Classification (NCBI taxonomy): domain Eukaryota; kingdom Viridiplantae; phylum Streptophyta; class Magnoliopsida; order Zingiberales; family Zingiberaceae; genus Wurfbainia; species Wurfbainia villosa. The sequence continues at coordinate 94,476,373 of CM045989.1, forward strand.
AAATTATGACCAACCTCCCTTCCCCGCATGCATCGGCAGGTTGGCCAATTCCACAATCACATATACCGAACACACCAATCTAGCTAGAATATACAATTCCCTCTAAAATAATCAATCCAGTCGTTTAATTATTTAATTATTTATTTATTTTTTGGACTAGCACCGGATATCTTATCTATCTTTGAATTGACTATGTTCATTGTAGGGAACGTGGATTTGGTCCATCAATTAGGAGGCACCGCAGATAATTAAAAATCCTCCCAATCTTTAACGCATTAAATAATGTTTGCCAACTGCGCGCATTCACCATTTGAATTCGAAGCCTTCAGATTATAAGACCTCGAAAGTCTGCAGGCGATCAGAGTACTTGGGAGCTTGCGTTCGTATTATGGGGAATTTTCTCTCTTGCCGAGTCGCCGACGTTGGCATAGTTGTGCTCTCCGACGGCACGGTCCGTGAGATCGACGGACCGACGCCGGTGGCAGAGCTGATGCTGGAGCACCCTCGCGAGTTCGTGGTCGACCTGACAGCGTACGACAGTACTAGTAAGGTAACGCCGCTGCCTGCCGACCACCTGCTGGACCCTGACAAGGCGTACGTGATGCTCCGGCTCCCCCTGGCCCCCGGGAAGACTGCTGTCAGCTCGTCGGCGACAGAGGCGCAGCGGGTCCTGGCGGTGGCTAAGCAAATAGCGAAACCGACGAGGAGTTTCTTGAGAGGGCTTGGAGTGCAACCGAAGGCAGTAGGGCCTACTAAAGAAAAGGCGAAGGTGGTGGAAGGGGAAGCGTTGACGACCTGGTGCTCGGAGGAGATTTTGATGAGGCAGCATTCGAGCAGAAGGTGGAAACCAAGTCTAGACACCATTGTGGAAAAGAGCTTGGAGAAACAGAAGGTTCCTCACTGGCTGTTGTTTTAAGGCAGGGTGCGTGCGTACGTGGTTTCCTTTCTGACATATATAATTGCACATGTTATTATGCTTGTTGCAATCACTGCCTGAGCTAGCTACATGTTTACTAGTGTGGTGAGTATAATCGCTTTTGCTTTGCTACAAATGTTTACTGTCTATTGAAATCCTTTTAAAAAAAAAAATGAAAGAAAAACCTAGTTGCGCCATTATATTCTAGGGAAAATAGATGGTACATATATAGAAGCCATTATATTATACCATGGTTGCTGATGCTCTTATCGCTTTTATGTCTCTTGCCGGGACCTACCTAGCTAGTATGGTTGCCAATTTCAGGCGAAGGCAATTGGGACGACTTATATTAAGGTTGTGCTCAATGATGGTTTGGAGTATTCGTACGTCCTGACCATGCCTTGCTATTATAGACGGTTCTTTGCTGCGATTTAGTAGTCGGTTACTAGAATATCCGTTGGAATAATTCAATGTGGATTAGTCCATTATGAGATAATGGATAGACGAACAGTTGACTGATGTCTTTTGATAGTCGATTGTTAGATGAAAATTCAGTACGATGCCGATTATAAAAGGAACTTGAGATGGAGGATTTTGCAGTGATTTTTGGAATGATTTTGACGGGAAAGTATTATTGCATTCTAGACCTTCAAGAGCAATCTAAACCAATCAAAAATTCTTTTTTTAAAGTTTTCTTTACTTATTGTTGTGCTTGCTTCTTGTATTTGATTGTAGTTTATTGTTGTAGACATCTTGTAAGAGCTTTCTCCACCTCCAGAGTATTTTCTGAGAAGGAGAAGTCTGTTAGTAGTAGTGTGCATCACTAGAGCTCGACTGTGGAACCATATTAAATCGTTTTTGTCTTGTGTTGTGTGTTGTATATTTGTATTTATTTTTGTATTCTGCTGTGCTAACTTGTGTAGACAAGAAACACGAATACAATCGAATCGACGAAAGCAAGAATCGTTATTCACCCCTCTCTAGCACATCAAACGATCCCCAATAAGTGGTGTCAGAGTGAGGACGCTTTTCAAGGATTAACAACTGAGGGAGCAAAGAGTTGGGTTTCCCCGGCACTGACGTGGGTGAGCGTTCGAACATGTTTCGTAAACAAACACACAGCAGAAGCAAAAATAAGTAATAACTAACTTATTACAATACACACACCACATGCATGCAGGATATTACAGTGTAGACATAATCGTCATTTTAAATTTTATAATAAAAGAAACTTATACTAGGTATACCTGACGAATTATGTGAAGAGGAAATGACATCAACCTTAGTGACCCTCGTAAATTTCGCCTCTATCCATATCCACGTTGAGTATCGTCGAGATAGCTTCAACATGCTACGAGCCCCGTCTTCATACAAGATACTAGTCTCATATTGAAGACGTTGTGATCTGAGAGACGATCACAATTCGAATCCAAAAACGAGTTTCGTAAACTCGCTTCTCGAAAGTGGTTTTTGTCAACCAATTGACAAAACTTCGATCCTCCACCAAAGAGGATTGCCGAAGATCTAATCCTCGGCAAGGAGGTGGCTGTCGGAGTTCCAAACGCCGACTAAACGACACTCTCGTCACAAAGGACACAAGCTATCCAAGAGGGCAGCTTTGTGGAGGAGATGGCCGGCCAAACTAGTGGCCAGCGGCAGCCTTATGGCCGGCAGCTGGAGGTGGCCGGCGGCTGGACTGCTGGCCGGTGGATGGCCGACGGCTTGGTGGCTGGCCGGCGACTCAAGGTGGCCGACGACTGAGCTTGGCTGACGGCAACAACCTTTGGTCGGTGCACAAGCAAAGGGTTGGGCGGCAAGGAGCAAGGAGAGAAATCGGTTAGGGTTTCAAAAACCTAAGTCCATCAAACCAACGAACGAACGAACACGGGTTATCTCTTAACCCCGTTATTTATAGAGAACGTATCTTTTATCCAATAAGAGACTTTTTCTCAAGACTTTTTCTCGAAAACCTTTTCTCAAAGGGTTATTGGTTCACAACCAAAATCCGTTAACTTGCTCCATTAACTTAAGTTAAAATAAACCAAATCGCGTTGATCTATTTTAAGTTAAAATGAATCGAACCAATTTTGGTTCATTCGTTTAAAACAAACCAAACCACTTTAGTTTATTTCCACCATTGGATTAGAACCAAACCAATTTGATTCATTCATCATGTCTTCATAAGACTCGACCCATCCATGCTTCTGATACGACTGAAACAATTTCATATTCACTCCATGTTTGGTCCAACCAAACCAAGTCTCTCTCGATCTGAGAATCCCAGTCTCAAACTCGTTTTAAATCCTTTGAATAACACTCATAGTGTGTGTGACCAAATAGATTCCTGGTTTATGTTGGCCATATATAATTAACCATTAATTATAGAACGATCATGAGCGGCACCTAGTAGTACATCATGATCCCCAATTAATCGAAAAATCAATTGTTGACCCCAGAACAACTTCTGAAACCTTTCAATTGCTACAGTGAGTCATGTCCTGTTCCCTTCACTCATCTTATACCCACTTGGTTCAGGACATGGTCCATTATAAGTCCCCACTAGGCTGACCATGTCATACCTAACCCAAGTATTACTTCCTCATCCTCCGAATTTTAGTTACTGCACATGTATCTAAGAGTACCATACTCTAAACATGTAATGCTTTGGCCAGGACTTTAATAACAATTCGACGAGAGGCCATAGGGTATACATCTTCTCGCAAGGAGTGGTGAATTCTCTGTAGGTCATTCAAACACCTTCAGCCACTTCGACTTATACCCAATCATCCCGGGTCCACATCTCTTCGGAGATGCTTGCTTAAGATGTCAAAGCATAAGTCTTCATAATCAAGATGACTTGAATACCGCAAGTCAAAGGAACATCGCACTTAAGCTGCAGTAAGAACTTCATTGACATATCCATATATGCAGAGAACCATATGAAGTCATACAGCCAGTCACTCTAATGAACTAGTTACCATAACTAGCATCCACAGTTAACTCCGGACATCTCAATGTCTTCAGCAGTGAGAAACAGCTGCTTAGATAAATCAAAGAGTATAACTCATGCTAGTCTGAACATAATTGATGGTGTCCGAATGCATCAATTCATCGACTAGGGATAATTCCAATACATCACAATTACACATATAGAGATACTCACTAGTTGTGATTCAATCACAAATTCTCTCATGCTGTGAATCATATTGCGGACATTCAGTAAATGATTTTAAGATCCAATCAAATACATGAAAACATGTATACTCAAATAGGGAATCTTCATTTATCAAATAAATGGTACAACCATAAGGTGATTGCCTTAGGACACCTCTCATATATAACTAACACAAAGCGTTAGAGGTTAAAGAGAATAATGGAGTTTGTTAGTGCTTATAAGATTCACATATCTCCACAATGGTATGATATTATCCACTTTGGGCCTAAGTCCTCATGATTTTATTTTTAGACTTTACCCAGAAGGCCTCATTCCAATGGAGATATTTTTTTATCTTATAAGCACATGATCTTTTCTATGTCTTATCAATATGGGACTTTGATTGTATTGCTTATACTCCCAACAATCCCCCTTCAAACGAAGGACCATATTGAGCCCCCATCAAGCGTATTCGTCCTCTAAGGAATTCCTCTACTTGATGTCCGATTCTAAACCCACCAGGACTTTACCTTGGCTATGCGTCCTCTGATCTAGTTGCACTTCACTCGCTAATTGTCTAGCCCTTCAGCCTGCTACCGGACTTCTGCCAGGTTGTTCGGTCCTCCCAGGCCAATGGACTTCTGGTGTCTGGTTCTCTTGATCCGGACATGGGAGCTCCACTTCCTTCGTTCGAGGTTCATGGCTTGACATAGACCATGACACTGATACCAATTGTTAGTGCCTATAAGATCCACATATCTCCACAATGGTATGATATTGTCCATAATGGTATGAAGGAAGTGGAGCTCCCTTGTTCGGATCAAGAGAACCAGACACCAGGCAGGAAGTCCAGTTGGGTCGGGAGGATCGAACAACTAGAAAGAAGTCCAGTTGGGCCAAAGGGTTGGATAACTAGCAGGAAGTCTAACTAGGTTAGGAGGATCAGACAGTTGGCAAGAAGTCTTGGTGAGTTGAGGATCAAACATTGAGCAGAAAAAGTCTTTTGAGGGCAGATAGGCTTAAGAAGGGGGGGGGAGTCAATGTGGTCATTCGTTTGAGGGGGGGGGGGGGGGGGGAGTGTTGGGAGTATTTAGAATACAATCAAAGTCCCACATTGGTAATACATGGAAAAAATTATGTGCTTATAAGATGAAAAAGATATCTTCATGGGCATGAGGCCTTTTGGGTAAAGCCCAAAAACAAAACCATGAGGTCTTAGGCCCAAAGTGAACAATATCATACAATTGTAGAGATATGTGGATCTTATAGGCACTGACAAAACTCCTCAAGCATGAGACTACCCTAACCTCTTCGACTAGTGAAATTCAAGAGGAAAATTCAACTCAAGTTGAAAAACTTGAGGAAGATAATTCCCTCTTGAAATGACAAGTGCAAGAGTTTAGGTTGTACCATTTATTTGATAAATAAAAATTCACTATTTGAGTATATATGTTTTCATGTATTTGATTGGATCTTAAACTAATTTACTGAATGTCCACAATACGATTCACAGCATAAGAGAATTTATGATTGGATCACAACTAGTGAGTATCTATACATGTGTAATTCTGATGTACTGGAATTATTCTTATTCGATGAATTGATGCATTCGGACACCATCAATCCTGTTGAGACTAGCACGGGTTGTACTCTTTGGTTTATCCAAGCAATTGTTTCTCACTGGCTGGAGACATTGGGATGTCCGGAGTTAACTGTAGATGCTAGTTATGGTAATTAGTTCATTGGAGTGGCTAGCTGTAAGACTTCATATGATTCTCTGAATATACAGATATGTCAATGAAGTCCTTATTGCAACTTAAGTGTTATGTTCCTTCGACTTGCATATTCAAGTCATCTTGGTCATGGAGACTTATGATTTGACATCTTTAGCAAGCATCTCCGAGGAGATGTGGAGCCGAGATGATTAGGTATAAGTCGAAGTGGCCGAAGGTGTTTGGATAGTGTATAGAGGATTCACCACTCCTTGCGAGGAGATGTATACCCTATGGCCTCTCGTCGGATTGTTACTAAAATCTTTGACCCAAGCATTACATGTTTAGAGTATGGTACTCTTGGATACATGTGCAGTAACTAGAATCCGTAGGATGAGGAAATGATACTTGGGCTAGGTGTGACATAGTTAGCCTAGTGGAGATTGCCACAATAGCCCATGTCCTGAACCAAGTGGGTATAAGATGAGTGAAGGGAACGAGGCACGATTCACTGTAACTGCTGAAAAGTTTTAGAAATTGTTCTGGGATCAACCGTTGATTTTTCGATTAATTGGGAATCATGATGTACTATCAGGTGTCACTCATGATCGTTCAATAATTAATGGTTAATTATAGATGATCAACATAAATCGGAAACCTATTTGGTCACACACACTACGAGTGTTATCCGAAGGATTTAAAACGAGCTTGAGAATGAGATTCTTAGATCGAGAGAGACTTGGTTTGGTTGGACCAAACAAGGAGTGAGCATGAAATTTTTTCAGTCGCACCTGAAGCATGGATGGGCTGAGTCTTTTGAAGACATTATGGATGAACCAAATTGGTTTGGTTCTAATCCAATAGTGGAGAATAAACTAAAGGGGTTTGGTTTGTTTTAAACGAATGAACCAAAATTGATTTGGTTTATTTTAACTTAAAATATACCAACACAGTTTGGTTTATTTTAACTTAAATTAATAGAGCAAGTTAACGGGTTTTGGTTGTGAACCAATAACCATTGAGAGATGGTTTCTTGATGGTCAAGAAATACACTCTCTATAAATAAGAGGATTGAGACAAATTTTGTGGATGAGTTAGAGTTTGTGAAACCCTAGCCACCTTCTCCTCTTCTTGCTTGTGCGCCGTCCACTCTTGTAGTTGCCGCCACCTAAGCTTGGTCACCCTTCCCCTCCAGTTGCCGACCAGCCACCACCGTGGGTCTGCAGCACCACCGCTGGCCACCTTGCTGCAGTCGGCCAAATTTGTTTGGCCGACACTTCCAAGAAAACGAGTTCGTGGAATTTGTTTCGTGATCATCTCTCGGATCACAACATCTTCAACGTGAGACTAGTATCTCTCGTAAAGATGAGGCTTGTAGCTTATTGAAGCTATCCCGATGATACTCGGTGTGGACTCGAATAGAGGCGAAACTTGCGAGAGTCGCTAAGGTTGATGACATTTCCACTACACGTAATTCGTCAGGTATACCTAGTATAAATTTTCTTTATTGCAAAATTTAAATATGCGATTATGTCTATACTGTTGTATCCTGCTTGCATGTGGTGTGTGTGTTGTAATAAATACCGTTTTATTTGCTTCCGTTGTGCATGTTTACGAAACATGTTCGAACACACACCCATATCGGTGCCCTAGAAACCCAACAGTGGTATCAGAGCCCGGCTGTGTTCTGACATAATCGTAAAATTGTTTTGCGATAAATGTTTTGTCATAATTGTAATTTTAGAAAATTTCTACTTTTGGAAAGTTTAGGAAAAATTATGGAAATTTGATTAGTTAAGAAATTAAAATTAGGAATTTCCTAATGTGATTAGGAAACTAGAATTTAAGAAATTTATTTTCTAAATTAAATTTGAATTTACTTAATTAATATTTTCCATAAATAAAATATGTGATTAGATTTGGAAATTTATTTTTAATTTAATCAATGAGATTTGATTTGAGAAATCAAATCACAAACATATTTTATTTCCAAAATTAATTATGACAATTTGGAAATTACTTGAACATGTCATTATTGTATGTCATGTTGGTGCAGGGGCACCAGATAATCGAACCTATATTTTGATTATGGGAAAGACATAAAGTTAAGCTTATATCGTTATCTCATGAGCTGAATTAAGTGTGCAGGGATGTTAAGCTAAGCTGAAGGTCGGTGACACCCGGAGGTTCTCGTATTAAGAAACTGTGGTAGTCGGACAACACTGGGAGGACTTCGGAGGGAGCCAAAGAAATCAAGTGGAGACTAGAAGAAAAGCTACAAAGGTAAAACTTAAGGTAAGCTCGTGTGTGCGAGAGAATGCAAGGTCGAGTCCTCCGTACGGGGATGTCCTTAGGCGACGATCTGACCAAGATTTCCCATGGAAGGTCTAAGTCGAGATCGGACGGTAAGTGGCCGTCAAAATCACTTGTATAGCTTGTATCAGTCTACTGTTGCATCCATTAGTCGACTGATAGGGTTGAGCAGTCGACTGATGTTCAAATTCCAGCCTCGAGGAGAGTCAAACCTCATCCCCTTATCTTAGGGTGAGGTGGCCTTTTGTGATAAAACTTGAGCTCCATGTTTAGGGTTCTTAAAGGTTATAAAAGAAGGAGTGTTCTTCACCATTTTTATCATCCCAAGTGCTCCCATAATGCCACGACTCTTCGACAAATCTACGACGACGAAGCGCTGATGAAATGCCGACGACACGAGCTCAACTTCCTCTCCATCAGTCGTCGGTATAGCTTACTTCTTGAGTTGTCTATTCTAAAGTTTTTGTAATTCATCTTTATCGAGTTTTTATCGTAACGAGGAGAGGGGGAGTGTCCCTCTACCTCGATCTCTTTAAGTCTTGTATTTGTCGTCTCCTACCTCCAACGAGGAGGAGACATTTTAGTGAATTGCCCTCCGTACGTGGTCTCAGACCACTGAGGCCTTGGATTAGAAGCCGGTAGGCTATGAACCAAGTAAAAAAGAATTTGTTATATTTATTTTTCACTGTGCACTCGTGTTTTAATCAAACGAAACGAAATAATTATTTTGCGCTATTCACCCCCCTCTAGCTCTTTCTCCGATCCAATATATCATGCAATTGCATTTGATGCATATCATTATGTCATGCGTACCGTGACATGTAGATGAATTAGTTGCACATATGTATGTAATGCGTGTCATGTCATGTAGATAATAGTTATTTGCATGGAAAGGAGGATGAGACCTCAAAACCCTTACATAATATTAAATCATACACCTTCCATTAATATGGTTAGAACCGGAGTTCCATTTTTTGTTTGGGTTGTTGGACTCTCTCCAAGCCCGGCTCAAACCTGAACATGTTCAAACCATTGAAATAGTTTAATACTAATATGGTAAGAGTCAGAGGTCAATTTTTAGTTTGGGTTGTTGGACTCTCTCCAAGCTTAGCTAAACGATTGAATGCGCTCTAACCATATTAAAACTATTTCTCGATTAATGGGTCGGCTTTAACTTGGAGCATCGGCTTGTTAGACTCTCTCCAAGGTCGATGTGAAGAGAGGTGAAGTTGGGTGCTATGCATATGATGCATACTTGTTAATGCGTTAACAACCCAATGTTTGTGCGAACATTCAATTAGTTGATAGCACAATGTGATAGTTACATATACGTGATATGTAATTGGTATATTTGATACCTACCATAGTAGCTATGAACAACTTGTTGGACTCTCTCTAAGGTTGTTCTTATCTATGTTGGATATTAACCCATTCGGAGATGGACCTATGATCTCCCGAATTGATTTTAAGGATTTTTGAATTCGAAAAATGAATGAGATTTATAAATGTATGTTGATGCATTTTAAATCATCTTTCTCATATATGCTTGATTTGTATTTCTAGGTTAATCGCTTTATCATGACGTCTTTAAATTTGCACTCTATTTTGGGCTCAAATAAGTTGACTGGGCCGAACTTCTTGGACTAGCTTAGAAACCTGAGAATTGTTCTCAAGGTGAAAAAGCTTGCTTATGTCCTCGAAGAGCCTCTTCCCAATCGTCCTAAGGATGATGCAACTCCGGACCAATTGTTGGCTTATCAAAAATATGTGATTGATTCTGAACTGGCGAGTTACATCATGCTAGCCGCGATGGTACCCAAGCTTCAGAAGAAGCAAGAGCATATGAATGCTAATACCGTAGTCTTTCATCTTCATGAGTTGTTTGATGAGCAAGCGAGATTCAAAAGGTTTGAAGTCTCCAAGCTCCTCTTCACCTCTAAGATGCAAGAAGATTCATCTTTGGTGCAATTTGTGCTAAAGATGAAGGGGTACATCGAGCAATTAGCTACACTTGGGTTTGTGATGGATCATGAATTAAGTATTGACTTAATTGTGCATTGTTTGCGCAAGAGTTTCTCACAGTTTGTGATGAACTATCGGATGAACAAAATTGAATCCACCATTCCTGAACTCCTCAACATGCTGAAGACTGTGGAGCCTTCTGTGAAGCATGAGGAGAAAACACTGTTGTTAGTTGATTCCTCAAAGAAAGGTTCTAAGAGGAAATCAAAGGAACAACATAAGGGGAAGAAGAAGGCTAAGAAGGCAGAACCAGCTCAAAAGGGCACTTGCCATCATTGTGGCAAGGAGGGCCATTGGCGAAGAAACTGCAAGATTTATTTTGAGTCCATGAAGAAGAAGAAGGCATCTGATGCCCCATCCTCTTTAGGTATCTTCGTTATTTATTTTCATTCAATTTCCTTAGACACTTGGGTATTGGATACTAGGTGTGGCTCACATATATGTAATGACATACATGAGCTAAGGAATAGAAGAAGTCTCATCAAGGGAGAATCAAATTTGCGAGTTGGTAATGGAGTAAAGGTTACTGCGGTTGCCATTGGAATATATTTGTTGAAGCTCCCTACAGAACTTGTCTTAGAATTGGATAATTGCTATTATGTTCCTTCGTTAATAAAGAACATTGTTTCTATTTCCTGCTTAAATAGAAAAGGGTACCATTTGACTTTTAGTAACAATTGTTGTTACATAACTTTGATTGACGTTCTTTATGGGATTGGAAAATTTTATGCAATGGTATATATATATACGTTAGACGTATTCAGTGACATTCTCAATATTGAAGCAAGCAACAAGTGTGCTAAAAAAGATAATCAATTAGCCTCCTACATGTGACATTGTCGTCTTGGCCATGTATGTAGGATCTTCAGTGAGTGCTAGAGGGGGGGGGTGAATGGTGCGTTATCATTGTTTGACAAAATTTGTTCGTGCTTGCGTACTTGTCTATAATTCTTATTAATATGTGCAGTGAAAATAATAATGAAGCATAAACAAAATATACAAACACACAATACACAAGAACACGACGATATAACATGATTCGGAATCTTAGGGTTCTTACTCTACGGATTTGAGCTCAAATGATCTCTAGCGATGCAAATACCGCCACTAATAAAAAACACTCATTCTCGACAATAAGTCGAAGGTGGAGAAAGCTCGTACAATAGATTATAAAAGTAATACAAGATAAAACAAGCAAAATACAAAGTAAATACAACAAAAGAAGTAAAGAACACTTTACAAAAACTCTTTTGAATGCTTGTTTGTTTGATTGCTTGAGCCACACTTGAAGACCTTGACTTGCACTAGCAAATCACTCCAAATCTCTCAAGAACTCGCTACCAAAAAACTTCCTTTCGAGCTCCCTTTAAAGTTGTAACTCGGGCTAATTTCCACTTAGTAGTTGATTGCACATACCCATCAATCAACTGCTCCTATAGCCATTGTCTCATAATGACTCGATCCACGGTGGATAAGTTCTAATGGATAGACCATCAGTCGACTGCCAAACACTAGTAGTCGACTGATGCACAGGAAGTCGAGCCACTAGTAAACCTGCCTCGTGTATGTGGCATTTCCTCAAGATTAGTTATCGCCCTCCATGAGATCGCTCAGGGCAAGCGATCGCTGGGTTCCAGGTCGAGGCGGTCGAGGCACCTTGCATCTATTCGGCCGTAGTCGAGGCTAGTCGAGGCGTCGCCTTAACTAGGACTCCAGTCGAGGTGCCAGTCGAGCCACCTTATTTCTATGGCCACAGTTCGACCACAGTTTATCATCAGTTGACTGGTCATAATCCCAGTCGACTGCTCAGTGTCGACTCAGCTATCAAGTGTCAAAACACTTGACCAGTCGATTGATCCATGACCCCAGTCAATTGATACACCTCAACTATGAGGTTTAACTCAAGTATGATGCCCTCATACTTGCTAGACCACCCTTAGCCTAGACCTAAGCCTTCTAGCCACCTCTATTAGCCTCACGCCTATTAGATCCCTCTAAGTCGTCCATGACTTATTCATCCATACGTTAGCCTTCAGGTTCTTCCATCGGCTATTGTCATGCTAAGCTGGTCTACACCGCCAAGGCACATTAGACTTACACTGCTAAGACACACGCTTAGACTTTACGCCACCAACCATTGGACTTATGCTGCCAAGACTCCACCCTTGGACTTTACGCCACCAATATCAATCTTTGGACTTCCCAATTGCCAAGTACCATGACTTGGACTTTGACTGCTAAGACTACACACTTAGATTTATGTGGCCAAAACTACACCCTTGGACTTTCCTTGCTAACCCATATTGGACTTTCCAATTGCCAAGTCCCACTTGGACTTCTCCATCATATGGTCAACCCCATGTCAACCATATAGTCAATCCATTGTCAAACAATGGTCAACTCATCGTCAAACATCAAAATACTACTCGAGTCAAACTCGAGTCTGTTCAATTGCGACCTGGACTGATTGCGCCAACAATGTAAGCAAGAAATGCATGTCTGAATTACACTGATGTGGAATTCTAGAATCATTTGAATTTGATTCATTTTATACATGTGAATCATGCTTAAAAGGCAAGATGACTAAGTTACCTTTTACTGGAAAAGGTGAACCGGTGGGAGAGTTGCTTGGTCTAATATATACTGATGTATGCAGACCTATGTCAACTCATGCTCTAGGATGCTATAGCTACTTCATTACCTTTATCGATGATCACTCATGATTTGGGTATGTGTTCTTGATGAAACACAAGTCTGAAGCCTTTGAAAGGTTCAAAAAATTCAGAAATGAAGTAGAGAAATAACTTGGCAAAAGTATTTAAATACTTCGATATGATTGAGGTGGTGAATACTTGAGTCAAGAGTTTCTGGATTTTCTAAGGGACGATGGTATATTGTCTCAATGGACTCTGCCATATACACTATAGAATAATGGTGTATCTGAGAGGCGAAACTGAACCTTGTTGGACATGGTTAGGTTTATGATGAATCATGCAAATCTTCCCAAGTCCTTTTAGAGCTATGCACTTCAAACAGCTGTTTACTTGCTAAACAGAGTTCCGACAAAGGTAGTCTCTACTACTCCATATGAGATATGGAATAGTAAGACACCTCATTTATCTTACTTGAAGATATGGGGTTGTCTTGCTTATGTGAAGCCGACTGTATCAGACAAATTGGATTCTAAGTCTGATAAATGTCTATTTATTAGATACCCTAAGGAAATGAGGGGTTACCAATTCTATCATCCTGTGGAACAAAAGGTGTTTGTTTCAAGGCATGCTGTGTTTCTAAAGAAAGAGTTTCTCTTGCAAAAAAATAGTGGGAGTGTCGTTGAACTTGAGGAGGTTCAAGAGACTCCAATAGACATTGATGAGATACTTGGTCAAGCACCTCAACTGATAACTCATAGTGATGAGCCATCAGATGAACATATTGTAACACCACATCTTCGTAGATCTGGTAGAATACGCAACATTCCTGAGAGATATGAATTTCTCGTAAGTGAATCGAACGACGTGTTACTCATTGATGATGAGGAACCTACTAGTTATGAAGAAGTTCTGAAAAGTTCAGAAAGGGTCAAATGGTTTGAAGCCATGAAGTCGAAAATGGATTCCATATATGAAAATCAAGTTTGGAACTTAGTGGACCCACCTGAAGGCATTAAGCCTATAGGGTGCAAGTGGATTTTCAAGAAGAAAACCGACATGGATGGTAATGTGATTACCTATAAGGCTAGATTAGTGACGAAAGGCTATCATCAAAAGCAAGGTATTGATTATGACGGGTCCTATTCACCAATAGCTATGCTTAAATTCATTTGGATGCTCCTAGCCATAGCGGCTCATTATGACTATGAGATATGACAGATGGATGTGAAAACAACTTTCCTTAATGGAAACCTACTCGAAGATGTGTATATGATACAACCCAAGGGTTTCACATCGGTTGATAAAACCAAGGTATGCAAACTTCGACGGTCCATATATGAACTGAAGCAAGCATCCAGGAGCTAGAATATACCTTTTGATGAGACAATCAAAAGGTTTGATTTCTCAGAAAATCTAGACGAAACCTGTGTGTACAAGAAGGTTAGTGGGAGTGCAGTCGTGTTCCTAGTATTGTATGTCAATGACATATTACTTATAGGAAACGATATATCTGTCTTACAGTCGGTCAAAATTTGGTTATCCAAAACATTCTCCATGAAAGACCTGGGAGAACCGACCTATATCCTCGGGATTAAGATCTATAGAGATAGATTGAAATGATTACTTGGTCTTTCGCAGTCTACATATATAGACCGAGTGCTAAAGAGGTTTAGCTTGTCGGAATCCAAGAAAAGTTTCATTCCCATTAGGCATGGGATACACCTTTCAAAGTCTATGTGTCCGCGCATAGAAGACGAGAGGATTTGCATGAGTAAGATTCCCTATGCATCCATAATAGGATCTATCATATATGCTATGTTATGTACGAGGCCCGATGTATCGTATGCTCTGAGTGTCACGAGCAAATACCAGTCTGATTCAGGAATGGATCATTGGGCGGCTGTTAAGACAATCCTTAAGTATTTGAGAAGAACTAAGGATGTGTTTCTAATATATGGAGAAGGTGATATGGTAATACGCGGGTATACAGATGACAGCTTCCAAACATACAAGGATAATTTCAGATCTCAGTCTGGGTAAATATTAACATTAAATGGAGGCACAATAAGCTGGAAAAGTTCCAAGCAAGTCACTGTAGTGGATTCTACCCTGAGGCAGAATACATTGAAGCTTTGGAAGCAGCAAAGGAAGCGGTTTGGATCAAGAAATTCATCTTTGAACTTGGTGTGGTTCCAACCATTGTTGAACCAATACCAATCTACTGTGACAACAATGGAGCGATTGCACAGGAAAAAAGAGCCAAGGTCTCATCAATGATCCAAACATGTGCTTCATCGCTATCATCTGATCAGAGAGATTATCAATAGGAAGGAAATACAAATCGAGAAGATTACCACTAAAAGGAACTTAGCGGACTCTTTAACTAAGGCCTTACCTCAAAGTAAGTTTGAGGGTCATGTTAGAGCTTATGGTATTGGATACCGTGGCAATTGGCATTAGACCAAGTAGGAGTTTGTTAGTTATATATGAGAGGTGTCCTAAGACAATCGCCTTATGATTGTACCATTTATTTGATAAATGAAGATTAACTATTTGAGTATGCATGTTTTCATGTATTTGATTGGATCTTAAACTCATTTAATGAATGTCCACAAAATGATTCACAGCATAAGAGAATTTGTGATTGGATCACAACTAGTGAGTATCTCTACATGTGTAATTATGATGTATTAGAATTATCCCTAGTCGATGAATTGATGCATTCGGACACCATCAATCTTGTTGAGAATAGCACGGGTTGTACTCTATGGATTATCCAAGCAGTTGTTTCTCACTGGTTGGAGACATTGGGATGTTCGGAGTTAACTGTGGATGCTAGTTATGGTAACTAGTTTATTGGAGTGACCAGCTGTAAAACTTCATATGGTTCTTTGAATATACAAATATATCAATGAAGTCCTTACTGCAGCTTAAGTGTGATGTTCCATCGACTTGTGGTATTCAAGTCATCTTGGTCATGGAGACTTATGCTTTGACATTTTAAGCAAGCATCTCCGTGGAGATGTAGACCTTGGATGATTAGGTATAAGTCAAAGTGGTCGAAGGTGTTTGAATAGCCTACAGAGGATTCACCACTCCTTGCGAAGAGATGTATACCTTGTGGCCTCTCGTTGGATTGTTACTAAAGTTTTTGGCCAAAGAATTACATGTTTAGAGTATGGTACTCTTGGATACATGTGCAGTAATTATAATTCGCAGGACGAGGAAATGATATTTGGGCTAGGTGTGACGTAGTCAGCCTAGTGGGGACTGACACAATAGCCCATGTCCTGAACCAAGTGGATATAAGATGAGTGAAGGGAATGGGGCACGATTCATTGTAACTACTGAAAGATTTTAGAAATTATTCTTGGATCAACCATTAATTTTTCAGTTAATTGGGGATCATGATGTACTACTAAGTGCCACTTATGATCATTCTATAATTAATGGTTAATTATAGACAACCAACATAAATCGGGAACCTATTTGGTCACACGCACTACTAGTGTTATCCAAAGGATTTAAAATGGGCTTTAGAATGGGTTTCTCAGATCGATAAAGACTTAGTTTGGTTGGACCAAACAAGGAGCGAGCATGAAATTATTTCAGTCGCATCGGAAGCATGGATGGGTCGAGTCTTTTGAATACATGATGGATGAACCAAATTGGTTTAATTCTAATACAATTGTGGAAATAAACCAAAGGGATTTGGTTTGTTTTAAACAAATGAACCAAAATTGGTTTGGTTTATTTTAACTTAAAATAGACCAATGCGGTTTGGTTTATTTTAACTTAAATTAATAGAGTAGGTTAACGAGTATTAGTTGTGAACCAATAGCCATTGAGAGATGGTTTCTTGATGATCAAGAAACACACTCTCTATAAGTAAGAGGACAAATTTCGTGGATTTGTTAGAGTTTGTGAAACCCTAGCCACCTTCTCCTCTTCTTGCTTGTGCGCCACCCACTCTTGGAGTTGCTGCTGCCCAAGCTTTGCTGACCTTCCCCTCCAGTCGCCGGCCAGCCACCACCGCCGGCCAACCACCACCACCGGCCAGCAACACTAGCAGTCCGCCAGCCACCACCGCCGACCAGCAGCACCAGCCATCGGCCAACAGCACCAGCCACCAACCAACATCACTAGCCGCCGGCCAGCAACACAAACTGCTAGCCAGTAGCACCAGCCGTTGGCTAGCAACACCACCGCCGACCACCTTGCTGCAACCCGCCAAATTTGTTTAGTCGACACTTCCAAGGAAACGAGTTCGTGGAACTTGTTTCGTGATTGTCTCTCGGATCACAATGTCTTCAACGTGAGACTAGTATCTCTCGTAAAGACGGGGCTCGTAGCTTATTGAAGCTATCCCGACGATACTCGGCGTGGATGTCAATAGAGGCGAAACTTGCGAGGGTCGCTAAGGTTGATGCCATTTCTACTACACGTAATTCGTCAGGTATACCTAGTATAAATTTCCTTCATTGCAAAATTTAAATATGCAGTTATGTATACACTGTTGTATCCTGCATGCGTGTGGTGTGTGTGTTGTAATAAATAGTTTATTACCGTTTTATTTGCTTCCTCTGTGCATGTTTATGAAATATATTCGAACACACACCCACGTCGGTGCCTCGGAAACCCAACAGGTTGTGCCTATAAGATTCACATATCTCCACATTGATATGATATTATCCATAATGGTATGAAGGAAGTGGAGCTCCCATGTTCGAATCAAGAGAACCATACACCCGGTAGGAAATCCAGTTAGGTCGGGAGGACCGAACAACTGGCAAGAAGTCCAGTTGAGCCAAAGGGCTGGATAACTAGTAGAAAGTCCAACTAAGTCAGGAGGATCAAACAGTTGGCAAGAAGTCCTGGTGAGTTGAGGATCGAATATCGAGCAGAGAAAGTCCTTCGAGGGTGGATAGGCTTGAGGGGGGGGGGTGTAAAATATGTTAAAAAAATATGCGGATTAATTATTTAATTAGATATTGGGGTTTATCTAGGTGTTTGGGTCAAGTTGGGTAAGCTCGGATTTGATTTATGCTAACTCATCCACCTAGATTAGCCATTAAAACCCATCTGTCTCTTCCTTTAACACGAGCCACCGACCGTTTCCTTCCGTTTTCTCCCGTCCAACCATTACGCTATGCCGGATTCATTTTCCCCGAGAATTTCTCCACTGCATTTTCCCTTAACCTTCCCCGACTTCTGGACATTCCAATCCGACGATTGCTCTGCTGACCATCTTCAATTATCTGCGTGTACTTTGACTTTTCTTCTCTTCACTGTGACTTCTTTCTCCTTCAATCGCGATTTCTTTTCTTCTTCTTCTCCTCTGCGATGATCTGAGCCTCTTCCTTCTTCATTCTCTCTTGCTGCGAGTCACTGCGGCTTTAGAGCTTCTTCAACATCCTCCGTGGACGAGCGGGAGCAGTGAACGAGGGGTCAACGGCGGTTCGACTAGAGGTCGTTCTTCACGGTTATCACCTGAGTAAGGTAAGGTCACGGTTCTTTGCTAGTTTTCAGTCGATCTCTTCATCCCAACTCACTGTTTTCCACATGCGAGCATCATAGAGACGACGCCACTATTGTTGGTCACTCTGGCCTGAGATTGAGTCGTTGTGCCAAATAGGGAAGTTGGGGGGGGGGGGGGGGGAGTGCCGCCGGTGAAGATATAGATTCAGGTGTAGCTTCCATCTTCTTTTTTTTTCTATCCGTTCAGTGTTTTTTAGGTGATGGTGTTCTATAAGAGTGGCTGTGTGGCTATAAAGGGTTGTTCCGATGAACAGAGCAGGCTGCAAAGGGTTGTTTCCGGTGAGGTTGTGTTATGTGGGTTGTATGTTTTGTACGGGGGTTGGGAATGGGCTGGAGCAGCTCGATCTCGGTTGTGATGTGCTGTTTTAAGGCTGTGAATGGGTTAGTAGGAGCTGGAGTTGATTTGGAATGTACGGTCTTTGAATTGGATGTGGTTAGGGTGAATAAGCTGGATCTGGAGTGTGTAACGGGTAAAGACTCGAATGGGTATTTGCATGTTGTACTCACGGAGAAATAGTCGGGGTTACGAAATGTGTGTGATCGAGATTTTAATTCATATTTGGTAAATAGATATAGTTACAAGAGCGATATAGAAGTTGGTTGAATATTAGTTGTATGCTTGCACTTAACCATAATGTTTGATATATGCAAGACGTGGATACGAGACAGGTTCACAGGCGTGAAGGTTATTGGAACGAGCTTCTCGATAGGTGGTTAATTTCCTACCCTAGTCAGGTAGTTGTAAATCTTGATGCTTGAGGATTTAAATTTATGATCATATTACCTTGACTCCACTCCTATTATGCTATTGCTTGATACTTAGTCTTTGCCCTTTAAATACTCTATTATTGTTATCACATTTTCTTTCATCATGATTATGAGTTACAGATGTGATTGTGTAAGTCTACAGTTGTTCAGTTATGTGTACATAGTGGAGTACGGATGAAGACTTGATTTGTAAATTGGATAAAAGGTCATCCGAGGGTGGGTAATGTCTTGAACGTAGAATTGATTCTTATGTTATATCCTTATGTTTCATATCTATTACAGATCATGTGTTTATGTATGATCATGTGGATTGTGGATAGTGTGTCACTACTGACTGGTGGTCCTAGCTTGGTTGTAATCAGTTGAGTATGACTCTCTGTAGGATAGAGAGTGAGTTGATCGGTTGAGTAAGACTCTCTGTAGGATAGAGAGTATGTGGTGGATGTATGTATGTGTGACTGTGCATTCATGCCATTTATATGCATGCTGGCAACTTGGTCTACCATGTGGTCGAGAGAGAGTCATCAGTCATCCTGCCTCCACGATTACTCGTGGTAGTAGTAGCTGGTGTGAGGGCAGAGCATTTGTTGTGCCGCACTCGACCACTATGGACGGTGGTAGTTGGAGTTGCGTGCAATTGTCCTGCGTGTGTGACACTTGACCACACATGGGTAGTGACTGTCGGAGTGGCCAACAGTAGGGACCCCTGTTGTTTAGCAAATTGTTTATGCTTATATGCTACTTATTCATATTGCCCACTCGGCCACTCGAGAGTAGTGGTTGGTGTTGAGTTGGGACAATTGTCATGTCGAGCTACCTAGGCCACACTAGGGTCGTGGTAGAAAGTGGGGTGAGCAGGCATGACCATGCATTCCGCATTATCGTGTTGTTATGACATTTTTCATATATATATATATATATATATATATATATATATATTGATGGTTGTGATTAGTATATATATAGATGCAGTCTATTTATATGCTTATTGTGATGTTGCATTTGTTTGTATTATGCTTGTTGCATTTGTTTGTACATCATCATACATGTTACTTGCATTTTCTTTATGGTTGTGTGTGGGATACCTGTGTATGAGTTGGTTGGACTATTGGATACCTTTGACCAATGTCATGATGTAGCATGAGTTAGACTAGATATATTGTTTATATTTGTTAGAGAATGTTAGTATGACAGTTGTTGATTACAGAGTTAGTATTACTTTTCATGTTGTATATTGTGGATATATGCTCAGGTTAGATGAGTGTAGCGTAGCAAACTTTCAGGTATGCCGACACCTTATGTTGTTCAGTTGTTTAGTTGGTATATGTATGTATGTATGTGTGTATATATATATATATATATATATATATATATATATATATATATATATATATATATATATATATATATATACACTGGTATATACCTGATGTACCTTTAGGTTGTATGTTGTTGACTTGCATGTGATATTTGATATAGACCTTTTCTTTCATATTACCGCTGAGTTTTATACTCACCACCATAGACCCTGGGTTTTCTTGTCACCTAGGTAACAAGTAGAAGACTTGGTGACGGCTTGGAGCATCGCTATCTAATCCATCTCATCTTACTTCCGAGGCTCTTGTGGTTATTTTGGTTTTTTGTATGCTTTAGTTATGTACTTGGAGTTTATGTGGTGTTGTTGGACTTGTTTTGTTGGTGTACACATGTGTTGTTTCGAATTTTATGCTAGTACTTTCTTATTTTGTGGTCAGTCTTACCAGTATGCGTTGTTGTTGAGTTTATTACTTAGTTGTGATTCAATTGTTTAGTTGGTATATATATATATATATATATGTTGTGTGGTTGTGGCCGAAAGGCTTTGTATCAACAAGGTATTGCTTGTCATATAGAGGAGATGTTGTCTGTTTATCGGGCTAAGTATACTCTGGAGTGTGACAACTTTATTGGTATCAAAGCCCTAGGTTTTGCAATGCCATATAATGATGTTTTTCGTTGAGTTTTTGATTCTCGAGAGTCGATTTCTTTTGGTTTTGGTTTTGTGAGATGGGATCGACAGCGACATGAGCTCCGAGCAGCACAAAGTAATAATTCTTGATAACTTATATTCGGGTTAGATACTTATCTAAGGTTGTTCAGCAAGTGTATATAGACAGAGTTATGGCACCTGTGCAGACTCGTAGTATGGGTCATCCACCAAGGAAACCCGCTAGAGTTGTGGGACAAGAGGCTGCTACGGCTGAACCTATTATTCGGGAACAACCTTAGCATCCCCATATCGGAGGTTTGGAATCTCAAAATATGGATGTACCACCAATTCAGCTAGGACCTGCGGACTCCACTTGGCTGAATAATAAAGCACGAATACTTGTACTGGTCCGTTCGACTAAGGATCGACTTACTTTGTTCCGAGGGGAGTTTGATCCATGGATCGCTCACATGTGGCTGGATAATTTGGAGGACACTTTCGAGTATGTGGATTGTATAGACGAGGAGAAAGTGGACCTAGCTGCATACCACCTCCGGGATCAGGCAGTTGCCTAGTGGAAGATGCAGAAAACCCTACTCGGGGAGCATGGAATTACCTGGGTAGTCTTTTGAGATGCTTTCTGGAGATAGTATTTTCCTTCGACATTTTCTACGACACATCGTCAAAAGTTCCTAAGCCTGAAGCAAGGTGACCGATCTATTATGAAATATAATACGGAATTTACCAGACTTGTGGAGTTCCGTCCTCATCTGGTAACTCAGGATACAGATTGGATGTTCCAGTTTACTCAGGGTCTAGCTGCTTATATTTAGGCCAGGATGTCGTAGAAAGAGGCCTTGGACCGAGCTATCTTTATTGAGATGACTTCCCAACAGGTTTCAAGGGAGAAAGATATAGAGAAGCAAATGTCCTAGAGTAAGCAGTTGAAACAGAATCCAGCAAACGAGACTCAGAAGAAGCAGGCTCAGATGGGAACTACTCGAGGTGCTGCAGAAGGGTATTCCCAATCGCAAAAAGGGAAGCGCCCAACTTCTGAATATTATGGAGGTTCTCAGAAGAGTCGTAAGGGTCAGAATAGGGCGGGATGTTATAGATGTGGATCTGGAAGCCATAGAGATCCAGAGTGTCCCTTGGAGTAGCTTGTTTGCTATTATTGCAAGCAAACTGGGCATACTAGTCGGGAGTGTACTTTGAGAGCACAGTTGGAGTTCTCAGATAACTCTAGCCAAGGAAAGAAGTCTAGCCAGCATCGGCAGTAGCAGACAACACTAGGGACATAGGTATATGGTTAGAAGTAGCCATTACCCCCTCAGGCACAGTTGTATCACATACAGGGGGTGCCTCTTTAGTGATGCTGACAACTATTCAGTATCCTGCCTCTCCAGTGATTTACTATCCAGGGGTATCTACGCAGTAGTTGTTACCAGCTAGCTCTCCGGGGTATATTATGCATGCACCGTCGACTCAGTCTTCAGTACCACAGAGTCAGATTCATCTTGAGTGGAGGCACACTACTACTACATCAGGGACGTAGCTGTGAAATATAGAGGCTGGACGCATATATGCTATAACCAGAGAGGAGGCACAACGGGCTGAAGGAGCAGTCATTCGGGGTATGGTTTCAGTTTATTCCATATATGCTGATACTTTGATTGATACTGGTAGTTTGCATTCTTTTATATCTAGAATAATTTTTAGTAGAATTGGAAGGATTTCGAGGGTTCATTCTTATGGGCTAGCAGTATCATTGCCATCAGGAGAGGTGCTGACTAGTTACCAAGAAATCAAAGGTTGCCCATTAGATTTCGATGGGCATATCCTTACGGTGGACCTTCAAGTGTTGGGAATGGTAGGGTTTGATATTATTCTCAGTATGGACTAGTTGGCTACTTATTATGCTATAGTGGATTGTAGAGCAAGGGTGGTGACTTTTCGACCACTAGATCAACCAGCCTGGAAATTTGTTGGCACTAGAGATGATGGGCTATTCATTATATCTGCATTACAAGCTCAGAAGTTATTGGCCCATGGTTGTCAGGGTTATTTATTATCTTTAGTCAAAGTTGAGAACGAAGGAATACCACCTCTCTTTGATGTGTGGGTAGTCCAAGAGTATCCAGATGAACTTCCAGGCTTGCCACCTCCTAGGCAAGTGGAATTTGTGATAGAGGTGATTCCAAGAACCGCACCAATATCAAAACCTTTTTATCGGATGGCACTAAAGGAGATAAATGAACTTAAAGTCCAAATGTAGGAGTTGTTGGATAGTGGATTTATTCGACCTAGTGTTTCTCCATGGGGAGCTCTGGTACTTTTTGTCAAAAAGAAGGATGGATCATTGCGGTTATGCATTGACTACCGACAACTGAATGCGATAACTGTAAAGAACAAATAATCATTGCCTAGGATAGAGGATTTGTTTGACCAACTTAAAGATACCTGTGTGTACTCTAAGATTAATTTGCACTCAGGATATCATCAGCTTCGGATAAGAGATGAGGATGTGCAGAAAATAGCATTCCACACTTGTTATGGGCAATACGAGTTTCTAGTGATGCCTTTTGGTCTCACGAATGCTCCAGCTGCATTAATAGACTTGATGAACTGGGTATTCTTGAGGTATATAGATCAGTTTGTGATAGTGTTCATCGATGATATTTTGATATATTCCCGATCTGAGGAGGAGCATGAACATCATCTTCAGATTGTGTTAGAGACGTTGAACACGTGGTATCTAACAGGGGTATTTCTGTAGATCCCTAGAAAAACGAGGTTATTACTAGTTGGGAGTAGCTAAGATCAGTACAGGAAGTCCGTAGTTTCCTTGGTCTAGCCGAGTATTACTGTAGATTTGTGGAGGGATTTTCCAAGATTGCCACACCACTTACTCGCTTGACTCGGAAGGGGATCAAGTTCACCTGGTCAGAGGCTTGTGAAGCTAGCTTTCAGGAGCTTAAGCAGCGGGTAATTTCTACACCAGTGTTAGTGATTCCTTCTGGTGTTGATGGGATGGTACTATATACTAATGCTTCTATTCAAGGGTTGGGAGCTGTCTTGATGTAGTGCGATCGTGTGGTATCCTATGCCTCCCGTCAACTAAAGGATCACGAAAGGAATTATCCAGTACACGACCTAGAGTTAGCATCCATTATTTTCGTGTTGAAGATATGGAGACACTATCTATATGGAATTACTTTTGAGATCTATACAGATCATAAAAGTTTGAAATATCTTTTCACATAGAAGGAACTGAATCTGAAATAGAGGCGGTGGATGGAATATCTGAAGCATTATGATTGCACCATTCATTACCATCCAGGAAAAGCTAATGTGGTAGCAGATGCACTGAGCAGGAAGTCTCGTGGGGTTCTGGCCAGTCATTGGATAGCAGTTACTGATCTTGTTTGATAGTTCTTAGAGTTGGGATTGTCTGGACAAGGTCAAACATCCCGGGGAGTATTGGTTTCTATGGTTGCCCAGTCCACTATTGCTGTGAAGATAAAAAAAGCACAAGTTAGTGATCATCATCTGCAGTTCTGGAGCAACATAATAGATGCAGAATGACAGATGGATTTCTCGAGTGACGAGAAAGGAGTACTTTATTTCCGTGGACGATTATGTGTTCCAGACACGCATCCAATTAAGGAAGAGTTGTTACGGGAAGCACATCATTCGAGATTTTCTATACATCATGGTGGTACTCGGATGTACAAAGATTTAAAGCGGTTATACTAGTGGAATGGTATGAAGAAAGACATTGCAAATTTTGTTGCTCGATGTTTAGTATGCCAATAGGTAAAGGCTGAACATTAGAAACCCGCTGGGCTGCTTCAGAAAATTCCGATTCCAGAATGGAAGCGGGAGCATATCACTATGGATTTCATTACGGGATTGCCCAAAACCCGTAAAGGACATGATGCGATTTGGGTGATTATGGATCGATTAAACAAATTTGCTCATTTCCTTCCCATTCATGGGACAGATTCATTGGATCGTCTGGTAGGGTTGTACTACCGAGAGATTATTAGGATGCATGGGGTATCTTTGAGTATCATATCTGATAGAGATATGCGATTTACCTCACGATTTTAGCAAAGTCTTCAGTAGGCCATGGGCATAGAGCTTCGACTCAGTACAACATTTCATCCGCAGACTGATGGATAGTCTGAGCATACCATTCAGACATTGGAGGACCTATTGATATCCTATGTTATGGATTTGGGAGGTAGATGGGAAGTACAGGCGATCGCGACCTCAAATCTCGTGATGGAGGCCGTCGAGGACTCGAAGCGCGCACTCGCGCTCAACGCCCGCAAGTGCACGGATGTCGTCAAGTAATAAAAGATTATCGATCCCACAGGGACTAGGATTCAAATATCGATTTGTTAAGTTGTTGAAATTGTTCAGAAGTAAACTCTAAGAGGTTTCAACTTGTGAGGGTTGTCGGTGGACTATACTCTATACGGTGTCACACGGAGGAAGAAGGGAGCGTGCCGAGGTCTTCAAAGGTTATTCTAGGACTTCAGTTTCGCTTGTGTGTCACAAAACAATGCTGTCAATTGGCGTTGTCTAGACGTTTAGCCATGGTTTTGTGGAAGAGACATCATACACTCTCCCGATGAGCCGCCGCATCTACCGGGAGTTATCTCTGCCTAAAAGGACAGGATAGACGATACGAGGATGCTGAATCAATCCCCACGATGAACCGTTTCCGATTCAATTGCATCCTTCTACCCACGGTTACAGGAGATCAGGTTTACCCCTAGGTTCCTTGTATAAAATCCCCTAAATCTTGATACGAGGGTTATCACCCCTCAAATCGCCTAAGCGCAGCAGGTAGAAAACCAAAAACGAATAGATATAGTATAAACAACTTCCAATCGCCAAATTAAATTCAAAGATAGAATCTAACATGAACAAACATGTAATGTACACACAAGCTACTCCCTAATCCTAGAATCGAAAGAACTACTCCATGTATATAAAGGAGGAATCACAAAGCATGTACATGTTCAAATATATCAGAGATAAAATGCAGGAACAAAGGATTACAATGCTTTCATGGTCTTCTCTCCGGCGTTGAAGTGCAAGGCGTGGACCTCCGACGGTGTTTCTCCTCCCCGTTGTGAGTTCCTGAAGTTTTTTAGGGCTTCGATGTGCCGTCCTAGCCATTGTGCCCCCCCTTAGGGTTTTGGGCGCCCTAGGACGGCTCCCTCCTCCTCCCTCGCCTCTTGGATGAGTTTCTTATATATAGAGGCGGCTCCGGCTTTCCATAAATGCTTGAAAAACCCTATTTCCTTAAATTCGCGGCGCTGCCACATGACCGTGTGAATTTCACCCGGCCTGGCCTTGTGCAAGGCTGGAAAACAGGTGAAATCTCGGCTGGAAATTGAGCTGGAAAAAAGGCACGATCGTGTGTTTTCACATGGCCTAGCCATGTCTTTTTATGGAGCCTTCGTTTTGTCTGTTTCGCTTCAGAAACATGCCCAAGTCTTGGGACATGGCCAGTGCATGTTCCCTAAGGTCCTGCTCCACAAATTACTCTATTTTTGCTCCAAAAATGTGCCATTTTCCCATGAAATGCTATCCTGCACACAAAAGTACAAAGAGAAGACCTCCAAACCAGAAAATAGAAAATGCATGCTTGTCCTTAACATAAAATGTAATGAGATGTGAGCGAAAACTATTCCTAAAATCCTATATGTTTTGCTCACATCACTTCCCCCATACTTAAATCTTTGCTTGTCCTTAAGAAAACCTCAGTGCCATGAATTTTTTTTTAAAAAAGATATTGTTCCATACTTAGCATGTTAACTAAATTTATCAAGTGGTATTTGCAATCAAAGAAAAATAAATATGTTCTAGAAATTCACTAGGTTAGCTCCTCGTGCTCGTACTAAGCGAATCATTCTTAGGGGATACTCGTTCCATGGTGAGTTAAGTCGTCATCCTATTGCTTTCCTAAGGTCTCCGCCTCTTAAGCACTTACCTGCCCAAAGCAAGGGTCGTTCCCTAGATCTAGCACAAAGTCTCAAAGGCGTGCTCGGTATTGAGAGAAATTGGTAAGTGTTTCCCAATAACCTAACTCGGTCTCAAAGGGGAACCTAGCCATTTCCACCTACGACAACTGTTTTTTATCCCTCATAATCTTCTCTCTTTTTTTTCTTTGTTTTCTTTTTCATTTCTTTTTTTCTCTCTCTCTTTTATTTCTCTTTTCTTTTCTCTCTTTTATTTTTCCATTCATTGGGATTTTGTTGTTTCTGAATGGGATTACACAATCTGAGCATCTCTAGTAACTAAAATGCTAAACCTAGAGTCACCTATGGATTCCAAAGTACTAGACTACTGAGATGAATCATAACTAGGTATGTACTAGATTCTCCCTTTCAGAGTGTTCGACATGTGTAGGTGTACAAATAAAAACTAACCAGTGTAAGTCTAGAACATTCATTAGAGCAAATAAAATAAAATACCATGAGATAAATGAAGTTAAGCTACCTATGGGAACAACTCATGTAAGTAACTTTAACAAAAATACTACTGAGATAGCTTTACAGATAACAAAAACTAAGTGTTGAAAGAAACTCAACAACCTATGCATGAACAAATGAATGCTAACAATAATGTAAATACCAAGAAAGAAACTACTGCTAGAAACAAAATAAAATTTGGAGTCCCCCCCAGACTTATATGAAATAATACCTCTAATATTATGGTCGAGGCGGGAAGTCTGGTAGTCTCGGCATGTCAGGCTCCTGGGAAAACTTGGTGCTAAGCCGCTGATGCCACATGTACATTAGGTCAATCTGAGAGCTGGTAGATGCAACGACCGCTCTGTGCTCCTCCTCCGGGGCCTACTATGCCTGCTGGGCACGCATATGTTGTCGCATCTCCTGGCAGTAGGTGGCCTCTTCCTGGCGTCGGGCATCCTCCTCTTGAAAGTAAATACAGGCATCGTCATAGAAGTCCTCGGCCCATTGGAAGTGCTCCCGTAAGTTTGTAAACTCTGCCTGCGTATAGGAGCTATGATCATCCCATCGCTGCCCCTGTGTATGCTGCTCAGCGTATATGTCATCGAGGCACGATCGAAACTATGAGAAATCGTAGGCAGAAGTACCTGCATCCTGCTCAAAAGTAGGAAAAAAAAAACGGTGCAGGTGTAGGCTTTTCACGTGGACTAGGGGGCGCGACACGGCCGTGTGAAATCACACGGCCTGACCGTGTGCGCCTCTGGAAGTCAGGGCATGACCATGTGAAAACACACTGCCTGACCGTGTGCAACTCTTGAAGTCAGGGCACGACCGTGTGAAAACACACGGCCTGGCCGTGCGCCCTTTGTTTCTTTTCTCATGGTGCACAATGGTCTAATTTTGCTCACTCACTTCACCGTATAAACTTAAAATAACTTTTGTTTTTACCTAGCAAGTTCTTTCTAGTCCTAATTCAAATGCAACACGCTAAACGAATATAAATCAAAGTTCAAAACAAACGAATGCAACAAACTAATAAGAAATAAACACAAAATCTAAACTTGGATTGCCTCCCAAGAAGCGCTTTGTTTAAGGTCTTTTAGCTCGACCTTATTCCTACGTTTCATTTGAGGCGTTTGAATCTTGCTCGTGGGGGAGCAAGATATTTTCTCACCTTATGCCTCCTCCCTTGTGATCCCTTATCACCATATCTCTTAAATCTTGCTCGTGGATGGGTAAGATATTTATTGGATGCCTTCCTTGGTTCGAGAGTGAACATGCTTATCTTTAAAGAATCATCAGGAGTTTGGTCATGATATTTTGTTTCATCCATATGCTGTAAATAATGTAACTCACCACAAATATTCTCACCAAAATATTTATTAGCAGATTCTATCATGTCGAATGAAATTTTATCATTACAAATCACTAGGTGGGCTTTGTTATTGGTAACTAAAGTTTTGGTGAGGGTTAAGGCAAGCTCTTCTAGACCCTTGAGGTTAGAAGGTGTTTTGATTGAAGCAATGCACTCCTCGATTAAAGTATCAATTATATAATCCTCAAGTTCTCCTTCTAGTGGTGATTGAATGGATTGTCCTTCTTTACTTCCAATGTCATCCACATCCTCCTAATCCATTCGCTCAAAGTGAGTCTCTGTCATATTAGGTTTAATCCAATCATCAAAGCCACCTTCTAGTCGTTTGGTTTCTTCTCTTGCTAGATCTCGTTCCATAATCTCCACAAATTGTTGGCTATGCTCCTCGCATTCCCTAGTAAAATTATCTAGCGGGGCTTCTAAGTGGGGACTTGGTTCTGGATAAAATTTGCATGGTGACTCATAGCTCTTGTTCTCATTTTGGAAACAATATTGAGTCTCTATCTGCGAATGCCGCCGTTGGAATTCAGTATTCGCCGCTTGTTCTATTCGAATGAAATCTTCCATCATCAGCTCAAGTCGAGATTTAGGCAAACAATATCGAGGGTTTAAGTACCCAGGGTCATAACTATATGAATAGGAATCATCTTGTTGTTGGGATGTATACTGAAAAGTCTATCTTTTGTATGAACATCTTTATTTTGAAATAAGAATCACATGATCATTGTTTGCATATTTTTATGGTTATGAATATTGTCTAATATATTACATTGTAGATAACATGGTGTGTGGTGTCACACGGGAGATCATGTTATCGGCTCCTTGTAAAGTATAAGTAAAGGCTCACAACCGAGATGACTTTGGACAAACCATTGGAATGGTTGTAGTGTCATTTGGTATTGGTTTGTCTTGACCATAGAATCACACTAGTGCACTTTGTGTGTATTGAGCAGGACCGACTTAGAGGTGATTCGATTTATTGATGACTACATAATTGAATCGGACCTCAGATATTATATTGTACATACTCTTAATCCCGATATAATAACGGGCACATATACTTAGTATTCATCTCTTTGATTTACCAATGGATGAGATTTATAGATTAAATCGATAGGCTCGGTAAGTTGGGAAATGATATTATTTATATGGTGTGTCATTGATTATAGGAGGAAATCATGTCCTATATATTAGGATGATGATGTCCCCTTGAGGAACTCATAAGGTTCATCATGTAAACCCTGCAGGTGGACTTGGTCCGACATGATGAAAAGGTTGAGTGGTACTACTCATGGAGTTAGATGTTGATTAATTAATAGTCAGTAAATTAATTAATTGACGGACATTCGAGATCTTAAACACGGGGAGAAAATGTACATATAATATATGGAGCTCATATTAACTTATGGGGGTTGGTGAGGTAGATCAATGATAATCCTTTAGTGGATTGGATTATCATTAATGGATCGGACTTTATGTGGGCTTGATCCATGGGTGGCCAAGATCCAACTCCTCCTCATGGTCCCTATTGTAGCCTATTAACACCTCATGAAGTCTAGATCCAAAGGTAGAGATTAAATCTCTAGATCCGACGGTTGAGATTAAATCTCTAGATCCGACGGTTGAGATTAAAACAAGGCTTATCCCTAACTCTATAAAATGAGGGCAAGGGGTGGGCAGCAACTTGAATCCAACTAGAGATAGGATTAGGGTTTTGGGCGGCAAGGCTTGGAGGCTAGGGTTTAGGGCTTGGCGGCACCAAATAAGGAAGGTCTTTCCTTTCTTCTTCTTCCCTCAAGGTGGCCGGCGTCCAACAACCTTTTCCAGCCTTTGTCCAGCATCCAATCCTTCCCTTCTCCTTCTCCTTGGCCGATGGTAACAAGATTTAGGGCTTTCCCTTGATGTCTTGGCCGGTTTCCATCCTAATCTCCTCTTCCTTCTTGGCCGACGACAAGCTCCAAACTTGGAGGTTGGTGGTTGGTTGAAAGAAGGAAAAGAGCCTTGTTTCTATTCTTCCTCTTGCTCGGAATGAGCAAGGAAGGAATATTGGTGATCTAGGAGCTTCAACTTTTGGTAGATCGTCGCCCACACGATGTCCGAAAGGAGGAAGGTCATACAATAGAAGATCGAGAGGTATATCGATTCTCTATTTTCATTTGTTACATGTTTATATTTGTTTTTCAATTATGAGCATGATATATTCTGTTTGTGGCTAAATAATACTTGGATCCCGAACATAAACACAAAAACCGACGATTCATACATCGTCTATTCTGCGGTTATTCGTGGAATAGAGATTGGTCGCTTGAACAACAAGTTTGTTCAAGTGATTACTCTAAACGAATAGCATAATGATGACAAGGTTGCTTGAGCAATCCCTCTTGTCAAGGATAATTTTTTTTTATTCAGGGACGTAGAAGGGATCGCCATGAACAAGCGACCGAGTTGAAGTGGGAAGCGAAGTTTCCCCTCACGGACTCGAAGTGGATCAACCAACAATTGGTATCAGAGCCACGGTTTTCGGTTTTGTGTGTTTAAGGATTCGGTTACTCTTATGCATTTTCCATATATTATATGTGTTAGATAATAGTAGGATATGCGTAGTTTAACTCTTTGGTTGCAGGCATAAGATCTGACTATTATGGCCATATGTGTGTATGTGATTGTATGTGTATAATAGTATATTTTGTTGAATCCTCGGGGTTGACGAGGCTAGTATTTAATTTTTTGTAAATTAGATATGACATTGTTTAACCACTCTTTTTATTTTAGTTTACTTTCGATCTAGATATCATGTACACTCCCTCGAGGAGTATAGGATTGATGGATGCAAATTAAAATAGTTTTAGTCTCGGCTCGGATCTCCGGATGACTCGTACATGGCGTAGGAGGAGCGGACGAGATGACAATGCGACGGGAGTCATATTGAAGACAAAAGCCATAATAGTTGGAAAATAATTTATTTTTTATATTTATTGCTTATTGTTTGATATGTATGTCATAGGCTAGAAAATTCTTCATTTTCAAATTACTAAGTGGGAGAGGGATATTTTTATAAATTCCCACGACCTCCATTACGATTTGACAAGTGATGCAAACAAACTTGCACGTCGACTCTGAGTGCCTTCCTCCCCATCGGATTAGTTTGTTTGCGGATTACAAGTCAAATATGGTTATAGGGAATTATTAAGGAGTGTGTGTACTTCCCCATCGGAAGGCACATAACCCGAGATAATTACTTTGGTACCGAGTAATGGTAAACACTTAAATACAAATATAAGTATCCTCCCCATCGGAGTCACTGCTTTTATTTGTAGGGCCAAAGAGGAACCAACTATTAATTTTACTTGTCAAAAAGTTAGGTTGACAAGATAGTAAAATTAATGGGTAAAACCTCCTCTTACAAATATAGAATTCGTATACGTCCACACTATCGTGGCATACGATATTTTCGGTGTTTTGAGGTGTTGGTTGATTTTAAAATTTTATTGTTTGAGGAATCAATAATTTTTTGAAATCTAATGTTTTGATCTATGTGATTCTTAGGTTTTCTTTCAAAATGACTTTCAACCCACTTGCTGTGATACTGAAAGAGAATAAATTTACTGGACCCAACTATGTTGATTGGAAAAGGAATCTAGACATTGTCTTGACTGCTGAGGAATACAAATATGTACTCCTCGAAGAGTGCCCTCCTAAGCCTGTGGATGATTCTGGGGAAAAGGAGAAAGAGAGTTATAAGAAGTGGATCAAGGCCGATGAGATGGCGCGGTGTTATATTTTGGCATCTATGTCAAATGTACTGCAACATCAGCATCAAGCCATGCCCACTGCTTATGACATGATGCTCAATCTCAAAGAGCTTTTCGGACACCAGAACCGGGCTGCAAGGAAGGAAGCCATGAGGAACTTGATGACGACCACCATGATCGAGGGAACACCCGTGAGGGAACATGTTCTCAAGATGATGGCTCATTTGAATGAGCTAGAGGTCCTTGGAGTTGAGATCGATGGGGAAACCTAGGTCGATATCATACTCCAGTCTCTACCTAGGATTTTTGAGCAGTTTCGCCTGAACTACAACATGAACAAGAGGTTATATTCGTTGGCGGAACTTCAGACAGAACTCCAGACGGTAGAGGGGCTATTTCGTCAGAGTGCTCAGGCACATGCCATAGTGACCCAAAAGGTTTCTACTTCTAAGACGAAAGGCAAGAAGAAGAAGAAACAAACTGGGGCAAAGGCGGTGGGAGGTACTCAGGGAGGAGTGAAGAAGCCGAAAGGCAAGTGCTTCACTTGTAAGCAGACTGGACATTGGAAGAAGGACTGCCCCAACCGCAAGCAGAATAAAGGTATATCTTTTGGTCTAGTCGTTGAAACATGTTTAGCAGTGTTATCTATCGGCACCTGGTGTGTAGATACGGGAGCCACTGATCATGTATGCAATACTTTGTAGGGGTTCCAAGAAACCAGGCGACTGCCTGAGGGGGAGATTACCGTGTACTTGGGCTATGCCACGAAGGTGGCGACTATTGCAGTGGGAGACGTTCATTTATCTTTTGAGAAAAATAAAGCTTTGGTTCTTAAGAATTGCCTTTATGTACCTTTATTTAGAAAAAATTTAATTTCAGTTTCTAAATTGTTTATGGATGGATATTCTATTTCTTTTAATGACAGAGTTGTTATAAAAAGGAGTAGGGACATTATCTGTTCGGGTGCATTGATAGGAAATTTATACACACTTGAACCAAAAACTCCCACGATGCAAATTGAAATTAATAACTCATCTTCTAATTCTAATAAGAGAAAAGATCCTTCGAAGATGAACCAAACATATCTTTGGCATCTTAGGCTTAGTCATATTAACCTAAGCATAATTCAGATGTTGATAGCTGATGGACCTCTAGGTTCATTAGTGGTGGAGGATTTCCCAACCTGCGAATCTTGCTTGGAGGGTAAAATGACCAAGAGGCCTTTTAAGGCCAAGGGGTATAGAGCCAAAGATGTGTTAGAATTGGTTCATTCTGATTTGTGTGGTCCTATGTCTATCCAGGCTAGAGGTGATTTTGAGTATTTTGTCTCTTTTATAGATGATTACTCGAGATATGGATACATTTACCTAATGCGCCGCAAGTCTGAATGCTTTGACAAGTTCAAAGAATTCAAGGCTGATGTGGAGAAGCGTCAAGGTAAAAGTATCAAGATACTACGATCTGATCGTGGTGGTGAGTACCTCTTAGGAGAGTTTAGGAATTACTTATCAGAGGCTAGGATTCAATCCCAATTGACTGCACCTGGCACACCCCGGCAGAATGGTATAGCAGAGCGAAGGAATAGGACCCTTATGGAGATGGTTAGATCGATGATGAGTTATTCTGAGTTGCCAGATTCGTTCTGGGGATATGCTCTGGATACGACGGTGTACATTCTGAACTTGGTTCCATCTAAATCAGTGCCTTCTACTCCCACAGAATTGTGGATTGGGCGAAAGCCTAGTCTAAGATATATTCGGATATGGGGGAGTCCAGCACATGTGCTGAAGACAGATGCTGGTAAGTTGAAACCTCATACAGAAGTACGCATGTTCGTTGGCTATCCTAGAGGAATGAAAGGTGGTTTGTTTTATAGTCCTAGAGATCAGAGGGTGATCGTTAGCATGAACGCCTGATTTCTAGAGGAAGACTATGTGATGAACCACAAGTCCATGAGTAAGATTGTTCTGGAGGAATTAAAAGGGGAAGTCACTTCTTCAGTACCACCGGTACAAGAGGAAATACCATAAGTCACTGCACCGCGTGTCACAGAGGATACACAGGTGATACCTCATCGTAGTGGGAGGGTTGTGAGACAGCCTGATAGATTCATGTTCTTGGGAGAATCTTCTGATTTGGTCCCTGGTGAAAATGAACCTGATCCCTGGACATATGACGAGGCAATCCAAGATAAAGATGCAGTATCTTGCCAAAGTGCAATGAATACAGAGATTGAATCTATGGATTCGAATCAGGTCTGGGAGCTAGGAGAACCACCCGATGGTGTAAAAACCATTGGATGCAAGTGGATCTACAAAAGAAAGAGAGGAATAGACGGGAAGGTTGAGACCTTCAAAGCGAGGCTTGTTGCGAAGGGGTATACTCAGAAAGAGGGTATCGATTATGAGGAGACCTTTTCGCCGGTAGCCATGCTTAAGTCTATCTGGATTCTCTTATGCATAGCAGCTCATATGGATTATAAGGTGTGGCAGATGGATGTCAAGACAGCTTTCCTGAATGGAAGTCTTGAGGAAAACATCTATATGAAGCAACCAGAGGGATTCATTGCGAAGGGCAAAGAGCATCTTGTATGTAAGCTTAATCGGTCCATTTATGGATTGAAGCAAGCTTCGAGGTCTTGGAATATCCGCTTTGATGAGGTGATCCAGTCTTATGGATTTATTAAAAGTCTGGATGAGTCTTGTGTATACAAGAGATGTGACGGAAA
The DNA here is from genome assembly GCA_025175895.1 of Wurfbainia villosa. Lineage (NCBI taxonomy): Eukaryota > Viridiplantae > Streptophyta > Magnoliopsida > Zingiberales > Zingiberaceae > Wurfbainia > Wurfbainia villosa. Next base: position 94,511,765 of record CM045989.1, read on the forward strand.
CGTAGTGGTATTTCTTGTACTATACGTAGATGACATTTTGTTGATTGGCAACAATATCAAGGTGTTATCGGATGTAAGGGTATGGTTGTCCAAACAGTTTGATATGAAGGACTTGGGAGAGGTGGGACACATCCTTGGGATCAAGGTTATAAGGGATTGCAGGAAAAGGATGTTGTGCTTATCCCAAGCTTCATACATAGACACGATTATGGATCGTTTTAGCATGCAGAACTCCAAGAAGGGTTTTCTGCCTTTTAGGCATGGAGTTCCTTTATCTAAGGAGATGTGTCCTAGAACATCTGAGGAGATAGAGGAGATGAAGGCGGTTCCTTATGCTTCGGCGGTAGGAAGCCTCATGTATGCGATGCTATGTACGAGACCAGATATCTGCTATGTTATGGGCATGGTCAGCAGATATTAGAGTAATCCAGGACAGGGACATTGGACTGCGGTAAAGCATATATTGAAGTACCTGAGAAGGACTAGGGATTATATGCTAGTTCACCAGGCAGACCAATTACTCCCTGTGGGTTACACGGATTCTGACTTCCAATCAGATAGGGATAACTGTAAGTCTACCTCAGGTTTTGTGTTTACTTTGAGAGGTGGAGCCATTGTATGGAGGAGTGTCAAGCAGAAATGTGTGGCAGACTCTACCATGGAAGCTGAGTATGTGGCAGCCTTTGAGGCGGCCAAAGAAGCTGTGTGGCTCAGGAACTTCCTGATGGACTTTGATGTGATTCCTGGTTTTCCCAGAACTATCACAATTTATTGTGATAATAGTGGTGCAGTTGCAAACTCGAAGGAACCATGAGCCCATAAGGAAAGTAAGAACATAGAGCGCAAGTACCACCTGATACGAGAAATCGTAAAGAGAGGAGAAGTTGCTGTGGCCAAGATTGCATCAGAGGATAACCTGACAGATCCTTTCACTAAGGCCCTTCCGGCGAGAGCTTTTGATAGGCATGTGGAGGGAATGAGGATCAGATATATGGCAGTTTGAAGATAGCATAGTCTTTTAGTATAAGTGGGAGATTGTTGGGATGTATACTGAAAAGTCTATCTTTTGTATGAACATCTTTATTTTGAAATAAGAATCACATGATCATTGTTTGCATATTTTTATGGTTATGCATATTGTCTAATACATTACATTATAGATAACATGGTGTGTGGTGTCACATGGGAGATCATGTTATCGGCTCCTTGTAAAGTATAAGTAAAGGCTCACAACCGAGATGGCTTTGGACAAACCATTGGAATGGTTGTAGTGTGATTTGGTATTGGTTTGTCTTGACCATAGAATCACACTAGTGCACTTTGTGTGTATTGAGCAGGACCGACTTAGAGGTGATTCGATTTATTGCCGACTACATAATCGAATCGGACCTCAGATATTATATTGTACATACTCTTAATCCAGATATAATAACGGGCACATATACTTAGTATTCATCTCTTTGATTTACCAATGGGCGAGATTTATAGATTAAATCGATAGGCTCGATAAGTTGGGAAATGATATTATTTATATGGTGTGTCGTTGATTATAGGAGGAAACCGTGTCCTATATATCAGGATGATGATGTCCCCTTGAGGAGCTCATAAGGTTTATCATGTAAACCCTGTAGGTGGACTTGGTCCGACATGATGAAAAGGTTGAGTGGTACTACTTATGGAGTTAGATGTTGATTAATTAATGGTCAGTAAATTGATTAAATCTCTAGATCTGACGGTTGAGATTAAATCTCTAGATCCGACGGTTGAGATTAAATCCCTAGAACCAATGGTGGAGATTAAAACAAGGCTTATCCCTAACTCTATAAAAGGAGGGCAAGGGGTGGACGGCAACTTGAATCCAACTAGAGATAGGATTAGGGTTTTGGGCGGCAAGGCTTGGAGGCTAGGGTTTAGGGCTTGGCGGCACCAAATAAGGAAGGTCTTTCCTTTCTTCTTCTTCCCTCAAGGTGGCTGGCATCCAGTAGCCTTTTCCAGCCTTTGTCCAGCGTCCAATCCTTCCCTTCTCTTTCTCCTTGGCCGGTGGTAACAAGATTTAGGGCTTTCCCTTGGTGTCTTGGCCGGTTTCCATCCTAATATCCTCTTCCTTCTTGGCCTGCGGCAAGCTCCAACCTTGGAGGTTGGTGGTTGGTTGAAAGAAGGAAAAGAGCCTTGTTTCTATTCTTCCTCTTGCTCGGAATGAGCAAGGAAGGAAGATTGATGATCTAGGAGCTTCAACTTTTGGTAGATCGTCGCCCACACGACGTCCGAAAGGAGGAAGGTCATACAATAGAAGATCGAGAGGTATATCGATTCTTTATTTTCATTTGTTACATGTTTATATTTGTTTTTCAATTATGAGCATGATATATTCTGTTTGTGGCTAAATAATACTTGGATCCCGAACATAAACACAAAAGCCGATGATTCGTACTTCGTCTATTCTGCGGCTATTCGTGGAATAGAGATTGGTCGCTTGAACAACAAGTTTGTTCAAGTGACTACTCTAAACGAATAGCATGACGATGACAAGGTTGGTTGAGCAATCCCTCTTGTCAAGGATAAATTTTTTTTATCCGGAGACGTAGAAGGGATCGCCATGAACAAGCGACTGAGTTGAAGTGGGAAGCGAAGTTTCCCCTCACAAACTCGAAGTGGATCAACCAACACTTGTGGCCACTGGTTGTAATTGTAGGTGACATCTTGTTGTTTAAATTGTGAAGGTTCGAATATATCCGGACAATCGTTAATGGTATGCCATGTTTCACTACAATGTTCACAGTAAATGTTACCAAAACTTACAACATTAAATTGACCATAATCATGAGTAAAAGCATGCATCGTCATATGCAGGAAATTATAAATAGGGAAAGAACAACTGAATAATCAAAATAGGAATAAAATAAAATAAAATAAAATAAAATAAAATAAGAAAAGTAAATCTATCCTAAGTCCGATCCAATTATTCACTTCTCGATTCGATATCGAATCGATCAGTCCTCGGCAATGGCACCAAAAACTTGGTGCATGCGATCGCGACCAATCTCGCGACGGAGGCTGTCGAGGACTCGAAGTGTGTGCTCGCGCTCAACGCCTGCAAGTGCACAAATGTCGTCAAGTAATAAAATATTATCGATCCCACAGGGACTGGGATTCGAATATCGATTTGTTCAGTGGTTGAAATTGTTCGGAAGTAAACTCTAAGAGGTTTCGACTTATGAGGGCTGTCGGTGGACTATACTCTATACGGTGTCACATGGAGGAAGAAGGGAGCGTGCCGAGGTCTTCAAAGGTTATTCTAGGACTTCGGTTTCGCTTGTGTGTCACAAAACAATATTGTCAATTGGCATTGTCTAGACGTTTAGCCATGGTTTTGTGGAAGGGACATCATACACTCTCCCGATGAGCCGCCGCATCCACCGGGAGCTATCTCTGCCTAAAAGGATGGGATAGACGGTACGAGGATGCCGAATCAATCCCTACGATGAACCATTTCTAGTTCAATCGCATCCTTCTACCCACGGTTACAAGAGATCAGGTTTACCCCTAGGTTCCTTGTATAAAATCTCCTAAATCTTAGATACGAGGGCTGTCACCCCTCGTATCGCCTAAGAGCAGCACATAGAAAACCAAACACGCATAGATATAGTATAAACAACTTCCAATCGCCAACTTAAATTCAAAGACAGAATCTAACATGAACCAACATGTAATGTACACACAAGCTACTCCCTAATCCTAGAATCAAAAGAACTACTCCATGTATATAAAGGAGGAATCACAAAGCATGTACATGTTCAAATATATCAAAGATAAAACGCAGGAACAAAGGATTACAATGCTTTCATGGTCTTCTCTCCGGCGTTGAAGTGTAAGGCGTGGACCTCCGATGGTGTTTCTCCTCCCGTTGCGAGTTCCTGAAGCTTTTTAGGGCATCGGTGTGCCATCCTAGCCTTCGTGCCCCCTAGGGGTTTGGGCACCCTAGGGCAGCTCCCTCCTCCTCCCTCGCCTCTTGGATGAGTTTCCTATATATAGAGGCGGCTCCGGCTTTCCATAAATGCTTGAAAAACCCTATTTCCTTGAATTCGCAGTGCCGCCACACAGCCGTGACATGGCCTGGCCGTGTGCAAGGCTGAAAAATAGGTGAAATCTCGGCTAGAAATTGAGCTGGAAAAAAGGCACGGCCGTGTGTTTTCACACGACCTGGCTATGTCTTTTTCTGGAGCCTCCGTTTTGATCTGTTTCACTTCAGAAACATGCCCAAGTCTTGGGACATGGTCAGTGTGTGTTCCCTAAGGTTTGTGCTCGATAAATTACTCAATTTTTGCTCCAAAAATGTGCCATTTTCCCATGAAATGCTATCCTGCACACAAAAGTACAAAGAGCAGATCTCCGAACCAAAAAATAGGAAATGCATGCAAAATAGAGCGACATATGCATGAAACTAACATAAAATGTAATGAGATGTGAGCGAAAACTACTCCTAAAACCCTATATGTTTTGCTCACATCAAGAAGATCATGTCCACTTAGTGGAATTTGCCTATAACAATAGTTATCACTCTTCTATTCAGATGGGTCCTTTCGATGCATTATACGGCAAACCCTATAGATCTTCCATGTTGTGGGAGGAGGTTGGGGAGCAACAGTTGCTAGGGCCACAGAGTATTCAGCATGATGCAGAGTTGGTGCCCGTCATCAAACGGAGGTTATCAGAGGCATAGGATCAACAGAAGAGTTACGCATACCGGAGGCGAAGACCTTTGGAATTCTCAGTAGGGGATCATGTATTTATGCGTGTTTGACCTACAAAAGGAGTCAAAAGATTTGGGCTAAAAGGAAAATTAGTGCCACACTACATTGGTCCATTTGAGATATTGGAGTGGATTGGGGGTGTGGCTTACCAATTGGCTTTACCTCCGATACTTGCCAGAGTTCATAACATATTTCATGTGTCTATGCTGAGGAAATACGTGCTACATCATGATCTTGTTCTAAAAGAGGTACCAATTCCACTCCAGTCTAATGCGACATATGAGGAGATTCAAGTGCGGATCCTTGGTCACAAGGAACGCCGGTTGAGGAACAAAACCATCCGACTTGTAAAGGTTGGATGGTATCATCACACGGATGAGGAGGCTAAATGGGAGTTAGAGGATACTATCCGAGCTCGATACCCTCATCTGTTCACCTGAGGTATGTGATGATTCCAGAAATTTCTTATATTGGTTCTTACATTTAAGTATGAAATTTAGGGACGAAATTTTATTAAGTGGGGGAGAATGTAAAATATGATAAAAAAAATGCGAATTAATTATTTAATTAGATGTTGGGTTTTATCTAGGTGTTTGGGGCAAGTTGGGTTAGCTCGGATTTGATCTAGGCTAACTCAACCACTTATATCATCCGTTAAAACCCACCCGTCTCTTCCTTTAACACGAGCCACCGATTGTTTCCTTCCGTTTTCCCCCGTCCATCCATTACACTCCGCCAGATTTGTTTTCCCCAAGCATTTCTCCGCCACATTTTCCCTTAACCTTCCCCGACTTCTAGCTATTCCAATTCGGCGATTGCTCTGCTGACCATCTTCATTTCTCCGTGCGAACTTTGCCTTTTCTTCTCTTCACTGCGACGTCTATCTCCTTCAATCGCGATTTCGTTTCTTCCTCTTCTCCTCCGCGATGATCCGAGCCTCTTCCTTCTTCGTTCTCTCTTGCTACGAGCCACCACAGCTTTAGAGCTTCTTCAACATCCTCCATGGATGAGTGAGAGCAGTGAACGAGGGGTTGACGGCAGTTCGACTGGAGGTCATTCTTCATGGTTGTCACCAAAGCAAGGTAAGGGCACAATTCTTTGCTGGTTTTCAGTCGATCTCTTCATCCCAACTCGCTGTTTTCCTCACGCGAGCATCACAATGACAGCATCACTACTGTTGGTCACTCTGGCCGGAGATTGAGCCATTGTAGTCAACAGGGAAATTGGGGGGGGGGGAGTGCCGTCAGTGAAGATACAGATTCAGATGTAGCTCCCATCTTCTTTTTTTCTGTATGTTCAGTGTTTTGTCGGTGATGGTGTTCTATAAGAGTGGTTGTGTGGCTGTGAAGGGATGTTTATTGGAGGATCGTGGCTCGGCTAGAAGGAGGGTTGAATAGCCTTTTCGCGTGCTTGATGGAAATCGTTCGTTCATCTACAATATTCGTTAATATGCACAGCGGAAATACAAATAACAAATACGAATACAAGAGACAAATACACAAGCACAAGACACAACTGATATACATGGTTCGAAACTTTAGGGTTCCTACTCTATGGGGTGAGCTCAATGAGCTCGAGTGATGAACACACCACTACTAAAACTCCTTCTCGACAACAAGTCGGAGGTGGCGAAACCTCGTACAAGCAATTACAAAGTAATACAAAATCATACAAGCAAATACAAAGACGAAAAGAAATACGTAAAGAACACTTTACAACAAATGGCTTTGAACTATTGTTTGTTACTTGCTTTGGTTTGTTCTTGAAGGTCTGGAATGCAGCCGCAATTCCCCTAAAAAATCTCCCCAAATATCGCTGTGGAAATCCCCCCAAGCTCCTCCTTTTATGCTTGTTTCGGATTGATTTTGCTCCTAGTAGTCGACTGCCATAAGGTCCCAATCGACTACTCCTATAGCCGTTGTAAGACAACGACCTGATCCACATTGGCATCAAGCCAATGGATACACTAGCAGTCGATTGCCAACCCCGTAGTCAACTGATCAGTCGGCTACCGAACGTTTTGTACTCGTAATCAACACTAGCAGTCGACTGTTCCTCCATGCCAGTTGACTGCCCAAAGGCCAATCGACTGCCAAGAATCACAACACAGTTGAATGCTAGTCGGCTGCCACAAGTCGACTGGGACATACCACCAGTTGATTGTTGTCGGGTAAATCCTCAAACACAAGTTGTTTGAGCATCCGACACTTGACCTCAATCACTGGGCCAAGTTCACCTCATCCATGAGGTTTAACCCAAGACACCCTTAGCCTAGACCTAAGCCTTCTAGCCACCTCTACTAGCTTCGCGCCTATCGAATCCCTCCAAGTCGTCCATGACTTGTTCATCCATGCGCGGATCCCTCCAAGTCATCCAAGACTTGTTCATCCATACGCCAACCTCTAGGTGCTTCCTTCAGCTATTGTCATGCTCTCGGTGTCTACACCGCCAAGGTACATATGGACTTATGCTCCCAAGACTATCGCTTGTCCTTACATCGCCAAACCACCCCTTGGACTTCCCAAATGCCAAGTCCCCATGACTTGGACTTTCACCGCCAAGGCTACACACTTGGACTTACGTGGCCAAGGCTACACACTTGGTCTTCCCTTCCCAACTCCATATTGGAATTCCAATGATAAGCTCCATGCTTGGACTTTCACCGCCAAGGCCACATACTTGAACTTACGTGACCAAGGCTACACACTTGGTCTTCCCATGACAATTACATGTCATATATTTTGTCTAACATCAAAATACTGCTCGAGTCAAACTCAAGTTGGGTCAATCATGACCTGGACCGATTGCACTAACAATCTCCCCCTTTTTGATGTTTGACAAAACCCCAAGCACCTTTGAGCTAGGCTACCTAACTCAAGTCTACCAATTATCCCCAATTGATAATTCTCACACTTTGTGAGAATTCCAACTAACCCCAATTGGTACCTTCTCCCCCTTTTTGACATACATCAAAAAAGTCATCCCCAAGTGTATCAATGTCTCATATCCCAATGAAATCTTACAATCTCCCCCTTTGTCCAAAAATACATCTAGGATGCCTTCACTCTTCCTAGTGATAAGCCCCATATCACTTAAGAGAGGCAATCCTCCAATTCTCCTCCCATAAGGAGAAATACATCCATCATCCCAAGATGGATAACCTCCCCCTAAAGGCTTGCTCCCCCTTGACCATTGCACCAGCAATGCCCTTAGAGAGTTCCTAAGCCAATAGGAACACTAAACAATCAAAATTAAGGGCAAAGATTCAACATTGAACTTTCACCTCTCTTAAAATTCGATACACACCCTAAACGATTCTCCTAATCCATTTTCAATGGATTTCCACTCTTCCAATGCTCTCTAAAGCATATCCTAGGATTAGGAGCAGTTAGGGAACCTAGACACAGCTGAACATGGGCCTAAAAAATCTTATTTACCCAAAATCAGCATTGGCAGTCGATTCTTACAATCACCAGTCGACTGCCCTTGATGCCAGTCGATTGATTTCTGCATTGTGCAGAAATTAGGGTTCATAATCCAAATTTAAAAATTCATAAGTAAAAATATGTATTTTGAAAAATTTTGAAAATTTATATGTACATTACTTATAACAATCAGTATGGGTGAAAAATATTTGAAAAATAAAATACCCATAAACTAGTGAGATTGATACAAAGTTCAAAACTATTGAAATTTTTAATATTTGACCCTACTTTGTATCACCTCATTCAACGATGATTTCTATAAAAAGATAGACTTCACCAAAGTTTTTCAAAATGATTTTGAAATGATTTTAAAAACTTTAATTCCTTTTCCTAACATCTCACTTGTATCTAAGTGTATGAAACACATACAAGTCAAGTGTTCTTGTGAGATGTGGATTTTGTTCATTTAGGGTCTCATGCATTATGCTAGGCAACTATATTTTATTTCCTTATACATGGGACTTCAAATCATGCTATTGTCCTTAACTCAATTTTATTTAATGCATGAATAATCATCATGTCATAGATGATACATAAATAAGCATGTGCCAATAATCATGATGTCATGACATGTGATTCTAACTTAGGCATAACATGACATTCCTAAGCATAAATCATGACATTTTATGATTAAAAGTAAATATGATGTCATGACATGGTAATGGCAATCAAAGCATGGCAAATAAAAGGTAAAGGTATAGGAATACCTAGATTTTAATATTAGTTGAAATTTGATAGGATTAAGTTTATTTTGCCATATTAACCAACTCTACCAAGTGTGCCAAAACCCAAAATGGCACACCAAGACCTCTAACCCTAATTGTGTCAATTTGAATAATATTCAAACTTCTCAAAACACATTGGCACATCCTAAAGTGTCAACTCTACCATGGTTAGGTTAACTACCCATCCACTTAGGGTTGAAACACCCTAACCCATCTAGCGTGAATCAATCATGCTCCTAGGAACCCAATACCTATTGGAGCTCCTTGAGTTAACAAGGTATTCACTAGGGATAACTTCCCTAGATGTCTTCCTAATGACCCTCTTTGGCTTCGAAGCCTTAGTCATTTGGGTCTTTCCTAGGTCAACTCTAGGGGTAACTCCCCTTGTAACCTTCTTAGTGGCTTCCTTAGGTTTCCTTGAAACCTTAGCCGCTAGACACCTACCTTGGTTAATCTTAGGGATAACTTCCCTATTAACCTTGGTTTTCCTAGACCTAGATATTATTCCATAATCAAATGGAACATCGTGGTAGGACTTAGGTTTGTGACCCAAACCCTTTCTTACCCTTGGACGGTTCTTGTCTCTTAGGTCTTAGATTTTGATCATTAGACCCTTTAAATGAGTTTGTCATTTTTGCTAAGGGTCTTCTTCAATTTTTCAAGCCTTGACCTCAAAGCTTGATTTTCTAATTCTAACCTTCCCAATTTTGATTGTTCATTAATCTTTTAGGAAAGACTCTTCTTCTTAGGCATGTGTCTACCCTTCTTAGGGTTAATGTCTAAATTTTCTTCTATCCTCCTAATACTCTCCCTAGGTAAAATTGTTTTAGTGTTATTGGTCCTAGGTTTGTACTTAGATAAATTAACATGCTTAGCACCTAAACAATAGTATTTATTTTTATTAGCATGCTTTTCATGATTATTAACAATTGCAAGAGTATTAAAATAATTCCTAGCATGCTTTTTAACCTTAGAACTAGAAGGTGCATTAAAGTATACCTTAGGATTTTCTTTAGAAGCTCCTCCTATTTGTGTAGATCCTTCTTGGATTTTCTTCTTCCCCCTAGGACATTGGCTTTGGTAGTGTCCCCTTTGGTTGCATTTGAAGCACACAATATGCTCTTTGCTTTTCCTAGCAAGGACTCTGACATCCTTTGATTTTACTTGAACTTTTGGCACCGACACTTTCTTCTTAGCCAATATTGGGCATTTGCTCTTGTAATGCCCTTTCTCCCTACACTCAAAGCAAATTATGTGATCCTTGTTAGTGCAATCGACCCAGGTCACAATTGACCGGACTCGAGTTTGACTCGAGCAATATTTTGATGTTTGACATGAAGGTTTGACATTGATATTTTGACATTGATGTTTGATAATATTTTGGGGAGATTGTTGGTGCAATCGATCCGGGTCATGATTGATCGGACTTGAGGGGGATTTTGATGGTTGACTAGGGTTGACCATGTCATGGAAAGTCCAAGTCTTGAGTACTTGGCATGTAAAGTCCAAGCATGGGTCTTGGCATGGAAAGTCCAATATGGGTTGGCAAGGGAAAGTCCAAGCTTGAGTCTTGGCATTTGAGAAGTCCAAGGGGTTTGATATTGGCGGCGTAAAGTCCAAGTGGGAGTCTTGATAGCATAAGTCCAATGGTTGGTGGCGTAAAGTCCAAGCGGAGTCTTGATAGCGTAACTCCAATGTACCTTGGCGGTGTAGACACCGTTAGCAAGACATAGCCGATGGAAGCACCTGAAGGCTAGCGTATGGATGAATAAGTCATGGATGACTTGGAGGGATCCGATAGGTACGAGGCTGACGGAGGTGGCTAGAAGGCTTAGGTCTAGGCTAAGGGTGGTCTAGCAAGTATGGAAGCACCATACTTGGGTTAAAACCTAATGTGTGAGGTTGGCAGTCGACTGACAATATGGCCAATTCGACTAGCGTGAGTCGACTAGAGTTCGACTGCCGATTAAGGGCTGAAAATGCCTTGGCAGTCGACTGATCATCGACTGCCATGGATGGCAGTCGACTTTTTTAGCCACTACCACAGAACGTTTCGTAGCCGACTGGGCAATCGACTACGGACATTAGCAGTCGACTTGTGATGTCATCAATCGACTGCCAAGAGATCCGTTGGAATTTTCTAGTGTGGATCGAGCTGTTGTCTCATGAAAATAGTGTTGGCAGTTGAACTGGGGATTTTAGCAGTCGACTGCCAGGCGAAAATCCAGCCCAATGCAGGTTAAAAAGAGGAGCTCGAGGAGGATTTCAGCATTGGTTCTTTGAAAGCTTTGGTGAGGCGAATTGAAGGTGATTTTCAGGTGAATTTCAGGGTCTTTCAAGCTCATCAAAGCAACCAACAAGCAAGCACTCAAAACCCTAGATTGTAATGTGCTCTTTACATTTTCACTTGTATTTGCTTGTTTACTTTGTATTACTTGTTGTAATTCATTATACGATGTTTCTCCACCTCCGACTTGTTGTCAAGAAGGAGTTTATTGGATTAGTAGTGTGTGTTTGCATTGCTAGGGCTCTTACGAGCCCAATCCATGGAGTAGGAACTGTTGTGTTTGTATTGCGTGTTGTGTTTGTGTGCTTGTATTTGTTTTGTATTTTCTATTATTTCCGTTGCGTACTAATACAATTGTAGCAAGCATGCAAAAGAATTGCTCCATCTACGATGTACACGCTATTCACCCCCCCTCTAGTGGTCACCGAATTCTTAATATTTGGTATCGGAACTAGGGGCTCTTCTATGGATTAACAACCCAGAGCCAAGACGCTAGAGGGTGAAGAGGAACAAGATGGAAATTCAAGAGAATTTGGGTTGGGACATCAACACCCCAATCCCATATGCTTTCTATGTACGAGAGGGCTTCAACCAATGGAAGGCAAGGATTGAAGACTTCTTGATGATGAGAGACTTTGAAGAATGGTCCATGTTGATGGAGGGATTTAATTATCCAAGAGGACCAAAGGGAGGTTTTCTCAAGAAGAAGAGATGGACCGAGGAGCAACTCCAACAATTCGATACATGGATTATATCTTGTGTAGCCTAGGGGATTACATGGATGCCAAGGAGCTTTGGAGCGAATTAGCAAAATATCATGAAAATCCATCACCGGTCCAAGAAGAAGAAGAAGAAGAAGAAGAAGAGTCTTCATCCTCTCAAGCTCAAGAAGAAGCAAGCACATCCTCATCACAAAAGCTTGAGGATTCAGATGGTGACAGAGAGTCGACATCCGAATCGGTAGAGGAGGTGGAATTGGAAGAAGCCTCCACCTCTAGGATTGAGGGGGAGGATATTAGACCTTCCACACCGGAGGAACCTCAAGAAGAGCCATCCACCTCCAGTAGAGAGGAAGAGGAAGCTCAGGACTCCCCTACCGTGGAAGGTAACTCAAACACGTCGTTTCAAAATAAAATTCATATAATGTATTTTGAGTGTAGGGAGTTTGAGCACTAAAAGAGCAAGTGTCCAAAGAAGGTCAAGAAAAGTCCACCGGTTCCTAAAAGTCAAGAAAAGTCAAAGGATGTCAGTGTCCCCATCAAGAAGACCAAGGAGCTCATAGTATGCTTCAAGTGCCATAAGAAGGAGCACTATAGAAGTCAATGTCCTAGGAAGAAGGAAATCAAAGAAAAGGAAGGAGCATCACATGTAGGGGGAGCTAAGGCTAACCCTAAGGTATATTTTAATAATGCACCTTCTAGTTTAAATGTCAAAAAGCATGCTAGGAATAATTTTAACAATCTTTCTATTGTACATGAAAAGCATGCTAGGAACAATAAATATTTTTGTCTAGGTTCTAAGAGTGTTAATTTTTCAAATAAGAAGAAATTTGGGACTAATGCCCCTAGAAAGACTTTACCTAGGGCAAGCATTAAGAAAATTGAGGACCACCTAGGTTTTAATCCCAAATGGACTAGGCATATGCCTAGGAAGAACCATGCCCAAGGATTAAATCAAAATTCAAAAATTGGGCAATTAGAAAAGGAAAATCAAGCCTTGAGGTCAAGTCTTGAGAAAATGGAAAAGACCCTTAGGATTATGTAAAACTAAATAAAAGGGTCAAATGGTCAAAGTCAAGGGTCTAGATCTAAGAGTCAACATCTAGAGTCTAGGAGGCAAGGCTCATCTATGGGCAAGAAAGGCTTGAGCCACAAGCCTAACTCCAAGGTAGATAAGCCTACCTACCATAGTGTTCCTTTTGACTATGGAACTAAACTTAGGTCTAGAAAGACCAAGGTCAATAGAGAAGTCATCCCTAAGGTTGACCAAGGTAGGTGCCTAGTGGCTAGGGTTTCAAGGAAACCTAGGGAAGCCACTAAGAAGGTTACAAGGGGAGTCACCCCTAGAATTAACCATGGCAAGATCCAAATGACCAAGGCTAACAAGCCTAGAAGGGTCATTAGGAAGGAATCTAGGGAGGTCATCCCTAAGGAATACCTAGTAAACTCTAGGAGCTCAAATAGGTTTTGGGTTCCTAAGAGCGTGATCGACTCACACTAGATGGATTTAGGTGTGTCAACCTTGATTGGAAGGGTAACTAACCCAACCATAGCAAAGTTGGCACTTTAGAATATTTTCAAGGTTATGGGTGCCTTGGAAATAAGTATGGAGCTAAATCCTAAAAGATTTTAGGATGTGCCAATATACTTTGAAGATTATGAAAAAATCAATCAAATTGACACAATTTAGGTTTAGAGGTCTTAGTATGCCATTTTGGGTTTTTGGCACACTTTGGGAACAATTGATAATATGAAAAAAATGAGATTAATTATAACAAATGACAACTAATATTAAAATTTAGGTATTATTATACCTATACATTTTATTTTCCATGTTTTGTTTGCCATATACCATGTCATGACATCATGTTTAATTTTACCATTTATATGTCATGATCATGCTTAGGATTTAGGTTTTTATGTCATGTGTATTTAGATTTATTCATATGCCATGACATCATGATCATTGGCCATGCTTTACTTATGCTATCATTTATGCCATGATCATTTCATGCATTCAATTTGATTAAAATTGAGTTAAGGGCAATAACATGACTTGAAGTCCCATTTATAAGGGAATCAAGTAGTGTTGCCTTAGAAAATGCATGAAACCCTAGATTAGGAAAACAAAACTCACATCTCACATCACATTGACATGTATGTGTATTTATACACCCTAGATACATGTGAGATGATAGGATATGAGTTAAGTTCAAGGTGCATAGTTTTTGCATCTAGATGAACTATAACTCATCTTATATTATTTATGGATCATTGGGAAAGCTTATGTTCAAGCCATGTACATTAATCCCAAAGAATATGATCCAATATAAGGTTTTAAAATTATTTTAAAATCATTTTGAAAAACCTTAGTGAAGTCTATCTTTTGATAGCAATCACCATTGATGAAGTTGATACAAAGTGAGCTAAAACATTGAAGTTTTTCTTCATTTTTGAACTTTGTATCAATTTCACTATTTTATGGGTAAAATATTTTTTTCTAACATTTTTCACCAATTGTATTGCTTATAAGTAATATATGTATGAAATTTCATGATTTTTTGATATACGTAGAATTACTTATGCTTTTTCGAAATTTATATCTGATGATTGGAAATCGAAATTTTCAGTTATCAGTCGACTGCCCTTGGTGGCAGTCGACTTATGAGCACGACAGTTGATTGCTTTTTTGATAAAGTCGACTGTCAGGCTGATTTCGGGAAAAACAAGGTTGTTTAGCCCATTTTTGTTGGTGCAATCAGCTCAGGTCACGATTGACCAGGACTCGAGCTTAACTCGAGAGATGTTTTGATGTTCGACAAAAACATAAGACAATGTAATTTGTTGGGATGTATACTGAAAGCCTAGCTTTTTTGTATGAACATTTTATTTTTGAGATAAGAATCACATGATCATTGTTTGCACTTTATATTTATTATATGTGTGCATATTGTCTAATACTCTACATTGTAGATAACATGGTGCTTGGTGTGGCATAGAAGATCATGTTATCAGTCCCTTGTAGAATATAAGTAGAGGCTCACAACCAAGATGGTTTTGGACAAACCATTGGCATGGTTGTAGTGTAGCTTGGTATTGGTTTGTCTTGACCATAGAGTTACACTAGTACACTTAGGTGTATTGAGCAGGACCGACATAGAGGTTATTCAATTTATTGCTGACTACATAATTGAATCAGACCTCGGATATTATGTTGTACATGCTCTTAATCTCGATATAATAACGGACACATGTACTTAGTATTTATTTCTTTGATTTACCAAAGGGTGAGATTTCTATGGATTAAATCAATATGCCCGGTAAGTTGGGAAATGATATTATTTACATGGTGTGCCATTGATTATAGAAGGAAACTGTGTCCTATATATTAGGTTGATGATGTCCCCTTGAGGAGCTCATAAGGTTCATCATGTAAACCCTGCAGGTTGACTTAGTCAACATGATGATAAGGTTGAGTGGTACTACTCGAGGAGTTAGATGTTAATTGATTGATGGTCAGTAAATCAATCAATTGACGGGCATTCGATATCTTAAACACGGGGAGACGGATGTACAAATAATGTATGGAGCCCATATTAATTTATGGGGGTTGGTGAGGTAATTCAATGATGATCCTCTAGTGGAATGGAACATCATTGATGGATCAAGTTTGTGTGGTTCCGATCCATCGGGTGGCCAAGATCCAACTCCTCCTCATGGTCCCTATCGTAGCCTAATATAATCCTCATGAAGTCTAGATCCAATGATGGAAAACAAATCTCTAGAACCGACGGTTAAGATTAAATCTCTAGAACCGACGGTGGAGATTAAATCTCTAGATCCGACGGTTGAGATTAAATCTCTAGAATCGAAGGTTGAGATTAAATCTCTAGAACCGACGGTTGAGATTAAATCTCTAGAACCGATGGTGGAGATTAAATCTCTAGATCTGACGGTTGAGATTAAATCCCTAGAACCAACGGTGGAGATTAAACCAAGGCTTATCCCTAACTCTATAAAAGGGTGGCTTAGGGTGGGCGGCAAGTTGTTGTTGGTTTTTGAGGGAGATTAGGGTTTTGCCTATCTCTTGTTGGGCGGCAAGAAACCCTAGAAGGTTAGGAGGTTGGGCGGCTAGGGTTTGGAAGCTAAGGTGGGCTGCAACTATAGGAGAGGTGTTCTTCTTCTTCCTAAGGGGTGGCCGGCTCCTACCTCTTCTTCCTTCTACCTTGGTCGGGGCTCAACCGGTTTCCTCTTCTCCTCTTCTTTTCCACTTGGTCGGCGGCACAAAGGAGCTAGGGATTGTTTCCTAGTTTGGTTCCTTGGTTGGCCATCTTGTTCTCTCCATTCTTGGGGCCGGCGGCATCAATCCTTTGTGGATTGGTGGTTGGCTCAAGCAAGAAGGGAAGGAGAGTTCTTCTTTCTTTGGATTGAAGGAGATCTAGGAAGCTTCAACTTGTGGAGGATCTTCGCCCACACGAAGTCTACAAGGAGGATAGGACATACGATAGAAGATCGAGAGGTATAAAAGTTTTACAACTTTTATTATTGATCTTTGCATGTTCTTATTGATATGCTAGCTTATGTTCTTTATGTTAGTATGTGTTGATTATACTAGTTTACATTTGTATGTATTAGTATAATCATGGACCCCGAAGATAAACACAAAAACCGGCGATCCGTCCGTTGTCTCTTCCGCGGCTAACCAACTAGAAGAGTTGATTGCTTAAACAACAAGTTTGTTCAAGCGATCGCTCGAGTCGTTAGCACGACGATGAATTGGTTGTGCTTAGGAAACTCTTCCCATCCGGATTAGTTTTCTTTAGTGAAATTTTTAATCTAGGGACATGGGAGCCGATGAGCCTCCGAAGCCGATTAGTGTTGCCTTAGAAAATGCATGAAACCCTAGAAAATGCATGAAACCCTAGAAAATGCATGAAACCTTAGAAAATGCATGAAACCCTAGAATTTTTTTTCAAGTAGTGTTGCCTTAGAAAATGCATGAAACCCTAGATTAGGAAAACAAAACTCACATCTCACATCACATTGACATGTATGTGTATTTATACACCCTAGATACATGTGAGATGATAGGATATGAGTTAAGTTCAAGGTGCATAGTTTTTGCATCTAGATGAACTATAACTCATCTTATATTATTTGTGGATCATTGGGAAAGCTTATGTTCAAGCCATGTACATTAAGCCCAAAGAATATGATCCAATATAAGGTTTTAAAATTATTTTAAAATCATTTTGAAAAACCTTGGTGAAGTCTATCTTTTGATAGCAATCACCATTGATAAAGTTGATACAAAGTGAGCTAAAACATTGAAGTTTTTCTTTATTTTTGAACTTTGTATCAATTTCACTATTTTATGGGTAAAATATTTTTTTCTAACAGTTTTCACCCATTGTATTGCTTATAAGTAATATATGTATGAAATTTCATGATTTTTTGATATACGTAGAATTACTTATGCTTTTTCGAAATTCATCTCTAATGATTGGAAATCGGAATTTTCAGTTATCAGTCGACTGCCCTTGGTGGAAGTCGACTGATGAGCACGGCAGTCGACTACTTTTTGATAAAGTCGACTGCCAGGCTGATTTTGGGAAAAACAAGGTTGTTTAGACCATTTTTGTTGGTGCAATCAGCTCAGGTCACGATTGACCAGGACTCGAGCTTAACTCGAGAGATGTTTTGATGTTCGACAAAAACATAAGACAATGTAATTGTCATGGGAAAGTCCAAGTCTTGGGTACTTGGCATGGAAAGTCCAAGTGGGACACTTGGCATGGAAAATCCAAGTGGGAAACTTGACATTTAGGAAAGTCCAAGTCTTGAGTACTTGGCATGGAAAGTCCAACATGGGTTGGCAAGGGAAAGTCTAAGCTTGAGTCTTGGCATTTGAGAAGTCCAAGGGGTTTGATATTGGCGGTGTAAAGTCCAAGCGGGAGTCTTGGCAGCATAAGTCCAATTGTTGGCGGCGTAAAGTCTAAGCGGAGTCTTGGCGACGTAATTCCAATGTGCCTTGGTGGTGTAGACACCGTTAGCATGACATAGCCAATGGAAGCACCTGAAGGCTAGCGCGATGGATGAACAAGTCATGAATGACTTGGAGGGATCCGAGAGGCGTGAGGCTGATGGAAGTGGCTAGAAGGCTTAGGTCTAGGCTAAGGGTGGTCTAGCAAGTATGGGGGAACCATAATTGGGCTAAAACCTCATGTTTGAGGTGTGCCACCGATGTGCCATATGACATGATCGGTGAGAGTCAACTAGGGTTTGATCGCTGGATGTGTCGAGAGTCAACGCCGAGCATGGAAGTCGATCGATTGACGCAGCAGACGATCGATCTTGTGATCACCGATCGATGCTCGAGTTTTGGGGCATAGAATGGAGTTTCACTTGACCGCTGCGGTCAGCAGTCGAGTGATGACTTGAACAATCGACTGATGGTCATGATCAGTCGACTGATGTCCTAGCCATTGGATTTTTTCAGCGTGGATTACACCGTTGTCTCACAGCAACAGTGTGATTAGTCGACTGATCTACTTTTTCCAGCCCAGGCAGAAGATATAAATGGAGCTCGTGGAGGAGAAAAAGCCATCCGGTTTTTGAGCATCCTTGGGGCGATTTGTTGCTACAAATCAGGGTCTCTAAGGCCATTCTTCAAGCAGCCAAAAGCAAGCAATCCAAAAGCATTTGTAAAGTGTTTTCTTTACTTATATTGCATTGTATTTCATATTAGTTGCTTGTTGTATTTAGTGTATTATTGTAAACTATTGTACGAGGTTTCTCTACCTCCGGATTGTTTCGAGAAGGAGTGTTTATTAGTGGTTGAGTGTGCATCACTAGAGCTCATCGAGCTCAACCGTGGAGTAGGAACCTTGAGGTTCCGAACCACGTTATATGCTTGTATTTGTGTGCTTGTTATTGTGATTGTTGTATTATTTCTATATTCCGCTTCATACTAACAATCATAGGCAAGCGAACGCGAACGATTTCCATCATGCTACAAAATCAAGCTATTCACCCCCCCCTCTAGCGTTCCAACGATCTCCTACAGTTTTCAGCTATGGTAAAGTTCCCTAACTACTCCTAACCCTACGATATGCTTTGAGAAGCATTATAAAGAGTGAAAATCCATTGGATATGGATTAGGAGAGTTGTTAGGGTGATGTATCAGATTTAAGGTTTGGGAAAGTTCTATGTTGAACTTTAGACCTTATTTTTGATGGTTTAGAGTTCCTATTGGCTTAGGGACTTCCCAAGGACATTGTTGGTGCAATGGTCAAGGAGAAGAAAGCCTTTAGGGGGAGGTATCCATCATGGGATGATGGATGTTATTTTTGCTCATGAGGGGGAAAAATGGAAATTTTGAGATACCCAATTTGAAAATTGGGAGAGTTTATAGGATTGCCTCTCTTGAGTGATATGCGACTTATCACTATGAAGATTGTAGGCATCCTAGGTATTTTTGGACCAAGGGGGAGATTGTAAGATCTCATTGGGACATGAGACATTGACCTCCTTGGAGGTACCCTTTATATGTTAGTCAAAAAGGGGGAGAATATTTGAGAGAATTTATGGGATTACCAATTTGGGATAATTGGTAAGAAGATTTGAGTTAGTGTTCTAACTCAAAGGTATGTGGTTTTGTCAAACATCAAAAAGGGAGATATTATTGGTGCAATCGGCCCAGGTCACGATTGACCGGACTCGAGTTTGACTCGAGCAATATTTTGATGTTTGACATGAAGGTTTGACATTGATGTCTGATAATATTTTGGGGAGATTGTTGGTGCAATCGACCTGGGTCATGATTGACTAGACTCGAGTTTGACTCGAGGGGGATTTTAATGGTTGACTGGGGTTGACCATGTCATGGAAAGTCCAAGTCTTGAGTACTTGACATGTAAAGTTCAAGCATGGGTCTTGGCAAGGAAAAGTCCTAGCATGAGTCTTGGCATGGAAAGTCCAACATGGGTTGGCAAGGGAAAGTCCAAACTTGAGTCTTGGCATTTGAGAAGTCCAAGGGGTTTGATATTGGCGGCGTAAAGTCCAAGCGGGAGTCTTGGCAGCATAAGTCCAATGGTTGGCGGCGTAAAGTCCAAGCGGAGTCTTAACAGCGTAAGTCCAATGTGCCTTGGCGGTGTAGACACCATTAGCATGACATAGCCGATGGAAGCACCTGAAGGCTAGCGTATGGATGAACAAGTCATGGATTACTTGGAGGGATCCGAGAGGCGCGAGGCTGACAGAGGTGGCTAGAAGGCTTAGGTATAGGCTAAAGGTGGTCCAGCAAGTATGGGGGCACCA
This sequence comes from Wurfbainia villosa, assembly GCA_025175895.1. Classification (NCBI taxonomy): domain Eukaryota; kingdom Viridiplantae; phylum Streptophyta; class Magnoliopsida; order Zingiberales; family Zingiberaceae; genus Wurfbainia; species Wurfbainia villosa. The sequence goes on from CM045989.1 coordinate 94,532,051, forward strand.
TACTTGGGTTAAAACCTCATGTTTGAGGTTGGCAGTCGACTGACAATATGGCCGGTTCGACTGCCATGAGTCGACTAGAGTTCGACTGTCGATTAATAGCAGAAAAGGCCTTGGCAATCGACTGATCATTGGATCAGTCGACTGATGGAAGTCGACTACCATGGATGGCAGTCGACTGTTGGATGGGGTTTTTTGGCCGCGACCATAGAATGCTTCGTAGCCAACTGGGTAGTCAGCTACGAACATTAGCGGTTGATTGGTGATGTCATCAGTCGACTGCCAAGAGATTCGTTAGAATTTTTTCAGCGTGGATCGAGCCGTTGTCTCATGACAACAGTGTTGGCAGTCGAACTGGGGATTTTGGCAGTCAACTACCAGGCAAAAATCCAACCCGATGCAGGTTAAAAAGAGGAGCTCGAGGAGGATTTTGACATTGGTTCTTTGGGAGCATTGGTGAGGCAAATTGAAGGCGATTTGCAGGTGCATTTCAGAGTCCTTCAAGCTCATCCAAGCAACCAACAAGTAAGCGCTCAAAACCCTAGATTGTAAAGTGCTCTTTACATTTTCACGTGTATTTTTTTGTTTACTTTGTATTACTTGTAATTCATTGTACAAGGTTTCTCCACCTTCGACTTGTTGTCGAGAAGGAGTTTATTGGATTAGTAGTGTGTGTTTGCATTGCTAGGGCTCTTACGAGCCCAATCCGTGGAGTAGGAACTGTTCAGTTCCGAACCATCTTATATTGCATGTTGTGTTTGTGTGTTTGTATTTGTTTTGTATTTTCTATTATTTCCGTTGCATACTAATACAATTGTAGCAAGCATGCAAAAGAATTCCTCCATCTACGATGTACACACTATTCACCCCCCTCTAGCGGTCACCAAATCCTCAACGATCCTTATTTTTATGAATTGCATTTGAGTTACCTAGGGTGGTGGAATCCTCTTGATCTTCACTTCTCCCGGATGTAGATGCTTCTTCTTGTTCTTGCTCCAGGATAGAAGGTTGCCTCTCCTCCTCCTCAATCCTAGAGGTGGTGGCTTCTTCAACCTCTTTCGATCCGGATGTTGAGCATCTCTCAACTTCCGAATCCTCATGGACTTGCGAGGATGAGCATTCTTCCTCGGCTTCCTTCTCTACTTGAGTCGGTTCATGATTTTCATGGAATTTTATTAGTTTACTCCACAACTTCTTAGCATCCCAATATTCACCTAGCTTGGACAAAATATCGTAAGGTATTAATTTAATTAACATTTTCATTACCTTAATCATTGTCTTGAATTGTTGTTGTTGCTGCTCGATCCATCTTGATTTTTCAATTAGCTTGCCTTCTTCATCCCTAGGCACTTCGAAACCATCTTCAATTGTTAGCATCATATCGAAATCGATTTCGAAATATACCTCCATCCTTCTTCTCCACCATGAGAATTCTCCCTCAAATTTTGGTGGATGGATGTTGATGCCGGCCATTTTGTTGTTGTCGTGGCAGTGAGTCCGATGACAACCTCCTCGCTCTGATACCACTTATTGGAGGATCATGGCCCGGCTAGAAGGGGGGTTGAATAGCCTTTTTGCATGCTTGATGGAAATCGTTCGTTCGTCTACAATATTTGTTAATATGCGCAGCGAAAATACAAATAGCAAATACGAATACAAGAGAAAAATACACAAGCACAAGACACAATTGATATACGCGGTTTGGAACCTTAGGGTTCCTACTCCACGGGGCGAGCTCAACAAGCTCGAGTGATGAACACACCACTACTAAAACTCCTTCTCGACAACAAGTCGAAGGTGGAGAAACCTCGTACAAGCAATTACAAAGTAATACAAAAATGTACAAGCAAATACAAAGATGAAATGAAATACATAAAGAACACTTTATAACAAATGGCTTTGAACTCCTGCTTGTTGCTTGCTTTGGTTTGCTCTTGAAGGTCTGGAATGCAGCAGCAATTCCCCTCCAAAATCTCCCCAAATATCGCTGTGGAAATCCTCCCCAAGCTCCTCCTTTTATGCTTGTCTCGGGTTGATTCCGCGCCTAGCAGTCGACTGTCATAAGGCCCCAGTCGACTACTCCTATAGCCGTTGTGAGACAACGACCTAATCCACATTGGCATCTAGCCAATGGATACATCGGCAATGACCGCCATTACCATCGATCGCCAACCTCATGACGATTGATCACGGCCATCGAGCTTCGCGTGGCTCACGACCAACACTAATATGATCGCCTCTCCATGACAATCGATTGCCTAAAGGCCAGTCGACTGCCCAAGGTCAGCAATTGACTTCCAAGCATCGCAACACAGTTGAACGCCAGTCGTCTGCTACCAATCAATTGGGACATACCACCAGTCGACTGTTGTCAGGTAAAACCTTAAACACAAGTTGTTTGAGCATCTGATCGTCGGGTAAAACCTCAAACAACATGTTTGAGCATTCGACACTTGACCTCAATCACTTGGCCAAGTTCACCTCATCCATGAGGTTTAACCCAAGACACCCTTAGCCTAGACCTAAGCCTTCTAGCCACCTCTACTAGCTTCGCACCTATCAGATCCCTCCAAGTCATCCATGACTTGTTCATCCATGCGCGGATCCCTCCAATTAATCCATGACTTGTTCATGCATACGCTAGCCTCTAGGTGCTTCCTTCGGCTATTGTCATACTCTCGGTGTCTACACCGCCAAGGTACATTTGGACTTACGCTCCCAAGACTATCGCTTGGTTTTACGCGACCAAACCACCCGTTGAACTTACCAAATGCCAAGTCCCCATGACTTGGACTTTCACCGCCAAGGCTACACACTTGGTCTTCCCTTGCCAACTCCATGTTGGACTTCCAATGCCAAGCCCCATGCTTGGACTTTCACCGCCAAGGCTACACACTTGGACTTACGTGGCCAAGGCTACATACTTGGTTTTCCCATGACAATCACATGTCATATGTTTTGTCTAACATCAAAATACTTCTCAAGTCAAACTCGAGTCCAATCAATCATGACCTGGGTCAATTGCACTAAAACTGTTTCGGTGAACAGAGTAGGTTGTGAAGGGTCATTTCCGATGAGGTTGTGTTCTGTGTGTTGTATGTGTTCTGTACGGGGGCCAGGAACGGGCTGGAGCAGCTCGATGAGCTATTTTAAGGCTGTGAATGGGTTAGTAGGAGCTGGAGTTGATTTGAAATGGTAAGGTCTTTGAATTGGATGTGGTTAGGGTGATTAAGCTGGATCTGGAGTGTGTTGGTGCAATCGGCCCAGGTCACCATTAATCAGACTCGAGTTTGGCTCGAGTGATATTTTGATGTTTGACATCGATGTTTGACATTAATGTCTGATAATGTTTTGGGGAGATCATTGGCACAATCGACCCGGATCATGATTGACCGGACTCGAGTTTGGCTCGAGGGGGATTTTGATGGTTGACTGGAGTTGACCATGTCATGGAAAGTCTAAGTCTTGAGTACTTGGCATGTAAAGTCCAATCATGGGTTTTGACAAGGAAAAGTCCAAGCATGGGTCTTGGCATGGAAAGTCCAACATGGGTTGGCAAGGGAAAGTCCAAGCTTGAGTCTTGGCATTTGGAAAGTCCAAGGGGATTGATATTGGCGACGTAAAGTTCAAGCGGGAGTCTTGGCAGCATAAGTTCAATGGTTGGCTGTGTAAAGTCCAAGCGGAGTCTTGGCAGCGTAAGCCCAATGTGCCTTGGTGATGTAGACACCGTTATCATGACACAGCTGATGGAAGCACCTGAAGGCTAGCACAATAGATGAACAAGTCATGTATGACTTGGAGGGATCCGAGAGGCGTGAGACTGACGGAGGTGGCTAGAAGGCTTAGGTCTAGGCTAAGGGTGGTCTATCAAGTATGGGGGCACCATACTTGGGTTAAAACGTCATGTTTGAGGTGTGCCAGTCGATTGGTGTCATATGGCAGTCAACTGGTGTGAGTCAACTAGGGTTTGACTGTGGGAATTAGCCAATGATCGCGAGTGGGCGATTGGTGATTAGCTCGGCGATCGTGATCGTGTGATCGATTGGTGGTGCTCGAGAAATTGGGCACAGAATGGAGTCAAGACTCGACTGCGGGGTTAGTAGTCTAGTGAAGGCTCCATCAGTCGACTGATGGTCATGATCAGTCGACTGATGTCCTATCTTTGGATTTTTCCAGCGTGGATTACACCGTTGTCTCACAGCAATAGTGTCATCAGTCGACTGATCAATGTTTTCCAACCTAGGTAGCAGCTTTAAATGGAGCTCGTGGCGGAGGAAATCAACAATGGTTCTTAAGCTACTTTGGGGCGATTTGTTGCTGCAAATCAGGGTCTCCAAGGCTATTCTTCAAGCAACCAAGATCAAGCAATCCAAAGCTTTTTGTAAAGTTTTCTTTACTTGCATTCCATTGTATTTGCTTGTATTTTCATTGTATTACTGTTGTATACATTGTACGAGGTTTCTCCACCTCCGGATTATTTCGAGAAGGAGTTATTTGTGATTAGTGGTTCGTTTGCATCACTAGAGCTCTTTAGAGCTCGATCCGTGGAGTAGGAATCATTCGGTTCCGAATCACGTTACATACTTGTGTAATTGCATGTTTGTCTATTTCGTTATTGCTTTATTATTATTCCGCTACGTTCTAATGAGATTTGTAGACAAACGCGAATGATAACCATCAACATACTAGCACGATGCTATTCACCCCCCCCCCCTCTAGTGGTCAACATTTCCTCTACAGAGTGTGTAATGGGTAAAGACTCAAATGAGTATTTGCATGTTGTATTCACGGAGAAATAGCTGGGGTTACAAGTGTGTGTGATTAAGATTTTAATTCGTATTTGGTAAATAGATTTAGTTACAAGAGCGATATAGAAGTTGGTTGAATATTAGTTGTATGCTTGCACTTAACCATAATGTTTGATATATGTAGGATGTGGATACGAGATAGGTTCACAGGCATGAGGGTTATTGCAACGAGCTTCTCAACAGGTGGGTAATTTCCTACCATGGTCAGGTAGTTATAAATCTTAATGCATGGGGATTTAAATTTATGATCATATTACCTTGACTCCACTCCTGTTATGCTATTGCTTGATACTTAGTCTTTGCCCTTTAAATACTCTATTGTTGTTATCATATTTTCCTTCATCATGATTATGAGTTACAGATGTGATGTATGTAAGTCTATAGTTGTTCAGTTATGTGTACATAGTGGAGTATGGATGAAGACTTGATTTGTAAATTGGATAAAAGGTCATCCGAGAGTGGGTAATGTCCTGAACGTAGAATTGATTCTTAATTATGTTATATCCTTATGTTGTGTTTCTATTACGGATCATGTGTTTATGTATGGTCATGTGGATTGTGGATAGTGGGTCGCTACAGACTGGTGGTCCTAGCTTGGTTGTGATTAGTTGAGTATGACTCTCTGTAGGATAGAGAGTGTGTTGATCAGTTGAGTATGACTCTCTATAGGATAGAGAGTATGTGGTGGATGTATGTATGTGTGACTGTGCATTCATACCATTTACATGCATGTTGGCAACTTGGTCTCCCTTGTGGTCGAGAGAGAGTCATCAGTCATCCTGCCTCCACGGTTACTCGTGGTAGTAGTAGCTTGTGTGAAGGCAGAGCATTTGTTGTGTTGCACTCGACCGCTATGGACGGTGGTAGTAGGAGTTGCGTGCAGTTGTCCTGCGTGTGTGGCACTCGACCATTCATGGGTAGTGACTATCGGAGTGGGCAACAGTAGGGACCCACATTATGTAGCTAGCTCTTTACGCTTTTATGCTACTTATTCATACTTCCCACTCAGCCACTCGAGAGTAGTGGTTGGTGTTGAGTTGGGACAGTTGTCATGTCGAGCTACCTAGGCACACTTGGGTCGTGGTAGCGAGTGGGGTGAGTAGGCATGACCATGCATTCTGCATAACCGTGTTGTTATGGCATTTTGCATATATATATATATATATATATATATATAGTATATTATGTTTGTTGTGATGTTGCATTTGTTTGTATTATGTTTGCTGCATTTGTTTGTACAACATCATACATGCTACTTGTAACACCCCCCCTCAAGGGATGTCACGGACATGTATTCTACTAGTTTAAATCAATGACACTTTAACATGTTGGCAGGATATAAAACCTTCATAGAATTTAAACATTCAATAATTGAACAGACATTAAAACCTTGAAGCTAAACATCAGAACCTAAATTACTAGCTAAGTCTCCATTCCAGCACCATCAATTTAATAACCCAAGATAATACCATAAAACTCAAACCACACTTTCGTTCTCTATCTTGCCTAATGTCAACCATTGTTTCTAAAACCAAGCATTAACAATGTAAAATCTAACTCGCAGGCATAAAAATATAATTCAACTCGTCTATCAAAGAAACATGAATGATAAACTAGCACACAATTATTGATCGATATTCCCTTGTTTCGCCGCCACACACACCAAACTTCCTTCCAGTCGCCTCCTTGCATCATATCTTTTCCTTCCCCTTATCTGCAGTAAGAGGTAAATAAAACTCATAAGCAAAAGACTTAGTAAGTATATCATAATCTCACAGAATCGTCGTAAGAACCAATATAAGTGTTTCATGATAAAACATGCTCAACCTTTCTTAATACTTTGCACTCGAAATCACTTGCAATTATGATCTAAATGCATATACTTGAAAATGTGTGGTATGACTTGGAAATTTAAAACACTTATATTACTTATACTTCAAAATAATAATTATCCTCCTTTGGGCCCAGCATGGTACCAAATGCACGCATCACTAATAGGTTTTGGGGTAGCCAGCCACCGAATCCTATTAGAGCTTCTCACTAGGTGATCTAGGGGCCTAGGGGCATTCTCAGAGACCAAGTACATGCCTATTAAAAGTAACATAGTTTGTAACTTAAATACTCATACTCATAATAGCTTGGCATTTTCTCAAACACCTTATATGTCTTACTCAAATTGGGAACCGTCTCAAAGCCTAAATCTTGTTTCTTCTATCACATACATATCCTTTAGCAAAACAAAAAAATAAAACATATAAAAGCAACCTTTACTGCAGGTGAGAGACATATACTTACCATTTCTTATTGAACTCACTAGGTGATGTTGTGAAAACCAAGGTCACTACGCATGTGTACACGTCCTCACGGGAAAACCCTTGTTGCCAAATCCCCTTGAACAACCCCGAACCTACCACCCTTTAAGACCAAGGGTGGGACTCTTTTATAGCCTTACTACTCCTCTTTGTCTTCTAAACTTCAGATGTAAGACTAATACATGTTTAGGCTTGAACTACTTATTCTTCATATACTTATCGAAGGCATGTCCTTAAAGTTTTTATGTTTCACATAAGAAATGTCCAATTGGTGTGATGGTATCACACCTCCTTTATAACCTAGAGGTCTAAGGTTCAAACCCCAAGCTATTGCATTTTCCTATTATTATTATTATTTTCGGGCGTTACAATCCTCCATACCTTATAAAAGTTTCATCCTCGAAACTTAGAATAGTTCTGGGTACTTTTGCTTCATATCATCTTCGTGTTCCCACGTTGCTTCTTCGAAATGCTGACTCTGCCAAATGACCTTGACTAAGGGTACTTCTTTTTTTATCAGCCTCATAACTTCTCGATCTACTATTTTGATAGGTTTACTTTCATAGATTAGATCCTCTTGTACTTGTACTGTCTGTGGCTAAATTACCTAACTGGGGTCATGAATACATTTCTTCTGAAGGTAGGAAACTTCGCTTCCCGCTTCAACTCGGTCGCTTATTCATGGCAATCCCTTCGACGTCCCCAGATAAAAAAAATTATCCTTGACAAGAGGGGTTACCCAAGCAATCGTGTCATCGTCGTGCTATTCGATTAGAGTAGTCACTTGAACAAACTTGTTGTTCAAGTAACCAACCTCTATTCTACGAATAGCTGCGGAATAGACAATGTACGGATCGCCGACTTTTGTGTTTATGTTCAGGGTCCAAGTTATATTAGTCACAAAACAGAATATATAACATTCATATAATTGAAAAACAAATATAAACATGTTACAAAAGAAAATAGACAATCGATATACCTCTCGATCTTCTATTGTATGACCTTCCTCCTTTTGGACGTCGTGTGGGCGACGATCTACCAAAAGTTGAAGCTCCTAGATCACCAATCTTCCTTTCTTGCTCGCTCCGAACAAGAGGAAGTATAGAAACAAGACCCTTCTCCTTCCTTTAGCCAACCAACAAGCACCAAGCAAGATGCTTGCCGCCATCCAATAAGGAAAAGGGATGAGAAGGATGGATGCCGACCAAGAGCTCCAAGGGAGGACCCTAAGCCTTGTTTCCACTGGCCAAGGAGAGGAGAAGAGCTAGCTTTGGACGCTGGCCAAGGGAGGGAAGGCTAGTATGGGCGCCGACCACCAAGGGAGAAGAAGAAGATAAGGAAAAACCTTCCTTATTTGGTGCCGCCAACCCCAAACCCTAATCTCCAAGCTTGCCGCCCACCTTATCCCTAATCCTATCTCTAATGGGAATCCTCCTTGCTACCCACCCCCTCTTCTCCTTTTATAGAGTTAGGGATAAGCCTTGTTTTAATCTCCACCATTGGTTATAGGGATTTAATCTCAACCGTCGGATCTAGAGATTTAATCTCAACCGTCGAATATAGAGATTTAATCTCTACCTTTGGATCTAGAGTTTTGTTTTCATCCATTGGATCTAGGCTTCATGAGGTATTAATAGGCTACAATAGGGACCATGAGGAGGAGTTGGATCTTGGCCACCCAATGGATCAAGCCCACATAAAGTCCGATCCATTAATGATAATCCAATCTACTAAAGGATTATCATTGATCTACCTCACCAACCCCCATAAGTTAATATGGGCTCCATATATTATATGTACATTTTCTCCCCGTGTTTAAGATCTCGAATGTACGTCGATTAATTAATTTACTGACCATTAATTAATCAACATCTAACTCCATGAGTAGTACCACTCAACCTTTTCATCATGCCGGACCAAGTCCACCTGCAGGGTTTACATGATGAACCTTATGAGCTCCTCAAGGGGACATCATCATCCTAATATATAGGACACGGTTTCCTCCTATAATCAATGACACACCATATAAATAATATCATTTCCCAACTTACCGAGCCTATCGATTTAATCTATAAATCTCGCCCATTAGTAAATCAAAGAAATGAATACTAAGTATATGTGCCCTGTTAGTGCCTATAAGATTCATATATCTCCACAATGATATGATATTGTCCACTTTGGGCCCAAGCCCTCATGGTTTTGTTTTTGGGCTTTACCCAAAAGGCCTCATACCAATGGAGATATCTTTTTTCTTATAAGCACATGATCTTTTCCATGTCTTACCAATGTGGGACTTTGATTGTATTCCCCATACTCCCAACAATCCCCCCCTCAAACGAAGGACCACATTGGGCCCCCCCTCAAGCCTATCCCTCCTCGAAGGATTTTCTCTGCTTGATGTCCGATCTTCAACCCACCAGGACTTCACGCGATTGTTCGGTCCCACCCAGACTTCCTTCCTGATGTCTGGTTCTCTTGATCCGGACGTGGGAGCTCAACTTCCTTCGTTCGAGGTTCATGGCTTGACATGGACCATGGCTCTGATACCAATTGTTAGTGCCTATAAGATTCATATATCTCCACAATGATATGATATTGTCCACTTTGGGCCCAAGCTCTCATGGTTTTGTTTTTGGGCTTTACCCAAAAGGCCTCATACCAATAGAGATATCTTTTTTCTTATAAGCACATGATCTTTTCCATGTCTTACCAATGTGGGACTTTGATTGTATTCCCCATACTCCCAACATGCCCGTTATTATATCGGGATTAAGAGCATGTACAATATAATATTTGAGGTCCGATTCGATTATGTAGTCAGCAATAAATCGAATCACCTCTAAGTCGGTCCTGCTCAATACACACAAAGTGTACTATTGTGATTCTATGGTCAAGACAAACCAATACCAAATCACACTACAACCATACCAATGGTTTGTCCAAAGCCATCTCGGTTGTGAGCTTATACTTATACTTTACAAGGAGCCGATAACATGATCTCCCGTGTGACACCACACACCATGTTATCTACAATGTAATGTATTAGACAATATGCATCACCATAAATATACAAACAATGATCATGTGATTCTTATTTCAAAATAAAGATGTTCATACAAAAGATAGACTTTTCAATATACATCCCAACATCTTCAGCATTGAGACATGGAAGTCATTATGAATAACCGACATTTCTGGAGGCAGGTCCAACTCATACGCTACTTTGCCAACCCTCTTGGTGATCACATAGGGTTCTATGTAGCGGGGACTTAGCTTGTCTTTCTTGCCAAATCTCATTACCCCTTTCATTGGGGCCACTTTAATAAATATTGAGTCCCCAACTTCAAACTTAAGGGGCCTACGTCGTATATCAGCATAACTCTTCCGTCGGCTTTGTGCAGTCTCGATTCTTTGATGGATCTTCTTTATTGCTTGAGTTGTTTCATCTATAAAATCCATCTTCAGTCCTAGTTCTACCTCCACTTCCCTTTTCTCCCCAACCTCGTGGCAACATGTTGGGGATGTGCATTTCCTTCCATATAGGGCTTCATAAGGTGCCATTCCAATTGTGGCTTGGTAGCTATTATTGTAGGCAAATTCTGCTAAGAATAAGTATTTGCACCAACTACCTTTAAAATCTAGCGCACACGTTCGCAGCATATCTTCTAAGACTTGGCTCACTCCCTCTATCTGCCCATCTGTCTGAGGATGGAAAGTTGTGCTAAATCTCAATTTGGTGCCCAGTGCTGTCTGGACACACTCCTAGAAATATGAAGTGAACCGACCATCTCTATCTGAGATAATTGTCTTTGGGACTCCATGAAGTCTGATCACTTACTTAACATATAGCTGAGCTAACTGTTCTATTGAATAGGACACCTTAATTGCCAAAAAGTGTGTAGACTTGGTTAATCTATCCACAATCACCCAAATGGAGTCATATCCATTAGTCATTTTTGGTAAACCAACTATGAAATCCATGGCTATGTCTTCCCACTTCCATTTTGGAATCTGAATGGGATGTAGGACTCCCCCTGGCCTCTGGTGTTCTGCTTTAACTCTTTGACATGCCAGACAGGTGTTGACATATTTAGCCGCATCTCTCTTCATTTTAGACCACCAAAATCTTTCCTTCAAATCTTGATACATCTTTGTAGATCTAGGATGCATTGAGTAGGGGGTGCCATGGGCTTCTTCTAGAATTCCCTTTCTCAATTCGTCATCATTGGGAACACATAAATGGTCCCCAAGATAAAGTACTCCATTGTCAGAGATTCGAAATCCTCCACTTCTTCCTTCCTGTATCTCCTGCTTGATCTTTTGGACATCCAGATCTTCCTCCTATTTCCTTTGTATATCCTCCAGTAGAGTCGGTGCTAGTGTCAAGGTAGAGAGTTGCCCGGAAATAATCTCAAGCCCAAAATCTAACACTTCCTTCTAGAGGGGTTGTGACAGTGAAGATAAAGACATCAACATTGCGCAAGATTTTTGGCTTAGTGCGTTAGCTACCTTATTTGCTTTTCCAGGGTGGTAGAAGACCTCACAGTCATAATCCTTCACTAACTCCAACCATCTTCGCTATCTCATGTTGAAGTCCTTCTGGGTAAAGAAGTATTTCATGTTGGGATGTATACTGAAAGCCTAGCCTTTGTATAAACACCTTCATTTTGAAATAAGAATCACATGATCATTGTTTGCATTTTTGCATATTGTCTGATTCTTTACATTGTAGATAATATGGTGTGTGGTGTAGCACAGAAGATCATATTATCAGTTCCTTGTAGAGTATAAGTAGAGGCTCATAACCAAGATGGTTTTGGACAAACCATTGGCATGGTTGTAATGTAATTTGGTATTGGTTTATCTTGACCATAGAATTACACTAATACACTTTGTGTGTATTGAGTAGGACCGATTTAGAGGTGATTCAATTTATACTGACTATATAATTGAATCGGATCTCAGATATTATGATGTACATGATCTTAATCCCGATATAATAATGGGCACATATATTTAGTATTATTTCTTTGATTTACCAATGGGCGAGATTTATGTGTTAAATCGATAGGCCTGGTAAGTTGGGAAATAATATTATTTACATGGTATGCCATTGATTATAGGAGGAAACCGTGTCTTATATACTAGGATGATGATGTCCCCTTGAGGAGCTCATAAGGTTCATCATGTAAATCCTGTAGGTGGACTTGGTCCAACATGATGATAAGGATGAGTGGTACTACTGATGGAGTTAGATATTAATTAATTAAATTGTCAGTAATTTAATTAATCAATGGACATTCGATATCTTAAACACGGGGAGATATTTTGTACAAATAATATGTGGAGCCAATATTTAATTATGGGGGTTGGTGAGGTAGATCAATGATCATCCTCTAGTGGAATGGATCATCATTAATGGATCGGGTTTTATGTGGTTTGGATCCATTGGGTGGCCAAGATCCAACTCCTCCTCATGGTCCCTATTGTAGCCTATTATAAATACCTCATGAAGACTAGATCTATAAAAGGTGGTGGAGAGGCTTGGGCGAGATACACAATTGGTTGTGCTAGGGTTTTGGAGTTGGTGTAGGAGGCTTAGGCGGCAAGAAGTGGTGGCTAGGGCTTTTCTTCTCCTTGTGGGCGGCGGCAACCTAGGGCTTTTCTTCTCTTTTATGTGGTTTGGATCCATTGGGTGGCCAAGAGTTCCTTCTCCATTGTCGGTGCCTCCTCCCCATCTCTTTGTTGGCGCCTCTTTCCCTTCTCTAAGGGCCGACGACATCAAGGGTTGAGGGTGATCCTTTTCTCTTAGCTGGCAACACCTTCTCCCTCTCCTTAGGGTCGACAGACACCAAGGACTTGGTGTTTGATGGTCGGCACAAGCAAGGAGAAGAAGGGAGTTTGTTCTTCCCTTGTTCAGAGCGAGCAAGGAAGGGAAGACACGCGATCTAGGAGGCTTCGATTCTCGGAAGATCGTCGCCCACACGACGTCCAAGAAGAGGATAGGAATACAATAGAAGATCAAAAGGTAAAACAAGAGGTATAATCTTGTTTAATTTTGATTTTAGTTCTTTTGTATTTTGTATATTATTGATTAACATGGACCCTGATGATAAACATAAAAACCGGCGATCCGTTCATCATCTATTTCATGGCTAATCGAGGAAAAGAGTTAGGTTGCTTGAACAACAAGTTTGTTCAAGCGACTACTCAATTCGAATAACATGATGATGAATTGGTTGCTTGGGTAATCCATCTTCGTCCAGATTATTTTTTTTTCGGGGACGTGAGATAGGATCGCCATGCACAAGCGACCAAAGTTGGAAGCAATTCCCTTCAAGTGGTATCAGAGTCATGGTTTCTGGTTTTGTGTGTTTTAGATTCGGTTACTTTCATTCATTTATCATATATTTTATGCTGGATAATAGTAGGATGTGCGTAGGCTAACTTTTTGCTTGCAGGCATAAGATCCAACTATTATGGTTATATGGATGTATGCGATTGTATGTGTGTGATTGTAATTATTTATTTGAATCCTCGGGGTTGACGAGGCTAATTAGTATATAATTTTTTGTAATTAAATACGACACTGTTTAGCCTCTCATTTTAATTTACTTTCGATCTAGATATGTTGTACACTCCTTCGTGGAGTATAGGATTGATGGATGTAAATTAAAATAGTTTATCTCGGCTCAGATCCCCTTATGGCTAGAGCATGGTAAAGGGAGGAGCAGACGAGGTAGCGACACGACGGGAAGCATATTGGAAAATAAAAGTCATAATAGTTGGAAAATATTTTTTTCATATTTATTGCTTATTGTTTGATATGCATGTTGTGTGTTTGAGAAAATTCCTCAATTTTAAATTACTAAGTGGGAGAGGGATATTTTTAATTCCTGAGCCTCCATTACAATTTGACATGTGATGCGAATAAACTTGTGCATTGACTCTAAGTGCCTTCCTCCATATCGGATGAGTTTGTTTTGCATATCACTAGGTCAAATATGGTTATAGGAAATTATTTAGGAGCGTGTGTACTTCCCCATCGGAAGGCACATAATCCAAGGTAATTACCTTAGTATTGGGTACTGGTAAACACTTAGATGCAAATAAAAGTATCCTCCCCATCAGAGTCACTGCTTTTATTTGTAGGGACAAAGAGGAACCAACTATTGATTTTGTTTGTCAAAAAGTAAGGTTGACAGGATAATAAAATTAGTGGGTAAAACCTCCTCTTACAAATGTAGAATTCGTATACGTCCACACTATCGTGGCATACGATATTCTCGGTGTTTTGAGGTGTTGGTTGATTTTAAAATTTTATTGTTTGAAGAATCAATAAATTTTTGAAATCTAATGTTTTGATTTATGTGATTCTTAGGTTTTTCAAAATGACTTTCAACCCACTTGCTGTGATTCTGAAAGAAAATAAATTTACTGGACCTAACTATGTTGTTTGGAAAAGAAATCTAGACATTGTCTTAACTGCTGAGGGGTAAAAATATGTACTCTTCGAAGAGTGTCCTCCTAAGCCTACTGACGATTCTGGTGAAAAGGAGAAAGAGAGTTATAAGAAGTGGATCAAGGCTGATGAGATGGTGCGGTGTTACATTTTGGCTTCTATGTCAAATGTATTGCAACATCAGCATTAGGCCATGACTACTGCCTATGACATGATGCTCAATCTCAAGGAACTTTTTGAACACCAGAATCGGGCTGCTATGGAGGAAGCTATGAGGAACTTAATGACGACCACCATGGTTGAGGGAACACCCGTGAGGGATCATGTTCTCAAGATGATGGCTCATTTGAATGAGCTGGAAGTCCTTGGAGCGGAGATCGATGGTTAAACCTAGGTCGATATCATTCTCCAATCTCTACCTAGGAGTTTTGAGCAGTTTCATCTGAACTACAACATGAATAAAAGGTTGTATTCGTTGGTGGAGCTTTTGATAGAACTCCAGACGACAGAGGGACTTTTTCGTCAGAGTTCTCAGGCTTTGGTTGCTCAGAAAGTTTCTACTTCTAAGCCGAAAGGCAAGAAGAAGAAGAAACAAGGTGTAGCAAAGATGGCGGTAGGACCTCAGGCAGGAGTGAAGAAGTCGAAAGGCAAGTGCTTCACTTGCAAGTAGACTGAACATTGGAAGGCGGACTGCCCTAACCGGAAGCAGAACAAAGGTATATCTTTTGGTTTAGTAATTGAAACATGTTTAGTGGTGTTATCTATCGGTACATGGTGTGTAGATACGGGAGCCACTAATCATGTCTTTAACTCTTTGTAGGGGTTCCAGGAAACCAGACGACTAGCTGAGGGAGAGATTACTGTCTACATGGGCAATGCTACGAAGGTGGCGGTTATTGCAGTGGGAGATATTTATTTATCTTTTGATAAAAATAAAACTTTGGTTCTGAGAAATTGCCTTTATGTACCTTCATTTAGAAAGAATTTGATTTCAGTTTCTAAATTGTTTTTGGATGGATATTCTATTTCTTTTAATGACAGAGTTGTTAAAAAAAAAAGGAATAGGGAGATTATCTATTCTGGTGCATTGGTAGGAAATTTATACACTCTTGAACCAAATGTTGGGATGTATACTGAAAAAGTCTATCTTTTGTATGAACATCTTTATTTTTTGAATAAGAATCATATAATCATTGTTTGCATATTTATGGTTATGCATATTTTCTAATACATTACATTGTAGATAACATGGTGTGTAGTGTCACACGGAAGATCATGTTATCAGTTCCTTGTAAAGTATAAGTAAAGGCTCACAACCAAAATGGTTATGGTCAAACCATTGGAATGGTTGTAGTGTGATTTGGCATTGGTTTGTATTGACCATGGAATTACACTAGTACACTTTGTGTGTATTGAGCAGGACCGACATAGAGGTGATTCGATTTATTGCTGACTACATAATCGAATCGGACCTCAGAAATTATGTTGTACATGCTCTTAATCCCGATATAATAACGAGCACATATACTTAGTATTCATTTCTTTGATTTACCAATGGGCGAGATTTATAGAGAAAATTGATAGGCTCAGTAAGTTGGGAAATGATATTATTTATATGGTGTGCCGTTGATTATAGGAGGAAACCGTATCCTATATATTAGGATGATGATGTCCCCTTGAGGAGCTCATAAGGTTCATCATGTAAACCCTGCAGGTGGACTTGGTCCGGCATGATGAAAAGGTTGAGTGGTACTACTCATGGAGTTAGATGTTGATTAATTAATTATCAGTAAATTAATTAATCGATAGACATTCGAGATCTTAAACACGGGAAGATAAATGTATAAATAACATATGGATCCCATATTAACTTATGGGGGTTGGTGAGGTAGATCAATGATAATCCTCTAGTGGAATGGATTATCATTAATGGATCGGACTTTATGTGGGCTTGATCCATTGGGTGGCCAAGATCCAACTCCTCCTCATGGTCCCTATTGTAGCCTATTAAACCCTCATGGAGCCTAGATCCAATGGTGGAAAATAAAACTCTAGATCTGACGGTGAAGATTAAATCTCGAGATCCAATGGTGGAAGTTAAATCTGTAGATTCGACAGTGGAGATTAAATCTCTAGATCTGACTGTTGAGATTAAATCCCTAAATCCGATGGTTGAGAGTAAATCCCTAGATCCGACGGTGGAGATTAAAGGAGGCTTAGGCCTAGCTCTATAAAAGGAGGCTTAAGGGGTGGGCGGCAAGAGCATTGCTTGGAGATTAGGGTTTGGGAGGCTAGGGCTTGGAGGGCATTGGGCAGCTAGGGTTTTGGGGAATCCTTGGGCGGAAAGGCTTCCTTCTTTTCTCCTTGGCCGACGCCCATCTTGATCTTCTCAACCTTGGCCGGTGCTCATCCTTTTCTTCTCTCCATCCTTGGCTGGCGGTGACTAGGGTTAGGGTTCTTCCCTTGGAGCTCTTGGTCGGCGCCCACTGCATCCTCTTCATCTACTCCTTGTTCTCTCCTTGGCCAGTGGCAATCACCAAGCAAGGTGGCTTGGTGGTTGGTTCTAGAAAGGAGAAGAGTTTTGTTTTATGATCTTCCTTTGTTCAGAGTGAACAAGGAAAGGAAGATTGGTGATCTAGGAGGCTTCGACTTTTGGAAGATCGTCGCCCACACGGCGTCCAAAAGGAGGAAGGACATACAATAGAAGATCGATAGGTATAATGCTTGCTTATAATCTTTTCTTATTTTATACATGTTGTATGTTTTGTTATGTGGCTAATTTACTTGGACCCCGAATACAAACACAAAAACCGGCAATCCGTACATCGTCTATTCCATGACTAATCGTAGAATAGAGGTTGGTTTCTTGAACAACAAGTTTGTTCAAGTAACCACTCTAATCGAATAGCACGACGATGAAACGGTAGCTTGGGTAATCACTAATTATCTTGGATTAATTTTTTTAATCCGGGGACGAAGATAGGAT
The DNA here is from genome assembly GCA_025175895.1 of Wurfbainia villosa. Classification (NCBI taxonomy): domain Eukaryota; kingdom Viridiplantae; phylum Streptophyta; class Magnoliopsida; order Zingiberales; family Zingiberaceae; genus Wurfbainia; species Wurfbainia villosa. The sequence continues at coordinate 94,549,616 of CM045989.1, forward strand.
CGCCATGAACAAGCAACCGAGTTGAAGTGGAAAGCGAAGTTTCCTACCTTCAAGTGGTATCAGAGCCACGGTTTCCGGTTTTGTGTGTTTAGGATTCGATTACTTTTATGCACTTTTCATATATTATATGTGCCAGATAATAGTAGGATGTGCGTAGGTTAACTTTTTGGTTGCAGACATAGGATCCAACTATTATGGCCATATGTGTGTATGTGATTGTATGTGTGTAATTGTATATTATTTGAATCCTCGGAGTTGACAAGACTAGTATTTAATTTTGTAATTAAGTACGACATTGTTTAGCCACTCTTTTTATTTTAGTTTACTTTCGATCTAGATTTCATGTACACTCCTTCGTGGAGTATAGGATCGATGGATGATAATTAAAATAGTTTTTCTCGGCTCGGATCTCCAGATGGCTTGTACATGGCGTAGGGAGGAGCGGACGAGATGGCGATACGACGGGAGACATATTGAAGACAAAATCCATAATAGTTGGAAAATATTTTTTTTCATATTTATTTCTTCTTGTTTGATATGCATGTCGTAGGCTAGAAAAATTCCTCAATTTTAAATTACTAAGTGGGAGAGGGATATTTTTATAAATTCCCACGGCCTTCATTACGATTTGACATGTGATGCAAACAAACTTGCGCGTCGGCTCTGAGTGCCTTCCTCCATATCGGATGAGTTTGTTTGCGGATCACAGGGTCGAATATGATTATAGGAAATTATTAAGGAGCGTGTGTACTTCCCCATCGGAAGGCACATAACCCGAGATAATTACCTTGGTATCGGGTAATGGTGAACACTTAGATGCAAATAGGAGTATCCGCCCCATCGGAGTCACTGCTTTTATTTGTAGGGCCGAAGAGGAACCAACTATTAATTTTATTTGTCAAAAAGTTAGGTTGACAAGATAGTAAAATTAATGGGTAAAACCTCCTCTTACTAATGTAGAATTCGTATACGTCCACACTATCGTGGCATACGATATTCTCGGTGTTTTGAGGTGTTGGTTGATTTTAAAATTTTATTATTTGAGGAATCAATAATTTTTTGAAATCTAATGTTTTGATCAATGTGATTCTTAGGTTTTTCAAAATGACTTTCAACCCACTTGCTGTGATACTGAAAGAAAATAAACTTACTGGACCCAATTATGTTGATTGGAAGAGGAATTTTGACATTGTCTTGACTGCTGAGGAATACAAATATGTACTCCTCGAAGAGTGCCCTCCTAAGCCTGCGGATGATTCTGGGGAAAAAGAGAAGGAGAGTTATAAGAATTGGATTAAGGCTGATGAGATGGCACGATGTTACATTTTGACATCTATGTCAAATGTACTACAACATCAGCATCAAGTCATGCCCACTGCTTATGACATGATGCTCAATCTCAAAGAGCTTTTCGGACACTAGAATCGGGCTGTGAGGCAGGAAGCCATGAGGAACTTGATGACGACCACCATGATCGAGGGAACACCCGTGAGGGATCATGTTCTTAAGATGATGGCTCACTTGAATGAGCTGGAAATCCTTGGAGCTGAGATCGATGGAAAAACCCAGGTCGATATCATTCTCCAGTCTCTACCTAGGAGTTTTGAGCAGTTTCGCCTGAACTACAACATGAATAAGAGGTTGTATTCATTAGCGGAGCTTCTGACAGAACTCCAGGCAGCAGAGGGGCTATTTCGTCAGAGTGCTCAGGCGCAGGCCATGGTTGCCCAAAAGATTTCTACTTCTAAGCCGAAAGGCAAGAAGAAGAAGAAACAAGCCGGGACAAAGGTGGCGGGAGGAACTCAGGGAGGAGTGAAGAAGCTGAAAGGCAAGTGCTTCACTTGCAAGTAGACTGTACACTGGAAGAAGGACTGCCCCAACCGGAAGCAGAACAAAGGTATATCTTTTGGTCTAGTCGTTGAAACATGTTTAGCGGTGTTATCTACCGACACCTGGTTTGTAGATACGGGAGCCACTGATCATGTCTGCAATACATTGCAGGGGTTCCAGGAAACCAGACGACTGGCTGAAAGGAAGATTACCATCTACTTGGGTGATGCTACGAAGGTAGCGGCTGTTGCAGTGGGAGATGTTTATTTTTCTTTTGAGAGGAATAAAGTTTTGGTTCTTAAGAATTGCCTTTATGTACCTTTATTTAGAAAGAATTTGATTTCGGTTCCTAAATTGTTTATGCATGGATATTCTATTTCTTTTAATGACAGAGTTGTTATAAAAAGGAATAGGGAGATTATCTATTCTGGTGCATTGATAGGAAATTTATATACACTTGAACCAAAAGCTCCCACAAATGCAAATAGAAGTGAATAACTCATCTTCTAATTCCAATAAGAGAAAAGAACCTTCAAAGATGAACCAAACATATCTTTGGCATCTAAGGCTAGGTCATATTAACCTAAGCAGAATTCAAAGGTTGATAGCTGATGGACCTCTGGGTTCATTAGTGGTGGAAGATTTCCCAACCTGCGAATCTTGCTTGGAGGGTAAAATGACCAAGAGGCCTTTTAAGGCCAAGGGGTATAGAGCCAAAGATGTGTTGGAATTGATTCATTCTGATTTGTGTGGTCCTATGTCTATCTAGGCTAGAGGTGATTTTGAATATTTCGTCTCCTTTATAGATGATTATTCGAGATATGGATACATTTACTTGATACATCGCAAGTCTGAATGCTTTGACAAGTTCAAAGAACTCAAGGATAATGTGGAGAAACGTCAGGGTAAAAGTATCAAGACACTATGATCTGATCGTGGTGGTGAGTACCTCTTGGGAGAGTTTAGGAATTACTTATCAGAGGCTGAGATTCAGTTCCAATTGTCTGCACCTAGCACACCCCAGCAGAATGGTGTAGCAGAGCGAAGGAATAAGACTCTTATGGATATGGTTAGATTGATGATGAGTTATTCTGAGTTGGCAGATTCGTTCTGGGGATATGCTCTATATACGATAGTGTATATTCTGAACTTGGTACCATCTAAATCATTACCTTCTACTCCCACAGAATTGTGGACTGGGTGAAAGCCTAGTCTAAGACATATTCGGATATGGGGGAGTCTAGCACATGTGCTGAAGGTAGATGCTGGTAAGTTGGAACCTCGTACAGAAGTGCGCATGTTCGTTGGCTATCCTAGAAGAATGAAAGGTGGTTTATTTTATAGTCCTATAGATCAGAGGGTGATCGTTAGCACGAACGTCAGATTTCTAGAGGAAGACTATGTGATGAACCACAAACCCATGAGTAAGATTATTCTGGAGGAATTAAGAGGGGAAGTCACTGCTTCAGTACCACCGGTACAAGAGGATATACCAAAAGTCACTGCACCACGTGTCACAGAGGATACATAGGTGATACCTCATCGTAGTGGGAGGGTTGTTAGACAGCCTAATAGATTCATGTTCTTGGGAGAATCTTCTGATTTGATCTCTGGCGAACATGAACCTGATCCCTGGACATATGACAAGGTGATCCAAGATAAAGATGCGGTATCTTGGCAAAGTGCGATGAATTCTGAGATAGAATCTATGGATTCAAATCAGGTATGGGAGCTAGTAGAACCACCCAATGGTGTAAAAGTCATTGGATGCAAGTGGATCTACAAAAGAAAGAGAGGAATAGACGGGAAGGTTGAGACCTTCAAAGCGATGCTTGTTGTGAAAGGGTATACTCAGAAAGAGGGCATCGATTATGAGGAGACATTTTCACCGGTAGCCATGCTTAAGTCTATCCGGATTCTCTTATGTATTGCTGCTCATATGGATTATGAGGTGTGGCAGATGGATGTCAAGATAGCTTTCCTTAATGGAAGTCTTGAGGAGAACATCTACATGAAGCAACCAGAGGGATTCATTACAAAGGGCAAAGAGCATCTTGTGTGCAAGCTTAATCGGTCCATTTATGGATTGAAGCAAGCTTCGAGGTCTTGGAACATCCGCTTTGATGAGGTAATCTAGTCTTATGTATTTATTCAAAGTCCGGATGAGTCTTGTGTATACAAGAGATGTGACGGAAATGTAGTGGTATTTCTTGTACTATACGTAGATGACATTTTGTTAATTGGCAACAATGTCAATGTGTTATCGGACATAAGGGTATGGTTGTCCAAACAGTTTGATATGAAGGACTTGGGAGAAGTGGGACACATCCATGGGATCAAGGTTATAAGGGATTGCAAGAAAAGGATGTTGTGCTTATCTAAAGCTTCATACATAGACACCATTATGGATCGTTTTAGCATGCAAAACTCCAAGAAAGGTTTTCTACCTTATAGGCATGGAGTTCCTTTATCTAAGGAGATGTGTCCTAAAACATCTAAGGAGATAGAGGAGATGAAGGCGGTTCCTTATGCTTCGGCAGTAGAAAGCCTCATGTATGTTATGCTATGTACGAGACCGGATATCTGCTTTGCCGTTGGCATAGTTAGCAGATATTAGAGTAATCCAGGACAGGGACATTGGATTGCGGTAAAGCATATATTGAAGTACTTGAGAAGGACTAGGGATTATATGATAGTTTACTAGGCAGACCAATTACTCCCTATGGGTTACACAAATTCTGACTTCCAATCAGATAGGGATAACAGTAAGTCTACCTTAGGTTTTGTGTTTACTTTAGGAGGTGGAGCCATTGTATGGAGGAGTGTCAAGCAGAAATGCATGGCGAACTCTACCATGGAAGCTAAGTATGTGGCAGCCTCTGAGGCGGCCAAAGAAGTTGTGTGGCTTATGAACTTCTTGATGGACTTGGATGTGATTCCTAGTTTGCCCAGAACTATCACAATATATTGTGATAATAGTGGTGCAGTTGCAAACTCGAAGGAACCACGAGCCCATAAGACAAGTAAACACATAGAGCGCAAGTACCACCTGATACGAGAAATCGTAAAGTGAGGAGAAGTTGCTATGGCCAAGATTGCATCAGAGGATAACTTGACAGATCCTTTCACTAAGGCCCTTCTAGCGAGAGCTTTTGATAGGCATGTGGAGGGAATGACAATCAAATATATGGCAGTATGAGAACAGTATAATCTTTTAGTATAAGTGGGAGATTCTTGGGATGTATACTGAAAAGTCTATCTTTTGTATGAACATCTTTATTTTTTGAAATAAGAATCACATGATCATTGTTTGCATATTTATGGTTATGCATATTGTCTAATACATTACATTGTAGATAACATGGTGTGTAGTGTCACACGGGAGATCATGTTATCAGTTCCTTGTAAAGTATAAGTAAAGGCTCACAACCGAGATTATTATGGACAAATCATTGGAATGGTTGTTGTGTGATTTGATATTGGTTTGTCTTGACCATGGAATTACACTAGTACACTTTGTGTGTATTGAGCAGGACCGACTTAAAGGTGATTCGATTTATTGCTGACTACATAATCGAATCGGACCTCAGATATTATGTTGTACATGCTCTTAATCCCGATATAATAACGGGCACATATACTTAGTATTCGAAGGTGGAGGTTAAATCTTTAGATCCGACGGTGGAGATTAAATCCCTAGATCCGACGGTTGAGATTAAATCCCTAGATCCGACGGTTGAGATTAAATCCCTAGATCCGACGGTTGAGATTAAATCCCTAGATCTAATGGTGGAGATTAAAGGAGGCTTAGGCCTAGCTCTATAAAAGGAGGCTTAAGGGGTGGGCGGCAAGAGCATTGCTTGGAGATTAGTGTTTGGGCAGCTAGGGCTTGGAGGGCATTTGGCACTAGGGTTTTGGGGAATCCTTCGGCAAGGCTTCCTTCTCTTCTCCTTGGCCGGCGCCCATCTTGATCTTCTCAACCTTGGGCGGTGCTCATTCTTTTCTTCTCTCCAGCCTTAGCCGGCGGTGACTAGGGTTAGGGTTCTTCCCTTGGAGCTCTTGATCGGTGCCCACTCCATCCTCTTCATCTACTCCTTGTTCTCTCCTTGGCCTGTGGCAATCACCAAGCAAGGTGGCTTGGTGGTCGGTTCTAGAAAGGAGAAGAGTTTTGTTTTATGATTTTCCTTTGTTCAGAGTGAACAAGGAAAGGAAGATTGGTGATCTAGGAGGCTTCGACTTTTGGAAGATCGTCGCCCACACAACGTCCAAAAGGAGGAAGGACATATAATAGAAGATCGAGAGGTATAATGCTTGCTTATGATCTTTTCTTATTTTATACATGTTGTATGTTTTGTTATGTGGCTAATTTACTTGGACCCCGAATACAAACACAAAAATCGACGATCTGTACATTGTCTATTCCGCGGCTAATCGTAGAATAGAGGTTGGTTGCTCGAACAACAAGTTTGTTCAAGTAACCACTCTAATCGAATAGCATGACGATGAAATGGTAGCTTCGGTAATCCCTAATTGTCTTGGATTAATTTTTTTAATCCGGGGACAAAGACGGGATCGCCATGAACAAGTAACCGAGTTGAAGTGGGAAGCGAAGTTTCCTACCTTCACCAAAAATGTTGGTGCAACAATGCTCCAAGCATTTATATGTTTTGATGTTTGGATAATCATCTAAGTTAGGCAATATCTTGTGATCTAATTGCGAATATGTTTTTAAGTAACAGGGAAATCCAAGGATGAAGACTTGGTAAAAGAGAAGTCCAAGTATGATCTTGGTAAGAAAAGTCTAAGGGATGGACTTGACAGTGTAAGACCAAGCTTGTAGTCTTGGCAGCGTAAAGTCCAAGTGAACCTTGGCAAAGGAAGTCCAAAGTAAGGTCTTGGCAGCATAAGTTCAAGTTTGTAGTCTTGGCGGCATAAAGTCCAAGCATTTGGCAAACCCAAGACATGACGAAACCGAAGGAAGCTTCTGGAAGCAAAGCACAAAGGATGAACAAGTCGCGGACTCAGAGGGATCCTGAAGGCGCAAGGCTTAATGAGGAGCTAGAAGGTTGAGTCTAGGTCTAGGGTATAAAATCAAGTGTGAATTACTCATACTTGATGACCGATCGATACGATGTATCACCGACCGTCGCGCTCGACTAAGTCGGGTGAAATCGGCCATCGACCGCCTTGGTCATGGCCGATCGATGTTATGATTACCGATCGCTAAGGGCAGCAATGATCGATCAAGAAAAATATTGCCCGCGAATGCGCCTCACTCATCGCGCTTGATCACTCGACTGATCACTCCATCAGTCAACTGATGGAGGGATCAGTCGACTGATCACTTGGCCGTTGGAGATTGCGGCTACGAATCTCCGCGGAGATCACATTTCAGAAGTCGTTGGCGCGTGATCGATGGTAAGCATCGATCCGATCGAAGCCCAATGGGAAAAACAACCCCTCTTCTATAAAAAGGGGCCATGGGGAGCTTGGTGAAGCTAGTGCTCTTGCTCCTAACTACACCCTCGTGCTCACCAAGCTTTCCAAGTGTTTTTAGTGATTCAAAACCTCCTCTTCTCTTGTTCTTGATCATCCATCATTGTAAAGAAGAGGAGAGCATTGTAAGAAAGGTTTCTCCACCTTGGTTCATCCAAAGGAGAAGATAGTGAAGCTTGGCTAGGACTAATCCACCTTACGGATTGCCGTGGAGTAGGAGCGTCATCTCCGAACCACGTACATCGGGTGTTAGCATTTTGTTTCTTATTTCTTATTCGTATTCGTTTTCGTATTTGTATTGCTTCCGCTAACTTACTTGTAGAAACGAAGAAAGGCTAATCACCCCCCCTCTAGCCATTCCAATATTCCTAACAAGTGGTATCAGAGCCCGGATAGCTTGGAAGATCTCACCATCAACCAAGACATCAATGGCTCTTCAAGAGGGATTAAGCCACTGCTCTTCGATGGGAGTCATTTTGCGTATTGGAAAGGTAGGATGAAGTACTATCTTATGAGTAATATTGAAATTTGGCATAGCATTGTAGATGGCTTCAAGGAACCGGTGGATGAACATGGAGACCCTATTCCAAGCAAGGATTGGACAAGGGAGATGAACTGGAAGTTCGAGTCAAATGCGAAAGCCGTACTCACCATCCAATGCGGCATTACAATGGAGCAACTCAACAAGGTGGGGCCTTTCGAATCCGCCAAGGAGCTATGGGAAAAGCTCATTGAGCTAAATGAAGGTTCCAAGGAGTCAAAGAGGGCCAAGAAGGACCTACTAATTGGACAACTTCAAGCCTTCCAAATGAAGATGCATGAAACCGTAAGTCAAATGCATGGAAGGTTCAAGGAGATTGTGAATGGACTTCACATCATAGGTGAGCGAGTCGACAACCGGGACTTGGTAAGGTATATACTTCAAGCATTTCCTAGAAATTCTTTATGGACTTCTATAGTTGATGCCATTAAGGTAACTAGGGATCTCTCTCAAATTAAAATTGATGAATTATTTTGTGAGTTTGAATTACATGAGCAAACTAACATGTCCTCTAAGGAAAAGGGTTTAGCTCTATTTGTTGAAAAGAAGGACAAGAAAGAAAAGAAGAAGAAGGAAAGAAAAGAAGCATCATCATCATCCGAGTCGGAGGATGAGTGAAGTAGTGATGGAGACTCATCTAGTGAAATGACAAATTTTGTCAAGAAGCTTTATAGAAAGTCAAAAGAGTTCAAGAATAGAGAAGCAAGGAAGGGGTCTCATTCCTCAAAAGGTAAATTTAGTGGTAATTCAAGTTTTAGCAATAATGTGATTTTCCAAGCTTGCAACAAGAAGGGGCACATAAAGCCGAATTGCCCGGAGCTAAAGAAGGAGGAAAAGGAAAAGAAAAAGAAGGACAAGAAGGAGAAGAAGAAGAAGGAGGCCATGGTGGCTCAAACCACATGGGACACACCAAGTGTTGAAGACTCCTCCTCCGATGATGAGCTTTGTCACATCACACGCCATGTGGCACTCATGGCATTAGAAGATGATTCCGGCACATCAAGCCAAGAAGACTCCTCAAGTGATGAATTGTCATCTAGTGACGATGAGGTAATGAACTCTCCCAAAGTTACGCTTCTTTATAAATCAATTGCCTATCTTAAAGAAGCTCTAGATAAGTCTAAATCTAAGGTTAAGAGCATGAAGGTAGAACTAAAGGCTATTAGGAATGAAAAACCCTCACATGTTGATTCTTGCATGCTTAAGGAAGAAAATGACAAACTTAAGGATGAAGTTAGTGAATTGAAAGCATGTTTAGAGAAATTTTCAAATGGCTCAAAATGTCTTGATATGATCCTTAGTCGACAAAGAGCCGTTTACAACAAGGCCGGTTTAGGATATAAGACAAAAGAAAAAGAAGTTGCTTATATTTCATTGATTAATAGGAAAGCAACCATTAAGGGAAAAGTTAAGAAAGCATGGGTACCTAAGAAGCTTTTACTTAATGTTACCGGTCCAAATGTTTGGGTACCAAAAGCTTGTGTTTTTCATGTGATTTAGGTAGGAGAGCGAGGTATGTGGATTGTGGATAGCGGTTGCTCAACACATATGACCGGGGATGTGAGCAAGTTCTCCACAATTAAATATGTGAAGAAGGGAGCGGTGTCCTTTGGGAATAGTGGAAAACTCAAGATATTAGGTAGAGGTACAATTGAGGTATCCCCCAAAATTGTCATTCACAAAGTTTTACTAGTTGAAAATATGAAATTTAATCTATTAAGTGTTAGTCAACTTTGTGATGCAAACTATCATGTCTCTTTTGAATCCTCTAAATGCATGATTAGGCATAAGGAATTAAATGATTGCATGTTAGTTGGATATAGAAAATCAAATATCTATTATGTTGATCTTTCATATGTTTCTAACATTTCTACTAAGTGCTTTGTTGCAAAAGAAGAGGAAAGTTGGCTATGGCATAGGAGATTGGGGCACATCAACATGAAAAACATAGCCAAGGTAGACAAGATGGAGTTGGTCAAAGGACTACCAAAGATCAAGTAATTCAAGAATAAAATGTGTGATGCATGTCAAGAGGGAAAACAAACAAAGGCATCACACAAAGGTAAAACCCTAACTAATACTTCCTTACCATTAGAATTATTGCATCTTGACCTATTTGATTGTCATAGTACTCCATCTTTAAATGGCAACAAATATTGTTTGGTTATTGTAGATGATTTCTCTAGGTATACTTGGGTCTACTTTATGAAACATAAGGATGATACCTTAGAAATAATCATAGGATTTAGTAAAAGGGTTGAAAATGAAAAGAGTCTCAAAATCAACCGGATCCGTAGTGATCATGGTGGTGAATTTGAAAACTTAAAATTTTCACAATTTTGTTTAGAGCAAGGGTACAAGCATGAGTTCTCTTGTCCTAGAACACCCCAACAAAATGGGGTGGTGGAAAGGAGAAATCGTGCCCTACAAGAGGCGGCTAGGACTATGCTTAATGCATATTCTCTACCTAGCTACTTGTGGGCGAGGCCAGTTAATACCGCTTGCTATATCCAAAATAGGGTTCAAATCCATAGGTTTTTAGGAAAGACACCTTTTGAATTATGGAATGAGACTATTCCCACAATTCATTATTTTAAAGTCTTTGGATGTAAAGTTTATATTCTAAACACCAAGGATAACTTAGGAAAATTTGAATCCAAAGCGGATGAGGGAATCCTAGTTGGATACTCATCCACAAGTAGAGGATATAGAGTCTACAATAAGAGAACCCAAGGGATTGAGGAGTCCTCCAATGTTCAATTTGATGAAGCTACTAGTACCTACCCTAGAAAGTCCTCTATTGATAAGGATATTAATGACAATAATCAAGACATTACCCAAAAACTTCAAAATTTGACCATTAGGGTAATGATCAAGGGGAGGAAGAGGAGACTGATGATGAAAGAAGGTGGAAGATAACAATGATCAAATTGAAACCCCTTCTAGAAACCTAAGAATTCATCAAGATCATCCACTTGACCGAGTAGTAGGAGATCTATCTCAAGGAGTAAGAACTAGGTCATTTCATAGACCTCCTACTAGTCAAGTAGCTCTTATCTCACAAATTGAGCCCAAATCGATCAATGATGCATTACATGATCCGGATTGGATTTTGGCAATGCAAGATGAATTGGCTCAATTTGAGAGAAGTCAAGTGTGGGAATTAGTACCTAGACCCAATGATAGCACCATAATTACTACAAGATGGGTCTTTAGGAATAAGCTAGATGATCAAGGAAATATCACTAGAAATAAGGCTAGGTTGGTTGCTAGGGGATTCAATCAAGTTGAGGGGCTTGACTATGATGAGACTTATGCCCCGGTTGCGAGGTTAGAATCTATTAGGATTCTCTTAGGGTATGCTTCCTACATGGGATTTAAACTTTACCAAATGGATGTTAAATCGGCATTCTTAAATGGTTATATTAAGGAGGAAGTATATGTAGAGCAACCACCCGGATTTGAGAACATAGATTATCCAAATCATGTATGTAAGCTTAGGAAAGCATTATATGGGTTAAAACAAGCTCCCCGGGCATGGTATGAAAGATTGTCATCTTTCTTAATTTCTAAGGATTTTAGAAGAGGCCAAGTAGATCAAACATTTTAGAACAAGCTCCCCGCAAATGAAATGATCAAGAAATTTGGTTTGGAAAATGCCAAAATTGTAACCACTCCTATGGCCACTAGCACTAGAATAGATAGTGATCATGAAGGTAAATCAATTGATCTTAAACTTTATAGGAGTATGATTGGTAGCCTACTATACCTAACCGCTAGTAGACCCGACATTTTATTTGCGGTAGGTATGTGTGCAAGATACCAATCTTGTGCCAAAGAATCACATTTAGTAGTCGTTAAGAGAATATTAAGATATATTAAAGGCACCCTAAATGTAGGACTTTGGTATCCTAGGACTAGGTCATTTGAATTACTTGGTTATACCGATTCCGATTATGCCGGGTGCAAATTGGATAGGAAAAGTACTAGTGGTGGATGCTAATTTCTTGGGTCCTCCCTGGTTAGTTGGAGTAGTAGGAAGCAACATTGTGTTGCTTTATCAACCACCGAAGCCGAATATGTGGCTATGGGTGGTTGTGTAGCTCAATTACTTTGGATGAGACATACTCTTGTGGACTATGAGCTACACTACTCTAACATTAAAATTTATTGTGATAATGTGAGTACCATCAACTTGACCAAAAATCCGGTACATCACTCTAGGACCAAGCACATTGAAGTGAAACATCACTTCATAAGAGATCATGTGGCAAGAGGGGACATTGAACTTAATTATGTAGAATCTAAGTCCAACCTTGCCGATATCTTCACCAAAGCTCTTCTCGAAGTCGAATTTTCATCATTAAGGAGAGAGCTTGGTATGTGCTTTGTAGAGTAAAACTCTAGGTTTGCATGATCCTATACTTTTATAGTAGCTTTATACCTTGATGCATCTCACAAAAAGCCTTAAGACACCTTGATTTTTGTATTGAGACAATTAGAACCATGTGAGATGATAGGGAAGGTGTACTTGGCTCATCATGCTTGTTATGATGCATTACTATGAGCCAATAACACACCTAGAGACATAAAAACCTTATGGACCAATCATTGGGAAGGCTTGTATTCAAGTAATGAATACATAGCTCAAAGAACATGGTTGGAAATTCCAAATAATATATATATTAAAATATGTTCATCATATTTTGAAAAACAATTTTCAAATGGAACACAAAAGTGATACAAAGTTTGCAAAATCTTTAGAACTTTTGTTAGGTTCCAAGTTTGTATCAATCTTGAAATATGGAAAACATATATTTTTCAAATTATTTTTCCTTAATAAAGTATGATTTCAGAAATGTGTACGCAAAATTTCGTGATTTTTCGAGATTTCTGGAATTTCTAACGCATTTCTGAAGTTGGGCTGAAAAGGCTAAAATTTCGATTTCAGGCGTAGCAGTCGACTGGTTCAGAAACCAGTCGACTGATACACTGTATTTTCTGATAAACAGCTCCATTTTATGGTATTTAGTGTATCCTTGATGTCCTACAACTATAGCTTGATAATATTGCGTATAAACAAAGGTTTAGGACTGTTTAGTGCAGTGGTTTAGGGGGAGTTTCATAAATTGTATCTTTTTCATCCCCAAATCCATTGTTGGTGTAAAGTTAGGACTTAATGTTTTTAAATTTTTGTTATGCTTTGCTTCAAATATTATTTACACATTATAAAGCTTATCTTGGATTAAGGGGGAGCTTTAATTTCAATTTTATACCTTAGTCCAAGATCCAACACCTTTGATTCCTTCATTTTTGAATCCTTCTCTTTTTGATGTATGTCAAAGGGGGAGAAGGGATGTTTAAGTTAGATGATTATGTGTGTATCTTTAAAAGACCTAACTTAAATGATTGTCAAACATCAAAAAGGGGGAGATTGTTGGTGCAACAATGCTCCAAGCATTTATATGTTTTGATGTTTGGATAATCATCTAAGTTAGGCAATATCTTGTGATCTAATTGCGAATATGTTTTTAAGTAACAGGGAAATCCAAGGATGAAGACTTGGTAAAAGAGAAGTCCAAGTATGATCTTGGCAAGGAAAGTCCAAGGGATGGACTTGGCAGCATAAGACCGAGCTTGTAGTCTTGGCAGCGTAAAGTCCAAGTGAACCTTGGCAAATGAAGTCCAAAGTAAGGTCTTGGCTGCATAAGTCCAAGTATGTAGTCTTGGCGGCATAAAGTCCAAGCATTTGGCAAACCCAAGACATGACGAAACCGAAGGAAGCTCCTGGAAGCAAAGCGCAAAGGATGAACAAGTCGCGGACTCGGAGGGATCCTGAAGGCGCAAGGCTTAATGAGGAGCTAGAAGGTTGAGTCTAGGTCAAGGGTATAAAATAAGTGTGAATTACTCATGACGATGTATCGACCGATCGGGTCGAGCGTTCAACTAAGTCGTGGTGAAACCACGGCCATCACCGATCGGCTTGCCTGGCAATCGATCGATGTTGCGATCGATCGACTACCAAGGGCGCGTGATCGATCAAGAAAAATATCGCCACGAATGCACGCCTCACTGACGCATTCTTGATCACTGATCGATCGCTCCATCGGCCGATCGATGGAGGGATCATCGCGATGATCACCTGACCATTTGAGATTTAGGCTATGAATCTCTGCGGAGAACGTGTTTCAGAAGCCGTTGTCTTGGCTGAATGATGATGGTAAGCATCACCGACCGATCAAGCCTAATGGAAAAACAGCCCCTCTTCTATAAAAAGGGGCCATGGGGAGCTTGGTGAAGCTAGTGCTCTTGCTCCTAACTACACCCTCGTGCTCACCAAGCTTTCCAAGTGTTTTTAGTAATTCAAAACCTCCTCTTCTCTTGTTCTTGATCATCCATCATTGTAAAGAAGAGGAGAGCATTGTAAGAAAGGTTTCTCCACCTTGGTTCATCCAAAGAAGATAGTGAAGCTTGGCTAGGACTAATCCACCTTACGGATTGCCGTGGAGTAAGAGCGTCATCTCCAAACCACGTACATCGGGTGTTAGCGTTTGGTTTCTTATTTCTTATTCGTATTCATTTTCGTATTTGTATTGCTTCCGCTAACTTACTTGTAGAAACGAAGAAAGGCTAATCACCCCCTCTAGCCATTCCAATATTCCTAACAAAAAACTCCCACGATGCAAATAGAAATAAATAACTCATCTTCTAAATCTAATAAGAGAAAAGAACCTTCGAAAATGAACCAAACATATCTTTGGCATCTAAGGTTAGGTCATATTAACCTGAGTAGAATTCAAAGGTTGATAGTTGATGGACCTTTGGGTTCATTAGTGGTGGAAGATTTCCCAACCTACAAATCTTGCTTGGAAGGTAAAATGACCAAGAGGCCTTTTAAGGCCAAGGGGTATAGAGCCAAAGATGTATTGGAACTAGTTCATTCTGATTTGTGTGGTCCTATGTCTATCTAGGCTAGAGGTGGTTTTGAATATTTCATCTCTTTTATAGATGATTATTCAAGATATGGATACATTTACTTGATGCGCCGCAAGTCTGAATGCTTTGACAGATTCAAAGAATTCAAGGCCGATGTGGAGAAACGTTAAGGTAAAAGTATCAAGACACTATGATCTGATCCTGGTGGTGAGTACCTCTTGGGAGAGTTTAGGAGTTACTTATCAGAGGATGGGATTCAATCCCAACTGTCTGCACCTAGTACACCCCAGCAGAATAGTGTAGTAGAGCAAAGGAATAGGACTCTTACGGAGATGGTTAGATTGATGATGAGTTATTTTGAGTTACCAGATTCGTTCTGGGGGTATGCTTTGGATACATCAGTGTATATTCTGAACTTGGTACCATTTAAATTAGTATCTTCTACTCCCATAGAATTGTGGACTGGGCGAAAGCCTAGTCTGAGACATATTCGAATTTGGGGGAGTCCAGCACATGTGCTTAAGGGAGATGCTGGTAAGTTGGAACCTCGTACAGAAGTGCACTTGTTCGTAGGCTATCCTAGAGGAACGAAAGGTGGTTTTTTCTATAGTCCTACAGATCAGAGGGTGATTGTTAGTACGAATGCCCAATTTTTAGAGGAAGACTATGTGATGAACCACAAGCCCATGAGCAAGATTGTTCTGGAGGAGTTAAGAGGGGAATTCACTACTTCAGTACCAACGGTACAAGAGGACATACCACAAGTGACTGCATCGCGTGTCACAGAGGATACACAGGTGATACCTTGTTGTAGTGGGAGGGTTGTTAGACAACCTGACAGATTTATGTTCTTGGAAGAATCTTCTGATTTGGTTCCTGGCGAACATGAACCTGATTCCTGTACATATGACGAGGAAATCCAAGATAAATATGCGTTATCTTGGCAAAGGGCGATGAATTCTGAGATAGAATCTATGGATTCAAATCAGGTCTGGGAGCTAGTAGAACCACCCAATGGTGTAAAAGCCATTGGATGCAAGTGGATCTACAAAAGAAAGAGAGGATCATACGAGAAGGTAGAGACCTTCAAAGCAAGGCTTGTTGTGAAAGGGTATACTCAGAAAGAGGGTATCGATTATGAGGAGACCTTTTCTCCGGTAGCCATGCTTAAGTCTATCCGGATTCTCTTGTCTATTGCTGCTCATATAGATTATGAGGTTTGACAGATGGATGTCAAGACAACTTTCCTTAATGGAATTCTTGAAGAAAATATCTATATGGAGCAACCAGAGGGATTCATTGCAAAGGGCAAAGAGCATCTTGTGTGCAAGCTTAATCGGTCCATTTATGGATTGAAGCGAGCTTTGAGATCTTGGAACATCCTCTTTGATGAGGTAATCTAGTCATACAGATTTATTCAAAGTCCAGATGAGTCTTGTGTATACAAGAGATGTGACGGAAATATAGTGGTATTTCTTATACTATACGTAGATGAAATTTTGCTCATTGGCAACAATGTCAAAGTGTTATTAGATGTAAGGGTATGATTGTCCATACAATTTGATATGAAGGACTTGGGAGAAGTGGGACACATCCTTGGGATCAAGGTTATAAGGGATCGCAAGAAAAGGATATTGTGCTTATCTCAAGCTTCATACATAAACACAATTTTAGCTCATTTTAGCATGAAGAACTCCAAGAAAGGTTTTCTATATTTTCGGCATGGAGTACCTTTATTTAAAGAGATGTGTCCTAGAACATCAAAGGAGATACAGGAGATGAAGGCGATTCCTTATGCTTCGGCAGTAGGAAGCCTCATGTATGCTATGTTATGTACAAGACCGGATATCTGCTTTGCCGTGGGCATGGTTAGCAGATATCAGAGTAATCCAGGACAGGGACAATGGACTGTGGTAAAGCATATATTGAAGTACCTGAGAAGGACTGGAGATTATATGCTGATATACCAGGCAGATCAATTACTCCCTGTGGGTTACACAGATTTTGACTTTCAATCAGATAGGTATAACAGTAAGTCTACCTCGGGTTTTGTGTTTACTTTGGGAGGTGGAGTCATTGTATGGAGGAGTGTCAAGCAGAAATGCGTGGCAGATTCCACCATGGAAGTTGAGTATGTGGCAGCCTCTGAGGCAGCCAAAGAAGCTGTATGGCTCAGAAACTTCTTGATGGACTTGGATGTGATTCCTAGTTTGCCCAGAACTATCATAATTTATTGTGATAATAGTGGTGCAGTTGCAAACTTGAAGGAACCATGAGCCCATTAGGCAAGTAAACACATAGAGCGTAAGTACCACCTGATACGAGAGATCGTAAAGCGAGGAGAATTTATCGTCGCCAAGATTGCATCAGAGGTTAACCTGGCAGATCCTTTCACTAAGGCCCTTCCAGCGAGAGCTTTTGATTGGAATATGGAGGGAATGAGAATCAGATGTATGGCAGTTTGATGGCAGCATAGTCTTTTAGTATAAGTGGAAGATTGTTGGGATGTATACTGAAAGCTTAGCCTTTGTATAAATATCTTCATTTTGAAATAAGAATCACATGATCATTGTTTGCAATTTTGCATATTGTCTGATACTTTACATTGTAGATAACATGGTGTGTGGTGTCACACAGAAGATCATATTATCAATTCCTTATAGAGTATAAGTAGAGGCTCACAACCAAGATGGTTTTGGACAAACCATTGGCATGGTTGTAGTGTAATTTGGTATTGGTTTATCTTGACCATAGAATTACACTAGTACACTTTGTGTGTATTGAGTAGGACTGATTTAGAGATTATTCAATTTATACTGACTATATAATTGAATCATACCTTAGATATTATGATGTACATGCTCTTAATTTCGATATAATAACGAGCACATGTACTTAGTATTTATTTCTTTGATTTGCCAATGGGCGAGATTTATGTGTTAAATCGATAGGTCTAGTAAGTTGAGAAATAATATTATTTACATGGTGTGCCATTGATTATAGGAGGAAACCGTGTCCTATATACTAGGATGATGATGTCCCCTTGAAAAGCTCATAAGGTTCATCATGTAATTCCTACAGATGGACTTGGTCCAACATGATGATAAGGATGAGTGGAACTACTCATGGAGTTAAATATTAATTAATTAAATTATCAGTAATTTAATTAATTAATGGACATTTGATATCTTAAACACGGGAAGATATTTTGTACAAATAATATGTGGAGCTCATATATAATTATGATGGTTGGTGAGGTAGATCAATGATAATCCTCTAGTGGAATGGATCATCATTAATGGATCGGGTTTTATATGGTTCGGATCCATTGGGTGGCTAAGATCCAACTCCTCCTTATGGTCCCTATTGTAGACTATTATAAATATCTCGTGAAGCCTAGATCTATAAAAGGTGGTGGAGAGGCTTTGGCGAGATACACAATTGGTTGTGCTAGGGTTTTGGAGTTGTCGTGGGAGACTTAGGCGGCAAGAAGTGGTGGCTAGGGTTTTACTTCTCCTTGTGGGCGGCGGCAACCTAGGGCTTTTCTTCTCTTTTGGCCAGCAGCATCAAGAGTTCCTTCTCCATTGCCGGTGCCTCCTCCCTATCTCATTGTCGGCGCCTCTTCTCCTTCTCCAAGGACCGGCGGCATCAAGGGTTGAGGGTGATCCTTTTGTATTGGACGACAACACCTTCTCCCTCTCCTTAGGGTCGGCGGACACCAAGGACTTGATGTTTGGTGGTCGGCACAAGCAAGGAGAAGAAGGGAGTTTGTTCTTCCCTTGTTTGGAGCGAGCAAGGAAGGGAAAATATGCGATCTAGGAGGCTTCGATTCTTGGAAGATCGTCACCCACACGACGTCCAAGAAGAGGATAGAAATACAATAGAAGATCAAGAGGTAAAATAAGAGGTATAATCTTGTTTAATTTTGATTTTAGTTTTTTTGTATTTTGTATATTATTGATTAACATGGACCCTGATGATAAAAACAAAAACCGATAATCCATTCATCATCTATTCCGTGGCTAATCGAGGAAAAGAGTTAGGTTGCTTGAACAACAAGTTCGTTCAAGTGACTACTCAAATCGAATAGCATGATGATGAATCTGTTTCTTGGGTAATCCATCTTCGTCCGGATTATTTTTTTTCTGGGGACGTGAGATAGGATCGCCATGCACAAGCGACCGAAGTTGGAAGCAATTCCCTTCATTTCAAGCTCTGATGATCTATATAGATTTTACACTGTACCCCATACAAATAATGCCTCCAAATTTTGAGAACAAAGACTACTGCTGCAAACTCAAGATCATGAGTAGGATAAGTCTTTCCGTAGTCTTTAAGTTTCTTAGAGGCATAGGCAATAACTTTACCATTTTGCATGAGTAAAGCTCCAAGTCCCATCTTGGATGCATCACTATATATATCAAAGGCTTCTTCACCTTCTGGAAGAGTAAGGACTGGGGCACTTGTCAATCTCCTTTTTAGCTCAAGAAAACTCTATTCACAATCTTCGGCCCATTCGAATTTCTTATTTTTCCTGGTGAGCATTGTTAGTGGTGAAGCTGTCTGGGAGAAGTCCTCAACAAATTTCCTGTAATATCCTGCTAATCCCAGAAAGCTTCTGATCTCTCTGGCATTCTACGGTCGACTCCAATTACTAACTACCTTGATCTTTGTAGGGTCGACCATGATCCCTTCCTTTGAAATGACATGGCCAAAGAAGGCCACTTGGTTAAGCCAAAATTCACATTTTGAGAATTTAGCATATAACTGTCTCTCTTGAAGAGTCTTTAATACTATTCTCAGATGTTTGTCATGTTCTTCCTGAGACTTGGAATAGATCAGGATGTCATCAATGAAGATAATGACAAACTTGTTAAGAAACTTCTTGAATACCCGATTCATCATATCCATAAATGTTGCAGGGGCATTTGTCACTTCGAAGGGCATGACAACGAACTCGTAGTGTCCATACCTTGTTCGGAAGGCCATTCTGGGCACATCACTCTCTTTGACTTTCAGTTGATGATATCCAGACCACAAATCAATTTTCGAGAAAATTGTTGCCCCTCTCAATTGATCAAACAAATTGTCTATCCTTGGCAAAGGATATCTGTTCTTGATTGTCATATTATTCAATGCTTGGTAGTCTATGCACATTCTCATAGACCCATCTCTCTTCTTTACGAACAATACTAGAGCTCCCCACGGTGAATGACTAGGATGGATGAATCCTTTGTCAAGCAGCTCATGTAATTGCTCTTGCAGCTCTTTCAATTCTGCTGGTGTCATATGATAAGGTGCTTTTGAAATCGATTTGGTGTCCGCGACCAGTTCAATTTCAAACTCGATCTCTCTACTAGGAGGTAGTCTTGGTAACTCTTCAGGAAATACCTCTGGGTAGTCACAAACTACCCTTACATTTTCTATCTTTGCTCCTTCCTCTTGCTTTGCATCTATTACATGTGTCAGATAACCATAACATCCATTTGCTAACATCCTTTGAGCATTCAAGGTCGATAAGAACTTCTTAGTCTTTCTCTTTGACTCTCCAACAAATTCAAATTGAGATTCTTCTTTAGGATTGAATACTACTCTTCTTTTGTGGCATTCAATAGAGGCACTATACTTACATAGGAAGTCCATACCCAAAATGACATCGTAGTCCTACATAGCAAGTACTACTAAATCACTGTAGAGGTCTCTGTTGGAAATCCTGATTGGCATAGCTTGTAGCCCATGTGTGGATGCCATTATCTCCCCCGAAGGCAGTGTTGTTAAGAATTCTAGATTCAGAACATCCGAAGGTATGTCTAACTTCTTGGCAAAAGATACCGATATAAAGGAATGTGTTGCCCCAGTATCAAATAATACAGTGGCATAATGTCTAAGGACGAGTATCTGACCTGTGACCACAGTAGAGGCACTGGCTACTTCCTCCTTTATGAGGGTGAAGACTCGAGCATTGGTAGTAACTGGTGGGGCCTCCAGCCTCCAATGACTGATGTGGGGTCCCTCCAGTGTCGTTGCCATCTGATGTGCTTGCATCTGATGTAACTGGGCAGATTTACCCCCATATTGCATAGGTTGCTGCTGTGTTATATGGGTTTTGTTAGAGCAAAATCTGGCCATATGCCCTTCTAATCCGCAGATGTAGCACCCACTCATGCCCTGGTGACAAACTCCCAAGTGCATCTTCCCACACTGTGAACAAGGAGGATACTTAAATTGCTTATTGGTTGACCCTCCCTTTGGGTTTCTTTCTGAGGTCCTCTTCTCCCAATGCTTTCTTTTGTTACCTTTACCCTTCCAATTCTGTGAGTTACCATGGGACCTTTCTCCTCCAGAACTTCCAACATTCCTTTGATCACCTGTGACTTGCTTTGGCTGCATGTAGCCGATCCTCATACTATTCAGGCAGTGCTTAGTGATCAACACACTACTAATTAATTCCTATGAGGTATGGGGTCAATTAACTCCGCCAGCCACATTCAGGGCTATCTCAGGTGTAGCATCTTGAGCATTCACCTGACCCGTTCTCTTTTCATACTAACCAACTCTGAGCATAGTCTAGCAAGCCTATTGAATTTCTTTACTGCCTCTTCAACCAGTAAATCTCCTTGTCGAAATTCTGTGAATTCGTTATAGTGCCTATTAGTAACTCTCATGTGAAAGAATTCCTCGTAAAACTCCATTTCGAAGTTGCCCCAAGTCATCTTATTGACATTTCTCTTTGCCTTCACTCTCTCCCACCACATTCTTGCATCACCAATAAGGCAGAATGAGACACACTTAATATTTTCTATCTCAGGCCAATCCAGTAGTTCCAAAGTGCTTTCTAGAATTTTGAACCATGCCAGAGCATCCCATGGTTCATCGGCGCCAGAAAAACCTTCTAGTTTCCATCTCTGCCACTGGATTAGGTATGCCATTGGCCTTACCACTACTGCTGGGGCTACTGGTACAACTGGTGGGACCTCTGCTACATCCGATGCCACCACGTTAGCAATTGGTGAAGCAGCAGGATTGGCTTGCTGGTTATCCATCAGAGTGTTGATAGTCTGCTACTGGGTTGCAACTTGTTGTTGAAGTTGAGCGATTACTTCCAACAGATTGGGTGGTGGTGCTTCTGCATTTGTCCTTTGTCGTCTACCTCTTCTAACTTGGTTTCGGATCTCATTAAGGTTAAGGTCATCATCCTGTCGAGTATTGGCATGTCTTCTAGCCATTCCTTTCTCTTCATAAATGACAAATGAAGCCAATATAATACTACCCTTCTATTAACACATCACACATATATAAGTATATCTAATTGGCATTTCTCTTTATACTAATAATAAAAGAAGAAAATATATACATTCTTTTTTACTTGGGAGGCGGCCGGACTGATGCTTGATGTGAGTGTGGCAGAAGGGCAGGAACTTGACTCTGATACAATATTATAACACCCCCCCCCCCTCAAGGGATGTCACGGACATTCATTCTACTAGTTTAAATCAATGACTCTTTACCATGTTGGTAGGATATAAAACCTTCATAGAATTTAAACATTCAATAATTGAACAGACATTAAAACCCTGAAGGCAAACATCAGAACCTAAATTACTAGCTAAGTCTCGATTCCAGCACCATCAATTTAATAACCCAAGATAATACCATAAAACTCAAACCACACTTTCGTTCTCTATCTTGCCTAATGTCAACCATTGTTTCTAAAACCAAGCATTAACAATGTAAAATCTAACTCACAGGCATAAAAATATAATTCAACTCGTCTATCAAAGAAACATGAATGATAAACTAGCACACAACTATTGATGATATTCCCTTGTTCCGCCGCCATACACACCAAACTTCCTTCCAGTCGCCTCCTTGCATCATATCTTTTCCTTCCTCTTATCTGCAGTAAGAGGTAAATAAAACTCATAAGCAAAAGACTTAGTAAGTATATCATAATCTCACAAAATCATCGTAAGAACCAATATAAGTGTTTCATGATAAAACATGCTCAAACTTTCTCAATACTTTGCACTTGAAATCACTTGCAATTATGATCTAAATGCATATACTTGAAAACATGTGGTATGACTTGGAAATTTAAAACACTTATATTACTTATACTTCAAAATAATAATCATCCTCCTTTGGGCCAGCATGGTACCAAATGCGTGCATCTCTAATAGGTTTCGGGATAGCCAGCCACTGAATCCTATTAGAACTTCTCACTAGGCGATCTAGGGGCCTAGGGGCATTCTCAGAGCCCAGGTACATGCCTCTTAAAAGTAGCATAGTTTTGTAACTTAAATACTCATACTCATAATAGCTTGGCATTTTCTCAAACACCTTATATGTCTTACTCAAATTGGGAACCGCCTTAAAGCCTAAATCCTATTTCTTCTATCACATACATATCCTTTAGCAAAACAAAAAAAACAAAACATATAAAAGCAACCCTTACTGCAGGTGAGAGACATATACTTACCATTTCTTATCGAACTCACTAGGCGATGTTGTGAAAACCAAGGTCCCTACGCATGTGTACACATCCTCGTGGGAAAACCCTTGTCGCCAAATCCCCTTGAATAGCCTCGAACCTACCACCCTTTAAGACCAAGGGTGGGACTCTTTTATAGCCTTACTACTCTTTGTCTTCTAAACTTTAGATGTGGGACTAATACATGTTTAGGCTTGAACCACTTGTGCTTCGTATACTTATCGAAGACATGTCCTTACAGTTTTTATGTTTCACATAATAAATGTCCAATTGGTGTGATGGTATCACGCCTCCTTTATAACCTAGAGGTCTAAGGTTCAATCCCCAAGCTATCGCATTTTCCTATTATTATTATTTTTTTTCAAGAGTTACACTACTTGCATTTTCTATATGGTTGTGTGTGGGATACCTATGTATGAGTTGGTCACACTATTGGATACCTTTGACTAGTATCATGATGTAGTATGAGTTAGACCAGATTTATTATTTATATTTGTTATAGAATGTTAGTAAGCCAGTTGTTGATTATAGAGTTAGTATTACTCTTCATATTGTATATTGTGGATATATGCTCAGGTTGGATGAGTGTAGTGTAGCAGACTTTCAGGTATGTCGCCACCTTATGTTGTTTAGTTGGTATATGCATATATATATATATATATATATATATATATATATATATATATATATATATATGGTTGTGGCTGAAAGGCTTTGTATCAACAGGGTATTGCTTGTCATACAGAGGAGATGTTGTCCGTTTATCGGGCTAAGTATACTCTCGGGGTGTGACAGGGGGGGGGTCAATGTAGTCCTTCGTTTGAAGGAGGGGGAGATTGTTGGGAGTATTAAGAATACAATCAAAGTCTCACATTGGTAAGACATGGAAAAGATCATGTGCTTATAAGATGAAAAGATATCTGCATTGGCATGAGGCCTTTTGGGTAAAGCTCAAAAACAAAACCATGATGGTTTAGACCCAAAGTGGACAATATCATACCATTATAGAGATATGTGGATCTTATAGGCACTAACAAAACTCCTCAAGCATGAGACTACTCTAACCTCTTCGACTAGTCAAGTTCGAGAGGGAAATTCAACTCAAGTTGAAAAACTTGAGGAAGAGAATTCCCTCTTTAAAGGACAAGTGCAAGAGGTTAGGAAGTCGTTGGAAAGGTTCACATTGGGGTCCAAGGGTCTTGACCTACTTCTTGGATCGCAAAGAGCCATGTACAATAGGGTCAGACTCGGAATTAGATCATCAACAGTAAATAAGTCTTACATGTCAATTGTTAATCGTAATAATCAAAGAGTATAAGCATGGGCCCCTAAGACCTTTTTAAATTCACAAATAGGTGCTACTAAGTGTTGGGTTCCCAAGGATCAAATCCACTATGTAGATAGACCGCATCGGTTCAATGATCTAGGGGGAGTTAATACTAAACTTGTGTGCTCAATCTCTTGATTAGTGTAACTTTGCATGCTTATTTTTTTTTTAATTTTTAGAACATCTATATAGGACCAATGATTAATCAACCTTGACAACATAGTATCAGAACACGGTGAGATGATAGTACGTTAGGAAAATAAGGTCTTGTGTATCCGAGCTAGATAAGGCGTATCTAGCTTAATGCACTCGACTGAGTGGAACTAGCTGAAGCTACCTCACCACATCCTAAACTAGTTAGACCAGGACATAACCCCAAGTGAATTATGTGAGCAATTTCTTAAGATTGGCTTTGTCTAAGGAAGTGGTCGTTATTCCGATCAAAGAAGGCCTCTGTGCCTCGCCCCGACCTGGAAGTCATCTTTTGAAAGGTTCACTTAACTAACTAAAGGTTAAATCTGAATCTAAACGAAGGTTAATTAGTCTTTAAATCATTAAATTCAACTAAGTAAAATTGAAGTCATCTCACAAAAACATATAAGGTTAACATGTTTGATCATGTACAAAGGGTGAGATGAATCCTTGGTTTAAAATTTTCAACTTAATTTAAAATTCCAATATTCGATCCAACTACTATATGTGTAGGATCAATGGATGTTGGACAGCGGGTGCTCCCGACATATGACCAAAGACTAACTAAAGTTTACGAAGCTCAGATTCAAAAACCAAGGATCGGTAGACTTCGAAAACAACAGGAAGCTCAAAATCATTGAATCAGGTGATATTGAGCTAAACTCGAACTTTATAATACGTCAAATACTGTTAGTTGAAAATTTTGAATTTAATCTTTTAAGTGTTAGTCAATTGTGTGATAATGGTTATAAGGTTATATTCTTACCTAATGAGTGCTTGATTAAAATAATGATTGCTCAAAAACTATACTTAAGGGAATTAGGAATAACAATATTTACACAATAGATCTACCTAACTCCTCAACCAAGTGTCTAATGACACAGTAAGAGGAATCATGGTTGTGGAACCGACGGCTCGGCCACTCCCATCCAAGACTCATACATAAAATAAGTCAAAATGGTCTAGTCAGAGGTCTACCCAACCTAGGTAACCTAGAAAATATAATATGTAATGCTTGTCAACAAGGAAAATAAACTAGGACTTCACATAAACTAACTAATCAAGAAAGAACTAAAAATGTGCTTGAGCTCCTACACTTAGACTATTTGACTCTCATGGAGCCAAGTCACTAAACGGAAGTCAATATTGCCTAGTAATAATATATGACTACACTAGGTCCACATGGGTAAAGTTCTTAAAACATAAGAGTGAAACCTTAGACCAACTCACTAATTTATGTAAACTAATAGAAAATGAAAAGAACCTAAGGATTAAGAGAATTAGAAGTGATCATGGTGGTGAATTCGAAAGCCATAAGTTCGCCAATTTTTGTAATCAAAATGGATACTGCCATGAGTTCTCTTGCCCTAGGACCCCTCAACAAAACGGGCTAGTTGAACGTAAAAATAGAACCCTACAAGAAGCTGCTAGGACCATGCTAAACGAATACAATCTACCAAATTGGTTTTGGGCAGAAGTAGTCAATACTGCCAGCTATGTCCAAAATAGAACTTTATTAGCTAAACGACACCAAAAAACATCCTCTGAAATTTATTACAAAAAATTGCCTAACATTAAGTACTTTTAGGTCTTTGGATGTAGTGTACACATACTAAACACAAAAGATTACTTAGGAAAATTTATCTCTAAAATAATTACCGGGACATTTCTAGGGTATTCAACTAATAGTAGAGCTTATAGGGTATATAACAATGAAACCCTAAAAATAGAAGAAACGATTAATGTAGTTTTTGATGAAGAAAACAAGTCTGCAAAATCCGAAGTAAAATTGAATAATAAAGAAGTAGAAAATAATATTAGACCTGAACCTAACCCACAAAATGAATCTAGTGTAGACCCTAACCCGAATCAATCTAGATTACAACAATCATCTAATTGACCAAGTGATAGGTGATCCAAATTTAGGGGTTCTAACTAGAGCATCCTATAGGAATCTAAGTCAAATCTCACTTATATCTAAAATCGAACCCAAAACAATAGAGGAAGCTCTTCTTGACCCAGATTGGATCATTGCTATGCAAGAAGAGTTAGCTCAATTCACTAGGAGTCAAGTTTGGGAATTAGTACCCCCACCTAAAGGAAAAACGATCATTGGAACAAGGTAGGTATTTCAAAATAAACTTGATGACAAAGGTGAAGTTATAAGGAATAAAGCTAGGTGGGGTTTAGTCAAGTAGAGGGACTAGATTATGATGAAACATATGCACCCGTAGCTAGACTCGAATCAATTAGAATTCTATTAGCCTACACTGTACATCGAGGTTTTAAGTTGTTTCAAATGGATGTTAAGTCAGCGTTTCTAAATGGATTCATCAAAGAAGAAGTTTATGTTAGCCAACCACCATAATTTGAAAGCTTAGACCAACCTAACCATTTACTTAAACTTAGAAAAGCCTTATATGGATTAAAGCAAGCTCCTAGAGCTTGGTATGAAAGGCTATCAATCTATCTAAAGTCTAAAGGATTCAATCAAGGATTAGTTGATCCAACTCTATTTGTAAAAATCATAGGAAAATAAATTTTTATAGCACAAATTTACGTAGATGATATAATCTTTCGAACAACCAACACAACACTTTTAAATGAGTTCATTTCACTAATGGAAAGTGAATTTGAAATGAGCTTAGTAGGTGAACTTACCTTCTTCTTAGGGTTACAAATAAAACAAACTAGAGAAGGAATTTACATGCATCAATACAAATATACTAAGGAATTAATTAGTAAATTTGGAATGCAAAATGCTAAAGAAATTAGTACACCTATGGCAACCAACGTAAACATTGGAGAAGACTTAGAGGGAAAACTATAGATTTAAAATATTATAGGAGTGAAATAGGTAGCCTTCTGTACATAACTGTAAGTTGACCTGATATACTCTTTGCAGTAAATATGTGTGCAAGATTTCAATCTTGTGCCAAAGAATCACACCTAACCTTAGTTAAATGAATCTTTAGATACTTAAAAGGAACACAAAATGTAGGAATTTGGTACCCTAGGTCAAATGAGTTCGAACTAGTCGGCTACTCTGACTCCGATTATGTCGGTAATAAACTCGATAGCAAGAGTACGAGTTGATGTTGCCAACTCGTAGGATCGAGTCTAGTAAGCTGGTGTAGTAGAAAATAATATTGTGTTGCTTTGTCTACTACCGAAGCCGAGTACGTAGTCATGGGTGAGTGTGTATCCCAACTTCTTTGAATAAAGCACACTCTCAAAGACTTCCAATTAAACTTTAGTAATACTAAAATCTAGATTGATAACATTAGCTCAATTAACTTAACTAAAAACCCGATATATCATTCTAGAACTAAACACATAAAAGTAAAACATCACTTTATAAGGGAACATGTAGCTAATGGAAATGTAAAGCTTGAATAAATGGAATGGAAATCAAACCTAGCGGAGATTTTTACAAAACCTTTACCCGAAGTAGAGTTCAGTCTGCTTAGATGAAAATTAGGAATGTGCGTAGTAGAGTAGGACCTATTTTTTACTTATAATCTATCTTTTTTTTTGTGCTACATGGAAATAGATTAGGGCTTACCTTAGAAAGCATGCACCTATAGTTTTAAGGAGCCAACACATCTCACAATACAAAGGTTAAATGTGTTTAAGTACTGAGCCACGTAGATAGGCGTGAGATGTTAGGACCTTACTTCTAATTCCATATGTAGAACAAGTGCATCAACATGAATCATGGAGTATAATATTTCAAAATAACCAACTCTATTCAAGACTTATTGATCATCTTATATCAATTGAGTCAAAAAGAGTTGAACATTCGTATTAGATGAATTATGTTGAAACTATTATTTTTAAAATAAAAAGGGGCATGCTTGGACTTATCAAGGTTCTTTTCCCTTTATAAATACTTAAAACATGATAAATACACCCCTCATTTTTTTTTGATATATGGCAAAAGGGGAAGAAGAGATTAAAGTTAAAACATTAAAGGGGGAGAAGAGATTAAAGTTAAAACATTAAGGGGGAGAAAAAGTTTTTCAAAACTTGAAGTTAGATTTCTTTTTCAAAACTCACCTAGGGTAAAGAGGGAGGTACCTTTGAGGGGGAGGATTTAGAAAAGAAATTATTTCATGCTTACTGCTTATTTTTCCTTAACTTTGAATTGGTTTGCCATAGATCAAAAGGGGGAGATTGTTGGTGCAGAGGCACCAGATAATCGAGCCTAGGTTTTGATGATGACAAAGATTCAAAGCTAAGTCATTCTTATTATCTCACATGTTGTGTTGAGTGTGTAGGTAATGTATTAAGTTTTGCTAAGGTCAACGACAGCAGGAGAATCTCAGAACGAGAAACCTCGGTGGTTGGGTGACACCAGGAGAACCTTGGGGGGGGGGGGGTTGAGGAACCTCAGTGGTGATCGAAAGCTAAGCGACAGGTCAGGAGGACCAAAGGTAAGCTCCGGGTGCGGAGTGATGGTAAGGATGTGTCCTTCGTACGGGGATGACCATAGGCAGCAATCCGACTAGGACTTCAGGAGGAAGGTCTAGGTCGAGGTCGAACGGTAAGGGACTGTTGGATTTACCATTAATGAACAACTTCTGTGCTAACCTTGTGTTGCAGGTGAGTGATCAAGATGGCAGTCGACTGGAGCTTAATGGTAGTCAACTGAACCTACCATCAGTCGATTGTTGTATGACATCAATTGACTGCTAGTCAAGCTGATCACTTCGAGGAGAGTCAAGATAAGATCCATCAAAAGTGGGGTGATGTGGAGGTTTGACCTAGATCTGGATCTCAACGAGATAGGGTTCAAATGGCTATAAAAGGAGGAGCAATTCACCTCTTTCCATCATCTAAAAAGGCTCCCAAGTGCTCCAATGATTCCAAGCTCTCTTCAACAATGCAACGCCGTCGTAACGCCAACAACGCGCACAACTTCACATTCTTAAGTCGGTAGCTTTTTCCTAGTTGTTGTTATTCCTTTTGTGCTTTTAATTGCTAAGAGGATAGGTAGGCTTGTTGCCTCTTCCTCTACTTTCTTTCTTTGTAATCGTTGTCTCTTACCTCCAACGAGGAAGAGACCTTTTAGTGGATTGCCCATCGGAAGCGGTCTATGATCGTGGGACCTTGGACTAGCAACCGGTTGGTTGTGAACCAAGTAAAAAGAAAGCTTGTCTCTTGTGTTTTTGCTTTTATTTCCACTACATACTTTGGTTTTCAATCGACGAAAGAAAGTTTTTCGAACACTATTAAGCCCCCTCTAGCGTTTACTCGATCCAACAAACTCTATTTGATTCCCTTATAATGGGACTTCAAATCATATCATTGTCCTTAAATTCAAATTAATTGATCTTAATGCATGAATGATTATCATGACATATATGATTGCATAATTAAAGCATGTGCCAAGATATATAATGTCATGGCATAAAAATGACCTAGATACAAACATGACATAATTAACCTAAAGATTATCATGACATTGTAAATGATCAAATGAAATATGATGTAATGACATGGAAAATAAAATATAAAGGTATAAGAATACATAGAGTTTAATACTAACGGCCATTTGTTAGGATTGAACCCCAATTTTGCCATAATGCCTCAAACTCCTAAGTGTGACAAAAATCCAAAATGACACACCATGACCTCTAAGCCTAATTGTGTCAATTTTGATTAAATTTTCAAACTTCTTAAATTTTATTGGCACATCCTAAAATATTTTAGGATATAAATCCAAACTCATTTCCAAGGTATCACACAACCTTGAAAATGACCTGAGATGCCAACTTTACTATGGTTAGATTAACTACCTTACCAATTCATGCTCTTAGGAACCCAATACCTATTGGAGCTCCTTAGGTTAACTAGGTACTCACTAGGGATATCTTCCTTTAGTACTTTCCTAATGACCCTCCTAGGCTTGGAAGGCTTGGTCATTTTGGTCTTGTCATGGTTAACCCTAGGAATTTCCTCCATTGTAACCTTCTTAGTGACCTTTCGAGATTTCTTTGAAACCTTGGCCACTAGACACTTGCCATGGTTAGCCTTAGGGATAACTTCCCTAGTAACTTTGGTTTTTCTAGACCTAGGGTTTGTTCCATAATTAAATGGAACATTTTGTAGAATCGAGAAAGACACTAGAGGGGGGGAGAGTGAAAAGCATACTTAAAAAAAATTCTTTCTTTTAAAAATAAAGTAAACCGCAGCGGAAAACAACACAAAGATAAAAACAAAATGACACATTTGTTTTTACTTGGTTCACAGCCAATCGGCTGCTAGTCCAAGGCCTTTGTGATCCTTGATTGCTCTCGAGGGGCAATAACTAAAATAGTGTATTCCTTGTTAGAGGTAAGAGATGAGACAATTACAAAAGATGTAGAATAACGAGCTAACAATCCTACCTGTCACGCCCCAAGAGTATGTCATGCCGAAAAGCAAACGGACGACATCTCCCCTGTACGTGGCAACATCTCGAGTTAATACAAGGCCCGTAGGCCCACATCCACAACATACTAAGCAACATATATATATAACACAGTGGAAAACATAAAAACCACATACCCACAACACACATACTGACAAACAAACCCAAACAACACAGGAGTACACCACCTGACAAGTCCTCAGTAGTAAACCGTACATAAAACATCGAAGACAAAGTCTACAACATAAAGCCAAATCCATGACATAAAACAAAGTCCATAACATGAAACAAAGTCCATGGGAGGCTTGGAAAAATAGAGATGGGATGGATCGCTGGTGCAGCTCCAAGCTGTCACGAAGACTTCTACCTATTACCTGGGCGATAGAAAAACCCAGGGTCTGCGATGGTGAGTGAAACTCAACAGGAAATAAGATAGAACATGTAAATATATCAAAATCACATGTAATTCAACAGTATAATCTACAGGCACGACAGGTATACATCAGCATAATAAATATACATACATGCATACCACTAAACAAACTGAACAACAAAAGATGCTGACATACCTGACAGTCAGGTACTCTACACTCATCCAACTTGGGCATATATCCACAACATAAGGTATAAAGAGTAATAATAACTCACACTACATCATGATACGGGTCTAGGGTATCACAATGACCGACTAACAAGTATACAAGTACCCGGCCTACTCCCATACAGAAAATGCAATAGCATGTATGAATATGTACAAACAAATGCAACAAGCATAGTACATACAAATGAATCATCAGAGTGAGTATACAAATTGATTGCATCTGTATGTATACTAATCACCATCATCCATGTGTGTGTGTGTATATATATATATATATATACAAAACACTGTATGATATGACAATGTAGCATGTATGGTCATGCCTGCGCACCTCTACTCGCTACCACGACCCCAGTGTGGCCTAGGTGGCACGACATGACAACTGTCCCAACTCAACACCAACCACTGCTCTAGAGTGGCCGAGTGGGCAGTATGATCAAGTAGCATATGAGCGTAAAGAGCTCGCTACACAACGGGAGTCCCTGCTGCTGGCCACTCTGACTGACACTACCTATGAGTGATCGAGTGCCACGCACCTAGGACAACTGCACGCAACTCCAACTACCACCATCTATAGTGGTAGAGTGCGGCTCAACAAATGCTCTACCCTCACACTAGTTATTGTTGGTGCAGGGGCACTAGATAATCGAACCTGTGTTTTGATTATGGCAAAGACACAAAGTTAAGTTTATATTGTTATCTCACGAGCTAAATCAAGTGTGCAGAAAAGTACTAAAGCTGGAGCTGAAGGCTAGCGACACCCGGAGGAAGCCGTGGTGGTCGGGCGACACTTGAGTGAATTCGGAGGGAGCCGAAGGAATCGAGTGGAAGGCCGGAAGCGAGAGCTACTATCGAGGTAAGCTCGTGTGAGTGAGAGATTGTAAGGTCGTGTCCTCTTTACGGGGACGACCGTAGGCGACGATTCGACTAAGACTTCCTGTGGAAGGTCTAGGTCGAGATCGGACGGTTAGAAACCGTCGTATTTATCATTTTCCGAGCTAATCTCTTCTTTGCAGGAAGTGGTAGCGGTGTGATCATTCTTTGGACATTAGGCGATCGTTATCGATTGGTGATGAGATGCATCGATCGTATCATCGATCGGTGATGAAAACATCGATCGTGATGGCGGCGATTCGGCTTTGCGCTAGGTCAAAGCGGATAACGTTTGTAGCGCCGCCAGCGATAAAATTTGGAAAATTCCATGATCCGTTCCAAAGAAATAGGAGACTATTTCAGAGGCCAAAGTCTATAATAGGATGGGAGGATTCATCTCCAAATCACATAAATTATTCATCAAGTGCTCCTACAACGCCAACGCTTCAACACCGTCATAACGCCGACGCGACGCCAAGTTTTGATCTTCTTCGTCGGCAGCAGATTCAAGTAATATTTTTGATATTATATTCTGTATTTTTATCTTCATAACGAGGTGAGGTAGGCTTGTTGCCTCATCCTCGTATATTCGGTTTTTGTAATCGTTGTCTCCTACCTCCAACGAGGAGGAGACGTTTTAGTGCTTTGCCCTCCGTACGCGGTCTAGGACCGATAGGGCCTTGGAGTAGCAACCGCTGGGTTGTGAACCAAGTAAAATAAACGTGTTCATTTATTTTCCGCTGTGCTTACTTTGCGTATCGAACGAACGAAAAAGAAAAGATTTACGATCGCTATTCACCCCCCCTCTAGCGACGCTTCTCGATCCAACAGTTATTCCTCTGGGAGTAACCTGGGAGGCAGGATGACTGATGACTCTTTCAACCCCAAGGGAGATTATGTCGTCAGTATGCATGCAATGATATGAATATACTGTCTCACATATAGACATCTACCACAGACTCTCTGTTCAACAAAGAGTCATACCCATTTGATCAATACACTCTCTATCCTGTAGAGAGTCATACTTAACTGATCATGGCAAGCTAGAACCACCGGTCTGTAGCGACACACTATCCACAACTCAATTGACTATTTACACCACATGGGATTGGTAATAAGTATGCAACATACGGGTATTGGAATAAATCCTACATTTAAGGCATTACCTACCCACGGATGACCTTTTACCCAATTTATAAATTAGGTCATCATTCGTACTCTAACATCTTCACCCTACTAAACATTTATAGATCTACTTACATTACATCTGTAACTACTAAATCATGACAATGGAAAATGTGATATCAACATTTGAGCATATATATAGCTAACGACAAGTATCAAGCATAGGATAAATAAGAGCAGGGTCAAGATAATATGAACATATAACATGCTCATATCTATGTCTAAATCTGAATGCAATTACATCTACCTGACCAGGGTAGGAAATTACCCACCTGCTATAATGCTCAAAACAATGAAGTCCTCACGACCGCAGACCTGTCTCGTATCTACGTTCTGCAAATATAATTAATTACATCTTAGTGCAAACATACAACGAAATACGAATTAACTACTACGTATTCCCCATATCCATATCCCTTATCAAATACGTGTTATAACTCCCATCTTGTAGCCAAGATCAAAGCATCATACAGCTCGATCGACAACCGACATTTCATCCTAATTTCAGGACCTGACTAACCTCAACCAAGCCCTAATTACTCGCCTTGAAATGGTGCATAACCACCCATAATTATGCCAAATCAGGGATCTAACCACCCTAATTGACACACCTCATTCCAACCGACTCTTTTTCACTTAGCCCCAACCGAGCTAATCCTGGAACCAACCATTTAAAGTCATTGAAGCCCCTTCGCGATCAAGAGCAGCCTTTTTCACAGCCGCACCACTGGCAATTCTTTGCCCACTGTCACACAACTGTTCACAGCTCACTCACACAACCTTTTACACTCAATTCCAGCCATACAGTTGTTCGTAGCTCATTTACAACCATACCACAACCTCTAAATCACCAACATCTAAATCCAGCTCACTCAGAACATCATAACCGACCTAAACTCCACTCACAACTTCCCAAACAGGACCTTACCATCCTCACACCCGGTTCAATTCACCGGCACAACCCTACAAGTCCTCTCTTCTCACTCACAGCCACACCAACAACCCATCAACTTGTTCATCACTAGCCAACCACAATCACAGCCTCAAACAACCACACGACAGCTAATCAATACTACCTACAACACACAATGAATAGAACTGGACTAATAGACAAAAAGAATGGCTCGTGCTTACCAGTAAATAGACACCTCACCGGCAGCAATGTCCCCAGAAACGACAACCCTGTTCACCGGTCAACTACTGCCAAAAATCAAGCCTACAAAATCAGAAGCTATCACTAACACCAATCAATGATGAAGGATAGCCTCCACTTACCTAACTCTAGCGGCAATCCTTTGTTCACCGGCGAAATCAACTCCCCTGAACACCTGCCCTAGCTCTCGTTGGAACCCCTGTTAAATTGACTCATGGGTAACCATCCAAGTCGCATAGGAATCCCTTCCGACGTCGAGGGAGAAAACATCGCCTTACTCGGCTCCGACAGCAAGTCGTCGCTTTCCCTATCCGAGCATAGTGTCGTCGCCACCGACCCAAGCCCCCAAATCCCAAGCCCCCTTTGTTGCTCTGGTCTGTCCGCGAGCACCATCAAGGGAAGTTGCTCGCCGCCATCCACTCACGCAGAGAAGCCGACGAAGTTCGGGCGGCAGGAGTCGGAGAGGTTGCGCTAAGGAGAGGAATCACACTGAGATTTGGCGGGTGGGGGGGGGGAGAAGAGATGCCGTCGCGAAGAATTAAAGGAAATTAAACATCGCAGTTGGAAATAAAAGAAGGCAACTGCGAGGAAATAAAACGCTCAGCTTAATGGTAACGGGTCGGGTTTGGCAGATAAACGAGTCGGATTTTAGACCCATTAAGTCTCTTAACTCCTTAGATGCAAAGAAGGTCTTAGAAATCTCCATTCAAGTCCAGAAAAATTTCTAAAAATTCCTGGAAAATTCCATAGGGTATTCTCCTAATTACCCAACATTTATATTATCTTATTTTTTTATTATTATTTATTATTATTATTATTATTATTTCCTGTGGTATTTTGTATTCTCCCCCACTTATAAAAATTTGGTCCCCAAATTTCATACTAACATGCAAAAATTTACTTCAAGAAAGTTTCCGAAAGGACCACATACATTCCTCAAGTGAATAGATGAGGGTATTGAGCTCGGATAGTATCTTCCAGCTCCCACATAGCCTCCTCATCGGTATGATGTTGTCATCCAACCTTTACGAGTTGGGTAGTTTTGTCCCACTACTGTCGCTCCTTGCAACCCAGGATCCACCCTGGAATCTTCTCGTAAGTCACATTAGACTAAGGTAGAATCAAAACCTCTTTCATCACATGGTCAGATCACGACACGTATTTCCTCAGCATAGAAACATGAAATACGTTGTGAACACCCGCAAGTGTCAGAGGTAAGGCCAACCGATAAGCTACACCTCCAATTTGCTCTAATATCATGACTCCTTTGGTGGGTGACACTCGTAGGAATACATGGTCCCCGAATGAGAATTCCAGAGGCCTTCACCTCCGTTCCGCATAACTCTTCTGTCGATCCTGTGCCTCAGATAACCGTCGTCTGATCACTCACACCAACTCTTCATCATGCTGGATACTCTGAGGCCCCAATAACTGTCATTCCCCAACTTCCTCCCATAACACAGGAGATCTGTAGGGTCTACCGTATAAAGCCTCGAAAGGAGCCATCTGAATAGAAGAGTGATAGCTATTGTTGTAGGCAAATTCCACTAAAGGAATGTGATCCTCCCAACTGCCACCGAAATCCATGACACAAGATCTCAATAGATCCTCCAGAGTCTGAATGGTACGTTTGGACTGTCCGTCTGTCTGCGGATGAAATGTTGTACTGAGTCAAACCTCTGTGCCCATGGCCTACTATAGACTCTGCCAGAATCGCAAAGTAAATTGCGGATCTCTATCAGATATGATACTCAAAGGTACGCCATCCAATCTGATAATCTCTAGGCAGTACAATTCCGCTAGACGATCCAATGAGTCCGTCTCACGAATCGGAAGGAAGTGAGCTAATTTGGTTAATCGATCCACGATCACCCAAATCGCATCATGTCCTTTACGGGTTCTGGGTAATCTCGTAACGAAATCCATTGTGATATGCTCCCACTTCCATTCTAGTATCGGAATTTTTTGAAGTAACCCAGCAGGTTTTTGATGTTCAGCCTTCACTTGCCGGCATACTAGACATCGTGCAACAAAGTCCGCAATATCTCGTTTCATACCGTTCCACCAGTATAAGCGCTTCAAATCTCTGTACATTTGAGTACCACCAGGATGTATAACAAATCTCGACTAATGTGCTTCTTGTAGCAATTCTTTCTTAACTGGGTGTGTGTCCGGAACACATAGTCGTCCACGGAAACGAAGTACTCCATTCTCGTCACTCGAGAAATCCGTCTGACATTCTGAGTCTATCGTGCTGCACAAGAACTACAGATACTGGTCACTAACTTGTGCTTCCTTGATCCTCTCAATAATAGCGGAATGGGCAACCATAGATACTAATACTCCCCGGGATGTTTGACCGTGTTCCGACAATCCTAACTCTGAGAATTGTCGAACTAGATCAGTAACTGCTGTCAGATGACTGGCCAGAACTCCATGAAACTTCCTGCTCAGCGCATCTGCTACCACATTAGCTTTTCCTGGATGATAATGAATTGTGCAATCATAATCCTTTAGATATTCCATCCACTATCTCTGTCTCAGGTTCAGTTCTTTCTATGTGAACAGATACTTCAGGCTTTTATGGTATGTATAGATCTCAAAAGTAATCTCATACAAGTAGTGCCTCCATATCTTCAATGTGAAAATGATGGTGGCTAACTCCAGATCGTGCACTGGGTAATTCCTTTCGTGATCTTTTAGTTGACGGGAGGAATAAGATACCACACAGTTGGACTGCATCAGAACTGCACCCAACCCTTGGATAGAAGCATCTGTATAAAGAACCATCCCATCAACACCAGAAAGAATCACTAAGACTGGTGCAGAAACTAATCATCATTTAAGCTCCTAGAAGCTAGTTTCACAAGCCTCTGACCAGGTGAATTTGACCCCTTTCTGAGTCAGGCGAGTGAGTGGCATGGCAATACTCGAGAATCCCTCCATGAATCTCCAATAATACTCGGCCAGACCAAGGAAACTACGGACCTCCTGAACTGATTTTGGCTGCTCCCAACTGGTAATTGCCTCGATCTTCTGGGGATCTATAGAAATACCTCTGTTGGACACTACATTGTTGGTGCAATCGGCCCAGGTCACGATTGACCAGGACTCGAGTTTGACTCGAGTGATGTTTTGATGTTCGACAAAAACATATGACAATGTAATTGTCATAGGGAAGTCCAAGTCTTGAGTACTTGGCATGGGAAGTCCAAGTTGAACACTTGGCATTTGCATGAGAAGTCCAAGGGGTTCGATATTGGCGGCGTAAAGTCCAAGCGGGAGTCTTGGCAGCATAAGTCCAATGGTTGGCGGTGTAAAGTCCAAGCGGAGTCTTGGCGGCATAAGTCCAATGTGCCTTGGCGGTGTAGACACCGTTAGCATGACATAGCCGATGGAAGCACCTGAAGGCTAGCGCGATGGATGAACAAGTCATGGATGACTTGGAGGGATCCGAGAGGCGTGAGGCTGATGGAGGTGGCTAGAAGGCTTAGGTCTAGGCTAAGGGTGGTCTAGCAAGTATGGGGGAACTATACTTGGGTTAAAACCTCATGTTTGAGGTGTGCCAGTCGACTGGTGTATTGTGGCAGTCGACTGGACTAAGTCAACTAGGGTTTGACTGCGGGTTATGGCCTAGCGATCATGCCCGAGGTGGGCGATCGTGATGGCTCAGCGATCGGCGATCGTGTGATCGGTCGGTGGTGCTCGAAAATCGGCCCGCGAGAATGGAGTCGAGACTCAAGCCGGTCGGTGAGGACTCCATCGATCGGGATGGGTATGATCGATCGTGATGGTAGATCCGTTGGACTTATCAGCGTGGATCTAGCCGTTGTCTCGCGACAGCGGTGGCATCGATCGTGATGGTCGGATCGATCGTGATCGACCTTTTCAACGAGTTGAAGCTATATAAGGAGCTCGTGATGGAAGAAAAGATAGCGATTTTCTTGAGCGAAATTGAAGGGGGAAGTTGGTGCTTTCCAGTCCTTCAAAGCTAGTTCAAGGCAATCAAAGATCAAGCAATCCAAAGCTCTTGTAAAGTGTTTTTTTTTTACTTGCATTTGTATTTCATATTGTATTTGCTTGTATCTACTTGATTATTGTTGTAATCATATTGTACGAGGTTTCTCCGCCTCTGGATTATTCTGAGAAGGAGTTATTATTATAGTGGTGTGTGATTGACATCGCTAGAGTTCGTACGAACCCGATCCATGGAGTAGGAACCGTGCGGTTCCGAACCACGTTAAATCTTCGTGTCTTTGTGTTTGTGATTGTGTTTCGTTCTTGTCATTATATATATATATTCCGTACTTGAAACTTGTAGACACGATCACAAACAAATTTCATCTCTGACGGTCAAATGTGCTATTCACCCCCTCTAGCGCGTCAAATCTTCTACAATTGGTATCGAGCACAGTGGCTCTTCAACGGATTAACAACCGGGAGCAAGACGCTAGAGAGTGAAGATGGAATTCCAAGACAAGCTTGGATGGGATATCAACACACCTATCCCTTATACCTTCTATGGACAAGAAGGATTCAATCAATGGAAGGTGAGGATTGAAGAATTCTTGATGATGAAGGACTTTGAAGAGTGGGGCATTTTGATGGAGGGATTTCAATATCCAAAAGGGCCCAAGGGAGGAATTCTCAAGATGAAGAAGTGGACCAAGGAACAAATCCAAGAGTTCGAAAAGAATACAAAGGTAATTAAATTCTTGGTTGATTTGATTCCTAATAAAATTATGTGAGTTAGGTGAATACAAGGATGCCAAAGAGCTTTGGAGTCAAGTGACAAAATATCATGAAGGCTCACAACCGATCCAAGAGGAAGAGACCGAAGAGGCTAATTCATCATCCTCACAAGAAAGTGAGGAGTCAACCTCCGGATCGGAGAAAGAAGAGGTGGAAGAAGTGGAAGAAGTATCCACTTCTAGGATTGAGGAGATTAGAGCATCCTCAACACCGGAGCAACAAGAAGTAACATCTACATCCGGTGAAGAGGAAGAACAAGCTCAAGAGATCCTCACCACTGAACTAGGTAACTCAAACACTCAAATTTCAAATAAAATTCATATATTGTGTTTTGAGTGTAGGGAGTATGGGCACTACAAGAGTAAGTGCCCAAAGAAGATTAAGAAGACTCCTCCGGTGC
Organism: Wurfbainia villosa; assembly: GCA_025175895.1. Classification (NCBI taxonomy): domain Eukaryota; kingdom Viridiplantae; phylum Streptophyta; class Magnoliopsida; order Zingiberales; family Zingiberaceae; genus Wurfbainia; species Wurfbainia villosa. The sequence goes on from CM045989.1 coordinate 94,589,808, forward strand.
CTAAAAGTCAACAAAAGTCAAAGGATGCCGGTTCCCTATCATCTAAAAACAAGGAGCATATCATTTTCTTCAAATGTCGACAACCGGGACATTACCGAAATCAATGTCCTAGGGGGAGCAAGAAGATCCAAGAAGGAGTATCACAAGTAGGGGGAGCTACTAAGGCAAACCCTAAGGTATATTTTCATAATGCTCATTCCTTAAATTCTAAGCAAAAGCATGCTAGAGTTAATTCAAATAATGTTGCTATTACTCATGAATCGAAGCATGCTAGGAATGATAAATCTAGGCCTATTTCAAAGAAGGAGAAATTTGGGACTAATGTCCCTAGAAATATCATTCCTAAGAAAGTAATTAAGAAAATCGAAAATCATTTAGGTATCAATTCCAATAAGAGTAAACATATGTCTAAGGCAAATGATAATTCCCAAAAACCTAATCAAAAAACATTTGGGCAATTAGAATTAGAGAACCAAGCTTTAAGGTCAAGGCTTGAAAAACTAGAAAAGACCCTAAATAAGCTACAAAATCAATTTCAAGGGTCTAATGGTCAAAGTCAAGGGTCAAGATCTCAAAGTCAACATTTAGGACCCAAAAGACAAAAGTCAACCGAGGGAAAGAAAGGTTTGGGTCACAAACCTAAGCCTAAGGTGACTTATCATTGTGTTTCATTTGACTATGGAACACAAACTAAGTCTAGGAAGCCCAAGGTTGCAAGGGGAGTTACCTCTAGAGTCAACCTAGGTAAGACCGCAATGACCAAGGCTAACAAGCCTAGGAGGGTCATTAGGAAGGTATCTAGGGAGGTTATTCCTAAGGAATACCTAATTAATTCAATGAGCTCAAATAGATTTTGGGTTCCAAAGAGCGTGATTGATTCACGTTAAATGGATTAGAATGTGCCAACCATGATTGGATGAGTAGGTAACTCAACCATGGTAAAGGTGGCACTTTAGGTTATTTTCAAGGTTATGGGTGCCTTGGAAAAACATTTGAGCTTTAATCCTAAAGGGTTTTAGGATGTGCCAATATAGTTTTTGAAAAACATGAAAATCAATAAAATTGGCACAATCTAGATTTAGAGATCATAGTGTGTAACTTTGATTGTTGGCACACTTTAAAAGTTCATGTAAAAGTAACATCAAGAGTGATACTCAAGTGTCACACAACTTGATGTCTTGTACTCACCATGCTTCATATGTTTTGCCATATGTTTTCATGGAAGGAATGTCTAGGATGGATTGCATCTCACAAAACAAGTCTTTTACCTTGATTGTGTATTTTAACACTTAGAAAGGGTGAGATGTTAGGATTTGGAAATCATTGAATGTTAATATTTGCAAAAATGAAATAAAACATTAAAATACATTAACGAATACATGAATATAATTATAACATCAATATGTTCGATATACAAGAATAAACATGATAAAATGGGATAAATTAATGAAGAAATCGAGATTTTGAATTTGAGCTGGAAATCGAGATATCGATCGACCGTCTGATTATCGATCGATAACATCAGACAACGCGATACGATGCGGTCATCGTTGAGTGCTAGCTTCACTCATTCGGCTTGAACATCAATCGGTGATGGGATACATCGATCGGTGATGCTTGTTCACCGAGGTGAGGTCATCGATCGAGTGCTCGACGAGCGATCGATGATCGCCATCGATCGTGATATTCTTGTAGCACATCCGAAGGTTCGTGATCGATTAGAGCGGATCGATCGGCGATTCAGGCTCGGTAAACCCGATAATAAACCACGATCGATCGTGATCGTACATTAGTCGATTGCATCCTGTTTATAATGCCGAACCGCTAGGGTTAGCGTCTTCTGTAACGCGCCTTCGGCTTTTCCTCTCCTCTCCGATCGCCATCTCCTTCTCCGACCAACCCTTTCGGACGTGCCAGCCGCCCAAGGTTTTAGGTTTGATAGATAAGCCCCTTTTCTTGCATTTTTCACTTATTTCAAGCCTTAGTTCACTCGTTCTAGGGTTTGGTTCCTTGTTTCCGATTAGGGTTCCGACATTTGAGTCCTCCGGTGACCCCTTCAGCGATATCTGAGCATCCCATCGCCACATCTCCAAATGGCGCCTAAGTAACATTCTTCTTACCCAAGCCCTAATTTGCCTTTCCATTATAATTTAGTTTTATCTAATCATGTATTATTGTCCTTGCATGTCATATCATTACATTGCATTCATAATAGGAGAGCCCGTAGGAATGATCCACCCGAGGGTGAATCTCAATTGTACCAACCTATGTTGATTAGGTACATCGATAGGGACTTTTTCAATCGCCATTGTAGTGATGTCATGGAATTATTTGCATACTATAATCTCATGAAAATTGTCTTATGCACGCATCCCATTAATGATGACCTCCTTAAGGAGTTTTATCATAACTTGAAAAAGGTAGACGACGACCCTACCTACACTACTCGCATTGCAAAATGCGAGTTAGAGTTCACTCCTGCGATACTGCAGGAGTTTCTCGAGTGTAAGCCCTCGGATGACACCTTTATTTTTTACCCTACCATGAATTTCCCTTTACCCGAGCCCTTTGACCATATCTCTATGGAGTCCATGCATGAGCATATCTTTGGTTATCCTCGTCCAGGACCGAATTTATTCCCTATCAGCTGAGTTATACTGCACGACAATGTACTTTACAAGGTCATTGTTGGGTGTTTTCTTCCATCGTCACTCGAGTGCGGCAAGATTGACCTCCCCATCTTTTTCTTCTATACGCCATGCGTCATAAGTTAGACATAAACTTTGCATTAAACATGTTTCACTGCATTGTGCATTTCATTTCCCCTGTACAAGGGAAAGTGCATATGCCATATGGTCATATCATCACAGCATGGCTAGAGTCCGTAGGCGTTAACATCCACAGGGGTTCTCTGAGAGCGCTATCTAAGGTGTACGACTGTATATCAGTTCATAACTTCTCGTTAGCAAAGCTACAGATGGGGCCAGGACAGATGGAGTTAGCGCCTCAACCACCACCCAGGGCACGCAGAGAGCCTCCTCCGATACCCAGAGAGGCGACAGAGGACTAAGAGGATGCAGACGCCACTGATGAGGATGATCAGATGCCGGCAGATGCATCAGTGGTGGGTCCATCAGATCATCGTGGCCAGTTGGAGTCCAGATTTCAGGACTATCAGCAGTCGATTGACTCTAGGCTGTCAGAGATATTGGCAGGCCAAGCATCCTTCGGATGGAGGAGTCTCAAAGCCGCATCGAGCAGCGTCAGCTCGATATGTTAGAGATGATGCGGGCCTGGACCTTGAGTCAGCAGCCTCCTCCACCACCACCTCCTGCAGACGATTAGATATTGAGGATGTTAGATTTTCTGTGGTTGTCAGTTTTTGTAGTGAGATTGAGCATAGCCAATCTCTATTTTGAATGTAAAAGACTAAATTTTTTTAAGTTAAATGAAATTTTTGTTTGTGAAAATCTTATGTGTTTGGATGAGTATTTGTATTATTGTATTGCTTATGAAAGTTGATATATCATGACATGAAATTGCATCCTATCATATACCATGTCATGTCATTGTTTAAGATTATTTTAGATGTCATGTGTTCTTAAAGTTCATCATATGTCATGACATCATGATCATTGGTCATGTTTTTATTTTGCCATCACTATGCCATGATCATTTCATGCATTAATTTGATTGAACATTGATTTAAGGAAAATGGCATGACTTGAAGTCTCACTTATAAGGGAATCAAGTAGGGTTGCCTAGGAAATGCATGAAACCCTAGATAAAGTGAATCAAAACCCACATCTCACATCTCATTTACATGTATGTGTATTTATACACCCTAGATACATGTGAGATGCTAGGATAATAAGTTAGGTTCAAGATGCATGGGTAGTGCATCTAGATGAACTCAAACTTATTTTAATTATCACCAAGAATCATAAGGAAAGCTAATATACAAGCTATGTATATTTAGCCAATAAATTATGGTTAAAAATAGGCTTTCAAAAACATTTTAAAATCAATTTGGAAAACCTTGGTGAAATCTATCTTTTGATAGCCATCATCATTGTAGAAGTTGATACAAAGTGGATCAAAAACTTTAAAGTTTTTAATAGTTTTGAACTTTGTACCAATCTCCTATTTCAATGGTAAAAATATTTTTCAAAAATTTTTCACCTATTGTATTGGTCATAAGTATTATACGTACCAAATTTCGTGATTTTTCGATATACGTATAATTATTTATGATTTTCTAAAATTCAACTCTGATAATTAAAATTCGGAAATTTGGTTATCGATTCATTGCCATTGGTGGCGGATCGGTGATGGAAATGCTGATCGTGATTTACGAATCACTTTCATTAGTAACTTTGATTTCGGAGTAAACAAGGTTGTTTAATCCGATTTCAGCTACGGTTATGGTCCCTAGTCACTCCTAACCCTAGGATATGCTTTGGGTAGCATTATAAAGGGTGAAAATCCATTGGATATGGATTAGGAGAAGTGTTTAGGGTTTGTATCAATTTTAAGGTGTTGGAAAGTTCAATATTGAATTTCTAACCTTAATTTTGATGGTTTAGAGTTCCTATTGGCTTAGGGACTTCCCAAGGACATTGTTGGTGCAATGGTCAAGGGGGAGCAAGCCTTTAGGGGGAGGTATCCATCTTTGGATGATGGATGTATTTTTCTCCTTGAAGAGGAGAAGTTATTGGGAGAATATGACATCAATTGGGAAATTGATGGGACTTTTGAGAGACACAATTTGGAAATTGGGAGAGTAAATGGGATTGCCTCTCTTGAGTGATATTGGACTTATCACTAGGAAGATGGTAGGCATCCTAAGTATTTTTGGACCAAGGGGGAGATTGTAAGATCTCATTAGGACATGAGACATTGACCTCCTTGGAGAGGAAACCTTCTTGATGTTAGTCAAAAAGGGGGAGAATGTTTGGGAGAGAACATTTGGAGAGTATTTATCAATTTGGGATAATTGGTAAGGGATTTGAGTTAGTGTTCTAACTCAATAATTTGTTTGGTTTTTGTCAAACATCAAAAAGGGGGAGATTGTTGGTGCAATCGGCCCAGGTCACGATTGACCAGGACTCGAGTTTGACTCGAGTGATGTTTTGATGTTCGACAAAAACATATGAAAATGTAATTGTCATAGGGAAGTCCAAGTCTTGAGTAATTGGCATGGGAAGTCCAAGTTGAACACTTGGCATTTGCATGAGAAGTCCAAGGGGTTCGATATTGGCGACGTAAAGTCCAAGCAGGAGTCTTGGCAGCATAAGTCCAATGGTTGGCGGCATAAAGTCCAAGCGGAGTCTTGGCGGCGTAAGTCCAATGTGCCTTGGCGGTGTAGACACCGTTAGCATGACATAGCCAATGGAAGCACCTGAAGGCTAGCGCGATGGATGAACAAGTCATGGATGACTTGGAGGGATCCGAGAGGCATGAGGCTGATGGAGGTGGCTAGAAGGCTTAGGTCTAGGCTAAGGGTGGTCTAGCAAGTATGGGGGAACCATACTTGGGTTATAACCTCATGTTTGAGGTGTGCGATCGGTGTGCCATGTGGCGATCGTGGACCGAAATCAACTAGGGTTTATTGCGGGTTATGGTCTAGCGATCATTTGCGGGTGGGCGGTCGGTGATGGCTCAAGCGATCAGATCGTGTGATCGGATCGGTGGTGCTCGAGAAATTAGCCACAGAATGGAGTCGAGACTCGACTGGTCGAGTGAGGACTCCATCAGTCGACTGATGGGTATGATCAGTCGACTGATGGTAGATCCGTTGGACTTATTCAACGTGGATCTAGCCGTTGTCTCACGACAACAGTGGCATCAGTCGACTGATGGTCCCGATCGATCGGTGATCGACCTTTCGGCCTGAGTTGAAGCTATATAAGGAGCTCGTGATGGAAGAAAAGATAGCGATTTTCTTGAGCGAAATTGAAGGGGGAAGTTGGTGCTTTCCAGTCCTTCAAAGCTAGTTCAAGGCAATCAAAGATCAAGCAATCCAAAGCTCTTGTAAAGTGTTTTTTTTACTTGCATTTGTATTTCATATTGTATTTGCTTGTATCTACTTGATTATTATTGTAATCATATTGTACGAGGTTTCTCCGCCTCCGGATTGTTCCGAGAAGGAGTTATTATTATAGTGGTGTGTGATTGGCATCGCTAGGGTTCGTACGAACCCGATCCGTGGAGTAGGAACCGTGCAGTTCCGAACCACGTTAAATCTTCGTGTCTTTGTGTTTGTGATTGTGTTTCGTTATTGTCATTATATATATATATTCAACTGTGCTAACGAAACTTGTAGACATAATCACAAACAAATTCCATCTATGAACGGTCAAACGCTATTCACCCCCCCCTCTAGCGGCGTCAAATCTTCTACATACATGTCCAAGAAAACCCACTGAGGATAACCAAAATGCACACTTTCTAAACTTGGCATACAACTGCTCCCGTCGCAACGTCTCCAATACTATCCGCAGATGTTGTTCATGCTCCTCCTCGGATCAAGAATAAATCAATATATCATTGAAGAACACTATGACGAACTGATCTATATACCTCAGGAATATCCGGTTCATCAAGTTCATAAACGCAGTTGGGGCATTCGTGAGACCGAAAGGCATCACTAGGAACTCGTAATGCCTATAACGGGTGCGGAAAGCTATTTTCTAAACATCCTCATCTCTTATACGAAGCTGATGATATCCTTAGCACAGATCAATTTTAGAATACATACATGTATCCTTAAGCTGATCAAACAAATCTTCTATCCTCGGTAGTGGATATTTTTTCTTAACTATGACTGCATTCAGTTACTGATAGTCAATACATAACTGCAACGATCCATCCTTCTTTTTGACAAAGAGTACCGGAGCTCCCCATGGTGAAACACTAGGGCAAATGAATCCATTATCCAACAATTCCTGTAGTTGAACTTTAAGTTCATTCAGTTCTTTTGGCGCCATCCGATAAGAAGGTTTCAATATAGGTACGGTTCCTGGAATCACCTCTATCGCAAATTCCACTTGCCTAGGAGGTGGCAAGCCTGGAAGTTCATCTGGAAATACATCTGGATACTCTCGGACTACTCGCACATCAGAGAGGGGCGGTAGTCCTTTGTTCACAACTTTGACTAGAGATAATAAATAACCCTGACAACCCTGGGCGACAACCCCGGGCCAATAATGGATAATCCATCGTCTCTAGTACCAACAAATTCCCAAGCTGGTTGATCCGGTGGTCGAAATGTCACCACCCTTGCTCTACAATCCACTGTAGCATAATAAGTGGCCAACCAGTCCATACCGAGAATAATATCGAACTCTATCATTTCCAACACCTGGAGGTCCACTGTAAGGATATGCCCGTCAAAATCTAATGGGCAACCTTTGATTTCTTGGTGGCTAGTCAGCACCTCTCCTGATGACAAGGATACTGCTAACCCACAAGAATGAACCATTGGGATTCTTCCAACTCTACCCAGAAATATTCTAGATACGAATGAATGGGAACTACTGGTATCAATCAAAGTATCAGCGTATATAGAATAAACTGAAACCATACCCCGTATGACTGATCCCTCAGCCCGCTATGCCTCATCTCTGGTGATGGAAAAAACTTGTCCAGTATCGATATTTGTCAGCTGCATCCCTGACGAAGTAGTAGTGTGCCTCCACTCTGGCTGGATCTGGCTCTGTTGTACTTGATACTGAGTCACTGGTGCAGGCATAAGATATCCCTGAGAGTTGGCTGGTAAGAACTGCTGTGGTGCAGATACTCTTGGATAGTAGATCACCGGAGATGCAGGATACTGGATAGCTGTTGGCATCACTGTAGGGGCACCCCCTTGCATCTGGTACAACTGTGATGGTGGAGGTACTGGCTGCCTCTGACCATATGTTTGAGTCTGCGGTGCTGTCCTCTGCTGCCGCTACTAGGTAGACTTCTTCCCCTTGTTGGAGCTATCAGTAAATTCCAACTGTGCTCTCAATGTACAATCACGGCTAGTATGACCAAGTTGTTTGCAATAATAGCAAATTAGCTGCTCCAAAGGACACCCTGATACTATGTGGCTTTCAGATCCACATTTATAACATACACTCCTGTTTCGACCCTTACGACTATTCTGAGACCCTCCAGAATACTCTGATGCTGGACGTTTCCCCTTCTGTGATCTAGCTGACCCCTCTGCAGCACCTCGCGTAGTTCCTTTTTTCTCCCATTTCTTCTGAGTCCCCTGAGGTGAACCCTAGTTCTACTACTTGCCCTGAGTCATCTGCTTCTCTATATCCTTTTCCCTGGAAATATGTTGGGAAGTCATCTCGATAAAAATGGTGCGGTCCAATGCCTCCCTGTATGAGGTAATGATAGATCCTGACATCTTGCTCCGAATATAAGCAGCAAGACCCTGTGTGAATTGGTACATCCGATCTGCATCCTTTGCTACCAGATGAGAGAAGAACTCTGAAAGTTTGGTAAACTCTGCATTGTATTCCATGACAGAATGATCACCTTGCTTCAGCCTCAGGAATTCTTGACAATGTGCTGTAGAAAATGCCGAAGGAAAGTACTGTCTCCAGAAAGCGTCTCAAGAGATTGCCCAAGTAATCCCATGCTCCCCGAGTAGAGTCTTTTACATTTTCCACCAAGTAACTGCCTGATCTCTGAGATGGTACACAGCAAGGCCCACTTTCTTATCATCTGTATAGTTCATGTACTCGAAAGTGTCTTCCATATTTTCTAGCCAAGCCCGAGCAATCCATGGGTCGGACTCCCCTCAGAACAAGGTGAACTTATCCTTGGCCGAACGTGCTAACACGAGTATCCGTTCTTTATCATTGAGCCAACTGGACTCTGCAGGCTCTGGCATAGTCAATGGTATATTCGGATTCTAAGGCTCCAAATCACCAATAGGGGAAAGCTGAGGTTGTTCCCAAATAACGGGCTCAGTAGTAGCAGCCTCCTACCCCTAAACTCCGACAGATCGCCTTGATGGACGATCTCTACTACGAGTCTGCATAGGTGTCATAACTTTGACTGTATACACCTGTTGAACAAGTTTAGATAAGTAACTATCTGAAATATGAGTTATCAAAAATTCTTACTTCATGATGCCTAGAGCTTATGCCGCTGTCAATCCCATCTCACAAAAACCAAATCCGAAAAATATACCAACTCCCGAGAATCCAAGACTCAAAAACAAAATCATTGAATGACATCGCAGAACCTTCGGCTCTGATACCAATAAAGTTGTCACGGAAAACATAAAAATCACATACCCACAACACACATACTGACAAACAAACCCAAACCACACAGGTGTACACCACCTGACAAGTCCACAGTAGTAAACCGTACATAAAACCTCGAAGATAATGTCTACAACATAAAGACAAAATTCATGACATAAAACAAAGTCCATAACATGAAACAAAGTCCACGGGAGGCTCAGAAAAATGGAGATGGGATGGATTGCCAATGCAACTCCAAGCCGCCACGAAGACTTCTACCTGTTACCTGGGCGACAGAAAAACCTAGGGTGTGTGGTGGTGAGTAAAACTCAGCAGGTAATAAGATAGAACATGTAAATATATCAATATCACATGTAATTCAACTGTATAGTCTACAAGTATGACAAGTATACATCAACATAATAAATATACATACATGCATACCCTGAACAACTAACAAAGATCGACATACGATACGACTACTCTACACTCATCCAACCTGGGCATATATCCACAACATAAGGTATAAAGAGTAATACTAACTCACACTACATCATGATACGGGTCGAGGGTATCACAGAGACCGACCAACAAGTATACAAGTACCCGGCCTACTCCCATACAGAAAATGCAATAGCATGTATGAATATGTACAATTAAATGCAACAAGCATAGTACATACAAATGCATCATCAGAGTGAGTATACATATAGACTACATCTGTATGTATATTAATCACCATCATCCATGTATATATATATACATGCATATATGTATATATATATAGCAATATGCAAAACACCGTATGATACGACAATGCAACATGCATGGTCATGCCTGTGCAGCCCTACTCGCTATCACAACCCCAGTGTGGTCTAGGTGGCACGACATGACAACTGTCCCAACTCAACACCAACCACTGCTCTAGAGTGGCCGAGTGGGAAGTATGATCAAGTAGCATATGAGCGTAAAGAGCTCGCTACACAATGGGGGTCCCTGCTACTGGCCACTCCGACTGACACTGCCTATGAGTGGTCAAGTGCCACGCACCCAGGACAACTGCATGCAACTCCAACTACCACCATCTATAGTGGTAGAGTGTGACACAACAAATGCCCTGCCCTCACACCAGTTATTCCTATGGGAGTAACCTGGGAGGCAGGATGACTAATGACTCTCTCAACCCCAAGGGAGACTATGTCGTCAGTATGCATGCAATGACATGAATGTACTGTCTCACATACAAACATCTACCACAGACTCTCTGTTCAATAGAGAGATACCCATTTGATCAATACACTCTCTATCCTGTAGAGAGTCGTACTTAACTGATCATGGCAAGATAGGACCACCGATCCGTAGCGACACACAATCCACAACTCACCTGACTATTTACACAACACGGGGTTAGAAATAAGTATACAACATACGGGTATTGGAATAAATCCTACAATTAGGGCATTACTACCCACGGATGACCTTTTATCCAATTTACAAATCAGGTCATCATCCGTACTCTAACACTTCACCCTACTAAACATTTATAGATCTACTTACATCACATCTGAAACTACTAAATCATGACAACGGAAAATGTGATATCAACATTTGAGCAAATATATAGCCAACAACAAGTATCAAGCATAGGATAAATAAGAGCAGGGTCAAGATAATATGAACATATAACATGCTCATATCTATGTTAAATCTGAATGCAATTACATCTACCTGACTAGGGTAGGAAATTACCCACCTACTGTAATGCTCGAAACAATGAAGTCCTCACGGTCATAGACCTGTCTCATATCCACATCCTACAAATATCATTAATTACATCTTAGTGCAAACATACAACAAAATACGAATTAACTACTACATATTCCCCATATCCATATCCCTTATCGAATACATGTTATAACTCCCATCTTGTAGCCAAGATCAGAGCATCATACAGCTCAATCGACAACCGACATTTCGCCCTAATTTCAGGACCTGACTAACCTCAACCAAGCCCTAATTACTCGCCTTGAAACGGTGCATAACCACCCATAATTATGCCAAATCAAGGATCTAACCACCTTAATTGACACACCTTATTCCAACCAACTCTTTTTCACTTATCCCCAACTGAGCTAATCCCGGAACCAAACATTTAAAGTCGTTGAAGCCCCTTCGCAACCAAGAGTAGCCTTGTTTACAGCCACACCGCTGGCAATTCCTTGCCCACAGTCGCACAACCATTCACAGCTCACTCACACAACATTTTACACTCAATTCCAGCCATACAACTATTCCTATCTCATTTACAACCATACCACAGCCAGTAAACCGCCAGCATCTAAATCCAGCTCACTCAGAACATCATAACCAACCTAAACTCCACTTACAACTTCCCAAACAAGACCTTACCATCCTCACAGCCGATTCAATTCACCGGCACAACCCCACAAGTCCTCTCCTCTCACTCACAACCCCACCAACAACCCATCAACCTGTTCATCACTAGCCAACCACAATCATAGCCTCAAACAACCACACGACAACTAATCAATACCACCTACAGCACACAAAGAATAGAACTAGACTGATAGACAAAAAGAATGGCTCGTGCTTACCAGTAAATAGACACCTCATCGGCAGCAACATCCCCAGAAATGGCAGCCCTGTTCATTGGTCAACTTCTGCCAAAAATCAAGCCTACAAAATCAGAAGCTATCACTAACACCAATCAGTGATGAAGGATGGCCTTCACTTACCTAACTCCGGGGGTGATCCTCTATTCACCGGAGAAATCAACGCCCTCGAACTGTTGGGTTTCCGGCACCGCGGCGAGTGTGTGTTCGAACATGTTTCGTAAACATGTGCACAGCAGAAGAAATAAAAATAATAAATCTAATTTATTACAATACACACACCACACGCATGCATAGTACAACATGTGTAGACATAACTGTAGTTTCAAATTTTGCAATAAAAGGAAATTTATTCTACGTATACCTGACATATCACGTGTAGCGGGAAAGACATTAACCAGAGTGATCCTCGCTAGAATCGCCTCTATTCGTATCCACGCCGAGTATCTTCGGGATGACTTCACAAAGTCACGAGCCTCATCTTCGTACGAGTCACTAGCTTCGTGTAGAAGACGATGTGATCGAGAGAAGATCACAATCCGAATCAAAATTCGGATTCAAAATGAGTCCTTAAAAACTCGCTTCTTCGGAGAGATATTCGCCAATTGCTTGACGAATCCTTAGTCCTCCACCTCTATGGATTACCGGAGATCGAATCCCCGGCAATGTAGCCACTATCGGAGCTTCAAACGTCGTCCAAATGATGCTCTGACACGAAAGAAACAAGATGTCCAGAAAACTGGATACCTTGGTAGACGAGTTTGCACCGGCCAAAGAGAAGAGGGCCAACAAGTCCTTGGTCACCGGAGCCAAGGAGGATCACCGGAGGGTCGACGGAGGATCGCCGGCTGAAGCTTGGACGCCGGCAACAAGCTTGGACGGCGGCACAAGGGTGGGCGGCGGCTAGGGTTTGGGCGCCGACCACAAGAGGAGAAGGAGAGGGTGGGCGGCAACTTTGGGGTTGCTTGGATTAGGTTTTCACAAAACCCTTAAACCCTATTTTATAGAGAACAAATTCTCCTAATGGTTATCAAATCATAACCAAAAGCCTGTTAACCCGCTCCATTAATTTAAGTTAAAATAAACCAAACCGATTTGATCTATTTTAAGTTAAAACGAACCGAACCAACTTTGGTTCATTCGTTTAAAACAAACCAAACCCCTTTGGTTTATTCTCCACCATTGGATTAGAATCAAACCAATTTGGTTCATCCATTATGTCTTCATAATACATGGCCCATCCACGCTTACATTGCGACTGAAACAATTTCATGCTCGCTCCTTGTTTGATCCAACCAAACCTAATTTCTCTTGGTCTGAGAATCTCATTCTCAAGCTCGTTTTAAATCCTTCGGATTATGCTCATTGTGCGTGTGACCAAATAGGTTCTCGGTTTATGTTGGTCCTCTATAATTAACCATTAATTATAGAACGATCACGAGTGGCACCTAATAGTACATCATAATCCCCAATTAATCGAAAAGATCAACGGTTGATCCAGAAATATTTCTAAAAACCCTTCAACAGCTACAATGAATCATGCCCCATTCCTTTCACTCATCATATACCAACTTGGTTCAGGACATGGTCTATAGTGTCAGTCCCCACTAGGTTGACTATGTCACACCTAGCCCAAGTATCATTTCCTCATCCTATGGATTCTAGTTACTGCACATGTATCCAAGAGTACCTTACTCTAAACGTGTAATGCTTTGGCCAAAGACTTTAGTAACAATCCGATGAGAGGCCATGGGTATACATCTCCTCGCAAGGAATGGTGAATCCTTTATAGGCTATTCAAACACCTTCGATCAGTTCAACTTATACCCAATCATCCCGGGTCCACATCTCCTCAGAGATGCTTGCTTAAGATGTCAAAGCATAAGTCTTCATGATCAAGATGACTTGAATACCGCAAGTCAAAGGAACATCGCACTTAAGCTGCAGTAAGAACTTCATTGACATATCTATATATGCAGAGAACCATATGAAGTCTTACGGCTAGTCACTCCAATGAATTAGTTACCATAACTAGCATCCACAATTAACTCCGGACATCACAATGTCTCCAGCCAGTGAGAATCAGCTACTTGTATACACCAAGGAGTATACCTCGTGCTAGTCTTGACAGATTTGATGGTGTCCTAATCCATCAATTCATCGACTAGGGATAATTCCGATACATCACAATTACACATGTAGAGATACTCACTAGTTGTGATCCAATCATAAATTCTCTCATGCTGTGAATCGTATCGTGGACATTCAGTAAATGAGTTTAAGATCTAATCAAATACACGAGAACATGTATACTCAAATAGTGAATCTTCATTTATCATATAAATGGTTCAAACATAAGGTGATTGCCTTAGGACATCTCTCACATATTACTAACACGAACACTTGCCCTAGCTCCCTTTGGAACCCCTATTCAATCGACTCACGGTCAACCATCCAAGTCGCACAGGAATCCCTTCCGACGTTGAGGGAGAAAACATCGCCTTACTTGGCTCTGGCAGCAAGTTGTCGCTTTCCCTATCCGAGCACAGTGCTGTCGCCGCTGACCCAAGCCCGCAAATCCTGAGCCCCTTTGTTGCTCTGGTCCGTCAGTGAGCACTAGCGAGGGAAGTCGCTCGTCGCCATCCACTCACGTAGAGAAGCCAACGAAGTCCGAGCGACAGGAGTCGGAGAGGTTGCGCTAAGGAGAGGAATCACGCTTAGATTCGCAGGGGGGGGGGGGAGATGTCGTCGCAAAGAATTAAAGGAAATTAAACATCAAGACTGGCAATAAAAGAAGGCGGCTGCGAGAAAAAAAAATGCTCAGCTTAATGGTAACGGGCCAGGTTTGGCAGATAAACGGGTCGGATTTCAGACCCATTAAGTCCTTTAACTCCTTGGATGCAAAGAGGGTCTTAGAAATCTCCATTCAAGTCTAGAAATATTTCTAAAAATTCCTAGAAAATTCCATAGGGTATTCTCCTAATTGCCCAACATTTATATTATCTTATTTTATTATTATTATTATTATTATTATTTTCTATGGTATTTTGCCCTACCTCTCCTCTTAGCAAGAAATTAGGAAGAAACATAAAACTAAACAAAGTACCGACTTCAAGAATTTGAAAGAAAAGAGCTTTTTATGGCGTTATGACTTTGTTGCATGAAGACGAGCACTTGGATTGATTGAGCACTTTGAGAGCTTTCTAATTGATGATTAGGGGGTGCCTCGCCCCTTCTTTTATAGCTTTTCAAACCCTAGCACATTCAGATCTAGATCTAAATCAAGATCTAGATAAAACTTTATCCACAAATCTTATCCTTGAGGTGACACTTGGCTCTTCATGCACACATCAGTCGACTGCTCCTATTGGGAGTCGACTACCTAATCGACTACCAAAACTTCTAGTTGATTGCTACACTTGAGGTTCCAACCTGACACCTACAACACAAGGTTATCACAAGAAATGCATAATGACATGCAGTATAACTATCCTAGACTATCTGATCTTGACTTCAGCCTTCCTCCGGAAGCCTTAGTTGGATTGTCGCCTATGGTTGTCCCCGTACTGAGGACGCGACCTATCCTCTCCACACAAGGTTCTTACCTTGCTTATCTTTGGTCCTTATTGTCGGTTGGATGCTTCGGAGGCTCATTGGCTCCCATGTCCCTGGATTAAAATTTTCACTAATGAAAGAATTAATCTGGATGGGATGAGCTTCCTTAGCACAACCTTTTCGTCGTCCTGCTAACAACTTGAGTGGTCGCTTGAACAAACTAGTTGTTCAAGCAACACAACTCTTCTAGTTGGTTAGCCACGGAAGAGACGACGGACGGATCGCCAGTTTTTGTGTTTGTCTTCGGGGTCCATGATTATACAATATATATTCATACACACACATGCATAATCAAAACAAATAAGAACATGCTCAGATCTGTACATAAAGTTAAAATAACTTTATACCTTACGATCTTCTACCGTATGTCCTATCCTTCTCGTGGACGACGTGTGGACGAAGATCCTCCACGAGTAGAAGCCTTCTAGATCACTTTCTTCTCTACCTTGTCCGCTGCGAACAAAGAGAAGAAACCACAAATACCTTCCTATCTAGAATCGGCCACCAAATTATGGAACTTGGTGTAACCGCCGGCCAAGGAACTATTGGATGATGCGCCGGCCAACTTCAAGAAGTGTTGCCGCCGGCCACTTTGGAGAATGGGGAGGAGGAAGAGAACCGGCCACCAATGGGAGGAGAACCGCCGGCCAAGGAAGAAGGTAGAGGGCTCTATGATGGGCGCCGGCCAAGGAATGATAGAGGAGGATGGGCGCCGGCAATCAACTTGAAGGAAGAAGCTTGCCCAAGCTTTGCTCCAAAACCCTAGCCGCCCAATGAACCCTAGCCGCCCACTTGTGGATGAACCAAACCCTAACTCCAATTCCTTGATCCTTCTTGCCGCCCAACCCTAAGCATCTATTTATAGAATAGGGCTTAAGCCTCCTTTAATCTCCACCGTCGGATCTAGGGATTTAATCTCCACCGTCGGATCTAGGGTTTTATCCCAACCGTCGGATCTAGGGTTTAATCCCAACCGTCGGATCTAGGATTTCATCCCAACCGTCGGATCTAAGGTTTCATCCCAACCCTCGGATCTAGGGTTTTATCCCAACCGTCGGATCTAGGGATTTAATCCCAACCGTCGATTCTAGGATTTCATCCTAACCATCGGATCTAGGGATTTAATCCCAACCGTTGGTTCTAGGGTTTCATCCAACCATCTAATCTAGGGATTTAATCCCAACCGTTGGTTCTAGGTTTTGTTTTACATTCTTGGATCTAGACTTCACAAGGATTATATTAGGCTACGATAGGGACCATAAGGAGGAGTTGGGTCTTGGCCACCCGATGGATCGGAACCACACAAACTTGATCCATCAATGATGTTCCATTCCACTAGAGGATCATCATTGAACTACCTCACCAACCCCCATAAATTAATATGGGCTCCATTTATTATTTGTACATTAATCTCCCCGTGTTTAAGATATCGAATGTCCGTCAATTAATTGATTTACTGACCATCAATTAATTAACATCTAATTCCTCGAGTAGTACCACTCAACCTTATCATCATGTTGACTAAGTCAATCAGCTGGGTTTACATGATGAACCTTATGAGCTCCTCAAGGGGACATCATCAACCTAATATATAGGACACGGTTTCCTCCTATAATCAATGGCACACCATGTAAATAATATTATTTCTCAACTTACCGGGCATATTGATTTAATCCATCTAAATCTCACCCACTGGTAAATCAAAGAAATAAATACTAAGTACATGTGCCCGTTATTATATCGGGATTTAGAGCATGTACAACATAATATCCGAGGTCCGATTCAATTATGTAGTCAGTACTAAATTGAATCACCTCTATGTCGGTCCTACTCAATACACCTAAGTGTACTAGTGTAACTCTATGTCCAAGATAAAACAATACTAAGCTACACTACAACCATGCCAATGGTTTGTCCAAAACCATCTTGGTTGTGAGCCTTTACTTATATTTTACAAGGTACTGATAACATGATCTTCTGTGCCACACCAAGCACCATGTTATCTACAATGTAAAATATTAGACAATATGCACACATATATAATGAATATATAAAATGCAAATAATGATCATGTGATTCTTATTTCAAAATAAAATATTCATACAAAAAGAGTTAGGCTTTCAGTATACATTCCAACACTTATGACCTGTTGCTTACCTTCCGGTCACTGGATCATTGAGGTTTCTCCTTCCCGAGATTCTACTAGCATCTTTGACTTTAGCAAAGTCTAATACATTACCTGCACACTCAACATAGCATATGAAATAACAAAATAACTTAACTTTAAAACTTTTCCATTATCAAAATCTAGGTTTGATTATGTTAGTTATAGCCCTAGAACCAATCATGTGATGGTTGAATAGGGAACATTTTGTATCATATTCTATAAAGGCAAAGGATTGGTTATTATATTTACATCTTGCTTGTGCCAGCTAACTTAAATATAATAATGCCCTAGAAAAGTTGGTTCTTATCTACAGCACATCAATTGGCAGAATTGATTATGAGAGGCTGTAGAGAACACTTTCCTAAATGTTCCTAGTCAAGTATTAATATGCAAGGGCAATATTAATACATAAAGACTAGCATGTAGGTCAATTGATGACTTGATCTCACAAGTCATGGATATATGATATCAAGTTGACACATGGGTATATATTAGAGAATATATACTGAACTGACCCGCCATGAGAAAGTTTCATGGATCGTCATATGAGTGTCATAAACTTTCTCATGTGACTATTGGTATGAATAGTCCTCACACCTGAAGTCACTACGGTTCCCTACATAAGGAGTTATGTACTTTGGTATCGTCAAACGTCACCCGTAACAAGGTGGACCATAAAGGCGATTACTAGGTATATAACAAATTGTGCGGAGGGATGTGAGTGATGTAGATGGGATCTATCCCTCCCATATGACGGGAGTGATATCTGTGGGCCCCTTGATTGAGTAGAACTACTAAAACGCATGACCATGCTCGAATGAGTCAATATGAGATATTGAGCTCATTTGTTTGAGTTAGTTTACTCAGGGATCAAGAAACACATAGATTGATCGAGGATGACATGGTCTATGCCTCATTGGTCAATCTGATATCAAGGATAGAAGGACATAGTCATACATTATAGTAGTCACGGAAAGGTTAGTCGGATCTTGACTTATTTCGTAACTTGGGTAGCAATGATGTATTGCTAGATGCCGCTCATTGCTTGTGTATCTAAAAGAGTTTAGATCCACTGCCAACGTTATGAGAGCCTATAGGGTCACACACAAAGAGCATGATGATTAGAAGAATTAGTGCATTCTAGTTTGACTAGAATAATTTGGGAATGAGCTTAGGTACAAAATGGTTTTTGGACTTTAATCTTAATGAGAATTTTAGCTTATTGATTTAATGAGATTAATTCAATATGCTAAGCTTACTAATTTAATAAGATTAAATAAATATGTTATCATGATAGCCTAAGCTTAATTGATTTAATAAGATTAATTCAATATGTTACCTTATTGATTTAATGAGATTAATTCAATATGATAACATAAGCTTATTGAATTAATAAGATTAATTCAACATGCATGAATGTCACATAAGCATGCCACCTAAGCTTGATGAGGTGGAAGGAGACAAAGGGTTTTGACCTTTGGAATTTCTCCACATGTGGTCGGCCAAACAAGGAGTGTATGTTTCAATGCAATTGATTGCATTGAATGTGATAGGAGGTGAAAGGTTTTTTCAATCCTATAAAACACTCCATGGGGTGGCCGGCCAAACTAGGTGAAGCTTGAGGCTTGGAGAGAGCTTGGTGGTGAGAGGCTTTGGTTGTGTGGCTTTTGTGAGTGTAGGATATCAAGAAGAGTGGTCTTCTTCTTCCTTTCTCTTTTTCCCTACCTTCCTCTCCTTTAGGGACTTCTCTAGCAAGAAGTAAAGGAGAGCTCTTCTAGTTTCTTTTGTGAGACAAGAGCTTGCTCGTGTGGATACATATAGAGGCACGGACATTTGAACGTGCTAAAAGATCCAACAAACCCAAGGAGAAGCGGGATTAAAAAGGGCACGCAACAAAGGTAATATTCTCCTATAAGATAGGTTTTGAGAAATTTATTTTTGTACGAGGTTTTCTTTCGCAAGGATCACTTGGAAGGGATCCTATTTTTCCGTTGCGCATATGCTATTTTGCATAATAAATCCCTACAGTGGTATCAGAGCCACTTGCGAAAGATCGTATAAAAAATAGGTTTTCTCTATTTTATATATGATATAGAAGTAGGATAAATTTTATTATGAGTTGATAATTGCATTAGCAATTTTTCAAACATAATAAAATATCCGATGTCTTTTAAAAGTTAAAATTGACATGGTGCATGGTTATGGCCTAGTCCCAAAAAGTTTGTGAATGTGTGTGTTGTAATTCTTAATACGGCCTGCGTGTCGTGCCTTTCTCCTAAAATTCTTGTTGTAAAATTAGTTTTAGACTCGAATGTAACTCGAGTATTTCTCCTTTTGTAATATACAAAATAAAGATGGAGGGTCCATTGGAAGATGACGTTACAAGGAGGAAGTCAACAACACAAGACAACCAAAAGGAAGCACTTGGGAGAAGATGCTATCCCTAGGTTGACCAATCAATCTTTTCATTGGCTTGAGAAGATTGTAGAATAAGGGTCATAACCATGACACGCTTAGTTTAATATGTATGTGATGCATGTTAATTTAGCTTATATGTGATGTATGCTAATATGTATGTGATGCATGTTTATTTCTTAATAAGTCAAAAACGATATGCCTACCAAAGTTTGGTACTCACTACTTCCTCGATCATTTGTTGTTGGGTTTGCCAAAGCAAAGCAATGCATTTTATCTTGGAAGAGTGCGAGTGGACAATCGTGATGTCCCGCTATCAAACTTGGTTATGACTTAATTATGTTTTTCTTATTTAATTAAGAAAGTAGAGGCATATATTAGCTTTGAACATAAGTTTTAAAAATTAGTTTTGTGTGATTTTCGAACATCAGCTTTGTCTTAGAAAGTGGTCGTTGCTCCGATATCAAAGAAGGCCTCTGTGCCTCGCCATGGCCTAGAAGCTGGTTTAGGAATAAGCACTAAACTAATTTAAACTTAACCAAAGCTATTAAAGAGTTACATCAGATGTAATTGGCAAAAGATTGCCTACCTAATCATACTATGTCTTGGGTGATTAGCCAAAGCTAACTCAAAACGAAGTATGATGTGGATCTTTATCCCATATAAATTTATAGCTAAATAGAAGCTAATGATGTAAGCAAAATGTGTTTGCCTACATCAATGATTAGCTCATATCAAAGCTATGAGAATTTAGTGGGAGCCTCATTTAATTAAAGGCCTAATTAAATGACTTAGGTATGATACTTAATTTTGCATTTTAATGTTGTAGATCACCATGTCATCTAACACGACACACCCCCTTAACTTGCAATCTGTCCTTGAGAAAGACAAGCTCAATGGAGCTAACTTTCTAGACTGGTATAGGAACTTGAGGATTATCCTCAAGCAAGAACGTAAACTGTATGTCATAGAGCGCCTTTATCCTCAAACACACTACCGCGCCACTGGAAAAAGGATGCTTATAAGAAGCATCAAGATGACGCATTAGATGTGTCATGTCTTATGCTTGCCACCATGAACTCTGAGCTTCAGAAGCAACATGAGAACATGGATGCCTATGATATGGTTGAGCATTTGAAACAACTATATCAAGGACAAGCTAGGCATGAGCATTTTGAAGTGTCTAAGGCTCTTTTTGCATGCAAGATGCAAGAAGGAACACCTGTAGGAACTCACGTACTTAAAATGATAGGGTACATTGAGAACCTCAAAGACTAGGTTTTCCACCGAGCCAAGAATTGGCAACCGATGTTATCCTCGCAATCATGCCAAGCATATAATCAATTCACATGAATTATAACATGAATGAAATTGATAAGCCTTTGCTCGAGATTCTCAAAGATGTTAAGAATCTGAATCAATCTCAAGAAGAAAGTTAGTAACGTACTAATGGTCAAGAAGGGCAAAGGTTTAAAGGCAAGGGTAAGACCCAAGCCAAAGGCAAGGTCAATTCATCCACTTCAAAGGGTAAAGGTAAAGTACCTGAAGGGGACTATTTCCATTGCGGTGAGATCGACACCGGAAGCGGCGCTGCAAAGTCTACCTTGAGGAAGTAAAGAAGAAAAGAAGTGGGACTTACGCACTGTGTATACACGTTATAGAAGTTAATCTATCTATTTCTTCTACATGGGTATTAGATATCGGATGTGCATCTCACATTTGTACTAATGTGCAGGGACTGAGAAATAGTAGACTAATGGCAAAGGGCGAAGTGGACCTACGAGTAGCAATGGCGCATAAAGTTCAGTTGTAGGGGAACATATTCTTTGTCTTTTCCCACTGGGCTTATCTTAGAACTAGAGGAGTGCTTTTATGTACCTGCATTAACGAAGAACATAATTTCTGTATCTTGTTTAGACAAGAAAAACTTTTCTTTTATAATAAAGGACAAATGTTGTTTCATTTATTTGAATGAAATGTTCTATTGTAATGCACCACTTATGAATGGTCTCTATGTTCTAGATTTAGAAAACCCAATTTATAACGTAAATACCAAACGGTTCAAATCGAATAATTTGAACCAAACATATCTCTGGCACTGTCGCCTAGGTCACATAAATGAAAAACGCATATCCCAACTCCATAAAGATGGATTATTGGACTCATTTGATTTTGAATCATATGAGGTATGCAAATCTTGTCTTTTAGGAAAGATGACTAAAACTCCATTTAGTGGACATGGCGAGAGAGCGACGGACTTGTTAGGACTCATACATACTGATGTATGTGGCCCTTTCAATGTCGAAGCCAGAGGAGGCTATAATTACTTTATTACTTTCACTGATGATATGAGTAGATTTGATTACTTATATTTGATGAGACATAAGTCAGAATCCTTTGAAAAGTTCAAAGAATTCAAGAATGAAGTACAAAACCAACTTGGTAAGCGTATAAAGCTACTTCGATCAGATCGAGGTGGTGAATACCTTAGTCAAGAGTTTCGTGATCACCTGGCTGAGTGAGGGATAATATCCCAACTCACTCCACCTGGAACACCACAATGGAATGGTGTATCTGAGAGGAGAAATCACACTCTATTAGATATGGTACGATCAATGATGAGCCAGACTGATCTACCTACTTCCTTTTGGGGTTTAGCTCTAGAGACAGCCGCTTTCACACTTAATCGCGTCCCATCAAAAGCCGTAGAAAAGACACCATATACGTTATGGACTGGGAAGAGTCCTAAAATGTCTTTTATAAAGATTTGGGATTGTGAAGCTTATGTTAGACGTCAAGTCTCAGATAAACTAGGACCCAAATCAGCTAAGTGTTATTTTGTAGGATATCCCAAGGAAACTAAGGGATATTACTTTTTCAATCCCACACTTGGCAAGGTGTTTATTGCCAGAAATGTTGTCTTTCTAGAAAGAGAATTTATTTCTAGAAAAACTAGTGAGAGTAAAATTCATCTTGAAGAAATTCAAGATGAAGATAACACTAAGGCTTCGATGGAAAATGAACATGCACCACAAAGTGTTGTGGATGAGGAAATTATTGCCCAAAGAGTTGTGGAGCAAACACCTGTTCAAGTAGACCAACCTCTTCGTAGATCTGATAGGATCCGTCGTCAACCCGAGAGATATTCTTTTCTCTTGACTGACAACGGTGATGTATTGCTTGTCGATCTTGACGAGCCTACATCCTATCAAGAAGCTATGATGAGCCCAGATTCCGAGAAATGGCTAGAGGCCATGAGATTCGAAATGGAATCCATGTACACTAACCAAGTATAGACTTTGGTTGATCCACCTGAAGGGGTAAAACCCATTGGGTGTAAGTGGGTCTTTAAAGTAAAGACTGACATGGATGGTAATAAGCATACCTATAAAGGTAGATTGGTGGCTAAAGGATTCAAACAAATTCATGGTATTGACTATGATGAAACTTTTTCACCAGTTGCGATGCTTAAATCCATTCGGATCATACTTGCTTTTGCAGCCTACCACGATTATGAGATCTGGCAGATGGATGTCAAAACCTCTTTTCTGAATGGAAAGCTACTCGAGGATGTGTACATGACACAATCTGACGGTTTTGAAGATCCAAAGCATCCTGGAAAGGTATGCAAACTGCAAAGGTCCATTTATGGACTAAAGCAAGCCTCTCGAAGCTGGAATCTTCGATTCGATGATGCAATCAAGGAGTTTGGTTTCATCAAGAATGAAGATGAACCTTGTGTCTACAAGAGAAATAGTGGGAGCATAGTTGTATTTCTTATCTTGTATGTAGATGACATACTTCTCATCGAAAATGATATTCCCTCACTCCAGTCTGTGAAGATGTGGTTAGGGAATTGTTTCTCGATGAAAGACTTAGGTGAAGCTACCTATATTCTAGGCATCAAGATCTATAGAGATAGATCCAAAAGATTACTTGGCCTAAGTCAGAGTACATACATTGATAAAGTGCTAGATTGTTTTGCTATGCAAAATTCCAAGAAAGGATTTCTACCTTTATCACATGATGTGAGTCTTTCGAAGACTCAATGTCCCTCTTCTAAGGAGGAGAGAGATCGCATGGATAAGATCCCTTATGCATCTGCTATAGGGTCTATCATGTATGCCATGCTTTGTACTCGTCCTGACATCTCGTATGCTTTGAGCATGACGAGTAGATACCAGTCGGATTCAAGTGAAAGTCACTGGATAGCAGTCAAAAATATTCTTAAATACTTACGAAGAACGAAAGAATATTTCCTGATATTTGGAGGCAATGAGGAGCTAATCAGAAGGGTTACTGTTGATGCAAGCTTCCAAATGCATAAGGATGACTATAGATCGTAATCGGGTAATGTGTTTTGCCCGAATGGTGGAGCCGTGAGTGAGGAAGAGTTCAAGCAGACACGCTTCCGATTCTACAATAGAAGCCAAGTATATTGCTGCGTCTAATGCAGCAAAGGAGGTTGTTTGGCTCCGCAAGTTCATCAGTGAACTTGGGGTAGTTCCTAGCATTACAGATCCAATAGACCTCTATTGTGACAACAATGGGGCTATTGCACAGGCTAAGAAACCTCGATCACATCAGCTGACCAAACACATACTGTGGCGCTTCCATCTCATTCGAGAGATCATCGATAGAGGAGATGTGAGGATATGCAGAGTACCGACAGAAGCTAACATCGCAGATCCATTGACCAAGGCTTTGGCACAGAGGAAGCATGATGGTCACACTAGGTCACTAGGTATCAGATATTATAGTGATTGGTACTAGTGCTAGTGAGAGATTGTTAGTTATAGCCCTAGAACCAATCATGTGATGGTTGAATAGGGAACATTTTGTATCATATTCTATAAAGGCAAAGGATTGGTTATTATATTTACGTCTTGCTTGTGCCAGCTAACTTAAATATAATAATGCCCTAGAAAAGTAGGTTCTTATCTACAGCACATCAATTGGCAGAATTGATTATGAGAGGCTGTAG
Source organism: Wurfbainia villosa (assembly GCA_025175895.1). NCBI lineage: Eukaryota > Viridiplantae > Streptophyta > Magnoliopsida > Zingiberales > Zingiberaceae > Wurfbainia > Wurfbainia villosa. The sequence continues at coordinate 94,614,876 of CM045989.1, forward strand.
AGAACACTTTCCTAAATGTTCCTAGTTAAGTATTAATATGCAAGGGCAATATTAATATATAAAGACTAGCATGTAGGTCAATTGATGACTTGATCTCACAAGTCATGGATATATGATATCAAGTTGACACATGGGTATATATTAGAGAATATATACTGAACTGACCCGCCATGAGAAAGTTTCATGGATCGTCATACGAGTGTCATAAACTTTCTCATGTGACTATTGGTATGAATAGTCCTCAAACCTGAAGTCACTACGGTTCCCTACATAAGGAGTTATGTACTTTGGTATCGTCAAACGTCACCCGTAACAGGGTGGACCATAAAGGCGATTACTGGGTATATAACAAATTGTGCAGAGGGATGTGAGTGATGTAGATGGGATCTATCCCTCCCATATGACGGGAGTGATATCTGTGGGCCCCTTGATTGAGTAGAACTACTAAAACGCATGGTCATGCTCGAATGAGTCAATATGAGATATTGAGCTCATTTGTTTGAGTTAGTTTACTCAGGGATCAAGAAACACATAGATTGATCGAGGATGACATGGTCTATGCCTCATTGGTCAATCTGATATCAAGGATAGAAGGACACGGTCATACATTATAGTAGTCACGGAAAGGTTAGTCGGATCTTGACTTATTTCGTAACTTGGGTAGCAATGATGTATTGCTAGATGCCGCTCATTGCTTGTGTATCTAAAAGAGTTTAGATCCACTGCCAACGTTATGAGAGCCTATAGGGTCACACACAAAGAGCATGATGATTAGAAGAATTAGTGCATTCTAGTTTGACTAGAATAATTTGGGAATGAGCTTAGGTACAAAATGGTTTTTGGACTTTAAGCTTAATGAGAATTTTAGCTTATTGATTTAATGAGATTAATTCAATATGCTAAGCTTATAATTTAATAAGATTAAATAAATATGTTATCATGATAGCCTAAGCTTAATTGATTTAATAAGATTAATTCAATATGTTACCTTATTGATTTAATGAGATTAATTCAATATGATAACATAAGCTTATTGAATTAATAAGATTAATTCAACATGCATGAATGCCACATAAGCATGCCACCTAAGCATGCCACCTAAGCTTGATGAGGTGGAAGGAGACAAAGGGTTTTGACCTTTGGAATTTCTCCACATGTGGCCGGCCAAACAAGGAGTGTTGATTATGTTTCAATGCAATTGATTACATTGAATGTGATAGGAGGTGAAAGGTTTTTTCAATCCTATAAAACACTCCATGGGGTGGCCGGCCAAACTAGGTGAAGCTTGAGGCTTGGAGAGAGCTTGGTGGTGAGAGGCTTTGGTTGTGTGGCTTTTGTGAGTGTAGGCTAGCAAGAAGAGTGGTCTTCTTCTTCCTTTCTCTTTTTCCCTACCTTCCTCTCCTTTAGGGACTTCTCTAGCAAGAAGTAAAGGAGAGCTCTTCTAGTTTCTTTTGTGAGACAAGAGCTTGCTCGTGTGGATACATATAGAGGCACGAACATTTGAACATGCTAAAAGATCCAACAAACCCAAGGAGAAGCGGGATTAAAAAGGGCACGCAACAAAGGTAATATTCTCCTATAAGATAGGTTTTGAGAAATTTATTTTTGTACGAGGTTTTCTTTCGCAAGGATCACTTGGAAGGGATCCTATTTTTCCATTGCGCATATGCTATTTTGCATAATAAATCCCTATAGATTATCTAGTGTCCCTGCACCAACAATCTTCCCCTTTTTGATCTATGGTAACACAATTCAAGGTTAAGGAAAATAGGAAAATAAGTGTATGACCACAACTCCCCCTTAAGGGTACCTCCCCCTTAATTCGTGGTGATATAGTAATAGTATTTTTGACATTGAATTATCTCTTACCTCTCGCCCTTTGACATATATCAAAAAGAAATATTGCAACATAGAACTTAGAGTTGTAAAAACATTTTCAAGCAAAGAAACACTTAGTTAATCAAGTTCATTAATCCAAGCATGTGTCCCCCTTATAAGTTGTAAAATAATATTTTCAATATAAATTATCTAATAAATTGTCCTTAAGTGAATGGTCAACTGCCTTTTGACTTAATTAATATTAGGTAATCAATAAATCTTGGTGGGAGTTAGTCACTTGAAAAATTATACTCCATGATTCATGTTGATGCACTTATTCTACATTTGAAATCAGGAGTAAGGTCCTAATATCTCATGCCCATCTACATGGCTCAGTACACAATCACATTAAACCTATGTGTTGTGAGATGTATTGGCTCCTTAAAGCTATGGGTTCATGTATTCTAAGATAAGTCCTACGCTAGCTCCATTTAGCATAAATAGTAAGTAAAAATAATATTGGTACAACAATGCCCCCAAGCATTTATATGTTTTGATGTTTGGATAATCATCTAAGTTAGGCAATGCTTTGTGATCTAATTGTGAACATGTTTAAGTGACAGGGAAATCCAAGTATGAAGACTTGGTAAAATAAAAGTCCAAGTATGATCTTGGCAAAGGAAGTCCAAGGGATGGACTTGGCAGCGTAAGACCAAGCTTGTAGTCTTGGCAGCGTAAAGTCCAAGTGAACCTTGGAAAAGGAAGTCAAAGGGATGGACTTGGCAGCGTAAGACCAAACTTGTAGTCTTGGCAGCGTAAAGTCCAAGTGAACCTTGGCAAAGGAAGTCCAAAGTAAAGTCTTGGCAGCATAAGTCCAAGCTTGTAGTCTTGGCGGCGTAAAGTCCAAGCATTTGGCAACCCAAGACATGATGAGGCCGAAGGAAACTCTTGAAGGCGGGCGCAAGGCTGAAGGAAGAGTTAGAAGGTCAAGTCTAGGTCTAGGGGGTGAAATCAAGTATGAAATATTCATACTTGATGAGTATTAGTCGACTGATATGATCTATCAATCGACTCGATGATCGACGCTTTGGTCATGGCGGCCGATCGATGTTGCGATTAGTCGATCGCAATCGCAGCAATGATCGATCAAGGAGAAATTTGACGTAACGCGCCTCACTCGACTGCGGCCTTGATCACTCGACTGATCACTCCATCAATCGACTGATGGAGGGATCAGTCGACTGATAGGCTGCGAATCCCCACAGATCCGCTCTGTCAAAATCTGTTAGCTTCGACGGCAATCGACTGATGGTAAGCATCAGTCGACTGATCGAAGCTCAACGGGAAAAATAGCCCTTCTTCTATAAGAAGAGGCCTTGGGGAGCTTGGTGAAGCTAGTGCTCTCATTCCTAGCTACATCCTCGTGCTCACCAAGCTTTCTCCAAGTGTTTTTGTGATTCTAAACCTCCTCTTCTCTAGTCTTCATCTTCCATCATTGTAACGAAGAGGAGTGCATTGTAAGATAAGGTTTCTCCACCTTGGTTCATCCAAAGGAGGATTTAGTGAAGCTTGGCTAGGGCTAATCCACCTTACGGATTACAGTGGAGTAGGAGCGTCATCTCCGAACCACGTACATCGGGTGTTAGCATTGTTTTCTTGTTTCTCATTCTTATTTGTATTTGTATTTGTATTGCTTCTGCTAACGTACTTGTAGAAACAAAGAAAGGCTAATCACCCCCCTCTAGCCATTACAAAGATCCAACAAGTGGTATCAGAGCCCGGATAGCTTGGAAGATTTCACCATCAACCAAGGCATCAATGGCTCTTCAAGAGGGATATAGCACCGCCAAGCCACCACTCTTCGATGGGAGTCACTTTGCGCATTGGAAAGGTAGGATGAAGTATTATCTAATGAGTAATATTGAGATTTGGCATAGCATTGTAGATGGCTTTGAGGAACCGGTGGATGAACATGGAAACCCTATTCCAAGCAAGGATTGGACAAGGGAAATGAATAGGAGGTTCGAATCAAATGCAAAGGCGGTACTCACCATCCAATGCGGTATTACAATGGAGCAACTCAACAAGGTAGGTCCTTTCGAATCCGCCAAGGAGTTATGGAAAAAGCTCATTGAGCTAAATGAATGATCCAAGGAGTCAAAGAGGGCCAAGAAGGACTTGCTAATTGGACAACTTCAAGCCTTCCAAATGAAGATCCATGAAACCGTAAGCCAAATGCATGGAAGGTTTAAGGAGATTGTGAATGGACTCCACATCATAGGTGAGCGAGTTGACAACCGGGATTTGGTAAGGTACATTCTTCAAGCATTTCCTAGAACTTCTCTATGGACTTCTATAGTTGATGCTATTAAGGTAACTAGGGATCTTTCTCAAATTAAAATTGATGAATTATTTTGTGAGTTTGAATTGCATGAGCAAACTAACATGTCCTCTAAGGAAAAGGGTTTAGCTCTATTTGTTGAAAAGAAGGAAAAGAATAAGAAAGAAAGGAAAGAGGTGTCATCATCATCCGAGTCGGAGCATGATTCAAGTAGTGATGGAGACTCGTCTAGTGAGATGGCCCACTTTGTCAAGAAGCTCTATAGAAAATCAAAGGAGTTCAAAAATAGAGAAGCAAGGAAAAGGTCTCATTCTTCAAGAGGTAAGGTTAGTGGTAATTCAAATTTTAACAATAATGTGATTTGCCATGCTTGCAATAAGAAGGGGCACATAAAGCCAAATTGCCCGGAGCTAAAGAAGAAGGAAGAAAAAGAAAAGAAAAAGAAGGAAAAGAAGGAGAAGAAGAAGAAGAAGGCCATGATGGCTCAAACCACATGGGACACACCAAGTGTTGAAGATTCCTCCTCCGATGATGAGCTTTGCCACGTCACACGCCATGTGGCACTCATGGCCCTAGGAGATGACTCCGGTACATCAAGCCAAGAAGAAGACTCTTCAAGTGATGAATCGTCATCTAGTGACGATGAGATAATGAACTCTCCTAAAGTTAAGCTTCTTTATAAATCAATTGCTTATCTTAAAGAGGCTTTAGATAAATCTAAATCTAAGGTTAGAAGCATGAAGGTAGAACTAAAGGCCATTAGGAATAAAAAACCTTCACATGTTGATTCTTGCATACTTAAGGAAGAGAATGACAAACTTAAGGATGAGGTTAGTGACTTAAAGGCATGCTTAGAGAAATTTACGAATGGCTCAAAATATCTTGACATGATCCTTAGCCGACAAAGAGCCGTTTACAACAAGGCTGGTATAGGATATAAGCCAAAAGAAAAAGAAGTTGCTTATATCTCATTGATTAATAGAAAAGCAACCATTAAGGGTAAGGTTAAGAAAGCATGGGTACCTAAGAAGTTTTTACTTAATGTTACCGGTCCAAATGTTTGGGTACCAAAAGCTTGTGTTTTTCATGTGATTTAGGTAGGAGAGCAAGGTATGTGGATTGTGGATAGCGGTTACTCAACACACATGATCGGGGATGTGAGAAAGTTCTCCACAATTAAGTATGTGAAGAAGGGAGCGGTGTCTTTTGGAAATAGTGGAAAACTCAAGATATTAGGTAGAGGTACAATTGATTTTAAACTTTATAGGAGTATGATTGGTAACCTACTATACCTAACCGCTAGTAGACCCGATATCTTATTTGCAGTAGGTATGTGTGCAAGATACCAATCTTGTGCCAAAGAATCACATTTAGTAGCCGTTAAGAGAATTTTAAGATATATTAAAGGCACCCTAAATGTAAGACTTTGGTATCCTATGACTAGGTCTTTTGAGTTGCTTGGCTATACCGATTTTGATTATGCCGGTTGCAAATTGGATAGGAAGAGTACTAGTGGTGGATGCCAATTTCTTGGGTCCTCCCTAGTTAGTTGGAGTAGTAGGAAGCAACATTGTGTTGCTTTATCAACCACCGAAGCCGAATATGTGGCTATGGGTGGTTGTGTAGCTCAATTACTTTGGATGAGACATACTCTTGAGGACTATGAGCTACACTACTCTAACATTAAAGTTTATTGTGACAATGTGAGTACCATCAACTTGACCAAAAATCCGGTACATCACTCTAGGACCAAGCACATTGAAGTGAAACATCACTTCATAAGAGATCATGTGACAAGAGGGGACATTGAACTTAATTATGTAGAATCTAAGTCCAACCTTGCCGATATCTTCACCAAAGCTCTTCCCGAAACCGAATTTTCATCATTAAGGAGAGAGCTTGGTATGTGCTTTGTTGAGTAAAGGTATATGTTTGCATGATCCTATAGAAATACTAGGATTTATACCTTTAAGAATCTCACAAAATACCTAAGAAACCATGATTTTTGTATTGAGTCACTTAGACAACATGTGAGATGTTAGGAAGATGCACTTGGTTCATCATGCTTGTTATGATGCATTACTATGGACCAAAGTGTCATCTAGAGACATTGATCCTTTATTGGACCAATCATTGGGAAGGCTTATACACAATTGATGTGCATATAGCTCCAAGAACATGATTGGAAATGTCAAATAAAACATATTTTAAACTATGTTTATCATATTTTGAAAAACAGTTTTCAAGTTAAATACAAAAGTGATACAAAGTTTGCAAAAACATTAGAACTTTTGTTAGTTTCCAAGTTTGTATCAATCTTGAAATATGGAAAACATATATTTTTCAAATTATTTTTACTTGATAGAGTATGATTTCAGAAATGCGTACACAAAAGTTCATGATTTTTCGAGGTTTTTGGAATTTCTAACGCATTTAAATTTAAATAAAAGGAATTTCATTACAAAGTAGAGTCGATCGTTGAAACCAGTTGGATCGATACACTATATTTACTGATAAATAGTTCCATTTTCTGATATTTAGTGTATCTTTGATGTCCTAAAACTATAGCATGATAATATTGAGTATAAACAAAGTGTATGACTGTTTAATACGGTGTTTTAGGGGGAGCTTCATAATATATATCTTTTCATCCCCAAACTTACATTGTTGGTGCAAAGTTAGGACTTAACTTCCGAACTTTTGTTATGCTTTGCTTCAAATGTTAGTCACACATCATGAAGCATATCTTGGATTAAGGGGGAGCTTAATATCAATCTTATACCTTAGTCCAAGATACAATAACTTTAATTCTTTCATGAAATTTATGAATCCTTCTCTTTTTGATGTATGTCAAAGGGGGAGAAGGAATGTTTAAGTTAGAATTCATATTATGATTATGTGCATATGGTAAAGATCTAACTTAAATGATTGTCAAACATCAAAAAAGGGGAGATTGTTGGTGCAACAATGCCCCAAGCATTTATATGTTTTGATGTTTGGATAATCATCTAAGTTAGGCAATGCTTTATGATCTAATTGTGAACATGTTTAAGTGACAGGGAAATCCAAGTATGAAGACTTGGTAAAAGAAAATTCCAAGTATGATCTTGGCAAAGGAAGTCCAAGGGATGGACTTGGCAGCGTAAGACCAAGCATGTATGTTGGAAATTTGACGCCGCTAGAGGGGGGTGAATAGCGTTTGACAGTTGGTAGATGGAATTCGATCGCGTATTCGTGTCTACAAGTTTCGTTAGCACAGCGGAATATATATATGATAACAATAACGAAACACAATCACAAACACAATAACACGAAGATTTAACGTGGTTCGGAACCACACTGTTCCTACTCCACGGATCGAGCTCTAACGAGCTCTAGCGACGCCAATGCAATCACTAATCAATAAACTCCTTCTCGACAACAAGTCGGAGGCGGAGAAACCTCGTACAAACGTTTACAATAATAAACGAACGAAATACAAGCAAATACAAGTAAAAATCTAAAGAACACTTTACAAACTAGGGTTTTGAGCGCTTGCTTATCGGTTGCTTGAATGAGCTTGAAGGACCCTGAAATGCACATGCAAATCGCCTTCAAATTGCCTCACCAAAGCCCCCAAAGAACTGATTCTTGAGCCTTCCACGAACAGCTGCTTTTATCCTCCATCGGGCTGGATTTCCGCCTAGCAGTCGACTGCCATAAGTCCCCAGTTGACTGCCAGCACTGTAGCTGTGAGACAATGACTCAATCCACGTTGGACAAGTTACAACGGGACTCTTGGCAGTCGACTGCCAATGCCCGTAGTCAATCGGGGCCGATCGGCTCTGGCGTTACGTTCGACAGAACTAGCGATCGGCCGCCAACCCTTGGCGCGATCGTCAGACATCATGATCCGCCAGAGCAATTCACTCTAAATTGGCGGTCGAACTCAAGTCGACACTGGCGCAATGAACCGCCATATTGCCAGTCGACTGCCAACCTCAAACATGAGGTTTTAACCCAAGTATGGTGCCCCCATACTTGCTAGACCACCCTTAGCCTAGACCTAAGCCTTCTAGCCACCTCCATCAGTCTCATGCCTCTCGGATCCCTCCAAGTCATCCATGACTCGTTCATCCATCGCGCTAGCCTCCAAGTGCTTCCCTCGGCTATGTCATGCTAACGGTGTCTACACCGCCAAGGCACATTGGACTTACGCCGCCAAGACTCCGCTTGGACTTTACGCTGCCAAAATCAATCCCCTTGGACTTCCCAAATGCCAAGACTCAAGCTTGGACTTTCCCTTGCCAACCCATGTTGGACTTTCCATGCCAAGACCCATGCTTGGACTTTCCATTTGCCAAGACCCATGCTTGGACTTCTCATTCGCCAAGACCCATGCTTGGACTTCTCATGCCAAGTACTCAAGACTTGGACTTTCCTAAATGCCAAGTACTCATGACTTGGACTTTACCTTGCCAAGACCCATGCTTGGACTTTCCATGCCAAGTACACAAGACTTGGACTTTCCCATGACAATTACATTGTCATATATTTTTGTCGAAACATCAAAACATCACTCGAGGCAAACTCGAGTCCTGGTCAATCGTGACCTGGGCCGATTGCACCAACAATCTCCCCCTTTTTGATGTTTGACAAAAACCAAACAAATCATTTGAGTTAGACCACTAACTCAAATCCCTTACCAATTATCCCAAATTGGTAAAAACTCTCCAAATGTTCTCCCCCAAACATTCTCCCCCTTTTTGACTAACATCAAAAAGGTTTTCTCTCCAAGGAGGTTAATGTCTCATGTCCCAATGAGATCTTACAATCTCCCCCTTGATCCAAAAATAAATACCTAGGATGCCTACCATCTTCCTAGTGATAATTCACATATCACTCAAGAAAGGCAATCCTATATTCTCTCCCAATTTCCAAATTGGGTATCAAAAACCCATCGATTTTCCCAATTGATGATACTCTCCCAATTACTTCTCTTCTTCAAGTAGAAAAAAACACATTCATCATCCCAAGATGGATACCTCCTCCTAAAGACTTGCTTCCCCTTGACCATTACACCAACAATGTCCTTGGGAAGCCCCTAAGCCAATAGGAACTCTAAACCATCAAAATTAAGGTTCTAAGTTCAACATAGAACTTTCACTCACCCTAAATTTGATACTTTGACCTAACACAGCTCCTAATCCATATCCAATGGATTTTCACCCTTTATAATACTTCCTAAAGCATATCCAAGGGTTAGGAGTGATTAGAAACCTTTTCCATAGCTGAACACGGGCTAAACAAACCTTGTTAACCCGACTCGACAAGAATCGATCCGATCCACCCATACGATCGCCATAAAGCGGTAATAAGCGATAGCTGAAATTTCCGAATTTTAGCTATCAGAAACGAGATTAGGAAAAGCATAAGTAATTCTACGTAATTTGAAAAATCATAAAATTTGATACGTATATTACTTATAGTCATTACAATGGGTGAAAAATATTTGAAAATTATTTTACCCATAAAATAGTGAGTTTGATATAAAACTCAAAACCATTGAAGTTTTCAATGTTTTGGCCCTATTTTGTATCAACTTCATCAATGGTGATTGCTATCAAAAGATAGACTTCACCAAGGTTTTCTAAATTAATTTTAAAATGATTTCAAAACCATGTCTTGGATCATATTCCTTGGGCTCTATGCACATGACTTGTACACAAGCTTTCCTAATGATCCACTAATTGGAATTAGATGAGTTTTAGTTCATCTAGATGCAAAAACTATGCACCTTGAACTTAACTCATATCCTAGCATCTCACATGTATCTAGGGTGTATAAATACATATACATGTCAATTGGATGTGAGATATGAGTTTTGATTCATTTTATCTAGGGTTTCATGCATTTCCTAGGCAACCCTACATGATTCCCTTATAAATGGGACTTCAAGTCATGCCATAGTCTTTAAATCAATTTCAACCAATTGTCTTAAATGCATGAATGATTATGGCATTAGAAATGATATAAGTAAGCATATGCTCATAATCATGATGTCATGACATAAGATGAAATCTAAAAACACATGACATTTAAAACCTTAATCCTAAAACATGAACATGACATATAAAATGATTAAAAGTAAGCATGATGTCATGACATGTTATATGGAAAACAAAGCATGGCATATAAAATATATAGGTATAATAATACCTAAATTTTAATATTAATTGCCATTTGTTGGGATTAATCATATTTTCATTAATCTCCCTAGTGTGCCAAAAACCCAAAATGGCACACTAACCTCTAAACCTAAATTATGCCAATTTAATTGATTTTTCTCAATTTCAAAAATGCATTGGCACATCCTAAAATCTTTTAGGATATTGATTCAAATCTATTTCCAAGGTAACCATAACCTTGAAAATATCCTAAAGTGCCACCTTTACCATGGTTGAGTTAACTACCCATCCAATCAAGGTTGGCACACCCTAAACCCATCTAGCGTGAATCAATCACGCTCTTAGGAACCCAAAACCGATTTGAGCTCCTAGGGTTAATTAGGCATTCCTTAGGGATAACCTCCCTAGATACCTTCCTAATAACCCTCCTAGGCTTGTTAGCCTTGGTCATTTGGGTCTTACCTAGGTTGACTCTAGGAGTAACTCCCCTTGCAACCTTCTTAGTGGCCACCCTAGGTTTCCTAGAAACCCTAGCCACTAGGCACACCCTTTGGTCAACTCTAGGGATAACCTCCCTATTGACCTTGGTCTTCCTAGACCTAGTTAGTGTTCCATAATCTAATGGAACACTATGGTAAGTCACCTTGGGCTTAGGTTTGTGACCCAAACCTTGTTTGCCCTTAGTTGACTTTTGACTCTTATGTCCTAAGTGTTGACTTTGAGATTTGGACCAAGACTTTTGATCATTTGACCCTTTAAATTGGTTTTGTATATTCCTAAGGGTCTTTTCTAATTTTTCAAGCCTTGACCTCAAGACTTGGTTTTCTAATTCTAATTGCCCAATTGATTTTTGATTAAATTCTTGAGCATTGGACTTCCTAGGCATATGCCTAGTCCATTTAGGATTGAAACCTAGGTGTTCTCCTATTTTCTTGATAGATTCCCTAGGTAAAACATTTTTAGGGACATTAGTCCCAAATTTCTCCCTATTATCTAAGTAGACATTCTTAGCTCCTAAGCAAAAATATTTATTCCTATTAGCATGCTTTTCATAAATTGCAAGAGAATTAAAGTTCCTAGCATGCTTTTTAGCATTTAAATTAGAAGATGCATTACTAAAATGTACCTTAGGGTTAGCCTTAGCTCCCCCTACTTGTGATGCTTCTTCTTGGGTCTTTTTTCTCCCCCTAGGACATTGATTCCTATAATGTCCTTTTGAATTGCACTTGAAGCATATGATGTGCTCCTTGCCTTTAGGTGTTGGGGAACCGGCATCCTTGACTTTTGGTGCCGGTGGAGCTTTCCTAATCTTCTTTGGGCACTTGCTCTTATAGTGCCCAAATTCCCTACACTCAAAACACATAATATTATTTTTATTTGAAATTAGAGTGTTTGAGTTACCTAGGTTAATGGAGACCGGAATTGGATTTTGGGCTTCTTCATCTTGACCGGATGTCGAAGCTTCTTCTTGATGCTCCGGTGTTGAGGAAACTCTAATCTCCTCCTCAATCCTAGAAGTGGATGCTTCTTCCACTTCCTCCACCAACCCGAAAATTGACTCCCTATCAACTTCCGATTCTACTTCCTCTTCCTCCTTGGATGTTGATGATCTCTCAACCTCCAAGTCCTCACTTCCTTGTGAGGATGATGCATTAGCCTCTTCGGTCTCTTCCTCTTGGACCGTTGATGGGCTTTCATGGAGCTTGGCCACTTGGCTCCATAGCTCGTTTGCATCTACATAATTACCTAACATACACAAGATATTGTTAGGTATTAAATCGATTAACAACTTCATTACCTTCTCATTCTTTTCTAAGGCTTGGACTTGCTCTTCGGTCCATCTCTTTTTCTTGAGGAATCCACCTTTTGGTCCTCTTGGATAGCTATACCCTTCCATTAAGATGGATCATTCTTCGAAATCCCTCATCATTAGGAAGTCCTCAATTCTCGCCTTCCATTGTCTAAATCCTTCTTGTCCATAGAAGGAGTAAGGGATCGGTGTGTTAATATTCCATCCCAATTGTTCTTCCATCTTCACCCTCTAGCTTCTTTGTCATAGCTCCTGGCAGTTAGTCGGTAGAAGAGCTCTGGGCTCTGATACCACTTGTTGGAAATTTGACGCCGCTAGAGGGGGGTGAATAGCGTTTGACAGTTCGTAAATGGAATTCGATCGCGTGTTCGTGTCTACAAGTTTCGTTAGCACAGCGGAATATATATATGATAACAATAACGAAACACAATCACAAACACAATAACACGAAGATTTAACGTGGTTCGGAACCACACGGTTCCTACTCCACGGATCGAGCTCTAACGAGCTCTAGCGACGCCAATGCAATCACTAATCAATAAACTCCTTCTCGACAACAAGTCGGAGGCGGAGAAACCTCGTACAAATGTTTACAACAATAAACGAAAGAAATACAAGCAAATACAAGTAAAAATGTAAAGAACACTTTATAAACTAGGGTTTTGAGCGCTTGCTTGTCGGTTGCTTGAATGAGCTTGAAGGACCCTAAAATGCACATGCAAATCGCCTTCAAATCGCCTCACCAAAGCCCCCAAAGAACTGATTCTTGAGACTTCCACGAACAGCTGCTTTTATCCTCCATCGGGCTGGATTTTTGCCTAGCAGTCGACTGCCATAAGTCCCCAGTCGACTGCCAGCTCTGTAGCTGTGAGACAACGGCTCAATCCACGTTGGGCAAGTTACAACGGGACTCTTGGCAGTCGACTGCCAATGCCCGGAGTCGACCGCGGTCGGCTACGGCGTTACGGTTCGACATAGAACTAGCAATGATTGCCAGAGACATCAATCGATCGCTCCAATGAGCAATGGCCGCGAGCAATTCCAGCTCTAAATTGGCAGTCGAACTCAAGTCGACTCACGACAGTCGAACCGGCCATATTGCCAGTCGACTGCCAACCTCAAACATGAGGTTTTAACCCAAGTATGGTGCCCCCATACTTGCTAGACCACCCTTAGCCTAGACCTAAGCCTTCTAGCCACCTCCATCAGCCTCACGCCTCTCGGATCCCTCCAAGTCATCCATGACTCGTTCATCCATCGCGCTAGCCTCCAGGTGCTTCCCTCGGCTATGTCATGCTAACGGTGTCTACACCGCCAAGGCACATTGGACTTACGCCGCCAAGACTCCGCTTGGACTTTACGCTGCCAAAATCAATCCCCTTGGACTTCCCAAATGCCAAGACTCAAGCTTGGACTTTCCCTTGCCAACCCATGTTGGACTTTCCATGCCAAGACCCATGCTTGGACTTTCCATTTTCCAAGACCCATGCTTGGACTTCTCATTCACCAAGACCTATGCTTGGACTTCTCATGCCAAGTACTCAAGACTTGGACTTTCCCAAATGCCAAGTACCCATGACTTGGACTTTACCTTGCCAAGACCCATGGTTGGACTTTCCATGCCAAGTACACAAGACTTGGACTTTCCCATGACAATTACATTGTCATATGTTTTTGTCGAAACATCAAAACATCACTCGAGTCAAACTCGAGTCCTGGTCAATCGTGACCTGGGCCGATTGCACCAACATTGTAGTCTTGGCAGTGTAAAGTCCAAGTGAACCTTGACAAAGGAAGTCCAAGGGATGGACTTGGCAGCGTAAGACCAAGCTTATAATCTTGGCAGCATAAATTCCAAGTAAACCTTGGCAAAGGAAGTCCAAAGTAAAGTCTTGGCAGCATAAGTCCAAGCTTGTAGTCTTGGCGGCGTAAAGTCCAAGCATTTGGCAACCCAAGACATGACGAGGGTGAAGGAAACTCTTGAAGGCGGGCACAAGGCTGAAGGAAGAGTTAGAAGATCAAGTCTAGGTCTAGGGGGTGAAATCAAGTATGAAATATTCATACTTGATGAGTATCAATCGACTGATACGATGTATCAGTCGACTGGTCAAGCGCTCGACTAAGTCAGGGTGAAACCCTGATGATCAGTCGACTGCCTTGGTCATGGCAGTCGAATGATGTTGTGATCAGTCGATTGCCAATCGCAGCAGTCGACTGATCAAGGAGAAATTCACCACAGAATGCAGTCTCACTCGACTGCGGCCTTGATCACTCGATCGATCACTCCATCAGTCGACTGATGGAGGGATCAGTCGACTGATAGGCCTCCTGTTAGAAATGACGCCTGCAAATCCCCGCGGATCCGCTCTGTTAGAAGTCGTTAGCTTCGATGGCAGTCGACTGATGGTAAGCATCAGTCGACTAATCGAAGCTCAACAGGAAAAACAGCGCTTCTTCTATAAGAAGAGGCCTTGGGGAGCTTGGTGAAGCTAGTGCTCTCATTCCTAGCTACATCCTCGTGCTCACCAAACTTTCTCCAAGTGTTTTTGTGATTCTAAACCTCCTCTTCTCTAGTCTTCATCTTCCATCATTGTATAGAAGAGGAGTGCATTGTAAGACAAGGTTTCTCCACCTTGGTTCATCCAAAGGAGGATTTAGTGAAGCTTGGCTAGGGCTAATTCACCTTACGGATTCTCGTGGAGTAGGAGCGTCATCTCCGAACCACGTACATCAGGTGTTAGAATTGTTTTCTTGTTTCTCATTCTTATTTGTATTTGTATTTGTATTGCTTCCGCTAATGTACTTGTAGAAACAAAGAAAGGCTAATCACCCCCCCTCTAGCCATTACAAAGATCCAACAAATAATTCCTACTCTACTACGTACATACCTAGTTTTCATCTAAGTGAACTGAACTATGCTTCAGGTAATGGTTTACTAAAAATATCTGCTAGGTTCGATTTAGATTCAACGTATTCATGTTTTACATCTCCATCAGCTACATGTTGTCTTATAAAGTGGTGTTTTACTTCTTTGTGTTTAGTTCTAGAATGATATAAAGGATTTTTAGTTAGATTAATTGAACTAATATTATCAATCATGACTTTAGTATTACTAAAGTTTAGTTGGAAGTCTTTTAGAGTGTGCTTCATCCAAAGAAATTGAGCTACACACTCACCCATGGCTATGTATTCTGCTTTATTAGTAGACAAAGCAACACAATGTTATTTTCTACTACACCAACTAACTAGACTTGATCCTAGAAGTTGACAGCAACCACTTGTGCTTTTCCTATCGAGTTTACTACTGGCTTAATATGAGTCAAAGTAGCCGATCAGTTCAAACTCATTTGATCTAGGATACCATATTCCTATAATTTGAGTTCCTTTTATATATCTAATGATTCTTTTTACTAAGGTTAGGTGCAATTCTTTGACACATCTGAAATCTTGCACACATACTTACTACCAAAAGTATATCAGGTCGGCTTATAGTTAAGTATAGAAGGCTACCTATTACACTCCTATAGTATTTTAAATCTATAGTTTTTTCCTTCTAAATCTTCTCCAATGTTTACATTATTTTCCATATGTGTATTAATTTCTTTAGCATTTTGCATGTCAAACTTTCTAATTAACTCCTTAGCATATTTATTTTGATGCATATAGATTCCATCTCTTGTTTGTTTTATTTGTAAACCTAAGAAGAAAGTGAGTTCACCTATGAAACTCATTTCAAACTCACTTTCCATTAGTAAGATAAATTCATTTAGAAACGTTGTGTTTGTTGTTCTCAATATTATATCATCTACATAGATTTGGGCTATAAATATTTCTTTTCCTATAGTCTTTACAAATAATGTTGGGTCAATTAATCCTTGATTAAATCCTTTAGATTTTAGGCAAATAGATAGTCTTTCATACCAAGCCCTAGATGCTTGCTTTAATCCATATAGGGTTTTTTTCTAAGTTTAAGTACATGGTTAGGTTGGTCTAAGTTTTCAAATCCAGCTGGTTGCCTAACATACACCTCCTCTTTGATAAAACCATTCAGAAAATGTTGACTTGACATCCATTTGAAATAATTTGAATCCTCTATGTGCAACATAGGCTAGCAATGTTCTAATTGATTCAAGTCTTGCTACAGGTGCATCGGTTTCGTCATAATCCAACCTCTCTACTTGACTAAATCCTTTTTCTACTAATCTAGCTTTATTCCTTATAACTTCACCTTTGTCATCAAGTTTATTCCAAAATACCCATCTTGTTCCTATGATTGTTTTTCCTTTAGGTGCGGGTACTAATTCCCAAACTTGACTCTTAGTGAATTGAGCTAATTCTCCTTGCATGGCAATGATCCAATTCGAGTCAAGAAGAGCTTGTTCTATGATTTTAGGTTCGATTTTGGATATGAGTGAAATTTGAATCACATTTCTATAGGATGCCTGAGTTTGAACTCCTAGATTCAGATCACCTAATACTTGGTTAATTGGATGATTAATTTGTACTCTAGATTGGTTTGGATTAGGGTTTACGCTTGATTCATATTGTGGGTTAGGTTCATGTCTAACTTCATTTTCTAAGTTTTTATTGTTTAATTCAATGTTTACTTTGGATTTTGTAGGATTATTTTCTTCATTAAATACTACATTAATTGTTTCTTCAATTCTTAAGGATTCATCATTATATACCCTATAGGCTATAGTAGTGGTTGAATATCCTAGAAATATGCCGGTAGTTGTTTTAGAAGTGAATTTTCCTAAGTAATCTTCTTTATTTAGTATGTGTACCTTACATCCAAAGACTCTAAAGTGCTTAATGTTAGGTTATTTTTCATAGTATATTTCATAAGATGTTTTCTTGTGTTGTTTAATTATTAAGGTTCTATTTTGGACAAAGCATGCAGTATTGACTGCTTCTGCCCAAAATCTATTAGGTAAACTGTATTCGTTCAACATGGTCCTAGCAACCCCTTGTGAAGTTCTATTTTTCTGTTAAACTAACCCATTTTGTTGAGGGGTCCTAGGGTAAAAGAATTCATGGTGGTATCTGTTTTGATTACAAAATTCAGTAAACTTATGATTTTCGAGTTCTCCACCATGGGCACTTCTAATTATTTTAATCCTTAAGCTCTTTTCATTTTCTAATAGCTTGCATAAATTAGTAAATTGATCCAAGGTTTCATTTTTATGTTTTAATAATTTTACCCAAGTAAACCTAGAGTAGTCATCTACTATTACTAAACAATATTAACTACCGTTTAGTGACTTGGCTCCATGTGAGTTAAAAAGGTCCAAGTGTAAGAGCTCAAGCACATCTTTAGTTCTCTCTTTATTAGTTAATTTATGTTAAGTTTTAATTTGTTTTCCTTGTTGAAATGCATTACATATTTTATTTTCTAAGTTACCTAATTTGGGTAGACCTCTAACTAGACCATTATGACTTATTTTATGTATAAGTCTTGGATGGGAGTGACCCAGTCATTTGTGCCACAACCATGATTCCTCTTGCTGTGTCATTAGACACTTGGTTGAGGAGTTGGGTAGACTTATCGTGTAAATATTATTATTCCTAATTCCTCTAAGTATGATTTTTAGTAATCATTTTGCTTAATTAGACATCCATTTGGTAAAAAGATAAATTTATAACTAGTATCACATAATTGACTAACACTTAAAAGATTAAACTAAAAATTCTCTACTAATGAGACTTTGTGTATTTTAAAATTTGAGTACATGATCTGATGATTTTGATTTTACCATTGTTTTCGAAGGCACCGATCCTAGGTTTTTGAATTTAAGCTTCGTAAACTTCATTCGGTCTCTGGTCATATGTCTAGAGCACCACTAGTTGGATCAAATATTGGAATTTTAAATCAATTTATAAGTTTTTTTATCCTAAGATTCATCTCACCCTTTCTACATGATCAATCACGTTAACCCTATATGTTTTGTGAGATGACTTTCAATTTTACTTAGTTAAATTTAATGATTTGAAAATTAATTAATCTAGGGTTAGATTTGAATTTAATCTTTAGTTAGTTAAGTGAAGATATCTAAAGAGGGCTTCCAGGTCGTGGCGAGGTATAGAGGCCTTCTTTGATCGGAACAATGACCACTTCCTTATTAAAAGCCAACTTAAGAAATTATACACTTAATTTACTTTAGGGTTAAATCCTAGTCTAAATAGTTTAGGATGTGGTGAGGTAGCTTCAGTTAGTTCCACTTAGCCAAATGCACCAAGCTAGATACTCCTTATCTAACCAAGATACAGTGACTTCATTTCCCTAATGTACTATCATCTCACCACGTCCTAATACTATGTTGTCAAGATTAATTAACCTTTGGTCCTCTCTAACCATTCTAAATTAGGCAAGTAATAACTAACTAGGCATGCAAAACTAAATTAATCAAGTAATTGAGTACACAAATTTAGTATTGGCTCCCCCTAGATCATTGAATCGATACGGTCTATCCACATAGTGGATTTGATATTTGGAAACCCAATACTTATTCGAACCTAGTTGCAATGTTAAACTGATCTTAGGGACCCATGCTTGGATTCTTCTACTATTACGATTTGCAATTGACATAAAAGAATTATTTGTTGCTCTAAACCCGAGTCCAGCCTTGTTGTACACGGCTCTTTGCCATCCAAGGATTAGGTTAAGACCCTTAGATCCCAACGTGAACCTTTCCAATGACTTCCTAAGCTCTTGAACTTGCCCTTTCAAGAGAGAATTCTCTTCCTCACGTTTTTTTAACTTGAGTTAAGTTTCCCTCTTGAACTTGACCAGTTGAAGGGGTTAGGGTAGCCTTATGCTTAAAGAGTTTAACCTCCTTAAGAAATAACTCAACTTTAGACTCGAATTTAGTTAATTTTTTATTCAAAAATTTAATGGAATCATATAGAGTTTTAATTAATGACTGACTCACCTTGATTGACTCTTTTGAATCAGATACAGATCCGTGGCTTGTCTTGAATTTGGGCTCAGTGTCGGATCCAGAATCGGACTCGAATGTGGACTCATTATCTGCTTTGGACTCGGACTTGGATTCGAACTCTGCCAGTCTTGCCATGAGAGTCAAGTTGTTGACTTGGTCTTCTTCTTCCTCTGAAGATTCCTCCCACGTTGCGTTGAGTGCTTTCTTGATTTACGATTTCTTGCTCTTTAGCTTTGGACACTCAGACTTGAAGTGCCCCTTCTTATTGCACTCGTAGCACTTGTAGCTTTGACTTGGGTTGGGTCTCTTCTCTGTCATTGACTTGGTCGGTCACCTTCTACACTTGATCATCTTTCAAACTAGATTGACTAGTTCAGTCTCTATCTCTTCGTCTAATTCTGATTCGGACTCATCTTCTTCGGGTGGAGGCTTGCTTTTCACCTATCTTCGACCTATAAACAAAGCAATACCTTTCTCTATAGGGGCCAAGTTAGACTGTTCATGAAGCTAAAATTCAGAAAATAATTCATCTAACCTAATTTTAGAAAGATCTCTAGATACTTTTTAAGCATCAATCATGGATGATTACAAAGTGGTCCAAGGAAAAGCCCTTAGAGCGTACATTATGATGTCATGGTTCTCCACCTTCTATCCGATGGCGTGAAGGCCATTTAGGATGTTTTGAATGCGTGAATAGGGTTGGCTCGTGGTCTCATTGTCCTATATTTTCAAATTATATAATTTATTTACTAGAAGATCCCTCTTACATACCTTCGTGTCGGATGACCCTTCGTGGAGTTCAATGAGCTTATTCCATAGATCCTTGGTGCTGACAAATAGGCTAATTCGGTTGAGCTCCTCCTTAAATAAGCCACATTGCAAGATTTGGGTTGCTTTTGCGTTGACTTAGATTTGGCTCATCATTGCATTGGTCCATTTGTCATAGTCCAATGGTTCCTCTTGGTCATTGGTGGGTAAAGCAAAGCCGGTTTGGATTATAATCCACATATCGACTTGTGTTTTTAGGAAACACTCCATTCGGCCCTTCTGATAATGGAAGTTAGCTCCGTTAAAAAATAGAGGTTGGGCGGTGCTATACCACTTAATGTGGGCCATTTAAATAGCTAACCGACTACTAGTCTAAAGCCCTTGTGATCCTTGATCGCTCTCGAGGGCCAATAACTAAAAGAGTATCTTCCTCGTTAGAGGTAAGAGACAAGACGATTACAAAAGATGTAGAGGAACGAGGTAACAAGCCTACCTCTACTCTTAGCAAGTAATTAGTAAGAAACACAAAACTAAACAAAGTACCAACTTTAAGAATTTGAAGGAAAAGAGCTTTTGCCGGCGTTACTACGTTGTTGCGTGAAGATGAGAACTTGGATTGATGGAGCACTTTGATAGCTTTCTAATTGATGATTAGGGGATGCCTCACCCTTTCTTTTATAGCTTTCCAAACCCTAGCACATTCAAATCTAGATCTGGATCAAGATCTAGATAAAACTTTATCCACAAATCTTATCCTCTTCATGCACACATCAGTCGACTGCTCGTATTAACAGTCGACTGCCCCAGTTGATTGCTAAAACTTCTAGTCAACTGCTACACTTAAGATTCCAACCTAACACTTGCAATACAAGATTAACACAAGAAATGCATAATGACATGAAGTATGATAGGCCTAGACTGTCCGATCTCAACTTCAACCTTCCTCCGGAAGCCTTAGTCGGATCGTCACCTACGGTTGTCCCCATACTGAGGATGCGACCTGTCCTCTCCACACAAGATTCTTACCTTGCTTACCTTTGGTCCTTCTGACCTGTTGCTTAGCTTCCAGTCACTCAATCACCGAGGTTTCTCCTTCCCGAGATCTTCTTGGCATCTTTGACCTTAGCAAAGTCTAATACATTACCTACACACTCAACATAGCACATGAGATAACAAAATGACTTAACTTTGAATCTTTGCTATTATCAAAATCTTAGTTCGATTATCTAGTGCCCCTGCACCAACACATTGTGATAGATTTGTATAGTCTTCTTGGGCTTAGGCTTGTGACCCAAACCTTCCTTGCCCTTAACTAAATCTTTCCTAACAACACTTAAGTTTTTCCCATTAGACCCTTGAATTGAATTTTTCATCTTTCTAAGAGTCTTTTCCAATTTCTCAAGCCTTGACCTCAAGGCTTTATTTTCCATTTCTAATATCTCAATTTTTGGTTTTTCATGAATTCTTGAGATATTCCTCTTCCTAGGCATATGTCTTGTCCATTTAGGGTTGATGCCTAGGTTGTTCTCTATCTTCCTAATAGTTTCCTTAGGTAGAATAGTTCTCGAGTTATTGGTTCTAAATTTGTCCTTAGGTAAATCAGCATGTTTAGCACCTAAGCAATAAAATATATTCCTAGTATGCTTTTCATGAGCAATGGCAAGTGCATTAAAATTCTTCCTAGCATGCTTCTTGATACTAAAATTTGAGGGTGAATTAATAAATGATACCTTAGGGTTTCCTTTAGAAGCTCTCCCTACATTTGTAGCTCCTCCCTTATCCTTCTTGGAGTGAATTCCCCTAGGACATTGGGTCTGGTAGTGTCCTCGTTGTTGACATCTGAAGCACACCACATGCTCCTTGCTCTTCCTACTGGGAACCTGGTCTCCTTGGTCTTTAGCACCACTTGTGTCGTCTTCTTGACCTGCTTTGAAAACTTACTCTTGTAATGTCCATTTTCCCTACACTCAAAGCATGTAATATGATTTTATTTTTAACAATGCACTTGAGTTACCTATAGGGGTAGAGGAATCATGAGCTTGCTCTTCATCTCTTCCGAATGTAGATGTTTCCTCTTGTTCTTGCTCCAAAGTTGGTGGTCTCTCCTCCCCCTCAATCCTAGAGGTGGAGGCTTCTTCAACCTCTTCTACCTCTTCCTCAGATGTTGAGCATCCCTCAACTTCCGATTCTTCACGCTCTTGAGACGATGATGAACTTGCTTCTTCGATCTCATTATCATCTCCACTTTAGACTGTTGAGCATTTTTGTTCCTTAGAATCCTCTATTTCTTGAGTCGTTGAGGGTTCTTCATGGAGTTTGATCAACTTGATCCATAATTCTTTGGCATCCTTACAATCTCCTACCTCATGCAAGATGTTACTAGGCATTAAGTTAGTTAAAATTAACATTACCTTTTTATTAATTTCATATTTCTAGTTATACTCCTCGGTCCATTTCTTCTTCTTGAGGGCTCTTCCTTTCTTATCCTTGGGAGGATCAAAACCATCTACAACACTAAACCAATAATCTAGATCTTTCATTAAAAAAAATTCCATTTTACCTTTCCAAAATGTGAAATCTTCACCGTCGAAGAAAAGTGGAACTGTGGTGTCACAACTCAATCCATCATGAGGCAATTCCATTTTGTCCTCTAGCACTTGCTCCCTCGATTGTGAATCCGTAGAAGAGATCCTAGCTCTGATACCAATTGTAGGGACTGATGTAGTCATGTTAGGGGCGGGGGGGTGAATAGCGATTCGCCAATTTCACTCTCATTTGATATGTGCTCATCTACAATCGTTAGTATGTGCAGTGAAATATAGAAATACAATAAAGACAAATACAAAACAAGCACACAAAAATTCAACGTGGTTCGGAACTAGGCTTCCTACTCCACGGAGCGAGCTCAATAGCGAGCTCTAATAAACCTCTCCTTTTTGATATGACACTAGAGGTGGAGAAACCTCGTACAAATATCTTACAAAAATAAGAAGCAACACTGATAAGCTAAGAATGAATACAAATGCAAAACCATTTTACAAAGATGAACTTTGGATCACTTCCTTGTTTGGTTGCTTTGAATGACTTTGAAGGTCTGGAAAGAAGCAACTATTCCCCTTTAAAATCTCAAAGAACTGTTGGTGCAATACGCCCAGGTCATGATTGACTAGACTCGAGTTGGACTCGAATAGTGTTTTGATGTTTGATAATGTTTTGGGGAGAATATTGGTGCAATCGACCCGGGTCATGATTGATCGGACTCGAGTTTGACTCGAGTGGTATTTTGATGTTTGACGATGTTTTGACCATTGTTTGACTATATGGTTGACATGGGGTTGACCATATTATGGAGAAGTCCAAGTCTTGTGTACTTGGCATGGAAAGTCCAAGTGGGACACTTGGCAATGGGAAAGTCCAAGTGGGACACTTGGCAATGGGAAAGTCCAAGTCATGGGTACTTGGTATAGAAAGTCCAAGCATGGGTCTTGGCAAGGGAAAGTCCAAGCTTGAGTCTTGGCAAATGGAAAGTTCAACATGGGTTGGTAAGGAAAGTCCAAGGGTTGATATTGGTGGCATAAAGTCCAAGTGGGAGTCTTGGCAATATAAGTCCAATGGTTGGCGACGTAAAGTCCAAGCGGTAGTCTTGTTAGCGTAAGCCCAATGTGCCTTGGCGGTGTAGACCACATTAGCATGATAATAGCTAATGGAAGCACCTGAAGGCTAGCATATGGATGAACAAGTCATGGATGACTTAGAGGGATCTGATAGGCGTGAGGCTGACGGAGGTGGCTAGAAGGCTTAGGTCTAGGCTAAGGGTGGTCTAGCAAGTATGAGGGCATCATACTTGGTGTTAAACCTCATGGTTGAGGTTATCAGTCGACTAGGGCTTTAGACCAGTCGATTGGTCAAGTGTTTTGACATTTGGCAGCCGAGTCGACTTGTATCAGTTGACTGGGATTATGATCAGTCGACTGCTAAAAGTCGACTAGAATTAGACTGTAGGAAATGACCTGGCCGTCAACTACCAGAATTGGAAAGTCGACTGATGGCCTGATCAGTCGACTTCTATAGCTGGAAATTGACTGATGGTCGATGTCGTGGACATAGAAGGTTCCAGAGTCGACTGTTAGGTTTTGACAGTCGAGTGATGGCTTGATCAGTCGACTGATGGGCATGATCAGTCGACTGATGGCCTATCCATTGGAACTTATCTAACATGGCTCGGCCCATTGTGAGACAACGACTACAGGAGCAGTCAACTGATGGTCGCGATCAGTCGACTGATGGTCACGATCAGTCGATTGATGGTCGCGATCAATCAACTGCTAGGCGAAATCCAGCCCAAATGCAGGTTATAAAAGAAGCTCGTGGAGAGGGATTTAGCAAGGGTTTCTTGAGGTGATTTGGAGGGGATTTGTTGTTGCAATCTAGACCTTCAAGTCTATTCTCAAGCAACCAAAAGTAAGCTTTCAAAGATCTCTTGTAAAGTATTTTTCTTTACTTGTATTTTATTTCATCTTTGTATTTGTTTGTATTCATTTTATTACTTAGTGTAATCTCTTGTACGAGGTTTCTTCACCTCCGACGTGTTGTCGAGAAGGAGTGTTATTGTTTGGTGGTGTTGTTTGCATCACTAGAGCTCATTTGAGCTCACCCCGTGGAGTTAGAACCCTAAGTTTCCAAACCACGTATATCCTTGTGTATTTGTGATTGTGCTTGTGTTTTATTTTCATTGTATATTTCGTATTTTCACTGCGTACTAATCAAATTATAGCAAGCACGTGAACGAATTCCATAAACGTACGAAATGCTATTCACCCCCTCTAGCGATGGTCAAATTCCCAACAAGTAGTATCAGAGCGAGGCCACTCTTCATTTGGACTAACCGCCAAGGAGCAAACACACTAGAGGGCAAAATGGGTCTTCAAGAGAGATTGGGCGATGACATAGCAATTCCACCCGCCTTCGACTGCGAAGATTTCGCGTGTAGGAAAGGTAGGATGGAATATTTCTTAATGTCTAATATAGAAAATTAGTTTTCCATGATTATAGGATTTGATGCTCCGAGAGGAAAGAACGTACAAATCCTCAAGATGAAGAGGTGGATCGAGGAGCAATTGCAAAAATTCGAGACAACCGTTAAGGTAACAAAAATGTTAGTAAATTTGATACCTAATGACATTTTGTCTAGATTAGAAAGTTATAGGGATGCTAAGGAGTTGTAGAACAAGTTAGTCAAGTTCCACGAAAATTCCAAACCGGCTTAAGAAGACTCAGAAGAGGAAGAATCATCCTCATCTTCCCAAGCTCAAGAAGAAGAAAGCACATCATCTTCATCCCAAGAGCTTGAGGATTCGGAGGTTGATAGGGAATCAACATCCAGATCGGAAGAGGTGGAAGTGGTAGAAGAAGCCTCCACTTCTAGGATTGAGGGGGAGGAAGTTAGATCACCGGAGCCAGAGCAAGAGCAAGAAGTAGCTTCAACCTCTGGAAGAAGAAGTGAAGAATCAACTCCGGCGACATCCACCACCACCCTAGGTAACTCAAACATTGTAGTTAAGATTAAGAATCATATAATATGTTTTGAGTGTAGGGAGTAAGGACACTACAAGAGTAAGTGTCCTAAGAAGGTCAAGAAGACTCCGTTGGCAACAAAACCTCAAGAAAAGACTAAGGATGTCAGAGTCCCCACTAGGAAGAGCAAGGAGCATGTGGTGTGCTTCAAATGCCAACAATGGGGACATTATAGGGGCCAATGCCCTAGAGAAAGGAAGAAAGGGCAAGAAGGAGCTACACATGTAGGGGGAGCCTCTAAGGCAAACCCTAAGGTATATTTTCATAATGCTCATTCCTTATGTGAGAATCAAAAGCATGCTTTTAATTCACTTACAATCATTCATGAAAGGCATGCTAGAAATAGTAAACTTTATTGCTTAGGTGCAAAGTCTTTTCATTTTAGGAATAAGGAAAAATTTGGGACTAATGTTCCTAAAACAATTTTCCCTAAGGAAAGTATTAGGAAGATAGAGAACCATCTAGGCTTTGACTCCAAGAATTCTAGACATATGCCTAGAAAGAACAAATCAATTCAAAGAAATGATGGGCCCACTAAATTAGAAAAATTGGAGTTTGAAATCAAGTCTTGAGGTCAAGGCATGAAAAACATGAAAAGACCCTTAGGAAGATGCAAAATTCAAGTAAAGGGTCAAATAGTCAAAATCTAGGATCTAGGAAGCAAGGTTCATCCAAAGGCAAGAGAGTTTTGGGTGACAAACCTAAGCCCAAGGAGACCTATCATAATATTCCATTCGATTATGGAACGCAATCTAGGTCTAGGAAGACCAAGGTTACAAGGGAAGTCATCCCTAAGGGTAACCAAGGTGTGTGCCTAGTGGCTAGGGTTTCGAAGAAACCTAGGGAAGCCACTAAGAAGGTTACAAGGGGAGTCACCCCTAGAGTCAACCTAGGCAAGACCCAAATGACCAAGGCTACCAAGCCTAGAAGGGTCATTAGGAGGGTATTTAGGGAGGTCATCCCTAAGGAATACCTAGTAAACCCAAGGATCTTCAATAGGTATTGGGTTCCTAGGAGCGTGATCGATTCACGCTAAATGGTTTAGGCTATGCCAACTTTAAATGGATGGGTAGTTAACCTAACCATATTAAAGGTGGCCCTTTAGGTCATTTTCAAGGTTATGGATACCTTGGAAATAGATTTGAATTTTAAATAATAAAAGATTTTAGGATGTGCCAATATTATTTAAGAAGTTTGAAAAATCAATCAAATTGGCACAAACTAGGTTTAGAGGTCATGGTGTGTCATTTTGTTTTTGGCACACTTGGGGGATTAGTAGTGATATGGAAAAATGGAATTAATAATAACAAATGACAATTAATATTAAAATTTAGGCATTGTTATACCTATACCTTTTATTTTTCATTCTTTATTTGTCATATACCATGTCATGACATCATATTTATTTTTATCATTTATATGTCATGATCATGTTTAGGTTTTAGTTTTAGTGTCATGTATACTTAGGTTATATTTTATGCCATGACATCATGACTATTGGCATATATTTCATTTATGCTATCATTATATGCCATGATCATATCTCATACATTTAAGTTAATTAAAATTGATTTAAGGACTATGACATGACTTAAAGTCCCATGTATAAAGGAATCAAGTAGTGTTGCCTAGAACTTGCATGAGACCTTAGTATAGGCATAACCAAAACCCAAATCTCACATCAAATTGACTTCTATGTGTTTTCATACAACTTAGACATATGTGAGATGCTAGGAAATGAGTTAAGTTCAAGGTGCATAGTTCTTGCATCTAGATGAACTCAAACTCATCTTATACCATGGGTGGATCATGGGGAAAGCTAATGTGCAAGTCATGTGCATTGAGCCCATTGATCATGATCCAATATAGGTTTTCAAAAATATTTTTAAATCATTTTAGAAAACCTTGGTGTAGTCTATCTTTTGATAGAAGTCACCATTGAGAGAGTTGATACAAAGTAGGGTCAAAACATTGAACTTTTCAATGGTTTTGAACTTTGTGTAAATATCATTATTTTATGAGTAATTTATTTTTTAAATATTTTTTACCCATTGTATTTGTTATAAGTATTATACATATGAAGTTTCATGATTTTTCAAATTACATATAATTACTTATGTATTTCAAAAATTTGTTTTTGAAAATTGAAATTTTGCAGTTGCATAAATCAGTTAGTCATCACTTATGGCGATCGTATCGTCAATGATGATCGACTTTCATCAGCAATGATCGTTGGTACTATAAGTCATTGCGAGTTGATTTAGGGTAAACAAGGTTGTTTAGCCCATATTTTAGCTATGTTAGGTTACCCTAACTGCTCCTAACCCTAGGATATGCTTTGGAAAGCATTAGAAAAGATGAAAATTTATTGGATATGGATTAGGAGAGTTGTTAGAGTGATGTATCAATTTTAAGGTGTGTGAAAGTTCAAGGTTGAACTTTTAACCTTAATTTTGATGGTTTAGTGTTCCTATAGGCTTAGGGACTCTCCAAGGATATTGTTGGTGCAATGGTCAAGGGGGAGCAAGCCTTTAGGAGGAGGTATCTATCATGGGATGATGGATGTGTTCTTCCTCATGAGGGGGAGAAATGGGAATGTGAGATGCCCAATTTGGAAATTGGGAGAGTTTATAGGAAGCCTCTCTTGTTGGTGCAGTGAGGCACCGAAATCAAACCTGTGTTTTGATTATAGCAAAGACACAAGGTTAAGTCTATTTTGTTATCTCATGAGTCTACTTGAGTGTGCAGAAACAGGTTAAGCTTGAGTTGGAGATCTGCGACACAGTAAGTGCAAGGTAAGACTCGTGTCCGACGAGCGTAAGTGAGGTCGGATCCTCCATTTAGGAGTTGATCTTAGGCGACAATCCGACCCAAAACTTTCCATGAAAGTCTAAGTCGAGATCGGATGGTTAGAAACCATCTAAATCCATCACATTTAATATTTCTACATATTGCTTTGAGCTAACCCTTGTTTGAATTCGAAGTTACTCTAATTCGAATTAAAATTAGAATTCGAATTTATTCGAATTCGAATTAAAATTAGAACTCGAATTGAAATAAAATTAAATAACTAAAGTATCCTGAAAATGGGCAAAAGGAACTAAAAGCAAGGTGGCAACTTATCCCCCAAATCTTGGTGAGGTGGCCGGTCAAAAGCAAGGTGGAAACTTATCCCTCAATTGGTGGTGAGGTGGCCGGATCTCAAGTGGGAGGACAAGGCTTTAAATAGAGGGGGGTGCTTCACATCTTAGATACAACAATTATTACAAAGCTCTCAAACGCCTCCACAACGCCGCTCTTCTACGATGACGCCACTACAACGAAGTGATGGAAGTCGCTTCGGAGGCTCATTGGCTCCCATGTCCCCGGATTAAAATTTTCACTAATGAAAGGATTAATCCAGATGGGATGAGCTTCCTTAACGACACCATTTCGTCGTCGTGCTAACAACTCGAGTGGTCGCTTGAACAAACTAGTTGTTCAAGCAACACAACTCTTCTAGTTGGTTAGCCGCGGAAGAGACGACGGACGGATCGCCGGTTTTTGTGTTTGTCTTCGGGGTCCATGATTATACAATATATATTCATACACACACATGCATAATCATCATATATAAGAACATGCTCAGATCTGAAATTAAAGTTATAAAACTTTATACCTTACGATCTTCTACCGTATGTCCTATCCTCCTCGTGGACAACGTGTGGACGAAGATCCTCCACGAGTAGAAGCCTTCTAGATCGCGTTCTTCTCTTCCTTGTCCGCTGCGAACAAAGAGAAGAACCAACAAAAACCTTTCCTTTCTAGAGCCGGCCACCAAACAAGAGAGTTTGATGCAACCGCCGGCCAAGGAACGATTGGATGAGCGCCGGCCAACTAGTTGTATTGTTGCCGCCGGCCACCAAGGAGCAAGAGAGGAGGAAGAAGAGAATCGGCAAAGGGAGGAGGAGAAGAAGAGGGGCGCCGGCCAAAAACCTAGGGAGAACAATCACATTGCCGCCCACTTTCCTAGCCGCCCAAAACCCTAGCTCCTCTAGGGTTTGTTGCCGCCCAACACTTGGATGAGCCAAACCCTAATTCTCCAATCCAAAAAATCATGTTTTCGCCCAATGCCTAAGCCCTTATTTATAGAATTTAGGAGAAAGTTGGTTAGCCTAAAATATAGGAACTAATCCCTATTTTCTTGCCGCCCAAATAACCTTATCTCCTCTAGGATTTGTTGCCGCCCAACACATGGATGAGCCAAACCCTAACTATAGAATTAGGCTTAGGCCTCCTTTAATCTCCACCGTCGGATCTAGGGATTTAATCTCCACCGTCGGATCTAGGGTTTTATCCCAACCGTCGGATCTAGGATTTCATCCCAACCGTAGGATCTAGGATTTCATCCCAACCGTCGGATCAAGGATTTCATCCCAACCGTCGGATCTAGGGTTTTATCCCAACCGTTGGATCTAGGGATTTAATCCCAACCGTCGGATCTAGGGATTTAATCCCAACCGTCGGATCTAGGATTTCATCCCAACCATCGATTCTAGGGTTTCATCCTAACCATCGGATCTATGGATTTAATCCAACCGTTGGTTCTAGGATTTCATCCCAACCATCGGATCTATGGATTTAACCCAACCATTGGTTCTAGGTTTTGTTTTACATTCTTGGATCTAGACTTCACAAGGATTATGTTAGGCTACGATAGGGACCATAAGGAGGAGTTGGGTCTTGGCCACCCGATGGATCGGAACCACACAAACTTGATCCATCAATGATGTTCCATTCCACTAGAGGATCATCATTGAACTACCTCACCAACCCCCATAAATTAATATGGGCTTCATATATTATTTGTACATTTATCTCCCCGTGTTTAAGATATCGAATGTCCGTCAATTAATTGATTTACTGACCATCAATTAATTAACATCTAACTCCTCGAGTAGTACCACTCAACCTTATCATCATGTTGACTAAGTCAACCAGCTGGGTTTACATGATGAACCTTATGAGCTCCTCAAGGGTACATCATCAACCTAATATATAGGACACGGTTTCCTCCTATAATCAACGGCACACCATGTAAATAATATTATTTCCCAACTTACCGGGCATATTGATTTAATCCATCTAAATCTCACCCACTGGTAAATCAAAGAAATAAATACTAAGTACATGTGCCCGTTATTATATCGAGATTAAGAGCATGTACAACATAATATCCGAGGTCCGATTCAATTATGTAGTCAGCACTAAATTGAATCACCTCTATGTCGGTCCTGCTCAATACACCTAAGAGTACTAGTGTAACTCTATGTTCAAGATAAAACAACACCAAGCTACACTACAACCATGCCAATGGTTTGTCCAAAACCATCTTGGTTGTGAGCCTCTACTTATATTTTACAAGGTACTGATAACATGATCTTCTGTGCCACACCAAGCACCATGTTATCTACAATGTAAAATATTAGACAATATGCACACATATATAATGAATATATAAAATGCAAACAATGATCATGTGATTCTTATTTCAAAATAAAATGTTCATAGAGAAAGGGCTAGGCTTTCAGTATACATTCCAACAATCTCCCACTTATACTAAAAGACTATGCCGTCATCATTCTGTCATACATCTGATCCCCATGTCCTCCACATGCCTATCAAACGCTTTCGCTGGAAGGGCCTTAGTGAATGGATCCGCCAGGTTATCCTCTGATGCAATCTTGGCGACAGCAACTTCTCCTCGCTTTACGATCTCTCGTATGAGGTGGTACTTGCGCTCTATGTGTTTACTCGCCTTATGGGTTCGTGGTTCCTTCGAGTTTGCAACTGCACCACTGTTATCACAATAAATTGTGATAGTTCTGGGCAAACCAGGAATCACATCCAAGTCCATCAAGAAGTTCCTGAGCCATACAGCTTCCTTGGCTGCCTCAGAGGCTGCCACATACTCAGCTTCCATGGTAGAGTCTGCCACGCATTTCTGCTTGACACTCCTCTATACTATGGCTCCACCTCCAAAAGTAAACACAAACCCCGAGGTAGACTTACTCTTGTCCCTATCTGATTGGAAATCCGAATCCGTGTAACCCATAGGGACTAATTGATCTGCCCGGTAAACCAGCATATAATCCCTAGTCCTTCTCAAGTACTTCAATATATGCTTTACCGCAGTCCAATGTCCCTGTCCAGGATTACTCTGATATCTGCTGACCATGCCCACGGCAAAGCAGATATCCGGTCTCGTACATAGCATGGCATACATGAGACTTCCTACTGCCGAAGCATAAGGAACCGCCTTCATGTCCTCTATCTCCTTTGATGTTTTGGGACACATCTCTTTAGATAAAGGAACTCCATGCCTAAAAGGTAGAAAACCTTTCTTGGAGTTTTGCATGCTAAAACGAGCAAGGATAGTGTCAACATATGAAGCTTGAGATAAGCATAACATCCTTTTCTTGCGATCCCTTATAACTTTGATCCCAAGGATGTGTCCAACTTCTCCCAAGTCCTTCATATCAAACTGTTTGGACAACCATACCCTTACGTCTGATAACACTTTGATATTGTTGCCAACTAACAAAATGTCATCTACGTATAGTACAAGAAACACCACTACGTTTCCGTCACATCTCTTGTATACACAAGGCTCATCTGGACTTTGAATAAATCCATATGACTGGATTACCTCATCAAAGCGGATGTTCCAAGATCTAGAAGCTTGCTTCAATCCATAAATGGATCGATTAAGCTTACATACAAGATGCTCTTTGCCTTTAGCAATGAATCCCTCTGGTTGCCGCATATAGATGTTCTCCTCAAGACTTCCGTTAAGGAAAGCTGTCTTGACATCCATCTGCCAAATCTCATAATCCATATGAGCAGCTATAGATAAGAGAATCTGGATAGACTTAAGCATAGCTACCGGCGAAAAAGTCTCCTCATAATCGATGCCCTCTTTCTGAGTATACCCTTTCGCAACAAGCCTAGCTTTGAAGGTCTCAACCTTCCCGTCTACTCCTCTCTTTCTCTTGTAGATCCACTTGCATCCAATGGTTTTTACACCATTGGGTGGTTCTACTAGCTCCCAGACCTGATTAGAATCCATAGATTCTATCTCTGAATTCATCGCACTTTGCCAAGATGCCGCATCTCTATCTTGGAGTGCCTCATCATATGTCCAGGGATCAGGTTCATGTTCACCAGGGACTAAGTCCGAAGACTCTCCCAAAAACATGAATCTGTCGGGTTGTCTAACAACCCTCCCACTACGACGAGGTGCCTCCTGCGTATGCTCTGTGACACGCGGTGCAGTGACTTGTGGTGTGTCCTCTTGTACCGGTGGTACTGAAGTTGGGACTTCCCCTGTCAACTCCTCAAGAACAATCCTACTCGTGGGCTTGTGGTTCATCACATAGTCCTCCTCTAGAAATCTGGCATTCGTACTCACGATCACCTTCTGATCTCTAGGACTATAGAATAAACCACCCTTCGTTCCCTTAGGGTAGCCAACAAACAAGCGCACTTCTGTACGAGATTCTAACTTACCAGCATCTCCCTTCAGCACATGTGCTGGACTACCCCAAATCCAAATATGTCTTAGACTAGGCTTTCGCCCAGTCCACAACTCTGTGGGAGTAGAGGGTACTGACTTAGATGGAACCAAGTTCAGAATGTGTGCTGCTGTTTCCAGAGCAAACCCCCAGAACGAATCAGGTAACTCTGAATAACTCATCATAGATCTGACCATCTCCATAAGAGTCCTATTCCTTCGCTCTGCTACACCATTCTGCTGGGGTGTGCCAGGTGCAGACAATTGGGATTGAATCCCAGCCTCTGATAAGTAACTCCTAAACTCTCCCAAGAGGTACTCGCCACCACGATCAGATCGTAATGTCTTGATACTTTTACCTTGACGGTTCTCCACATCAGCCTTGAATTCTTTGAACCTGTCAAAGCATTCAGACTTGCGGCGCATCAAGTAAATGTATCCATACCTTGAATAATCGTCTATAAAAGAGACGAAGTATTCAAAGCCACCTCTTGCCTGGATAGACATAGGACCGCACAAATCAGAATGAACCAATTCTAACACATCTTTGGCTCTATACCCCTTGGCCTTGAAAGGCCTCTTGGTCATTTTACCTTCCAAGCAAGATTCGCATGTTGGGAGATCCTCCACCACTAATGAACCCAAAGGTCCATCAGCTATCAACCTTTGAATTCTGCTTAGGTTAATATGACCAAGCCTTAGATGCCAAAGATACGTTTGGTTCATCTGCGAAGGTTCTTTTCTCTTATTAGACTTAGAAGATGAGTTATTCACTTCTATATGCATCGTGGGAGCTTTTGGTTCAAGAGTATACAAATTGCCAACCAATGTACCTGAACAGATAATCTCTCTATTTCTTTTTATAACAACTCTGTCATTAAAAGAAACAGAATATCCATCCATAAACAATTTAGAAACCGAAATCAAATTCTTTCTAAATGTAGGTACATAAAGACAATTTCTCAAAACCAAAACTTTATTTCTATCAAGCGATAAATAAAGCATCTCCCCTTTGCAATAGCGCTACCTTTGTAGCATTGCCCATGTAGATGGTAATTTCTCCTTGACTAGTCGTCGGGTTTCTGGAACCCACTGTAAAAATTGCAGACATGATCGGTGGCTCCCGTATCTACACACAGTGCAGGTAGATAACACCACTAAACATGTTTCAGCGACTAAAGGGAAGATATACCCTTGTTACCTTGGGGAAGGAAGTCTTTCTTCCCATGTCGGATCTGTCTACAAGTGAAGCACTTGCCTTTGGCCTCTTCACTCACGAGATCCTCCCACCACCTTTGCTCTACCTTGTTTCTTCTTCTTCTTGCCTTTCGGCAGTAGAAACCTTCGAGCAACCATGGACCTGCCTAAGAGCTCGATTACAGTATCCGAAAGTTCCTTTTCCCGAGATCATCTGCGAGCCTAGGAGGACACTCATCGACAGTTAAGACACTATCCATATTTCTTTTCCAATCATTATTGTTTGGGGACAGTAAGTTTGTTTCCTTTAGTACCAAAGTAAGTGGATTGAAAGCCATTTGAAAATCCTTAGAATCACAATGATCAAAATATTAGATTTCAAATAATATTGATTCCTCAAAACAATAAAATTCAGAAATCAACCAACACCTCAAAACACCGAGAATATCGCATGCCACGATAGTGTGGACGTATACGAATTCTACATTTGTAAGAGGAGGTTTTACCCATTAATTTTATTATCTTGTCAACCTTACTTTTTGACAAATAAAATTAATAGTTGGTTCCTCTTTGGCCCTACAAATAAAAGCAGTGACTCCGATGGGGAGGATACTTTTTATTTGCATCTAAGTGTGCACCATTACACGGTACTAAGGGAATTATTTCGGATTATGTGCCTTACCGATGGGGAAGTACACACGCTCCTAGATAATTTCCTACAACCATTATTTGACCTAGTGATCCACAAACAAACCCATCCGATGGGGAGGAAGGCACTCAGAGCCAACGCGCAAGTTTGTTGCATCACACGTCAAATTGTAATGGAGGCCGCGAGAATTAATTAAAATGTCCCTCTCCCACTTAGTAAATTGAAATCGAGGAATTTTAAAACAAACACAACATGCATATAAAACAAATAAGCAATAAATATGGAAAAATCAAAATTTTTCCAACTATTATGGCATTGTTCTCCAATACGCATCCCGTCGTGTCGCCACCTCGTCCACTCCATCTTTTCTCGTGCGCAAGTCACCAAAGAGATCCGAGCCGAGATAAATCATTTTAATTACATCCATCGATCCTATACTCCATGAAGGAGTGTACAAATAATCTAGATCGAAAGTAAACTAAAATGATTGGCTAAACAATGCCGTATTTAATTACAAAAATTAAATATTAATCTAGCCTCGTCAACCCCGAGGATTCAAATAATAAATTTTTACACATATCCATTCACATACACACACATGGCCATAATAGTCGGATCTTATGCCTGCAACCAAAGAGTTCCACTACGCATATCCTACTATTATCCGGCACATATTATATATGAAAAATGCATAAAAATATAACCGAATCCTAAACACACAAAATCGGAAACCGTTGCTGATACCAATTTGATGGAAGTCGCTTCAGAGGCTCATTGGCTCCCATGTCCCCGGATTAAAATTTTCACTAATGAAAGGATTAATCCGGATGGGATGAGCTTCCTTAACGACACCATTTCATCGTCGTGCTAACAACTCGAGTGGTCGCTTGAACAAACTAGTTGTTCAAGCAACACAACTCTTCTAGTTGGTTAGTCGCGGAAGAGACGACGGACGGATCGCCGGTTTTTGTGTTTGTCTTCGGGGTCCATGATTATACAATATATATTCATACACACACATGCATAATCATCATATATAAGAACATGCTCAGATCTGAAATTAAAGTTATAAAACTTTATACCTTACGATCTTCTACCGTATGTCCTATCCTCCTCGTGGACAACGTGTGGACGAAGATCCTCCACGAGTAGAAGCCTTCTAGATCGCGTTCTTCTCTTCCTTGTCCGCTGCGAACAAAGAGAAGAACCAACAAAAACCTTTCCTTTCTAGAGCCGGCCACCAAACAAGAGAGTTTGATGCAACCACCGGCCAAGGAACGATTGGATGAGCGCCGACCAACTAGTTGTATTGTTGCCGCCGGCCACCTAGATGTTGGAGAAGCACCGGCCACCAATTGTTGGAGAGCCGCTGGCCACCAAGGAGCAAGAGAGGAGGAAGAAGAGAATCGACAAAGGGAGGAGGAGAAGAAGAGGGGCGCCGGCCAAAAACCTAGGGAGAACAATCAAATTGCCGCCCACTTTCCTAGCCCCCAAAACCCTAGCTCCTCTAGGGTTTGTTGCCGCCCAACACTTGGATGAGCCAAACCCTAATTCTCCAATCCAAAAAATCATGTTTTCGCCCAATGCCTAAGCCCTTATTTATAGAATTTAGGAGAAAGTTGGTTAGCCTAAAATATAGGAACTAATCCCTATTTTCTTGCCGCCCAAATAACCTTATCTCCTCTAGGATTTGTTGCCGCCCAACACATGGATGAGCCAAACCCTAACTATAGAATTAGGCTTAGGCCTCCTTTAATCTCCACCGTCGGATCTAGGGATTTAATCTCCACCGTCGGATCTAGAGTTTTATCCCAACCTTCGGATCTAGGATTTCATCCCAACCGTAGGATCTAGGATTTCATCCCAACCGTCGGATCAAGGATTTCATCCCAACCGTCGGATCTAGGGTTTTATCCCAACCGTTGGATCTAGGGATTTAATCCCAACCGTCGGATCTAGGGATTTAATCCCAACCGTCGGATCTAGGATTTCATCCCAACCGTCGGATCAAGGATTTCATCCCAACCGTCGATTCTAGGGTTTCATCCTAACCATCGGATCTATGGATTTAATCCAACCGTTGGTTCTAGGGTTTCATCCCAACCATCGAATCTATGGATTTAACCCAACCATTGGTTCTAGTTTTTGTTTTACATTCTTGGATCTAGACTTCACAAGGATTATGTTAGGCTACGATAGGGACCATAAGGAGGAGTTGGGTCTTGGCCACCCGATGGATCGGAACCACACAAACTTGATCCATCAATGATGTTCCATTCAACTAGAAGATCATCATTGAACTACCTCACCAACCCCCATAAATTAATATGGGCTCCATATATTATTTGTACATTTATCTCCCCGTGTTTAAGATATCGAATGTCCGTCAATTAATTGATTTACTGACCATCAATTAATTAACATCTAACTCCTCGAGTAGTACCACTCAACCTTATCATCATGTTGACTAAGTCAACCAGTTGGGTTTACATGATGAACCTTATGAGCTCCTCAAGGGGACATCATCAACCTAATATATAGGACACGGTTTCCTCCTATAATCAACGGCACACCATGTAAATAATATTATTTCCCAACTTACCGGGCATATTGATTTAATCCATCTAAATCTCACCCACTGGTAAATCAAAGAAATAAATACTAAGTACATGTGCCCGTTATTATATCGGGATTAAGAGCATGTACAACATAATATCCGAGGTCCGATTCAATTATGTAGTCAGCACTAAATTGAATCACCTCTATGTCGGTCCTGCTCAATACACCTAAGTGTACTAGTGTAACTCTATGTTCAAGATAAAACAATACCAAGCTACACTACAACCATGCCAATGGTTTGTCCAAAACCATCTTGGTTGTGAGCCTCTACTTATATTTTACAAGGTACTGATAACATGATCTTCTGTGCCACACCAAGCACCATGTTATCTACAATGTAAAATATTAGACAATATGCACACATATATAATGAATATATAAAATGCAAACAATGATCATGTGATTCTTATTTCAAAATAAAATGTTCATAGAGAAAGGGCTAGGCTTTCAGTATACATTCCAACACGAAGTGCTGCCAACACGAAGCTTCACCGTTAAAGTGTTGGTAATCGTTTTAGTTGATTAATTTAAGTTGTGTTTTTCGAGCTTTTATATCAAAAAGGAGAGAGGGGCTTGACTCTCATCCTTGTGTTTTTGTCGAAAGTTTTGTAATCGTAACTCCTACCTCCAACGAGGAGTGTTTTAGTGATTGCCCTCCGTACGTGGTCTAGGACCATTAGGGCCTTGGATTAGCAGTCGGTTGGCTGTGAACCAAGTAAAACTCCTTGTGTCCATCTCTTTTTCGCTGCGTTTATCTCTCACTTATCGTTTTTACAACAAAAGAAAAGAAAAACCATTTTGCGCTATTCACCCCCCCCTCTAGCGCTCATTTCGATCCTACAATTGGTATCAGAGCTGGGGGCACTCAAATTTGGTGAAACCACCAATTTGAGTAATTTTTATTTCTTTTGTTTTCTTTGTTTTTGTCTACATTAATTTTTGTGTTTTTTTTTAATTTTTCTAATTTTTTTTTCAGACTTTTCTTTAATTTAATTTTATCGCTTTTAATCTTTCTATTGATCATCCTAACAAAAAAAACTCTTAATTACGATTTTTTTAATTCTATTACTGATTAAAATTAGTTTTTCCCAGAATTAAAAATTCTTTCATTTTTTTTAAACACTTGAATTTTTCAAACCCTAAAATCATTATATTTCGTTTTATAAAGTTTTCTCGTTAATCTTAGCATTGAATTAAATCTTATTTCCACTAAAATAGATTTTCAATCAATTTACAAAATTTAATCAATTAAAAATCAATTAAAAACTTATTTTAATTTTTAAATCTTGTCTAGAATATAAGTTTGGGTTTTCAATATTTTTTACTTAATTTCAACATTAGATTTTTTTTTCTACAAAATAGTTTTTAATTAATTTTCGAAATTAATTAATTAATTATTTTTTTTTACAGAATTAAAATTAATTTTCTAATTAGTTAATCTATTGATTGATTTATTTATCTTTTCTTCTTCCCGCACTACTAATCCAAGATGCAAGTCTTGGGACCTTTGTTGTCTGTGTGTTTTTTCTTTTTCTCTTCTTACGCGTGTTATTAATGGCCCATCTCGAGGGTTTTAGCACCGTCCGACCACCATTTTACAACGGTGACGATTTCCGTTACTGGAAAGGTTGGATGGAGTGCTTCCTAAAAACCCAAATAGAGATGTGGATTGTGATCCAAACCGGGTTCACCCTTCCTACTAATGAAGAAGGTGAATCCTTGGATTACAATCAGTGGGCCATTACCACTAAATGACAAGTCGAGGCAGATGCAAAGGCAACTCAAATCCTGCAGTGCGGGCTATCCAAGGAGCTGAATCGAGTCGGACCCTTCATCAGTGCAAGAGATCTCTGAACGAGGCTGATCGAGTTACACGAAGGATCGGATCAAGCTAAGGTTTGCAAACGCGATTTGTTGTTCAATAAATTATACACACTAAAAATGCAAGAACACGAGACGGCAACACAATTGCACGCCCGCGTCCAGGACATAGTCAACCAGCTGCATTCAATAGGACAGAAAGTCGAAAACCGAGATCTAATCAGGTATGTTCTAAAGTCTTTCCCTAGGACCACCTTGTGGGCATCCATGGCCGATGCCTACAAGGTATTTAAGGACCTAGCTAAAGTTAGAATAGATGAATTATTCTCAGATTTCGAATTACATGAGCAGTCCAACTTGGAACCCGAGAGGGGTATAGCCTTGTTTGCAGGTTCAAAGAAGAAGAAAAATCGCAAGCAAGCCACCACCAACCGAGGAGGAAGACGAGTCCAAAGAAGAAGTTGACCCGGAGTTGACTACCGAACTAATGAACCTAGCTCGAAGGATAGCCAAGGGACGAAAGCGAACCACGACTCGACCCAACCAAGGTAAGCCTAAAAGTTCTAATATTAGGTGTTATGAGTGTAACAGGTTTGGACATATCAAGTCCGAGTGCCCCAAGCTCAACCACCAAGCACCTAAGCACAAGAAGGCCCTCAACGCGACATGGGAAGAAGTGTCATCCGAAGAAGACGAAGACCACGTTTTCATGGCGAAATCGATTGAGTCAGACACGGAGACCGAACCTGAACTTGAGTCAAAACCTGAGGATGACTCGGACTACGAAGCTACCTTCAAGTCAAGCCATGGATACGCATCCGGTTCAAAAGATACCCTTAAAGTGAGTCGAACTTTATTTAATACTTTACATAATACGGTTAGGTTTTTGTCTAGGAAATTAGTTAAGTCCGAGTCCAAGGTCGAGACCCTGGTTGAGGAGGTCAAACTCCTCAAACACAAGGTCTCCCTAACCTCTTCGACTAGTCAAGTTCGAGAAGAGGACCCAACTCAGTGAAAAGCTCGGTTGAGAACTCTCTCTTGAAAAGTCAAGTTGAAGATCTTAGGAACACGTTGGAAAGGTTCACGGGATCCAAAGGACTTGACCTCCTACTTGGATCTCAAAGGGCCGTGTACAATAAGTTTGGACTAGGGTTTAACTCAAACACGACTAATAGGTCGTATGTATATTGTGTAAGTCAACATAGGAAACATGTCCAAGCATGGGTCCCTAAGAACTTTTTGATTTCAACTCTAGGATCCAACCCGTACTGGGTTCCCAAGGACCAAATCCACTATGTGGATAGACCGAACCGATTCAACGGTCTAGGGGGAGCCAGTACAAAACATGTTTGTGCTTTAACTTAGAAATTGCATGCGTTTTTTTTTAACTTGTGAACTCACTTAGAACACGTACATAACCAACTAAAATCCTTCGAAAAGATTGAGCCTCGGGGAGCCTCTTTTCAAAAATAACCAGTTAGACTAGGAAATAGTCTTAGGTGAGTCAAGTCATCATTTTCTTGAAAATGGCTTTGTCTAAAGGAAGTAGTCGATGATCCGATAAAAGAAGGCCCCTGTGCCTCGCCACGACCTGGAAGCCATGATCTTGAAAAGGTAAACTTGACAAGCCTAGGGTCAAATCCAAATCTAACATAAAATTACTTGAACCTAAATGCACTTAATCAACTTAATTGGAAGTCATCTCACAAAAAACACATAAGTATAACATGCTTGATCATATAGACACAGGTGAGATGACCTAGGTTTAACAACTTACAATCATTTTTTTTAAAAAAAAAATCCAACATCCAATCCAACCACCTTGTGTGTAGGATCAATGGATGTTGGACAGCGGTTGCTCCCGACACATGACCGGGGATCAACTCAAATTCACGAAGCTTCGATTCAAACGACAAGGATCGGTAGCCTTTGGGAATAACGGCAAGCTCAAAATCATCGGATCAAGTGATATCGAGCTTAACTCGAATTTTGTTATTAAAAATGTATTACTTGTAGAGAATTTTGAACATAACCTGCTTAGCGTAAGCCAATTATGTGACAATAACTATAAGGTCATATTTTTAGAAAATGAATGTGTAATTAAAACAAATAAAACAGCTAAAACAATACTCAAAGGAACTAGGACAAATAACATTTATACAATTAACTTAATCAAATCCTCAGCCAAATGTCTTATGACACAAAAAGAGGAATCATGGTTGTGGCACCGACGACTCGGTCACTCACACCCAAGACTCGTCCACAAGATGAGTCAGAGTGGCTTAGTCAGAGGCTTACCCAACCTCAACAATTTGGTTAATAAAATCTGTAATACTTGTCAACAAGGAAAACAACCTAGGACACAACACAAGTTAACTAACCAAGAACGAACCTCAAGTGTACTTGAGCTCCTGCATATGGATCTATTTGATTCACATGGAGCCAAGTCACTCAATAGAAGTCAATATTGCTTAGTCATAATTGACGACTACTCCAGGTTTACCTGGGTTAGGTTCATCAAACATAAAAATGATACCCTAGATCAATTAATCAATCTATTCAAATTAATCGAGAATCAAAAAAACCTTAAGGTTAAAAGACTTAGAAGCGATCATGGTGGTGAATTCGAAAATCAAAGGTTCACCGACTTACGTAACCTAAAGCGGATACCACCATGAATTCTCTTGCCCTAGGACCCTCAACAAAATGGCCTAGTGGAGCGGAAAAACCGAACTCTACAAGAAGCGCTAGGACTATGTTGAGCGAATACGACCTACGATAGGTTTTTGCGAAGCTGATAGCACAGAATAGGATCCTTATGGTAAAGAGGCACCTTAAGATCTCGTACGAGATTTATCACAATAAAGTACCCAACATCAAGTACTTTAGGGTATTTGGATGTAAAGTACATATCTTAAACACTAAGAACCACCTAGGGAAATTCAAATCCAAAACCTCCACTGGAATCTTCTTAGGATACTCAACCACGAGTAGGGCCTATAGGGTATATAACCACGATACCCTTAAAGTCGAAGAGACTATTAATGTAGTGTTCGATGAAGTACCCGAACCTACAAAACCCTTAATGACCCCAAGTGTTGAGCCCACTGATACCAAACTCGTCTCC
Source organism: Wurfbainia villosa (assembly GCA_025175895.1). NCBI lineage: Eukaryota > Viridiplantae > Streptophyta > Magnoliopsida > Zingiberales > Zingiberaceae > Wurfbainia > Wurfbainia villosa. The sequence continues at coordinate 94,657,260 of CM045989.1, forward strand.
GACCCTGAGATCGAGTCTAATCCACATCAACCAACTTCTCTTGTCGACCAAGTGACAAGTGATCCGAGTCAAACTAGTGTTCAACCAAGTCACCCCATTGATCAAGCATTAGGTGACACAAACCCAACCCAATCTAGGATTCAGACTAACCACCCTATCGATCAAGTGATAGGAGATCCTAATCTAGGAGTTCGAACTAGAGCATCCTATAGGAACCTTAGTCAAATTTCCTTAATTTCAAAGATAGAACCCAAATCAATTGAACAAGCTCTTCTTGATCCCGATTGGATTATTACAATGCAAGAAGAGCTAGCTCAATTTACTAGGAATGAAGTGTGGGAATTAGTACCACCACCTAAAGACAAAACGATAATTGGAACAAGGTGGGTGTTTCGAAATAAGCTTGATGATAAAGGTGAAGTAGTTAGAAACAAGGCTAGGTTAGTCGCCAAAGGGTTTAGTCAAGTCGAAGGCTTAGATTACGACGAAACCTATGCCCCAAAGAGCTAGACTCAATCCATTCGAATGTTGCTAGCTTATGCCGCACATCGAGGATTTAAGTTATTTTCAAATGGATGTTAAGTCGGCATTCCTAAATGGATACATTAAAGAAGAAGTTTATGTTAGCCAACCCCGGATTCAAAATCTAGATAAACCCGACCATGTTCTAAAACTTAAGAAAGCTCTCTATGGACTTAAACAAGCTCCTCGAGCTTGGTACGAGAGACTTTCAATCCATCTTAAGTCAAAAGGGTTTAACCAAGGCTTAGTTGACCCAACTCTCTTCGTAAAAACCTTAGGTAAAGAAATATTCATAGCTCAAATTTACGAGATATATAATTTTTGGAACCTCTAACTCAAATTACTAAATGAGTTCGTTTCACTCATGGAAAGTGAGTTTGAAATGAACTTGGTAGGTGAGTTAAGTTTCTTTTTAGGTCTACAAATTAAACAAACTAAGGATGGTATATACCTATATCAACAAAAATACACTAAGGAGTTAATTAAAAGATTTGGAATGCAAGACGCTAAGATAATAAACACTCCAATGGCGATTAATGTTAACATAGGAGAAGACCTAGAAAGTAAGTCCATTGACTTAAAGTACTATAGGAGCGCGATAGGAAGTCTCCTATACTTAACTGCGAGTCGACCCGACATCCTATTCGCAGTAAGTATGTGCGCCAGGTTTCAAACCTGTGCTAAGGAGTCTCACCTAACCCTAGTTAAGCGTATCCTTAGATATCTTAAGGGTACACTTAACGTTGGTATTTGGTACCCTAGATCTACGGAGTTCGAACTAATCGGCTACTCCGATTCGGATTATGCCGATAGTAAACTCGATAGAAAGAGCACGAGTGGTTGTTGTCAACTACTCAGCTCAAGTCTAGTGAGTTGGTGCAGTAGGAAGCAACATTGTGTTGCCTTATCTACCACCGAAGCCGAATACGTTGCGATGGGTGAGTGTGTAACTCAGCTTCTTTGGATGAAGCACACTCTCCGAGACTTTAGGTTGGACTTCACCAAAACTAAAATTTTTGTAGACAACATAAGTTCGATAAATCTAACTAAGAACCCTATATGCCATTCAAGGACAAAGCATATAGAGGTAAAACACCATTTCATTCGAGAACATGTAGCCAACGGCTCCATACAACTCGAATATGTTGACTCGAAGTCTAACCTAGCATACCTATTTACTAAACCACTACCCGAAGCCGAATTTAGTCTCTTGAGACAAAAATTGGGCTTGTGCGTAATAGAATAGGTTAGCAAAAGTTTTCAAATGCTATTTTCAAAAATTTTATTTTTGAATTTTATTTTTCTTATTTTTTTTTCTTTATGTAAATGGAACTAGTTTAGGACTTCCCCTAGATATCATGATCCTATAGATTTAAGGAGCCAACACATCTCACAACACATAGGGTTAATGTGTTTGTGTATTAAGCAACCTAGAACGGCGTGAGATGTTAGGACCCTACTCCAGGTTCCAAGATGTAGATCAAGTGCGTCAATATGAACCTCGGAGTATAAATATGCAACTAATATTAACCAACTCTAATTAGGACTTGTTGATAATATCATTTCAATCAAGTCAAACTAGAGTTGAACATTTAGATGAATTATTTTCACATACTATTTTCAAAATCATCATGCTTGGACTTAGGGTTTTCTTAACCCCCCCCCCTACTGTTTTTCTTGATTTATGTCAAAAGGGGGAGAAAAGGCCAAAGTTAAGGTTCAATAAATTCAAATTTTTGAATTTGATAACTTAACTTAAAACTTTGATTCTGGCCTAAGTTAAGGGGGAGTAAGGTTTAGATTTCAACTCTTCGGAATTGAAAACTTTAAAGGCCCAAGTTAAGAAATCAAAAGTTAAACCTTTTGAATAATTAACCTTTTGACTTAACTTTTGATTACTTAACTTGCACTTATTTTTGACTCTAAAGAGCCTAAGTTAAGTAATGCCATTTACTTAACTCGTTATCTTTTGTGTTTGGAGAACTAAAAGTCTTTTCTAGTACTCACCTCTACAAGGGGGAGGGTTCCTCTAAGGGGAGAACTTGAGAAATATTTTTACTACTCCTACTTTTGCTTCATGTCTTTACTTGTTTCATGCACTTAATTTCCTTAACTTTGTGTGTTTTGCCATAGATAAAAAGGGAGATTGTTGGTGCAGAGGAGGCACAAATCGAACCTGTTTTGATTATAGCAAAGACACAAGGTTAAGTCTATTTTGTTATCTCATGAGTCTACTTGAGTGTGCGAGAAGCGAGTTAAGCTTGAGTTGGAGATCTGCGACGTAAGTGCAAGGTAAGACTCGTGTCCGAGCGGCGTAAGTGGTCGGATCCTCCATTAGGAGTTGATCTTAGGCGACAATCCGACCCAAAACTTTCCATGAAAGTCTAAGTCGAGATCGGATGGTTAGAAACCATCTAAATCCATCACATTTAATATTTCTACATATTGCTTTGAGCTAACCCTTGTTTGAATTGGTTACTCTAATTCAATTAAAATTAGAATTGAATTTATTCTGAATTGAATTAAAATTAGAACTCAATTGAAATAAAATTAAATAACTAAAGTATCCTGAAAATGGGCAAAAGGAACTAAAAGCAACGTGGCAACTTATCCCCCAAATCTTGGTGAGGTGGCCGGTCAAAAGCAAGGTGGAAACTTATCCCTCAATTGGTGGTGAGGTGGCCGGATCTCAAGTGGGCGGACAAGGCTTCAAATAGAGGGTGCTTCACATCTTAGATACAACAATTATTACAAGCTCTCAGCGCCTCCAGCGCCGCTCTTCTACGACGACGCCACTACAGCGAAGTCTTTGCCAACACAAGCTCAGTTAAAGTGTTGGTAATCGTTTTAGTCGATTAATTTAAGTTGTGTTTTTCGAGCTTTTATATCAAAAAGGAGAGAGGGGCTTGTCTCTCATCCTTGTGTTTTTGTCGAAAGTTTTGTAATTGTAACTCCTACCTCCAACGAGGAGGAGTGTTTTAGTGATTGCCCTCCGTACGTGGTCTAGGACCATTAGCGCCTTGGATTAGCAGCCTGTTGGCTGTGAACCAAGTAAAACTCCTTGTGTCCATCTCTTTTTCGCTGCATTTATCTCTCACTTATCGTTTTTACAACAAAAGAAAAGAAAAACCGTTTTGCTCTATTCACCCCCCCCCCCCACCTCTAGCGCTCATTTCGATCCTACATCTCTTAAGTGATATGAGACTTATCACTAGGAAGAGCGAAGGCATCCTAGATGTTTTTAGACCAAGGGGGAGATTGTAAGATCTCATTGGGATATGAGACATTGACCTTCTTGAGGAGAACCTTTTTGATGTATGTCAAAAAGGGGGAGAATTAACGGGATTACCAATTTCGAAGAATTGGTAAGGAGATTTGAGTTAGGTAACCTAACTCAATGGTTTTGTAGTTTTTGTCAAACATCAAAAAGGGAGAGATTGTTGGTGCAATCAACCCAGGTCACGATTAACCAGACTCGAGTTGGACTCGAGTAGTGTTTTGATGTATGATAATATTTTGGGGAGATTATTGGTGCAATCGACCTGGGTCATGATTGACTGGACTCGAGTTTGACTCAAGTGGTATTTTGATATTTGACGATGGTTTGACCATTGTTTGACTATATGGTTGACCATATGATAGAGAAGTCCAAGTCTTGTGTACTTGGCATGAAAAGTCTAAGTGGGACACTTGGCAATGGGAAAGTCCAAGTCATGGGTACTTGGCATGGAAAGTCCAAGCATGGGTCTTGGCAAGGGAAAGTCCAAGCTTAAGTCTTGGCAAATGGAAAGTCCAACATGGGTTGGCAAGGAAAGTCCAAGTGGGAGTCTTAGTAGTATAAGTCCAATGGTTGACGGCGTAAAGTACAAGCGGTAGTCTTGGCAGCGTAAGCCCAATGTGCCTTGGCGGTGTAGACCACATTAGCATGACAATAGCTAATCGAAGCACTTGAAGGCTAGCGTATGGATGAACAAGTCATGGATGACTTGGAGGGATCCTATAGGCGTGAGGATGACGGAGGTGGCTAGAAGGCTTAGGTTTAGGCTAACGGTAGTCTAACAAGTATGAGGGCATCATACTTGGTGTTAAACCTCATGGTTGAGGTTATCAGTCGACTGGGACTTTGGACCAGTCGATTGGTCAAGTGTTTTGACATTTTGCAGCCGAGTCAACTTGTATCAGTCGACTTGGATTATGATCAGTCGACTGCTAGGAGTCGACTGGTGTTTGACTACAAGAAATGGCATGGTAGTCGACTGCCATAAATTGGAAAGTCGACTGATGACCTGATCAGTTGACTGTTATGGTTGGCAAGTGACTAACAGTCGATGTCGTTGACACAGAAGGTTCCAGAGTCGACTGTTAGGGTTTGACAGTCGAGTGATGGCTTGATCAGTCGACTGATAGGCATGATCAGTCAACTGATGGCCTATCCGTTGAAACTTATCCAACGTGGCTCCGATCGTTGTGAGACAACAGCTACAGGAGCAGTCGACTGATGGTCGTGATTAGTCGATTGCTAGGCAAAATCTTGCCTGAATGCAGATTATAAAAGAAGCTCATGGAGAGGGATTTGGCAAGGGTTTCTTGAGGTGATTTGGAGGGGATTTGCTGCTGCAATCCAGACCTTCAAGGCTATTCTAAAGCAACCAAAAGCAAGCATTCAAAGATCTCTTGTAAAGTGTTTTTCTTTACTTGTATTATATTTTATCTTTGTATTTGCTTGTATTCATTGTATTACTTAGTGTAATCTCTTGTACGAGATTTCTCCACCTTCGACGTGTTGTCGAGAAGGAGCGTTATTGTTTGCATCGCTACAACTCATTTGAGCTCACTCCGTGAAGTAGGAACCTTAAGGTTCCGAACCACATATATCTTTGTGTATTTGTGATTGTGCTTGTGTTTTATTTCCATTGTTTATTTCATATTTCCACTGCGTACTAATCAAATTGTAGCAAGCACACGAACAAATTCCATCGATGTACGAAATGCTATTCACCCCCCTCTAGCGACAGTCATATTCCCAACAAGAACCGACAGCCATCTTCCTCCCCTTTGAGCTCCTTATAAAGAACACCTCGGGTTGTATTTACGCCTAGCAGTTGACTACTCTTACCTAGCAATCGACTGGACACTTAGTCGTTGCCTAACAATGGCTTAATCCATGTCAGAAAGTTATCCATCAATCGATTGCCCTAACCTAGCAGTCAACTGCTCATATCTACCAGTCGATTGCCATGGGCTAGCAGTCGACTGCTCAACATTCTGTTCCCTATACACTTAATTCCAGTCGACTGCTCAACCCTAGCAGTCAACTGTCAGAGCCACATATCAGCAGTCAAGCCTCTAGTCGATTATTCATAATCCTAATCGACTGATCCAAGTTGACTAGGTTGCCAAGTGTCAAATACTTGACCAATCGACTGGTCTATAACCCTAGTCGATTGATAAACCTTAAACATGAGGTTTAACTCAAGTTTGGTCCCCTCATACTTGATAAACCACCCTTAGCCTAGACCTAAGCTTTCTAGGTACCTCCATCAGTCTCACGCCTATCGGATCCCTCCAAGTCTTCCATGACTTGTTCATCGAAATGCTAGCCTTCAGGTGTTTCCATTGGCTATTGTCATGCTAATCAAGTCTACTTTGCCAACATACATTTGGAATTATGCCGCCAAGAGAAACGCTTGGACTTTACGCGGCCAAAAAATGGGCTTATGCTGTCAAACACAAGCATACATAATATAAACACAAACAAAAGAATTACAACCACAAGACGAGATTTTACGTGGTTCGGAACCTACGGTTCCTACTCCACAACTGGGCTTTAGTGTCTACTCCACTAAACCTCTTTCTCCTTCTCAGCAACACACCGGAGGTGGAGAAATCTCTTACAAGTGCTTACAACAATAAAAAAACAACTAAAAATGAAATACAAAAGCAAATGAAGAAATATAAGTGAAACACTTTACAAATGAGAGCTTTTGATCGCTTTGCTTTTAGGTTGCTTTGAATGGATTTGAAGACCCTTCAAATTCCTTAAGAATCAGTTGGCTTCAATCTTCCCATCGAGCTCTTTTTATATCTCCACTCGGGCTGATTTCCCATCGAGCTCTTAATTAGCAGTCGATTGGATATTGTACCGTTGTCTCACAATGGCTTAATCCACATCAGATTAAGTCGACTCGACATTACGACCTAGCAATGATCGTTATAGACATCGATCCGACTACCTTAGGAAAGCCAATCAGCTTAACATTATGCCCCGACCACATAATTCCAATCAACTGCTCAACTCTAGCAGTCGATTGCAAGTGGCCAGTAGACTGCTAACCCTAGAAACTGACTGCCAGAGCCACAAAAGCAATCGATCCTCAAATGACTACACTTGGCCAGTAGTCAACTAGTCATACTCCCAGTCAACTGCTCAAGTCAAGTTAGGCTCTTAAGTGTCATACACTTGGACAATCGACTGATCCATAATCTCAGTCGACTGGTACACCTCAAACATGAGATTTAACCCAAGAATGATCCCCTCATACTTGATCGATCACCCATAGACTAGACCTAAGCCTTCTAACCACCTCCATCAGCCTCATTCTCTCAGAGTCCATCCCAGTCCTCCATGACTCATTCACCCATCGCATTAACCTTCAGGTTCTTCCATCGGCTATGTCAAGCTAATCGGGTCTCCTTTGGCAAGGTTCATTTGGACTTATACCACCAAGACTACATGTTTGGACTTTACTGTTATGTTTGAGAGGTGTCCTAAGGCAGTCGTTGTTAGTAATATATGAGAGATGTCCTAAGGCAATCGCCTTGTGTATGAACCATTTATATGATAAATGAAGATTCACTATTTGAGTATACATGTTTAATGTATTTGATTGGATCTTAAACTCATTTACTGAATGTCCACGATACGATTCACAGCATGAGAGAATTTGTGATTGGATCACAACAAGTGAGTATCTCTACATGTGTAATTGTGATGTATCGGAATTATCCCTAGTCGATGAATTGATGGATTTGGACACCATCAATTCTGTCGAGACTAGCACGAGGTATACTCCTTGGTGTATCCAAGCAACTGATTCTCACTGGCTGGAGACATTGTGATGTCCGGAGTTAATCGTGGATGCTAGTTATGGTAACTAGTTCATTGGAGTGACCAGCCGTAAGACTTCATATGGTTCTCTGCATATATAGATATGTCAATGAAGTTCTTTCTGTGGCTTAAGTGCGATGTTCCTTTGACTTGCGGTATTCAAGTCATCTTGATCATGGAGACTTATGCTTTGACATCTTAAGCAAACATCTCTAAGGAGATGTGGACCCGGGATGATTGGGTATAAGTCAAGTGATCGAAGGTGTTTGAATAGCCTATAAAGGATTCACCACTCCTTGCGAGGAGATGTATACCCATGGCCTCTCGTCGGATTGTTACTAAAGTCTTTGGCCAAAGCATTACATGTTTAGAGTAAGGTACTCTTTGATACATGTGGAGTAACTAGAATCCGTAGGACGAGGAAATGATACTTGGGCTAGGTGTGACGTAGTCAGCCTAGTGGGGACTGACACAATAGACCATGTCCTGAACCAAGTGGGTATAAGATGAGTGAAGGGAATGGGGCACGATTCATTCGAGCTACTGAAGGGTTTCAGAAATAGTTCTGGATCAACCGTTGATCTTTTCGGTTAATTGGGGATCATGATGTACTACTAGGTGCCACTCATGATCGTTCTATAATTAATGGTTAATTATAGACGGCCAACATAAACCGAGAACCTATTTGGTCACACGCACAACGAGTGTAATCCAAAGGATTTAAAACGAGCTTGAGAATGAGATTCTCAGACCGAGAGAAACAATGTTTGGTTGGACCAAACATAAAGCGAGCATGAAATTGTTTCAGTCGCAATGGAAGCGTGGATGGGCTGCGTCTTATGAAGACGTAATGGATGGACCAAAATGGTTTGGTTCTAATCCAATGGATAAGAATAAACCAAAGGGTTTGGTTTATTTTAAACGAATGAACCAAAAGTTGGTTCGGTTCGTTTTAACTTAAAATAAACCATCATGGTTTGGTTTATTTTAACTTATCTTAATGGAGCGGTTAACGGGCTTTATGGATATGATCCATTAACCATTAAGAGAATTAGTTCTATAAAAGAGAGTTGTTGCCGCCTAATCCTGGTTGCGCCGCCAACCTCCTTGTCGGCGCTAACCTCCTGCCGCCGCATCCAAGCTCCTTGCCGGCGCCCAAGCTTCCAGCCGGTGAACTCCTCGCCCTCCGTGATCTCCTAGGTTTGCATCAAGGTGAGCTTTTCTCTCCTTGTTGGCCGGGCGCCTATCTTCTTCCACCAAGCTGTCCAGTTTTCTGACAGCTTGTTCTCCTCCGGAGCGCCGCTTGACGACGGTTAGTGCCCGACAGCGGCTAACTTATCGGGATTTGATCTCCGTAATCCTCTGAGGTGGAGGACGGCGATTCCAAACGGTTGACGAATACCTCTCCGGAGAAGCGAAGTTTTGAGAACTCGCTTTGGATCCGAATTTGGATTCGGATCGTGATCATCTCGATCACGCCGCCTTCAACACGAGGCTAGTAACCCGACGAAGACGGCTCGTGACTTAGCGAAGTCATCCCGAGGAGCTCGGCGTGGATACGGATAGAGACGATTCTTACGAGGATCGCTCCGCTTGATGCCGCTCGCTACACGCCATACGAAAGGTATAACGTAGTTTAATTTCCTTTTATTGCAAATTTTAATTTACGGTTATGTCTACACTTGTTGTAATAGCATGCGTGTGTTGTGTGTGTTGTAATAAATATAGATTTATTAATTTTAATTGCTTCCGCTGTGCTTATGTTTACGAAACATGATCGAACACACACACGCCATGCCTAAAACCCAACAAAGGGTATCGAGCCTGTGTTGTGTTTCACATAATCGTAAAAATGGTTTTATGATAGTCATAATGTATTTCTGAAATTTTCTAAATTTTGGAAATTTAGAAGTATTTATGGAAATTTTTCAATTTTGGAAAGTCTAGAAGTATTTATGGAAATCTTCCACTTTTGGAAAGTTGAAGTATTTATGGAAATTGATATTTTCCATAAATAAAATATTTGATTAGATTCTGGAAATTTGTTTCCTAATTTAATCATGATTTGATTTGGGAAATCAAATCTTAAAATATTTTATTTCCATAAGTAGTTTTAATGATTTAGGAAATTGGTTTCCTAAATAGATTTTCCTTAATCAAATAATTCCATCAATAAAATATGTGATTAGATTTGGAAATTTGTTTCCTAATTTAATTATGATTTGATTTGGAGAATCAAATCTTAAACATATTTTATTTCCATAAATAGTTATGACATATAAGGAAATATAGACATGACATAATTGTATGCCATGTAATTGCATTAGATGCATAACATTATGCCATGCGTGTCGTGACATGTAGATGTATGCCATGTATGCCATGCCATGTAGATAATAGTTATTTGCATGCAAAGAGGATGAGACATTAAAAACCCTTAATCAATATTAAAGCCTACACCTTCCATTAATATGGTTAGAACCAGAGTTCTATTTCTTGTTTGGGTTGTTGGACTCTCTCCAAGCCCGGCTCGAACCTGAATATGTTCAAACCATGGAATAGTTTAATACTAATATGGTAAGAGTCAGAGGTCAATCGTTAGCTTTGGTTGTTGGACTCTCTCCAAGCTGGGCTAATTGGTTGAATGCGCTCTAACCATATTAAAACTATGTCCTGATTAATGGGTTGGCTTTAACTTGGAGCATCGGTTTGTTGGTCTCTCTCCAAGGTCGATGTAAAGGGAGGTGAAGTTGGGTGCTATGCATATGATGCATACTTGTTAATGTGTTAATAACCCGATGTATGTGTGAACATTCAATTAGTTGATAGCACATTGTGATAGTTGCATATACATGATATGCAATCGGTATAGATGATACCTACCGTCGTAGTTATGAATGGCTTGTTGGACTCTCTCCAAGGTTGTTCATAACTATGATGGATATCAGCCCATTCGGAGATGGACCTACGATCTCCCGAAGTGATTTTGGGGTTTTTGAAATTCGAAAAATGAATGGGATTTATAAATGTATATTGATGCATTTTAAAATCATTTTCTCATATATGCTCGTTTTGTATTTCTAGGTCAATAAATTGATCATGACGTCTTTGAATTTGCGCACTATTTTGGATTCGAACAAACTGACTGGGCCTAACTTCCTGGACTGGCTTAGAAACCTGAGAATTGTTCTCAAGGCGGAAAAGCTTGCATATGTACTTGAAGAGCCTCTTCCTGACCGTCCTAAGGACGATGCAACTCCAGACCAAATGTTGGTCTATCAGAAGCATGTGGCAGATTCTGAGCTGGCGAGTTGCATCATGCTAGCGGCGATGGTACCTGAGCTGCAAAAGCAGCATGAGCATATGGATGCTAATACTATGGTCTTCCATCTTCATGAGTTGTTCGATGAGCAAGCGAGATCCGAAAGGTTCAAGGTCTCTAGGCTCCTCTTCACTACGAAGATGCAAGAAGGTTCGCTCAGAGTGCGCTTTGTGCTAAAGATGAACGGGTACATCGAGCGGCTAGCTACCCTCGGTTTTGTGATGGATCATGAGTTAAGTATTGACTTAATTCTGCATTGTTTGCCCAAGAGTTTCTCGCAATTTGTGATGAACTATCGGATGAACAAATTGGAATCCACCATTCCCGAGCTCCTTAATATGCTGAAGACTGTGGAGCCTTCTGTAAAGCATGAGGAGAAGGCGGTTCTGTTAGTTGATTCCTCAAAGAAAGGTTCTAAGAGGAAGGCAAAAGAACAGAAGAAATGAAAGAAAAAGGCAAAGAAGGCGGAACCAGCGCAAAAGGGCACTTGCCATCACTGTGGCAAGGAAGGCCACCGCTAAGAAATCGCAAGATTTATCTTGAGTCCATGAAGAAGAAGAAGGCATTCGATGCCCCATCCTCTTCGTATCTTCGCTATTGATTGTCATTCTATTTCCTTAGACACTTGGGTATTGGATATCGGGTGTAGCTCACATATATGTAATGACATACAGGCTAAGGAATAGAAGAAGACTTGTCGAGGGGAGTCAAATTTAGCGAGCAGTAATGGAGCAAAGGTTGCCGCTGGCCGCCATCGGAACTTATTTGTCAAGCTCCCTAGTGGACTAGTCTTGAACTGACAATTGCTATTATGTTCCTTCTCTAATAAAGAACATTGTTTCTATTTCGCTTAAATAGAAATGGTTTCCATTTAACGCTTAGTAACAATTGTTGTTATATAACTTCAATGGCGATTTTATGGAATTTGGAACTTTGGTAATAGCATTTATCGTTGGGCGTATCCGGTGACATTTTCAATATCGAGCGAGCAACAGCGTGCTCGAAAGGATAATCACATAGACTCTATATGTGGCATTGTCGTCTTGGCCATATAAGCAAGAAAGCGCATGTCAATTACACGATGTGGAATTACGGAATCGTTGAATTGGATTCATACGATACATGCGAATCATGCTTAAAGGCAAGATGACTAAGTTACCTTTTCTTTGGAAAAGGTGAGCAGTGGGAGAGTTACTAGGTCTAGTACATCTTGATGTATGTGGACCTATGTCAACTCAAGCATTAGGAGGCTATAGCTACTTCATTACCTTCACCGATGATCACTCACGGTTTGGGTATGTGTTCTTGATGAAACACAAGTCTGAAGCCTTTGAAAGGTTCAAGGAATTCAGAAATGAAGTAGAGAAACAACATGACAAGAGTATTAAAATACTTCGATCGGATCGAGGAGGTGAATACTTAAGTCAAGAGTTTCTTGATTATCTAAGAGACAATGGCATATTGTCTCAATGGACTCCGCCCTATACACCACAGCATAATGGTGTATCGGAGAGGCGTAACCGGACCTTGTTGGACATGGTCAGGTCAATGATGAATCATGCGACTCTTCCCAAGTCCTTTTGGGGTTATGCACTTGACATTTGTTTACTTGTTAAGCAGAATGCCTACAAGGTAGTCTCAACCTACTCCATATGAGATATGGAATGGTAAGAAACCTCATGTATCTTACTTGAAGATATGGGGTTGTATCTGTTATGAAGCGGTGTATCGGACAAATTGGATGCTAAGTCGATAAATGTCTATTTATTGGATACCCTAAGGAAACAAGGGTTACCAATTCTATCATCTGTGGAACAAAGGTGTTTGTTTCAAGGCATCTTTGTGTTTCTAGAGAAAGAGTTTCTCTTGCAAGAAAATAGTGGGAGTGTCGTCGAGCTTGAGGAGGCTCGAGAGACTCAATTAGACATTAATGAGATCCCTGGTGAAGCACAACAGCCGACAACTCATAGTGATGAGCAATCGGCTGGACCTATTGTAACACCACATCTTCGTAGATCTGGTAGAACATGCAATATTCACGAGAGATATGGATTTCGTAAGTGAATCGAGCGACGTGTTACTCATTGATGATGAGAGCCTACAAGTTATGAAGAAGTCTTGACAAGTTCGAAAGGGATAAGTGGCTTGGTGCCATGAAGTCGGAAATGGATTCCATGTATGAAAACCAAGTTTGGAACTTGGTTGACCCACTGAAGGCATAAAGCCTATAGGGTGCAAGTGGGTTTTCAAGAAGAAAACCGACATGGATGGTAATGTGATTACCTATAAGGCTAGATTGGTGGCGAAAGGATATCGTCAAAAGCAAGGTGTTGATTATGGCGAAACCTATTCGCTGTAGCTATCTTAAATCTATTCGGATGCTCGACCATAGCGGCTCATTATGATTATGAGATATGGAAGATGGATGTGAAAGCGACTTTCCTTAATGGAAACTTGCTCGAGGGCGTGTATATGATACACCTGAGGTTTCACATCGGTTGATAAAACCAAGGTATGCAAATTGCGGCGGTCCATTTATGGATTGAAGCAAGCATCCGAGTCTGGAATATCCGTTTGATGAGACAATCAAAAGGTTTGATTTCTCACAAAATCGGGCGAACCTTGTGTGTACAAGAAGGTTAGTGGGAGTGCGATCGTGTTCCTAGTATTGTATGTCGATGACATATTACTTATAGGAAAGCGATGTTTCAATCTTCTGATCGGTGAAGGTTTGGTTATCAAGACATTCTCTATGAAAGACACAGGAGAAGCAACCTACATCCTCGGGATTAAGATCTATAGAGATAGATCGAAGCGGTTTGCTTGGTCTTTGCGGTCTACATATATAGACCGAGTGCTAAAGAGGTTTAGCATGTCGGAATCCAAGAAAGGTTTCTTACCCATCAGGCATGGGGTACACCTTTCGAAGTCTATGTGTCCGCGCACAGAAGACGAGAGGATTTGCATGAGTAAGATTCCTTATGCATCCGCAATAGGATCTATCATGTATGCTATGTTATGTACGAGGCCCGATGTATCGTATGCTCTGAGTGTCACGAGCAGATACCAGTCCGATCCAGGAATGGATCATTGGGCGGCTGTTAAGACGATCCTTAAGTACTTGAGAAGAACTAAGGATATGTTCCTAATATATGGAGAAGGGCACATGGTGATACGTGGGTATACGGATGCCAGATCTAGACAGACAAGGATGATTCCATGTCTTAGTCTGAGTATGTATTCACCTAGAATGGAGGCGCAATAAGTTGGAAAGGTTCCAAGCTTGACACTATAGCGGATTCTGCCACTAAGAGCGAATACGTTGCGACTTTGGGCGTTTGGATCAAGTAGTTCATCTATGAACTTGATGTGGTCTCATCAATGATCCAAACATGTGCTTCGCCGCTATCATCTTATCAGAGAGATCATCAGTAGGAACGAAATACAAATCGAGAAAATTCCCACTGAAAGGAACTTAGCGGATCCCTTGACTAAGGCATTACCTCAAAATAAGTTTGAGGGTCATGTTCGAGCTTATGGTATAGGATACCGTAGCGATTGGCATTAGGCCAAGTGGGACTCTGTTAGTAATATATGAGAGATGTCCTAAGGCAATCGCCTTGTGTATGAACCATTTATATGATAAATGAAGATTCACTATTTGAGTATACATGTTTAATGTATTTGATTGGATCTTAAACTCATTTACTGAATGTCCACGATACGATTCACAGCATGAGAGAATTTGTGATTGGATCACAACAAGTGAGTATCTCTACATGTGTAATTGTGATGTATCGGAATTATCCCTAGTCGATGAATTGATGGATTTGGACACCATCAATTCTGTCGAGACTAGCACGAGGTATACTCCTTGGTGTATCCAAGCAACTGATTCTCACTGGCTGGAGACATTGTGATGTCCGGAGTTAATCGTGGATGCTAGTTATGGTAACTAGTTCATTGGAGTGACCAGCCGTAAGACTTCATATGGTTCTCTGCATATATAGATATGTCAATGAAGTTCTTCTTGTGGCTTAAGTGCGATGTTCCTTTGACTTGCGGTATTCAAGTCATCTTGATCATGGAGACTTATGCTTTGACATCTTAAGCAAACATCTCGAGGAGATGTAGACCAGGATGATTGGGTATAAGTCGAAGTGATCGAAGGTGTTTGAATAGCCTATAAAGGATTCACCACTCCTTGCGAGGAGATGTATACCCATGGCCTCTCGTCGGATTGTTACTAAAGTCTTTGGCCAAAGCATTACATGTTTTGAGTAAGGTACTCTTTGATACATGTGGAGTAACTAGAATCCGTAGGACGAGGAAATGATACTTGGGCTAGGTGTGACGTAGTCAGCCTAGTGGGGACTGACACAATAGACCATGTCCTGAACCAAGTGGGTATAAGATGAGTGAAGGGAATGGGGCACGATTCATTCGAAGCACTCTTGAAGGGTTTTTGAAATAGTTACGGATCAATGTTGATCTTTTCGGTTAATTGGGGATCATGATGTACTACTAGGTGCCACTCATGATCGTTCTATAATTAATGGTTAATTATAGACGGCCAACATAAACCGAGAACCTATTTGGTCACACGCACAACGAGTGTAATCCAAAGGATTTAAAACGAGCTTGAGAATGAGATTCTCAGACCGAGAGAAACAATGTTTGGTTGGACCAAACATAAAGCGAGCATGAAATTGTTTCAGTCGCAATGGAAGCGTGGATGGGCTGCGTCTTATGAAGACGTAATGGATGGACCAAAATGGTTTGGTTCTAATCCAATGGATAAGAATAAACCAAAGGGTTTGGTTTATTTTAAACGAATGAACCAAAAGTTGGTTCGGTTCGTTTTAACTTAAAATAAACCATCATGGTTTGGTTTATTTTAACTTATCTTAATGGAGCGGGTTAACGGGCTTTATGGATATGATCCATTAACCATTAAGAGAATTAGTTCTCTATAAAAGTGGGCTTAAGGGATTGTTAAACCCTAACTAATCCAAACCCTAGCCCCCCTTTGAGTTGCCGCCCACTCCTTGGAGGAGTTTTCGGCGCCAATCCAAGAGCAGCCGCCGCCTTGTCTTGTGCGCCGTCCAAGACCCTTCTTGGCGTCAAGCTCAGACAGTGAACCTCCGGCGACCCTCCGGTGATCTCCTATAGGTTTGGCATCAAGGTGAGGCTTTCTCTCCTTGTTTTGGCGGCGCCTACTCCTCCACCAAGCTGTCCAGTTTTCTGGACAGCTTCTCCTCCTCTCGTCGGAGCGTCGTTTGGACGACGGTTAGTGCTCCGACAGCGGCTAACATACCGGGGATTTTATCTCCGGTAATCCTCTGAGGTGGAGGACGAAGGATTCGTCAAACGGTTGACGAATACCTCTCCGGAGAAGCGAGTTTTGAGAACTCGTTTTGGATCCGAATTTGGATTCGGATCGTGATCATCTCTCGATCACGTCGTCTTCAACACGAGGCTAGTAACCCGTACGAAGACGAAGCTCGTGACTTAGCGAAGTCATCCCGAGGAGCTCGGCGTGGATACGGATAGAGACGATTCTTACGAGGATCGTTCCGGTTGATGCCGTTCCCGCTACACGTCATACGGAAGGTATAACGTAGTTTAATTTCCTTTTATTGCAATTTTAATTTATGGTTATGTCTACACTTGTTGTAATAGCATGCGTGTGTTGTGTGTGTTGTAATAAATAGGAGTATTTATTATTTTCATTGCTTCCGCTGTGCTCATGTTTAAGAAACATAATCGAACACACACACGCCGCGGTGCCGGAAACCCAACAGTCGTCATATGGTAGTACTATTTAGTTGATAAATAAAGATTCACTATTTGAGTCATGTCATATGTGTTTGATTGGATCTTAAAATCATTTATTGAATGTCCGTGATACGATTCATAGCACAAGAGAACTTGTGATTAGATCACAACTAGTGAGTATCTCTACATGTGTAATTATGAATGTATTGAAAAATCCCTAGTCGATGAATTGATGAGTTCGGACATCATCGATTCTGGGAGGCTAGCATGGGTTATACTCCTTGGTTTATTCAAGCAACTGCTTCTCACTACTAGTGAGTATCTCTACATGTGTAATTATGAATGTATTGAAAAATCCCTAGTCGATGAATTGATGAGTTCGGACATCATCGATTCTGGGAGGCTAGCATGGGTTATACTCCTTGGTTTATTCAAGCAACTGCTTCTCACTGGCTGGAGACATTAAGATGTCGAGAGTTAAACATGGATGCTAGTTATGGTAATTAGTTCATTGGAGTGACCTGTTATAAGACTTCACATGGTTCTCTGCATATAAAATATATCAGTGAAGCTCTTACTACAACTTGAGTGCAAGTTTCCTTCGACTTGAGGTATTCAAGTCATCTTGGTCATGGAGACTTATACTTTGACATCGAGTCGATACATCTCTACGGAAGTGTGGATACGAGATGATTGAGTATAAGTTGAAGTGCTTAAAGGTGATTGAATAGCCAATAAAGGATACACCACTCCTTGCGAGGAGATGTATACCGTATGGCCACTCGTCAGGATTGTTACTCAAAATCTTTGGCCAAAGAATTGCATGTCAAGAGTATGGTACTCTTGGATACATGTCGAAGTAATTAGAATCCAATGGACGAGGAAGTAAGACTTGGGCTAGGTGTGACATAGTCAGCCTAGTGGGGACTGACACATAGACCATGTCGTGAACCAAGTGGGTATAAGATGAGTGAAAAAATGAGGCACGATTCACTGTAGCTGCTAAAGGGTTCAAAAATAGTTTTGAGATCAACTGTTGATTTTTTGGTTAATTGGGGATCATAATGCACTACTAGGTGTCACTCATGATCATTCCATAATTAATGGTTAATTATGGATGACCAACATAAACTGAGAACCTATTAGGTCACATGTGTTGGTGCAGTAGGCACCTAAGTCGAACCGAGTTTTGATTATAGCAAACGATACAAAGTTAAGCTCATGTTGTTATCTCACGAGCTGAATCGAGTGTGCAGAAGATTGCTATAGCTGGAGCTAAAGGCTAGTGACACCCGGAGGAAGCCGCGGTGGTCGGGCGACACTCGAGTGACTTTGGAGGGAGCCGAAGGAATCAAGTGGAAGGCCGGAAGCAAAAGCAACACATAAGTATCGAGGTAAGCTCGTGTGTGCGAGCGTAAGTGATGTCGTATCCTCCTTACGGGGATGGTCTTAAGCGTAGATCCGACCAAAGACATCCCATCGATGGTCTAGGTCGAGATCGGACGGTCGAAGGCCGTCGAAATAATGTTTTCTTTGAGCTAACTTTGCCTTGCAGCTAGTATCACGATCGACTTGGAGGACTCGATCGTGCCGCCAAACAATGATCGCTGAGATCGATTCGATCGATGTCGCCATCACGATCGATGATGGCCATCAGTCGACTGATGGTCAATGATCAGCTTCGAGGAGTCAAGTCTTACCACCCCATTTCAAGGAGATTGGCATTAGGCCAAGTGGGAGTCTGTTAGTAATATATGAGAGATGTCCTAAGGCAATCGCCTTATGTATGAACCATTTATATGATAAATGAAGATTCACTATTTGAGTATACATGTTTAATGTATTTGATTGGATCTTAAACTCATTTACTGAATGTCCACGATACGATTCACATCATGAGAGAATTTGTGATTGGATCACAACTAGTGAGTATCTCTACATGTGTAATTGTGATGTATCAGAATTATCCCTAGTCGATGAATTGATGGATTTGGACACCATCAATTCTGTCGAGACTAGCACGAGGTATACTCCTTGGTGTATCCAAGCAGCTGATTCTCACTGGCTGGAGACATTGTGATGTCCGGAGTTAATCGTGGATGCTAGTTATGGTCACTAGTTCATTGGAGTGACCAGCCGTAAGACTTCATATGGTTCTCTGCATATATAGATATGTCAATGAAGTTCTTACTGTGGCTTAAGTGCGATGTTCCTTTGACTTGCGGTATTCAAGTCATCTTGATCATGGAGACTTATGCTTTGACATCTTAAGCAAATATCTCTAAGGAGATGTGGACCCGAGATGATTGGGTATAAGTCAAAGTGATCGAAGGTGTTTGAATAGCCTATAAAGGATTCACCACTCCTTGCGAGGAGATGTATACCCATGGCCTCTCGTCGGATTGTTACTAAAGTCTTTGGCCAAAGCATTACATGTTTAGAGTAAAGTACTCTTCGATACATGTGGAGTAACTAGAATCCGTAGGACGAGGAAATGATACTTGGGCTAGGTGTGACGTAGTCAGCCTAGTGGGGACTGACACAATAGACCATGTCCTGAACCAAGTGGGTATAAGATGAGTGAAGGGAATGGGACACGATTCATTCGAGCTACTGAAGGGTTTCAGAAATAGTTCTGGATCAACCGTTGATCTTTTCGGTTAATTGGGGATCATGATGTACTACTAGGTGCCACTCATGATCGTTCTATAATTAATGGTTAATTATAGACGGCCAACATAAACCGAGAACCTATTTGGTCACACGCACAACGAGTGTAATCCAAAGGATTTAAAACGAGCTTGAGAATGGGATTCTCAGACCGAGAGAAACTATGTTTGGTTGGACCAAACGAGCATGAAATTGTTTCAGTCACAATGGAAGCGTGGATGGGCAGTGTCTTATGAAGACATAATGGATGGACCAAAATGGTTTGGTTCTAATCCAATGGATGAGAATAAACCAAAGGGTTTGGTTTATATTAAACGATTGACCCAAAGGTTGGTTCGGTTCGTTTTAACTTAAAATAAACCATCATGGTTTGGTTTATTTTAACTTATCCTAATGGAGCGGGTTAACGGGCTTTATGGATATGATCCATTAACCATTAAGAGAATTAGTTCTCTATAAAAGAGGGCTTAAGGGATTGTTAAACCCTAATCATCCAAAACCCTAAACATAGTTGCCGCCCAACATATTGTTGTCGCCCAGCTTGTGGTGACGGCGACCAACCTTCAGCCGGTGAACCTCCGGCGACCCTCCGGTGATCTCCTCTAGGTTCGGTGATAAGGTGAGCTTCCATCTCTCCTTTGCCGGCCTCTATTCCTCCACCAAAAGCTGTCCAGTTTTTCTGGACAGCTTGTTTCTTTGTTGTCGGAGCGTCGTTTGGACGACGGTTAGTGCTCCGATATCGCCTAACTTACCGGGGATTTGATCTCCGGTAATCCTCTGAGGTGGAGGAAGAAGGATTCGTCAATTGGTTGACGAATACCTCTCCGGAGAAGCGAGTTTTGAGAACTCGTTTTAGGATCCGAATTTGGATTCGGATCGTGATCATCTCTCGATCACGTCGTCTTCAACACGAGGCTAGTAACCCACACGAAGACGAAGCTCGTGACTTAGCGAAGTCATCCCGAGGAGCTCGGCATGGATACGGATAGAGACGATTCTTACGAGGATCGTTCCGGTTGATGCCGTTCCCGCTACACGTCATACGAAAGGTATAACGTAGATAATTTCTTTTATTGTAAATTTTAATTTACGGTTATGTCTACACTTGTTGTAATATGCATGCGTGTGTTGTGTGTGTTGTAATAAATATAGATTTATTAATTTTAATTGCTTCCGCTGTGCTCATGTTTACGAAACATGATCGAACACACACACGCCGCGGTGCCGGAAACCCAACAAAATCTGCATTCTTAAATGGATACATTAAAGAAGAAGTTTACGTTAGTCAACCCCCCGGTTTCGAAAGTTTAGACAAACCCGATCATGTCCTTAGATTAAAGAAAGCGCTTTATGGACTTAAACAAGCTCCGCGAGCTTAGTACAAGAGACTTTCAATTTATCTTAAGTCCAAAGGCTTTAACCAAGGTGTAGTTGACCCAACCCTTTTCGTAAAAACATTAGGTAAAGACATATTCATAGCCCAAATCTATGTAGATGATATTATTTTCGGAACCACCAACTCAATCCTACTAAATGAGTTTATTTCACTTATGGAAAGTGAATTTGAAATGAATCTAGTAGGCGAATTAAGTTTCTTCTTAGGATTACAAACTAAACAAACTAAAGATGGAATATACCTACATCAACACAAATATACTAGGGAATTAATTAAACGCTTTGGAATGCAAGACGCTAAAATTATTAATACCCCAATGGCAACTAATGTTAATATAGAAGAAGTAATTGGAAACCAAATTGATTTAAAATACTATAGGAGCATAATAGGGAGTCTCCTTTACTTAACTGCAAGCCGACCTGATATCTTATTTGCAGTGAGTATGTGTGCAAGGTTTCAAACCTGTGCCAAGGAGTCTCACCTAACTCTAGTCAAGCGTATCCTTAGATATCTAAAGGGTACACTTAATGTCGGTATTTGGTATCCTAGATCTACCGAGTTCGAACTAACCGGCTACTTCGATTCGGACTATGCCGGTAGTAAGCTCGATTGAAAGAGTACGAGTGGTTGTTGTCAACTTCTCGGCTCGAGTCTAGTGAGTTGGTGCAGTAGGAAGCAACACTGTGTTGCTTTATCTACCACCGAAGCCGAATACATCACGATGGGTGAGTGTGTCACGCAGCTTCTTTGGATGAAGCACACTCTCTGCGACTTTAAGTTAGACTTTACAAATACTAAACTTCACGTAGATAATATTAGTTCAATTAATCTTACAAAGAATCCGATATGTCACTCTAGGACTAAACATATAGAGGTTAAACACCATTTCATTCGAGAACATGTGGCCAACGGAGTCATACAACTCGAATACGTTGAATCAAAGTCTAACTTAGCAGACCTATTTACTAAACCCCTACCCGAAGCCGAATTTAGTCTATTAAGACGAAAATTGGGCATGTGCGTAGTAGAATAGGAACTTGCAAATTATATTTTCTTACTACTATTTCTTAATTTTCATTTTTTATGGAACTAGTATAGGACATACCTTAGATATCATGCACCTATAGATTTAAGGAGTCAATACATCTCACAACACATAGGACTAATGTGTTTGTGTACTTAGCCACGTAGATGGGCGTAAGATGTTAGGACCTTGCTCCTGGTTCCAGATGTAGAGCTAGTGCATCGCTATGAACCACGGAGTATAATCATACACACTAACCGACTCTGACCAGGATTGGTTGATCTTTCATATCAATCAAGTCAAATATGAGTCGAACATTTTATAGATGAACTTATTTTCAGTATATTATTTTCAAAATAATAAGGAACATGCTTGGACTTTAAATTTAACACTTATTTTTGTTTTCCACACACACCCTCACTCTTTTCGAAATATGGCAAAAGGGGGAGAAAAAGGCCAAAGTTAAGGGGTCAAATTTTTTTTGATAACTTAACTCTTACTTTATATTTAAACCAAAAGTTAACTTTAAGTTTTGAAAACTTATTAAAGGCCAAGTTAAGAGAATTCTTAACTTAAACTTATTTGTGCCGTCAATGTTTTACTTAAGGGGGAGAAAGGGCCAAGTTAAGAAGAACTCTTAACTTAAACGTTTTACTAAGGCCAACTTTAAGTAATGTTAATTACTTAAAGAAACCCTCAAAGGGGAGGATTAAGGTCTTTCTTCAAGACTCACCCTCGGTCAAGGGGGAGGTTTCCTCAAGGGGGAGTACTTGAAGAAAATCCTTACTACTCCAACTTAATCTTCTTTATTTCTTGTTTGTTTCTAATGCACATTATTCTTCATGCTTGCTATTTACTTAACTTTGTATGTGGGTTTGCCATAAATCAAAAAGGGGGAGATTGTTGGTGCAGTAGGCACCTAAGTCGAACCTGAGTTTTGATTATAGCAAATGATACAAAGTTAAGCTCATGTCGTTATCTCACGAGCTGAATCGACTGTGTAGAAGATTGCTATAGCTGGAGCTGAAGGCTAGCAACACCCGAAGGAAGCCGCGGTGGTCGGGCGACACTCGAGTGACTTCGGAGGGAGCCGAAGGAATCGAGTGGAAGGTCGGAAGCAAAAGCAACATGTAATTATCGAGGTAAGCTCGTGTGTGCGAGCGTAAGTGAGGTTGTATCCTCCTTACGGGGATGGTCTTAAGCGTAGACCCGACCAAAGACATCCCATCGATGGTCTAGGTCGAGATCGGACGGTCGAAGACTGTCAAAATAATATTTTCTTTGAGCTAACTTTGCCTTGTAGCTAGTATCAGTTGACTGCCAGCTTGGAGGACTCAGTCGTCAAACAGATCGCTGAGGTCGATTCGATCGATCTTGCCATTAGTCGATCGATGATGGCCATCAATGATCGATGGTCAAAGACTTATCACCCCATTTCAAGGAAATTGGTGCTCAATTTTGATTGGCTAGGGTTCCTCTCGAAAAGGGGCTCAAAGGCTATAAAAGGAGGGCCAATCCTAGGGTTTATTCATCAATTCTAAAGCTTCCAAAAGCCTCCGCCTAGCTACAACCTTTCCGACAACGAAGTGCTTTCTCTCCGACGTCTAGGTCTTAATTTCTTTCTTATTGTAACATCGGCTTTAGCTTTTATTTTAAGTTCATTTCTTTAAATCTTTCGGAGCTTTTATCGTATACGAGGAGAGGGGGAGTGTTCCTCTACCTCAAGTTCTTTCCTTCTTGTATCGATTAACTCCTACCTCCAATGAGGAGGAGTTCCTTTAGTGCTTTTGCCCTCCGTACGTGGTCAAGGACCACTAGGGCCTTGGAGTAGTAGCCGAAGGCTACGAACCAAGTAAAAAGAATTGTCTCTTTTACTTATTGCTTATCTTTTCCGCTGTAAATTAATTATCTACTCGGATTTTAAACGAACGAACGAAAAAAAAAAGTTTTAACGCTATTCACCCCCCCCTCTAGCATTTCAAATCGATCCAACAACATGCACTATAAATCCTTTGAAGAGACTTAAAACGAGTTTGAGAATTGGATTCTCAAGATCGAGAGAGATCAAGTTTGGTTGGACCAAACACATGACAAATATGGAAATATTTGTCAAGTCGGAAACGCAAAAGGAGCACGTCTTAAGAAGACGGGTTGGGCCTTAAAAGGTTTAATTTTAAACCAAACCCATTTGGTTTTAGTTAAAAGGGCGCTCTTTTGGTTAATGGCAGATAACTACCATTTTGTCTTGTTATTTTGGTCCTTAATCTCACTGTTTTTATCCTCTCTTGTGATTAATTATCGATTATTTTCATGTTTTATGAGTTGGATATATTTTTGGACCTTACTATAAATTCTCCTAAATTTTGGACTTATATGCGAATTTTATCTTTGTTTATAGAGATCAAGATGAGCCACTGGACTAGACTCAAGTTGGATCAATTATGACTTCATCTAAGGGTCATATTGGGCATTTTAAGCTGGAAGAATCTGAGCCCTTCATCAAGATCAGAGGCAATTTAATTAAGGGTTCAGATCTGTTTAATCCTGACCGTCCGATGAGAACTGATTGATCTAAGCCATCCATCTAAATCTAGAGTGATCTGGTCCATACATTTAGATCTGGACATCTTGACCGTTCATCTAGATTTGACCAATCGTGATTAGCCTTTCATATTGATCAGATCCATCCATTCAACATCAGAGAATTCTCAACCGTAGGATGCACAACCCTTAATTTGATTCATCAAGGCAATTAACCTAGTATCAGTTGGATGACGGAGATTTGATCCATCTTAGATCGAACGGCCAAGGAAAAAGGATTTAAAAATCCAACATTTTCCCTTGATCGGTAATCGGCTTCACTTCTTCTCTTCCGCAACAATCGGCCGACGCACCTCCTTCAGCTGCACTCTCCCCTTCCCCGTCGGTCATCAGAGAGGAAAGGGGATCCCCTCCAATCTCCAGTGACCGGTGGTCTCCTTCACCTCCTCTACCGTCGGCAATCACCGTCTTCTTGTTAGTTATAGCCCTAGAACCAATCATGTGATGGTTGAATAGGGAACATTTTGTATCATATTCTATAAAGGCAAAGGATTGGTTATTATATTTACATCTTGCTTGTGCCAGCTAATTTAAATATAATAATGCCCTAGAAAAGTAGGTTCTTATCTACAGCACATCAATTGGCAGAATTGATTATGAGAGGCTGTAGAGAACACTTTCCTAAATGTTCCTAGTCGAGTATTAATATGCAAGGGCAATATTAATACATAAAGACTAGCATGTAGGTCAATTGATGACTTGATCTCACAAGTCATGGATATATGATATCAAGTTGACACATGGGTATATATTGGAGAATATATACTGAACTGACCCGCCATGAGAAAGTTTCATGGATCGTTATATGAGTGTCATAAACTTTCTCATGTGACTATTGGTATGAATAGTCCTTAGACCTGAAGTCACTATGGTTCCCTACATAAGGAGTTATGTACTTTGGTATCGTCAAACGTCACCCGTAACAGGGTAGACCATAAAGGCGATTACTGGGTATGTAACAAATTATGCGGAGGGATGTGAGTGATGTAGATGGGATATATCCCTTCCATATGACGGGAGTGATATCGGTGGGCCCCTTGATTGAGTAGAACTACTAAAACGCATGGTCATGCTCGAATGAGTCAATATGAGATATTGAGCTCATTTGTTTGAGTTAGTTTACTCAGGGATCAAGAAACACATAGATTGATCGAGGATGACACGGTCTATGCCTCATTGATCAATCTGATATCAAGGATAGAAGGACACGGTCATATATTATAGTAGTCACGGAAAGGTTAGTCGGATCTTGACTTATCTCGTAACTTGGGTAGCAATGATGTATTGCTAGATGCCGCTCATTGCTTGTGTATCTAAAAGAGTTTAGGTCCACTGCCAACGTTATGAGAGCCTATAGGGTCACACACAAAGAGCATGATAATTAGAGGAATTAGAGTATTCTAGTTTGACTAGAATAATATGGGAATAAGCTTAAGTACAAAATGGTTTTTGGACTTTAAGCTTAATGAGAATAATTCAATATGTTACCTTATTGATTTAATAAGATTAATTCAATATGATAACATAAGCTTAATTGAATTAATAAGATTAATTCAATATGATAACATAAGCTTAATTGAATTAATAAGATTAATTCAACATGCATGAATGCCACATAAGAATGCCACATAAGCATGCCACATAAGCATGCCACCTAAGCATCCACCTAAGCTAGTTAAGGTGGAAGGAAACAAAATGGTTTTGTCTCCTTAAGTGGCCGGCCAAACAAGGAAGCCAAATCCTTTTTGAGTGTGTCTCAATGCAATGGATTGCATTGAATGTGAAGGAGGTGGAAGGGTTTTTCCAACCCTATAAAAGGCTCCATGGAGTGGCCGGCCATAGTGAGTTTTTAGTGTTGTGGTTGTGAGAAAGCTTGGTGGAAGCTTTGGTTGTGTGGGTTTGTGAGTGTAGGCTAGCAAGAAGAGGAGTCTTCTTCTTCCTTTCTCCTTTTCCCTCTCTTCCTCTCCTTTAGGGACTTCTCTAGCAAGAAGTAAAGGAGAGCTCTTCTAGTTTTCCTTTTGTGAGACAAGAGCGTGCTCGTGTGGATACGTATAGAGGCACGGACACTTGAACGTGCTAAAGATCCAACAAACCGAAAGGAAAAGCGGGATTAGCAAGGGCACGCAACAAAGGTAATCCTCTCCTATAAGATAGGTTTGGTTTAGAGAAATTTATTTTATACGAGTTTGCTTTCGCATGGATCACTTGGAAGGGATCCTATTTTCCGTTGCGCATATGCCATTTGGCATACGAGATTTCTACGGTGGTATCGGATCCACTTGCGAAGATTAAAAATAGGTTTTCTATTTTATATGTGATATAGAAGTAGGATAAATTTTATTATGAGTTGATAATTGCATTAGCAAATTTTCAAACATAATAAAATATCCAATGTCTTTTAAAAGTTAAAATGACATGGTGCATGGTTATGGCCTAGTCCCAAAGAGTTTGTGATTGTGTGTTGTAATTCTTAATACGGCCTGCGTGTCGTGCCTTTCTCCTAATATTCTTGTTGTAAAATTAGTTTTAGACTCGAATGTAACTCGAGTATTTCTCCTTTTGTAATGTACAAAACAAGGATGGAGGGTCCATTGGAAGATGAGGTTACAAGGAGGAAGTCACACACAAGACAACCAAAAGGAAGCACTTAGGAGAAGATGCTATCCCTAGGTTGACCAATCAATCTTTTCATTGGCTTGAGAAGATTGTAGAATAAGGGCCATAACCATGACACGTTAGTTTAATATGTATGTGATGCATGTTAGTTTAGCTTGTATGTGATGCATGATTAGTTTAGCTTATATGTGATGTATGCTAATATGTATATGATACATGTTTATTTCTTAATAAGTCTAAACGATATGCCTACCAAAGTTGGTACTCACTACTTCCTCGATCATTTGTTATTGGGTTTGCCAAAGCAAAGCAATGCATTTTATCTTGGAGTGGTGCGAGTGGACAATCGTGATGTCCCGCTATCAGTCTTGGTTAAGACTTAATTAAGTGTTTTCTTAATTGGTTAAGAAAGTAGAGGCATATATTAGCTTTTAACATAAGTGTTAACATTAGTTTTGTGTGATTTCCGAACATCAGCTTTGTCTTAGAAGTGGTCGTTGCTCCGATATCCAAGAAGGCCCCTGTGCCTCGCCACAGCCTGGAAGCTGGTTTAGGAATAAACACTAAACTAATCTAAAACTTAACCAAAGCTATTAAAGAGTTACATCAGATGTAATTGGCAAAAGATTGCCTACCTAATTATACTACGTCTTGGGCGATTAGCCAAAGCTAACTCAAGACGAATTATGATGTGGATCTTTATCCCATATAAATTTATAGATAAATAGTAGCTATGAGAATTTAGTGGGAGCCTCATTTAATTAAAGGCCTAATTAAATGATTTAGGTATGATACTTAACTTTGCATTTTAATGTTGTAGATCACCATGTCATCTAACACGACACACCCCCTCAACTTGCGTCATCCTTGAGAAGGACAAGCTCAATGGAGCAAACTTTCTTGGTAGTATAGGAACTTGAGGATTATCCTCAAGCAAGAACGCATAAACTATATGTCCTAGAGCAGGCTACCTGAAATACGCCCCTACGGCCACTCGTCTTTGAAAAGGATGCTTATAAGAAGCATCAAGATGACGTATTAGATGTGTCATGCCTTATGCTTGCCACCATGAACTCTGAGCTTCAGAAGCAACATGAGAACATGGATGCCTATGATATGGTTGAGCATTTGAAACAACTATATCAAGGACAAGCTAGGCACGAGCGTTTTGAAGTGTCTAAGGCTCTTTTTGCATGCAAGATGCAAGAAGGAACACCTGTAGGAACTCACGTACTCAAAATGATTGGGTACGTTGAGAACCTTGAAAGACTAGGTTTTCCACTGAGCCAAGAATTGGCAACTGATGTTATCCTGCAATCGTTGCCGGAAGCATACAATCAATTCGTCATGAATTATAACATGAATGAAATTGATAAACCTTTGCCTGAGATTCTCAGCATGTTGAGAACTGCTGAACCAAATCTCAAGAAGAAAGTTAGTAATGTACTAATGGTCAAGAAGGACAAAGGTAAGCGCAAAGGCAAGGGTAAGACCCAAGCCAAAGGCAAGGCCAATTCATCCACTTCAAAGGGTAAAGGTAAAGTACCTAAGGAAGGGGACTGCTTCCATTGCGGTGAGACTGGACACTGGAAGCGGAACTGCAAAGTCTACCTTGAGGAAGTAAAGAATAAAAGAAGTGGGACTTCTGCCTCAGGTATACACGTTATAGAAGTTAATCTATCTATTTCTTCTACATGGGTATTAGATACCGGATGTGCATCTCACATTTGTAATAATGTGCAGGGACTGAGAAATAGTAGACAAATGGCAAAAGGCGAAGTAGACCTACGAGTAGGCAATGGCGCAAAAGTTGCTGCTGTAGCTGTAGGAACATATTCTTTGTCTTTGCCCACTGGGCTTATCTTAGAACTAGAGGAGTGCTTATATGTACCTGCATTGACAAAGAACATAATTTCTGTATCTTGTTTAGACAAGAAAAACTTTTCTTTTATAATAAAGGACAAATGTTGTTCCATTTATTTGAATGAAATGTTCTATTGTAATGCACCACTTATGAATGGTCTCTATGTTCTAGATTTAGAAAACCCGATTTATAACGTAAATACCAAGCGGTTCAAATCGAATGATTCGAACCAAACATATCTCTGGCACTGTCGCCTAGGTCACATAAATGAAAAACGCATATCCCAACTCCATAAAGATGGATTATTGGACTCATTTGATTTTGAATCATATGAGGTATGCGAATCTTGCCTTTTAGGAAAGATGACTAAAACTCCATTTAGTGGACATGGAGAGAGAGCGACAGACTTGTTAGGACTCATACATACTGATGTATGTGGGCCTTTCAATGTCGGGCGAGGAGGCTATAAGTACTTTATTACTTTCACTGATGATATGAGTAGATTTGGCTACTTATATTTGATGAGACATAAGTCAGAATCCTTTGAAAAGTTCAAAGCATTCAAGAATGAAGTACAAAACCAACTTGGTAAGCGTATCAATCTACTTCGATCAGATCGAGGTGGTGAATACCTTAGTCAAGAGTTTCGTGATCACCTGGTTGAGTGTGGGATAATATCCCAACTCACTCCCCCTGGAACACCACAATGGAATGGTGTATCTGAGAGGAGAAATCGTACTCTATTAGATATGGTACGATCAATGATGAGCCAGACTGATCTACCTACTTCCTTTTGGGGACTAGCTCTAGAGACAGCCGCTTTCACACTTAATCGCGTCCCATCAAAAGCCATAGAAAAGACACCATATACGATATGGACTGGGAAGAGTCCCAAAATGTCTTTTATAAAGATTTGGGGTTGTGAAGCTTATGTAAGACGTCAAGTCTCAGATAAACTAGGACCCAAATCAGATAAGTGTTATTTTGTAGGATATCCCAAGGAAACTAAGGGATATTACTTTTACAATCCCACACTTGGCAAGGTGTTTGTTGCGAAATCTTTGTCTTTCTATAAAGAGTATTTATTTCTATAAATACTAGTGGGAGTAAAATTCATCTTGTAGATGTTCAAGTTGATGATAACAATAAGGCTTAGATGTAAATTGAACAGGCACCTCAAAGTGTTGTGGATGAGAATTATTTGTTGCCCCAGGTTGTGGAGCAAACACATTCAAATGAACCAACCTCTTCGTAGATCTAATAGGATCCGTCGTCAACCGAGAGATATTCTTTTCTCTTGGTGACAACGGTGAAGTATTGCTTATCGATCTTGGCGAGCCTACATCCTATCAAGAAGCTATGATGAGCCCAGTTAGAAATGGCTAGAGGCCATGAGATCGAAATGGAATCCATGTACACTAACCAAGTATGGACTTTGGTTGATCCACGAAGGGGTAAAACCCATTGGGTGTAAGTGGGTCTTTAAAGTAAGAACATGGATGGTAATAAGCATACCTATAAAGGTAGATTGGTGGCTAAAAGTTGAACAAATTCATGGTATTGACTATGAAGAAACCTTTTCACGATTGCGATGCTTAAATCCATTCGGATCATACTTGCTATTGCTGACCTACCATGATTATGAGATCTGGCGGATGGATGTCAAAACCGCTTTTCGAATGGAAAGCTACTCGAGGATGTGTACATGACACGGCTGAGGTTTTGAAGATCAAAGCATCTGGAAAGGTATGCAAGCCGCAAGGTCCATTTATGGACTAAAGCAAGCCTCTCGAAGTGGAATCTTGATTCGATGATGCAATCAAAGAGTTTGGTTTCATCAAGAATGAAGATGAGCCTTGTGTCTACAAGAGAAATAGTAGAACAGTTGTATTTCTTGTCTTGTATGTAGATGACATACTTCTCATCGGAAATGATATTCCCTCACTCGATCTGTGAAGATGTGGTTAGGAATTGTTTCTCGATGAAGGACTTAGGTGAATGCCTATATTCTAGGCATCAAGATCTATAGAGATAGATCTAAAAGATTACTTGGCCTGAGTCAGAGTACATACATTGATAAAGTGCTAGATCGTTTTGCTATGCAAAATTCTAAGAAAGGGTTTCTGCCTTTATCACATGGTGTGAGTCTTTCGAAGACTCAATGTCCCTCTTCTAAGGAGGAGAGAGATCGCATGGATAAGATCCCTTATGCATCGGCTATAGGGTCTATCATATCGCCATGCTTTGTACTCGTCTGGCGTCTCGTATGCTTTGAGCATGGCGGTAGATACGATCGGATCGGTGAAAGTCGGATTGCGGTCAAAAATATTCTTAAGTACTTACGAAACGAAGAATATTTCACGATATTGGAGGCAATGAGAGCTAAGCGTAAAGGGTTACGATGATGCAAGCTTCCAAACAGACAAGGATGACTATAGATCGCAATCGGGGTACGTGTTTTGCCTGAATGGTGGAGCTGTGAGCTGGAAGAGTTCGAAGCAGGACACAGTTGCTGATTCTACAACAGAAGCCGAGTATATTGCAGCATCTGATGCAGCAAAGGAGGCTGTTTGGCTCCGCAAGTTCATCAGTGAACTTGGGGTAGTTCCTAGCATTGCAGATCCAATAGACCTCTATTGTGACAACAATGGGGCTATTGCACAGACTAAGGAACCTCGATCACATCAGCGGACCAAACACATACTGCGGCGCTTCCATCTCATTCGAGAGATCATCGATAGAGGAGATGTGAGGATATCTGAAATGCGACGAAGCTAACATCGCAGATCCATTGACGAGGCTTTGTACGAGAGGAAGCATGATGGTCACACTAGGTCACTAGGTATTAGATATCATAGTGATTGGTACTAGTGCTAGTGGGAGATTGTTAGTTATAGCCCTAGAACCAATCATGTGATGGTTGAATAGGGAACATTTTGTATCATATTCTATAAAGGCAAAGGATTGGTGATTATATTTACAGCTTGCTTGTGCCAGCTAATTTAAATATAATAATGCCCTAGAAAAGTAGGTACTTATCTACAGCACATCAATTGGCAGAATTGATTATGAGAGGCTGTAGAGAACACTTTCCTAAATGTTCCTATTCAAGTATTAATATGCAAGGGCAATATTAATACATAAAGACTAGCATGTAGGTCAATTGATGACTTGATCTCACAAGTCATGGATATATGATATCATGTTGACACATGGGTATATATTAGAGAATATATACTGAACTGACCCGCCATGAGAAAGTTTCATGGATCGTTATATGAGTGTCATAAACTTTCTCATGTGACTATTGGTATGAATAGTCCTTAGACCTGAAGTCACTACGGTTCCCTACATAAGGAGTTATGTACTTTGGTATCGTAAAACGTCACCCGTAACAGGGTGGACCATAAAGGCGATTACTGGGTATGTAACAAATTATGCGGAGGGATGTGAGTGATGTAGATGGGATCTATCCCTCCCATATGACGGGAGTGATATCGGTGGGCCCCTTGATTGAGTAGAACTACTAAAACGCATGGCCATGCTCGAATGAGTCAATATGAGATATTGAGCTCATTTGTTTGAGTTAGTTTACTCAGGGATCAAGAAACACATAGATTGATCGAGGATGACACGGTCTATGCCTCATTGAGCAATCTGATATCAAGGATAGAAGGACACGGTCATATATTATAGTAGTCACGGAAAGGTTAGTCGGATCTTGACTTATCTCGTAACTTGGGTAGCAATGATGTATTGCTAGATGCCGCTCATTGCTTGTGTATCTAAAAGAGTTTAGGTCCACTGCCAGCGTTATGAGAGCCTATAGGGTCACACACAAAGAGCATGATAATTAGAGGAATTAGAGTATTCTAGTTTGACTAGAATAATATGGGAATAAGCTTAAGTACAAAATGGTTTTTGGACTTTAAGCTTAATGAGAATTTTAGCTAATTGATTTAATGAGATTAATTCAATATGTTACCTTATTGATTTAATAAGATTAATTCAATATGATAACATAAGCTTAATTGAATTAATAAGATTAATTCAATATGATAACATAAGCTTAATTGAATTAATAAGATTAATTCAACATGCATGAATGCCACATAAGAATGCCACATAAGCATGCCACCTAAGCATCCACCTAAGCTAGTTAAGGTGGAAGGAAACAAAATGGTTTTGTCTCCTTAAGTGGTCGGCCAAACAAGGAAGCCAAATCCTTTTTGAGTGTGTCTCAATGCAATGGATTGCATTGAATGTGAAGGAGGTGGAAGGGTTTTTCCAACCCTATAAAAGGCTCCATGGTGTGGCCGGCCATAGTGAGTTTTTGGTGTTGTGGTTGTGAGAGAGCTTGGTGGAAGCTTTAGTTGTGTGGGTTTGTGAGTATAGGCTAGCAAGAGAGGAGTCTTCTTCTTCCTTTCTCCTTTTCCCTCTCTTCCTCTCCTTTAGGGACTTCTCTAGCAAGAAGTAAAGGAGAGCTCTTCTAGTTTTCCTTTTGTGAGACAAGAGCGTGCTCGTGTGGATACGTATAGAGGCACGGACACTTGAACGTGCTAAAGATCCAACAAACCGAAAGGAAAAGCGGGATTAGCAAGGGCACGCAACAAAGGTAATCCTCTCCTATAAGATAGGTTTGGTTTAGAGAAATTTATTTTATACGAGTTTGCTTTCGCATGGATCACTTGGAAGGGATCCTATTTTCCGTTGCGCATATGCCATTTGGCATAAAGAATTCCCTACACTTCTCCATCGAGCAGCTGACGCCATCTCCGCCCCATCTTCATGCGACGTTGACGCACAGCACTGCCAACCATCCGTTCCATCTCCAATCGGAGGTGAAATCCACCACCGACAGTCCACTCTTCATCCGCTCTGGCCAGCTGACCAGCAACTCTCCGACAGCTTCTTCATTTCATCTGGCATATCCTCTTTCAGTTTTCGACAGATTATTTCCATCTTCCGATGGCAAATTTAGCTTCTGATGTGTTTTGATTTTCTCTTTTGCTTAATTTGTTGAATGCTTGTAATCAATTTACCTTCCATGTTTTGAATTGCACGTATTTAGTTTAATTTGTTTAATGCTTACATCTTGTTCGGCGAAATGTTTCTTAAGTAATTAGGTTGTAGTTGATTAGTTTAGATTTACTTTAATTGCTCTCTTTTAATCATGTTCATTCAGTAGATTTCGTTGATGCATTTCTTATTTCATTTAATTGATAGTTAAATCTTTTCCTCCCTTGAGCCCTAGCAGCCGCCGTCACCTTTCGTCCATCCATTTTACTCCACGGATTCGAGGAGGAATCGCTTCATCGAGAGAATTCGGCGATGTCCTCCATCTCCATAGCTCATCCACCTTCTCTTTCGGATTCGAGGAGGAGTCCGCCCCGACGACACTTCTTCGAGCTCAACTAGATCTGTGAGAGTTCGAAGCATCCATCAAACTATTAGATTTAGGAGTTTGTACCATCCCACATCCACTGCCATTTGCGGAGTCTCGATCGAGCTTCGTTGGACTTAGCCGGAGGACCTTGTTCATTCACCGAGCCTATCTTGGGTTGATTAGATCATTTAGTTTATTTTCCAGTTTTTATTACTTTAATTCCTGCATTATCTTTTCGTTCAGTAGGATTAGTCTTTAAAAACCCAAACCCCCATCTTCAATAGAAAACCCAAAGTAATAATCAGAAATCCTAAGTTTACTATTCTATCGATTACACTTGTTGGAAAACGATCCGGGCCATCCACTATGCTATATTAGTGTAGTTAGGGGATTTGGTAATTAATTTGAAATGGTACCATGACAAATACCTTGCATATCAAATTTTAGCGTCGTTGTCGGGGAGTGTAATGATGCTTGGTAGACTTAGGATTGCTTACCCATTTTTCTGAAAAAAAAAATTCAAAAACTTTTGTTTAGGGTTGCATTCTTTTATTTCTTGCATATCCTTGTACTTGATCATGTCTATTTCCTGTGAATTTTGATTGTGTTTGTTAGTTTTTCAGGAAAGACTAGGAATCTCTTACAACATGGATCCATATTATCAGCCATTTGGAGATCTCAGTGATGCTTACTATTCAAGCACTGGACAACAGGAGTATTATTAGTACCAGCTTCAATATCATCAACCTGATCCTCAGCATTCTCAGTATCATCAACCGTATCAGCAGGACAGGTATAATTCAATTTTTGGTACATCTTTTCATAATTTTGATTCAGATTTCAGGTATGGGCACACACCACTCTATGTTCCTGAGCAGTCTCAGTGCTATCCACCCCCACTATCTATCGATATGTACATGTTAGTGCAATCAATCCTTGATTTGTTTTGATGTGTGTGGCAAAGGGTTTAAGTTAGGTTGGTTAATATGGTTTGATATGTGCATTGGAGTCTTGCAGGATTTAGTAATTCGCACATGGTGCCTTGGCGAGTTTCACCTCTCATGACTCAGTCCTTGAGTTGGTGAAGGATGGCTTTGTGGAAGCCGTGCACTTGGAGCATATGAGGGACCGTCGGACGAGGAGCTTGGAGTGAAGTCGAAGGAAGTAGACTTCAGAGCGAGACGCGAAGGATGGCACTGCAGAGTCGTGCGCTTGGCGCATCCGAGGGACGTGGTCGGATGAAGATAACTTCAAAGGCGAGGGACTCCGAGGGATGAGAGTGAGCGAATGTAACCCAGGAAGGGGTAGAGCTCCTAGGTGAAACTTGGCCATTTGGCTAAGTGTCGGATGGGATTTACCGACACCAGTCGACTACTCTAAGTCGACTGTGACTCAACTAGTGTTCGAGTCCGGTTCAAGTGCCAACAGTCGACTGCCATGGATTGGCAGTCGACTGCTATGGAATGGCAGTCGACTGATGAGGGGTTTGTCGGGCACAGAATGGAGTCGAGCTTGCGAGCACTCGACTGATGGTCCATCAGTCGACTGATGATGTTGTCGTTGGATGAAATCCAACATGGAAAGCAGTCGTTATTGGGCAACGACTACAGGACCAGTCGACTGATAGGGACATTAGTCGACTGCTCCTGTGTCAACGGGAAGAAACCCTCTTCCTCTATAAAGAGGAAGGGTGTGGGGCTTTGGGGGAAAATGCTTATGCTCTAACCTTCTCCCAAAGTGCCCTAAGAGATTTCTACTCTTCTTACTTGCTTTATTTCCATTCTATTGTAAGAAGAGAAATTGTAAAGAGGTTACCTCCACCTAGCTTGGTGCAAAGGAGAGATCTAGTGGATTTGGCAAAGGAGTGATTCACCTTGGACGAATCGGGATCGTGGATTAGCGGCGTAGCCATGAACCACATTATATTTCGGTGTTAGCATTGCTTTGTCTTTATTGTTTATTTGCTTGTCTTTATTAATATTCTGCTTGCGCTAATCTCTTTGTAGACGAGAAAATTCCACCATACAACGAAAGAGGGCTATTCACCCCTCTCTAGCTGGCTACTTCGATCCCCTACAAGTGGTATCATAGCCAAGGAAAGCTTGTTGAGGACTAACCGCCACAACAAGCACATTCAAAAGATGGTCGGCTCAAACATTTACCCACCAAAATTCGAAGGCGAATTCTTTTGGTTGAAAAAGAGAATGGAGGTATTTTTCGAGACTGATTTTAAAATTCTTTTGATAATGGAAAACGGTTTCAAATTGCCTAGGGATGAAGAAGGGGAGCCCTTGGAAAAATCAAGGTGGAGCAAGAGGCAAAGGGAAGAATACTTGGCAAATTCAAAGGCCAAGCACCACCTCTACAATGTACTCCCCCAACAAGAAGTTAATAGGATTGGGGAATGCTCTAGTGCCAAGGAGATGTGGGAGAAGCTAGTAGAGCTTCATGAAGGTACCTCGGAGGCCAAACTTGCAAGAAGAGACCTCCTCCGCTCCCAACTATCAAACATCAAATTAGAAAAGGGAGAAAAGGTAACCTCACTACACTCTAGATTTAAAGAGATAATAACCGATTTATCTAGTGTAGGAGAGAAGCTTTCAAATAGGGACATGTTCATGAAGGCAATAGATGCCTTCCCTCGATCCTCAAGGTGGAGCTCAATGGTGGACTCATTTTACATCTCCAAGAACTTGGAAGTGAGTACCTTGGAGGAATTTTTCTCAACAATAGATCTCCACGAAACGAGGCTTGAAGGAATAGTAGAAGAGCCTAGAATTCAACCTTCAAGAGGAGTAGCCTTGATGACCAACAAGGGGAAGAAGAAGATGGAGACTCCTTCCTCCTCCGATGAAGCATCCTCATCCTCCTCCATGGATAGCACGGAAGAAGCCTATATGGTAAGGAGGGTAAGGCGTGCATTAAAAGGTTTTCAGTTTAATAAATCTAATGATAGGAGAAGAAGATCAAGGGAGAAGGTAATTTGTTATAATTGCCAAGGAGAGGGACATATAAGGGATAATTGTCCCCTCTTGAACAAGAGCAAAGAGGAGAAGAGAAAGAAGGAAGAAAAGAATAAAAAGAAGGGGAGAAAGAAGAAAAAGGAAGAAGAGAAGAAGGTCAAGGAAAAGGGGAAGACCAAAGCTCTCAAGGCAAGGACTTGGAATGGCCCCTCTTTATCATCTTCATCATCATCGGAAGAGGAGAATGCCTTTGTCACCAATTTGGCATTGATGGCTTTTGATGACCTAGACTCCTCCACCGATAATGAAGAAGCAAGATCAAGTGGAGAGAGCTCGAGTGAAGGGGGAGCCTCCTCTACATCCTCATCCGAAGAAGAGGACATGGAAACTATGGTAACAAATCTCTCACCCCATAAAATAGTTTCCATGATTTCTAGTCTTACTAAGGATCTATTTAGAGCTAAAAAGAAAAATAAAAGCATGCTTGATCAAATTAAAGATTTAGAACAAAAATTAGAAAAAGCATGTTTTAATGATGATAATGATGATGCATGCTCACATGATAACTATATGCCTTTGGATGTTAGTGATGCATGTATAGAGGAAAATAGGGCTTTAAGGGAAAAGGTAGATCACTTGACCAAAGCCCTAGAAAAATTCACAATAGGCTCCAATACCCTTAACATGATAATTGGGAGCCAAAGGGCAAGCTTCAACAAGAAAGGCCTAGGATATAAGGAAAAGAAAAATGAAAAGGCTTATAAATGCTTAATAGCTAGGGGTCAAGATAAAAAGAAGGTAATAGCTAGAAAATGGATCCCTAAGGAGTACTTGGTGAACCTCATATATTTTGGGTTCCAAAATTCATCCTAAAGGGTTAGGAAAACCCTAGGGTAGTCAACCATATGTAATTTACCTATATCATATGTTGGTTGACTTAGGATGGCGGGACAATTTTTTGAAAGAGTGTTAGGTGATGATAATGCACCTATAAATAGATAAATCATGCTTTGGGTGATACTTTGCTTATTATCATGATGTTATACCTAATGCATGATCACAATTTGATGAATACATTTGTTTCATGATCATAATGTGAAATTTATCCATATATGTCTATATGATCATGTGGATTGTTAGGATGATACTTAACCTTGTATAGAATTGCATGAAATTAATGGTTAAGTATATATAAATACCTTTAGGATACATCTCACACTCACCATAGGCTACCTTGATTGAAAACTTAGTATGAGTGAGATGTTAGGATGATACAAATGTCCACTAATGCCTATGGTATTTAGATGGTCATTTAAAGTATCAAAATAGCAATAATAGACCAATCATGGGGAAGGCTTATGTTTAATTCATAGACATATTGTCCAAAGATCATGGTTGGATATTTTATATGTTTTCAAAACAATTTCTTATTTTAAAATCTGTGTATTCATGTTTTGAAACAATTCATACAAAAACTAGGTGTTAAAATGGATACAAACTTGATCAAAAACCTAGTTGATTTTGAAACTTTTGAATTTTTGGAAAATCTTTTAAAATACAATGATTTTTCATGGAAAACTATTTTTCATTGATAGATATACTTACAAGAAATGTGTTCCCCAAATTTCATGATTTTTCGAATTTTATAGATTTTCTAATGCATTTCTGAAATCCACCCTGAAAACTTGAAAAACCCGAAATGCTTGTGCCAGTCGACTAGTAGTCTGAACCAGTCGACTGGTAGCCTGATAACATGCCCAATAACCTTTTGTATCTGATTTTAAGGCATGTTTTGGGTTTTGTTTCCCTCTAAACTTGATGCCATGATTAGATAAACTATGTTTAATATTTTTGATGGTGTCAAAGGGGGAGAAATGTATGTTTAAGTAAGGGGGAATATATTTAGGGGGAGTTTCATGTATTAAGGGGGAGAGTTGCTAATCATGTTTATTTACATGCTTTCTTTCCTTAATATTTTATCAAATGTTTTTACCTAACTTAAACGGATTGTCACACATCAAAAAGGGGGAGATTGTTAGTGTAATCAATCCTTGATATTGTTTTGATGTGTGTGGCAAAGGGTTTAAGTTAGGTTGGTTATTATGGTTTGATATGTGCGTTGGAGTCTTACAGGACTTAGTAATTCGCACATGATGCCTTGGCAAGTTTCACCTCTCATGACTCGGTCCTTGAGTCGGTGAAGGATGGCTTTGCGAAAGTCGTGTGCTTGGAGCATCCGAGGGACCGCCGGACGAGGAGCTTGGAGTGAAACGGAAGGAAGTAGACTTCAGGGCGAGACGCGAAGGATGGCGCTGCAGAGCCGTGCACTTGGAGCATCCGAGGGACGTGGCCGGACGAAGATAACTTCAAAGGCGAGGGACTCTGAGGGATGAGAGTGAGCGAATGTAACCCGGGAAGGGGTAGAGCTCCTAGGTGAAACTTGGTCATTTGGCTAATGTTCGGATGGGATTTCCCGACACCAGTCGACTACCATGTAATGGTAGTCGACTACTCTAAGTCGACTGTGACTCGACTAGTGTTCGAGTCCGATTCAAGTGCCAACAATCGACTGCCATGGATTGGCAGTCGACTGGTAGACCATCAGTCGACTGCTATGGAATGGTAGTCGACTAATGAGGGGTTTGTCGGGCATAGAATGGAGTCGAGCTTGCGAGCACTCGACTGATGGTAAGATCAGTCGACTGATAATGTTGCCGTTGGATGAAATCCAACGTGGAAAGCAGCCATTATTGGGCAACGGCTACAGGACCAGTCGACTGATAGGGACATCAGTCGACTGCTCCTGTGTCAACGGGAAGAAACCCTATTCCTCTATAAAGAGGAAGGGTGTGGGGATTTGGGGGGAAAATGCTTATGCTCTAACCTTCTCCCAAAGTGCCCTAAGAGATTTCTACTCTTCTTACTTGCTTTATTTCCATTCTATTGTAAGAAGAGAAATTGTAAAGAGGTTACCTCCACCTAGCTTGGTGCAAAGGAGAGATCTAGTGGATTTGGCAAAGGAGTGATTCACCTTGGACGAATCGGGATCGTGGATTAGCGGCGTAGCTGTGAACCATGTTATATTTCGGTGTTAGCATTGCTTTGTCTTTATTGTTTATTTGCTTGTCTTTATTAGTATTCCGCTTGCGCTAATCTCTTTGTAGACG
Source organism: Wurfbainia villosa (assembly GCA_025175895.1). Classification (NCBI taxonomy): domain Eukaryota; kingdom Viridiplantae; phylum Streptophyta; class Magnoliopsida; order Zingiberales; family Zingiberaceae; genus Wurfbainia; species Wurfbainia villosa. Next base: position 94,697,677 of record CM045989.1, read on the forward strand.
AGAAAATTCCACCATACAACGAAAGAGGGCTATTCACCCCCCTCTAGCTGACCACTTCGATCCCCTACAGTACATGCCCAGATGGGGTGATCAATCAAGTAATAGTTATGGAGAAGCACATCAGGAAGAGGCTCAGAATTTTTCATCTTATCAAAGTCCATTGGGATTTCAAGATGACATAGTGTGCGATGGACTACAACCATTCCAACAAGCTGAGTCGACTACAGAGACACCAGAAAAGCTTTTGCAACTAGGATCATTGATGCAGCAGCATATGCAACAGATGCAACATATGCATCAACAAATTAGTGATAGACATCAACAACAACAATAGTGGATACATAACATGCAAATCCAGCTGGATCTAATTGCATCATCCATCAGCCAAACACAAGCACAAGAGTTCATTTAGCCTCCATCAGAGACCATTTATATGGATATTGACGCGCTTAGGGAGATGAATTGTGGAGTGAGTAACAAGAATGTCTATGATGCAGCTACTCCACAAGACTCCTATGACTCTTCATGCTGTGATGCTATTGTGGATATTGATGGATGTGGATTTGTAGATGAAGTTGCTATTATGGTAGATTATGTGGATAATGATACTAGCAGCTTAGATTTACTCTGTGATGTTGTTTGTGCCCTAGATTATTCTGAAGAAAAGGAGCAATTTCCAGATACCAATGCCCAGACTTGCCAGCCAGACCAGAAGTTAAGTGAGATAGCAATGGCAAGCAATTGTGATGAGCTGATTCCCATGGAAGTGGTGGATAGCTGGAGGCCCCCAGACTGGACACTTCCATCTCAGCCAGAGTCTCCAAGAATTTTGCTGATGAAAACCCTGACAACAAATGCAATAATTCAGCCCCAAGGCTGGACACTTTATCTGAATCGCCTCCGACTACCAGAGACTACATATGAGAAGGCGATGATATTGGAGGGAGCAGCATAGTACTATCATGATCACACCATGAAGGCGCTCACCCCCATTCAGTCCATCCCACTTCCGGCATGGATGCTTACTTTGAATCTTCTTCAACCACCGGGACGGGATTTCTCTCGGAGCACTCCATGGCTTGCGTGGCTCCTCTTACTGAATCTTCTTCAACCGCCAGGACCTCACGGGAGTTTGCTCCATCTCACTTATTTTCTTTTTCTTTGTTTATACATTTCTTTTACTTCATTTATTTTTATTTTAGTTGTTATGTTTTGGTTGTTGAGTTTTTGTTTTGTCGATTTTTCAAATAAATTTCCTATGCATTCCTTTATATTTTCTTAGAAGTCATGAAAGCTAGTTAAATTTGATTGTCGAATTTTGGGATTTATTGTCATGAATGAATTATTTGATTGCATGTGGTTACTACTTGGTGATGGATTCTGTGTTGATAGACTGAGTTGATTATTTTTGTTACCTAGTGAGGATTGAACCTATTTTTATTGCTTGTGTGTGGTGCACTTGTGGTTATTGTAACTCTAGAACTTGCTTTGATTCTTTCGAGACCACACAAAAATAGATTTGCATGATTATTATGAAGGTAATTTCATTTGTTTTCCTTCACTTCTTTTATCATCATTCTTACATTTTTCTTTCCTACGTTCTTCTCCATTTCTATTTCTAGATGTGGAATACTTGGATGTTCAATGATGAGTGTTTTGCCCAGGATGGATAAAAATTTAAGTGTGGGGGAGAGAGTAGCTCAGGAGAAGTTAGTGTAAGCATAGGTAAGTCGTGCTTGATCACCATAAGCTAGCCATTCTCTTTATCTTTTTAGCTGAGCTTGATGTTGGAGCATAGGGAAGTGCACTACATGTTGAAAAAAAAAGTTGAAAAAAAAAGAAAAAAAAAGTTGAAAAAAAATAAACATTTGGGTGCCTATGAAAAAAAGGCATTGTGAAAATTTTGGCATGTAGTGCCATATTTTTTATTCATGAGTGATAGTAATTTTGGTTAACGACATCCCTTGTTGCAATCATGGAGAGATTTATTGTGTTAGGAATCGTTGGAATGGCTAGAGGGGGGGTGAATAGCGTTTTTCGGTTTCTACAAGAAGATTAGCGGAAGCAAAACACAATAATATATGTAAAAACAAAATCAAACGCAAACAAGGCCTTTTACGTGGTTCGGAGATAACGCTCCTACTCCACGGCGATCCTTGAGGTGGATCAATCCAAGCAAATCCACTAATGAGCTTTCTTTACACCACAACTCCTCTTCTTTACAAAAGATGAAGATCTAAGCTTAGAGAGAAGAGGAGGAGATTTAAATCACTTAGAAAGCTAAAGAATTCGTGGAGGTTGTTGAGAAAGATTGGAGAATGAGCATTTACCCCAAAAACCTCCACCAGCTCTCTTTTTATAGAGAAGAGGCTGATTTTCCCGTTGGAGCCCGATCAGTCGACTGATGTACAGCATCAGTCGACTGCTGGCGTGGTTAACGGCTTCTGAATAGCCGGATTCGCGGGATTCAGAGTCGTTTCATCCAACGGCACTTTCATCAGTCGACTGATCCCTCCATCAGTCGACTGATGGAGTGATCAGTCGAGTGATCACGGCCGCAGTCGAGTGCGACTCCATTCTGTGCTCATTTTTATGTCTATCACCGATCACATCGCTGGCGCCGATCGATCGCAACATCACGATCGCTTTGGTCACAAAGAATGATCACGGGTCGAGTTTCATCCCGACTCGAATATTTCACACTTGATTTCACCCCCTAGACCTAGACTTAACCTCCTAGCTCTTCCTTAAGCCTTGCGCCTTCAGGATCCCTCCGAGTCCGTGACTTGTTCGTCCTTTGCGCCTTGCTTCCAAGAGCTTTCTTTGGTTTTGTCATGTCTAGAGTTTTCCTTTGCCAAAGCGTGCTTGGACTTTACGCCGCCAAGTCTACATGCTTGGACTTACGCTGCCAAGACTTGCTTTTGGACTCCCTTTGCCAAGATCCGTTTGGACTTAATGCTGCCAAGACAACATGCTTGGTCTTATGCCGCCAAACCTTTACCTTGGACTCTTCTTTCACCAAGTCTTCATACTTGGATTTTCCTGTTACTTAAACATCATCACAATTTAGATCACAAATTATTGCCTAACTTAGATGATTATCCAAACATCAAAACATAAAATGCTTGGGGCATTGTTGCACCAACAATCTCCCCCTTTTTGATGTTTGACAATCATTTAAGTTAGGTCTTTTAAAAATACGCATATTATCACATCATGTATTCAATTCCAATTCTAACTTAAACATTTCTTCTCCCCCTTTGACATACATCAAAAAGAGAAGAAGGATAAAAAAACATATATATCATGAAAGAGTGTGTAACAATCTTGAACTAAGGCATAGATTTAAAGACTGAACTCCCCCTTAATCCAAGATATAAAATACATGTGGAGCTAAAGTCATCAACCAATTTGAAAGTTTAAAACCTAACTTTGCACCAACAATGTAAATTTTTAGAGGAGAAAGATATATTTTGTGAAACTCCCTCTAAAACATGGCATTAAACAGTCATACACATTGTTTAGACTCAATACTATCATGCTATTGCTTTAGGATATCAACACTACCCTAAACCTTAGAAAATGAGACTGATTTTCCGAAACCACAGTGTATCACTGATCGTGTATGAACCAATGATCGCTATACTAATACTAAAATCACCTTTTTTCGTATCAAATTCAGAAATGCGTCAGAAATTCTAGAAACCTCGAAAAATCATGAAAATTTGTGTACACATTTCTGAAATCATACTTTATCAAGGAAAAATATTTTGAAAAATATATGTTTTCCAGATTTCAATATTGACACAAATTTGGAAACTAGCAAAGCGTTCTAAAATTTTGCAAACTTTGTATCACTTTTGTGTTTCACTTGAAAATAGTTTTTCAAAGTATGATAAACATAGTTTAAAATATATTTTATTTGACATTTCCAATCATGTTCTTGGAGCTATATGCACATCAATTGTGTATAAGCCTTCCCAATGATTGGTCCAATTAAGGATTAATGTCTCTAGATGACACTTTGGTCCATAGTAATGCATCATAACAAGCATGATGAACCAAGTGCATCTTCCTATCATCTCACATGTTGTCTAGGTGGCTCAATACAAAAATCATGGTTTCTTAGGTATTTTGTGAGATGGTTAAAGGTATAAAACCTAGTATTTCTATAGAATCATGCAAACCTACACCTTCACTCAACCAAGCACATTCCAAGTTCTCTCCTAAGTGATGAAAATTCTACTTCGGGGAGAGCCTTGGTAAATATATCGGCTAAGTTGGACTTGGATTCAATATAATTGAGCTCAATATCCCCCTTAGCCACATGGTCTCTAATGAAGTGATGCTTCACTTCAATGTGCTTGGTCCTAGAGTGATGCAATCGGTTTTGGTCAAGTTAATGGTGCTTACATTATCACAAAATACTTTCATGTTGGAGTAAGATAGCTCATAATCTTCTAGGGTATGTTTCATCCATAAGAGTTGAGCTACACAACCACCCATAGCCACATATTCGGCCTCGGTGGTGGATAAAGCAACACAAGGTTGCTTCCTACTACTCCAACTCACTAGGGAGGACCCAAGGAATTGGCATCCACCACTAGTACTCTTCCGATCCAATTTGCAACCGGCATAATCGGAATCGGTGTACCCAATTAAATCAAAAGGCCTCGTCCTAGGGTACCATAGACCTACATTTAGTGTGCCCTTGACATATCTTAAAATTCTTTTAACGGCAACTGAATGAGATTCCTTAGCACATGATTGATACCTAGCACACATACCAACCGCAAATAATATGTCGGGTCTACTAGCGGTTAAATACAAGAGGCTACCAATCATGCTCCTATAAAGGGTAAGATCTATTTGTTTTCCTTCACTATCACTATCTATTTTGGTATTGGTTGCCATTGGAGTTGACACTACCTTAGTATTTTCTAAACCAAATTTCTTAATCATTTCCTTAGCATATTTGGTTTGATAAATGTAAATTCCTTCACTAGTTTGTTTAACTTGCAAACCTAGGAAGAAATTTAATTCTCCAACTAGACTCATCTCAAACTCTTTTTCCATATTTTGAATAAAGTCTTGAAGAAGCTCATCATTTGTTGACCCAAAGATAATGTCATCAACATACACTTGGGCTACAAAGATGTCTTTAGATGTTGACTTTATAAAGAGAGTTTGATCTATACTACCCCCTTTGAAATCCTTAGAGATTAGGAAAGTTGTAATCTTTCATACCAAGCCCGGGGAGCTTGTTTCAAACCATATAAGGCTTTCCTAAGCTTGTATACATGGTTTGGGTAGTCCATATTTTCAAACCCGGGAGGTTGTTCTACATACACCTCTTCCTTAATAAACCCATTTAGGAATGCCGATTTGACATCCATTTGATGGAGTTTGAAACCCATATAGGAGGCATATGCTAAAAGTATTCTAATGGACTCTAATCTAGCAACCGGGGCATATGTTTCATCATAATCAAGTCCTTCAACTTGATTAAAACCCCTTGCAACTAATCGTGCTTTATTTCTAGTGATATTCCTTGGTCATCTAGTTTGTTCCTAAAGACCCATCTTGTAGTAATAATAGTGTTTTCACTTGGTCTAGGAACTAACTCCCACACTTGACTCCTATCAAATTGAGCCAATTCATCTTGCATTGCTAAGATCCAATCTGGATCAAGTAATGCATCTTTAATGTTTTTGGGCTCAATTTGAGAAATTAGAGCTATATGACTAGTGGGGTCCCTATGGAATGACCTAGTCCTAACTCCTTGAGATAATTCACCCACAATTTGATCTAATGGGTGACTTTGATGAACTCTTATGGTTCTAGGAGGTGTATCAAGTTGAGTTTGATCATGATTAACTTCAATCCTAAGTTCATCATCGGAGTCATCCCTTACTCCCCTTGATCCAATCCTCCCTTGATTAATACCTCCTAAGTTTAAATCTTGAAATTGTTTGGTAATTTCTTGATTTTCATTATTTATGTCATCATCAATAGGGGATTTTCTAGGGTATGTATTTGAAGTTTCATCAAATTGAACATTTGAAGATTCTTCAATCTTTCGAGTCCTTTTATTGTAAACTCTATATCCTACACTAGTGGATGAGTATCCAACTAGGATTCCCTCATCCGCTTTGGACTCAAATTTACTTAGGTTATCTTTGGTATTTAAGATATAGACTTTACATCCAAAGACCTTAAAATAATGAATTGTTGGAATTGTACCATTCCACAATTCAAATGGAGTTTTTCCTAAAAACCTATGAATTAATACCCTATTTTGGATATAGCAAGCGGTATTAACCGCTTCCGCCCACAAGTAGCTAGGTAAGGAATATGCATTAAGCATTGTCCTAGCCGCTTCTTGTAGGGCACGATTTTTTCTTTCCACAACCCCATTTTGTTGGGGTATTCTAGGACAAGAAAATTCATGCTTGTACCCTTGTTCTAAGCAAAAAGTTGAAAAGTTAGAATTCTCAAACTCTCCACCATGATCACTACGGATCCGGTTGATTTTGAGTTTTCTTTCATTTTCTACTCTTTTGCTAAATCCTATGATTATTTCTAAGGTTTCATCCTTATTTTTCAAGAAAAACACCCAAGTAAACCTAGAAAAATCATCTACTATTACCAAGCAATATTTACTACCAATTATAGATGGGGTACTATGGCAATCAAATAAATCCATATGTAGTAATTCTAATGGTAAAGCGGTACTAAGTAAATTTTTACCTTTGTGTGATGTTTTTGATTGTTTCCCTTCTTGACAAGCATCACACATCTTGTCCTTGAGATATTTGACTCTAGGCAATCCTTTGACTAGCTTCAATTTTGCTATTTTGGCTATATTCTTCATGTTTATGTGACCTAGTCTCCTATGCCAAAGCCAACTTTCTTCCTCTTTTGCAATAAGACACTTAGTGGAAGGATTAGTAGCATAAGATAAATCAACATAATATATATTTGATTTTCTAAAGCCTACTAACATGCAATCATTTATAGTTTTGTGTCTTATAAAGCATTTTGAGGAATCAAACTTAACATCAAAATTTGCATCACATAATTGGCTTACACTAAGTAAGTTAAATTTCATATTTTTAACTAATAGAACTTTATGAATAGCAAGATTGGGAGATAACTCAATGGTGCCCTTTCCTAGAATTTTAAGTTTACCGCTATTGCCAAATGACACTTTTCCTTGGCTAGTGTGGTTGATAGTGGAGAATTTTCTCTCATCCCCGGTCATATGCTTTGAGCACCCACTATCAACTATCCACAAGTTTGGTTCTTCTACCTATGTCACATGAAAAACACAATCCTTAGGTACCCAAATCTTAGGACCACTAGCATTAATTATAAATTTCTTTGGTACCCATGCTTTTCTCCCCTTGCTTTTAATCATGGATTTTCTACTAACTAGGGATGCAAATGCTACCTCTTTCTCCTTAGGTCTATATCCTAAACTGGCCTTATTGTAAATTTCCCTTTGGTCCTTAATAATCATATCTAGATATTTGGAACCATTAGTGAACTTTTCTAGGCATGTTCTTAATTTACTTATTTCTTTTCTTAACTCATCATTTTCATCCCTAAGAGTACAATCATTATCACTAGATGATTTATCACATGATGCATCTATATTCTTAAATGATTTGATTTCTAATTTTAGATCCTTAATCCTAGTTTTTGATCTATTTAAAGCATTTTGTAAACATGCAATAGTCTTATAAAGTAAATCTACTTTGGGTGAGTCATTTACCTCATCATCATCACTTGATGATGATTCATCACTTGAAGAGGAAGAAGACTCCTCGCTTGAGCTTCCGGTTTCTTCCAATGCCATGAGGGCTAAGTTCCGGGTTGAATGGCAAACTTCTTCATCGCCGATAGACTCCTCCATACTTAGAGTATCCCACGTTTGTGCCATCATCGCCTCCTTCTTCTTCTTTTCCTTCTTTTCCTTCTTCTTCTTATCCTTCTCCTCCTTTTTCTTTAGTTCCGGGCAATTTGGCTTTATGTGCCCTTTCTTGTTGCAACCAAAACACGTCACGTTAGAAATAGAATTTGAATTGTTAGAAGATTTACCTCTTGAGGATTGAAACATCCTCTTCACATCTTTCTTGGTGAGCCTCCTTGACTTCCCACCAAATTTCTTGACGTAGTGTGCTACCTCACTTGCCGACAACTCATCCTCACTACTTGATGAGTCCTCCTCGGATTCGGATGAGGAAGACACCTCCTTCTTTTCCTTTTTCTTCTTCTCCTTCTTTCCTACAAAAAGAGCTATACCCTTCTCTTTGGATGAAGTGTTAGCTTGTTCATGCAATTGAAATTCACAAAATAACTCATCTAATTTAACTAATGAAAGATCCTTAGAAACCTTATAGGCATCTACCATTGAGGCCCATAAGGTGGTCCTAGGGAAGGCTTGTAGTACATACCTCACAAGGTCTCGGTTGTCGACCTTTTCACCTATAACGTGTAGTCCGTTGACTACTTCCTTGAAGCGCCCGTGCATTTGGCTCACGGTTTCGTTTGTCTTCATAGTGAAGCTTTGGAGTTGGCCAATCAAAAGGTCCCTCTTGGCCCTTCTTGTCTCTTTGGATCCTTCATTGAGTTCGATGAGCTTCTCCCAAAGCTCTTTTGCGGAATTGAATGGCCCGACCTTAGAAAGTTGCTCCTTGGATAGACCACATTGAAGTGTGGTCATTGCTTTTGCATTTGCTTGTGCTTTCTTGGCCATCTCTCTTGTCCAATCCTTTGTCGGTAGTGGTGCTCCGAATTCGTCGACCGGCTTCTCAAAACCATCTACAACACTAAACCAATTTTCAATATCGTTCATTAAATAATACTCCATCCTACCTTTCCAATATCCAAAATCGTTGTCGTCGAAGAACGGAGGCCTCGCCGTGCTATACCCCTCTTGAAATGCCATCTTTGCTCCGGTTGATTGCTAGATCTTCCGATGCGATCCGGGCTTTGATACCACTTGTTAGGAATCGTTGGAACGGCTAGAGGGGGGGTGAATAGCGTTTTTCGGTTTCTACAAGAAGATTAGCGGAAGCAAAACACAATAATATATGTAAAAACAAAATCAAATGCAAACAAGGCCTTTTACGTGGTTCGGAGATAACGTTCCTACTCCACGGCGATCCTTGAGGTGGATCAATCCAAGCAAATCCACTAATGAGCTTTCTTTACACCACAACTCCTCTTCTTTACAAAAGATGAAGATCTAAGCTTAGAGAGAAGAGGAGGAGATTTAAATCACTTAGAAAGCTAAAGAATTCGTGGAGGCTGTTGAGAAAGATTGGAGAATGAGCATTTACCCCAAAAACCTCAACCAGCTCTCTTTTTATAGAGAAGAGGCTGATTTTCCCGTTGGAGCCCGATCAGTCGACTGATGTACAGCATCAGTCGACTGCTGGCGTGGTTAACGGCTTCTGAATAGTCGGATTCGCGGGATTCAGAGTCGTTTCATCCAACGGCACTTTCATCAGTCGACTGATCCCTCCATCAGTCGACTGATGGAGTGATCAGTCGAGTGATCACGGCCATAGTCGAGTGCGACTCCATTCTGTGCTCGTTTTTATGTCTATCACCGATCATCATCGCTGGCGCGATCGATTCAACATCACCGATCCTTTGGTCACGGAATGATCACCGGTCGTGGTTTCATCGACTCGGCCGAGCACCGACGGCCGATCGATACATCGATCGTCGATCGATACTTATCAAGTGTGAATATTTCACACTTGATTTCACCCCCTAGACCTAGACTTAACCTCCTAGCTCTTCCTTAAGCCTTGCGCCTTCAGGATCCCTCCGAGTCTGTGACTTGTTCGTCCTTTGCGCCTTGCTTCCAAGAGCTTTCTTTGGTTTTGTCATGTCTAGAGTTTTCCTTTGCCAAAGCGTGCTTGGACTTTACGCCGCCAAGTCTACATGCTTGGACTTACGCTGCCAAGACTTGCTTTTGGACTCCCTTTGCCAAGATCCGTTTGGACTTAATGCTGCCAAGACAACATGCTTGGTCTTATACCGCCAAACCTTTACCTTGGACTCTTCTTTCACCAAGTCTTCATACTTGGATTTTCCTGTTACTTAAACATCATCACAATTTAGATCACAAATTATTGCCTAACTTAGATGATTATCCAAACATCAAAACATAAAATGCTTGGGGCATTGTTGCACCAACATATTGTATATCATGAGTAGATTTGTATTGAAGAATGTGATAAGGATTGTTTACATGTGTATTGGCTTGAAAAAAATTTTTAGGGAAATACTTTCTTATACTCATCTATGTAGCATTCCAGTATTTCCATATCTTCTTTTTTCATTTCTTTAGCTATTTCATTTCTTATCATTCTTTTCTTTCACAGTTATTGTCATTTTTCTTGTATTCATGTTTCCCTTACATTCTTAATAATCCTTCAGTGATTGTGCATTCTTATGTGTATATAATGGTGAAGGTAGAAGAAAATCAAGCATATGGTAGTTCATAAACCATGAGTAGCTTGAGTGAACTCCACCATTACATGCATATGAGAGCGAGAGAAACCACCACTTACCTTGTGAGGCTTAGTCATTCTTAGTCTATTCATGATGGATTAAAATCACCATGTTTGTTAACCTGTGTAAGATTTAAGTCCATAATTGCTTGAGTCTTTGAGAATTGACAATCCTAAGTAACTTTCTTTCACAATCTTCTATGTATGCTTGGGAATTGCTAGGGAAATATACTTTCAGTTTATTTTTAATTTTATTTACTTGCTCAGGACGTGCAAGAATAAGTGTGGGGGAATTTATAACTATCATTTTGTCGTGTTATTTTGATCCTTAATCTCATTGTTTTTATCCTCTCTAGTGATTAATTATCGATTATTTACATATTTTATGAGTTGGATATATTTTTGGACCTTACTGTAAATTCTTCTAAATTTTGGACTTATATGCGAATTTTATCTTTGTTTCTAGGAGATCAAGATGAGCCACTGGACTAGACTCAGGTTGGATCAAATATGGATTCATCTAAGGGTCATATTGGGCATTTTAAGATGGAAGAATCTGAGCCCTTCATCAAGATCAGAGGCAATTTAATTAAGGGTTCAGATCTCTTTAATCCTGACCATCCGATGAGATCTGATTGATCTGAGCCATCCGTCTAAATCTGAAGTGATCTGGTCCATACATTTAGATCTGGACATCTTGACAGTTCATCCAGATTCGACCGATCATGATTAGCCTTTCAGATTGATCAGATCCATCCATTCAACATCGGAGAATTCTCAGCCGTAGGATGCACAACCCTTAATTTTATTCATCAAGGCAATTAACCTAGCTTCAGTTGGACGGCTGAGATTTGATCATCTTAGATCGGACGACCAAGGAAAAAGGCTTTAAAAATCCAACATTTTCCCTTGATCGGCAGCTGGCTTCGCCTCTTCTCTTCCGCGACAATCGCCCGACGCACCTCCTTCAGCCGCGCTCTCCCCTTCCCCTCTAGTCGCCGGAGAGGAAAGGGGATCCCCTCCAATCTTCGGTGACCGGTGGTCTCCTTCACCTCCTCTATCGCCGGTAGCCACCGTCTTCTCCATCGAGCAGCCGACACCATCTCCGCCCCATCTTCACGCGACGCCGACGCACAACACTGCCGGCCATCCGTTCCACCTCTGATCGGAGGTGGCATCCACCACCGGCACTCCACTCTCCATCTGCTCTGGCCAGCAGACTAGCAGCTCTCCGACAGCTTCTTCGTTTCGTCCGGTAGATCCTCTTTTAGTTTTCGGTAGATTATTTCCAGCTTTCGATGGCAAATTTAGCTTCTGATGTGTTTTGATTATCTCTTTTGCTTAATTTGTTGAATGCTTGTAATCAATTTACCTTCCATGTTTTGAATTGCATGTATTTAGTTTAATTCTTTTAATGCTTACATCTTGTTCGGTGAAATGCTTCTTAAGTAATTAGGTTGTAGTTGGTTAGTTTAGATTTACTTTAATTGCTCTCTTTTAATCATGTTCATTCAGTAGATTTCATTGATGCATTGCTTATTTCATTTAATTGTTAGTTAAATCTTTTCCTCCCTTGATCCCTAGCAGTCGCCGTTACCTTCCGTCCATCCATTTTCCTCCACGAATTCGAGGAGGAATCGCTTCATCCAGAGAATTCGGCGACGTCCTCCATCTCTATAGCTCATCCACCTTCTCTTTCGGATTAGAGGAGTCTTCTCTGACGACACTTCTTTGAGCTCAACCGTATCTGCGAGAGTTTAGAGCATCCATTAAACTACTGTATTCAGGAGTTTGTACCATCCCACATCCACTGTCATTTGCAGAGTCTCGATCGAGCTTTGTTGGACTTAGACGGAGGACCTTGTTCATTCACTGGGCCTATCTTGGGTTGATTAGATCATTTAGTTTATTTTCTAGTTTTTATTGCTTTAATTCCTGCATTGTCTTTTCGTTTAGTAGGATTAGTCTTTAAAAACCCAAACCCCCATCTTCAATAGAAAACCCAAAGCAATAATCAGAAATCTTAAGTTTACTATTCTGTCAATTACACTCGTTGGGAAACGATCTGGGCCATCCACTATGCTATATTAGTGTAGTTAGGGGGTTCGATAATTAATTTGAAACGGTACCACGACAAATACCGTACATATCAATGGCCCAATTAGGGTTTAATGGATGAGATTAAGCTTTAATGGTTATGGGCTTAGGGATTTGATCCACTAACCTATAACCCATTAGGATTAGTGCCTATATAAAGGGTTATAAAGGTTAAACCTAAGGAATAGAAGTCCTTAAGGCCCTCTTCCTCAACCTAGCTGAACCTAGGAGAATTAGGATTTGGTGTTCCGCCGACCATCAAGGAAACAAGGGTTGTTTCCACCTCTTTAGAGGTCAGCCACTCTAGGTTTTAGGGTTGTTATTGTTGCTTATTGAAGCTTCAAAACAACGACTAATTCTGACACAAATCGACAACCTTGCGAAGGTTGTTCGAGGACTTGTTTGTGTCACAAAATGAGTCGGTGATATCTCTCTGATCACTCGACCTTCTTCCTAGTAGAGAAGAGAAGGTCAAACTCATGGCTTTGAGAAGTCATAACTCTGAAGATTCAGCATGGATACGAGTAGAGATGAAGATCCGCGAGCATCGTATGGTTGATGTCCTTTTGGCTCGCCATCATTTGAAAGGTATACCTAGAGTAAAATTTATTTTATTCTTGTTGTATGTAAAATTTTATTTGGTGAATATGTCCGCATGTATTGTAATCCTACATGCATGGGTGTGAATGTTGTAATAATTTAGAAAATTATTACGTTTTTCTTCCACTGTGTTCGTTTTGTGAAACTACAAAAATACATCTACGCGTCAGCCATAACCCAACAGTGGTATCAGAGTCTGACCGTGCTTTGGCATATTCGTAAAATGGGTTTTACGAAGTCATAGTTGGACGTAGAATTATTTTGAAAATTTTCCTATTTTGGAAATATTTCCATTTTGGGAAAGTTTTCTAATTTGTTAGAAAAAATCCAGATTTGGAAAATTTAGAAATAATTTAGGAAATTATATTTCTGGAAATATTTGATCAAGAAATATTAATATGGAAAATGTTTCCTAATTAATTGGATTTTCTTGATAGATATTTATTTTCTTAAATAAAGTATGTGATTAAATTGAAAATTGTTTCGTAATTTAATTATGGAATTTTGATTTATGGAAATCAATATTCTATAACATATTTTATTTCTGAAAAATATTTACAAAATAAAATATGAAATTAAATTCGGAATTAATTTATTATTTAATTAGAGAATCATGATTTATGGAAATCAAGATTCTAAATCATATTTTATGTCTAATATATTTCGTAGATAAAATATAATATTAAATTCGAATTTAAATCCTAATTTAATTAAATAATCATGATTTATGAAATCTAGATTCTAAAATATATTTTATCTTTAATATATTTCTCAAACAAAAATATGAGATTAAATTTGGAAATTGTTTCCAAATTTAATCAAAGGAATGTTGATTTATGGAAATCAAATTCCTAAACATATTTTAATTCTAAAATAATATAATGACAACTATGATATAATCATGTCATATCATATGTCATGATTAGATGCACTTTGTCATGCGTGTGTAGTGACATATCATATATGTCATGATTAGATGCACTTTATCATGCATGTGTTGTGACATATCATATATGTCATGCTTGTGATGTCATATAGGTAGAACATATTCATGAAGATGAGACATAAAACCCTTAACCAAATTTTAAAGCTTACACCTACCGTTAATATGGTAAGAACAAGAGTCTAATTCCTTGTTTGAGTTGTTGGCCCAAGTCAAGCTCAACCTAAAATTAGATATGTTTGATCCATAGAGATACGATCTCATGATTAATGGGTTGACTTTAACTTGAAGCATTGACTTGTTGACTTAAAACAAAAGTCAATGTGGATAGAGATAAAGTTGGGTGATATACATTTAATGTATACTTGTTAATGTGTTAACAACCCGATGTTTATGCGAACATTCAAATAGTTGATAGCATAATGTGATAGTTACATATACGCAATATGTAATCGATATACTTGATACCTACTACTATAGCTAAGAATGGCTTGTTGGCCTAACATCAAGGTTTTTCTTATCTATAGTGGATATCAACCCACTCAGAGAAAAACCTACGATCTCCTGAATTCAAAGTAAGGGCTCTTGAATTCAAAAAGTGAGTGGGAGTCTAATATGTAAATTGTTTGCATATCAAATCATCTCTCACATTCTCGATTTTGTATTTCTAGGTTAATCATTTGATAATATCGTCTGTTAATCTGCGTTCGATTTTGGAATCGAACAAATTGACTGGGTCTAACTTCTTGGATTGACTTCGAAACTTGAGAATCGTTCTCAAGGCTGAGAAGCTTGCTTAAGTCCTTGAAGAGCCTCTTCCCACCAGTCTTCACCATGATGCAACTCAGGACCAAATGTTGGCCCATCAGAAGCATATGACTGATTCTGAGCTTGCCAGTTGCATCATACTAGCGACAATGACTCTTGAGCTGCAAAAGCAGCACGAGCATATGGATGCTTACACGATCATTTACCATCTTTGTGAACTCTTCGATGAGCAATCGAGATTTGAAAGGTTTGAGGTCTCAAAGCTTCTCTTTAGCTCGAAGATGGAGGAGGGTTCATCTGCAATACAGTTTGTACTGAAGATGAAGGGGTACATCGAGCGGCTAGGATCACTAGGGTTTGCGATGGATCACGAATTAAGTATTGACTTAATTTTGCATAGTTTGTCTAAAAGTTACTCACAATTTGTGATGACTATCGGATGAACAATTTTGAATCCACATTCCTGAGCTGATTAATATGCTCAAGACTGTAGAACCTTCTGTGACTAAAGAATAGAAGACGGTGATGTTGGTTGACTCCTCGAAGAAAGGTTCTAAGAGGAAGTCAAAGCAACAACCAAAAGGGAAGAAGAAGAAGGCCAAGACTGGAGAGTCAACTTGAAAGGGCACATGCCATCACTATGGAAAGATGGGCTATTAGCGAAGGAACTGTAAGATCTATCTTGAGTCCATGAAGAAGAAGCCGGTATCTGATGCCCCATCCTCTTTAGGTATCTTCGTTATTGACTGTCATGTTATTTCCTTTGACGATTGGATATTGGATACCGAATGTGGCTCACATATATGTAATGATATATAGGGGCTAAGGGATAGCAGAAGACTTGTCAAGGGAGAAGTGAATATGTGAGTCAGAAATGGAGCTAAGGTTGCAACTGTCGCTATCGGAACATATTCGCTGAAGCTTCCTAGTGGACTTGTCTTAGAACTGGACAATTGTTATTTTATTCCTGTATTAATAAAGAACATTATTTCTATTTCTTGTTTAAATAGAAAGGATTTCCATTTGACGTTTAGTAATAATTATTGTTATATAACCTTGAATGGCGTTCTTTATGGCACCAAAACCTTATGTAATGGCATCTACGTGTTAATAAATCCAGTGACACATTCAATATCAAAGCGAGCAACAAGCGTGCTCGAAAGGATGATCAGTTAACCTCCTACACATGGCATTGTCGCCTTGTCCATATAAGCAAGAAGGGCATGTCAGAGTTACACAAGAGTAGAATTCTAGAATCATTTGAATTGGATTCATATGATACATGTGAATCATGCTTACAAGGAAAGATGACCAAGTTGCCCTTTTCTGGAAAGGGTAAGACAGTGGAAGAGTTATTTGGTCTCATACATATTGATGTATATGGACCAATGTCAATTCATGCTCAAGGAGTTTACAACTACTTCATTAACTTTATCGATGATCATTCATGATTTGGGTATGTATATCTTATGAGATATAAATTTGAAGTCTTTGAAAATTTCAAAGCATTCAGAAATGAAGTAGAGAAACAAATTGGTAAAAGTATTAAGATACTTTGATCCAATCGAGGTGGTGAATACTTAAGCCAAAAGTTTCAGGATTATTTAAGAGACAATGGTATATTGTCTCAATGGACTCCGCCTTATACACCACAACATAATTGTGTATCTGAAAGGCGAAATCGAACCTTGTTGGACATGGTGAGACTGATGATGAATCATGCAAGCCTTCCAAAATCCTTTTGGGGCTACGCACTAGAGATAACTATTCACTTGCTGAATAGAGTCCCGACCAAGACAGTCTCTGCTACTCCATATCGGATATGGACTGGTAAGAACCCCTAGTTGTCTTATTTGAAGACATGGGGATGTCCTGCTTACGTGAAGAGGACTACATCAGACAAGCTGGATGCTAAGTCTAATAAGTGTCTATTTATTGGATACCCTAAGAAAATGAGGGGATCATCCCTTGGAATAAAAGGTGTTTATTTCAAGAAATATTGTATTTCTAGAGAAAGAGTTTCTCTTGCAAGAAAATAATGGAGTTAGGTTGAACTTGAGGAAGTTCAAGAAACTCCAATAAACACTAAAGAGACGTCTATACCGGAACCACAATCGATTATTCATGATGAGATAATGACTGAACTTATCGTTACACCACCTCTTCGTTGATCTGGTAGGTCACATAAGATTCCTAAGAGATATGGATTTCCCGTAAGTGAATATAATGATGTGTTACTCATTGAGGATGAGGAACCTACTAGTTACGAAGAAGTTCTGAAAAGTTTAAAAAGGAATAAATGGCTAGTAGCCATGAAGATGGAAATGGATTCCATGTATGAAAACCAAGTTTGGAACTTTGTGGATCCACCTGAAGGTATCACGCCTATTGGGTGCAAGTGGGTTTTAAAGAAGAAAACTGATATGGATGGTAATGTGATTACCTATAAAGCTCGATTGGTGGCATCATCAAAATCAAGGTGTTGACTATGACGTGACCTTCTCACTAGTTGTCATGCTTAAATCCATTCGGATAATCCTGACCATAGCAGCTCATTATGATTATAAGATATGGAAGATGGATGTGAAAATAGCTTTCCTTAATGGAAACCTACATGAGGATGCGTATATGATACTACCCAAGGATTTCACATCAGTTGACAAAACCATCCAGGAGTTAGAATATCCATTTTGATAAGGCAATCAAAGAGTTTGATTTCTAACAAAATCCTAATGAACCTTGTGTGTACAAGAGGGTTAGTGGGAGTGCGATCATATTCCTAGTACTATATGTCGATGACATATTACTCCTAGAAAATGATATACCTATCTAACAGTTAGTCAAAGGTTGGTTATCCAAAATGTTCTCCATGAAAGTCATGGAAGAAATGACCTACATCCTCGGGATTAAGATCTATAGAGATAGATCAAAAAGGTTGCTTGGTCTTTCGCAGTCTGCATATATAGATAGAGTACTAAAGCAGTTTAGCATGTCTGAATCTAAGAAAGGTTATATACCCATGCGACATGGGATTCACCTTTCAAAGTTTATGTGTCCCCACACAAAAGAGGAGAGGATTTGCATGAATAAGATTCTTTATGCTTTTGCAAAAGGATCTATTATGTATGCTATGTTATGTACAAGGCCCGACATATCATATGCTTTGAGTATCACGAGAAGATACCAGTCTGATCTAGGAATGGATCAATGGGTGGCTATTAAGGCAATCCTTAAGTATTTGAGAAGAACTAAGGATATGTTCTTAGTATATGGAGAAGGTGATATGGTTACACGTGGTATACAGATGTCATCTTCCAGATCGACAAGGATGACTCCAAGTCACAGTTTGGGTTTATATTCACACTGAATGGTGGCGCAGTGAGTTGGAAAAGTTCTAAACAAGACAGTTGCCGATTATACCACGGAGGCAAAATATATTGCAGCTTCTGAAGCAGCAAAGGAGGCAGTTTGGATCAAGAAGTTTATCTCCGAACATGGGGTGGTTCCGTCCATTGTTGAAGCATTACCAGTTTACTGCGACAACACTGGAGCTATCGGATAGGCAAAGGAACCCAGGTCTCACCAACGATTCAAACACATGCTTCGGCGATATCATCTAATTAGAGAAATCATCAATAGGAAAAAAAAATACAAATCGAGAATATTCCCACATAAAGGAACCTAGCGGATCCTTTGACAAAGGCTTTATCACAAAGTAAGTTTCAGAGTCACGTCAAGGATTATGGTATTGGATACCATGACAATTGACTTTAGAACAAGTGGGAGTCTGTTATGTTTGAGAGGTGTCCTAAGGCAATCACCTTATGGTTGTACTATTTAATTGATAAATAAAGATTCACTATTTGAGTGCACATATTATATATGTTTGATTGGATCTTAAACTCATTTACTGAATGTCCGCGATACGATTCATATCATGAAAAAGCTTGTGATTGGATCACAACTAGTGAGTATCTCTACATGTGTAATTATGAATGTATTGAAATAATTCCTAATCGATGAATTGATGAGTTTGGACATCATCGATTCTGGGAGACTAGCACGGGTTATACTCCTTGGTTTATCCAAGTAGCTACTCATCACTAGATGGAGACATTGAGATGTCGAGAGTTAAACGTGGATGCTAGTTATGGTAATTAGTTCATTGGAGTGACCTGTTGTAAGACTTCACATGGTTCTCTGCATATAAGATATGTCAGTGAAGCTCTTAATGCATCTCGAGTGTGAGTTTTCTTCGACTTGAGGTATTCAAGTCATCTTGGTCATGGAGACTTATACTTTGACATCTTAGTTGATACATCTCTACGGAGGTGTGGGTATGGGATGATTGGGTATAAGTTGAAGTGTCCAAACATGATTGAATAGCTAGCAAAGGATTCACTACTCCTTGCAAGGAGATGTATACCCTATGGCCACTCATCAGGATTGTTACTCAAAGTCTTTAGCCAAAGCATTGCATGTAAAGAGTATGGTACTCTTGGATACATGTTGAAGTAATTAGAATCCAATGGACGAGGAAGTAAGACTTGGGCTAGGTGTGACGTAGTCAACCTAGTGGGGACTGACACATAGACCATATCGTAAACCATGTAGGTATAAGATGAGTGAAAGGAATGAGGCACAATTCACTATAGCTGCTGAAGGGTTCAGAAATTATTTCGAGATCAATTGTTGATTTTTCGGTTAATTGGGGATCATGATGTACTACTAGGTGTCACTCATTATCATTCCATAATTAATGGTTAATTATGGACGACCAACATAAATCGAGAACCTATTAGGTCACATGCACTACAAATCTTTTAAAGATACTTAAAACAAGTTTGAGAATTGGATTCCCAAAATCGAGAGAGATCAAGTTTGGTTGGACCAAACACATGACAAATATGGAAATATTTATCAAGTCGGAAATGCGAAAGGAGCACGTCTTAAGAAGATGGGTTGGGCCTTAAAAGGTTTAATTTTAAACCAAACCCATTTGGTTTTAATTAAATGGGCCCACTTTTGGTTAAGGGCCCAATTAGAGTTTAATGGATGAGATTAAGCCTTAATGGTTATGGGCTTAGGGATTTGATCCACTAACTTATAACCCATTAGGATTAGTGCCTATATAAAGGGTTATAAAGGCTAAACCTAAGGAATAAAAGTCCTTAAGGCCCTCTTCCTCAACCTAGTCGAACCTAGGAGAATTAGGATTTGGTGTTCCCCTAACCATAAAAAAAACAAGGGTTGTTTCCACCTATTTAGAGGTCAGTCACTCTAGGTTTTAGGGCTTTTATTGTCACTTATTGAAGCTTCAAAACAGCGGCCAATGAGTCAGCGATTTCTCTCTGATCACCCGACCTGACAACCTTGCGAAGGTTGTTCGAGGACTTGTTTGTGTCGCAAAATGAGTCAGCGATTTCTCTCTGATCACCCGACCTTCTTGCTTCATCTAGTAGCGAAGACAATGTCAAACTCATGACATTGAGAAGTCATCCCTTTGAAGATTCGACATGGATATGAGTAGAGACGAAGCTCCACGAGCCTCGTACGATTGATGCCCTTCCAACTCACCATCATTCGAAAGGTATACCTAGAGTAAAATTTATTTTATTCTTATTGTATGTAAAATTTTATTTGGCAGATATGTCCACACGTGTTATAATCCTGCATGTGTGGGTGTGAGTTTTATAATAATTTAGGAAATTATTATGTTTTTCTTTCGTTACATTCGTTTTGTGAAACGACAAAAGCACATCTATATATCAGTCGTAACCCAACATTTACACTACCAAAACCTGGACTTTCCGATTGCTAAGCCTCAATGCTTGGATTTTCACGGCCAAGATTACACACTTAGACTTACATAGCTAAGGCTTCACCCTAGGACTTTTCCTTTGCGAAGTATCCATAACTTGGACTTTCACCGCCAAGACTACACCCTTTGACTTACGTGGCTAAGACTACACCCTTGGACTTTTCATTTCCAAGTCTCAAAACTTGGACTTCTCCATTGCCAAGACCATTCTTGAATTTTCCATGCCAAGTTTCCAAACTTTGGCTTCCCCTTGAGTCTCTTTCAAGTCTAGTCAACCATGACCTAAGGTTTGATTTATCTAACAATATCCCTCAAATAATCTCCCCTATATGACTTTGGATATCCCAATCATCCAATAGTCATGTGGTCAACATATGGTCAAATAATATCCAACCATATCGATAAACATTAAAATACTTCTCGAGTCCCACTCGAGTTTGGTCAACAATGACCTGAGGCCTATTGCACCAACAATCTCTCATTTTTTAATATTTGACAATACCTTTAACTTAGGCTAACTAATAAGCCCAACTATGCATTTTCTTATGCCAAAGTATAATGAAGGTTTACCTAACTTAAACCATTCATTTCTCCCCCTTTGGCATATATCAAAAATCCTAACAAGGTTATCAATGTTTCATGTCCCAATGAGATCCTACATTCTCCCCTTTGGTCAAAAATCATCTAGGACACCTTCACTCTTCATAGTGATAAGACCCATATCACTAAAAAAGAGGCAATCCACAATGAAAGGTTTATCTAACCCTCACTTCTCCCCTTTTGTAATTAAAGGTTATCCATCATACCAAGATGGACAAAACTCCCCTCGAAGGCTTGCTCCCCCTTGTCCATTGTGTTAGTTATATATGAGAGGTGTCCTAAGGTAATCGCCTTATGGTTGTACCATTTATTGGATAAATGAAGATTCACTATTTGAGTATACATGTTTCCATATATTTGATTGGATCTTAAACTCATTTACTGAATGCCCACAATACGATTCACAACATGAGAGAATTTGTGATTAGATCACAACTAGCTTTGTTTTGGTGGGTAGGACGTTTTGTGGGTCCACTTGTATGAGAAGTTATGCCCGTTTTACTGTCAGCTACTCCAAAAGCGAATGGTTCGATTGATTCTTGCAAATACACAACCAAAAGAAGAGTACCAAGACTTCGTCATGGATTAGTAGTGCGGGAGAACAACTTAAAACAATAAATATGAAAAGAAAACCAAAAAAATACTAGATTGGTGGTTGCACCAAAACTTAGCGCCCCCGCTCCGATACCAATTGTTGGATCGAAAAGCAAGCTAGAGGGGGGGGGTGAATAGCGAGCGTGAAATCTTTGTTTCTTTTTGTTCATTTGATTAAGAATATGAGCAATGCAGCGGAAAAATAAATATGACAAATTTATTTTTACTTGGTTCACAAACCAGCGATTGCCACTCCAAGGCCCTGCGATCCTTGACCGCGTACGAAGGGGCAAACCACTATAGAGTCTCCTCCTTGTTGGAGGTATGAGACAACGATCACAAAAATTGAGAGACAAAAACTCGAGGATGAGGCAACAAGCTTACCTCACCTCGTTACGATAAAAACTCCGATTACAATTTAAATAAACTGATACTACCAACGAATATGAATCTGAGATGAAGAGCTTGTCGTCGGCATGTTGGCGTCGTAATGTCATCGTCGAAGCATAGCATTGTTGAAGCACTTGGGAGCAAAGAATTGATGATATTTGAGTTCGAGTCCTCCCCTTCTTTTATAGACTCGTACCTTGGAATTAGTCTGGATCTAGATCCTCAATTTGTGGAACTTATCACGAGGTAGAACCTTATCTTATCGCGAAGTGGCGGCATCAAACGTTATCCTTTTGGACCTAGCGCACAAGGCTGATTCGTCGCCATTAGTCAATTGATGCCCTTCATGAGTCGACTGTCAGCCTAGTCACTTCCCTGAAATAAGAGGTTAGCACTGAATATGGTAAATATGATGATTCCTTACCGTCCGATCTCGACCTAGACCTTCCACTGGAAGTCTTAGTCAGATCACCGCTTACGGTCATCCCCGTACAGAGGACACGACCTTACCATCTCTCTTCGCACTCGTGATTACCTCTGGTCCTTTATGACTTGTTGCTTTGCTTCCGACCTTCACCTGAGTTCTTCGACTCCCACGAAGTTCTCCCGATGTCGCTCGACCACAATGGTTTTCTAACTCAGAATTCTCTGAGTGTCGCTGACATTCGACTTAGCTTAATCATTTCTTGCACACTTATTTCAGCTCATGAGATAACAATATGACCTTAACTTTGGATCTTTTCTATAATCAAAACCTAGGTTTGATTATCTGGTGCCCCTGCACCAACACTTGGTATTTGGGAAGTACAAGGGGTGGTTTGGCGGCGTAAGGCAAAGCGGTAGTCTTGGGAGCGTAAGTCCATATGTACCTTGGCGGTATAGATACCAAGAGCATGACAATAGCTGAAGGAAGCACCTGAAGGCTAGCGTATGGATGAACAAGTCATGGATGACTTGGAGGGATCCGTGCATGGATGAACAAGTCATGGACAACTTGGAGTGATCTGATAGGCGCGAAGCTAGTAGAGGTGGCTAGAAGGCTTAGGTCTAGGTTAAGGGTGTCTTGAGTTAAGCCTCATGGATGAGGTGAACTTGGCCAAGTGACTAAGGTCAAGTGTTGGATGCTCAAACATGTTGTTTGAGGTTTTATCTGGCGGTCGAATGCTCAAACAACTTGTGTTTGAGGTTTTACCTGACAACAATGATCGGTATATCCCATGGTGGTAGTCGACCGCATTTGATCGTTGTGATGCTTGGCGATCAATTGTACAATGGAGGAGCGATAACTACTAGTGTTGATCGCGAGCATAAAACGCTCGGTAGCCGACTGATCAGTCGACTATGGGGTTGGCAATCGATTGATGGTAATGGGCAATCGATTGCCAGTGTATCCTTTGGATGGATGCCAATATGGATTAGGCTATTGTCTCACAACGGCTACAGGAGCAGTCGATTGGGGCCTTATGGCAGTCGACTGCTAGATATGGAATCAACCAAAGACAAGCATAAAAGGAGGAGTTTGGGGAGGATTTCCATAGCGAAATTTGGGGAGATTTAGTAGTGATGTGTTCATCACTCGAGCACGTTGAGCTCACCTCGTGGAGTAGGAACCCTAAGGTTCCAAACAATGTATATCGGTTGTGTCTTGTGCTTGTGTATTTGTCTCTTGTATTTGTATTTCCGCTGCACATATTAACGAATATTGTAGACGAACGAACGATTTCCATCAAGCACGCGAAAAGGCTATTCAATCCCTCTTCTAGCCAGGCCATGATCCTCCAATAAGTGGTATCAGAACCAGGATCAATATCCAACCATCGAAATTCGAAGGAGAATTCTCATGGTGGAAGAAATGAAAACGGATGGAGGTATACTTCGAAACCGACTTTGATGTTATGCTAATAATGGAAGATGGTTTTGAGATGCCTAGGGATGAAGATAACAAGCCGTTAGAAAAATCAAGATGGATCGAGGAGCAATGACAATAATTCACAACAAATGTTAAGGTAACAAAAATGTTAGTAAAATTTATATCTAATGTTATTTTGTCTAGATTAGGGAGTTATAGGGATGCAAAGGATTTGTGGAATAAGGTGGTCAAATTTCACGAAAATCCTGAACAGACACAAGTAAAGAAGGAAGCCGAGGAAGAATGCTCATCCACACAAGTCCATGAGGATTCGGAAGTTGAGAGATGCTCAACATCTGGATCGGAAGAGGTTGAAGAAGCCACCACCTCTAGGATTGAGGAGGAGGAGAGGCAATCTTCTATCCCGGAGCAAGAACAAGGAAAAGCATCTACATCCGGGAGAAGTGAAGATTAAGAGGCTTCCACCACCCTAGGTAACTCAAATGCAATTCATAAAAATAAGGATCACATAATTTTCTTTGAGTGTAGGGAGAAAGGGCATTACAAGAGCAAATGCCCAAGATTGGCTAAGGAGAAAGTGTTGGCGCCAAAAGTTCAAGAAAAATCAAAGGATGTCGGAGTCCTCTCTAGGAAAAGCAAAGAGCACATTGTGTGCTTCAAGTACAATCAACGGGGACACTACCGAAGCCAATTCCCTAGGGGGAAGAAGAAAACGCAAGGAGGAGCTACACAAGTAGGTGGAGCTTCCAAAGCAAATCCTAAGTTATACTTTAATGCACCTTCTAGTTATAGGATTAAAAAGCATGCTAAAAATTATTTTAGTACCCAAAAGATCAATGAAAAATTAAAATTGGGAAAATTAGAATTAGAAAATCAAGCTTTGAGGTCAAGGCTTGAAAAATTGGAGAAGACCCTAGCAAAAATGGCAAACTCATTTAAAGGGTCTAATGATCAAAATCTAAGACCTAGGAGACAAGAACCGTCCAAGGGCAAGAAAGGTTTGGGTCACAAACCTAAGTTCTACCATGATGTTCCATTCGATTATGGAATAATATCTAGGTCTAGGAAAACCAAGATTAATAGGGAAGTCATCCCTAAGATTAACCAAGGTAGGTGTCTAGTGGCCAAGGGTTCTATAAAACCTATGAAGACCACTAAGAAGGTTACTAGGGAGGTAATCTGTAACACACCCCCCCCCCCCCCCTATTAAACTTACACTAGTAAAGGAGGTGTTACCATCATACTTTATCTTACTCTTTTCATGATCAGGTAAAACATGACTCAACCATCCATAAACTCACATACACTATTTATAAATTAACCAATACCTGACTTAAAATAGAAGAGTATCAACAACTCATACCAAGATCTAAACAAGGTTTCTAAATGAGTATCATAATTTAAACTCTTAACTTGAAATAGCATAAGCTAAAGAAACAAACCAACTATATTCACATGTTGACACTAGGCTATTTCACAAGTTCTTAACCTATCTAAGCATGCACATTCACTAGAGTTCTAATGTAGAACATTATTAAGTAACTCAACCTCATGCATGACGATAGCAATGATATGCATCTTTGACATGAACTTGAATGTAAACAACAATACATAACATCAACACTAGCACCTAACATGAACACTAACACATAACATGAACACTAGCACACTAGTAAGTTCAAAGTTCTTAGCATAGCATAATACTAGCAAGTTCGACATTCTTAGACACAACATGATCAAACACATGTTAGTAATATATGAGAGATGTCCTAAGGCAATCGCCTTATGTATGAACCATTTATATGATAAATGAAGATTCACTATTTGAGTATACATGTTTTATGTATTTGATTGGATTTTAAACTAATTTACTGAATGTCCACGATACGATTCACAGCATGAGAGAATTTGTGATTGGATCACAACTAGTGAGTATCTCTACATGTGTAATTGTGATATATCGAAATTATCCCTAGTCGATGAATTGATGGATTTGGACACCATCAATTCTGTCGAGACTAGCATGAGGTATATTCCTTGGTGTATCCAAGCAGCTGATTCTCACTGGATGGAGACATTGTGATGTCCGGAGTTAATCGTGGATGCTAGTTATGGTAACTAGTTCATTGGAGTGACCAGCCGTAAGACTTCATATGGTTCTCTGCATATATAGATATGTCAATGAAGTTCTTACTGTGGCTTAAGTGCGATGTTCCTTTGACTTGCGATATTCAAGTCATCTTGATCATGGAGACTTATGCTTTGACATCTTAAGCAAACATCTCTAAGGAGATGTGGACCCGGGATGATTGGGTATAAGTCGAAATGATCGAAGGTGTTTGAATAGCCTATAAAGGATTCACCACTCCTTGCGAGGAGATGTATACCCATGGCCTCTCGTCGGATTGTTACTAAAGTCTTTGGCCAAAGCATTACATGTTTAGAGTAAGGTACTCTTCGATACATGTGGAGTAACTAGAACTGTAGGACGAGGAAATGATACTTGGGCTAGGTGTGACGTAGTCAGCCTAGTGGGGACTGACACTATAGACCATGTCCTGAACCAAGTGGGTATAAGATGAGTGAAGGGAATGGGGCACGAATCATTCGAGCTACTGAAGGGTTTCAGAAATAGTTCTGGATCAACCGTTGATCTTTTCGGTTAATTGGGGATCATGATGTACTACTAGGTGCCACTCATGATCGTTCTATAATTAATGGTTAATTATAGACGGCCAACATAAACCGAGAACCTATTTGGTCACACGCACAACGAGCGTAATCCAAAGGATTTAAAACGAGCTTGAGAATGGGATTCTCAGACCGAGAGAAAATAGGTTTGGTTAGACCAAACATGAAGCGAGCATAAAATTGTTTCAGTCGCAATGGAAGCGTGGATGGGCCATGTCTTATGAATACATAATGGATGAACCAAAATGGTTTGGTTCTAATCCAATGGAGGAGAATAAACAAAAGGGTTTGGTTTATTTTAAACGAATGAACCAAAAGTTGGTTCGGTTCATTTTAACTTAAAATAAACCATCATGGTTTGGTTTATTTTAATTATCTTAATGGAGCGGGTTAACGGGCCTAATGGTTATGATCTAATAACCATTAAGAGAATTAGTTCTCTATAAAAGAGGGATTAAGGGATAATTAAGCCCTAATCCAAAACCCTAGCCCTAAGTTGCCGCCCACTTCATCCTCTCTAAGAGTTGGCGCCAACCTCCATTGCCGCCCAGCCCCTTGTGACGCCGTCTAGCTCCTTGCCGGCATCCAAGCTTCAGTCGGTGATCCTCCGGCGACCCTCCGGTGATCTCCTTTAGGTTTGGCATCAAGGTGAGCTTTATCTTCCCTTGGTTGGCCGGCGCCTATCTCCTCCACCAAAGTTGTCCAGTTTTCAGGACAGCTTGTTCTCCTCTCGTCGGAGCATCGTTTGGACGATGGTTAGAGCTCCGACAGCGGCTAACTTACTGGGGATTCGATCTCTGGTAATCCTCTGAGGTGGAGGACGAAGGATTCGTCAATCGGTTGATGAATACCTCTCCGGAGAAGCGAGTTTTGAGAACTCGGTTTTGGATCCGAATTTGGATTTGGATCGTGATCATCTCTCGATCACGTCGTCTTCAACACGAGGCTAGTAACCCGTACGAAGATGAAGCTCGTGGCTTAGCGAAGTCATCCTAAGGATACTCGGCGTGGATATGGATAGAGACGATTCTAGCGAGGATCGTTCCGGTTGATGCCGTTCCCGCTACACGTCATACAAAAGGTATAACGTAGTTAAATTTCCTTTTATTGCAAATTTAAATTTACGGTTATGTCTACACTTGTTGTACTATGCATGCGTGTGATGTGTGTGTTGTAATAAATGTAAATTTATTATTTTTATTGCCAGGCTCATGTTTCATTTAAACATGATCGAACACACACACGCCAAGGTTTAAACCCAACAAAGGGTATCAGAGCCAGGTTGTGTTTCGACATAATCGTAAAATGGTTTTGCGATAGTCGTAATGATATTTCTGGAAATTTTCTACTTTTGTAAAGTTAGAAGTATTTATGGAAATTTTTCAATTTTGGAAAGTCTAGAAGTATTTATGGAAATCTTCCACTTTTGGAAAGTTGGAAGTATTTATGGAAATTAATATTTTCTTAAATAAAATATTAGATTAGATTTTGGAAATTTGTTTCCTAATTTAATCTTGATTTGATTTGGGAAATCAAATCTTAAAATATTTTATTTCCATAAGTAGTTTTGAAGATTTAGGAAATTGGTTTCCTAAATTGATTTTCCTTAATCAAATATTTCCACAAATAAAATATGTGATTAGATTTGGAAATTTGTTTCCTAATTTAATCATGATTTGATTTGGAGAATCAAATCTTAAACATATTTTATTTCCATAAATAGTTATGACATATAAGGAAATTATGTACATGACATAATTGTATGCCATGTAATTGCATTAGATGCATAACATTATGCCATGCGTGTCGTGACATGTAGATGTATGTCATGTATGTCATGTCATGTAGATAATAGTTATTTGCATGCAAAGAGGATGAGACATAAAACCCTAACTCAATATTAAAGCCTACACCTTCCATTAATATGGTTAGAACCAGAGTTCTGTTTCTTGTTTGGGTTGTTGGACTCACTCCAAGCCCTACTCAACTGAACATGTTCAAATCATTGGAATAGTTTAACTCTAATATGGTAAGAGTCAGAGGTCAATCGTTAGTTTGGGTTGTTGGACTCACTCCAAGCCTGGCTAATTGGTTGAATGTGTTCTAACCATATTAAAACTATTTCGCGATTAATGGGTCGGCTCTAACTTGGAGCATCAATTTGTTGGACTCACTCCAAGGTCGATGTGAAGAGAGGTGAAGTTGGGTGCTATGCATATGATGCATACTTGTTAATGTGTTAACAACCCAATGTATGTGTAAACATTCAATTAGTTGATAGCACATTGTGATAGTTACATATACATGATATGTAATCGGTATACTTGATACCCACCATCATAGCTAAGAATGGCTTGTTGGACTCACTCCAAGGTTGTTCTTATCTATATTGGATATCAGCCCATTTGGAGATTGACCTACGATCTCCCGAATTGATTTCAAGGGTTTTTGAATTCAAAAAATGAATGGGATTTATAAATGTATATTGATGCATTTTAAAAATCATCTTTCTCATATATGCTCGTTTTGTATTTCTAAAATTGATCATGTTGTCTTTTAATTTGCGTTCCATTTTGGATTCGAATAAATTGACTGGGCCGAACTTCTTGGACTGGCTTAGAAACTTGAGAATTGTTCTCAAGGTGGAAAAGCTTGCGTATGTCCTCGAAGCGCCTCTTCCCGCCTGTCCTAGTGACAATGCAACTCTGGACCAATTGTTGGCCTATCAGAAACATGTGAATGATTCTGAAATGGTGAGTTGCATCATGCTAGACGCGATGGAACCCAAGCTACGAAAGCAGCATGAGCATATGGATGCTCATATCGTAGTCCTTCATCTTTATGAGTTGTTTGATAAGCAAGTGAGATTCGAAAGGTTCGAAGTCTCCAAGCTCCTCTTCACCTCTGAGATGCAAGAAGGTTCATCTGTGGTACTGCTCAACATGCTGAAGACTGTGGAGCCTTCTGAGAAGCATGAGCAGGGGACGGTGTTGTTAGTTGATTCCTCGAAGAAAGGTTCTAAGAGGGAGTCAAAGGAACAACAGAAGGGGAAGAAGAAAAAGGCTAAAAAGGCAAAACCAACTCAAAAGGGTACTTGCCATCATTATGGAAAGTAGGGTCATTTGCGAAGAAAGTGCAAGATTTATCTTGAGTCCGTGAAGAAGGATAAGGCATCGGATGCCCCATCTTCTTCAGAAATCTTCTTTATTGATTGTCATTCTATTTCCTCAGACACTTGGGTATTTGATACTGGGTGTGGCTCACATATATGTAATGACATACATGGGCTAAGGAATAGAAGAAGACTCGTCAAGGGAGAGTCAAATTTACGTGTTGGGAAGACTCGCCATCGGAACGTATTTGTTGGAACTCCCTGTAGGACTTGTCTTAGAACTGGACAATTGCTTTTATGTTCCTTCGTTGATAAAGAACATCATTTCTATTTCTTGTTTAAATAGAAATGGGTACCATTTGACTTTTAGTAACAATTGTTGTTACATAACTTTGAATGGAGTTCTTTATGGGACTGGAACTTTAAGCAATGGTGTTTATACGTTGGACGTATCTAGTGATGTTTTCAATATCGAAGCGAGCAACAAGTGTGCTCGAAAAGATAATCAATTAGACTCCTACATGTGGTATTGTCGTCTTGGCCATGTAAGCAAGAAACGCATGTCCGAATTACACCGATATGGAATTCTGGAATCGTTTGAATTGGATTCATACGATACATGCGAATCATGCTTAAAAGGCAAGATGACTAAGTTACCTTTTAATGGAAAAGGTGAACGAGTGGGAGAGTTATTAGGTCTAATACATACTGATGTATGTGGACCTATGTCAACTCAAGCTTTAGGAGGCTATAGCTACTTCATTACCTTCACCGATGATCACTCACGGTTTGGGTATGTGTTCTTGATGAAACACGAGTCTGAAGCCTTTGAAAGGTTCAAAGAATTCAGAAATGAAGTAGAGAAACAACATGACAAGAGTATTAAAATACTTCGATCGGATCGAGGTGGTTAATACTTAAGTCAAGAGTTTCTTGATTATCTAAGAGACAATGGTATATTGTCTCAATGGACTTCGCCCTATACACCACAGCATAATGGTGTATCTGAGAGGCGTAACCGGACATTGTTGGACATGGTCAGGTCAATGATGAATCATGCAACTCTTCCCAAGTCCTTTTGGGGCTATGCACTTCAGACAGTTGTTTACTTGTTAAACAGAATGCCTACCAAGGTAGTCTCAACTACTCCATATGAGATATGGAATAGTAAGAAACCTCATGTATCTTACTTGAAGATATGGGGTTGTCCTGCTTATGTGAAGCGGACAGTATCAGACAAATTGGATGCTAAGTCTGATAAATGTCTATTTATTGGATACCCTAAGGAAACAAGGGGTTACCAATTCTATCATCCTGTGGAACAAAAGGTGTTTGTTTCAAGGCATGCTGTGTTTCTAGAGAAAGAGTTTCTCTTGCAAGAAAACAGTGGGAGTGTCGTCGAGCTTGAGGAGGCTCGAGAGACTCAAATAGACATTGACGAGATACCTGGTGAAGCACAACAGCCGACAACTCATAGTGATGAGAAATCGGCTGGACCTATTGTAACACCACATCTTCATAGATCTGGCAGAACACGCAATATTCCTGAGAGATATGGATTTCTCGTAAGTGAATCGAACGACGTGTTACTCATTGATGATGAGGAGCCTACCAGTTATGAAGAAGTGCTGACAAGTTCAGAAAGGGATAAGTGGCTTGGTGCCATGAAGTCGGAAATGGATTCCATGTATGAAAACCAAGTTTGGAACTTGGTTGACCCACCTGAAGGCATAAAGCCTATAGGGTGCAAGTAGGTTTTCAAGAAGAAAACCGACATGGATGGTAATGTGATTACCTATAAGGCTAGATTGGTGGCGAAAGGATATCGTCAAAAGCAAGGTGTTGATTATGACGAAACCTATTCGCCTGTAGCTATGCTTAAATCCATTCGGATGCTCCTGGCCATAGCGGCTCAGTATGATTATGAGATATGGCAGATGGATGTGAAAACAGCTTTCCTTAATGGAAACCTGCTCGAGGACGTGTATATGATACAACCTGAGGGTTTCACATCGGTTGATAAAACCAAGGTATGCAAATTGCGACGGTCCATTTATGGATTGAAGCAAGCATCCAGGAGCTGGAATATTCGTTTTGATGAGACAATCAAAAAGTTTGATTTCTCACAAAATCCAGACGAACCTTGTGTGTACAAGAAGGTTAGTGGGAGTGCAGTCGTGTTCTTAGTATTGTATGTCGATGACATATTACTTATAGGAAACGATGTTTCAATCTTACAATCAGTTAAGGTTTGGTTATCCAAGACATTCTCCATGAAAGACCTGGGAGAAGCAACCTACATCCTTGGGATTAAGATCTATAGAGATAGATCGAAATGGTTGCTTGGTCTTTCACAGTCTACATATATAGACCGAGTGCTAAAGAGGTTTAGCATGTCGAAATCCAAGAAAGGTTTCATACTCATCAGGCATGGGGTACACCTTTCGAAGTCTATGTGTTCGCGTACAGAAAACGAGAGGATTTGCATGAGTAAGATTCCCTATGCATCCGCAATAGGATCTATCATGTATGTTATGTTATGTACGAGGCCCGATGTATCGTATGCTCTGAGTGTCATGAGCAGATACCAGTCTGATCCAGGAATGGATCATTGGGTGGCTGTTAAGATGATCCTTAAGTACTTAAGAAGAACTAAGGATGTGTTCCTAATATATGGAGAAGGGTACATGGTGATACGTGGGTATACGGATGCCAGCTCTAGACAGACAAGGTAGATTCCATGTCTCAGTCTGGGTATGTATTCACCTAGAATGGAGGCGCAATAAGTTGGAAAGGTTCCAAGCTTGACACTATAGCGGATTCTACCACTAAGGCAGAGTACGTTGCAGCTTTGGAAGTAGCAAAGGAAGCGGTTTGGATCAAGAAGTTCATCTATGAACTTGATGTGGTCTCATCAATGATCCAAACATGTGCTTCGCCGCTATCATCTTATCAGAAAGATCATCAATAGGAACGAAATACAAATCGAGAAAATTCCCACTGAAAGGAACTTAGCGGATCCTTTGACAAAGGCATTACCTCAAAATAAGTTTGAGGGTCATGTTAGAGCTTATGGTATTGGATACCGTAGCGATTGGCATTAGGCCAAGTGGGAGTCTGTTAGTAATATATGAGAGATGTCCTAAGGCAATCGCCTTATGTATGAACCATTTATATGATAAATGAAGATTCACTATTTGAGTATACATATTTTATGTATTTGATTGGATCTTAAACTCATTTACTGAATGTCCACGATACGATTCATAGCATGAGAGAATTTGTGATTGGATCACAACTAGTGAGTATCTCTACATGTGTAATTGTGATGTATCGAAATTATCCCTAGTCGATGAATTGATGGATTTGGACACCATCAATTCTGTCGAGACTAGCACGAGGTATATTCCTTGGTGTATCCAAGCAGCTGATTCTCACTGGCTGGAGACATTGTGATGTCTGGAGTTAATCGTGGATGCTAGTTATGGTAACTAGTTCATTGGAGTGACCAGCCGTAAGACTTCATATGGTTCTCTGCATATATAGATATGTCAATGAAGTTCTTACTGTAGCTTAAGTGCGATGTTCCTTTGACTTGCGGTATTCAAGTCATCTTGATCATGGAGACTTATGCTTTGACATCTTAAGCAAACATCTCTAAGGAGATGTGGACCCGGGATGATTGGGTATAAGTCGAAATGATCGAAGGTGTTTGAATAGCCTATAAAGGATTCACCACTCCTTGCGAGGAGATGTATACCCATGGCCTCTCGTCGGATTGTTACTAAAGTCTTTGGCCAAAGCATTACATGTTTAGAGTAAGGTACTCTTCGATACATGTGGAGTAACTAGAATCCGTAGGACGAGGAAATGATACTTGGGCTAGGTGTGACGTAGTCAGCCTAGTGGGGACTGACACTATAGACCATGTCCTGAACCAAGTGGGTATAAGATGAGTGAAGGGAATGGGGCACGAATCATTCGAGCTACTAAAGGGTTTCAGAAATAGTTCTGGATCAACCGTTGATCTTTTCGGTTAATTGGGGATCATGATGTACTACTAGGTGCCACTCATGATCGTTCTATAATTAATGGTTAATTATAGACGGCCAACATAAACCGAGAACCTATTTGGTCACACGCACAACGAGCGTAATCCAAAGGATTTAAAACGAGCTTGAGAATGGGATTCTCAGACCGAGAGAAACTAGGTTTGGTTAGACCAAACATGAAGCGAGCATGAAATCGTTTCAGTCGCAATGGAAGCGTGGATGGGCCGTGTCTTATGAAGACATAATGGATGAACCAAAATGGTTTGGTTCTAATCCAATGGAGGAGAATAAACCAAAGGATTTGGTTTATTTTAAACGAATGAACCAAAAGTAGGTTCGGTTCGTTTTAACTTAAAATAAACCATCATGGTTTGGTTTATTTTAACTTATCTTAATGGAGCGGGTTAACGGGCCTAATGGTTATGATCTAATAACCATTAAGAGAATTAGTTCTCTATAAAAGAGGGCTTAAGGGATAATTAAGCCCTAATCCAAAACCCTAGCCCTAAGTTGCCGCCCACTTCATCCTCTCTAAGAGTTGGCGCCAACCTCCATTGCTTGACCCCTTGTCGCCGTCCGGCTCCTTGCCGGCGTCAAGCTTGGCCGGTGATCCTCCGGCGACCCTCCGGTGATCTCCTTTAGGTTTGGCATCAAGGTGAGCTTTATCTTCCCTTGGTTGGCCGGCGCCTATCTCCTCCACCAAAGCTGTCCAGTTTTCTGGACAGCTTGTTCTCCTCTCATCGGAGAATCGTTTGGACGACGGTTAGAGCTCCGACAGTGGCTAACTTACTGGGGATTCGATCTCCGGTAATCCTCTGAGGTGGAGGACGAAGGATTCGTCAATCGGTTGACGAATACCTCTCCGGAGAAGCGAGTTTTGAGAACTCGGTTTTGGATCCGAATTTGGATTCGGATCGTGATCATCTCTCGATCACGTCGTCTTCAACACGAGGCTAGTAACCCGTACGAAGACGAAGCTCGTGGCTTAGCGAAGTCATCCTAAGGATACTCGGCGTGGATACGGATAGAGACGATTCTAGCGAGGATCGTTCCGGTTGATGCCGTTCCTGCTACACGTCATACAAAAGGTATAACGTAGTTAAATTTCCTTTTATTGCATATTTAAATTTACGGTTATGTCTACACTTGTTGTACTATGCATGCGTGTGATGTGTGTGTTGTAATAAATGTAGATTTATTATTTTTATTGCTTCCGCTGTGCTCATGTTTATGAAACGTGATCGAACACACACACGCCGCGGTGCCGGAAACTCAACAACACATAACCTAAACACTACCACACGAACAAGTTCGAAGGTCTTAACATAACAGAATACTGGCAAGTCCAGGATCATAATCCACTGTTCCTTCGCCACACACACCAAGCACTTTATTCGCTGCCCCCTCTTACTCCACTCTTGCTTTACCCTTATCTGCAGTATAAGGAATGTAACTATAAGCAATGAAGCTTAGTAAGTACATCCTATTCTCACAAAACATCGCATTGTAAGAAAACATGCTATTAGAATACTCGCATGCAAACATATGCTCTTACTTGCATTTAAGAAAATTCTTCATTAAACATTTAGAAACACTTGCACATGATACAATGATTCAGCTTGACATGCATGAACTTTCTTATTAAACATATAGAGCCACTTGTACATAACACAATGGCTCAACTTGAAATGCATGAACTTGACATATACAACTTACAATACATGCTTTGAAATATGCTTCGCTTGTAGAAACATATACATGTGACATACTTAAACTTGTAACCATTGTGCTTTAGTTAACTTTAGAAAACCATATGTACATATATACTTTAAAATTAGTAAACATCCTTGTTTGGGCAGCCCGACAAAGTTCTAATTTGCGCGCAACCCTAATAGAATTCGGGGTAGCTAGCCACCGAACTTATTAGGGCAACTTACTAAGGGCAGTCTAGGGGCCCGTGGGCAATATAAGGGCCCAGTACATGCCACTTCAAAGTAAAATACTTCATTTATATATAACTTACTTATTTTCTTTTGTCAGGTAACGAGTATTTTACACGATCATAATCAAAAGCCCATATAGGAAGCCTTTCAAAACATTTGATCATGCTCTTTGTCCCCAAAACTCGTAGGGGAAGCATCATGTGATCTTTACATCTATCACGCCCGCCCTTTCCAGGGGTTCGAAGGGGCGGTGCGACGCGATCGTACATACATGCATTACAGCGGAAGACTACATATACTTCTTACAGTGGAAGACTTTGGACTTCTTTTTTTTTCTTTCTTTCTTTTAAACATAAAGCATGCATCATCATTTCATAAGTATTTCCTTTCAAACATAGAGCATGCATCATCATTTCATAAGTACTTAGTTCAAGTTCATAAAAGAAAAACATGCATAAGGAAACATAACAGATCTCCTCCACCATGCCACTACCACACACACTTTGCCCCTCCTACTGCTCCCTTTAGTTTAGCCACCCTTTACCCTTATCTGCAGTACAAGGGAACATAAACTATAAGCACATAGGCTTAGTAAGATCCTGTCCTACTCACAAAAACCATACGTCAAACATTAAGCATAGAGTAGTGACATGATCATATAACACATATAAGCATAACATTCATATAAACATACAACGACATATAAACGAACATAACAAGCATATAAACATACAAGAACATAAGCAAGCATAACATGCATATAACATACCAGAACATAAGCATAGCATTCATATAAACATACAACGACATATAAACGAACATAACATGCATATAAACATACAAGTACATAAGCAAGCATAATATGCATATAACATACCAGAACATAAGCATAGCATTCATATAAACATCTAAGAACATAAGCAAACATAACATGCATATAACATACTAGAACATAAGCATAGCATTCATGTAAACATCTAGAACATGAGCAAACATAACATGCATATAGACATACAAGAACATAAGTAAGCATAACATACATATAGACATACAAGAACATAAGCAAGCATAACATGCATATAAACATAAGCATAACATGCATATAACATCATAATGATCCAGACATGAACTAAGGATATATATAGGATGCTCTTTGAAAATATATATTATAGGTATTTAAATATAATCTCAACATATTGGACCCGACATTGTACCACATTCATCATCATCATTGTGCGCATCCCTAAATAGACCCGAGGTAGCTAATCCCGAACCTACTAGGTTACTAGGCCCGTACTATGTCCGTCGACCTAGGGGCCATCATCATAACATAGAAGCCCATCCTAGGCCCGTACTTATGACCGTCGGCCTAGGGCATCTGGGAGCCCATCACTTACTAGGTCCGTACTATGACCGTCGACCTAGGGGTAATCATAACATAGAAGCCCATCCTAGGCCCGTACTATGTCCGTCGGCCTAGGGAAACTTAGGAGCCCATCCCTTTGGACCTTGTTAGGGTCCGGTACAAGCCATGCAGAAAGTAAAATACATATCATGCTTCATATCATAACATATCATATTTCTTTTCATAAACATATCATATTCCTTATCATGGCATATCATGTTCCTCCTTCATAGCATATCATGTTCCTTCTTCATAACATATCATATTCCTTCTTCATAACATATCATATTCTTTTCATACATATCAAGTTCCTTCTTTATAACATATCATACATTCACACAATTCACATGGCAATGAGCATAACATGATCATACATTTAACATGGTAATGAGCAGAAATTTATCATGCATCCCTACTATTAACATAGACATATGGTAGTGACATAAACCAATCATGCTAAACCACTTGAGCAAGGACTCCTTAACATCATGTTAACATCACACACCTATAGGACATGGCATAAACATCATGAACAAGTATACATGGAGTGATCTAAACTTCATGGAGTTCTACCAAAGTTTTAAACCCTAAACAACTTATATATGATCTAACTAACCACATATTAATTCTTTCACATATAAAGCATGGCATGGAAGGCACTTAGGAGTTTAGATAAGTCTTGGCCGAGAGTTTCAAGAAAACCTAAGATCCATTTCTTAAATCTAGCTTAGCTTTCACATGTTACCTATATCTACATTCAAAACATAGCATGGCAATTTATAGATCATAGCATGATAGACCTAAATGGGTCTTGGCCGAATGGTTCAAGGAACTTAAAAGATCAACCACTTAAATTTAGGTTAGCTAACAACATGTTACCTTCATCTATATTCATAACATAGCATGATAACTTATAGATCATAGCATAATAGACCTAAATGGGTCTTGGCCGAATGGTTCAAGGAACTTAAAGGATCAACCACTTAAATCTAGGTTAGCCAACAACATGTTATCTTCATATAACATCAAAACATAGCATGAACTCATCAATAGCATGGCATAGAACATGTTATCTTCATCTAACATCAAAACATGGCATGAACTCATTTAAAGCCTAGCATAGAACATGTTATCTTCATCTAACATCAAAACATATCATGAACTCATCTAGAGCATGGCATAGAAAAACACATTAGGGGTCCAAAGGGGCTTGGCCGAGAGTCCTAGGAGGGTTTGAAGACCAACCACTTAACCAAACCCATCTAGAAACCTATCATCATCATATTCATACAAGGTATGGCTTGGATCATCATGGAGGGCACAAGGAATGGTCTTGGCCGAAAGTTTCTTGGAGTTTTTAAGATCAAACACTTAACCAAACCTATCTAGCAACCTATCATCATCATATTCATACAAGGTATAGCATGGATTATCATGGAGAGCACAAGGAAGGGCCTTGGCCGAATGGTTCATGAAGGGATTTACATCATAACATCAATCAAAACAACTTGTATGCAGGTGAGGGGATACTTACATCCTTCGCTTTGTTAATAGTTGAAAAATACCCTAAGGGATGCCAAACCTAGAGCCTTCTTCTTGCTTGGCTAGCTTTCGGAAAATGAAAGAGGGGAAGAGTAGGGTTTCGGTGAGGAAGAAGAAGAGAAGGAGAGGATGCCAACTTTGATTTCTCATGTCTCCTCATTCCCCTATTTATTCACTTGAAGGTGTCCCTTAGCCTCCCTTACCCTTATTTATCATCTCCCATATTCCTCTAATAGTACAACCCTGCTGGGCATCTGGTTATTGGATGCATCTTAGGGCTTAGCTATCCACTAGAGGTTTGGGGTTCAATTCCTGGGTCATGCATCTCTTTTTGGCTCTATTTCTTTTATTTTTGAAAGAGCCCACATAAAGCCCATTATAATCATGCAAAAATTCTTGTAAAATTGTTAGGAATTTTATGGGCATTACAACATCTTGCTTCCAATGAAATATTCAAAGTAAAATACTTCCTTTATATATGACTTGCTTATTTTTTTGTCATTTAATAAGTATTTTACATGATCATACTCAAAAACCCATATAGGAAGTCTTTCAAGACATGTGATCATGCTATTTGTCCCCAAAACTCGTAGGGGAAGTATCTTTGCGATCTTTACATATTGCTTCCAATGAAATATACTTAAAATACCTAAAAATCCAAACAAACATAATCTGGACAGAACATATAAATCCGAATAAAACATGTTTATAGAAGCTAGATGGGCATATCAAAGAGTTACTTATGCTTTAGGTGAGAAATAGCATCTTTGTGATCTTAGATCTTGATTAAAAAGACATATACCTTAACTATAAATCTAAACACACCCATATAATCTGATCAAAATATATTTTTGTCATTTATCAAACATTTAACATGATCATACTCCCAAAAACTCATATAGGAAGCCTTTCAAGACATTTGATCATGCTCTTTGTCACCAAAACTTATAGAGGAAGTATCTTTGCGATCTTATGTCTTGCTTCAACATGAAATATACCTATAAATATATATGACCTACTAATTTTGTCATTTAACCAACATGTAACATACTCATACTCCCAAAACCTATATAGGAAGCATTTCAAGAGATTTAATCATGCTCTTTGTCCCCAAAACTCATTGGGGAAGCATCTTTGCAATCTTTACATTTTGCCCTACACGAAATATACCTAAAATACCTAAAAATCCAAACAAACACAATCTGGACAGAACCTATAAAACTGAATAAAAACATGATACTAGAAGCTAGATGTGCAAATCAAAGAGTTACTTATGCTATAGATGAGAGATAACATCTTTGTGATCTTAGATCTTGCTTAAAAAGACATATACCTTAACTATAAATCTGAACACACATATATATCATTTGTTCCAAACATATAATCTATCAAAACATAGGAAAAGAATCTATATAAAACAATCGAAGAACTACTTATATTGCAGGTGAGAGATACTTACATCCTCTCACTATCGTACTAGTATACCGCTAGGCTTTTTGTGAGATGAAGACCTTCCCTTGTTCCTTAGCCTTAGGAGTGGTCCTCTAGAATATACTAAGCCTTTGTATCCCCTTGAAACCCCCTTGAGAACCCCAACCAAAAGCTTTAGGGTTTCGGATGGAGTTGGAGGAAGGAGGAGGAAGAAGGTGGAGCTTGATCCTCTAGGAAACACCAAGCTTGGTGAGAAACTCCTCTTGAAAAACCCTCTTGAGGATCCCAACACAAGAAGCCCTATAGCTTGGGATGCAAAAAGGGAGGAAGGAGAGGGATAGGTTTCGGCCAAGAATGAGGAAGGAGGAGAATGAAGAAGGAAAAGATGAGGTTTGGTTCTTCCTTCTCTCTTTAATCTCCTCTTTAATACCTAGAAAGATGAACACTCCTCTTCCTCTCGGGAGGGAGGGATGATGAACCAATGTTGGGTTTAAGACCCAAGGCGTGTGTGTTCGATCATGTTTCGTAAACATGAGCACAGCGGAAGCAATAAAAATAATAAATACTCCTATTTATTACAACACACACAACACACGCATGCTATTACAACAAGTGTAGACATAACCATAAATTAAAATTGCAATAAAAGGAAATTAAACTACGTTATACCTTCCGTATGACGTGTAGCGGGAACGGCATCAACCGGAACGATCCTCGTAAGAATCGTCTCTATCCGTATCCACGCCGAGCTCCTCGGGATGACTTCGCTAAGTCACGAGCTTCGTCTTCGTACGGGTTACTAGCCTCGTGTTGAAGACGACGTGATCGAGAGATGATCACGATCCGAATCCAAATTCGGATCCAAAACGAGTTCTCAAAACTCGCTTCTCCGGAGAGGTATTCGTCAACCGTTTGACGAATCCTTCGTCCTCCACCTCAGAGGATTACCGGAGATCAAATCCCCGGTATGTTAGCCGCTGTCGGAGCACTAACCGTCGTCCAAACGACGCTCCGACGAGAGGAGGAGAAGCTGTCCAGAAAACTGGACAGCTTGGTGGAGGAGTAGGCGCCGGCCAAAACAAGGAGAGAAAAACCTCACCTTGATGCCAAACCTATAGGAGATCACCGGAGGGTCGCCGGAGGTTCACCGGCTGGAGCTTGGACGCCGGCAAGGGTCTTGGACGGCGGCACAAGGCTGGGGTGCGGCTGCTCTTGGATTGGCGCCGAAAACTCCTCCAAGGAGTGGGCGGCAACTCAAGGGGGGGGGCTAGGGTTTGGATTAGTTAGGGTTTAACAATCCCTTAAGCCCACTTTTATAGAGAACTAATTCTCTTAATGGTTAATGGATCATATCCATAAAGCCCGTTAACCCGCTCCATTAAGGTAAGTTAAAATAAACCAAACCATGATGGTTTATTTTAAGTTAAAACGAACCGAACCAACTTTTGGTTCATTCGTTTAAAATAAACCAAACCCTTTGGTTTATTCTTATCCATTGGATTAGAACCAAACCATTTTGGTCCATCCATTACGTCTTCATAAGACACGGCCCATCCACGCTTCCATTGCGACTGAAACAATTTCATGCTCGCTTTATGTTTAGTCCAACCAAACATAGTTTCTCTCGGTCTGAGAATCTCATTCTCAAGCTCGTTTTAAATCCTTTGGATTACACTCGTTGTGCGTGTGACCAAATAGGTTCTCGGTTTATGTTGGCCGTCTATAATTAACCATTAATTATAGAACGATCATGAGTGGCACCTAGTAGTACATCATGATCCCCAATTAACCGAAAAGATCAATGGTTGATCCAGAACTATTTCTGAAACCCTTCAGTAGCTCGAATGAATCGTGCCCCATTCCCTTCACTCATCTTATACCCACTTGGTTCAGGACATGGTCTATTGTGTCAGTCCCCACTAGGCTGACTACGTCACACCTAGCCCAAGTATCATTTCCTCGTCCTACGGATTCTAGTTACTCCACATGTATCGAAGAGTACTTTTACTCTAAACATGTAATGCTTTGGCCAAAGACTTTAGTAACAATCCGACGAGAGGCCATGGGTATACATCTCCTCGCAAGGAGTGGTGAATCCTTTATAGGCTATTCAAACACCTTCGATCACTTCGACTTATACCCAATCATCCGGGTCCACATCTCCTTAGAGATGTTTGCTTAAGATGTCAAAGCATAAGTCTCCATGATCAAGATGACTTGAATACGCAAGTCAAAGGAACATCGCACTTAAGCCACGATAAGAACTTCATTGACATATCTATATATGCAGAGAACCATATGAAGTCTTACTACGGTTGGTCACTCCAATGAACTAGTTACCATAACTAGCATCCACGATTAACTCCGGACATCACTATGTCTCCAGCCAGTGAGAATCAGCTGCTTGGATACACCAAGGAGTATACCTCGTGCTAGTCTCAACAGAATTGATGGTGTCCTGATCCATCAATTCATCGACTAGGGATAATTCCGATACATCACAATTACACATGTAGAGATACTCACTAGTTGTGATCCAATCACAAATTCTCTCATGCTGTGAATCGTATCGTGGACATTCAGTAAATGAGTTTAAGATCCAATCAAATACATAAAACATGTATACTCAAATAGTGAATCTTCATTTATCATATAAATGGTTCATACATAAGGCGATTGCCTTAGGACATCTCTCATATATTACTAACACCAACTCCTCATCTTCCATTTATACTCTTTGTATATTCTTTATATATCCTAGCCAAGAAGTATCCTATGGCCTAGTGGTATCAAGCCTACC
Source organism: Wurfbainia villosa (assembly GCA_025175895.1). NCBI lineage: Eukaryota > Viridiplantae > Streptophyta > Magnoliopsida > Zingiberales > Zingiberaceae > Wurfbainia > Wurfbainia villosa. The sequence continues at coordinate 94,740,868 of CM045989.1, forward strand.
TCCCTATTAGGAGGTTCATGGTTCAAATCCTAGCTATAACCATCTTTTATTTTTTTTTTGTTTTATTTTATTTTAAACCTTTTATGGGCGTTAATATCCATATAATTACTTTGAACAGTTTAGAATTTTACGGGCGTTACAATCCTTCATACCTTATAAAAGTTTCGTCCTCGAAACTTAGAACAACTCTGGATATTTTTGTTTCATGTCATCCTCACATTCCCAAGTTGCTTCTTCAAACTTTTGATTTTGCCATATGACTTTCACTAAGGGTACTTCTTTGTTTCTCAATTTCTTGATTTCTCTATCTATTATCTGAATAGGTCAACTTTCATAACTTAAATCTTCTTAAATTTGTACTGTCTGTGGCTAAATCACATGGTCTGCATCAGGAACGTACTTTTTCAGCATTTAGACTTGAAATATGTTGTGAATCACTGATATTTCTTGAGGTAGCTCCAACTCATAAGCTACTTTGCCAACTCTTTTTGTGATTTGGTAAGGTCCTACATAGCGTGGACTCAGCTTGCCTTTCTTCCCAAATCTCATCACCCCTTTCATAGGAGCTACTTTAAGAAATACAGAATCCCCAACTTTGAATTCAAGCGGTCTACGTTGTACATCAGCATAACTTTTCTGTCGACTCTGAGCAGTCTTTATTCTTTGGCGGATGCTCTTTATAGCTTTGGTGGTGTCATCTATAAAGTCTGTCTTAAGCCACATTTCTTTCTTCTCACCACCTTCATTCCAACAAATAGGAGACCTATACTTTCTTCTATATAAAGCTTCTTAGGGTGTCATTCCAATTGTAGCTTGGTAGCTGTTATTGTAAGCAAACTCTGCCAAACATAGATATTTGCACCAGCTTCCTTTAAAATCTAAGGCACAAGCTCGTAGCATATCCTCTAGAATTTGATTTACTCGTTCGGTTTGCCCATTTGTTTGAGGATAAAATGTTGTGCTAAATCGTAGCTTAGTGCCAAGGGCCTTCTGAACACATTCCCAAAGTGTGAAGTAAATCGACTATCCCTATCAGAAATGATGGTCTTAGGAACTCCATGCAATTTGATCACCTCCTTAACATACAACTGAGCTAGTTGTTCCATTGAGTATGATATTTTGATTGGCAGAAAATGAGCAGATTTTGTCAATCTATCAACAATCACCAAAATAGCATCATAACCATTAGTTGTTTTGGGTAGTCCTACTATGAAATCCATAACTATATCTTCCCACTTCCATTCTGGGATCTGAATAGGCTGCAGAACTCCTCCACGTCTCTAATGTTCTGCTTTGACTCTTTGACACGTTAGACAGGTGTCGACATATTTAGCCACATCCCTTTTCATACCAAACCACTAGAACTTTTCTTTCAAATCTTGATACATATTGGTAGATCCAGGATGCATTGAATATGGGGTCCCATGATCTTCTTCTAAAACTTTCTTTCTCAATTCTGGATCATTGGGAATACATAAGCGTTCACCAAGATATAGTACCCCACTATTAGAGACACGAAATCTTTCATCCTTTCCTTCTTGGATCTCTTGCTTGATTCTTTGGATGCTTGGATCTTCGCCTTGCTTCGCTAGTATATCATCAAACAGTGTTGGCTCTATTGTCAAGGTAGAAAGCTGTCCAGAAATAATCTCACCCCCAAAGTTCAACATCTCTTTCTCCAATAGTTGGGATAATGAAGATAAGGACATTAAGGTGGCACAGGATTTCCTACTCAGTGTGTCTGCTACTTTGTTTGCCTTTCCAGGATGGTAGAAGATTTCACAGTCATAGTCTTTGACCAGCTCAAGCCATCTACGTTGTCTCATGTTTAAATCCTTCTGAGTGAAGAAATATTTTAGACTCTGGTGATCTGTATAAATCTTGCACTAGACTACATACAAATAATGTCTCCAAATTTTGAGAGCGAAGACCACTACTGCCAACTCAAGATCATGAGTGGAATAATTCTTTTCATAATCCTTGAGTTGTCTAGATACATAGGCAATGACTTTACCATTCTGCATAAGCACAACTTCGAGTCCCATTTTGGATGCATCACTATACATATCAAAGCTTGCATTGCTTTCTGGAAGAGTGAGAATTGGAGCACTTGTTAATCTCCTCTTTAGTTCAAGGAAACTTTTCTCACAATCCTCGGTCCATCCAAACTTTTGGTTCTTTCTGGTAAGAAACGTTAGTGGTGCAGCTATCCTTGAGAAGTCTTCTACAAATTTTCTATAGTACCCTGCTAATCCAAGGAAACTTCTGATTTCACTGGCATTCTTGGGTCAACTCTAGTTACTAACAGCTTCTATCTTTGTCGGATCTACCATAATCCCATCTTTTGAAATAATGTGGCCCAGGAAAGACACTCGATCGAGCCAAAAGTCACACTTGGAGAACTTTGTATACAATTGTCTCTGCTAAAGGGTCTGTAACACTATCTTCAAATGTTCAACATGGTCTTCCTGAGTTCTCGAGTAAATAAGGATATCGTCAATGAAGACGATCACAAACTTTTCAAGGAATGCCTTGAATACTTGATTCATTAGATCCATAAAGGTTGCTAGAGCATTTGTCACTCCGAAGGGCATGATCACGAACTCATAGTGTCCATACCTCATTCGGAAATCCGTTTTCGGTACATCATCCTCTTTAACTTTTACTTGATGATATCAGGATCGCAAATCAATCTTGGAGAAAATGGTGGCTCCCTTCAATTGATCAAACAAATCATTAATCATTGGCAAAGGATATCTGTTTTTGATTGTCACCTTATTCAGTGCTCGGTAATCTATGCACATTCTCATAGACCCATCTTTCTTCTTTACGAACAATACCGAAGTTCCCCACGGTGAGTAACTAGGGTGAATGAATCCCTTGTCGAGTAACTCCTGTAATTTTTTCCTGAAGCTCTTTCAATTCCACGGGAGCCATATGATAGGGTTCTTTTGAGATTGGTTTGGTACCAGGAATAAGTTCAATCTCAAATTCGATTTCTCTTTTAGGACCCAACCCTGGAAACTCATCAGGGAATACTTCTGGGTAGTCACATACAACTCGGACTTCTTCGAGCTTTTGGCCTCTTTCTTGCTTTGTATCTTCCACATGCACTAGATACCCCGCGCATCCATTGACTAATATCTTTTGAGCTTTTATGATAGATAAGAACTTCTTAGTTATTTTCTTTGGTTCTCCAATAAATTCAAACTTAGATTCTGCCTCAGGTTGGAATATGACTCTTCGCTTACGACACTCAATGGAAGCACTGTACTTTCTCAGAAAGTCCATTTCCAAGATGACATCATAATCATGCATGTCCAGAATTATCAGATCACTATAAAGTTCTCTTCCTGAAATTCGGACTGGTGTGACATGTAACTATTGGTCTTACTTTTTCTTCATAAAGTAAGACCAATAGAAGACTACTACTATTACTTACTTTCTATCATCATCACCTACATATGTAAGCATGTTTAACAAAAAAAAACATTCTTTACTAAGCATAGAAGAAAGTAAAACATATATGTACTTTCTTACTTAGAAGCGGTAGGATTTGATTCTCAATGTGCGTGTGGCGGAAGGGCGGAACTTGCTCTGATACCATACTATAACACCCCCCCCCCCACCTCTTCTTACTCTAGTAAGGGAGGTGTTACCATCATACTTTATCTTACTCTTTTCGTGATCAGGTAAAACATGACTCAACCATCCATAGACTCATATACACTATTTATAAATTAACCATTACCTAACTTAAAATAGAAGAGTATCAACAACTCGTACCAAGATCTAAACATAAATGAGTATCATAATTTAAACTCTTAACTTGAAACAGCGGAAGCTAAAGAAACAAACCAACTATATTCACATGTTGACACTAGGCTATTTCACAAGTTCTTAACCTATCTAAGCATGCACATTCACTTGAGTTCTAATGTAGAACATTCTTAAGTAACTCAACCTCATGAATGACGATAGCAATGATATGCATCTTTGACATGAACATGAATATAAACAACAATACATAACATCAACCCTAGCACCTAACATGAACACTAACACATAACATGAACACTAGCACACTAGTAAGTTCAAAGTTCTTAGCATAGCATAATACTAGCAAGTTTGACATTCTTAGACACAACATAATCAAACACATAACCTGAACACTACCACACGAACAAGTTCGAAGGTCTTAACATAACAGAATACTAGCAAGTCCAGGATCATAATCCACTATTCCGTCGCCACACACACCAAGCACGTCATCCGCTGCCCCCTCTTTCTCCACTCTTGCTTTACCCTTATCTACAATATAAGGAATGCAACTATAAGCGATGAAGCTTAGTAAGTACATCCTATTCTCACAAAACATTGCATTGTAAGAAAACATGCTATTAGAATACTCGCATGCAAACATATGCTCTTACTTGCATTTAAGAAAATTCTGCATTAAACATTTAGGAACACTTGCACATGATATAATGATTCAGTTGGACATGCATGAACTTTCTGTATTAAACATATAGAGCCACTTATACATAACACATGCATGTATATGTCTTGCTTAAAAAGACATATACCTTAACTATAAATCTAAACACACCCATATAATCTGATCAAAACATATTTTTGTCATTTATAAAACATTTAACATTATCATACTCTCAAAAACTCATATAGGAAGTCTTTCAAGACATTTGATCATGCTCTTTGTCCCCAAAACTTAAAGGGGAAGTATCATTACGATCTTATGTCTTGCTTCAACATGAAATATACCTATAAATATATATGACCTACTGATTTTGTCATTTAACCAACATGTAACATGCTCATACTCCCAAAACCCATATAGGAAGCATTTCAAGACATTTAATCATGCTCTTTGTCCCCAAAACTCGTTTGGGAAGTATCTTTGCAATCTTTACATTTTTCCCCACATGAAATATACCTAAAATACCTAAAAATCCAAACAAACACAATCTGGACAGAACCTATATATCTGAATAAAAACATGATACTAGAAGCTAAATGTGCAAATCAAAGAGTTACTTATGCTATAGGTGAGAGATAGCATCTTTGTGATCTTAGATCTTGCTTAAAAACACATATACCTTAACTATAAATATGAACACACACATATATCTTCTGATCCAAACATATAATCTATCAAAACATAGGAAAAGAAGCTATATAAAACAATCGAAGAACTACTTATACTACAGGTGAGAGATACTTACATCCTCTCGCTATCGTACTAGTATACCGCTAGGGTTTTTGTGAGATGAAGACCTTCCCTTGTTCCTTAGCCTTAGGAGTGGTCCTCTAGCATATACTAAGCCTTTGTTTCCCCTTGAAACCCCCTTGATAACCCCAACCAAAAGCTTTAGGGTTTCGGATGGAGTTGGAGGAAGGAGGAGGAATTTCGGTGGAGGAGGAAGAAGGTGGAGCTTGATCCTCTAGCAAACACCAAGCTTGGTGAGAAACTCCTCTTGAAAACCCCTCTTGAGGATCCCAACACAAGAAGCCCCATATCTTGGGATGCAAAAAGGGAGGAAGGAGAGGGATAGGTTTCGGCCAAGAATGAGGAAGGAGGAGAATGAAGAAGGAAAAGATGAGGTTTGGTTCTTCCTTCTCTCTTTAATCTCCTCTTTAATACCTAGAAAGATGAACACTCCCCTTCCTCTCATGGGGGGGGGGGGGGGATGAACCAACTCCTCATCTTCCATTTATACTCTTTGTATATTCTTTATATATCCTAGGCAAGAAGCATCCTATGGCCTAGTGGTATCAAGTCTACCTCACTATTAAGAGGTTCATGCTTCAAATCCTAGCTATAACCATATTTTATTTTATTTTAAACCTTTTATGGGCGTTAATATCCATATAATTACTTTGAACAGTTTAGAATTTTACGAGCGTTACACAATCCCAAAGGTTAACCTTGACAAGACCCAAATGACTAAGGCTTCAAAGCCAAAAAGGGTCATTAGGAGGGTATCTAGGGAAGTTATCCCTAGTGAATACCTTGTTAACCCAAGGAGCTTCTGTTGGTTGGCGGCAACAAGAATTCTTCTTTATTTTTCTTTGGTCAGCGGCAACAAGAATTCTTTTCTTGGTCGGTGCCCATATCCCTTCTTCCTCTCCTTGGCCGGCGGCAACAATCAAGTTAGGTGGCTTGGTTGTCGGCACTAGATAGGAGAAGAAGATCTCAGTTATCTTTCCTTGTTCAAAGCGAGCAAGGAAGGGAAGATGCGATCTAGGAAGGCTTCAACTCTTGGAGGATCGTTGCCCACACAACGTCCAAGAGGAGGATAGGACATATGATAGAAGATCAAGAGGTAAACAAGAGGTATAATTCTTGTTTAAGTTTCTTTCTTGTTCTATGCAATTTGTATGTAATTGTATGTGGTTAATTTACTTGGACTCCGAAGATAAACACAAAAACCGGCGATCCGTACATCATCTATTCTATGGCTAATCGAGGTAAACATTTAGGATGCTTGAACAACAAGTTTGTTCAAGCGACCACTCTAATCGAATAGCACAATGATGGATCGGTTGCTTGGGTAATCCATCTTCGTCAAGGAGTAATTTTTTTAATCCGGGGACGTAGATAGGATCGCCATGCACAAGCAACCAAGATGAAGTGGGAAGCGAAGCTTCGACCTTCAAGTGGTATCAGAGCCACGGTTTTTGGTTTTGTGTGTTTAGGATTCGATTAATTTTATGCACTTATCATATATTATGTGTGTCGGATAATAGTAGGATGTGCGTAGGCTAACTTTTTAGTTGTAGGCATAAGATCCAACTATTATGGCCATATGTGTGTGTATGTGATTGGATGTGTGTAATTGTAATATTATTTGAATCCTCGGGGTTGGCGAGGCTAGTATTTAATTTTTGTAATTAAGTATGGCATTGTTTAGCCACTCTTTTATTTTAGTTTACTTTCGATCTAGATTTCATGTACACTCCTTTGTGGAGTATAGGATCGATGGATGTAAATTAAAATAATTATTCTCGGCTCGGATCTCCAGATGGCTTGTACATGGTGTATGGAGGAGCGGACGAGATGGCGACACGAAGGGAGGCATATTGGAAAACAAAAGTCATAATAGTTGGAAAATATTTTTTTTCATATTTATTGCTTCTTGTTTGATATGCATGTTGTGTGCTTGGAAAATTCCTCATTTTAAAATTACTAAGTGGGAGAGGGATATTTTTTTTTTAAATTCCCATGGCCTCCATTACAATTTGACATGTGATGCAAACAAACTTGCGCGTCGACTTTGAGTGCCTCCCTCCCCATCGGATGAGTTTGTTTTGTGGATCACTAGGTCAAATATGGTTATAGGAAATTGTTTAGGAGCGTGTGTACTTCCCCATCAGAAGGCACATAATCCGAGATAATTGCCTTAATATCGGGTAATGGTGAACACTTAGATGGAAATAAGAGTATCCTCCCCATCAGAGTCACTGCTTTTATTTGTAGGGCCGAAAAGGAACCAACTATTAATTTTATTTGTCAAAAAGTAAGGTTGACAGGATAGTAAAATTAATGGGTAAAACCTCCTCTTACAAATGTAGAATTTGTATATGTCCACACTATCGTGGCATACGATATTCTCGATGTTTTGAGGTGTTGGTTGATTTTAAAATTTTATTGTCTGAGGAAACAATAAATTTTTGAAATCTAATGTTTTGATCTATGTGATTCTTAGGTTTTTCAAAAATGACTTTCAACCCACTTTCTGTGATACTAAAGGAAAATAAACTTACTGCACCTAACTATGTGGATTGGAAAAGGAATCTGGATATAGTCTTGACTGTTGAGGAGTACAAGTATGTACTTCTCGAAGAGTGTCCTCCTAAGCCTGTGGATGATTCTGGGGAAAAGGAGAAAGAGAGTTATAAGAAGTGGATCAAGGCTGATGAGATGGCGCGGTGTTACATTTTGGCTTCTATGTCAAATGTATTGCAAGATCAACATCAGGCTATGACTACTGCTTATGACATGATGTTCAATCTCAAGGAACTTTTCAGACACCAGAATCGGGCTACTAGGCAAGAAGCCATGAGAAACTTGATGACGACTACCATGGTTGAGGGAACACCCGTGAGGGATCATGTTCTCAAGATGATGGCTCATTTGAATGAGCTGGAAGTCCTTGGAGCTGAGATCGATGGGGAAACCCAGGTTGATATCATTCTCCAATCTCTACCTAGGAGTTTTGAGCAGTTCGCTTGAACTATAACATGAATAAGAGGTTGTATTCGTTGGCAGAGCTTCTGATAGAACTCCAGGTGGCAGAGGGGCTTTTTCATCAGAGTTCTCAGGCTCAGGCCATGGTTGCTCAAAAGGTTTCGACTTCTAAGCCAAAAGGCAAGAAGAAGAAGAAACAAGGTGGAGCAAAGGTGGCGGGAGAATCTCAGGGAGGAGTGAAGAAGCCGAAAGGTAAGTGCTTCACTTGAAAGTAGACTGAACATTGGAAGGCTGATTGCCCCAACCGGAAGTAGAACAAAGGTATATCTTTTAGTTTAGTCGTTGAAACATGTTTAGCGGTGTTATCTACTGGTGCTTGGTGTGTAGATATGGGATCCACTGATCATGTTTGCAATACTTTGCAGGGGTTCCAGGAAACCAGACGACTAGCTGAAGGAGAGATTACCGTCTACATAGGCAATGCTACTAAGGTGGCAGCTATTACAGTGGGAGATGTTTATTTATCTATTGATAGGAATAAAACTTTGGTTCTGAGAAATTGCCTTTATGTACCTTTATTTAGAAAGAATTTAATTTCAATTTCTAAATTATTTATGGATGGATATTCTATTTCTTTTAATGACAGAGTTGTTATAAAAAGGAATAGGGAGATTATTTGTTCTGGTGCATTGGTAGGTAATTTATATACACTTGAACAAAAAGCTTCCACGATGCAAATAGAAGTAAATAACTCATCTTCTAAATCTAATAAGAGAAAAGAATCTTCGAAAATGAATCAAACATATCTTTGGCATCTAAGGTTAGGTCATATTAACCTAAGTAGAATTAAAAGGCTGATAGCTGATGGACCTTTGGGTTCATTAGTAGTGAAAGATTTCCCAACCTGCGAATCTTGCTTGGAAGGTAAGATGACCAAGAGGCCTTTTAAGGCCAAGGGGTATAGAGCCAAAGATGTGTTGGAATTGGTTCATTCTAATTTGTGCAGTCCTATGTCTATCTAGGCTAGAGGTGGTTTTGAATACTTCGTCTCTTTTATAGACGATTATTCAAGATATGGATACATTTACTTGATGCACCGCAAGTTTGAATGCTTTGACAGGTTCAAAGAATTGAAGGATGATGTGGAGAAACGTCAAGGTAAAAGTATCAAGACACTATGATCTGATCGTTGTGGTGAGTACCTCTTGAGAGAGTTTAGGAATTACTTATCCGAGGCTGGGATTCAATCCCAATTGTCTACACCTAGAACACCCCAGTAGAATGGTGTAGCAGAGCGAAGGAATAGGACTCTTATGGAGATGGTTAGATTGATGATGAGTTATTTTGAGTTACAGATTCGTTCTGGGGTATGCTCTGGATATGACAGTGTATATTCTGAACTTGGTACCATCTAAATCAGTGCCTTCTACTCCCACATAATTGTGGACTGGGCGAAAGCCTAGTCTAAGACATATTTGGATTTGGGGGAGTCCAGCAAATGTACTGTAGGCAGATGCTGGTAAGTTCGAACCTTGTACAGAAGTGCACTTGTTCGTAGGCTATCCTAGAGGAATGAAAGGTGGTTTGATTCTATATCCTAGAGATCACAGGGTGATCGTTAGCATGAACGCCAGATTTTTAGAGGAAGACTATGTGATGAACCACAAGCCCATGAGCAAGATTGTTCTGGAGGAATTGAGAGGGGAAGTCACGACTTCAGTACCACCGGTACATGAGGACATACCACAAGTGACTTCACCGCGTGTCACAGAGGATACACAGTGATACTTCATCGTAGTGGGAGGGTTGTTAGACAACCTGATAGGTTTATGTTCTTGGGAGAATCTTCTAATTTGGTCCCTGGCAAACATGAACCTGATCCCTGGACATATGACGAGGCAATCCAAGATAAAGATACGGTATCTTGGCAAAGTGCAATGAATACTGAGATAGAATCTATGGATTCAAATCAGGTCTGAGAGCTAGTAGAACCACCCAATGGTGTAAAAACATTGGATGCAAGTGGATCTACAAAAGAAAGAGAGGAATAGACGGGAAGGTTGAGACCTTCAAATCAAGGCTTGTTGCGAAAGGGTATACTCAGAAAGAGGGTATCGATTATGAGGAGACCTTTTCGCCGGTAGCCATGCTTAAGTCTATCCGGATTCTCTTGTCTATTGCTGCTCATATGGATTATGAGGTGTGGCAAATTGATGTCAAGACAGCTTTCCTTAATTGAAGTCTTGAGGAAAACATCTATATGGAGCAACCAGAGGGATTCATTTCAAAGGACAAAGAGCATCTTGTGTGCAAGCTTAATCGATCCATTTATGGATTGAAGCATACTTCGAGATCTTGGAACATCCACTTTAATGAGGTAATCCAGTCTTATGGATTTATTCAAAGTCCGAATAAGTCTTGTGTATATAAGAGATGTGACGGAAACATAGTGGTATTTCTTATACTATACGTAGATGACATTTTGCTCATTGGCAACAATGTCAAAGTGTTGTCAGACGTAAGGGTATGGTTGTCCAAACAGTTTGATATGAAAGACTTGAGAGAAGTGGGACACATCCTTGGGATCAAGGTTATAAAGAATCGCAAGAAAAGGATGTTAAGCTTATCTCAAGCTTCATACATAGACACTATTTTGGCTCGTTTTAGCATGCAGAACTCCAAGAAAGGTTTTCTACCTTTTAGGCATGAAGTACCTTTATCTAAAGATATGTGTCCTAGAACATCAAAGGAGATGGAGGAGATGAAGGCGGTTCCATATGCTTCGGTAGTAGGAAGCCTCATGTATGCCATGTTATGTACAAGGCCGGATATCTGCTTTGTCGTGGGCATGGTTAGCATATATCAGAGTAATCCAGGACAAGGACATTGGACTGCGGTAAAGCATATATTGAAGTACCTGAGAAGGACTAGGGATTATATGCTGGTATATCAGACAGATCAATTACTCCCTGTGGGTTACATAGATTCTGACTTCCAATCACATAGGGATAATAGTAAGTCTAACTCGGGTTTTATGTTTACTTTGGGAGGTGAAGCCATTGTATGGTGGAGTGTCAAGCAGGAATACGTGGCGGACTCTACCATGGAAGCTGAGTATGTGGCAGCCTCTGAGGCAACCAAAGAAGTTGTATGGCTTAGGAGCTTCTTGATGGACTTGGATGTGATTCCTGATATTCCCAGAACTATCACAATTTATTTTGATAATAGTGGTGCAGTTGTAAACTCGAAGGAACCATGAGCCCATAAGGCAAGTAAACACATAGAGCGCAAGTACCACCTGATACGAGAGATCGTAAAGCGAGGAGAAGTTGCTATCGCCAAGATTTCATCAGAGGATAACTTGGCAGATCCTTTCACTATGGCCCTTCTAGCGAGAGCTTTTGATAAGCATGTGGAGGGAATGGGAATCAGATGTATGACATTTTGATGGCAGTATAGTCTTTTAGTATAAGTGGGAGATTGTTGGGATTTATGCTAAAAGCCTAGCCTTTGTATGAACATCTTTATTTTTGAAATAAGAATCACATGATCATTGTTTGCATATTTATAGTTATGCATATTGTCTAATACTTTATATTGTAGATAACATGGTGTGTGGTGTCACACAGAGGATCATGTTATCAGTTCCTTGTAGAGTATAAGTAGTGGCTCACAACCAAGATGGTTTTGGACAAACCATTGGTATGGTTGTAGTGTAATTTGGTATTGGTTTATCTTGACCATAGAATTACACTAGTACACTTTGTGTGTATTGAGCAGAACCAACTTAGAGGTGATTCAATTTATTGCTAACTATATAATTGAATCAGACCTCGGATATTATGGTGTACATGCTCTTAATCCCGATATAATAACGGGAACATGTACTTAATATTTATTTCTTTGATTTACCAATGGGCGAGATTTATGGGTTAAATCGATAGACCCGATAAGTTGAGAAATGATATTATTTACATGGTGTGTCGTTGATTATAGGAGGAAACCATGTCCTATGTATTTGGATGATGATGTCCCCTTGAGGAGCTCATAAGGATCATCATGTAAACCCTACAGGTGGACTTGGTCCAGCATGATGATAAGGTTGAGTGGTATTACTCATGGAGTTAGATGTTAATTAATTAATTGTCAGTAAATTAATTAATTAATGGATATTCGATATCTTAAACACGGAGAGATATTTGTACAATTAATATATGGAACTCATATTCAATTATGGGGGTTGGTGAGGTAGATCAATGATAATCCTCTAGTGAAATAGATTATCATTAATGGATCGGATTTTTTGTGGGTCGGATCCATTGGGTGTCCAAGATCCAACTCCTCCTCATGGTCCCTATTGTAGCATATTAAAACCCTCATGAAGCCTAGATCCAACGGACATGATTAAAAGGAGGCTTGGGCGAGATCTATAAATAAAGGTCCAAGGCTTGGGTGGCAAGGTGTGTTTTTGAATGCTAGGGTTTGCTTCCAAAGCTTTGTGCGGCAAGCAAAGGAGAAGCTTTAGGGTTTAGAGTTGGGTCGGGCGGCGGCAAGAAGTGGAGGAGGTTTAGGTTTTGATTTTTCCTTCTCTTCCTAAGGTTGGTCGGCGCCTCTTCTTCATCCCTTTAGGGCCGGCGCTCATCTTTGAAGCTTGGCCGGTGGTTCTTCTTCCTTTATTTCTCTTTGGCCAACGGAAACAAGAATTCTTTTCTTGGCCGGCGCCCATATCCCTTCTTCCTCTCCTTGGCCGGCGGCAACAATCAAGTAAGGTTGCTTGGTGGTTGGGACTAGATAGGAGAAGAAGATCACAGTTATCTTCCCTTGTTCGGAGCGAGCAAGGAAGGGAAGATGCGATCTAGGAAGGCTTCAACTCTTGGAGGATCGTTGCCCACACAATGTCCAAGAGGAGGATAGGACATATGATAGAAGATCAAGAGGTATAATTCTTGTTTAAGTTTCTTTCTTTTTCTATGCAATTTGTATGTAATTGTATGTGGTTAATTTACTTGGACCCCGAAGATAAACACAAAAACCGACAATCCGTACATCATCTATTCCGCGGCTAATCGAGGTAAAGAGTTAGGATCCTTGAAAAATAAGTTTGTTCAAGCGACCACTCTAATCGAATAGCACGATGATGGATCGGTTGCTTGGGTAATCCGTCTTCGTCAAGGAATAATTTTTTTAATCTGGGGGCCTAGATAGGATCGCCATGCACAAGCAACCAAGTTGAAGTGGGAAGCGAAGCTTCGACCTTCAGCTTCAATAGGTATTGGGTTCCTAGGAGCGTGATCGATTCACGTTAGATGGGTTAGGGCATGTCAATGCTAAGTTGATAGGTAGTTAACCTAACAATGGTAGAGTTGACACTTTAGGATGTGCCAATGTATTTTGAGAAGTTGAAAAATGATTAAATTGGCACAACTAGGTGTTAGGAGTCTTGGTATGTCATTTTGGGTTTTTAGCACACTTGGGGGATAAATGAGTATTAAGGCAAAATGGATTTAATTCTAATAATGACAATCTGGGCTTAACACTTAGGTATTACCTTAGTATTTTATACTTGACATGCTTTATTTTCCTTGCCATGTCATGACATCATATTTATTTTTATCATATAAAATGTCATGATTTATGCTTAGGAATGTCATGCTATGCTTAAGTTAGAATCACATTCCATGACATCATGATTATTAGCACATGATTATTTATGTATCAATTATGTCATAATCATTATTCATGCATGAGACCCTAAATGAACAAAACCCACATCTCACAAGAACACTTGACTTGTATGTATTTCATACACTTAGATACAAGTGAGATGTTAGGAGAATGAATTTAAGGTTTTAAAATCATTTCAAAATTATTTTGAAAAACCTTAGTGAAGTCTATCTTTTGATAGCAATCACCATTGAATAAGGTGATACAAAATAGGTTTAAACATTGAAAATTTCAATGGTTTTGAACTTTGTGTCAATCTCACTATTTTATGGGTATTTTATTTTTCAAATATTCTTCACCCATAATGCTTGTTATAAGTAATGTACGTATGAATTTTTAAGATTTTTCAAAATACATATTTTTACTTATGAATTTCGAAATTTCATTTATGAACCCTGATTTATATTTGTGTAGAAATTAGTCGATTCATGGATGGCGATCATTGCCGATCAAGCGATTGGATCGGCATCAAGGGCGATCGTGACTGTAAGAGTTGACTGTCAAAGATGATTTCAGATAAACAAGGTTTGTTAGGCCCATGTTAAGCTATGTCTAGGTTCTCTAACTGCTCCTAACCCTAGGATATGCTATGGAGAGCATTGGAAGGGTGGAAATCTATTGAAAATGGATTAGGAGAATTGTCTAGGGTTTGTATCGAATTTTAAGCGAGGTGAAATTTCAATGTTGAATCTTTGCCCTTAATTTCGATTGTTTAGTGTTCCTATAAATTTAGGGACTCTCCAAGAATATTGTTGGTGCAATGGTCAAGGGGGAGCAAGCCTTTAGGGGGAGGTTATCCATCTTGGGATGATGGATGTATTTCTCATCATGATAGGAGAATTGGGGGATTGCCTCTCTTAAGTGATATGGGACTTATCACTAGGAAGAGTGAAGGCATCCTAGATGTGTTTTGGGACTAAGGGGGAGATTGTAAAATCTCATTGGGATATGAGACATTGACACCCTTGGGGAGGACCTTTTTGATGTATGTCAAAAAGGGGAAGAAGGTACCAATTGGGGTTAGTTAGAATTCTCAAAGGTGAGAATTTCCAGTTGGGAATAATTGATAGACTTGAGTTAGGGCACCTAACTCAATGGTGTTTGTGGTTTTGTCAAACATCAAAAAGGGGGAGATTATTAGTACAATCGGCCCAGGTCATGATTGACCAGACTCGAGTTTGACTCGAGCAGTATTTTGATGTTAGACAAAATATATGACATGTGATTGTCATGGGAAAACCAAGTGTGTAGCCTTGGCCATGTAAGTCCAAGTGTTTAGCCTTGGTAGTGAAAGTCCAAGCATGGGGCTTGGCATTGGAAGTCCAACATAGAATTGGCAAGGGAAGTCCAAGTGAGTAGCCTTGGCCACGTAAGTCCAAGTGTGTAGCCTTGGCAGTGAAAGTCCAAGCACGGGGCTTAGCATTGGAAGTCCAACATGGAGTTGGCAAGGGAAGACCAAGTGTGTAGCCTTGGCCACATAAGTCCAAGTTATGGGTACTTGGTATTTGGGAAGTCCAAGGGGTGGTTTGGTGGCGTAAGGCCAAGCGGGAGTCTTGGGAGCATAAGTCCATATGTACCTTGGCGGTGTAGACACAGAGAGCATGACAATAGCCGAAGGAAGTGTTGGGATGTATACTGAAAGCCTAGTCTTTTGTAAGGACATCATCATTTTGAAATAAGAATCACATGATCATTGTTTGCATATTTATAGTTATGCATATTGTCTAATACTTTACATTATAGATAACATGGTGTGTGGTGTCGCACAAAATATCATGTTATCAGTTCCTTGTAGAGTATAAGTAGAGGCTCACAACCAAGATGATTTTGGACAAACCATTAGCATGGTTGTAGTGTAATTTGATATTAGTTTATCTTGACCATAGAATTACATTAGTACACTTTGTGTGTATTGAGCAGGACCGAATTAGAGGTGATTCAATTTATACTGACTATATAATTGAATCGGACCTCAGATATTATGGTGTACATGCTCTTAATCCCGATATAATAACGGGCACATGTACTTAATATTTATTTCTTTGATTTACCAATGGGCGAGATTTATGGGTTAAATCAATAGGCTCGGTAAGTTGGGAATTGATATTATTTACATGGTGTGTCATTGATTATAGGAGGAAACCGTGTCCTATGTATTAGGATGATGATGTCCCCTTGAGGAGCTCATAAGGATCATCATGTAAACCCTGTAGGTGGACTTGGTCCAGCATGATGATAAGGTTGAGTGGTACTACTCATGGAGTTAGATGTTAATTAATTAATTATCAGTAAATTAATTAATTAATGGGCATTCGATATCTTAAATACAGAGAGATATTTATACAATTAATATATGGAGCCCATATTTAATTATGGGGGCTGGTGAGGTAGATCAATGATAATCCTCTAGTGGAATGGATTATCATTAATGGATCGGATTTTATGTGGGTCGAATTCATTGGGTGGCCAAGATCCAACTCCTCCTCATGGTCCCTATTGTAGCCTATTAAAACCCTCAAGAAGCCTTGATCCAACGGACACGATTAAATGGAGGCTTGGGCAAAATCTATCAATAGAAGAGAGGCTTGGGCGAAAACCTAAGTTCTAGTGTTTGGGGTTGGCTTGGGCGGCAAGGAATAGAAGTGGTGCTAGGGTTTGTCTCCTTGACCGGCGGCACAAGAGAGCATAGGTTTTGTTTTTCCTTCTTTCTCTCTTGGTCGGCATACCATCTTCTTCTCCTAGGGTTGGCAGTGCCACCCTCTCTTCTCTTTCTCCTTGGCCGACGGTTCCTTCTCCATTGGAAAGGGCCAGTTCCACTTACTTCTTCCTCTCCTTGGCCGCCGGCAACAACCAAGTAAGGAGGCTTGGTGGTCGGCACTAGATAGGAGAAGAAGGGTTTGGCCATCTTCCCTTTGTTCGGAGAGAGCAAGGAAGGGAAGACACGAGATCTAGGAGGCTTCAACTCTTCGAAGATCGTTGCCCACACAATGTCCAAGAGGAGGATAGGTCATACAATAGAAGATCAAGAGGTAAACAAGAGGTATAATCTTGTTTGTTTTGATTTAGTTCTTTTGTATCATGCATGTGGCTAATTTACTTGGACCCCAATGATAAACACAAAAACTGGCGATCCGTACATCATCTATTCTGTGGCTAATCAAGGAAAAGAGTTAGGTTGCTTGAACAACAAGTTTGTTCAAGAGATGACTCAAATCGAGAAGCACGATGATGAATCGGTTGCTTGGGTAATCCATTTTCGTCCGGATTAATTTTTTTAATCCGGGGACGCGAGATAAGATCGCCATGCACAAGCAACCGAGGCAAAGCGAGAAGTGAAGCTTCAACCTACAACTGGTATCACAGCCACGGTTTCCGATTTTGTGTGTTTAGGATTCAGTTACTTTTATGCACTTATCATATATTATGTGTGTCGGATAATAGTAGGATGTGCGTAGGATAACTTTTTGGTTGCAAGCATAAGATCTAACTATTATGGCCATATGTGTGTGTATGTGATTGTATGTGTGTAATCGTAATATTATTTGAATCCTCGGGGTTGACGAGGCTAGTATTTAATTTTTGTAATTAAGTACGACATTGTTTAGCCACTCTTTTATTTTAGTTTACTTTCGATCTAGATTTTATGTACACTCCTTTGTGGAGTATAGGATCGATGGATGTAAATTAAAATAAATTTTCTCGGCTCGGATCTCTAAATGATTTGTATATAGCGTAGGGAGGAGCGGACAAGGTAGCAACACGACTGGAGGCATATTGGAGAACAAAAGCCATAATAGTTGAAAAATTTATTTTTCATATTTATTTATTTTGATTTATATGCTTATTGTGCTTGCATAGTTAAAATTCCTCAATTTTAAATTACTAAGTGGGAGAAAGATATTTTTTAAATTCCCGTGACCTCCATTACAATTTGACAAGTGATGCGAACAAACTTGCGCGTTGGCTCTGAGTTCCTTCCTCCACATTAGATGAGTTTGTTTTGTAGATCACTAGGTCAAATTTGGTTATAGGAAATTATTTAGGAGCGTGTGTACTTCCCCATCGGAAGGCACATAATCCGAGTTAATTGCCTTAGTATCGGGTAATGGTGAACACTTAGATGCAAATATAAGTATCCTCCCTATCAGAGTCACTGCTTTTATTTGTAGGGCCAAAGAGGAACCAACTTTTAATTTTATTTGTCAAAAATTAAGGTTGACAGGATAATAAAATTAATGGGTAAAACCTCCTCTTGCAATTGTAGAATTCGTATACGTCCACACTATCGTGGCATATGATATTCTCGGTGTTTTGAGGCGTTGGTTGATTTTGAAATTTTATTGTTTGAGGAATCAATAATTTTTTAAAATCTAAATGTTTTTTATCTATGTGATTCTTAAGTTTCTTCAAAATGACTTTCAACCCACTTGGTGTGATTCTAAAGGAAAATAAACTTACTGCACCTAACTATGTGGATTGGAAAAGGAATCTAGACATAGTCTTGACTGCTGAGGAGTACAAGTATGTACTACTCGAGGAGTGTCCTCCTAAGCCTACGGATGATTATGGGAAAAAGGAGAAAGAGAGTTATAAGAAGTGGATCAAGGCTGATGAGATGACGTGGTGTTACATTTTGGCTTCTATGTCAAATGTATTACAACATCAACATCAGGCCATGACTACTGCTTATGACATGATGCTCAATCTGTAGGGATCCCGAGCGATAAACAAAATTCGCAGCGGAAAACTTAGGATCCCTCCAGAGATCCAAGAAAAAAAAAATATACTCGTTTCAATTATCGATTCTATCCTATAGGAATCGAGATTACCTTCGAAGCGTGCCCTTCAAATTCCAGTCAGCAACACTTGCGAATCTCAGCGTGGTCAGAATGTCCACGCCTCTACGGTGCACACACACACGATCTTGGATAGAAGAGGTAAGCCCTTTCGGTTGTTCTAGCAACCACTCCAAGGTCTCACTTTTCCACTTAGTAGTTGGCCCTCTTGTGTTGTGAACGAAAAATAAAATTTGATTTCTTTTCATTGTACATGTTGAAGAAGAAGAAGCCCCAATAATACACCTTAATGAGACATTAAATGTACTTCCTTATTCTCCATGGTAAACGAAAGGAAGTCAATTAATGCTCATTAAATGCACATTAATGAGTTTTAAATCCCATTTAAAACCCCATTTATTAATTCGTGTATTATATTATTAATTCGTGTATTATATTATTAATTTGTGTATTATTCATTTTAGCCTTCTTCTCTTGGTTTGACTTGAGTCTAACTCAACATAAACCAATTTGAGTCCAACTCAAATTTAGCCAAGTAATGAATCTTACTCATTCTAGTTAATCCAATTAACTAATAATTCATTTTAGTCAAACCAAAATGATTTCCTCTCCAAAATAATATGTTCTTTGTGTGTGACTTTATAGGCTCTCATAACGTTGGCAATGTATCCAAAACCATTTTAGATACATAAGCAATGAGCGGCATCTAGCAATACATCATTGCTACCCAAGTGATGAGAATGTCGAGATCCGACAACCTCTTCCGTGACTATTATCATATGGCAGAGTCCTTCTATCCATGATATCTCAGATCGATCAATGAGGCATAGACCGTGTCACCCTCTTATCAATCTTTATGTTTCTTGATCCCCAAGTAGACTCACTCAAACAAATGAGCTCAATATCTCATATTGACTCATTTGAGCATGGCCATGCATTTCGTGGTCCTACTCTATCAAGAGGCCAAAGATATCACTCCCGTCATATGGGAGGGATAGATCTCATCTACATCACTCACATCCCTCCGCATAATTCATTACATACTCAGTGATCGCCGTTATAGTCACCCAATTACGGTGTGACGTTAGACGATACCAAAGTACATAACTCCTTATGTAGGGAACCGTAGTGACTTTAGGTCTAAGGACTATTCATACCAATAGTCATATGAGAAAGTATATGACACTCATATAACGATCCATGATACTTTCTCATGGTGGGTCAATTCAGTATATATAGTCTCCAATATATATACCCATGTATCAATGTGATATCACATATCCATGACTTGTGAGATCAAGTCATCCATTGACCTACATGCTAGTCTCAATGTATCAATATAGCCCTTGTCTATTAATACAATACTCGACTAGGAATATTTAAGAATAGTGTTCTCTACAGCTTCTCATAATCAATTCTACCAATTGATATACTGTAGATAACAACCTACTATTCATGGGCATTATTATATTTATTTAGCTGGCACACGCATAAAGAAATATAATAATCAATCTTTGCCTTTATTAATGCAAGAATATAATACAAAAGTCTCCCTCACCAATCATCTCATAATTGGCACTAAAGGCTCATACTAACACAATCTCAAGGAATTTTTTGGACACCAAAATCGGGCTGCTAGGCAAGAAGCCATGAAAAACTTGATGACGACCACCATGGTTGAGGGAACACTCATGAGGGATCATGTTCTCAAGATGATGACTCATTTGAATGAGCTGGAAGTCCTTAAAGCTAAGATCGATGGGGAAACCCAGGTCGATATCATTCTCCAATCTCTATCTAGGAGTTTTGAGCAGTTCGCCTGAACTACAACATGAATAAGAGGTTGTATTCATTGGCGGAGCTTCTGACAGAACTCCAGGTGGCAGAGGGGTTTTTTCGTTAGAGTTCTCAGGTTTTGGTTGCCCAGAAGGTTTCTACTTCTAAGCCAAAAGGCAAGAAGAAGAAGAAACAAGATGCAACGAAGGTGGTGGGAGAATCTCAGAAAGGAGTGAAAAAGTCAAAAGGCAAGTGCTTCACTTGCAAGCAGACTAGACATTGGAAGGATGATTGCCCCAACCGAAAGCAGAACAAAGATATATCTTTTGGTCTAGTCGTTGAAAAATATTTAGCGGTGTTATCTACCGGCACCTGGTGTGTAGATATGGGAGCCACTGATCATGTCTGCAATACTTTACAGGGGTTCCAGGAAATTAGATGACTAGCTGAGGGGGAGATTACCGTCTACATGGACAATGCTACTAAGGTGGCAGCTATTATAGTGGGAGATGTTTATTTATCTTTTGATAAGAATAAAACTTTGGTTCTGAGAAATTGCCTTTATGTACATTCATTTAGAAAGAATTTGATTTCAGTTTCTAAATTATTTTTGGAGGGATGTTCTATTTTTTTTTAAATGACAGAGTTGTTATAAAAAGAAATAGGGAGATTATCTGTTCTGGTGCATTGGTAGGAAATTTATATACTCTTGAACTAAAAGCTCCCACGATGCAAATAGAAGTAAATAACTCATCTTTTAAATCTAATAAGAGAAAAAAAACCTTCAAAAATGAATCAAACATATCTTTGGCATCTAAGGTTAGGTCATATTAACCTAAGTAGAATTCAAAGGTTGATAGCTAATGGACCTTTGAGTTCATTAGTGGTGGAAGATTTCCCAACCTGCGAATCTTGCTTGGAAGGTAAAATGACAAAGAGGGCTTTTAAGGCCAAGGGGTATAGAGCCAAAGATGTGTTGGAATTGGTTCATTGTGATTTGTGTGGTCCTATGTCTATCCAAGCTAGAGGTGGTTTTGAATACTTTGTCTCTTTTATAGACGATTATTTAAGATATGGATACATTTACTTGATGCGCCGCAAGTATGAATGCTTTGACACGTTCAAAGAATTCAAGGCTGATGTGGAGAAACGTCAAGGTAAAAGTATCAAGACACTACGATCTGATTGTGGTTGTAAGTACCTCTTGGGAGAGTATAGGAGTTACTTATCAGAGGCTGGGATTCATTCCCAACTGTCTACACCTGGTACACCCCAGCAGAATGGTGTGGCGGAGCGAAGGAATATGACTCTTATGAAGATGATTAGATCGATGATGAGTTATTCTGAGTTACCAGATTTGTTTTGGGGGTATGCTCTAGATACGACAGTGTATATTCTAAACTTGGTACAATCTAAATCAGTACCTTCTACTCCCATAGAATTGTGGACTGGGCGAAAGTCTAGTCTGAGACATATTCGGATTTGGGGGAGTCCAACACATGTGGTGAAGGTAGATGCTGGTAAGTTGGAACCTCGTACAGAAGTGTGCTTGTTCGTAGGCTATCCTAGAGGAACGAAAGGTGGTTTGTTCTATAGTCTAGAGATCATAGGGTGATCGTTAGCACAAATGCCCGATTTTTAGAGGAAGGCTATGTGATGAACCATAAGCCCATGAGCAAGATTGTTCTGTAGGAGTTGAGAGAGGAAGTCACTACTTCAGTACCAACAGTACAAGAGGACATACCACAAGTGACTGCACCGCGTGTCATAGAGGATACACAGGTGATACATCTTCATAGTGGGAGGGTTGTTACACAACCTGAGAGATTTAAGTTCTTGGGAGAATCTTTTGATTTGATCCCTGGCAAACATGAATCTGATTCGTGAACATATGACGAGGCAATCCAAGACAAAGATGCGGTATCTTGGAAAAGGGTGATGAATTTTGAGATAGAATCTATGGATTCAAATTAAGTCTGGGAGCTAGTAGAACCATCCAATAGTGTAAAAACCATTGGATACAAGTGGAGCTACAAAATAAAGAGAGGAATAGATGGGATGGTTGAGACCTTCAAAGCAAGGCTTGTTGCGAAAGGGTATACTCAGAAAGAGGGTATCGATTTTGAGGAGACCTTTTCGTCGGTAGTCATGCTTAAGTCTATTCGGATTCTCTTGTCTATTGTTGCTCATATGGATTATGAGGTTTGGCAGATGGATGTCAAGACAACTTTCCTTAATGGAAGTCTTGAAAAAAAACATCTATATGGAGCAACCAGAGGGATTCATTATAAAGGGCAAAGAGCATCTTGTGTGTAAGCTTAATCAGTCCATTTATGGATTGAAGCAAGCTTCGAGATCTTGGAACATCCGCTTTGATGAGGTAGTCATATGGATTTATTCAAAGTCCGGATGAGTCTTGTGTAACAAGAGATGTGACAGAAACGTAGTGGTATTTCTTGTACTATACGTAGATGACATTTTGCTCATTAGCAACAATGTCAAAGTGTTGTCAGACATAAGGGTATGGTTGTCCAAACAGTTTGATATAAAGGACTTGGAAGAAGTGGGACATATCCTTGGGATCAAGGTTATAAGGGATCGCAAGAAAAGGATGTTGTGCTTATCTCAAGCTTCATACGTTGACACTATTTTGGCTCATTTTAGCATGTAGAACTCCATGAAAGGTTTTCTACCTTTTAGGCATGGAGTACCTTTATCTAAAGATATGTGTCCTAGAACATCAAAGGAGATAGAGGAGATGAAGGCGGTTCCTTATGCTTCGGTGGTAGGAAGCCTCATGTATGCTATGTTATGTACGAGGTCGAATATCTGCTTTGTCGTGGGCATGGTTAGAAGATATCAAAGTAATCCAGGATAGGGACATTGGATTGTGGTAAAGCATATATTGAAGTACCTGAGAAGGACTAGGGATTATATGTTGGTATACCAGGCCCTGTTGGTTACACAGATTCCGACTTCCAATCAGATAGGGATAATAGTAACTCTACCTCGGGTTTTGTGTTTACTTTGGGAGGTGGAGCCATTGTATGGAGGAGTGTCAAGCAGAAATGCATGGTGGACTCCACCATGGAAGCTGAGTATGTGGCAGCCTCTGAGGCAGCCAAAGAAGTTGTATGGCTCAGAACTTCTTGATGAACTTAGATGTGATTCCTAGTTTCCCCAGAACTATCACAATTTATTGTGCTAACAGTGGTGCAGTTGCAAACTCGAAGGAACCACGAGCCCATAAGGCAAGTTAACACATAGAGTGCAAGTACCACCTGATACGAGAGATCGTAAAGCGAGGAGAAGTTGCTATCGCCATGATTGCATCAGAGGATAACCTGACAGATCCTTTCACTAAGGCCCTTCCAGTGAGAGCTTTTGATAGGCATATGGAGGGAATGGAAATCTGATGTATGGCACTTTGATGGCAGCATAGTCTTTTAGTATAAGTGGAAGATTGTTGGGATGTATACTCAAAGTCTAGTTTTTGTATGGACATCTTCATTTTGAAATAAGAATCACATGATCAATGTTTGCATATTTATAGTTATGCATATTGTCTAATACTTTATATTGTAGATAACATGGTGTGTGGTGTCGCACAGAAGATCATGTTATCAGTTCCTTGTAGAGTATAAGTAGAGGCTCACAACCAAGATGGTTTTGGACAAACCATTGGCAAGGTTGTAGTGTAATTTTGTATGTTTTTTATCTTGACCATAGAATTACACTAGTACACTTTGTGTGTATTGAGCTGGACCGACTTAGAAGTGATTCAGTTTATACTGACTATATAATTGAATCAGACCTCGGATATTATGGTGTACATGCTCTTAATCCCGATATAATAACGAGAACATGTACTTAATATTTATTTCTTTGATTTACCAATGGGCGAGATTTATGGGTTAAATCAATAGGCTCGGTAAGTTGGGAAATGATATTATTTAAATGGTGTGTCGTTGATTATAGGAGGAAACCATGTCCTATGTATTAGGATGATGATGTCCCCTTGAGGAGCTTATAAGGATCATCATGTAAACCCTGCAGGTGGACTTGATCCAGCATGATGATAAGGTTGAGTGGTACTACTCATGGAGTTAGATGTTAATTAATTAATTGTCAGTAAATTAATTAATTAACGGACATTCGATATCTTAAACACGAAGAGATATTTGTACAATTAATATATGGAGCTCATATTTAATTATGGGGGTTGGTGAGGTAGATCAATGATAATCCTCTAGTGGAATGGATTATCATTAATGAATCGGATTTTATGTGGGTCGAATCCATTGGGTGGCCAAGATCCAACTCCTCCTCATGGTCCCTATTTTAGCCTATTAAAACCCTCAAGAAGCCTAGATCCAACGAACACGATTAAATGGAGGCTTGGGCAAAATCTATAAATAGGAGAGAGGCTTGGGCGAAAACCTAAGTTCTAGGGTTTAGGGTTGGCTTGGGCAGCAAGGAATAGAAGTGGTGCTAGGGTTTGTCTCCTTGGCCGGCAACACAAGAGAGCATAGGTTTTGTTTTTCCTTCTTTCTCTCTTGGCCGACACACCATCTTCTTCTCCTAGGGCCGACGACGCCACCCTCCCTTCTCTTTCTCCTTGGTCAGCGGTTCCTTCTCCATTGGAAAGGGTCGGCACCACTTCCTTCTTCCTCTCCTTGGTCAGCAGCAATAACCAAGCAAAGAAGCTTGGTGGTCGACACTAGTTAGGAGAAAAAGGGTTCGGTCATCTTCCCTTTTTCGAAGCGAGAAAGGATGGGAAGACACGAGATCTAGGAGGCTTCAACTCTTGGAAGATCGTTTCCCACACAACGTCCAAGAGGAGGATAGGTCATACAATAGAAGATCAAGAGGTAAACAAGAGGTATAATCTTGTTTGTTTTGATTTAGTTATTTTGTATCATGCATGTGGTTAATTTACTTGGACCCCGATGATAAACACAAAAACCGTCCATCCGTACATCATCTATTCCGCGGCTAATCGAGGAAAAAAGTTAGGTTGCTTGAACAACAAGTTTGTTCAAGCGACAACTCAAATCGAGAAGCACGATGATGAATCGGTTGCTTGGGTAATCCATTTTCGTCTGGATTAATTTTTTTTAATCCGGGGACGCGAGATAGGATCGCCATGCACAAGCAACCGAGGCGAAGCGAGAAGCGAAGCTTCAACCTTCAGGAAGCACCTAGAGGCTACCATATGGATGAACAAGTCATGGATGACTTGGAGGGATCCGCGCATGGATGAACAAGTCATGGACGACTTGGAGGGATCTGATAGGCGCAAAGCTCATAGAGGTGGATAGAAGGCTTAGGTCTAGGATAAGGGTATCTTGGGTTAAACCTCATGGATGAGGTGAACTTGGCCAAGTGATTAAGGTCAAGGTCGGATGCTCAAACATGTTGTTTAAGGTTTTACCCGACGGTCGCATGCTCAAACAACTTCTGTTTGAGGTTTTACCAGACAACAGTCGACTGGTGGTATGTCCTAGTTGACTGGTGGCAGCTGATTGGCATTCGACTATGTCTCGATGCTTGACAGTCGACTACCAACCTTGGCCAGTCGACTGGCCTTTGGGCAGTCATCTGCCATGGAGGAGCAAACGATTGCCAGTATTGGTCGCGAGCACAAAACACTCGGTAGCCGACTGATCAGTCGACTACGGGGTTGGCAGTCGACTGATGGTAATGGGCAGTTGACTGCCAGTGTATCTGCTGGCTAGATACCAACGTAGATTAGGTCGTTGTCTCACAACATCTACAGGAGCAGTCGACTGGGGCCTTATGGCAGTCGACTACTAAGCGCGGAATCAGCCTGAGACAAGCATAAAAGGAGGAGCTTAGGGAGGATTTCCACAGAGATATTTGGGGAGATTTTGGAGGGGAATTGCTGCATTCCATACCTTCAAGAGCAAACTAAAGTAAGCAACAAGCAAGAGTTCAAAGCCATTTGTTATAAAGTGTTCTTTAAGTATTTCAATTTATCTTTATATTTGCTTGTACATTTTTGTATTACTTTGTAATTGCTTGTACGAGGTTTCTCCACCTCTGACTTGTTGTCGAGAAGGAGTTTTAGTAGTGGTGTGTTCATCACTCGAGCTCGTTGAGCTCACCCCGTAGAGTAAGAACCTTAAGGTTCTGAACCACGTATATCAGTTGTGTCTCGTGCTTGTGTATTTGTATTTGCTATTTGTATTTTCGCTACGCATATTAACCATTGTTGAAGCAATACCTATCTACTACGACAACAATGGAGCGATTGCACAGGCAAAAGGGCTAAGGTCTCATCAATAATCCAAGCATGTGCTTCGACGCTATCATCTGATCAGAGAGATCATCAGTAGGAAGGAAATACAAATCGAGAAGATTCCCACTGAAAGGAACTTAGTGGACCCTTTAACTAAGGTCTTACCTCAAAATAAGTTTGAGGGCCATGTTAGAGCTTATGACATTGGATACTGTGGCGATTGGCATTAGGCCAAGTGGGAGTTTGTTAGTTATATATGAGATGTGTCCTAAGGCAATCACCTTATGGTTGTACCATTTATTGGATAAATGAAGATTCACTATTTGAGTATACATGTTTCCATGTATTTGATTGGATCTTTAACTCATTTACTGAATGTCCACAATACGATTCATAGTATGAGAGAATTTGTAATTGGATCACAACTAGTGAGTATCTCTACATGTATAATTGTGATGTATTGGAATTATCCCTAGTCGATAAATTGATGTATTTGGGCACCATCAATTCTGTTGAGACTAGCACGAGTTATACTCTTTGGTTTATCCAAGCAGTTGTTTCTTACTGGCTGGAGACATTGAGATGTCCGGAGTTAACCATGGATGCTAGTTATGGTAACTAGTTCATTGGAGTGACTAGCTGTAAGACTTCATATGGTTCTCTGCATATATGGATATGTCAATGAAGTTCTTACTGCAGCTTAAGTGCGATGTTCCTTCGACTTGCGGTATTCAAGTCATCTTAGTCATGAAGACTTATGCTTTGACATCTTAAGCAAGCATCTCCGAGGAGATATGGACCCGGGATGTTTGGGTATAAGTCAAAGTGGTCGAAGGTGTTTGAATAGCCTACAGAGCATTCACCACTCCTTACAAGGAGATGTATACCCTATGACCTCTCGTCGGATTGTTACTAAAGTCTTTGGCCAAAGTATTACTTGTTTAGAGTATTGCACTCTTGGATACATGTGCAGTAACTAGAATCCAGAGGACGAGGAAGTAATACTTGGGCTAGGTGTGACATTGTTAGCCTAGTGGGAACTGACACAATAGACCATGTCCTGAACCAAGTGGATATAAGATGAGTGAAGGGAAAAGGACATGACTCACTGTAGTTGCTGAAAGATTTCAAAAGTTGTTATAGGGTCAACCGTTGATTTTCTAGTTAATTGGGGATCATGATGTAATACTAAGTGTCACTCATGATCGTTCTATAATTAATGGTTAATTATAGACGACCAACATAAACTGGGAACCTATTTGGTCACATGCACTACGAGTGTTATCCGAAGGGTTTAAAATGAGTTTATGAATAAGATTCTCAGATCGAGAGAGACTTGATTTGGTTATACCAAATAAAGAGCGAGTATGAAATTATTTCAGTCTCATCGGAGGCATGGATGGGCCGAGTCTTATGAAGACATGATGGATGAACTAAATCGGTTTGGTTCTAATCCAATGGTGGAAAATAAACCAAAGTGGTTTGGTTTGTTTTAAACGAATGAACCAAAATTAGTTCGGTTCGTTTTAACTTAAAATAGACCAACTCAATTTGGTTTATTTTAACTTAAGTTATTGGAGCAAGTTAACAAGTTTTTGGTTATGAACCAATAACCGCTAGGAGAAGGTTTCTTGATGGTCAAGAAACATGCTCTCTATAAGATAGAGCGTAAGGGTTTTTCGAAAAGAACTTTTAGAGTTGAAAACCCTAGCCGCCAAACCTCTTCTCCTTGCTCCTTTGCCGCCCGTGCCGCCCAAGCTTGTTGTGCCGCCACCTCCTCCTTGACGCCAGCCAACCACCAGCCGTCGGCAGTCCTCGGGCCATCCTTAGCCATCGGGCAACCTCCCTTAGCCATCGGTGACCAAGGAGCAGCCAGCCAACTTGTTTGGTCGGACATCTCCTCCACCAAAACAAGCTGTCCAGTTTTGGATAGCTTGCTGTCCTCTTCATGGAGAGGTTGTTTGGTTGACATTTTGCGCTCCGACAGCGACCTATTTGCTGGGGATTGGATATCCGGCAATCCTCATAGGTGGAGGGTTGAGGTATCGTCAATTGGTTGACAAAAATCGCTTTCGAGAAGCGAGTTTATGAAACTCATTTTTGGATTCGAATTGTGATTGCCTCTCGGATCACAATGTCTTCGACACGAGGCTAGTAACTCTCACGAAGATGGGGCTTGCAGCTTGGTGAAGTTATCCCAACGATACTCGGCGTGGATATGGATAGAGGCAATACTAGCAAGGGTCTCTTCGATTGATGCCATTTCTGCTTCACATAATTCATTAGGTATACCTAGTATAAGTTTCCTTTTATTGCAAAATTTGAAATGGAGATTACGTATACACTTATTGTATCCTTGCATGTGTGTGGTGTGTGTGTTGCAATAAATTAGTTTATTGCTTATTTTTGCTTCCGCTGTGTGCATGTTTACAAAATGTGTTCGAACACACACCCACATCGGTGCCGAGGAAACCCAACATATTGCACCAACAATGTCCTTGGAGAGTTCCTGAGCCTATAGGGAATCTAAACCATCGAAAATAGGGGTAAAATTTCAAACTTGAACTTTAACCTCCCTTAGAATTTGATATTCCACCCTAAATAACTTGCCTAATCATTTTTAATGATTGTTTCACCCTTTCAATGCTTTCCAAAGCATATCCTAGGATTAGAAGACATTAAGGTACCTAGGGGTGCTGATAACTAGCCAAATAAATCTTATTCAACCAATATCATACATAGTAGTCGACTGAAATAGAAATCAGTCGACTGCACCACCACCAGTACACTTCCTAAAGCGACAGTTGACTAGTTTTTACAAATGCAGAAACCAGTGTTTCAAAAATAAAATTTTAAAATTCATAAGTAAATATTCATAATTTAAAAAATTATGAAATTTTATACGTACATTACTTACATGAAATACAATGGGTGAAAAATAATTTTAAGTTAAAATACCTATTATTTTAAGAGATTGATACAAAGTTCAAAAGCATTGAAAACTTTCAATGTTTTGCCTAACTTTACATCACCATTCTGAATGGTGATTGATATCAAAAGATAGTATTCACCAAGCTTTTCAAAAATGATTTTAATTTTTTTTTTTAAATCTTATATTTAACAATGGTCTATTGGCTAGATGTACATGACTTGTACATTAACTTTCCTCATGATTCATCCATGTTATATTATGAGTTTGTTTTCATCTAGATGCAATATCTATGCACCTTGAACTTAACTCATTTTCCTAACATCTCACATGTGTCTAGGGTGTATCAAAATACACACAAGTCATCCTTATAGTTTTTGTGAGATGTGGGTTTTGTTCTTCCCTACATCTAAGGGTTCATGCATATATTTAGGCATATCCTATTTGATTCCCTTATCTTGACTTCAAATCAATGTCATTGCTCTTAATATCAAATTAATTAACCTAAATGCATGAAAATTATCATGGCATAAATGGTTTTCATAAATTAATCATATTTTTCAATGATGCATGATTTCATGGCATTATATACAATTAACTCTAAACATTATCATGACATTCTATATAATCATATTAAGCATGATGTCATGATATGGCATATGGAAAACAAAGCATGGAATAAATAAAATGCAAAGGTATAGAATACCTAAGTTTTTTTTAAAAAAACTAATTGTCATTTACTAGAATTATATCACTTTTGCCATAATGTCTAATTTCCCTCAAGTGTGTCAAAAACTTAAAATGGCACACTATGGCCTTCTAGTCTATTTGTGCCAATTATGATAAATTTTTCAAACTTCTTTAATTCTATTGGAACATCCTAAAATATTTTAGGATTAACTTCTAAACTCATTTCCAAGGGATCACATAACCTTGAAAATGCCTTAAAGTGTCGACTCCACTATGATTAAGTTAACTACCTTTCCATTTTGGGTCAACACATCCTAATCCCATCTAGCGTGAGGGAATCATGCTCCTAGGAACTCAATATCTATTGGAGCTCCTTGGGTTTACTAGGTACTCACTAGGGATAACCTCTCTTTATACCTTTCTAATAACACTTCTAGGCTTAGAAGCCTTGGTCATTGTGGTCTTATCAAGGTTAACCTTAGGGATAACTTCCCTTGTAACCTTGCTAGTGACTTTCCTAGGCTTCTTCGAAGCCTTAGTCACCTGAGTCCTATCACGGTCAACTCTAGGGATAGCCTCCCTTGTGACCTTGACACTCTTAGACCTTGGTTTAGTTCCATAGTCAAAGGAGGCTAGAGCCCCAACACAAAAGAGCAAAGAGAACATTATGTGCCTCAAATGCCAACAATGGGGTCACTATAGGAGCCAATGTCCTAGGAGGAGTCACTCCAAGAAGGACAAAGTAGGGAGCTCAAATGTAGGGGGAGCTAAGGCAAACCTAAGGTATCATTTAATTATGCACCTACTAGTTTTCATAATAAAAATAAGCATGCTAATAATTTTATTGCTATTGCTCATGAACAAAAGCATGCTAGGAATAGACTGTATTACTTAGGTGCTAAACATATCAATTTGCCTAAGGATAACTCTAGAGTATTTAATGTAGGATCGAGAAAAACACTAGAGGGGGGCGGTGAATAGGGTTCGAAAAACTTTCTTCTCGTTTGAAAAACTAACTCGTAAGAACAAAAAGAATTGAAGAGAAAATAAGTAAAGATAAAACACAAGGACACATTTATTTTTACTTGGTTCACAACGAACCGTTTGCTAGTCCAAGGCCCTATAATCCTTGATTGCTTCCGAAGGGCAATCCACTAAAACTCTCTTCCTCGTTGGAGGTAAGAGATATGAAATCATACACAAAATGTAAGGGAAGAGGTAGCACTCCTACCTCTCCTCTTAGAAGTTATAAAACACAAAACCAAAAGCAATTAAATAACTAAGCAGTACTACCGACTAAAAGTGTAAGTGTTGGAAGCTCAGTCGGTGTTACGGCGTTGTTGCGTGGTGATGAATACTTTGGATTGATGGAGCAGTTAGGAGCCTTTTTTGTTGATTAAGAATGGGTGATTTGCCTCTCCTTTTATAGCCTTTCAAACCCTAACTTGTTGAGCTTTAGATCTTATTAAAACATCATTATCCACTTCTCCTTTTGTAGATCTTATCTTGACTTTCCTCGAAGCGATCAGATTCATTAGCAGTCGATTGATACTGTGTCGGCTCGAGATTTCTACTAGTCGCTCGAGAATTGTACTGGTCACTCGGGAATTCTACTGGTCACATAGGAATTCTACTGGTCACTCTAGAATTACACTGGTTGCTCGGGAATGCACTACCTGCTTCGGAATTATACTGGTTGCTCGGGAATTCTACTAGTCACTCGTGAATTACATTGGTTGCTTGGAAATATGATAGAAAGCATATAAAATAAAGTTAGCACAAGAACAATATATATATATATATATATATATATATATATATATATATATATATATATATATATATATATATATATATATATATATATATATAAGACGGTCCTTTACCGTCCGACCTCGACTTAAACCTTCCTCCAGAAGTCTTAGTCGGATCGACGCCTAAGGTTGTCCCCGTACGGAGGACACATCCTTACCATCACTCCACATCCGGAGCTTACCTTTAGTCCTTCTAACTTGTTGCATAGCTTTCAGTCACTTGACCACCGAGATTTCTATTTCCGAGATTCTCCTGGCGTCGCCTGACCATCAAGGTTTCTCATCCCGAGATTCTCCTGGTGTCGTTGACCACCGAGATTTCTCGTTCGGAAATTCTCCTAGTGTCGTTGACCTTAGCAAAGTCCAATACAATACCTGTACACTTTGTTAGTACCTATAAGATTCACATATCTTTACAATAGTATGATATTGTCCACTTTGGGCCTAAGCCCTCATGGTTTTGATTTTGGATTTTACCCAAAAAGCCTCATACCAATGGAGATATCTTTTGATCTTATAAGCATATGATCTTTTCTATGTCTTACCAATGTGGGACTTTGATTATATTCCCATACTCCCAATAATCCCCCCCCCCTCAAACAAAAGACCGCATTTAACCCCCCTCAAGCCTATCCATCCTCGAAGGACTTCCTCTGCTTAATGTCTAATTCTCAACCCACCAGGACTTCCTGTCAACTATCTGGTCCTCTTGACCCAGTTGGACTTCATGCCAATTGTCCAACCTTTCTAGCCCAACTATACTTTCTGCTAGTTGTTTAATCC
This sequence comes from Wurfbainia villosa, assembly GCA_025175895.1. Lineage (NCBI taxonomy): Eukaryota > Viridiplantae > Streptophyta > Magnoliopsida > Zingiberales > Zingiberaceae > Wurfbainia > Wurfbainia villosa. Next base: position 94,773,851 of record CM045989.1, read on the forward strand.
TCCCGACCCAACTGGACTTCCTATCTGGTTTCTGGTTCTCTTGATCCGGACATAGGAGCTCCACTTCCTTCGTTCGAAGTTCATGGCTTGACATGGACCATGACTCTGATACCAATTGTTAGTGCCTATACGATTCACATTGTAGAATACGAAAAAAAACAAATAATATATGAATTAACCCCTTTAAGTAATTGGGTTTAATTAGTGGATTAATTGGGTCTCATTAGTGATTGGGTTTAAGATTAAGCTTGGGCTAAAACCTGTTGGGCTGAGTCTATTGGGCTCAAATTGCTGGGCTTAATCAAGGGGTTTATTGAGGTTTGGGTTTGGGCTGAAGCTATTGGGTTGAATCCATTAGGCCGAAAGTGTTGGGCTGGAAATGGGTTTGAATCGGTTGGGCTAAATTAGATTGGATTTAACTTGGGTTGGTCTAACCGAATTGCTCAAATGACATTTAAAAGTTGAGAACCCATCGCATTATTTTCAATCGCGACCTCCATTTCCTTTCTTCTCTGTGTCGTTTCTTTTTTGCTCCGCGCGATTTTTGTCGCCTGATCTCTGCTCGTCAGCGTCCGGTGAGAGCAGCTCGATGGTGCCACCTTTTGGCTGATCTTCGGCCAAAGATCAGGGGGTCTCTAGCCTGGGGGATCTCGGCGATACCCCAGTGGACTGGCAGTGTCGTCGCCATAGCAGCAAGCTACCGATCCAGGTATGTTGGTGGTCTAGGGCTAGGTTTCACCGTCGTTTTCCTTAGATTTAGTTGTGGATGGTGTGTCTTTGCTCAAATCTATTGTTGGCAGTGATTTGGGGCTGTCGGTGGAGTGTTGAGCTCATGTTTGGAGCTGGGATTTCCATCGGTGAGCAAGGGACGAGAAGGAGTGGATTACTGATGGAGATTAGAAATGGTAAGATGGATCTAACCTATTCTTGTCATCGGTGATTAGTTTTTGATTGGAATTTAAGCTGTGGTTGTGTGGTATGTCAATACATTTGGGATCCGATGAATTTGTTTTTCTTTCTATAGATTTTTGGTGGATTGCTCCGGTGAATAGGGGGGTTAAAGGAGGAGATCTAATTGGTAAGATTGATGCCCTGTATGTGTTGTAGTTGATTTTAGAGGGGTTATTGTTAATATGGTGTTCTGGTTGGTGCTGGGTGTGAGGTGTTGTTTGTTGAAAGAGAGTTAAGCTTGGGAAGTTGTTAATTAGGTGTTCCAGTGGTTGATCTGTGTAGTATATTGGATTATGTGTGATGATGCGCTGTTAGAGAGTTGTAATGGTTTAAGTGAGTGTTGTTTAGATCTATATATTTTAATTGATCTTGTTGATGTGGGAGCAAGTTGGTTATGGTGTATCGGATCGGGATAATCAGGGTTCTTATTCGTAGACGAGTGAAGGATGCGAATATAGAACGAATTAGTATTTTGTTCGTATAATTATCGGAGACTTGTACTTAACCATAATTTGTTATTTTTGTGCAGGCTTGGGATACAAAGTAGGTCCGCGGCCGTGAGGATTATTCGAGATTCGTATCAGGTGGGTAATATCTACTTGGTCCGGTAGTTTGATCGAATTCCAGTGCATGAACTTGGATATATGTTTATACCTGTTTACCTTAAATCCACTCATGTTTAATCATGTGCTTGTACTTAGTCTTTGATCTTTGAGATATTGCTGTTAATTCATCATTCTTTTATCTTGGATATGAATTACAACCCTTATTGTGTGTTAGCTGATAGGTGTTCAGTTAAATGCATGTGGTTAAGGTTACCAGTGTGAACTTAGATTGGGTTACCGGGTTGCATCACTAGGTTGGGTGATGGGTCCAGTTTATGGGGTCGGTTGTTGTACTGTACACATATTAGTGGGCTAGCTTGATGGATCTATTTATCTGTACATAGATAAATAGGTTATGATTACGGATTAGTTGTCATGTTGTGCCACCCTGGCCACTCTGGGGTCGTGGTTGGACAGGTCCGCAGACATGGTCATGCATATGTATTGCTGATATATATATATATATATGTATGCATGTATTCGATATATATTTTACATATGCCTATGAGATGCTGCATTTGTTTGCTACATATGATTGTACATCATGCTACATGCCTATTGCATATTTTATATACCGTTGTGTTTGTGTTGAGTATGAGTATGTATTGGTTTATACTGTTGCATGGTATTTGGGTTATGCTATCGTATACCTATTCAGGATGTTATAGGTCATGTGGATTGCAGACCGTCAGGTATGTATATTATTTCATGTCAGTTGATTAGTTTAGTGTATGCTATGAGTATGACCGTATTTGTGGTTACTGGTGATTACATTTAGTACTGTATGTCTGTTGGACTCATGTTGCATACCTGTAGATCTTCACATGTATACTTGTAGATCTCTATACCCTGTATGTTGTTCATGCTCTTTCTACATATTACCCCTGAGTTTTATACTCACCACCCTGGACCCTGAGTTTTCTGTCACCCAGGTGACAGATAGAAGACTTCGGCATAGACTTGGAGTATCGCCACTGGATCCTATCCCACCGCTTTTCCGAGGGTTTTGTTTCCTATATTGCATGTATCTTCATATGGACTTCTGTTGTTATTGGAGATAGTATTGTATTTTCCTTTATGGTATTCAGTATGGGATTTTGTTTTAGTACTGATGGATATACCGGTATATGTATGTTGTTGAGTTTATATTTTTCATTGTGTTGTCTTCCGCTGTTGATGATTTACATATTCCATATGTGTTATGATGGCTGTGACTATTTGTTCCTGTATTGGAATTGTCATAAGGGGGTGTCGTCCGTTGGCCGGACAGAGTCTACCTCAGGGCGTGACAATTTTATTGGTATCAGAGCTCTAGGTTGCGTTGCCAAGCAATAATGATTTTCATCGGATTTTGGACCTCGGAAATCGTTTTGATTTGAATTGATTTCGATTTTGGTGGATTGACAGCTGCGTGAGCTCCAAGTTGTACGAAGTAAGAAATCTTGACACTTAATATTTTCTGGCTAGATATTTATGTAAGTCGTTCAGCAGGTGTGGAAAGACGATATTATGACACCTGTTCAGACTCGTACTAGAGGTCGTCCATCTAAGCAACCTACTACCGGTGGACCTGTTGATCAGGAAGAGCCACGACGTTCTCCTACTAGAGGTTTGGAACCTCAAGAGCCATATGTACCCCTGACTATGTCGACTTCTACGGATTCTAGTTAGGTCAGAGTCAAGGCGCGTATACCTGTGTTAGCGCGTTCAGCCAAGAACCGATTTACACTATTCCAAGGCGAGTCTGATCCCTGGATTGCCCGGACCTAGTTAGATAATCTAGAGGATACTTTTGAGTTCATGAGTTGCACAGATGAGGAAAAGGTGGGTCTAACCGCATATCATCTTCGAGATCAGGTGATTACTTGGTGGAAGATGCAGAAGACGTTAATCGGAGAGCATGAGATCACATGGTCTATTTTCCAAGATGTCTTCTGGAAGCAGTATTTCCCTACCACATTTTCCACAGCTCGTCGTCAGGAATTTTTAACTCTTAAGTAGGGCAACTGATCGGTCATGGATTATAATGCAAAGTTTACTCGACTCATAGAATTTTGTCCGTATTTGGTAGCACAGGATGGGGACCGAATGTTCCAATTTACGCAGAGTTTGGCAGCGTATACTCGAGCCAAACTATCGGGATCTTCTATCAGCTCCTACCGAGAGGCACTAGATCGAGCGATATCTATTGAGGTGACTTCTTAGCAAATCGCAAAGGAGAGGGAGTTGGAAAAGCAGATGACCCGAGGAAAGTAGCGTAGTCAGGATTCGACTACTGAGACTCAGAGAAAACAGGATCAGAGTGGGACTTCTCAAGGTACTGCTGATGGTTCATCTAGAGCGCAGAAAGGGAAGCGACCAGCTTCTGGACAGTCTGGAGGTTCTCAGAAGAACCGTAAGAGTGGGTAGATGACTGGATATCGGAGATGTGGGTATGGAAGTCATAGTCTTCCTGAGTGTCCACTAGATTGGGACATTTGTTATTACTGCAAACATCCAGGATATATGAGACGAGAGTGTACTCTGAAGTCACAGTTGGAAATTTCAGACAACTCCAGCAAGGGAAAGACATCTGGCCAGCACCATCAGCAGAGGTCAGCACCTAGGACGCAGACACATGATCAGAGGCAGCGACCACCTCCTACATCCCAGATATATCATATACATGGGAGTGACTCTTCCAGGATGCCAACAGTGATTCATTATACTCCAGCTCCAGAAAGTTATTATTCAGGGCCACCTACTCAGCGATACCTACCGGTCAGCTCTCAGGGATATATTATGCATGCGCAACAGAGTCAGCCTCCAGCAGCAGTATCACAGAGCCAGATCCATCCTGAGTGGAGGCATTCTATTATCATATCGGGAGCGCATCCACCGAATGTGGAGACTAGACGGGTTTATACTATTACCAGAGAGGATGCTCAGCGGGCCGAGGGATAGGTCATTCGGGGTATGATTTTGGTTTATTCTATACATGCAGATACTTTGATTGATACTGGTAGCTCGCATTCCTTTATATCTAGTATATTTTTGAGTAAAATTGGAAGAATTTCTATGATTCGTTCTTATGGGTTAGCGGTATTATTACCATCGGGTGAGGTTTTGACCAGTCATCAAGTAATCAAAGGTTGTCCATTGGATTTCGATGGGCATATACTTACAGTGGACCTTCAGGTGTTGGAGATTGTGGAATTTGATATTATACTTGGAATGGATTGGTTGGCTATTTATTGTGCTACAATGGATTGTAGGGCGAGAGTAGTGACTTTCCGACCACCAGATCAGCTTACATGGGAATTCGTGGGTACCCGAGATGATGGAGTGTCCATTATATCTGCACTTCAGGCTCGAAGATTATTGACTCATGGCTGTCAAGGGTACTTATTGTCTTTGGTCAAAGTGGAGAGTGAGGAAATACCACCCCTCTCCAATGTGTGGGTAGTTCGTGAGTATCCGGATGTATTTCCAGATGAACTTCTGGGCTTGCCACCTTCTAGGCAAGTGGAATTTGCGATAGAGTTAATCCCAGGAACAACATCGGTATCAAAGGCTCCTTACCGGATGGCACCGAAAGAGCTGAGTGAGCTTAAGATACAATTGCAAGAGTTGTTGGATAAGGGATTTGTTCGTCCTAGTGTTTCACCATGGGGAGCTCCGGTACTGTTTGTTAAAAAGAAAGATGGATCTTTGCGGTTATGTATTGACTACCGGCAATAAAATACAGTGACCGTTAAGAACAAATATCCACTGCCGAGGATAGAGGATTTGTTTGATCAACTCAAGGATACTTGCGTGTATTCCAAGATTGATCTGTGTTCAGGTTATCATCAGCTGAGAGTAAGAGACGAGGATGTTTAGAAGACAGCGTTCCGCACGCGTTATGGACATTACGAGTTTCTAGTTATGTCATTTGGTCTTACTAATGCTCCAGCTGCATTTATAGATTTGATGAACCGGGTATTCTTGAGGTACTTGGATCAGTTTGTCATCGTATTCATAGATGATATCTTGATATATTCTCATTCTGATGAGGAGCATGAGCACCATCTTCGGATTGTGTTGGAGACGTTGCAACGAGAGCATTTATATACCAAGTTTAGTAAGTGCGCTTTCTGGCTATCTTCCGTGGGTTTTCTTAGATATGTAGTATCCAACAGCGGTATTTCAGTTGATCCCCAGAAAATCAAAGTAATTACTAGTTGGGAGCAGCCAAAGTCAGTTCAGGAAGTCCGTAGTTTCCTTGGATTGGTCGGGTATTACCGTAGATTTGTGGAGGGATTTTCTCGTATAGCCACCCCACTCACTTGCTTGACCTGGAAAGGGATCAAGTTTACTAGGTCAGAGGCTTGTGAGTCCAGTTTTCAAGAGCTTAAGCAGCGACTAGTTTCTGCACCTGTATTAGTGATTCCTTTTGGTTGCGATGGGATGGTACTGTATACTGATGCTTCTTTCCAAGGATTGGGAGCAGTTCTGATACAGTTTGATCGTGTAGTATCTTATGCCTCCCGTCAGCTAAAGGATCACGAAAGAAATTATCTAGTGCACGATATGGAGTTAGCAACCATTATTTTTGCGCTAAAGATATGGAGACATTATCTGTATGGGATTACTTTTGAGATCTATACGGACCATAAGCGCTTGAAGTACCTTTTCACTCAGAAGGAGTTGAATCTTAGACAGAGACGATGGATGGAATATCTAAAGGATTATGATTTCACTATTCAGTATCATCCGGGTAAAGCTAATGTAGTAGCGGATGCATTGAGCAGGAAGTCCCGTGGGATTCTGGCCAGTCATTTGACAATAGTGACTGATCTAGTTCGACAATTCTTAGAGTTGGGGTTGTCTGAATAGGGTCAAATATCCCGGGGGATATTGGTATCCATGGTTGCCCAGTCCGCTATTATTGAGAGGATAAAGGAGGCACAAGCTAGTGATCAACATCTGCAGTTCTTATGCAGCACTGTGGACTCAGAACGACAGACAGATTTCTCTTGTGACGAGACTGGAGTCCTTCGTTTCCGAGGAAGATTATGTGTTCCGGACACGCATCCGATTAAGGAGGAGTTATTACGAGAGACACATCATTCGAGATTTGCTATACATCTTGACAATACTCGGATGTATCAGGATTTGAGGCGTTCATACTGGTGGGACGGTATGAAGAGGGATATTGCAGATTTCGTCGCTCGATGTTTGGTCTGCTAGCAGGTAAAGGCTGAACATCAGAAACCCGTCAGTTTGCTATAAGGAATCCCAATTCCGGAATGGAAGTGGGAACATATCACGATGGATTTCGTTATGGGGTTGCCTAGAACCCATAAAGGATATGATGCGATCTGGGTGATTGTGGATAGGTTAACCAAATCCGCTCATTTCCTTCCGATTCGTGAGACACACCCATTGGATCGGCTGGCAGAGCTATATTGTAGAGAGATTGTCAGGCTGCACGGAGTGCCCTTGAGTATCATATATGATAGAGATCCGCATTTTACATTACGATTCCGGTAGAGTCTTCAGCATGCTATGGGCACCGAGCTTCGTCTCAGTACAGCATTTCATCCGCAGACAGATGGACAGTCTGAGCGTACCATTCAGACTCTGGAGGACTTATTGAGATCTCGCGTCATGGATTTCGGAGGCAGCTGGGAGGATCACGTCCACTTAGTGGAGTTTGCATATAATAATAGTTATCACTCTTCCATTCAGATGGCTCCCTTTGAGGCTTTGTATGACCGACCCTGCAGATCTCCAGTATTGTGGGAGGATGTTGGGGAGAGACAGTTATTGGGCCCTAAGAGTATTCAGCACGATGCAGAGTTGGTTCGTGTTATCAGACGACGATTATCAGAGGTTCAGGATAGATAGAAAAGTTATGTGGATCGGAGGAGAAGACCTCTGCAGTTTTCCATAGGGGATCATGTGTTTCTGTGTGTATCACCTATAAAAGGAGTCAAGAGATTCAGAATTAAAGGAAAGTTAGCACCACGCTACATTGGACCATTCGAGATATTGGATTGGATTGGGGGTGTAGCATACCGGTTGGCTCTACCATCGACGCTTGCGGGCGTTCATAACGTATTTCATGTTTCTATGTTGAGGAAATATGTACCACATCCGGATCATGTTCTAACGGAGGTGACGATTCCACTTCAGCCTAATGCGACATATAAGGAGTTTCCTGTGTGGATTCTTGGTCGCAAAGAGCGTTAGCTACGGAACAAAACCATCCGACCTGTAAAGGTGGGATGGCAGCATCACACTGATGAGGAGGCTACGTGGGAGCTGGAGGATACCATCCAAGCTTGATACCCTCACTTGTTCACATGAGGTATGTAGTAGTTCAAGAAATTTCTTGAGTTGATTAATGTATATAAGTACGGAAATTTAGGGACCAAATTTTATTAAGTGGGGGAGATGTAGAATACGAAAAAAAACAAATAATATATGGATTAGCCCCTTTAATTAATTGGGTTTAATTAGTGGGTTAATTGGGTCTCATTAGTGATTGGGTTTGAGATTGGGCTTGGGCTAAACCCTGTTGGGTTGAGTCTATTGGACCCAAATTGCTGGGCTTAATAAAGAGGTTTATTGAGGTTTGGGTTTGGGCTGAAGCTATTGGGTTGAATCCATTGGGCTGAAATTGTTGGGGTGGAAATGGGTTTGAATCGGTTGGGCTAAATCAGATTGGATTGAACTTGGGTTGGTCTAACCGAATCGCTCGAATGACATTTAAAAGCTGAGAACCCATCGCGTTATTTTCAATCGCGACCTCCATTTCCTTTCTTCTCCGCGTCGTTTCTTTTCCGCTCCATGCGATTTCTATCGCCCAATCTCCGCTCGTCGGTGTCCGGTGAGAGCAGCTCGACGGATCCACCTTTGGGCTGATCTCCGACAAAAGATCATAGGGTCTTTAGCTTGGGGGATCTCGGCGATACCCCGATGGACTGGCAGTGCCGTCGCTGTAGCAGCAAGCTGCCGATCCAGGTATGTCGGTGGTCTAGGGCTAGGTTTCACCGTCTTTTTCCTTAGATTTAGTTGTGGATGGTGTGTCTTAGCTCAAATCTGTGGTTGGAAGTGATTTGGGGCTGCCGGTGGAGTGCTGAGCTCGTGTTTGGAGCTGGGATTTCCATCGGTGAGCAGGGGACGAGCAGGAGTGGATTGTCGATGGAGATTAGAACTGGTAAGATGGATCTAACCAATTCTTGTCATCGGTGATGAGTTTTTGATTGGTATTTAAGTTGTTATTGTGTGGTATGTCAATACATTTGGCATCCGATGAATTTGTTTTTTTTGTCTATGGATTTTTGGTGGATTGCTCCGGTGAACAGGGGGGTTGCCAAAGGAGATCTAATTGGTAAGATTGATGCCCCGTATGTGTTGTAGTTGATTTTAGAGGGGTTATTGTTAATCTGATGTTCTGGTTGGTGTCGGGTGTGAGGAGTTGTTTGTCGGAAGAGAGTTAAGCTCGGAAAGTTGTTAATTAGGTGTTCCTGTGGTTGATCTGTGTAGTATATTGGATTATGTGTGATGATGCGCTGTTAGAGAGTTGTAATGGTTTAAGTGAGTGTTGTTTAGATCTATATATTTTAATTGATCTTGTTGATGTGGGAGCAAGTTGGTTATGGTGTATCGGATCGGGATAATCAGGGTTCTTATTCGTAGACGAGTGAAGGATGCGAATATAGAACGAATTAGTATTTTGTTCGTATAATTATCGGAGACTTGTACTTAACCATAATTTGTTATTTTTGTGCAGGCTTGGGATACAAAGTAGGTCCGCGGCCGTGAGGATTATTCGAGATTCGTATCAGGTGGGTAATATCTATCTGGTCCAGTAATTTGATCGAATTCCAGTGCATGAACTTGGATATATGTTTATACTTGTTTACCTTAAATCCACTCATGTTTAATCATGTGCTTGTACTTAGTCTTTAATCTTTGAGATATTGCTATTAATTCATCATTCCTTTATCTTGGATATGAATTACAACCCTTATTGTGTGTTAGCTGATAGGTGTTCAGTTAAATGCATGTGGTTAAGGTTACCAGTGTGAACTTAGATTGGGTTACCGGATTGCATCACTAGGTTGGGTGATCGGTCCAATTTATGGGGTCGATTGTTGTACCATACACATATTAGTGGGCTAGCTTGATGGATCTATTTATCTCTATTTATCTGTACATAGATAAATAGGTTATGATTACGGATTAGTAATCCTTGCATGGTTGACTAGGACTCCCCGTGGGTTAGGGAGTGTTGCGAGGATTTGTGTGTGAGCTATGCATCATTACATTCCATGCATGATGACGACTTGGGTCTCCCTTGTAGTTGAGACGGGTCGCTAGTCATCCTGCCTCCCTGACCACTTGGGGTAGTGGTAGCAGGGTTGAGGGCAGAGTATTAGATGTGTCATTACTCGGCCACTATAGACAGTGGTAGCTTGAGTAGCGTGCAGCTTGTCCTGTCGTGCAGCACTCGGCCACTTATGGGTAGTGGTAGCTAGAGTCGCTTGCAACAGGGACCCCTCGGGTAGCATATAGCTTTATGGCGGCTAGCTACCAGTCATACTACCCAACTCGGCCACTCGAGAGTAGTGGTAGCTAGAGTCGGGATAGTTGTCATGTTGTGCCACCCTGGCCACTCTGGGGTCGTGGTTGGACGGGTCCGCAGACACGGTCACGCATATGCATTGCTGATATATATATATATATATATATATATATATATATGCCTGTGAGATACTATATTTGTTTGCTGCATATGATTGTACATCATGCTACATGCCTGTTGCATATTTTATATACCGTTGTATTTGTGTTGAGCATGAGTATGTATTAGTTTATACTGTTGCATGGTATTTGGGTTATGCTATCGTATACCTATTCAGGATGTTATAGGTCATGTGGATTGCAAACCGTCAGGTATGTACATTATTTCATGTCAGTTGATTAGTTTAGTGTATGCTATGAGTATGACCATATTTGTGATTACTGGTTATTACATTTAGTACTGTATGTCTGTTGGACTCATGTTGTATACTTGTAGATCTTCACATGTATACTTGTAGATCTCTATACCCTGTATGTTGTTCATGCACTTTCTACATATTACCCCTGAGTTTTATACTCACCACCCTGGACCCTTGGTTTCCTGTCATCCAAGTGGCAGATAGAAGACTTCGGCATAGACTTGGAGCATCGCCACTTGATCCTATCCCACCGCTTTTCCGAGGGTTTTGTTTCCTATATCGTATGTATCTTCATATGGACTTCTGTTGTTATTGGAGATAGTGTTGTGTTTTCCTTTATGGTATTCAGTATGGGATTTTGTTTTAGTACTGATGGATATACCGATATACGTATGTTGTTGAATTTATATTTTTCATTGTGTTGTCTTCCGCTATTGATGATTTACATATTCCATATGTGTTATGCAGGCTGCGACTATTTGTACCCGTATTAGAATTGTCATAAGGGGGTGTCGTCCGTTGACCGGATAGAGTCTACCTTGGGGCGTGACACACATATCTCCACAATAGTATGATATTGTCCACTTTAGGCCTAAGCGCTCATGGTTTTGATTTTAGATTTTACCCAAAAAGTCTCATACCAATGGAGATATCTTTTCATCTTATAAGCATATGATCTTTTCCATGTCTTATCAATGTGGGACTTTGATTGTATTCCCATACTCTCAATAACCCCCCCCCCCACCTCAAACGAAGGACCACATTGAAACCCCCCCCCAAGCCTATCCATCCTCGAAGGACTTCCTCTGCTTGATGTCTGATCCTCAACCCACCAGGACTTCCTACCAACTATCTGGTCCTCTTGACCCAGTTGGACTTCATACCAGTTGTCCAACCCTTCTGGCCCAACTATACTTCCTTCCAGTTGTTCCATCCTCCCGACCCAATTGGACTTCCTATCTGGTGTCTGTTTCTCTTGATCCGGACATAGGAGCTCCACTTGCTTCGTTCGAAGTTCATGGCTTGACATGGACCATGGCTATTATTGGAATGTATACTGAAAGCCTAGCTCTTTTTGTATGAACATTTTTATTTTGAAATAAGAATCACATGATCATTGTTTGCACTTTATATTTATTATATGCGTGCATATTGTCTAATATTTTACATTGTAGATAACATGGTGCTTGGTGTGACACAGAAGATCATGTTATCAGTCCCTTGTAGAATATAAGTAGAGGCTCACGACAAAGATGGTTTTGGACAAACCATTGGCATGGTTGTAGTGTAGCTTGGTATTGTTTTATCTTGAACATAGAGTTACACTAGTGCACTTAGGTGTATTGAGCATGACCGATATAGAGGTGATTCAATTTATTGCTGACTACATAATTGAATCAGACCTCGGATATTATGTTGTACATGCTCTTAATCCCGATATAATAACGGGCACATGTACTTAGTATTTATTTCTTTGATTTACCAAAGGGTGAGATTTAGATGGATTAAATCAATATGCCCGGTAAGTTGGGAAATGATATTATTTACATGGTGTGTCGTTGATTATAGGAGGAAACCGTATCCTATATATTAGGTTGATGATGTCCCCTTGAGGAGCTCATAAGGTTCATCATGTAAACCCAGCTGGTTGACTTAGTCAACATGATGATAAGGTTGAGTGGTACTACTCGAGGAGTTAGATATTAATTGATTGATGGTCAGTAAATCAATTAATTAACGGACATTCGATATCTTAAACACGAGGAGATGGATGTACAAATAATATATGGAGCCCATATTGATTTATGGGGGTTGGTGAGGTAATTCAATGATGATCCTCTAGTGGAATGGAACATCATTGATGGATCAAGTTTGTGTGGTTCCGATCCATCGGGTGGCCAAGATCCAACTCCTCCTCATGGTCCCTATCGTAGCCTAATATAATCCTCATGAAGTCTAGATCCAAGGATGGAAAATAAAACTCTATATCTGACGGTTGGGATGAAACCCTAGATCCGACGGTTGGGATGAAACCCTAGATCCGACGGTTGGGATGAAACCCTAGATCCGACAGTTGGGATGAAACCCTAGATCCGACGGTGGAAATTAAATCCCTAGATTCGACGGTAGAGATTAAAGGAGGCTTAAGCCATACTCTATAAATAAAGGGCTAAGGCTTGGGCGGCGAGGAGAGGCTTGGAAGATTAGGGTTTTACCTATCTAAAAGTGGGCGGCAACAAACCCTAGAGATTAAGCTTTTGTTTTGGGCGGCTAGGTTTAGAAAGAAGGATTGGGCAGCAACTCTTGGAAGGTTTAAGCCGGCGCCCATCTTCTTTCACCTTGTTCTTGGCCGGCGGTTCTCCAATTCCTTGGTGGCCGGCGCTTCTCCACTTCCTTGGTGGGCGGCGGCAACATTGTTGCAAAGGTTGGCCGGCGCTCAACCATCTACTCCTTGCCCGGCGGCTATATCAAGCTCCTTGGCTTGGTGGTCGGCTCTAGATAGGAGAAGGAGTTTTGTTTGGTTCTTCTCTTTGTTCGGAGCGAGCAAGGAAGGGAAGAACGTGATCTAGGAAGCTTCAACTCGTGGAGGATCTTCGCCCACACGACGTCCACGAGAAGGATAGGACATACGATAGAAGATCGAGAGGTATAAAATTTTTACAACTTTTATTATTGATCTTTTCATGTTCTTATTGATATGCTAGCTTATGTTCTTTATGTTAGTATGTGTTGATTATGCTAGTTTACATTTGTATGTAATTGTATAATCATGGACCCCGAAGACAAACACAAAAACCGGTGATCCGTCCGTCGTCTCTTCCGCGGCTAATCGGCTAGAAGAGTTGTGTTACTTGAACAACTAGTTTGTTCAAGCGATCGCTCAAGTCGTTAGCACGACGACGAAATGGTTGTGCTTAGGAAACTCATCCCATCCGGATTAGTTTTCATTAGTGAAAATTTTAATCCGGGGACATGGGAGCCAATGAGCCTCCGAAGCAACTACCTTCAATTGGTATCAGAGCCACGGTTTCCGGTTTTGTGTGTTTTGGATTCGGTTACTTTCATGCACATATCATATATTGAGTATGCCGGATAATAGTAGGATGTGCGTAGGCTAACTTTTTGGTTGCAGGCATAAGATCCAACTATTATGGCTATTTGTGTGTATGTGATTGTTTTGTGTGTGATTGTATGTATATCATTTGAATCCTCGGGGTTGATGAGGCTAGATTAGTATTTAATTTTTTGTAATTAAATACGGTATTGTTTAGCCGCTCATTTTAGTTTACTTTCGATCTAGATTATTTGTACACTCCTTCGTGGAGTATAAGATCGATGGATGTAAATTAAAATAGTTTAACTCGGCTCGAATCTCTTTGGTGACTTGCGCACGGGAAAAGATGGAGCGGACGAGGTGGCAACACGACGGGATACGTATTGGAGAACAATGCCATAATAGTTGGGAAAATTCTATTTTTTCCATATTTATTGCTGATTTATTTTATATGTATGTTGTGTATGCTTGAAAATTCCTCATTGTCAATTTACTAAGTGGGAGAGGGACATTTTAATTAATTCCCGCGGCCTCCATTACAATTTGATGTGTGATGCAACAAACTTGCGTGTCGACTCTGAGTGCCTTCCTCCCTGCGGATGAGTTTGTTTGCGGATCACTAGGTCAAATAATGGTTATAGGAAATTATCTAGGAGCGTGTGTACTTCCACAGCGGTAAGACACATAATCCGAAATAATTCCCTTAGTATCATATAATGGTGCACACTTAGATGCAAATAAAAGTATCCTCCCCATCGAAGTCACTGCTTTTATTTGTAGGGCCAAAGAGGAACCAACTATTAATTTTATTTGTCAAAAAGTAAGGTTGACAAGATAATAAAATTAATGGGTAAAACCTCCTCTTACAAATGTAGAATTCGTATACGTCTACACAGCGTGGCATGCGATATTCTCGGTGTTTTGAGGTGTTGGTTGATTTTGGAATTTTATTGTTTTGAGGAATCAATAATATTTGAAATCTAATATTTTGATCATTGTGATTCTTAAGTTTTTCAAATGGCTTTCAACCCACTTGCTGTGATATTAAAAGAAAATAAACTTACTGGAACAAATTATATTGATTGGAAAAGAAATTTGGATATTGTCTTAACTGCAGAGGAGTACAAATTTGTACTCTTCGAGGTCTGTCCTCCTAAGCCCACCGATGACTCTGATGAAAAGGAGAAAGAAAGTTATAAGAAATGGATCAAGGCAGATGAGATGGCGCGGTGTTACATTTTGGCATCTATGTCAAATGTGCTGCAGCATCAGCATCAGGCCATGGCCACAGCTTATGACATGATGTTCAATCTCAAGGAACTTTTCGGACATCAGAGTAGGGCGGCTAGACAGGAGGCTATGAGAAACTTGATGACGACCACCATGATCGAGGGAACACCCGTCAGGGATCATGTTCTCAAGATGATGGCTCATCTTAATGAGATGGAAGTCCTCAAAGCTGAGATCGATGGGGAAACCCAGGTCGATATCATTTTCCAGTCTCTGCCTAGGAGTTTTGAGCAGTTCCGCCTCAACTACAACATGAACAAGAGGTTGTATTTGTTGGCGGAGCTTCTGACAGAACTTCAGGCGGCAGAGGGGCTTTTTCGTCAAAGCACTCAAGCCATGGTTGCTCAGAAGGTTTCTTCTTCTAAACCGAAAGGTAAGAAGAAGAAGAAGCAAGGTGGAGCAAAGAAAGTGGCAGTAGGACCTCATGCAGGAGTGAAGAAGCCGAAAGGCAAGTGCTTCACTTGCAAGCAGACTGGACATTGGAAGGCGGACTGTCCTCGCCAAAAGAACAAAGGTATATCTTCTTGTTTAGTTGTTGAAACATGTTTAGCGGTGTTATCTACCAGTGCCTGGTGTGTAGATACAGGAGCCACTGATCATGTCTGCAATCCTTTGCAGGGGTTCCAGGAAACCCGACGACTAGCTGAGGGAGAGATTATCGTCTTCATGGGCAATGCTTCAAAGGTGGCGGCTATTGCAGTGGGAGACGTTTATTTATCTTTTGATAGGAATAAAGTTTTGGTTTTGAGAAATTGTCTTTATGTACCTACTTTTAGAAATAATCTAATTTCAGTTTCTAAATTGTTTATGGATGGATATTCTGTTTCTTTTAATGACAAAGTGGTTATAAAAAGGAATAGAGAGATTATATGTTCTGGTACATTGGTTGGCAATTTGTACACTCTTGAACCGAAAACTCCCATGATGCATATAGAAGTAAATAACTCATCTTCTAAATCAAATAAGAGAAAAGAACCTTCGAAAATGAACCAGACATATCTTTGGCATCTAAGGCTTGGTCATATTAACCTGAGTAGAATTCAAAGGTTGATAGCTGATGGACCTTTGGGCTCATTAGTGGTGGAGGATCTCCGAACCTACGAATCTTGCTTGGAAGGTAAAATGACCAAGAGGCCTTTCAAGGCAAGGGGTATAGAGCCAAAGATGTGTTGGAATTGGTTCATTCTGATTTGTGCGGTCCTATGTCTATCCAGGCTAGAGGTGGTTTTGAATATTTCGTCTCTTTTATAGATGATTATTCAAGATATGGATACATTTACTTGATGCGCCGCAAGTCTGAATGCTTTGACAGGTTCAAAGAATTCAAGGCTGATGTGGAGAACCGTCAAGGTAAAAGTATCAAGACACTACGATCTGATCGTGGTGGCGAGTACCTCTTGGGAGAGTTTAGGAGTTACTTATCAGAGGTTGGGATTCAATCCCAATTGTCCGCACCGGGCACACCCCAGCAGAATGGTGTGGCGGAGCGAAGGAATAGGACTCTTATGGAGATGGTTAGATCAATGATGAGTTATTCTGAGTTGCGCTTTCGCTTACGGGGTATACGGCAATGTATACTCTGAACTTGGTTTCATCTAAATCAGTGCTTTTTACCCCCGTAGAATTGTGGACTGGGCGAAAGTCTAGTCTTAGACATATTCAGATTTGGGGTAGTCCAGCACATGTGCTGAAGGGAGATACTGGTAAGTTGGAATCTCGTACAGAAGTACGCTTGTTTGTTGGCTACCCTAAGGGAACAAAGGGTGGTTTGTTCTATAGTCCTAGAGATCAGAAGGTGATCGTGAGTACGAATGTCAGATTTCTAGAGGAGGACTATGTGATGAACCACAAGCCCACGAGTAGGATTGTTCTTGAGGAGTTGACAGGGGAAGTCCCGACTTCAGTACCACCGGTACAAGAGGAGATACCACAAGTCACTGCACCGCGTGTCACAGAGCATACACATGAGGCACCTCGTCGTAGTGGGAGAGTTGTTAGACAGCCTGATAGATTCATGTTCTTGGGAGAATCTTCTGATTTGGTCCCTGGCAAACATGAACCTGATCCCTGGACATATGACGAGGCACTCCAAGATAGAGATGCGGTATCTTGGCAAAGAGCGATTAATTCAGAGATAGAATCTATGGATTCCAATCATGTTTGGGAGCTAGTAGAACCACCCGATGGTGTGAAAGCCATTGGATGCAAGTGGATCTACAAGAGAAAGAGAGGAGTAGACGGGAAGGTTGAGACCTTCAAAGCTAGGCTTGTTGCGAAAGGGTATACTCAGAAAGAGGGTATCGATTATGAGGAGACTTTTTCGCCAGTAGCTATGCTTAAGTCTATTCGGATTCTCTTATCTATAGCTGCTCATATGGATTATAAGATTTGACAGATGGATGTCAAGACAGCTTTCCTTAACGGAAGTCTTGAGGAGAACATCTATATCACGGACAACGGAGGATTCATTGCTAAAGGCAAAGAGCATCTAGTGTGTAAGCTTAATCAGTCCATTTATGGATTGAAGCAAGCTTCCAGATCTTGGAATATCCGTTTTGATGAGGTAATCCAGTCATATGGATTTATTCAAAGTCCGGATGAGCCATGTGTATACAAAAGATGTGACGGAAACATAGTGGTATTTCTTGTACTATACGTAGATGACATTTTGTTAGTTGGCAACAATATCAAAGTGTTATCAGACGTAAGGGTATGGTTGTCCAAACAGTTTGACATGAAAGACTTGGGAGAAGTGGGACACATCCTTGGGATCAAAGTTATAAGGGATCGCAAGAAAAGGATGTTGTGTTTATCTCAAGCTTCATACATAGACACGGTCCTAGCTCATTTTAGCATGCAGAACTCCAAGAAGGGTTTTCTACCTTTCAGGCATGGAGTTCCTTTATCTAAAGAGATGTGTCCTAAAACATCAAAGGAGATAGAGGAGATGAAGGCGGTTCCTTATGCTTCGGCAGTAGGAAGCCTCATGTATGCTATGCTATGTACGAGACCAGATATATGCTTTACCATGGGCATGGTTAGCAGATATCAGAGTAATCCTGGACAGGGACATTGGACTGCGGTAAAGCATATATTGAAGTACCTGAGAAGGACTAGGGATTATATCTTTGGTTTACAGGCGGATCAATTAGTCCACGTGGGTTACACCAATCAGATAGGGATAATAGTAAGTCTACCTTGGGGTTTGTATTTACTTTTGGAGGTGGAGCCATAGTATGGAGGAGTGTCAAGCAGAAATGCGTGGCGGACTCTACCATGGAAGCTGAGTATGTGGCAGCCTCTGAGGCAGCCAAGAAAGCTGTATGACTCAGGAACTTCTTGATGGACTTGGATGTGATTCCTGGTTTGCCCAGAACTATCACAATTTATTGTGATAACAGTGGTGCAGTTGCAAACTCGAAGGAACCACGAGCCCATAAGGCGAGTAAACACATAGAGCGCAAGTACCACCTGATACGAGAGATCGTAAAGCGAGGAGAAGTAGTTGTCGCTAAGATTGCATCAGAGGATAACCTGGCGGATCCATTCACTAAGGCCCTTCCAGCGAAAGCGTTTGATAGGCATGTGGAGGACATGGGGATCAGATGTATGGCAGTGTGATGACAGCATAGTCTTTTAGTATAAGTGGGAGATTGTTGGAATGTATACTGAAAGCCTAGCTCTTTTTGTATGAACATTTTTATTTTGAAATAAGAATCACATGATCATTGTTTGCACTTTATATTTATTATATGCGTGCATATTGTCTAATATTTTACATTGTAGATAACATGGTGCTTGGTGTGGCACAGAAGATCATGTTATCAGTCCCTTGTAGAATATAAGTAGAGGCTCACGACCAAGATGGTTTTGGACAAACCATTGACATGGTTGTAGTGTAGCTTGGTATTGTTTTATCTTGAACATAGAGTTACACTAGTACACTTAGGTGTATTGAGCAGGACCGACATAGAGGTGATTCAATTTATTGCTGACTACATAATTGAATCGGACCTCGGATATTATGTTGTACATGCTCTTAATCCCGATATAATAACGGGCACATGTACTTAGTATTTATTTCTTTGATTTACCAAAGGGTGAGATTTAGATGGATTAAATCAATATGTCTGGTAAGTTGGGAAATGATATTATTTACATGGTGTGCCGTTAATTATAGGAGGAAACCGTGTCCTATATATTAGGTTGATGATGTCCCCTTGAGGAGCTCATAAGGTTCATCATGTAAACCCAGCTAGTTGACTTAGTCAACATGATGATAAGGTTGAGTGACACTACTCGAGGAGTTAGATGTTAATTGATTGATGGTCAGTAAATCAATTAATTAATGGACATTCGATATCTTAAACACGGGGAGATGGATGTACAAATAATATATGGAGCCCATATTGATTTATGGGGGTTGGTGAGGTAATTCAATGATGATCCTCTAGTGGAATGGAACATCATTGATGGATCAAGTTTGTGTGGTTCCGATCCATCGGGTGGCCAAGATCTAACTCCTCCTCATGGTCCCTATCGTAGCCTAATATAATCCTCATGAAGTCTAGATCCAAGGATGGAAAACAAAACTCTAGATCCGACGGTTGGGATGAAACCCTAGATCCGACGGTTGGGATGAAACCCTAGATCCGACGGTTGGGATGAAACCCTAGATCCGACGGTGGAGATTAAATCCCTAGATCCGACGGTGGAGATTAAAGGAGGCTTAAGTCATACTCTATAAATAAAGGGCTAAGGCTTGGGCGGCGAGGAGAGGCTTGGAAGATTAGGGTTTTGCCTATCTAAAAGTGGGCGGCAACAAACCCTAGAGATTAAGCTTTTGTTTTGGGTGGCTAGGTTTAGAAAGAAGGATTGGGCGGCAACTCTTGGAAGGTTTAAGCCGGCGCCCATCTTCTTCCACCTTGTTCTTGGCCGGTGATTCTCCAATTCCTTGGTGGTCGGCGCTTCTCCACTTCCTTGGTGGCCGGCGGCAACATTATTGCAAAGGTTGGTTGGCGCTCAACCATCTACTCCTTGGCCGGCGGCTATATCAAGCTCCTTGGCTTGGTGGTCGGCTCTAGATAGGAGAAGGAGTTTTGTTTGGTTCTTCTCTTTGTTCGGAGCGAGCAAGGAAGGGAAGAACGTGATCTAGGAAGCTTCAACTCGTGGAGGATCTTCACCCACACGACGTCCACGAGAAGGATAGGACATACGATAGAAGATCGAGAGGTATAAAAGTTTCACAACTTTTATTATTGATCTTTGCATGTTCTTATTGATATGCTAGCTTATGTTCTTTATGTTAGTATGTGTTGATTATGCTAGTTTACATTTGTATGTAATTGTATAATCATGGACCTCGAAGACAAACACAAAAACCGGCGATCCGTCCATCGTCTCTTCCGCGGCTAATCGGCTAGAAGAGTTGTGTTACTTGAACAACTAGTTTGTTCAAGCGATCGCTCAAGTCGTTAGCACGACGACGAATTGGTTGTGCTTAGGAAACTCATCCCATCCGGATTAGTTTTCATTAGTGAAAATTTTAATCTGGGGACATGGGAGCCAATGAGCCTCCGAAGCAACTACCTTCAACTATGATACCAATTGTTAGTGTCTATACGATTAATATATCTCCACAATAGTATGATATTGCCCACTTTGGACCTAAGCCCTCTTGGTTTTGATTTTGCATTTTACCCAAAAGGCCTCATACCAATGGAGATATCTTTTCATCTTATAGGAATATGATCTTTTCCATGTCTTACCAATGTGAGACTTTGATTGTATTCTCATACTCCTAACACACTTAGCATAACATATGAAATAACAAAATAGCTTAACTTTGAATATCTTTCATTATCAAAATCTGTGTTCGATTATCTGGTGCCCCTACACCGACAATTTCCCTCTTTTTGATCTATGGCAAAACAATTCAAAGTTAAGAGAAAATAAGCATTAATCAAAAACCTTGATAGTCGCATTTTTATCGCGTAATTTCTATTTACATTTGAATATTTTAGGCTCTTTGATTTGGGTAATTACAACTATTCATGACGTTTTTGCATATTGGATTTAGTTGAAATTAATTGTTTATTCCCTTTAATTTTAGTATTATTTTTCACGGGTGAATGTGATTTTGTAGGGAACATGAAAAGAGCTAAATCGGAGCAATTACAGCCGTCAATCCGGATCGAATTGATCGCAGCCATTGGATTTATTTCATGCAGCTTAGGGATATTAATTGAAGCCATTTAACCCTAGATCTAATGGGTGGCTGAGATCTAAACTGGCACGATCCAGCGGCTGAGGAAATTAGAGATAAATTCCAACTTCTTCACTCGCACGACATAGTAGCGACACAGAAACATAATGCGACGTTCTTCTTCCTCGCGAGCGCAGCAACAGATCCACTCCAGCACTCCGACAATCCCAGGTCCTCCCCAATTCCATTCCACCCGGCGTACTCTTCTCCCTTTGGTCTGATAGAGCTCACAACTGCAGTTGGGCGGCAACAGTCTGTTGACAGAGCAGTGGAGTTCATCCGTTTTCACCGGTGATCTTCAGATCCATCACCATCGAAGCTGATCTACCCTAGCGGGACGTGGTCGCGCGAAGCTAGGGGTGACATGCTACTGCCGTGGTAGCGGCAGCACTTCTTCCGATTCAATGGCATTCTTTAATTCCAGCCGGTGGCGATGAGCATCCTTTGTTCTTAGATTCGATCCCATCCACAGTAGCGCCCGTGATTCACGTCATTCCATCTCCGCATAGCCACTTCTTGGCTATCGTGGTAGCGGCAGTCCCGCATCCATCATCATCAGAGCTGTGAACTACCGCATCGATCCACCTCTCGTCGGATTCTAACGAGAGATTCATACCCTGAGGCAGTAGGAGCTGTTCGGTGTTGTCGTAGGTCACCGGAGAGGGTGGTACCTTTCCGGTGTTTGTGGATGACTGTGTTTTAATTTTTATTTTATTGATTTACTATTGTGTTTCTTATTGTTTTACTGCATTGTTCACTTTGGGTATTTCAGTATTTTTACATTGTTGGCTCATTACTGAACACTATATTTTATCAGTATTGTTTCTGTATTGATTTCATAGTGTTCAGTTATGTTTCAAGGATATTTCAGTCATCTTTTGTTTGTGGGGTAAATCGTGCACGTGGTAATTAGTTTGATAGTTTAGTGAGTCTTGTTAGTCATTTACAGTGTTTACCTAGTGGAGAGATTTATTTCTTGTAGTGTAATTGTTCTTCCCAGTTTTTAGTTAATCTTCGACCAGTGTACCGTATAGTGACAGTGTGGTGCTTGGTTGAATTATTTTCTATTTGTTAGTTTAGTTTTTAAGTGATTGTTTGATCATTGTACCATATAGTGACAGTGCGGTGCTTGATTGAATTATTCACCTTTGTTTCTTGACCACTGTGCCGTATAGTGATAGTGCGGTGCTTGGTTGAATTATTTTATGTCTGTTAGTTTAGTTTTTTAGTGACTATTTTATCAATGTGCCGTATAGTGACAGTGTGGTGTTTGGTTGAATTGTTCACATTTGTTTCTTGATCATTGTACCGTATAGTGACAGTGCAGTGCGTGATTACTTTACTTTTACACATTAGGATAGTTACTTGGTAATTATTATTTGGTAGTTAGATTTACTTCCTGCAGATTTAATTTCCATGTTTGTTTGTTTACCAGAATTGTTTGACCATTGCATCGTATAGTGACAGTGCGGTGCAAGGTTGAATCGTTCTTGCATTAGGTTAGCTTTGAATAATTGTTTTAATAAGTTGTAAGAACCCCTAGTGTTTACTTCTGTTTAAAAACAAATGTCCAACCATTAGGTTCGTTGGGAAACGATCGGGGTTATTCCTATAATTCATTAGTGTAATTAGGGGGTTCGGTAAATAATTTGTAATGGTACCATGACATAATTTATCGTCTATCAAATTTTGGCGCCGTTGGCGGGGACTTTAATGGTGTTCGTTTGTCTTTAAATTGTAGTTAGTTTGTTTGTTTGTTTTTCTTTTCTTTTGTCATGTGTCTGTCTTGTTATTTTTTTTTCTATTTGATATTCATTGTATTTGTTTGTGTGGATGACTAGGTCTTCAGGCGATAATCTATTTGAGTTTTATGCAGTAGTTTTTCTCTTCCCTCAGAGGCCCAGCCTAGGAAGAGGGTGGTTGAAGAAAAGGCTAGGGAATTCCAGGAGCTAGTTGTTAGTGCCTATAAGATTCACATATCCCCACAATGGTATAATATTATCCACTTTGGGCCTAAGCCCTCATGATTTTATTTTTGGACTTTACCCAAAAGGCCTCACACCAATGGAGATATCTTTTCATCTTATAAGCACATTATCTTTTCCATGTCTTACCAATGTGGGACTTTGATTGTATTCGCAATACTCCAACAATCCCCCCCCCCCTCAAACGAAGGACTACATTGACCCCCCCCCTAAGCCTATCCGTCCTCGAAGGACATCCTCTGCTTGATGCCCGATCCTTAACCCACCAGGACTTCCTGCCAACTGTCTGGTCCTCCTGATCCAGTTGGACTTCCTGCTAGTTGTCCAACCCTTCTAGCCCAACTGGACTTCCTGCCAGTTGTTTGGTCCTCCCAATCCAACTGGACTTCCTGCCTAGTGTCTAGTTCTCTTGATCCGGACATGGGAGCTCAACTTCCTTCATTCGAGATTCATGGATTGACATGGACCATGGCTATGATATCAATTGTTAGTGCCTATAAGATTCACATATCTCTACAATGGTATGATATTGTCCACTTTGGGCCTAAGTCCTCATGGTTTTGTTTTTGGGCTTTACCCAAAAGGCCTCACACCAATGGAGATATCTTTTCATCTTATAAGCACATGATCTTTTTCATGTCTTACCAATGTGGGACTTTGATTGTATTCTCAATACTCCAATACTAGTAAATTCCCAAGTATGCCGAGGTTTTGAAAGATTTATGTATTCACAAGAAGAAGGTGAAAGAATTTCTTGTAGATTTTTATATTCTTGATATGGAGGTAGGAGATGCTGTAGTTCGGTTCAGTATTTTGGACGCTATGAAGCACCCGATGGAGAATCATTCTATTCTTAGCATGGTTATAGCGATGAGCTGAACTGCATGAACTTTATTTCTTAGTCTATTTTTCATTTGGATATCTCTGCACCTTCTATATTTTGTTGTGATTTTATTGATTCTGATGATTCTGATGTTGATAATGATTTGTTGTTAGGACCTATCTGTGAGCCCTCTTTATTGTAGACAGGGATATGGAATGTGTAGGGACTTGCACACTTCAGGTGACGCCCCAAGGATCACTTCCATAAGATGTTTTTGAGAAATGTCATTTCATGGTCGAGCATGGGATATCTTAGGTCATATTATCTCTGTGTATGATATTGAAGTAGATCCTGTAAAAATTCATGTTATATCTTCTTTATCTTACCCCGCTTCTATGCGGGAAGTTTGTGCTTTTCTAGGTCGTGCAGGTTCTACAGACGTTTTATCAGAGACTTTAGTAAGATTGTCCTACCCTTGACCAACTTGTTGCAAAAGAAGGTGGTATTTCAGTTTGACCAGGATTGTGATAAAGATTGAGTCCACCCCCATAGCAGATTCTTTTCCAGATGAGCAGTGTTTCACCTGTAGGATTTGGAGTACCCAGGGCGATCATTAACGATCAAGGGTCTCACTTTCGCAATAGACGCAGGCCATTTTAAGCAGAGAGATCAAGTCTATACTAGAGAATACAGTGGGATCAGACATGATGATGCTTCTTCTCCAACATTAAAGGGGAGTGTGTTCTTTTATTTACTGCATTTATTTCCTTCCTTTCATATTCGGAATAATTTGTATGGGTTTATTGCTTGTTTGTCTGTTTACCTAGGTTTGTTTGTCTGTTGTTGAGTCAAATAATTTTTCCTATGCATGCCTTAGTATCATTTCAGAGATGGTAAAAATTAATTAAGTTTGATCATTAAGTTATGGATTTTTAGTGTATGATAAGAGACTTCACTTGCATGCAGTCACTTATTAGGATGATGAATTTTTGTCAATAGACCAAACTTGATTTTTATTCACCTAGTGAGGTTGTAAGTAATTTTCATCATTTACCCACTTTGGTGTGATAACACATGTGATACTTGTTGCTCTATAACTTGCTTCGAGTCTTTTCAAAACTGCAATAACATTTATTTGCATGAATATGATAAAGGATTTCACTCTTGATTCTTTTCCTTACTTGAATTGCTTGTTCATTCCACTTGATATTTCCATGTTGTCTTACTTATCATATCTCTTCATTTATTTCCCATTGTCTTGTGGATTATCTCTACTCATCTCTTTTGTTCCCATGTTGGAAGAATAACTTGATAAGTTGGATTGTCCGAGACGGAGAAAAATTCGTAAGTGTGGGGGAGAAGATATTGTTTTGTTGGAATTGACATGGCAGGCAAGAAACAGCAGCCTAAGTCTATCAATTGACCTAGTAATGCAGAGTCAAGAGTGTTAAATTGTTTGACTAGCTATATTGCTGATCCTGTTGTAACTGGACAGAAATAGTTTTTTTTAGGCTGCCGTGTTTCAAGAAAAAAATTTTTTTGGTGAAACAATTTCTGCAGTGGTATTGTCTTCCACTGTCTCAAATCCTGATGTAGGAAAAGGGTAAAAGAAAAAAACTGAATAGTGAAGAAGATACTTGGAGCAAACGTGCAAAATCTCAAGAGAAAATCAACCAAAGCTTTGATGATAGGACTCCAGTAGAAGACGGATGGAAACTGAAAAAAAAAATTCTGTCAGTTTTGCACGACTGAGCTGGCAGGATGTTGGCTCGTGAAGATGATATGTGCAGTAAACACATGCCGACTTAGATGAGTTAGAGAAACATGGAAGAGATGCATTGATCAATGCCATGCAAACACCTTGAAGCAATTGCTATTAATATTTGATCTAAGGAGATATTGTTTTGGTGGAACTGACCTGGAAGCCTTAAACTGCTTTCTGCACAATTCCTTGGTTTATATTGAAGTTTCAGGATTAGTTCTAATTGCCTCTTGTTCTCGCTGTTGGGTTAAGCTTCATACTGTAATGCCAAGGACCAAGTAGATATGGGAAGTCGTCCATTATTGAAGTTTCATGTGTTCACTAAGGCTGAAACAATGAAACAACTCCAGAATCCAGAAATGGAAATTATTCTGTTAAGCAACTCAAGAATTATTCTGTGTGATGTTTTTGTTGGCTGTTGGACACAATCTGAAAAAAAAAACAAAAGGGCTGTTGGAACACAATCGGTTAAGCTGAAAGATCCTGACACAGTTTGAGATAATTAGGATGTTTTTTTAAAGGAATTCAACGAGTGGAGCAATATGTTCAACAGTGCAAAATGTGTGGGTTTTTTTTTGCCAATGTATAATTTCTGAGGACAATTCTGGTAGCTACAAAGAGACTGAAGATGCCAAGGGAATAGAAAGAGAAGAAGGGAAGTAGTATCACCTCGCGATTGTTAGCAGCAACCCCAATGCATTAGCTGGACTCGTTCAAGCTTAGATAGAAGTTTCAAATTATAATTTCTGCAGAGAAAATCCAGCAGTGCATTATTGCTTCTGTAATTGGTCATTGTTTCATTTTCATAATCACAAAAATTGGAGGTCAACCACGTGAAAAAAATTTGGTGGGTAAAGTTAGTCACAGTCTGAAATTTAATAAGAAGCTTCTGAAGTGGATGAGGGATTCTATGAAATTAATGCCTACTTAAAACCTTCAACCAGAACCACTGAAGAATGAATTGGCAAGATGCAGGAAGATATGAAATTGATAATTCTGTGGATGCTATAGCTGGTTGAAGCTGCTGAAAATTGGTTTCAGAAAAGTGGTTGAGTTTCAGAAAACTAGTTGCTGGGGAATCTGCTCATGCCAAGAGGTTGATTTCAGAGATTGGTTGCTGGGAAATTACTATCAATGGAGGAAATAGAAATGGCGTGTAGCTCTGGTGAAGCTCTAGATGGATGGAAAATTACTGAACTTGTAACCATTTGTGACATGTGCTGAATAAACAGGAAATGGTGGAAGCTGTGATATGGAAGGTTCTGATTTAGAGTTTCTGCATCTCTATGGAGATGTTTATATCTGCAACCAATTTATGATTTGAAGATAGTGTACGTGTTCACTTCAATTGGAGCTAGAGTTGCTTGAAATTTCACTTCAGAAAAATCTGCAGAATGTCAAAAGCTGCACGTGCAAGTTTTAATGAGCTAGTCAAATTCTAGAAAAATGCATGAGTCACCAAAGATCTAAGAGGATATGCATACACGTGGATTGGATACTTTTTTGCCAAGTGCAGCACCTGCCATTGTAGAGATAACCTGCATGTTCACTTCATCAAAACCTGCAGAATGTCAAAGAATTGTAACCTTGGAGAAGTTGCACGTGTATGTGTAGATAAGTTAGTTACAGTCTGAAAAAAAATTCTGGAGAAATGCATGAATCACCAAGATCCAAAAGGCTATGCTTACACGTGGATTCAAGGAAAATCTATTAGAGGTTGTATCAGATTTTCAGAATTCAAGGACAGTTGGGATGACTCTAATTAAATCTGAACAGCTGCTGTTAGTTTCAACACCACAACCACTTCAATCTAAAAGCCTATGACTTATGCCGAGGCCATCAAACTGGAACAGATCAAGGCTGGATTAAGGGAAGCTTCTGAAATTTTATCTAATACAGCAGCTTATGCTGTCATTGATGCAACTGACATAATCAACAAACAAGGAATTTGGATAACTCACAACTCCTGTTGGTGGAATTACAGCTGTGCTGGATTGGTTGAAGTTGCTGAATTTCCACAGCTGCTCGACAGAGTATCAGCAGTCAACCAAAATCTGATGAAAGTATCAAGGTTAAATGCAGGAAATCGAAAGGGAAATCCAAATTCAGAGATAAAATTTGTTGCATTTCAGAGATTGGTTGGAGAGTTTCATGGGTATAAGTATGAGGATGTTAGAACATAGGTTTAGAGCAAAGTTCACACTAAGCCATGGAATTCTGGGTGTGTATATTCGGTTGGAAATTGGTTGCTGCAGCTGGATGTGTGTTACCACAGAATTATCAAAAGCTGTGATGGTGTTTTTATAACCTGTTTGAGAGGTTTTCTGGTCAAAGCTCCTCCCGGAAGCTGCAAATTCAAAGGAAATGCAAATCTGAACAATTTTGCAATGTTCAGATTCGCAGGAATTGAAAATACCTGAGATATAAATTGAAAATAGAATTGCAGGGTTCTTGTTTACCTGCTTTGATACGCTGAAATTGCAAGCTTAGATAGCTAGATACGGTTTGGACAGGAATGTATTTGTAGCATAGAAGCTTGTTGCAGAAATTTTCTATATAGCAGAGATTGTTTTGCCATTTGCCTTGATAGCTATTGATTTAATTTGGGAAGACATTTCTGTCATCATGTGTGGAGTAATTTCCTAGCCGCTTGAACTACCTGCATTATCTCCAACAGCCAGTAGGAAATAGAGCTGAATCCCAACTTCGTGCCAAGTTTTCAGGAAAATTCCCTTTTCTGAATGTTTTCTTTTGGATATGGTTGAGTGTTAATTTCTTGGATCGTATTGGAATATCTTCCTCCACACACCATTTCTAATTGCAACTAATCAGATTTATTCTTCCAATTCTTATGTTGTTGCTTGTTCATTGTATCTTGATTTTCTTTGTATTTCTCTTTTGCAATCCACTTTTGATTTTGTTTGATTTTCGATAAATCATTTTGATTCATGTATGGGATGTGTTGAGATCAGTAGAGAAGTAGATGATAAGCAAGCATATGGTAGTACAAGATTACATATTGTTTTGAGGGTACCCCACTCCTATGTTTATTATGTAAGCATCAGTGCATATATCCATTTGAGAGGTTTTGTATCAGGCTTGGTTTATTTGATTTGACTGTAAATCATTATACATGTTGACTGTTGTAGGAGTCGAATCTTTTGAATACCCTAGATCCGGATTAAATTGGTGATCCTAAGTAACTTATTTTTTCTGTCTCTGAATTATTGATCTAGGTATTGTTTGGGGAACTAGTTAGGGAGTTAGTATTTCTGTGTTTTTAGTATTGCTCGGGACGCGCAAAAATAAGTGTTGGGGAATTTGATAGTCGCATTTTTTATCGCGTAATTTCTATTTACATTTGAATATTTTAGACTCTTTGATTTGGGTAATTACGGCTATTCATGACGTTTTTGCATATTGGATTTAGTTGAAATTAATTGTTTATTTCCTATAATTTCAGTATTATTTTTCACGGGTGAATGTGATTTTGTAGGGAATATGAAAAGAGCTAAATCGGAGCAATTACAGCCGTCGATCCGGATCGAATTGATCGCAGCCGTTGGATTTATTTCATGCAACTTAGGGATATTAATTGAAGCAATTTAACCCTAGATCTAATGGGTGGCTGAGATCTAAAATGGCATGATCCAGCGGCTGAGGAAATTAGAGATAAATTCCAACTTCTTCACTCGCGCGACATAGTAGCGACACAGAAACAGAACGCGACATTCTTCTTCCTCGTGAGGGTAGCAACAAATCCACTCCAGCACTCCGGCGACGATTCTGGCGATCCTAGGTCCTCCCCAATTCCATTCCACCCCGCGTACTCTTCTCCCTTTGGTCCAGCGAAGCTTGAATCTACAGTTGGGCAGCGGCATTCTGTTGACAGAGTAGTGGAGTTCGTCTGTTTTCACTGGTGATCTTCAAATCCATCACCACTGGAGTTGAGCTACCCTAGCGGGACGTGGTCACGCGAAGCTAGGGGTGACCTGCTACTTTCGTGGTAGCGACGACATCGATTTTCAGTTCCAGTGGCAGCACTTCTTCCGATTCAATGGCGTTCTTCAATTCCAGCCGGTGGCGATGAGCATCCTTTGTTCCTAGATTCGATCCCATCCATAGTAGCGGTCGTGATTCATGTCGTTCCATCTCCGCAGAGCCACTTCTTGGCTACCGTGGTAGCGGTAGTCCCGTATCCATCATCATCGGAGCTGTGAAATACCGCATTGATCCACCTCTCGTCGAATTCTGACGTGAGATCCGTACCCTGAGGCAGTAGGAGCTGTTCGGTGTCATCGTAGGTCACCGGAGAGGGTGGTACCTTTCTGGTGTTTGTGGATGACCGTGTTTTAATTTTTATTTTATTGATTTACTATTGTGTTTCTTATTATTTTACTGCATTGTTCACTTTGGGTATTTCAGTATTTTTACATTGTTGGCTCATTACTGTGCACTATATTATATCAGTATTATTTCAGTATTGATTTCATAGTGTTCAGTTATGTTTCAAGGATATTTCAGTCATCTTTTGTTTGTGGGGTAAATCGTGTACGTGGTAATTAGTTTGATAGTTTAGTGAGTCTTGTTAGTCATTTACAGTGTTTACCTAGTGGTTAGATTTATTTCCTGTAGTGTAATTGTTCTTTCCAGTTTTTAGTTAATCTTCGACTAGTGTACCGTATAGTGACAGTACGGTGCTTGATTGAATTGTTCAGCTTTGTTTCTTGACCACTATGTCGTATAGTGACAGTGCGGTGCTTGGTTGAATTATTTTCTGTCTGTTAGTTTAGTTTTTCAGTGACTGTTTGATCACTGTACCGTATAGTGACAGTGCGGTACTTGGTTGAATTGTTCACCTTTGTTTCTTGACCACTGTGTCGTATAGTGACAGTGCGGTGCTTGGTTGAATTATTTTATGTCTATTAGTTTAGTTTTTTAGTGACTATTTGATCACTGTGTCGTATAGCGACAATGCGGTGCTTGGTTGAATTATTCATATTTGTTTCTTGATCATTGTACCGTATAGTGACAATGCGATGCATGATTACTTACTTTTGCACATTAGGATAGTTACTTAGTAATTGTTATTTGGTAGTTAGATTTACTTCTTGGAGATTTAATTTCCATGTTTGTTTATTTACCAGAATTGTTTGACCATTGCATCGTATAGTGACAGTGCGGTGCAAGGTTGAATAATTCTTGCATTTGGTTAGCTTTGAATAATTGTTTTAATAAGTTGTAAGAACCCCTAGTGTTTACTTCTGTTTAAAAACAAATGTCCAACCATTAGGTTTGTCGGGAAACGATCCGGGTCATTCCTATACTGCTCAGTTAGGGGGTTCGGTAAATAATTTATAATGGTACCACGACACAATTTACCGTCTATCAAACCTCCCCCTTAAGGTTACCTCTCCCTTAACCCTAGGTGAGTTTTGAAAAACAAAAACGTTAAAAAAATAGTTAACCTCTTTACTTTAACCTTTCTCC
The DNA here is from genome assembly GCA_025175895.1 of Wurfbainia villosa. Classification (NCBI taxonomy): domain Eukaryota; kingdom Viridiplantae; phylum Streptophyta; class Magnoliopsida; order Zingiberales; family Zingiberaceae; genus Wurfbainia; species Wurfbainia villosa. Next base: position 94,805,052 of record CM045989.1, read on the forward strand.
CCCTTTGCTATATATAAAAAACAATTCAATGAGGAGTTCATTTTTAAGGTGAATGTCAACCATAAAATTTTGTGAAATTTTCTTAAGTTCATTTGTTCACATGATAAAACATGAAATAGTGAGGATCCAAGCATGTGTCCTTTTAAAAAAAAAAACAATACCTTGAATTTAATTTCAACATATTAGTTTAAGTCCTAAGGATTAGTTTAAGTCCTAAGGATTGTATACCAACCTAGAGGTAACTAGAGGTGTAGAATCAATTTAAGTCCTTCTTTTCCCTCTGCACCAACAATGTTAAACTTACTTTACTTTTGTGAAAGAGTGTATGATAACTTTGGTAAAGTAATTTTTGAAAACATAATCCATATATTACAAGTTATATTTTGAATGCATACTCTCAATTAAACATTGTGTTTAATTTTACACCTTACCAAAAGGATTTAATAAATATGGCTTCAAAATACTTTGAAGACTTGTTAATTTTTAAAAAAGTTGCAAGAATAAATAACAAATTTTAACCTTTCATATCAGTATTTCCCCCTTAACTTGCCATTCTAGTTAACCACAAGGAAACTTACCTAAGTCTAGAGGGTTTAGGAGTCTAAGATTGACCTAAGAATTAAATGTCTAGTATTGGTCAACCAATCAAGTAACTATAGATTTCCAAAGATTAAATATAACTACACGCAACAATCATGAAAATAAATATTTTTATAGATTTTGAAAACATTTCAAAATTTATGTTATTTTTATTTTAATTGTCCTTAATATCTCACCCATTTTATGTGTCTCAAAGCATGTTAACCTTATGTGTTTTGTGTGATGGTTTTTAATTTTATTTAGTTAATTTTAATGATTTAAAAATTAATTAACCTTAGGTTAGATTTGGATTTAACCTTTAGTTAGTTAAGTGAACCTTTCAAAAGATGACTTCTAGGTTGTGGCGAGGCACAGATGTCTTCTTTAATCGGAACAACACCCACTTCCTTAGACAAAGCCAACTTAAGAAATTGTACACTTAATTCCCTGTGGGGTTAAGTCCTTGTCTAACTAGTTTAGGATGTGGTGAGGTAGCTTCAGCTAGTTCCACTTAGCCAAGTGCACCAAGCTAGATACTCCTTATTTAACCCGGATACTGTTGGATCTTTGTAATGGCTAGAGGGGGGGGGGGTGATTAGCCTTTCTTTGTTTCTACAAGTACATTAGCGGAAGCAATACAAATACAAATACAAATAAGAATGAGAAACAAGAAAACAATGCTAACACCCGATGTACGTGGTTCGGAGATGACGCTCCTACTCCACGGTAATCCGTAAGGTGGATTAGCCCTAGCCAAGCTTCACTAAATCCTCCTTTGGATGAACCAAGGTGGAGAAACCTTGTCTTACAATATACTCCTCTTCTTTACAATGATGGAAGATGAAGACTAGAGAAGAGGAGGTTTAGAATCACAAAAACACTTGGAGAAAACTTGCTGAGCACGAGGGTGTAGCTAGGAATGAGAGCACTAGCTTCACCAAGCTTCCCAAGGCCTCTTCTTATAGAAGAAGGGATGTTTTTTTCATTGAGCTTTGATCAGTCGACTGATGCTCACCATCAGTCGACTGCCGTCGAAGCTAACGGCTTCTGACAGAGCGGATCCGCGGGGATTCGCAGCCGCCATTTCCAACGGGAGGCCTATCAGTCGACTGATCACTTCATCAGTCGACTGATGAAGCGATCAGTCGAGTGATCGCCGCGAGGAGTCGAGCGAGACCCCATTTTGTGCCCATTTTCGACTTGATCAGTCGACTGATAGTTTGGTTTTCAGCCTGACTCAGTCAAGCACCTTATCAGTCGACTGCTACATCGTATCAGTCGACTGATACTAGTCAAGTATGAATAATTCATACTTGAATTGACTCCCTAGACCTAGACTTGACCTTCTAACTCTTCCTTCAGCCTTGCGCCCGCCTTAAAGAGTTTCCTTCGGCCTCATCATGTCTTGGGTTGCCAAAAGCTTGGACTTTACGTTGCCAAGACTACAAGCTTGGACTTATGCTGCCAAGACTTTACTTTGGACTTCTTTTGCCAAGGTTCACTTGGACTTTACGCTGCCAAGACTACAAGCTTGGTCTTACGCTGCCAAGTCCATCCCTTGGACTTCCCTTGCCAAGATCATACTTGGACTTCCTTTGCCAAGGTTCACTTGGACTTTATGCTGCCAAGACTACAAGCTTGGTCTTATGCTGCCAAGTCCGTCCCTTGGACTTTCCTTGCCAAGTTCATACTTGGACTTCTCTTTTACCAAGTCTTCATACTTGGATTTCCCTGTCACTTAAACATGTTCACAATTAGATCACAAAGCATTGCCTAACTTAGATGATTATCCAAACATCAAAACATATGAATGCTTGGGGCATTGTTGCACCCGATACTTCATTTTCCTAACGTACTATCATCTCACTGTGTCCTGATACTATATTCCCAAAATTAATTAACCATTAGTCCTATCTAACCGTTCTATGTTAAGCAAAAAAAACTAAGCATGCAAAGCTAAATTAATCAAGTAATTGAGTACACAATTTTAGTATTGACTCCCCCTAGATCATTGAATCGATATGGTCTATCCACATAGTGGATTTAATCCTTGGGAATCCAATACTTGGTTGAACCTAGTTGTGATTTTAAAATGGTCATAGGGACCCATGCTTGGATTCTTCTACGATCACGATTTATGAGTGAAATAAAATATCTATTTTTTGCTCTAAATCCGAGTCCTACCTTATTGTACATGGTTCTTTGAGTTCCAAGGATTAGGTCAAGACCCTTGGAGCCCAATGTGAACTTTTCCAACCTAACCTTAAGATCTTTAACTCTCCCTTTCAAAAGAAAATTCTCTTCCACATGTTTTTCAACTTGAGTTGAGTTTTCCTCTTGAACTTGACTAGTTGAAGAGGTTAGGGTGGCCTTATGCTTAAGGATTTTAACCTCCTTATGCAATGACTCAACTTTAGAGACAGATTTAGTCAATTTTTTATTCAACATTTTTATTACATGATATAAGTTGTTGATTAATGAATGACTTACCTTGATCTTCTCCTTTGATCCGACCGTGAGTCTTGACTCAAACTAATCATCTGAGTCGGGTTCGGATTCGAATTTAGATTCGAAAGTTGTATCAAGCTCAGATTCGAATTGATTTGCCATGAAAGCATAGTTGTCGACTTGAACGTCTTCTTCATCATCCGATGTCTCTTCCCAAGTTGCTTGGAATACCTTCTTTGGTTTTTTTTGTTTTGGCTTTATATCTGGGCAGTCTGACTTAAAATGCCCCTTCTTGTTGCACTCATAGCACTTGTAGCTTTGTTGGGGTCTTGTGTTTTTCTTGGTTTTCTTGTCCTTTGATTGTTTTGTAGACTTTCTTCTTTTTCTAATCATTTTCCAAGCTAGGTTTACTAGTTTCGTATCCATTTCTTCCTCTGATTCCGACTCGAATTTAGACTTAGGAAAAGCTCTTAGAGCATACCTTATCATGTCACAATTCTCCACCTTTTTCGATGGCATGAAAGCCATTTAGGATGTCTTGAATGCGAGCATGGAGTTGGCTCGCTATCTCATTGTCCTGCATCTTCAAATTGTATAATTTATTGACTAACAAATCTCTTTTACATACCTTTGCATCGAACATCCCTTCATGAAGTTTGGTGAGCTTGTTCCTGATGTCCTTGGCACTGATAAAAGGTCCAATTCGGTTGATATCCTCCTTGAATAAGATGCATTGCAAAATTTGGGCCGCCTTTGCGTCGGCTTCGATTTGTCTCTTCATTGTGTTGGTCCATTTGTCGTAGTTAAATGGTTCCCCTTGGTCATTGGTGGGTAAAGCAAAGTCGGTTTGGATTATAATTCACATATCGACTTGTGTTTTTATAAAACACTCCATCTGACCCTTCCAATAATGGAAGTCATCTTCCTTAAAGAACAAAAGTCGGGAGTTGCTATACCCCTCAAGGTGGGCCATTAGAAATCTTGCAAAAACACAAACAACAAAGGAAATTCCAAGACTTGGTCTTGGATTAGTATTATGGAAAATAATAATAAAACTTTAAATGATAAAGAAAAATGAGAAGAAAAAGTGCTCGATCGGTGGTTGCACCGAATCAGAGGGCCCCTCTCTGATACCAAATTTAGGATCGAGAAAAATACTAGAGGGGGGTGAATAGCATTCGAAAAACTTTATTCTCGTCCGAAAAACTAACTCATAAGAACACAAAGTATTGCAACAGAAATAAGTAAAGATAAAACACAAGGACACATTTGTTTTTGTTAGGGCAATCTCTTGCCATGACAAGGTTTTGATGGTGTGGCAAAGGGTTTAAGTTAGGTTGTTATTGTGATTTGATATGTGCGTTGAAGTCGTGCAGGGCTTAGTAATTCGCAAATGGAGCCGTGGCGAGTTTCACATCTCATGACTCATGCCTTGAGTCGGTGAAGGATAGCTTTGCGGAAGCCGTGCGCTTGGAGCATCCGAGGGACCGCCAGACGAGGAGCTTGGAGTGAAGCCGGAGGAAGTAGACTTCGAGGCAAGAGACGCGAAGGAGCATTGCAGAGCCATGCGCCTGATGCTGTCGAGGGACGTGGCCGCGAACGAAGAGAACTTCGAAGGCGAGGGACTCCGAGGGATGAGAGTGAGCGATTGTAACCCGGGAAGGGTAGCTCTTAGGTGAAACTTGGCCATTTGGCCAAGTGTCGGATGGGTTTTCCCGACATCAGTCGACTGCCATGTCATGGCAGTCGACTGCTCTAAGTCGATGGGTCGATCGACTGGTATAAGACCAGTTTAGTGCTTGACGATCGGTGATGTGACGATCGCTGCCGTGGAATGGCGATCGATGGCGTCGCACGGCATAGAATGGAGTCGACTCCATTGAGCACTCGACTGATCGAGCATCAGTCGACTGATTGTAGGATCAGTCGACTGATGCCAATACCATTGGATGGAATCCAACGTGGAAAGCGGCCGTTATTGGGCAACGGCTACGGGATCAGTCGACTGATCGAGGGCATCAGTCGACTGATCCTGTGTCAACAGGAAGAAACCCTCTTCCTCTATAAAAAGGAAGGGGGTAGGGCTTTGGGAGGCTAATGCTTGAGCTCTAAACTTCTCCCAAATTGCCATACACGATTTCCTACTCTTCTTACTTGCTTTTACTTCAATCTTATTGTAATAAGAGTGCTCTTGGTTGTAAAGGTTACCTCCACCTAGCTTGGTGCAAAGGAGAGACCAATAGTGGATTGGTTTAGGCGGAGTGATTCACCGAGGACGAATCGGGTTGTGGATTAGCGGCGTAGCCGTGAACCACGTTACATCCTTGTTAGCATTGTTTGTTTATCTTTTGTTTTGTCTATTTGTATTTGTATATTCCGCTTGCGCTAACGCCTTGTAGATGAGCAATTTACGACATCCATTGTACGAGGGCTATTCACCCCCCTCTAGCCGACCAATCGATCCCCTACAAGTGGTATCAGAGCCAAGGAAAGCTTGTCGAGGACTAACCGCCACAACAAGCAACTTTCAAAATGGTCGGCTCCAACATCCATCCTCCGAAGTTTGAAGGAGAATTCGCTTGGTGGAAGAAGCGAATGGAGGTATTTTTCGAAACGGATTTTGATATTATGATTACAATGGAATCCGGTTTCGTTTTGCCTAGGGATGAAGAGGGGAAGCCAATAGAGAAATCTAGGTGGACCAAAAGGCAAAGAGAAGAGCACCTTGCAAATTCAAAAGCCAAGCATCATCTCTTCAATGTGCTCCCCCAACAAAAAATCAACCGAATAGGAGAATGCCTAAGTGCCAAGGAGATGTGGGAGAAGCTAATTGAGCTTCATGAAGGCACATCCGAGGCGAAGCTAGCAAGGAGAGATCTCCTCCGCTCCCAACTATCCAACATCAAATTAGAAAAGGGAGAAAAGGTAACTTCTTTGCATTCTAGATTCAAAGAAATTTTAATTGGACTAACAAGTGTAGGAGAAAGGCTCTCCAATCGCGATATGATAATGAAGGCCATAGATGCTTTCCCCCGATCATCCAAGTGGAGTTCAATGGTGGACTCATTTTACATTTCAAAGAATCTAGAGGTAAGTACTCTAGATGAATTTTTCTCCACTATGGAATTACATGAATCTAGGCTTGAAGGAATACAAGAAGAGCCAAAAATACAACCCTCAAGAGGAGTAGCATTGTTGGCAAACAAGGGGAAGAAGAAGATGGAGATCCCCTCTTCCTCCGATAATGAAGCATCCTCCTCCTCCTCCATGGATAGTACGGAAGAAGCGTATATGGTAAGGAGGGTAAGACGTGCTTTAAAAAGTTTTCGATTTAACAAATCAAATGATAGGAATAGAAGACCAAGGGGGAGAATCATTTGCTACAATTGCCAAGGAGAGGGACACATAAGGGATAATTGTCCCCTCCTAAACAAGAGCAAGGAAGAAAGAAAGAAGAAAGAAGAAAAGAAGAAGAAAAAGGGGAGTAAAAAGAAGGAAGAGGAGAAGAAGGCCAAGGAAAAGGGAAAGGCCATGACACTCAAAGCAAAGACATGGGATGACCTTGCTTCCTCATCCTCATCCGAAGAAGAAGAGCATGTCTACTCCAACCTTGCATTGATGGCTTTCGATGACTTGGATTGCTCCTCCACCGAAAATGAAGAATCAAGCTCAAGTGGAGAGAGCTCAAGTGAAGGGGGAGCTTCTACATCCTCCTCATCCGAAGAAGAAGAAGAGGATATGGAAACTATGGTAACGAATGCCTCTCCTAAGAAAATAGTTTTCATAATTTCTAGTTTAACTAAGGACTTATTTGGAATGAAAAATAAAAATAAAAGCATGCTTAATCAAATTAAGGCATTGGAAAATAAGCTAGAAAATGCATGCTTAAATGATAATATTTCTTCTAGCTTAAATGATGCATGCCCACATGATCTTTATGTGCCATTAGATGTTAGTGATGCATGCATAGAAGAAAATAGGGCCCTAAGGGAAAAGGTAGACTATTTAACCAAAGCCCTAGAAAAATTCACAATTGGCTCCAACACATTAAATATGATTATTGGGAGCCAAAGAGCTAGCTTCAACAAAAAGGGCCTAGGATACAAAGAAAAGAAAAATGAAAAGGCCTATAAATGCCTAATAGCTAAAGGACAAGATAAAAAGAAAGTAATTGATAGAAAATGGATCCCCAAGGAGTATCTTGTGAACCCAATAGGAAAGAACTTATTTTGGGTTCCAAAATCCATCCTTAAGGGTTAGAAAATCCCTAGGGTAGTCAACCATATGAAATTGACTTATATCATACTTTGGTTGACTTAGGATAACGGGACAATATTTTTAGAATAGTGTTGGGTGATGATAACGTGCCCATAAATAGATAATAATGCTTAAATCATGATGATTAATGTAATTCCTATGTATGGTTGCAATCATGATTTATGATTTTGAAATTTGACACATTATCATAAGAAATAGGGTTAAATCATGCCTTAGATGATATTTTGCCTATTATCATCATATAATACCTAATGCATGATTATAATTTGATGAAAACATGTAGTTCATGATCATAATGTGTAATTCATTCATATGTGCCTTTATGATCATGAGGATTGTTAGGTTGATACTTAACCTTGGTAGAATCGCATGAATATAATGGTTAAGTGTATACAAATACCCCCTAGGATGCATTTCACACTCACTATAGGCTAACTTGATTGCAAACTTAGCATGGGTGAGATGTTAGGATGATACAAATGTCCACTAGTGCCTATGGCATTTAGATGGTCATTTAATGTATCAAAATAGCTATAATAGACCAATCATGGGGAAGACTTATGTTTAATTCATAGACATATTGCCCAAAGATCATGGTTGGATATTTCATATGTTTTTAAAACAATTTCTTAATCTAAAATCTATGTATTCATGTTTTGAAACAATTCAAAGCAAGACTAGGTGTTAAAATGGATAATCTTATGATCAAAAATCTAGTAGTTTTTAAAGCTTTTGGATTTTTGGCAAATACGTGGAAATATAATGATTTTTCATGAAAACCTATTTTTCACTGATATATATACTTAAAAGAAATGTGTTCCCCAAATTTCATGATTTTTAGAATTTTCTGGAATTTTTAACACATTTCTGAAATTCGGTCCGAAAATTAAGAAATCCTGAAAATCATGTGCCAGTCGACTGGTATCTGAACCAGTCGACTGATGGCCTGTAAATCAGACTAGTTGAGGTCGAATTCAGGTTTTAGAGCAATTTTTGGTATTTTTCCTTCTATTATACTTGATGCCATGAGTTTTTAACTTAGTGTTCATCTTTTTGATGGTGTCAAAGGGGGAGAGATAATTATGTTTAAGTAAATTATGATAGGGGGAGAAAATTGATAATTTGTAGAGAGAGTTTCATGGATTAAGGGGGAGTTGCATGTTGCTATATCATGTTTATGTTTACATGCTTTCTTTCCTTCAAAATTTTTATCAAATATTTTTACCTAACTTAAACGGATTGCCACACATCAAAAAGGGGGAGATTGTTAGGGCAATCTCTTGCCATGATAAGGTTTTGATGGTGTGGCAAAGAGTTTAAGTTAGGTTGTTATTGTGATTTGATATGTGCGTTGAAGTCGTGCAGGGCTTAGTAATTCGCACATGGAGCCGTGGCGAGTTTCACATCTCATGACTTGTGCCTTGAGTCGGTGAAGGATAGCCTTGCGGAAGCCGTGCGCTTGGAGCATCCGAGGGACCGCCGGACGAGGAGCTTGGAGTGAAGCCGGAGGAAGTAGACTTCGAGGCAAGAGACGCGAAGGAGCATTGCAGAGTTGTGCGCCTGATGCTGCCGAGGGACGTGGCCACGAACGAAGAGAACTTCGAAGGCGAGGGACTCCGAGGGATGAGAGTGAGCGATTGTAACCCGGGAAGGGTAGCTCTTAGGTGAAACTTGGCCATTTGGCCAAGTGTCGAATGGGTTTTCCCGACACCAGTCGACTGCTATGTCATGGCAGTCGACTGCTCTAAGTCGATGGGTCGATCGACTGATATAAGACCAGTTTAGTGCTTGGCAGTCGACTGCCATGGACTGGCAGTCGACTGATGTCAACAATAGTCGATTGATGTCGACAGCAGTCGATTGCCAGGGAATGGCGGTCGGCCGATGTAGACTCCATTGAGCACTCGACTGATCGAGCATCAGTCGACTGATGGTAGGATCAGTCGAATGATGCCAATACCGTTGGATGGAATCCAACGTGGAAAGTGGTCGTTATTGGGCAACGACTACGGGATCAGTCGACTGATCGAGGGCATCAGTCAACTGATCCTGTGTCAACGGGAAGAAACCCTCTTCCTCTATAAAAAGGAAGGGGGTAGGGCTTTGGGAGGCTAATGCTTGAGCTCTAAACTTCTCCCAAAGTGCCATACACGATTTCCTACTCTTCTTACTTGCTTTTACTTCAATCTTATTGTAAGAAGAGTGCTCTTGGTTGTAAAAGTTACCTCCACCTAGCTTGGTGCAAAGGAGAGACCAATAGTGGATTGGTTTTGGCGGAGTGATTCACCGAGGATGAATCGGGTCGTGGATTAGCGGCGTAGCCGTGAACCACGTTACATCCTTGTTAGCATTGTTTGTTTATCTTTTGCTTTGTCTATTTGTATTTGTATATTCCGCTTGCGCTAACGCCTTGTAGACGAGCAATTTACGACATCCATTGTACGAGGGCTATTCACCCCCCTCTAGCCGGCCAATCGATCCCCAACAGTTTTTACTTGATTCACAACCAACTGGTTGCTAGTCCAAGGCCCTGCGATCCTTGATCGCTTCCGAAGGGCAATCCACTAAAACTATCTTCCTCGTTGGAGGCAAGAGATACGAAATGGTACACAAAATGTAAGGGAAGAGGTAACGCTCCTACCTCTCCTCTTAGTAGTTAGAAAACACAAAACCAAAAGCAATTAAATAACTAAGTAGTACTACCGACTAAAAGCATAAGTGTTGGAAGCTCAGTCGGTGTTACGGCGTTGTTGCGTGGTGATGAATAGTTTGGATTGATGGAGCACTTAGGAGCCTCTTTTGTTGATTGAAGAAGGGTGATTTGCCTCTTCTTTTATAGCCTTTTAGACCCTAACTCGTTGAGCTTTAGATCTTAGTCAAACATCATTATCCACTCCTCCTTTTGTGGATTTTATCTTGACTTTCCTCGAAGCGATCAGATTCATTGGCAGCCGACTGAAGTTTCCAATAGTCGAATGATACTATGTCAGCTCAGGATTTCTACTGGTTGCCGGGAATTGTACTGGTCACTCGAGAATTCTACCGATCGCTCGGGAATTGTACTAGTCGCTCGGGAATTATACTAGTCGCTCGTGAATTCTACTGGTCGCTCGAGAATTACACTGGTTGCTCGGGAATGCACTGCCTGCTCGAGAATTCCACTAGTTGCTCGAGAATTACACTGGTTGCTTGGGAATGCACTGTCTGCTCGGGAATTCCACTAGTCGCTCGGGAATTACACTGGTTGCTCAGTAATATAATAGAAAGCATATAAAACAAAGTTAGCACAAGAACTATATATATATAAGACAATCCTTTGTTGGGGATCGTTGGAACGCTAGAGGGGGTTGAATAGCGGTGTGCTCGTACGATGGAATTCGTTCGCTTTTGCTTGTCTATAATCTTGTTAGTACGCAGCGGAATATACAATGAAATACAACAAGAACAAACACAACACGATAGACACGAGATATAACATGGTTCGGAACCGAACGGTTCCTACTCCGCGGATCAAGCTCTAGCGATGTACACGCAATCACTAATCACAAATACTCCTTCTCGACACAAGTCAGAGGCGGAGAAACCTCGTATAAGTATTCTTACAACAATAAGAAATAGATACAAGCAATTATAACAACAAAATACAATGCAAGTAAAGAAAACTACTTTACAATTTCTCTTTGAATGCTTGATCACATGGTTGCTTGAAATCAACTTGGAGACCCTGATTTGCAATAGCAAATCGCCCCAAAAGCCCTCAAGAAACCATATCATTTTCCTCCTCCACGAGCTCCTTTTAAAGCTTCTACCTGTGTTGGAAAACCCCGATCAGTCGACTACTCGGGACCATCAGTCGACTGATGCCACTGTTCTCGTGAGACAACGGCTAGATCCACGCTGAAAAAATCCAACGGATCCATCATCAGTCGACTGATTATGACCATCAGTCGACTAGTCAAGCCATCACTCGTCTGTTGACCACAGCGGTGCTCCAAAACTCGAGCACCAGTCGACTGATCACATGATCAGTCGACTGCTCGGTCGTTCAATCGACTGCCCACCTCTGGCAGTCCACTGCTAGGCCAATTCTCACAGTCAAACCCTAGTTGACTATGCCAATCGGCTGCCACATGACACCAGTCGACTGACACACTTCAAACATGAGGTTTTAGCCCAAGTATGGTTCCCCCATACTTGCTAGACCACCCTTAGCCTAGACCTAAGCCTTCTAGCCACCTCCATCAGCCTCACGCCTCTCGGATCCCTCCAAGTCATCCATGACTTGTTCATCCATCGCACTAGCCTTCAGGTGCTTCCATCGGCTATGTCATGCTAACGGTGTCTACACCGCCAAGGCACATTGGACTTACGCCGCCAAGACTCCGCTTGGACTTTGCGCCACCAACCATTGGACTTATGCTGCTAAGACTCCCGCTTGGACTTTACGCCGCCAATATCAAACCCCTTGGACTTCTCAAATGCCAAGACTCAAGCTTGGACTTTCCCTTGCCAACCTATGTTGGACTTTCCATGCCAAGACCCATGCTTGGACTTTCCTTGCCAACCCACGTTGGACTTTCCATTGCCAAGACCCATGCTTGGAGTTTCCCAAATGCCAAGTGTCCCACTTGGACTTTTCATGCCAAGTACCCATGACTTGGACTTTCCCATGACAATTACATTGTCATATATTTTTGTCGAACATCAAAACATCACTCGAGTCCTAGTCAATCGTGACCTGGGCCGATTGCACCAACATCCTTTACCATCCAATCTTGACTTAGACCTTCCTCTAGAAGGCTTAGCCAGATCAACGCCTAAGGTTGTCCCCATACGGAGGACACGCCCTTACCATCACTCCACACTCAAAGCTTACCTTTGGTCCTTCTGACCTGTTGCTTAGCTTTTGGTCACTTGACCACCGAGGTTTCTCCTTTCGAGATTCTCCTAGCATCACCCGACCACTGAGGTTTCTCGTCCTGAGATTCTCCTGGTGTCGTTGACCATCGAGGTTTCTCGTTCGGAGATTCTCCTGGTGTCGTTGACCTTAGTAAAGTCTAATACAATACCTGCACACTTAGCATAACATATGAGATAATAAAATAGCTTAACTTTGAATTTTTGCCATTATCAAAACCTAGGTTCGATTATCTAGTGCCCCTGCACCAACAATTAACTCTAGGACTACCACACCTAAGGATAGGAAGGTAGAGAACCTAGGCATTAACCCTAAGAAGGGTAGGCATATGCTTAGGAAGAGGAATGTCCAAAGAAAGAATGAAAATTTGAAAATTGGGCTATTGGAATTAGAAAATCACGCCATGAGGTCAAAGCTTGAGAAATTAGAAAGGACCCTTAGGAAGATGGAAAAGTCAATTAAAGGGTCAAATGGTCAAAATTTAGGTATTACGAGGCAACAACTATCCAAGGATAGGAAAGGTTTGGGTCATAAACCTAAGTCCATGGAGATTATGCCAACCTACCACAATGTTCCATTTAACTATGGAACTAGCTCTAGATCTAGGAAAGTCAAGGTCACAAGGGAAGTTATCCCTAGAGTTGACCATGATAAGTGTCTAGTGTCTAAAATTTTGAAGAAACCTAGGAAAGCAACTAACAAGGTTACAAGGAAAGTTATCCCTAGGATTAACCTTGAAAAGACCACAATGACCAAGGCTTTTAAGACTAGGAGAGTCATTAGGAAGGTATCTAGGGAAGTCATCCCTAGTGAGTATCTTGTTAATCCAAGGAGCTCAAATATATTTTGGATTCCTAAGAGTATGATTCCCTCATGCTAGATGGGTTTAGGGTGTGTTTACCTTAAATGGAAAGGTAGTTAACCTAACCATAGTGGGTTTGACACTTTATAACATTTTCAAGGTTATGTGATACCTTGGAAATGAGTTTAGAAGTTTATCCTAAAAGATTTTAGGATGTGTCAATAGAATTAAAGAAGTTTGAAAAATTGATCATAATTGGCACAAATGGACTAGAAGGCCATAGTGTGTCATTTTTGATTTTTGACACACTTGAGGGAAATTTGGCATTATGGCAAAAGTGATATAATTCTAGTAAATGACAATTAGATTTATAAAAAAAACTTAGGTATTCTATACCTTTGTATTTTATATTTGCTATGCTTTATTTGTCATATGTTATGTCGTGACATCATGCTTAATATGATTATTTTATAATATCATGATAATACTTAGGTTAATTATGTCATGCTTAATACTTAGTTTATGTTTTATCATGCCATGAAATCATGCATCACTGGCAAATATGCTTTATTTATGCAAATCATTTATGTCATGTTCATTTTCATGCATTTAAGTTAATTTGAAATTAAGGACAATGACATTGATTTGAAGTCTCAAGATAAGAGAATCAAATCATATATGTCTAGATATATGCATGAACCCTTAGATTTAGGGAAGAACAAAACCCACATCTCACAAAACTATAAGGAAAACTTGTGTTGTTTTCATACACCCTAGACACATGTGAGATGTTAGAAAATGAGTTAAGTTCAAGGTGCATAAATGTTGCATCTAGATGAACTCAAACTCATAATATGACATTAAGGAATCATGAGGAAAGCTAATGTACAAGTCATGTGCATCTAGCCCATAGACCATGGTCCAATATAAGGTTTTAAAATTATTTTAGAAAACCTTGGTGAAGTTTATCTTTTGATAGAAATCACCATTGATAATGTTGACACAAAGTTAGCCAAAACATTGAAAGTTTTCAATGCTTGTGAACTTTGTATCAATCTCGTAATTTAATGAATATTTTATTATAAAACTATTTTCACCCATTGTATTTTATATAAGTAATGTACATATGAATTTTCATGATTTTTAAAATTACATAGAATCACTTATGAATTTTTAAAATTCGAATATGAAATTCTGATTTCTGCATTTACAGAAACAAGTCGACTGCTACTTGGAGCAATCGAATGGTGGTGGGGCAATCGACTGGTTGTTGACCTAGTCGATTGCTAAAGCTGATTTCGATTGAACAAGGTTTGTCTAGCAATTTATCAACAATTTTAATCTATCCTAATGTTTCCTAACCCTAGGATATGTTGGGTTTTTCCGAGCCGCAAAAACCGCTTTTTGTGTTGCGGAAACCTCGGAATCCCCGGCCACGGATCAGTGCGAAGATATATTAAAATAAAACATGTATGTGCTTACTAAAAACCCTACATCTACCTTATATCTAAGAGGTAAGATCGTTACCCTTGAAGCGATGCCCTTCGCGTATCCCGCTCATCCAAAAGGGTTGCCGGAACTTGAGAGTGTCAAGTGCACACTCCTCTATTAGTATCCACACAAGCAATAGGTGGAGAAAAAGATAATCTTGAGTGTCCTAGCACTCCTAGAAGGTCTCGGCAAAGGAGGTTGGGAGAGGTAGAGAGCTTGAGAGAAAAAATCCAAGGTTGAAGATGATGGAATGAGTAACTCACAAAATGAATTCCTACTCATCAAGAAGTGGCCGGCCACTTCATGGAAGGGGGTTACATGCATGCATGTAACTCCAATGACCCTTGGTCTCCCTCATGATGTGGCACCAATTGACAAAGTCAATGATGATGTGGAGCATCATCATTGGCCGACCATGCCAAGTCATCATCATGACATGGCATTTGGTCAAGTCAAACTTGACCTTTCATCTTCCCTCTCAAGTCAAGTCAAACTTGACCTCTAATCTCCCATGGTTGATCAAATCTAACCACTTGACTCAAGTCAATTTAATTTAATGAATCTTTATTCATTAATTTAAATTGATTTGATGAATCAAATCTAAATCAGACTCATACAACACTTGAATCAACTTGAGTCTAACTCAATTAGTCTAATTTGGATTACTCTTAATCCAATTTGGTTCATCCCATGAACCTAACCTCATGGTTCATCATATGAACCTAATCTCCATCTAATTGCTCTTATGTGTGTGACCCTATAGGTTCTTGTAACATTGGCAATGTCCCTAAACCAATTTAGGAACATAAGCAATGAGCGGTATCTAGCAACACATCATTGCTACCCAAGTTACAAGAATGTTGAGCTCCAACACCACCTTTGTGACTACTAATTGTGACTCTCACAATATGTGACAATGTCCCTCTATCCTTGACATCTAGATTGACCAATCGAGGCATAGACCGTGTCATCCTCAGTACAATCTAAATCTTGAACTCCAAGTAGACTCACTCTAATCAAATGAGCTCAATATCTCATATTGACTCATTTGGGCATGGCCATGCACTTCGTGGTCTCACTCTATCAAGAATATCGATGTCACTCCCGTCATATAGGAGGGATAGATCCCATCTACATCACTCACATCCCTCCGCATAATTTGTTACATACCCAGTAATCGCCTTTATAGTCCACCCATTTACGGGTGACGTTTGACGAAGCCAAAGTATGCAACTCCTTATGTAGGGAACCATGGTGACTTCAAGTCTAAGGACTAATAGTCATACTAATAGCCACATGAAAAAGTATATGACACTCATATAACGATCCATGATTCTTTCTCATGGCGGGTCATTCAGTATACATTCTCCAATGCATACCCATGTGTCAACTTGATATCTCATATCCATGACTTGTGAGATCAAGTCATCATGTTGACCTACATGCTAGTCTCTACGCATTAATATTGTCCCTGAATGTTAATACTCGACTAGGAATGATTAAGAGTAGTGTTCTCTATATCATCTCACTTTCGATTCAACCAATCGATTGATATAGATAAGAATCTACTACTCAAGGACATTATTATATTTAGTTATTTGGCACAAATACAAGTAAATATAATAACCATGCCTTTATAAATAGGAATATGATACAATAAAGTCCATACAACAATCATCACATGATTGGCTCTAGGGCTTTCACTAACAATCTCCCACTAGCACTAGTGTCAATCACCGTAGTATCTAATACCCAATGACCTAGTGTGACCATCATGCTTTTTCTGTGCCAAAGCCTTGGTTAAGGGATCTGCGATGTTAGCCTCTGTGGGTACTCTGCAAATCTTCACATCTCCTCTATCGATAATCTCTCGAATGAGATGGAAGCGCCATAGTATGTGCTTGGCCCGCTGGTGTGAGCAAGGTTCCTTAGCCTGTGCAATCGCTCCATTGTTGTCACAATAGAGCTCTATGGGATCTGCAATGCTAGGAACCACCCCAAGCTCAGTAATGAACTTGCGGATCCAAACTGCCTCCTTTGCTGCCTCAGATGCAGCAATATACTCGGCTTCTATTGTAGAATCAGCAACTGTGTCCTGTTTCGAACTCTTTCAGCTCACAACACCACCATTCAAGAAAAACACGAACCCTGACTGCGATCTATAATCATCTTGGTCAGTTTGGAAGCTGGCATCGCTGTTACCCTTTACAACTAGCTCCTCATCGCCTCCAAATATCAAGAAATATTCTTAAGTCCTTCTCAAGTACTTAAGAATATTCTTGACTGCTATCCAGTGATGCTCACCTGGATCTGACTGGTATCTACTCATCATGCTCAAAGCATACAAGACATCAGGACGAGTACACAACATGGCGTACATGATAGATCCTATAGCAGATGCGTAAGAGATCTTATCCATGCGGTCTCTCTCCTCTCTAGAAGAGGGACTTTGAGTCTTCGAAAGACTCATACCATGTGACATCGGCAGAAGTACCTTCTTGGAATTCTTCATGGCAAACTGTAGTAATACCGTGTCAATGTATGTACTCTGACTTAGGCCAAGCAATCTCTTAGATCTATCTCTATAGATCTTGATGCCTAGAATACAGGCTGCTTCACCTAAGTCCTTCATTGAGAAGCACGTCCCGAGCCAAGTCTTCACAGACTGTAGCGAAGGGATGTCATTCCCAATGAGCAGTATGTCATCCACATACAATATAAGGAAGACAACTGTGTTCCCATTAACCCTCTTGTAGACACAGGGTTCATCTTCATTCTTGATGAAATCAAACTGTTTGATTGCATCATCGAATCAAAGATTCCAGCTCCGAGAAGCTTGCTTTAGCCCATAAATGGACCTTTGCAGCTTGCATACTTTCCCAGTATGCTGTGGATCTACAAAATCCTCAGGTTGTGTCATGTACACATCCTCGAGTAAGTTTCCATTCAGAAACGCGGTTTTGACATCCATCTGCCAGATCTCATAATCGTGGTATGCTGAAATAGCAAGCAAGATCCGAATGGACTTAAACATCGCCACTGGAGAAAAGGTTTCATCATAGTCAATACCATGAATTTGCTTGAAACCTTTAGCCACCAATCGACCCTTATAGGTATGCGTAAGTCCATCCATGTCAGTATTTCTCCTAAAGAACCACTTACACCCAATGGGTTTGACCCCTTCAGGTGGATCAACCAAAGTCCATACTTGGTTGGTGTACATGGATTCCATCTCGGATCTCATGGCCTCTAGCCATTTCTCAGAATCTGGGCTCATCACAGCTTCCTGATAGGAGGTATGCTCATTCTCAATGAGCATAACGTCATCATGGTCAGACAAGAGAAATGAGTATCTCTCAGACTGACGACGTACCCTATCAGACCTGCGAAGAGGTAGGTCTACCTGAACAGGTGGTTGTTCCACAACTCTTTGTGCAACAACCTCATCACCCACAACACTTTGTTGTTCCTGTTCAACCTCCATTAAGGCCTCAGTGCTATGGTCCTTATCTTGAATTTCTTCAAGATCGAAGGTACTCCCACTAGTTTTTCTAGAAACAAAATCCCTTTCTAGAAAAACTCCATTCTTTGCCACAAACACTTTGTACTGACTGGGAATGTAGAAGTAATATCCCTTTGTATCCTTGGGGTATCCAACAAAATAGCACCTATCGGATTTGGGTCTCAGTTTGTCTGAGACTTGACGTCGAACGTAAGCCTCACAACCCAAAATCCTCATAAAAGACATCTTGGGATTTCTCCCTATCCATATCGTATATGGTGTCTTTATCACAACCTTGGATGGTACACGGTTAAGGGTAAAGGCTGCTGTGTCTAGAGCATATCCCCAAAAGGATATAGGAAGATCTGTGTGACTCATCATAGATCGTACCATATCTAATAGGGTACGATTCCTCCTTTCGGATACACCATTCCACTGTGGTGTTCCAGGAGGAGTGAGTTGGGATAGAATCCCACACTCAGCTAGATAGTCACAAAACGCATGGCTAAGGTATTCACCACCTCGATCTGATCGAAGTATCTTAATACTCTTGCCAAGCTGGTTTTGTACTTCATTCTTGAATTCTTTAAACTTTTCAAAGGATTCTGATTTATGTATCATAAGATACACATAACCATATCTACTGAAGTCATCAGTAAATGTAATGAAGTACCTGTAACCACCTCTAGCAACAACATTGAAAGGACCACATACATCACTATGTATAAATCCTAACAAATCTGTTGCTCTTTCGCTGTGTCCACTAAAGGGAGTCTTGGTCATCTTGCCTAAAAGGCAAAACTCACATGTCTCATATGATTCAAAATCATATGAGTCTAGCAGCCCATCCTTACGGAGCTGAGATAAGCGACTCTCATTTATGTGACCTAAGCGACAATGCCAGAGATAGGTTTGGTTCAACTCATTTGACTTGAACCTCTTGGTACTTATGTTATAGATAGGGCTCTCTAAGTCTAGAAAGTAGAGTTCGTTCATTAGAGGTGCACTACAATAGAACATATCATTTAAATAAACTGAACAACATTTGTTCTTTATTATAAATGTAAATCCTTTCTTGTCCAAACAAGAAACCGAAATTATGTTCTTAGTCAAAGCAGGCACATAACAACATTCATCTAATTCTAGTACAAGCCCAGTGGGCAGAGATAGATCATAAGTTATTACAGCAACAGCAGCAACCCTTGCTCCATTGCCTACTCGTAGGTCCATCTCGTCCTTTGTCAATGCCCTGCTATTTCTCAGCGCCTGCACATTGGTACAAATGTGAGATACACATCCGGTATCTAATACCCATGATGAAGAAATAGATAGATTGACTTATATAACATTTATACTTGAAGTAGAAGTCTCACTTCTTTTCTTCTTAAGATCTTCCAGATATGCCTTGCAGTTACGCTTCCAGTGTCCAACTTCCTTGCAGTGGAAGCAAGCCCCTTCCTTGGCTACCCCTCCTTTGGGTTTAAGTTTTGTTGGTGCAGGGGCACTAGATAATCGAACCTGTGTTTTGATTATGGCAAAGACACAAAGTTAAGTTTATATTGTTATCTCACGAGCTAAATCAAGTGTGCAGAAAAGTACTAAAGCTGGAGCTGAAGGCTAGCGACACCCGGAGGAAGCCGTGGTGGTCGGGCGACACTTGAGTGAATTCGGAGGGAGCCGAAGGAATCGAGTGGAAAGCCGGAAGCGAGAGCTACTATCGAGGTAAGCTCGTGTGAGTGAGAGATTGTAAGGTCGTGTCCTCTTTACGGGGACGACCGTAGGCGACGATTCGACTAAGACTTCCTGTGGAAGGTCTAGGTCGAGATCGGACGGTTAGAAACCGTCGTATTTATCATTTTCCGAGCTAATCTCTTCTTACTGCGAAGTGGTTGTGATCACTGGACATTAGGCGATCGATCGTTATCGATTGGTGATGAGATGCATCGATCATCATCGATCGGTGATGAGGCATCATCGATCGTGATGGCACGATTCGACTTTGCGCTTAGGTCAAAAGCGGATAACGCTTGACGCGCCACTTGCGATAAAAATTTGGAAAAATTCATGATCCGTTCCAAAGAAATAGGAGACAAATTCAGAGGCTAAAGTCTATAAAAGGAGGGGAGGATTCATCTCCAAATCACATCAATTATTCATCAAGTGCTCCTACAACGCCAACGCTTCAACACCGTCATAACGCCGACGCGACGCCAAGTTTTGATCTTCTTCGTCGGCAGCAGATTCAAGTAATATTTTTGATATTATATTCTGTATTTTTATCTTCATAACGAGGTGAGGTAGGCTTGTTGCCTCATCCTCGTATATTCGGTTTTTGTAATCGTTGTCTCCTACCTCCAACGAGGAGGAGACGTTTTAGTGCTTTGCCCTCCGTACGCGGTCTAGGACCGATAGGGCCTTGGAGTAGCAACCGCTGGGTTGTGAACCAAGTAAAATAAACGTGTTCATTTATTTTCCGCTGTGCTTACTTTGCGTATCGAACGAACGAAAAAGAAAAGATTTACGATCGCTATTCACCCCCCCCCCTCTAGCGACGCTTCTCGATCCAACAAGTTCCTTGCCTTTGCCTTTGGCTTGGGACTTTCCCTTACCTTTAGGCTTGCCCTTGCCTTTCTTCTTGTGCACCATCAAAATGGTGTCAGATTTTCCCTTCTTAAGGTTAAGCTCAGCAGTTCTCAACATGCTGAGCATCTCAGGCAGTGGCTTATCAATTTCATTCATGTTATAATTCATGACAAATTGATTATAGGCTTGTGGCAAAGATTGCAAGATCAGGTCAGTGGCTAGCTCTTGGCCAAGTGGGAATCCCAGCCTTTGTAGGTTTTCTATGTACCCAATCATCTTGAGTACATATGGACCTACGGGAGTCCCATCTTGTATTTTGGACCCAAACAATGCCTTAGAGACTTCATATCTCTCATGCCTTGCTTGTCCTTGATATAGTTGACGAAGATGTCCAACCATATCGTAAACATTCATGAACTCGTGTTGCTTCTGAAGCTCCGAGTTCATGGTCGCGAGCATTAGACATGACATATCTAATGCATCATCTTGATGCTTCTTGTAAGCATCTTTGTCAGCTCTCGAGGCAGTGGCAGGAGGTGCCTCCGGAATGGGCTGCTCCAGGATGTACAACTTCCTTTCTTGGGTGAGAACAATTCTCAGGTTTCTGTACCAGTCCAGGAAATTTGCTCCATTGAGCTTGTCCTTCTCAAGGACAGAACGCAGAGAGAGAGTGTTCGTGTTTGTCGACATAGTTATCTACAATATACAATGCAGAGAATTAATATCATATTCCTTTTATCATTTAATTAGGTCTTTAATCAAATGATGCTCCCACTGAATTATAGGAATTTTGTAGAATCGAGTTATGGATGTGGTCAAACCACATTTACTAGATTCATACAAACTAGCTATAATTCTTGTGGGACAAGTTCCACATCATACTAAGCCTTGAGTTAGCTTTGGCTAAATCGCCCAAGACTTAGTACGATCGGTGGGTAACACATTACCGATTACATCTCTATGCAACTCTTGTTTATAGGATCAAGACCCACATTTACAAAAGACCTTGAGTTAGCTTTGGCTAAATCACCCAAGATTTAGTGTAAATGCGATCTTACCCTATCTTTCCAACGGTTGGAATATGCCTATAGTTCTACTCGATCCAATTGAGTTAACTAGTTTTGCTCAATCTAATTGAGCTTACTCTAACCCAAGCGTGATAGGCGGGACCAAGATTGTCCCTCCGCACCCTACCAAGATAATATGCATTGCTCTGCTTTGGACGATTCAACAACAACAAATGATCGAGGTAGTGATGGGTATCAAGGCTCGATAGACATTTTCGAGTTGATTCGATTATGATCTAATCTAATCGTAATGTGTATCTTATACGCATTTAGGCATTTATTATCCTATATTAGCATGCATCACATACATACATTCATTATTCTAGCATGCATCATATACATACAAGAAAATTATACTAGCATGCATCATATACATACAAGTATTATTCTACTAGCATGCATCACATACATACAAGAAAAATCAAATAAATATATATATATATATCAACATATATATATATATATATATATAATTAAATGTGATGTAGTCATGGCCCTACTACGATCTTCTCAAACCAATGAGAAGATCGGACGGTCAACCTAAGGCTAGCGTCTTCTCCAAGCGCTTCCTTTGACCGCCATGTGTCGTCGTCACCCTTCTCGTAACCTCGTCTTCAAGTGGACTTTTCCACCGCTCCATTTTGTACATTACAAATATGAAACTCGAGTTACATTCGAGTCTAAAACTATTTACAACTAGAATATCAAAAGAAGGGGTACGATGCGCAGGTCGCATACACTATACAACACGCACAACCACAAAACGACACGCAGGCCGTATTATGAATTACAACACATATAATCCAATCAAATTGTGGTCATTGGGCCATGACAATCACAGAATTATACATAATTCTAAATTATGTATTTTTATAGAAAATTTCTATAATTTTTCCTATTTGTTTTTAATTTTATGAGTCACCTCTCCGTAACGGTCCCGCTAAGTGGTTTCCGGGCGCGATCGCGGGACAAGGCCCCTTTCGGGGATAGGGGCAACGCCCCTACTCGCAAAATAAACCTTGCGAGTGTCCCTACTACGATCTTACAGTGACTTAAGTTGCTTTCCCAAAAACCTAAAGCGAGATTTCGCCGTTTCGGAGAGTTTTTCTCGACGGTTGAATCCTACAAGTGTCCCAACACTCGTTGCTTCGATTCTTCGAGAAAAATACCCAAAAATTCTATAAAAATAGGAAATTTACAGAAACATTTAAATCTGTAATTTTTATATCTAATACAAAAATTACAAAAACGAAACACATACATGCTTCGCACGTGGCTCTGATACCACTGTTGGGTTTTTCCGAGCCACAAAAACCACTTTTTGCGTTGCGAAAACCTCGGAATCCCCGGCCACGGATCCGTGCGAAGATATATTAAAATAAAACATGTATGTGCTTACTAAAAACCCTATATCTACCCTATATCTACCTTATATCTAAGAGGTGAGATCGTTACCCTTGAAGCGATGCCCTTCACGTATCCCGCTCGTCCAAAAGGGTTGCCGGAACTTGAGAGTGTCAAGTGCACACTCCTCTATTGGTATCCACACAAGCAATAGGTGGAGAAAAAGACAATCTTGAGTGTGCTAGCACTCCTAGAAGGTCTCGGCAAAGGAGGTTGGGAGAGGTAGAGAGCTTGAGAGAAAAAAATCCAAGGTTGAAGATGATGGAATGAGTAACTCACAACATGAATTCCTACTCATCAAGAAGTGGCCGACCACTTCATGGAAGAGGGTTACATGCATGCATGTAACTCCCATGACCCTTGGTCTCCCTCATGATGTGGCACCAATTGACAAAGTCAATGATGATGTGGAGCATCATCATTGGCCGGCCAAGCCAAATCATCATCATGACATGACATTTGGTCAAGTCAAACTTGACCTTTCATCTTCCCTCTCAAGTCAAGTCAAACATGACCTCTAATCTCCCATGGTTGATCAAATCTAACCACTTGACTCAAGTCAATTTAATTTAATGAATCTCTATTCATTAATTTAAATTAATTTGATGAATCAAATCTAAATCAGACTCATTCAACACTTGAATCAACTTGAGTCTAACTCAATTAGTCTAATTTGGATTACTCTTAATTCAATTTGATTCATCCCATGAACCTAATCCTCATGGTTCATCATATGAACCTAATCTCCATCTAATTTCTCTTATGTGTGTGACCCTATAGGTTCTTGTAACGTTGGCAATGTCCCTAAACTGATTTAGGAACATAAGCAATGAGCGGTATCTAGCAACACATCATTGCTACCCAAGTTACAAGAATGTTGAGCTCCAACATCACCTTTGTGACTACTAATTGTGACTCTCACAATAGTGACAATGTCCCTCTATCCTTGACATCTAGATTGACCAATCGAGGCATGGACCGTGTTATCCTCAGTACAATCTAAATCTTGAACTCCAAGTAGACTCACTCTAATCAAATGAGCTCAATATCTCATATTGACTCATTTGGACAAGGCCATGCACTTCGTGGTCTCACTCTATCAAGAATATCGATGTCACTCCCGTCATATAGGAGGGATAGATCCCATCTACATCACTCACATCCCTCTGCATAATTTATTACATATCCAGTAATCGCCTTTATAGTCCACCCATTTACGGGTGACGTTTGACGAAGCCAAAGTATGCAACTCCTTATGTCGGGAACCATGGTGACTTCAGGTCTAAGGACTAATAGTCATACTAATAGCCACATGAGAAAGTATATGACACTCATATAACGATCCATGATACTTTTTCATGGCGGGTCATTCAGTATACATTCTCCAATGCATACCCATGTGTCAACTTAATATCTCATATCCATGACTTGTGAGATCAAGTCATCATGTTGACCTACATGCTAGTCTCTACGCATTAACATTGTCCCTGAATGTTAATACTCGACTAGGAATGATTAAGAGTAGTGTTCTCTATATCATCTCACTATCGATTCAACCAATCGATTGATATAGATAAGAACCTACTACTTAAGGACATTATTATATTTAGTTATTTGACACCAATACAAGTAAATATAATAACCATGCCTTTATAAATAGGAATATGATACAATAAAGTCCATACAACAATCATCACATGATTGACTCTAGGGCTTTGACTAACAGGATATGCTTTAGAAAGTATTCGAAGGGTAAAATAATCATTGAAAATGATTAGGAAAGTTATTTAGGGTGAGTATCGAATTTTAAGGGAGGTTAAAGTGTCGGATCGAGAAAGATTCTAGAGGGACGAGGGGGTGAATAGCGTATTCAGAAAACTTTTTCTTTCTTTTAAAAACAAAGTAAATCGTAGTGAAAAACAATACAAAGATTAAAAACAAAAAGATATGTTTATTTTTACTTGGTTCACAGCCAACTGGCTGCTAGTCCAAGGCCTTTGCGATCCTTGATCGCTCTCGAGGGGCAATAACTAAAAGAGTCTCTTCCTCGTTAGAGGTAAGAGACAAACAGATTACAAAAGATGTAGAGGAGCAAGGTAACAATCCTACCTTTCCTCTTAGCAAGTAATAAGTAAGAAATAAAGAAAACAAAGTACTGACTTTAAGAATTAAAAGCCCCATGCTTGGACTTTTAGCGCCAATGCTACACATTTGGACTTACGTGGTCAAGGCTATGCACATGGTCTTCTCATGACAATCACATGTCATATGTTTTATCTAACATCAAAATACTGCTCGAGTCAAACTCGTGTCTGGTCAATCATGACCTGGGCCAATTGCACAACAATCTCCCTCTTTTTGATGTTTGACAAAACCACAAACACTTTTGAGTTAGGTGACCAAACTCAAGTCTACCAATTATCCCCAATTGGCAATTCTCACATCTTGTGAGAATTCCAACTAACCCCAATTGGCACCTTCTCCCCCTTTTTGACATACATCAAAAAGGTCCTCCCCAAGGATGTCAATGTCTCATATCCCTATGAGATCTTACAATCTCCCCCTTTGTCCAAAAGACATGTAAGATGCCTTCACTCTTCCTAGTGATAAGTCCCATATCACTTAAGAGAGGTAATCCCTCAATTCTCCTCCCATGAGGAGAAATACATCCATCATTCCAAGATGGATAACCTCCCTCTAAAGGCTTACTCCCCCTTGACCATTGCACCAACAATGTCCTTGGAGAGTCTCTAAGCCAATAAGAACACTAAACAATCGAAATTAAGGACAAAGATTGAACATTGAACTTTCACCTCCCTTAAAATTCGATACACACCCTAAACAATTCACCTAATCCATTTTCAATGGATTTCCACGCTTCAAATGCTCTCCATAGCATATCTTAGAGTTAGGAGCAGTTAGGGAACCAAGAAATAGCTGAATATGGGCCTAACAAACCTTGTTTACCCGAAATCAGCTCTGACAGTCGACTCTTACAGTCACTAGTCGACTGCCCTTGACGCCAGTCGACTGCCATCTATGGCAGTCGACTGATTTATGCACGGTGCAAAAATCAAGGTTTAGAAACGAAATTTTGAAATTCATAAGTAAAAATATGTATTTTGAAAAATCTTGAAAATTCATACGTACATTACTTATAACAAACATTATTGGTGAAAAATATTTGAAAAATAAAATACTCATAAAATAGTGAGATAGACACAAAGTTTAAAACCATTGAAATTTTCAATATTTAACCCTACTTTGTATCACCTCATTCAATGGTGATTGCTATCAAAAGATAGACTTCACCAAGGTTTTTCAAAATAGTTTTGAAATGATTTTGAAACCTTAAACTCATTCTCCTAACATCTCACTTGTATCTAAGTGTATGAAACACATACAAATCAAGTATTCTTGTGAGATGTGGGTTTTGTTCATTTAGGGTCTCATGCATTTTTCTAGGCAACACTATTTGATTCCCTTATGCATGGGACTTCAAATCATGCCATTGTCCTTAACTCAATTTTATTGAATGCATGAATAATGATTATGACATAATTGATACATAAATAAGCATGTGTCAATAATCATGATGTCATGACATGTGATTCTAACTTAAGCATAGCATGACGTTCCTAAGCATAAATCATGACATTTTATATGATAAAAGTAAATATGATGTCATGACATGGTAAATGGCAATCAAAGCATGGTAATTTAAAAGGTAAAGGTATAGGAATACCTAGATTTTAATATTAGTTGTCATTTGATAGAATTAAGTTTATTTTTCCATATTTACCAACTCTACCAAGTGTGCCAAAACCTAAAATGACACACCACAACCTCTAACCCTAATTGTGCCAATTTGATTAATATTCAAACTTCTCAAAACACATGTGCACATCCTAAATTGTCAACTCTAACATGGTTAGGTTAACTATCTATCCACTTAGGGTTGACACACCTTGACCCATCTAGCGTGAATCAATCACGCTCCTAGGAACCCAATACCTATTGGAGCTCCTTCGGCTAACAAGGTATTCACTAGGGATAACTTCCCTAGATACCTTCCTAATG
This sequence comes from Wurfbainia villosa, assembly GCA_025175895.1. Lineage (NCBI taxonomy): Eukaryota > Viridiplantae > Streptophyta > Magnoliopsida > Zingiberales > Zingiberaceae > Wurfbainia > Wurfbainia villosa. The sequence continues at coordinate 94,832,204 of CM045989.1, forward strand.
ACCATTTTTGGCTTTGAAGCCTTAGTCATTTTGGTCTTTCCTAAGTTAACCTTAGGGATTGCCTCTCTAGTAACCTTCTTAGTGATTTTCCTAGGTTTTATAGAACCCTTGGCCACTAGACACACACCATGGTTAACCTTAGGGATGACTTCCCTATTAACCTTGGTTTTCCTGGACCTAGATTTAGTTCCATAATCAAATGGAATATTGTGGTAGGTCTCCTTGGGGTTAGGTTTGTGACCTAAACCTTTCTCCCCCCTTTTTCGTTCTTGCCACTAGAACCTAGATTTTGACCATTTGGCCCTTGAATTTGATTTTGCATCTTCCTAAGGGTCTTTTTCAATTTTTCAAGCCTTGACCTCAAGTCTTGGTTTTCCAATTCTAATTTTCCCAATTTTGATTTTTCATTAATCTTTTGGGAATGACTCTTCTTCTTAGGCATGTGCTTACCCTTCTTAGGGTTAATTCCTAAATTTTCTTCTATCCTCCTAATATTCTCCCTAGGTAAAATTGTTTTAGTGTTATTGGTCCTAGGTTTGTCTTTAGATAAATTAACATGCTTAGCACCTAAATAATAGTATTTGTTTCTACTAGCATGCTTTTCATGATTATTAACAATTGCAATAGTACTAAAATAATTCCTAGCATGCCTTTTAACCCTAGAACTAGAAGGTGTTAGTGAAAGCCCTAGAGCCAATCATGTGATGATTATTGTATAGACTTTGTTGTATCATATTCCTATTTATAAAGACATGGTTATTATATTTACTTGTATTGGTGTCAAATAACTAAATATAATAATGTCCTTGAGTAGAAGGTTCTTATATATATCAATCGATAGGTTGAATCGATAATGAGATGATATAGAGAACACTACTCTTAATCATTCTTAGTCAAGTATTAACATTCAGGGACAATGTTAATCCGAAGAGACTAGAATGTAGGTCAACTCGATGACTTGATCTCACAAGTCATGGATATGTGATATCAAATTGACATATGAGTATGCATTAGAGAATGTATACTGAATGACCCGCCATGAGAAAGTATCATGGATCGTTATATGAGTGTCATATACTTTCTCATGTGACTATTAGTATGACTATTAGTCCTTGGATCTGAAGTCACCATAGTTTCCTACATAAGGAGTTGCATACTTTGGCTTCGTCAAACGTCACCCGTAAATGGGTAGACTATAAAGGTGATTACTGGGTATGTAACAAATTATGCGGAGGGATGTGAGTGATGTAGATGAGATCTATCCCTCCTATATGACAGGAGTGACATCATTATTCTTGATAGAGTGAGACCACTAAGTGCATGGCCATGCCCAAATGAGTCAATATGAGATATTGAGCTCATTTGATTAGAGTGAGTCTACTAGGAGTTCAAGATATAGATTGTACCTAGGATGACACGATTTATGCCTCAATTGGTCAATCTAGATGTCAAGGATAGAGGGACATTGTCACATATTGTGAGAGTCATAATTAGTAGTCACAAAGTTGATGTTAGATCTCAACATTCTTGTAACTTGGGTAGCAATGATGTGTTGCTAGATACCGCTCATTACTTATGTTCTTAAATCGGTTTAGGAGCATTGTCAACGTTACAAGAACCTATAGGGTCACACACAAAGGGCAATTAGATGGAGATTAGGTTCATATGATGAACCATGAGGATTAGGTTCATGGGATGAAACAAATTGGATTAAGGGTAATCCAAATTAGACTAATTGAGTTAGACTCAATTTGATTCAAGTATTGAATGAGTCTAATTTAGATTTGATTCATTGAGTCAATTTAAAATAATGAATAGAGATTCATTTAATCTAATTGACTTGAATCAAATGGTTGGATTTGATCAACCATGGGAGATAAGAGGTCAAGTTTGACTTGACTTGAGAGGGAAGATGAATGGTCAATTTTGACTTGACCAATTGCCATGTCATGGTGACTTGGCATTGTTGGACTTTTCGAGCCGCAAAAACCGCTTTTTGTGTTGCGGAAACCCCGGAAGTCCGGCCACGGATCCGTGCGAAGATGTATTAAAACTAAAAAATGTATGTGTTTATATAAAACCCTAGATCTACCTTAGATCTACATGATAAGGACGTTACCCTCGTAGCGACGCTCTTCGCTTATCCCGCTCGTCCAAAAGCTTCGCCGGAACTCAAGAGCGTCAAGTGCACACTCCTCTATTGGTATCCACACAAGCAAAAGGTGGAGAAAAGCAATCTTGAGTGTGCTAGCACTCCTTAGATGCTCGGCAAGATGAGGAAGGAGAGGGAGAGAGCTTGAGGGAAGTTGATCCAAGGAAGAAGATGAAGTTGTGTAACTCACACAAAAATGAATACCCCATCTAATGGAGTGGCCGGCCACTTCAAGGCTTGGGAGGTTACATGCATGCATGTAACTCCCATGGCTCTTGGTCTCCCTCATGAGGTGGCACCACATGATAAGTCAATGATGATGTGGAGCATCATCATTGGCCGACCATGCCAAGTCATCATCATGACATGGCATTAGGTCAAGTCAAACTTGACCTTTCATCTTCCCTCTCAAGTCAAGTCAAACTTGACCTCTTATCTCCCATGGTTGATCAAATCCAACCATTTGATTCAAGTAAATTTTAATTTAATGAATCTCTATTCATTAATTTAAATTGATTTGATGAATCAAATCTAAATTAGATTCATTCAACACTTGAATTAACTTGAGTCTAACTCAATTAGTCTAATTTGGATTACTCTTAATCCAATTTGGTTCATCCCATGAACCTAATCCTCATGGTTCATCATATGAACCTAATCTCCATCTAATTGCCCTTATGTGTGTGACCTTATAGGTTCTTGTAACGTTGGCAATGTCCCTAAACCGATTTAGGAACATAAGCAATGAGCGGTATCTAGCAACACATCATTGCTACCCAAGTTACAAGAATGTTGAGCTCCAACATCACCTTTGTGACTATTAATTGTGACTCTCAAAATATGTGACAATGTCCCTCTACCCTTGACATCTAGATTGACCAATCGAGGCATAGACCGTGTCATCCTCAGTACAATCTAAATCTTGAACTCCAAGTAGACTCACTCTAATCAAATGAGCTCAATATCTCATATTTACTCATTTGGGCATGGCCATGCACTTTATGGTCTCACTCTATCAAGAATATCGATGTCACTCCCGTCATATAGGAGGGATAGATCCCATCTACATCACTCACATCCCTTCGCATAATTTGTTACATACCCAGTAATCGCCTTTATAGTCCACCCATTTACGGTTGACATTTGACGAAGCCAAAGTATGCAACGCCTTATGTAGGGAACCATGGTGACTTCAGGTCTAAGGACTAATAGTCATACTAATAGCCACATGAGAAAGTATATGACACTCATATAACGATCCACGATACTTTCTTATGGCGGGTCATTCAGTATACATTCTCCAATGCATACTCATGTGTCAACTTGATATCTCATATCCATGACTTGTGAGATCAAGTCATCTTGTTGACCTACATACTGTCTCTACGCATTAACATTGTCCCTGAATGTTAATACTCGACTAGGAATGATTAAGAGTAGTGTTCTCTATATCATCTCATTATCGATTCAACCAATCGATTGATATAGATAAGAACCTACTACTCAAGGACATTATTATATTTAGTTATTTGGCACCAATACAAGTAAATATAATAACCATGCCTTTATAAATAGGAATATAATACAATAAAATCCATACAACAATCATCACATGATTGGCTCTAGAGATCTCACTAACATGCATAGGGGTCGACCAATGATGATGTTCCACATCATCATGGACTCATCATGGGGTGCCACCTCATGAGCGAGACCAAGAGCCATTGACTCTTGGAGTTACATGCATGCATGTAACCCCCCAAATAGTGGCCGGGCACTTTGATGGGTTATCAAAGTGAGAAGTTAAGTGTGTAACTTTATCATCTTCTTCCTTGGCTCTTCCCTCAATCTCTCCCCTTCTCCTTTGCCGTGGGTTTCTTAGTGTGCTATCACACTCTAAGTGATCTTCTCCACCTTTTGCTTGTGTGGATACCAATAGAGGAGTGTACACTTGACACTCTCGAGTTCCGGCAAGCCATTTGGACGAGTGAGATAAGCGAAGGGCGTCGCATCAAGGGTAAAACTCTTAACAAGTAGATCTAGAGTAGATCTAATGTTTTTAAACATGTACATGTATTTTTGTTTACCTTCGCATGGATCTGTGGCCGACTTCTGGGATTTCCGCAATGCAAAAAGCGGTTTTTGCGGCTTGGATAGTCCAACAGTGGTATCATAGCCACATGTGAAGCATGTATGTGTTTTAATTTTGTAGTTTTTGTATTATATATAAAAATTATAGATCTATAAGTTTCTGTAAATTTTCTATTTTTATAGATTTTTTTGGTATTTTTCTCGAAGAGTCGAAGCAACAAGTGTTGGGACACTTGTAAGCTTCAACCACCGAGAAAAACTCTCCGGAACGGCGAATTCTCGATTTAGATTTTTGGGACAGTGACTTAAGTCACTGTAAGATTAAGATGGGACACTCGCAAAGTTCATTTTGCGAGTAGGGGCACTGCCCCTAACCCCGAAAGGGGCATTGTCCCACAATCGCACCCGAAAATCGCTTAGCGGGACAGTTACGGAGATGTGACTCATAAAATTGAAAAAAATAGGAAAAATTATAGAAATTTCTGTAAAATACATAATTTAAAATTATATATAATTCTATGATGGTCATGGCCAAAGAACCTCAATGTGATTGGATAAATGTATTGTAATTCATAATACGGCTTGCGCGTCGTTTTTGTGGTTGTGCATGTTGTATAGGGTATGCGACCTGCGCGTCGTGTCTCTTCTTTTAAAATTCCAATTGTAAATAGTTTTAAACTCAAATGTAACTCGAGTTTCATGTTTGTAATGTACAAAATGGAGCGGTGGAAGGTCCACTAGTAGACGGAGTTACGAGGAGGGTGCCGACGACACATGGCGGTCAAAGGAGGTGCTTGGAGAAGCCGCTAACCCTAGGTTGACCGTCCGATCTTCTCATTGGCTTGAGAAGATCGTAGTAAGGCCATGACCTCATCAAAATTAATTTATATATATATATATATATTTGTTTTTCTTGTATGTTTGTGATGCATGCTAGGATATTTTGCTTGTATGCATATAATGCATGCTAGTATATTGCTTGTATGTATATGATGCATGCTAGTGTTGGGTAATAAAGGCCTTGATGCGTATACGATACACATTCACGATTAGATTAGATCTTAATCGAATCAACTCAAAAATGCCTACCAAGTTTTTATACCCATCACTACCTCGATCATTTGTTGTTGTTGAATATGCCAAAGTAGACCAATGCATATTATCTTGGTAGGGTGTGGAGGGACAATCTTGGTCCCGCCTATCACAGTTTGGGTGAGAATAAGCTCAATTAGATTGAGTAAAACTAGTTAACTCAATTGGATCGAGTAAAACTATAGGCATATTCCAACCGTTGGAAAGGTAGGATAAGGTTACATTTACACTAAATCTTGGGTGATTTAGCCAAAGCTAACTCAAGGTCTTTTGTAAATGTGGATCTTGATCCTATAAACAAGAGTTGCATAGAGATGTAATCGGTAATGTGTTACCTACCGATCATACTAAGTCTTGGGTGATTTAGCCAAAGCTAACTCAAGGCGTAGTATGATGTGGATCTTGTCCCACAAGAATTATAGCTAGTTTGTATGAATCTAGTAATGTGATTTGACCACATCCATGACTCGATTCTACAAAAGTCCTATAATTCAGTGGGAGCATCATTTGATTAAAGGCCTAATTAAATGATAAATGGAATATGATATTAATTTTCTGCATTGTGTATGTTGTAGATTACCATGTCGACAAACACGAACACTCTCTCCCTGCGTTCTATCCTTGAGAAGGACAAGCTCAATGGAGTTAATTTCCTGGACTGGTACAGGAATCTGAGAATCATTTTCACCCAAGAAAGAAAATTAGCCCATTCCATACGCCTTTGCCTCATGGCTGATCGAGATGCTTACAAGAAGCATCAAGATGATGCATTAGATGTGTCATGTCTCATGCTCGCGACCATGAACTCTGAGCTTCAGAAGCAACATGAGTTCATGAATGCTTTTGATATGGTTGAACATCTTCGTCAATTGTATCAAGGACAAGCAAGGCACGAGAGTTATGAGATCTCTAAGGCACTGTTTCAATCCAAGATGCAAGATGAGACTCCCGTAGGTCCATATGTACTCAAGATGATTAGGTACATAGAGAACCTACAGAGGTTGGGATTCCCACTTGGCCAAGAGCTGGCCACTGACTTGATCTTGCAATCTTTGCCACAAAGCTATAATCAATTTGTCATGAATTACAACATGAATGAAATTGATAAGCCACTGCCTGAGATGCTTAGCATGTTGAGAACTGCTGAGCTCAACCTTAAGAAGGAAAAACCTGACTCCATTTTGATGGTGCAAAAGAAGAAAGGCAAGGGCAAGCCTAAAGGTAAGGGAAAGTCCCAAGCCAAGGGCAAAAGCAAGGCACTGAAATCGAAAGGAGTGGTGGCCAAGGAAGGGACTTGCTTCCACTGTAAGGAAGCTGGACACTGGAAGCGTAACTGCAAAGCATACCTGGAAGATCTTAAGAAGAAGAGAAGTGAGACTTCTACTTCAGGTATAAATGTTTTAGAAGTCAATCTATCTATTTCTTCATCATGGGTATTAGATACCGGATGTGCATCTCACATTTGTACCAATGTGCAGGCACTAAAAAATAGCAGGGCATTGACGAAGGGCGAGGTGGATCTACGAGTAGACAATGGAGCAAGGGTTGTTGTTGTTGCTGTAGGAACTTATTTTCTATCTCTGCCCTCTGGGCTTATACTAGAACTAGATGAATGTTGTTATGTTCCTGCTTTGACTAAGAACATAATTTCAGTTTCTTGTTTGGACAAGAAAGGCTTTTCATTTATAATAAAGAACAAATGTTGTTCAGTTGATTTAAATGATATGTTCTATTGCAGTGCACCTCTAATGAACGGACTCTACATTCTAGACTTAGAGAGCCCCATCTATAACATAAGTACCAAAAGGTTCAAGTCAAATGAATTGAACTAAACCTATCTCTGGCATTATCGCTTAGGTCACATAAATGAGAGTCGCTTATCCCAGCTCCATAAGGATGGGCTACTAGACTCATTTGATTTTGAATCATATGAGACATGCGAGTCTTACCTTTTAGGCAAGATGACCAAGACTCCCTTTAGTGGACACAGCGAGAGAGCAACAGACTTGTTAGGACTTATACATAGTGATGTATGTGACCCTTTCAATGTTGCTACTAGAGGTGGTTACAGGTACTTCATTACATTTACTGATGACTTCAGTAGATATGGTTATGTGTATCTGATGATATATAAATCAGAATCCTTTGAAAAGTTCAAAGAATTCAAGAATGAAGTACAAAACTAGCTTGGCAAGAGTATTAAGATACTTCGATCAGATCGAGGTGGTGAATACCTTAGCCATGAGTTTCGTGACTATCCAGCTGAGTGTGGGATTCTATCCCAACTCACTCCTCCAAGAACACCACAGTGGAATGGTGTATCCGAAAGGAGGAATCATACCCTATTAGATATGGTACGATCTATGATGAGTCACACAGATCTTCCTACATCCTTTTGGGGATATGCTCTAGACACAGCAATCTTCACACTTAGCCGTGTACCATCCAAGGTTGTGATAAAGACACCATATATGATATAGACAGGGAGAAATTCTAAGATGTCTTTCATGAGGATTTGGGGTTGTGAGACTTACGTTCGACGTCAAGTCTTAGACAAACTGGGACCCAAATCTGATAAGTGCTATTTTGTTGGATATCCCAAGGAAACGAAGGGATATCACTTCTACATTCCCAGTCAGCACAAAGTGTTTGTGGGAAAGATTGGGCTATTTCTAGAAAGGGATTTTGTTTCTAGAAAAACTAGTGGGAGTATATTCGATCTTGAAGAAATTCAAGATAGGGACCATAGCACTGAGGCCTTGATGGAGGTTGAACAGGAACCATAAAGTGTTGTGGATGAGGAGATTGTTGCACAAAGAGTTGTGGAATAACAACCTGTTCAGGTAGACCTACCTCTTCGCAGGTCTGATAGGGTACATCGTCAACCTGAAAGATACTCATTTCTCTTGTCTGACCATGATGACGTTATGCTCATTGAGAATGAGCTTACCTCCTATCAGGAAGATGTGATGAGCCCAGATTCTGAGAAATGGCTAGAGGTCATGAGATCTGAGATGGAATCCATGTACACTAACCAAGTATGGACTTTGGTTGATCCACCTGAAGGCGTCAAACCCATTGGGTGTAAGTGGGTCTTTAAGAGAAAGACTGACATGGATGGACTTACGCATACCTATAAGGGTTGATTGGTGGCTAAAGGTTTCAAAAAAATTCATGGTATTTACTATGATGAAACCTTTTCTCCAGTGGCGATGTTTAAGTCCATTAGGATCATGTTTGCTATTACAGCATACCATGATTATGAGATCCGACAGATGGATGTCAAAACTACATTTCTGAATGGAAACTTGCTCGAGGATGTGTACATGATATAGCCTGAGGGTTTTGTGGATCTACAATATACTAGGAAGGTATACAAGCTGCAAAGGTCCATTTATGGGCTAAAGCAAGCTTCTCGGAGCTGGAATCTTTGATTCGATGATGCGATCAAATAGTTTGGTTTCATCAAGAATGAAGACGAATCCTGTGTCTACAAGAGGGTTAATGGAAACACAGTTGTTTTCCTTATATTGTATGTGGATGACATACTACTCATTGGGAATGACATCCCTTCGCTACAGTCTGTAAAGACTTGGCTGGGGACGTGCTTCTCAATGAAAGACTTAGGTGAAGCAACCTGTATTCTAGGCATCAAGATCTATAGAGATAGATCTAAGAGATTGCTTGGCCTAAGTCAGAGTACATATATTGACACGGTATTACTGCGGTTTGCCATGTAGAATTCCAAGAAGGGACTTCTGCCGATGTCACATGGTGTGAGTCTTTCGAAGACTCAAAGTCTCTCTTCTAAAGACGAGAGAGACCGCATGGATTAGATCATTTATGCATCGATCATAGGATCTATCATGTACGCCATGTTATGTACTCGTCCTGATGTCTCTTACGCTCTGAGCATGACGAGTAGACACCAGTCAGATCCAAGTGAGCGTCATTGGATAGTAGTCAAGAATATTCTTAAGTACTTGAGAAGGACTAAAGAATATTTCTTGATATTTGAAGGCGATGAGGAGCTAGCTATAAAGGGTTACAGCGATGCGAGCTTCCAAACTAACCAGGGTGATTATAGATCATAGTCAGGGTTCGTGTTTTGCTTGAATGGTGGCGATGTGAGCTGGAAGAGTTAGAAGCAGGACACAATTGTTGATTCTACAATAGAGGCCGAGTATATTGCTGCATCAGATGTAGCAAAGGAGGCAGTTTGGATGCGCAAGTTCATTACTGAGTTTGGGGTGATTCCTGGCATAGCAGATCCTATAGAGCTCTATTGTGACAACAATGGAGCGATTGCACAGGCTAAGGAACCTCGTTCACACAAGCGGACCAAACACATACTACGATGCTTTCATCTCATTCGAGAGATTATCAATAGAGGAGATGTGAAGATTTGCAGAGTACCCACAGAGGCTAACATCGCAGATCCCTTGACCAAGGTTTTGGCACAGAAAAAGCATGATGGACACACTAGGTCATTGGGTATTAGATAATACAGTGATTGACACTAGTGCTAGTGGGAGATTGTTAGTGAAATACCTAGAGCCAATCATGTGATGATTGTTGTATAGACTTTGTTGTATCATATTCCTATTTATAAAGGCATGGTTATTATACTTACTTGTATTGGTGTCAAATAACTAAGTATAATAACATCCTTGAGTAGAAGGTTCTTATCTATATCAATTGATTGGTTGAATCGATAATGAGATGATATAGAGAACACGACTCTTAATCATTCCTATTCAAGTATTAACATTCAGGGACAATGTTAATGCGAAGAGACTAGCATGTAGGTCAACTCGATGACTTGATCTCACAAGTCATGGATATGTGATATCAAGTTGACACATGAGTATGCATTGGAGAATGTATACTGAATGACCCACCATGAGAAAGTATCATGGATCGTTATATGAGTATCATATACTTTCTCATGTGACTATTAGTATGACTATTAGTCCTTGGACCAGAAGTCACCATGGTTCCCTACATAAGGAGTTGCATACTTTGACTTCGTCAAACGTTACCCGTAAATGGGTGGACTATAAAGGCGATTACTGAGTATGTAACAAATTATGTGGAGGGATGTGAGTGATGTAGATGAGATCTATCCCTCCTATATAACGGGAGTGACATCATTATTCTTGTTAGAGTGAGACCACTAAGTGCATGGTCATGCCCAAATGAGTCAATATGAGATATTGAGCTCATTTGATTAGAGTGAGTCTACTAGGAGTTCAAGATATAGATTGTATAGAGGATGACACGGTCTATGTCTCAATTTGTCAATCTAGATGTTAAGGATAGAGAGACATTGTCACATATTGTGAGAGTCACAATTAGTAGTCACAAAGGTGATGTTGGATCTCAACATTCTTGTAACTTGGGTAGCAATGATGTGTTGCTAGATACCGCTCATTGCTTATGTTCCTAAATCAGTTTAGGAGCATTACCAACGTTACAATAACCTATAGGGTCACACACAAAGGGCAATTAGATGGAGATTAGGTTCATATGATGAACCATGAGGATTAGGTTCATGGGATGAACCAAATTGGATTAAGGGTCATCTAAATTAGACTAATTGAGTTAGACTCAATTTGATTCAAGTGTTGAATGAGTCTAATTTAGATTTGATTCATTGAGTCAATTTAAAATAATGAATAGAGATTCATTAAATCTAATTGACTTGAATAAAATGGTTGAATTTTATCAACCATGGGAGATAAGAGGTCAAGTTTGACTTGCCTTAAGAGGGAAGATGAAGGGTCAATTTTGACTTGACCAATTGCCATGTCATGGTGACTTGACAAGGGGGCCGGCCAATGATGATGTTCTACATCATCATGGACTCATCATGGGGTGCCACCTCATGAGGGAGACCAAGAGCTATTGGCTCTTGGAGTTACATGCATGCATGTAACCCCCCAAATAGTGGTCGGCCACTTTGATGGGTTATCAAAGTGAGAAGTTAAGTGTGTAACTTCATCATCTTCTTCCTTGGCTCTTCCCTCAAGCTCTCCCCTTCTCCTTTGTCGTGGGTTTCTTAGTGTGCTATCACACTCTAAGTGATCTTCTCCACCTATTGCTTGTGTGGATACCAATAGAGGAGTGTACACTTGACACTCTTGAGTTCCGACAAGCCATTTGGATGAGCAGGATAAACGAAGGGCGTCACATCAAGGGTAAAACTCTTAACATGTAGATCTAGAGTAGATCTAAGGTTTTTAAACATGTACATGTATTTTTGTTTACCTTCGCATGGATCCGTGGCCGACTTCTGGGGTTTTTGCAACGCAAAAAGCGATTTTTACGGCTCGGATAGCCCAACAAAAGGTGCAATAAAGTATACCTTAGGGTTTGCTTTAGAAGCTCCCCCTACTTGTGTAGCTCCTTCTTGTCCCATCTTCTTCCCCCTAGGGCATTGGCTTCGGTAGTGTCCTCGTTGATTGCACTTGAAGCACACAATGTGCTCTTTGCTTTTCCTAGCAAGGACTCCGACATCCTTTGATTTTACTTGAACTTTTGACGATGGCATTTTCTCCTTAGCTCATTTTGGGCATTTGCTCTTATAATGCCCGACTTCCCTACACTCCAAGCATATAATGTGATTTTTATTCTTAATTACAATGCTTGAGTTACCTAGGGTGGTGGAGGCGATATGGGAAGGTTCTTCACTTCTTCCAGAGGTAGATGCTTCTTCTTGTTCTTGCTCCGGAATAGAAGATTGCCTCTCCTCCGATTCAGATGTTGAGTATCTCTCAACTTCTGAGTCCTCACTTTCTTGTGAGAATGAGCTTGCTTCTCCTTGGGATTGAGAGGATGAATACTCCTCTTTGGTCTCCTTCTCTGATTGAGCTGGTTCAGGATTTTCGTGGAATTTTACCAACTTATTCCACAAGTCCTTAGCATCCCGATATTCACCTAGCTTATACAAAATATTGTTATGTATTAATTTTACTAACATAATCGTTACTTTAACATTTGTTTTGAATTGTTGTCGTTGCTCCTCAGTCCATCTTGATTTTACTAATGACTTGTTGTCTTCAACCCTAGGCACTTCAAAACCATTTTCAATGATTAGCATCATATCGAAATCAGTTTCGAAGTATACCTCCATCCTTTTCTTCCACCACGAAAATTTTCCCTTGAACTTCGGTGGATGGATGTTGATGCCGGCCATTTGTTTGTTGTCACGACGGTGAGTCCGATGACAACCTCCTTGCTCTGATACCACTTGTTGGAGGATCGTGGCCCGGCTAGAATGGGGGTTGAATAGCCTAATTGACTTGACATGCTTGATGGAAATTGATCGTTCTTGCGTGCTCGTCTACAATGATCGTTAATATGCGTAGCGGAATAATAATAAAACAAAATAATGATACAACACCCACGAGACAATCGATATACATGGTTTGGAACCTTAGGGTTCCTACTCCACGGGGTGAGCTCAACGAGCTTGAGTGATGAACACACCACTACTAAAACTCCTTCTCGATAACAAGTTGGAGGTGGAGAAACCTTGTACAAGCAATTACAAAAGTAATACAAAAATGTACAAGCAAATACAAAGACAAAATGAAATATGTAAAGAAAACTTTACAACAAATGGCTTTGAACTCTTGCTTGTTGCTTGCTTTGATTTGCTCTTAAAGGTCTGGAATGCAGCAGCAATTCCCCTCTAAAATCTCACCAAAAATCACTGTGGAAATCCTCCCCAAGCTCCTCCTTTTATGCTTGTTTCATGCTGATTCCTCGCCTAGCAGTCAACTTCCATAAGACCCTAGTCGACTGCTCCTGTAGCCGTTGTGAGACAACGACCTAATCCACATTGGCATTCCAGCCAACGGATACACTGGCAGTCAACTGCCAATTACCATCAATTGACTACCAACCTCGTAGCCGACTGATCAGTCGGCTACTGAGTGTTATGCTCGCGTCCTCGACCTGTAGTAGACTGCCATCCATGGCAGTTGACTGCCCGATTCTAGCAGTCGACTGCCATGGCATACGACGCAGTCGAACAGTAGTCGACTTTCACCAGTCGACTGGGACATACCACCAGTTGATTGTTATCGGGTAAAACCTCAAACATAAGTTGTTTGAGCATCCGACCGTCGGGTAAAATCTTAAACACCAATGTTTGAGCATCCGACACTGATCTTAGCCACTTGGCCAAGTTCGCCTTATCCTCTCATGGAGTTCCCCATCGAAGCTCTCTTCCTCCAGCCTACGTCCCTCAGATGCACTAAGCTCACTGCTTCTCCCCGTGTCATCCTTCGTGTCTTGTCCTAAAGTCTACTTCCTTTGGCTTAACTCCATTTTTCCTTGTCCGACAGTCCCTCAGATACACTAAGCTTATGTCATCTCCCCATGCCATCTTTCACCGACTCAAGGACTCGAGCCATGAGACAAGGGACCTTGACAAGTACTCAATACTTTCCCATTGCCAAGGCTACACACTTTGACTTTCCCTTACTAACCCATGTTGGACTTTCACTGCCAAGGCTACACACTTGGACTTACGTGACCAAGGCTACGCACTTGGACTTCCCATTGCCAATGCCAACCCATGTTGGACTTTCACCGCCAAGGCTATACACTTGGACTTACGTGGCCAAGGCTACACACTTGGTCTTCCCTTGCCAACTCCATGTTGGACTTCCAATTCCAAGCCCCATTCTTGGACTTTCACCGCCAAGGCTATACACTTAGACTTACGTGGCCAAGGCTTCTCACTTGGACTTCCCTTGCCAACTCCATGTTAAACTTCCCAATGTCAAGCCCCACACTTGGACTTACATGGCCAAGGCTACACACTTGGACTTACATGGCCAAGGCTACACACTTGTTCTTCTCATGACAATCACATGTCATATGTTTTGTCTAACATCAAAATACTTCTTGAGGCAAACTCGAGTCCGGTCAATAGTGACCTGGGCCAATTGCACCAACAATCTTTTGTCAACATTATGACGTTCAATGGAGACGAGAACTTGGATTGATGGAGCACTTTGATACCTTTCTAATTAATGATTGGGGGATGCCTCACCCCTTCTTTTATAGCCTTCCAAACCCTAGCACATTGAGATCTATATCTGAATCAAGATCTAGATAAAAGTTAATCCATAAATCTTATCCTTGAGGTGGTGCTTGGTTCTTCATGTGGACATCAGTCAACTACTCCTATTGGTAGTCGACTGCACTAATCGACTGTCGAAACTTCTAGTTGACTATTATACTTGAAGTTCTAACCTGACACCTGCAACACAAGGTTAGCATAAGAAATTCTTAATGACATACAATGTGACAGTCCTTTTACCGTCCAATCTTGACTTTAGCTTTCCTCCAGAAGTCTTAGTTGGATCGTTGCCTACAGTTGTCCCCATACTGAGGACACGAATTGTCCTCTCCACACAAGGTTCTTACCTTGCTTACCTTTGGTCCTTCTGACCTGTCTCTTAGCTTCCGATCACTCAACCACCAAGGTTTCTCATCCCATCGAGATTCTCCTGGTGTCTTTGACCTTAGGAAAGTCTAACATATTACTTGCACACTCCACATAGCATATAAGATAACAAAATAACTTAACTTTGAATGTTTGCCATTATCAAAACCATAGTTCGATTATCTGGTGCCCTTGCACCAACAATATCCCCATTTTTGATATATAGCAACACAATTCAAAGTTAAGGAAAATAAGTGCATGACTTAACCACAACTCCCCCTTAAGGGTACCTCCCCCTTAATTCGCGGTGACAAAGTAATAGTATTTTTAAATGACTTTGAATTATTACCTCTCCCCCTTTGACATATATCTAAAAGAAATATAATTTAAAAAACACTTATATTGAATCTTTAACTTGGAAATTTAGAGTTGTAAGAGCTTTTTCAAGCTGTAAAATATCGAGACATCTTTAAATTTTTTGAAATAACTTTGACAAGTTCATTTTCAAATGTCCAAATGATAAAATATTAAGTAGTAAACACTTTTATGAATCCAAGCATATGTCCTTTACTTAAAAAAAAATTATACTTTGAAGTTAATTTTGACTTACTAATTTAAGTCCTAAGGATCATATACCAACCTAGAGGTAACTAGAGGTGTAGGATAAATTTAAGTCTTTCTTTTCCCTCTGCACCAACAATGATTTTGAAAATATTATAACTTAATATGTAGCAAGGTGTTTTTTTATATATTAACAAAAATTAAGCATACCTACACAATAATCACGAATATTAATAACTAGTTTAAAGAAAATGTTTATTTATTGATTTTGAAGGTACTTAAAAAATTATGTTATTTTTATTTTAATTGTCCTTAACATCTCACCCATTTTATGTGTCTTAAAGCATGTTAACCTTATGTGTTTTGTGAGATGACTTTCAATTTTACTTAGTTAACTTTAATGACTTGAAAATTAATTAACCTAGGGTTAGATTCAGATTTAACCTTTAGTTAGTTAAGTGAACATTTCGAAAGATAACTTCCAAGTCGTGGCGAGGCACAAAGTTCTTTGATTGGAACAATGACCACTTCCTTAGACAAAGCCAACTTATAAAATTATACACTTAATTTACTTTGAGTCAAATTCTGGTCTAACTAGTTTAGGATGTGGTGAAGTAGCTTCAGTCAGTTCCACTTAGCTAAGTGCACCAAGCTAGATACTCCTTATCTAACCTAAATACACTTGACTTCGCTTCCCTAACGTACTATCATCTCACCGCATCCTGATACTATGTTGTCAAGATTAATTAACCTTTGGTCTTATCTAACCGTTCTAAATTAAGCAAGTAATAACTAACTAGGCATGGAAAACTAAATTAATCAAGTAATTGAGCACACAAATTTAGTATTGGCTCCCCCTTGATCATTGAATTGATACGGTCTATCCACATAGTGGATTTGATCTTTAGGAACCCAATACTTAGTCGATGGACCAGGTCAAAGATGTCAGGAGAATCTTGATGAGTCGAGAAACATCGGTGGTTGATTGACCAAGTCAAAAGACACCAAGAGAATTCTCTCTTAAAAGGGCAAGTTCAAGAGTTTAAGACATCGTTGGAAAGGATCTCATTGGGTTCCAAGGGCCTTGACATAATCCTTGGAACTCAAAGAGCCATGTACAAAAAGACTGAACTCGGGTTTAGATCGACCAATATATCATTTCTTTCACTCATAAATCGTGGTCGTAAACGAATCCAAGCATGTGTCCCTAAGTCGAGTCTAAAATCACAACTAGGTTCGATTATTTGGTGCCCCTACACCAACAATCTTCCCCCTTTTGATTTATGACAAACCAATTCAAAGTTAAGGAAATTAAAGGACAGTTTTGAAAAATAATCTTTAAATGTTTTTATTCTTTTATTTTCTTAACTTTGAATTGGTTTACCATAAATCAAAAGGGGGAGATTGTTGGTGGGTTGCACGGTTTGTGGGTCCACTTATATCAAAAGTTACACCCATTTTACCATCATCTACTCCAGAAGCGATTGGTTCGGTTGTAGAACTTTAGATACTTGTAAACACACAAACAAAAATAATGTACCAAGACTTGGCCTTGGATTAGTAGTGTGGGAAGAAAAAAATAACCTAAACAAAAAAAAAAGAAAAAAATGCTCAACCGATGGTTGCCCTGAGTCTGAGCGCCCTCGCTCTGATACCAAATGTAGGATCGAGAAAGATGCTAGAGGGGGAATGAATAGCATTTTTAAAATCATTCTTTTCATTTTTAAAAACTAACTCATAAAACACTTGGACCATTTTGACTCACATGGAGCCAAGTCACTAAACGGAAGTCAATATTGTTTAGTAATAGTAGATGAATACTCTAAGATTACTTGGGTAAAATTATTAAAACATAAAAATGAAACCTTAGATCAATTTACTAATCTATGCAAGCTATTAGAAAATGAAAAGAACTTAAGGATTAAAAGAATTAGAAGTGACCATGGTGGAGAATTAGAAAATCATAAGTTTATCGAATTTTGTAATCAAAATGGATACCACCATGAATTCTCTTGCCCTAGGACCCTTCAACAAAATGGGTTAGTTGAACAAAAAATAGAACCCTACAAGTGGCAGCAAAGACCATGTTGAACGAATACATTTTACCTAATAAGTTTTTGGCAGTAGTAGTCAATACTGCCTGCTTTATTCAAAATAGAACCTTAATAATTAAATGACACAAGAAAACATCTTATGAAATATACTACAAAGAAATACCTAACATAAATACTTTAGAGTCTTTGAATGTAAGGTACACATACTGAATATAAAAGATTACTTAGAAAAATTTACTTCTAAAACAACTACCGGCATATTTCTAGGATATTCAATCACTAGTAGAGCCTATAAGGTATATAATAATGAATCCTTAAGAATTGAAGAAATAGTTAATATAGTATTTAATGAAAAAAACAATCCTACAAAATCTGAAGTAAACATTGAATTAAACAACAAAAACTTAGAAAATGAAGTTAGACCTAAACCTAACCCACAATATGAATCAAGCGTAAACCCTAATCCAAAACAATCTAGAGTACGAATTAATCATCCAATTAACCAAGTAGTAGGTGATCCGAATCTAGGAGTTCAAACTCAGACATCCTATAGAAATATGAGTTAAATTTCACTTGTATCCAAAATCGAACCTAAAATCATAGAACAAGCTCTTCTTGACCTGGATTGGATCATTGTCATGCAAGAAGAATTAGCTCAATTCAATAGGAGTCAAGTTTGGGAGTTAGTACTCGCACCTAAAGGAAAAACAATCATAGGAACAAGATGAGTATTTTGGAATAAACTTGATGACAAAGGTGAAGTTATAAGAAATAAAGCTAGATTAGTAGCAAAAGGATTTAGTCAAGTAGAGGGGTTGGATTGTGACGAAACCTATGCACCTGTAGCAAGACTTGAATCAATTAGAATGTTGCTAGCCTATGTTGCACATAGTGGATTCAAATTATTTCAAATGGATGTCAAGTCAGCATTTCTGAATGGTTTTATCAAAGAGAAGGTGTATGTTAGGCAACCACCTAGATTTGAAAACTTAGACCAACCTAACCATGTACTTAAACTTAGGAAATCCCTATATGGATTAAAGCAAGCACCTAGGGCTTGGTATGAAAGACTATCTATTTGCCTAAAATCTAAAGGATTTAATCAAGGATTAATTGACCCAACATTATTCATAAAGACTATAGGAAAAGAAAATTTATAGCCCAAATCTATGTAGATGATATAATCTTGGGAACAACAAACACAATGTTTCTAAATGAATTTATCTTACTAATGGAAAGTGAGTTTGAAATGAGTTTCGTAGGTGAACTCACTTTCTTCTTAGATTTACTAATAAAACAAACAAGAGAAGGAATCTATATGCATCAAAATAAATATGCTAAGGAGTTAATTAGAAAGTTTGACATGCAAAATGCTAAAGAAATTAATACACCTATGGCAAATAATGTAAACATTGGAGAAGATTTAGAAGGAAGAACTATAGATTTAAAATACTATAGGAGTGCAATAGGTAGCCTTCTGTACTTAAACTGTAAGCCGACCTAATATAGTGAGTATGTGTGCAAGATTTCAGTGTTATGCCAAAGAATCTCACCTAACCTTAGTAAAAAAAATCTTTAGATATATAAAAGGAACTCAAATGTAGGAATCTCGTACCCTAGATCAAAGGTGTTTGAACTGATCGGCTACTCTGACTCAGATTATGTCACTGGTAAACTCGATAGGAAAAACACAAGTGGTTGTTGCCAACTTCTAGGATCATATCTAGTTAGTTGGTGTAGTAGAAAACAACATTGGGTTGCTTTATCTACTACTGAAGAAGAAAACGTAGCCATGGGTAAGTGTGTAGCTCAACTTCTTTGGATGATGCACATTCTAAAAGACTTCCAACTAAACTTTAGTAATAGTAAAGTCATGATTGATAATATTAGCTCAATTAATCTAACTAAAAATCTTATATATCATTCTAGAACTAAAAACATAGAAATAAAACACCATTTTATAAGAGAACATGTAGCTAATGGAGACATAAAACTTGAATACATTCAATCTAAATCGAACCTAGAAGATATTTTTACTAAACCATTACCTGAAGCAGAGTTCAATTCGCTTAGATGAAAACTAGGTATGTGCGTAGTAGAATAGGAATTGTTTTTACTTACTATTTATGTATCATTTTCTTTTATGCTACATGGAACTAGCATAGGACTTACCTTAGAAAGCATGAACCCATAGCTTTAAGGAGCCAATACATCTCACAACACATAGGTTTAATGTGATTGTGTACTGAGCCATGTAGATGGGTGTGAGATGTTAGTACCTTACTCCTGATTCTAGACGTAGAACAAGTGCATCAACATGAATCATGGAGTATAATTTTTCAAGTGACTAACTCCCACAAAGACTTATTGATTATCAAATATCAATTAAGTCAAAAGGTAGTTGGACATTCACTTAAGGACAATTTATTAGATGTTTTATATTAAAAATATTATTTTACAACTTATAAGGGGGGCACATGCTTGGATTAATGAACTTGATTAACTAAGTGTTTCTTTACTTGAAAATGTTTTTACAACCTGATGTGAGCAAAACATATAGGGTTTTAGGAATAGTATTCGCTCACATCTCATTACATTTTTATGTTAGTTTTATGCATATGTCACTCTATTTTGCATGCATTTCCTATTTTTCTAGTTCGGAGGTCTGCTCTTTGTACTTTTGTGTGCAGGATAACATTTCGGGGGAAAAGGCGCACTTTCAGAGCAAAAGGACATTTTGCAGCTAGACGCAGAATGAGACACGGCCAGGGCGTGTGGCTACACACGGCCATGTCCAATGGGCGAGATCAGCCACCCCAGGGCCGCACACGGCCTGGCCGTGTGTTTCCACACGGTCGTGTGGCGGCTCGCCAGATTTGCGTGACTAGGGTTTTTCCAGATTTTGCAGCAGTCCGAGGTGATGTCTATATAAGGATGGCTCCGTCCAAACCCTAGGGGGGAGGCACGATGGCTAGGTCGGCACCCGAAGCCTTAAAAAGCTTCAGTAACTCGAAATGGGGAGGAGGAATGCCGCCAGAGGTCCACGCCTTGCACTTCAATGCCGAAGAGAAGACCACGAAAGCATTGTAATTCTTTTTTCCTGCGTTTTATTCCTTATGTATTCGAACATAAACATGATTTGTGATTCTTCCTTCATATACATGGAGTAATACTTTCGATTCTAGGATTAGGGAGTAGCTTGTGTGCACATTACAATGTTGGTTCATGTTAAATTCTACCTTTGAGTTTGATTTGACAATTGGTAGTTGTTTTTACTATATCTATGCGTGTTTGGTTTTCTATCCGCTGTGCTTAGGTGATACGAGGTGTGATAGCCCTCGTATTTAAGATTTAGGGGATTTGATACAAGGAACCTAGGGGTAAACCTGATCTCCTATAATTGTGGGTAGAAGGGTGCGGTGGAATCGGAAATGGTTCATCGTAGGGATCAATTTGGCATTCTCATACCGTTTATCCCATCCTTTTAGGCGGAGATAGCTCCCGGTAGATGCGGCGGCTCTGTGAAAGAGTGTATGATGTCCCTTCCACAAAACCATAGCTAAACGTCTAGACAATGCCAATTGACAACATTGTTTTGTGATGCACAAGCGAAACCGAAGTCCTAGAATCACCTTTGAAGACCTCGACACACTCCTTTCCTCCTCCAGGTGACACCGTATAGAGTAAAGTCCACCAACAGCCCTCACCAATCGAAACCTCTTAGAGTTACGTCCGAACAATTACAACCACCGAATATATTGATATTCGAATCCCAATCCCTGTGGGATCGATAATCTTTATTACTTGATGACATCCGTGCACTTGGGGCGTTGAGCACGAGCGCGCGCTTTGAGTCCTCGACGATCTCCGTCACGAGATTTGAGGTCGCGTTCGTTCGCATCAAGTTTTTGGCGCCGTTGCCGGGGACTGATCGATTCGATATCAAATCGAACATTGGTAAATTGGATCGGACTTAGGATAGATTTACTTTTCTTGTTTTATTTTATTTTATTTTATTTTATTTCAGTTTTGTTTATTCAGTTGCTCTTTCCTTATTTATAATTTTCTGCATGTAACGATGCATGCTTTTACTCATGATTATGGTTAATTGAATGCTGTAAGTTTTGGTAATATTTATTGTGAACATTGTGGTGAAACATGGCATACCATTAATGATTGTCCGGATATATTCGAACCTTCACAATTTGAACAAGAAGATGTCACCTACAATTACAACCAGTGGCCACAAGATGATTTCTATTCATATAGTTATGATCCTGGGTACTTAAACCCTCAATATTGTCAGCCTAAATCCCGACTTGAGCAGATGATGGAAGATTTCATTCGAACAGAACAAGCGGCGAACGATGAATTCCGATGGCGGCATTCACAGACAGAGACTCAATATCGTTTCCAAAATGAGAACGAGAGCTATGAGTCACCATGCAAATTTTATCTAGAACCAAGCCCCCACTTAGAAGCCCCGCTAGATAATTTTACTAGGGAATGCAAAGAGCATAGCCAACAATTTGCAGAGATGATAGAACGAGATCTAGCTAGAATAGAAACCAAACGACTAGAAGGTGACTTTAATGACTGGATCACACCTAATAGGGTAGAGACTCACTTTGAGCGAATGAATGAGGAGGGCATAGATGACATAGGAAGTGAAGAAGGACAATCAATTCAATCACCACTGGAAGAAGAACTTGAGGATTATATAATTGATACTTTAATCGAGGAGAGCATTGCTTCAATCCAAACACCTCCTAACCTCAAGGATCTAGAAGATCCTACCATAACCCTCACCGAAGCTTTAGCTACCAATAATGAAGCCCATTTAGCGATTTGTAATGATAAAATTTCATTCGACATAATAAAATTTGCTAACCAATCTTTTGTTGAGGATGTTCGTGGTAAGTTATGTTATTTATAGCATTTGGACAAAATAGAATATTATGATCAAACTCCTAATGATTACTTGAGGCTAAGCATGTTCAATCTTGAACCAAGGAAGGTAGCTAATAAATACATTGCCCCTCCACGAGCAAGATTTAAGAGATATGGTGATAAGGGACCACAAGGGAGGAGGTGTAAGGTGAGCAAATATCTTGCTCCCCCACGAGCAAGATTCAAACACCTTAAATAAAACGTAGGAATAAGGTCGAGCTAAAAGACCTTAAACAAAGCGCTTCTTGGGAGGCAACCCAAGTTTAGTTTTAGATTTTCCTTTGTTTGCATTGCATGCATTTATTTGATTTTAGTTTTGATATCCATCTCATTTAGAGTTAGGACTAGAAAAGAACTTTGCTAGGTAAAAATGAAATCCATATTAGCCTACACGGCGAAGTGTATGAGAAAATTTGGACCGTGGTGTATAAAAGGGCGAAAAATGGGGACACACAGACTGGCCGTGTGTTTTCCCATGGCCGTGCCCGATCAACCCGAGGCGCACAAGGCCTGACTGTGTGTTTTCACACGGCCATGGATGCGAGGTTAAAAGGGACGAGCCGTGTGTTTTTACCCCATTTGCGTCATGTGCTTCAAAAGCTCTTGCCCTAGCCATGTGATTTCGTTTTCCCCACCATCTAGAAGCACTTTGAACCTCCAAGGAAGACGAAATAAGCAAGGATGAGGAGGACCAAGCATGTAGCACCTCGATCCGGCACCTCGGAGCGATGAACAAGGAGAGCTGACGCCCCTCAAGCTCCGGAGGAGGGTAACGCCCTACCCACTCTTCTTTTTCGAAATAATGAACATAGAGATAGATATAATGTGCTTTCTACTCGTAAGCTCACTGCTACTAGATACTTAGATGAAGATTTGCTAGAGTCTTTAGGGTTGTTGGGTGATATTCAAGCCCTATTTGCAAAAATGGGGTGGGAAGAGATGATGCGAATAAGGCACCCAACCTACCCTAGGATAGTTCTAGAGTTTTTGAGTTCCATAGAGGCGGAAATTTTAACAGGTAGAGAGAGTGAGGAGGGTAGGATAACTTTTAGACTTTTTAACATTGAGCATGAGTGGACCCTTCACCAATGGAACTCATGCTTCGGCTTACCGAGTGGGGGAGAGAGAAGACTCCCTATTGGGTTCAACTCTTGGATAGTTTGGACTGAGTTGACAGGGGAGCACGCTTATGACCCATCTAGGGCCAAAGCGTCGTGCCTCCAAAACTCTATTTTCTGATACCTCCACTACATCATGGCCAGTACTATATTTGGTCGTGGGGAGAGTGACGGTGTAGTTAGGGCTGGCGAGTTACTTTGCCTCTGGGACATGATACAAAAAAGGAGTAGCATTGATGTAGGGTCCCACTTCATCAGACACTTAATGAAGATGGGCAAAGCAGCACGAGGAGAGATTAATGTGGGAGGCCTACTTACCCACATTTGCCATAGGATGGGGTACGATTACACTGCATTAGAGTGTATAAAGGGGAGCCCTAGGATCGACCTAGGAGTATGCATGGCTATGAAAATGATTGTGAGAGAAGGAGACTCCTTATGCTTTGTAAGGAAAAATCTGACGGCCCTTAGGCTCTCCGACCCTGATCGTACCACCATCACTACATGCACCAACTGGCGCTTGGACCTGCTAGTGGAGTCCTCTCCACATGAGGGACCATCCACATCGGCACCCATCTCTTCACCTTTATATCACTCTCCCTCCAGTCCACATGTGCATAGGAGCCCACCTAGTCCACGTCGACATGAGTCTGCACCTGCATCACCACATTTTTCCACCTTTGAGCAGGATGTAGGTACGTCGGCCTATGATTTCTTGGAGTTTCGATCGTGTCTCGATGACATTTACATTGAGAAGCAGACGCAGAGGAAGCGATGGGAGGAGCAGAGCGCCTAGCGCCTACCAGCAGGCGGAGTTCCAGGGATTCCGGGAGCATTTCCAGCAGGCTGAGGAGTTCTACGATGAGGCCCGCATATACTTCTAGGAGGAGGTTGTTCGTCGCTAGGATGAAGCCGCCTACCGTAGGGAGATGCGACAGCACATGCATGCTCAGCAGGTGCAGTGGGCTAGCGAGGAGGAGCACCGAGCAGTCGCTGTATCCACTAGCTCTCAGATCGACCACATGTACATGTGACATCAGTGACTCGGCAGCAGGTTCTCCCAGGATCCAGAGATGCCGAGGCTCCCAGACTTTCCACCTCGTCCACCATACTAGAGGTATATTTTCGTTTAAGTCTGGGGGGGACCCCAAAGTTTATTTTGTTTTGTTTCCTAGTAGTAGTTTCTTTTCTGGTGTTTTCATTCATTTATTCATGTATGGGTTGTTGAGTTTCTTTCAGTACTTAGTTTTTGTTATCTGTAAAGCTGCCTCAGTAGTATTTTTAAAAGTCTTCTTCATGAGTTGTTTCAATGAGTAGTGTAACTTCATTTATCTCGTGGTATTTTATTTTATTTGCTCTAATGAATGTTCTAGACTGACTGGTCAGCTTCTATTTTTACACCTACACATGTCAAACACTTTGAAAAGGAAAATCTAGTACATACCTAGTTATGATTCATTTCAGTAGTCCAGTACTTTGGAATTCATAGGTGACTCTAGGTTTAGCATTTTAGTTACTGGAGATGCTCGGATTATGTAAGCCCATTCGAAAAAATCAAAATCCCGGTGAGTAAAAAAAAAGAGATAAAAATAAATGAAAAAGAAAAAAAAAAGAGAAAGAAAAGATGGAAAAGAGATTATGAGGGATAAAAAATACTTGTCATGGGTGGAAATGGTTAGGTACATCTTTGAGACCGAGTTAGGTTACTGGGGAAACACCTACCAATTTCTCTCAATACCGAGCACGCCTTTGAGACTTTGTGCTAGATCTAGGGAATGCCCCTCGCTTTGGGCAGGTAAGTGCCTAAGAGCCATAGACCTTAGGAAATCTATAGGATGACGATTTAACTTACCATGGAATGAGTATCCCCTAAGAAGATTCGCATAGCACGTGCACGAGAAGCTAACTTAGTGAATTTGGTAGAACATATCTATTTTGCTTTGATTGAAAATACCACTTGATAAATTTTGTTAGTATGCTAAGTATGGAACAATATCTTTTTAAAATTTCATGGCACTGAGGTTTGCTTGAGGACAAGCAAAGATTTAAGTCGGGGGGAAGTGATGTGAGCAAAACATATAGGGTTTTAGGAGTAGTTTTCGCTCATATCTCATTACATTTTTATGTTAGTTTCATGCATATGTCACTCTATTTTGCATGCAATTCCTATTTTCTGGTTCGGAGGTATGCTATTTGTACTTTTGTGTGCAGGATAGAATTTCGGGGGGAAAAGGAGCACTCTCGGAGCAAAAGAAGGACATTTTGTAGCTAGACGCAGAATGGGACATGGCCAGGGCGTGTGGCTACACACAGTCGTGTCCAATGGGCGAGATCAGCCACCCCAGGGCCGCACATGGCCTGGCTGTGTGTTTCCACATGGCCGTGTGGTAGCCCGCCAGATTTGCGCGACTAGGGTTTTTCCGGATTTTGCAGCGGTCCGAGATGATTTCTATATAAGGATGGCTCCGCCCAAACCCTAGGGGGGAGGCATGACAGCTAGGACGGCACGTCGAAGCCCTAAAAAGCTTCGCTAACTCAAAACAGGGAGGAGGAACGCCGCTAAAGGTCCACACCTTACACTTCAATGCCGGAGAGAAGACCACGAAAGCATTGTAATTCTTTGTTCCTGCGTTTTATTCCTTATGTATTCGAACATAAACATGATTTGTGATTCTTCCTTCATATACATGGAGTAGTACTTTCGATTCTAGGATTAGGGAGTAGCTTGTGTGCACATTACAATGTTGGTTCATGTTAAATTCTGCCTTTGAGTTTGATTTGACAATTGGTAGTTATTTTTACTATATCTATGCGTGTTTAGTTTTCTATCCGCTGTGCTTAGGCGATACGAGGTATGATAGCCCTCGTATTTAAGATTTAGGGGATTTGATACAAGGAACCTAGGGATAATCCTGATCTCCTATAACTGTGGGTAGAAGGGTGCGGTGGAATCGAAAACGGTTCATCGTAGGGATTGATTTGGCATCCTCGTACAGTCTAAACAACGCTAATTGATAACATTGTTTTGTGATGCACAAGCAAAATCGAAGTCCTAGAATTACCTTTGAAGACCTCGGCACACTCCTTTCCTCCTCCAGGTGACACCGTATAGAGTAAAGTCCACCGACAACCCTCACCAATCGAAACCTCTTAGAGTTACGTCCGAAAAATTACAACCACTGAATATATTGATATTCGAATCCTAGTCCCTGTGGGATCGATAATCTTTATTACTTGATGACATATGTGCCCTTGCGGGCGTTGAGCGCGAGCACACCTTCGAGTCATTGACGGTCTCCGTCGCGAGATTTGAGGTCGCGTTCATGCGCATCACAACCCTAAGTTTCTAAGTTGCAATATTGTTTTTTGATATATGTCAAAGGTGGAGAGGTATGCGATAATTCAAAGTCAAAAATACTATTACTCTATCACCACAAATTGAGGGGGATGTACCCTTAACGGGGAGTTTAGTTAAGGAGGAGTTGTGGTCATACACTTATTTTCCTTAACTTTGAATTGTGTTGCCATAGATCAAAATGGAGGAGATTATTGGTGTAGGGGCACCAGATAATCGAACTTAAGTTTTGATAATGGCAAAGATTCAAAGTTAAGTTATTTTGTTATCTCATGTTTTATGTTGAGTGTGCAAGTAATGTATTAGACTTTGCTAAGGTCAAAGATGCCAGGAGAATCTTGAGAAGGAGAAACCTCAGTGGTTGACTGATCGAAAGCTAAGGAACAGGTCAGAAGGACCAAAGGTAAGCAAAGTAAGAACCTTGTGTGGAGAGGACAGGTCGTGTCCTCAGTACTGGGACAACTGTAGGCGACGATCTGACTAAGGCTTACAGAGGAAGGTCAAAGTCGAGATCGGGCAGTCAAAGGTCTGTCATTATGCATTTCTTGTGCTAATCTTGGGTTGCAGGTGTCACGCCCCCGGGAGCATGCCGAGCCGAAAATCAAACGGACGACATCTCCCCTGTACGTGGCAACATTTCGGGTTAATACAAGGCCCGTAGGCCCACAACAAAAACATAATAAACAGATATAAGTATATCAAACACACAGCGGAAACATAAACACATACCCACAACAAAATATACCAAAACATACGGGTGTACACCCCCCTGACAAGACCACAGTACTAAAACGTACATAAAACATCGACACCAAATAAAGTCCACAATATAATGACAAAGTCCATACATAGAACAAAATCCATAACACGGACAAAAATCATAAATCCTCGGGAGACTCAAAATGTGGAGATGGGATGGATCGCGTAGCGACTCAAGTCGTCACAAAGACTTCTACATTACAGGCGACGAGAAAAACCGAGTCGGAGGTGGTGAGTAAAACTCAGCAGGTAATCAGAGATAACATGTAAATATATATACATCAATATTACATGTCATTCAACAGTCTAAATCTACTCGAACAACGGGTATACATCAGCATAAAAGGTATATATGCATGCATACACTAAATAAACTGAACAACCACGATGCTGACATACCTGGCAGTCAGCTACCCTATCCTGATGGCACCTAGACATATCATCACATCATAGGGTATAAACGTATAGTACTAACACAATATTCTAACCTGAGTCAAGGGTATCACTGTAAATATCTGATAGGTATACCAATATCAACCTACTATCATACAGGAATATGTAATAGCCTGTATGAATATGTACAAACAAATGCAACAGGCATAGTACATACAAATGCATCATCAAAGTGAGTATACATATAGACTGTATCCGTATGTATACTAATCACTATCATCCATGTATATATGTATATACCAGTAGGTATATATATATATAATCATATGCAAAACACCGTATGATACGGCAGTGCAACATGCATGGTCATGCCTGCTCACCCCTACTCGCTACCACGACCCCAGTGTGGCCTAGGTGGCACAACATGACAACTATCCCGACTCCAGCCGCCACCACTCTCGAGTGACCGAGTTGGGTAGTATGATCAAGTAGCATACGTAGCGCTCGCTACGCGGTCCTCGTGGCCACTCCGACTGACACTGCCAATGAGCGGTCGAGTGCCACGCACCCCAGGACAACTGCACGCAACTCCAACTACCATCGTCAATAATGGTAGAGTGCGGCACAACAAATGCTCTGCCCTCACACCAGTTACTCCTCTGGAAGCAACCTGGGAGGCAGGATGACTGACGACTCTCTCTCAACCCTAAGGGGAGACGATGTCGGCAGTATGCATGCAATGACATGAGGGTACTGTCTCATATATAGAACATCTACCCTAGACTCTCTGTTCAACAGAGAGTCACACCCAATTGATCAGTACACTCTCTACCCTGTAGAGAGTCACTCATCTGGTCATGACAAGCTAGGACCATCGGTCTGTAGCGACACACTGTCCACGACTCACATGACCATTCACACAACCCGTGGTTGGTGAATAAATGTGCAACATAAAGGTATGGAATAAATCCTACATCTGGGGCCATACTATTCCACAGAGGACCTTTTTGCCAAATTTGCAATATAGGTCATCCTCCGTACTCTAACATCTACACCCTACTAAACAGTTAGACCTACTTACGTCACAACTGAAACTCTTAAATCATGCTAGGGAATATGTGTTATCAATAATCGAGCACACATATATATATCAATGAAAAGTTCAAGCATGAGATAAACAGAGCATGATCAAGGTAATATGAACACCTAACATGTTCATATCTTTGTCTAAATCTGGAAATTATTTCATCTACCCGACCAGTAGGAAATTACCTACCTGATACGTAAACCATAACTGTCTTCATGTTCGCGAATTCACCTCGCATCAAAGTCCTGAAATCATAAAATCCCAATATAATCAAAATAACTCCAGTCTCCACTAATCACCGATATAATCCTACAATAACACTACTACCATAATCAGAAATCACCTTGCTACTGTACACTATAGCAAGATCAGAACTTACATAATCTTTGCTTCAATCACAACAAACTTCAATAATCCACTTATGGAAATCTGATCTGCCCACCCTTTTAACTGCAAATAAATCCAACCAAAATCTAATTATGATTTATACATGGATGTAATTATCCTAGCAACACAATTGTGCATTCTTCAAGAATTAAACATCTAATGTATAACATACAATTTAAAGCTTACCTTCAACTGTTGGAATCAGCCACGACTTATCCAAAAGCACCTATCCAGAAACCATAACATCCACAGCTTATACACCACCCTGAGCAGTCGTGTTCATGCTCCTCCCCAGCCAGCTCCATCCATTCATCACCACCGACACAGCTCATCAACACCACCAAACAAAATCAGAGCCAATCACGGCTGTGAACAAGGATAAATCAAATCCAATTGCTGCTGTGAACCAAGATGAACCAAACAACCAACCTCACGACGCTGCCATCATCAGCTTCCAGCGACAATCGCAAGCTACACATCCTCCCTGAATTGTTCTGTTCGCTGGAGGCAGTTCAACGTCGACAATCACTGCAACTGATCCATGATCCAAGCCTCGGATCATCATCCAACAGCTATGTTTTCTGCCCAAATCGAATACCAAAGCAAAACCTAAAATCTCGTCCAAGTTCAAGAAAAGAGAAGTGCTCACCTATCTCCGGTGACCATTGGTAGCGAAGTCCACGTAAGCCGTGATGACCTTCTTCTTCCCTATTCTTCGACACCACTCGCCCAAAACAATGGATCGTGCTCGAGGATCAACCACAACTCGAACTCAGATCTTGTTCAAGATCGAAGAGAATCGCCGCTTACCTAATTTCCGGGCGTCGTCGATTGTTTCGGCGATGTGAGCGATCGGCGACTAAAGCGGAGAAGCGGCGGTCGTCGGCGGTGTGGCGGCGGCGGCGAGCCGGCTCGGTGGTGTGCAACCGAGATCGACAACAAGGAGAGGCGGCGGCAGAGTAGATCACGGCGGCGATGTCGACCGCGTGGCGGCGGCAGGGCCATGGTTGGGTGGTGTACCAGCCAAGCGGCGCGAGGAGGCAACCCTAAGCGGACGGCGGTGCGAAGGAGATCGCGGAGATCGATCGATCGGTCGCGACGGCGATGAAGAGGATCGCTCGCGCGCGAGTGGCGTGGCGCCTTGAGAGAGAAGCGATGGTGGCCTGAGGGAGAAGGCGGCGATCCAAATCCGGTGAAGATCGAGCGGAGGATCGGCCGGATTGGGCGGCGACAGTAGCGGCGGCGCGCGTGGAGGAAAAGAAGAAGAAAAGTCGGGGAAAAGAAGAGAGTCGGGGGAAAAGAATCGACGGGAAAATGGAAAACATCGGGTTAATTAACCCATTTAATTCCCGTCTAAACAGGCTTTATAAAAGCCTATCCATTTTATCCCCATGAAATATCCATAAGACCTCCGTTTAAATCCAGAAAAATTCCACAAGATGTTTTATCAATTACCGAGGAATATCCTTTTTTTTTTCCTCCGGTATTTTACAGCAGGTGTCAAGTTGGAACCTCAAGTATAACAGTTAACTAGAAGTTTCAATAGTCGGCTGGGGCAGTCGACTGCCAATTGGAGCAATCGACTGATGTGCTCAAGTTTGAACCTTTACCCTTATTTTCAATGGTTTAGATTTTCTATAGGCTTAGGAACTCTCCAAGGACATTGTTGGTGCAATTGTTTAGGAGAAGTAATCCTTTAGGGGGAGGTCATCCATCTTGGTATGATGGATATACCTTGATTACAAAGGGGGAGAAGTGAGGGTTGGGTAAACATTCATTATGGATTGACTCTCATTTAGTGATATGGGACTTATCACTATGAAGACCAAAGGTATCCTAGATAATTTTGGACCAAGGGGGAGGATGTAGGATCTCATTGGGAGGTGAAACATTGAAAATCCTGGTAGGCTTTTTGATGTATGCCAAAGGGGGAGAAGTGAAGGTTTAAGTTAGAAAGACCTTCATTATGCTTTGGCATAGGAAAAGGCAAGTTGGACTTATTGGTTAGCCTAATTTAAACATATTTTCAAACATCAAAAAGGGAGAGATTGTTGATGCAATAGGCCCGGATCAATGTTGACCAGACTCAAGTGGGACTTGAGTAGTGTTTTAATGTTTGTCAATACGGTTGGATATGGCTTGACCATATGTTGACCATATGACTAGTGGATGATTGGAATATCCAAAGTCATATGGTGGACATTATTTGAGGGAGATTGTTAGTGCAATCAAACCTCAAGTCATGGTTGACCATACTCAAGTGAGACTTGAGGGGAAGGCTAAGTTTTGATACTTGGCATGAAAAGTCCAAGGGTGAAGTCTTAGCTACGTAAGTGCAAGTGTGTAGTCTTAGTAGTGAAAGTTCAAGCATTGAAGCTTGGCAATCAGAAAGTCCAAGGTGTTGGTGCAATCAACCCAGGTCATGATTGACCGGACTCGAGTTTGACTCGAGCGATATTTTGATGTTAGACAAAACATATGTCATGGGAAGACCAAGTGTGTAGCCTTGACCACGTAAGTCCAAGTTGTGTAACCTTGGCTATATGCATATATATATATATATATATATATACAAAACGCCATAAGACACGACAATGCAGAATGCATGGTCATGCCGGCTCACCCTAAAGCTACCACGAACCCAGTGTGGCCTCGATGGCTCGACATGACAACTATGCCAACTCAACACCAACCACTACTCTCGAGTGGTTGAGTGGACAGTATGGTCAAGTAGCATATAAGCATAAAGAGCTAGCTATACGTCGGGGTCCCTGCTGTTAGCCACTCTGACAGTCACTACCCATGAGTGGTCGAGTGCCACACATGCAGGACAACAACTCCAACTACCACCGTCTATAGTGGTAGAGTACGACACAACAATGCTCTGCCCTCCCACCAGTTACTCCTCCATGAGTAATCTGAGAGGCAGGATGACTAACGACCCTCTCAACCACAAGGGAGACCTAATTGCCAGCAAGCATGTAAATGACATGAATGCAAAGTCACATAAACATATATTCATCCCAGACTCTCTATCCTACAGAGAGTCATACCAATATGATCAATACACTCTCTATCCTACAGAGAGTCGTACTCAACTGATCATAACACTCTCTATCCTGCAGAGAGTTACACTCGACTGATCAATGCACTCTCTATCCTACAGAGAGTCGTACACAACTGATCATAACACTCTATTCTATAGAGAGTCATACTCGACTGATCAACACACTCTCTATCCTGCAGAGAGTAATACTCAATTGATTACAACCAAGCTAGGACCACCGGTCCGTAGCGACGTTGTATCGACAATCACACGTCCATACAAGACTACGTGATCTATTATGGATATGTACACATCATTAGGATATAACATGGAAACTCACTTTACTTCTAGAATCATCCACCCCTGGATGATTTATCTAAATTGCACAATTCAGTTTTACAATCGAATTTAGCTACGTACAGATAGGTAAACCACTACAGGTCCACTTACCACAATATCTATAATTCATAACAAAGATGAATGAATAGATAACAACAATAATAGAGTATTTAAGTGCAAAGGCAATTATTAAGCATCAGAAAAACTATAGTGGATTTAAGGTCAAAGTGACAATAATATGAAGTTATATACTTCAGGGTTTAGCTGCTACCTCACCAAGGTAGGAAATTACCCACATGCTATAAAGCTCGAAATAATGAAATCTTCACGGCCGCGGTCCTGTCTCGTATCCATGTACTGCATATATCAAAAATTATGATTAAGTGCAAGCATACAACGAATGATCGAATCGAATCCTACATCGACTTCGTATCCCGATCAACTAGATTGATCTAGTTATCCAATTAACCTAATCAATCCTCCACATTAATCCCCATCAACCATTAGACCAATTAGCAACCTATTATGCATTTATAAATACCCATATTTGAACTTACCAACCTTATCCACACTTTCACAACTTCTTGATCTCAAGTGGTGGTATCACATCCAAATCACATAACTAAAATAGAGACAACCAATGTCAATCACTTGTAATAAATTACAACCATCATGTATGTAATTCAACCAACCGACCACTTAAATATCAGCTTACCATGAACTAGCTATACAATTATTCTACACCCACTAATCAATTCAACATATAACCTCACATTTAACACATTCACAGCTTCATCCACAACAAAACAAAACACCCCAATCACATGGCAGCCACCCATTCAACTCAATACACCATCCACAACCATTCACAACCGGCAAGTCTCATGTTCACAGTCGCACAACTCTCTCTCATAGCTGGCACAACCTTGTTCACAGCCGCACAACCACTCCCGTTACACCCAATTAGGGATCTAACACCCTAATTGAAACACCCCACTCCATCAGTCCCTTCTCACTCAACCACAGTCGAGCAACCCTCCAAATCACAACCGGCAACACCCTTAAATTCACAGCCGACTCACACTCATCGACAGACAACAAAAATCAACCAATAGCAGATAAAACAAAGAGTTAATTCAAGTTATACCCACGATGAGAGTCTCCCCCAATCTGCTCTGTTCGTCAAAACAGCTCCACCTCCGGTCGGAACGACCAATCGCAGTGACACCGTCGGGCTGTTCACGTGAAAAACAATAAGTTGAGATGGAAAAGATCGACTGAAAATCGAAAAAGAACCGTGCCCTAACCTTTCTCTTGCAACCACCGTGAGACGCGTGGCAGTAGCTCTGTCGCGGCAATCACGCCGCTAATCGGCTCATGCAAAGAGGTCGCCGAGAGCCCGGGGAAGAGGGATCGTCCTGCCCTCCAATCGGATCTTCCACCGAGAGAAGGAGAGCTTGA
Source organism: Wurfbainia villosa (assembly GCA_025175895.1). Taxonomy (NCBI): domain Eukaryota; kingdom Viridiplantae; phylum Streptophyta; class Magnoliopsida; order Zingiberales; family Zingiberaceae; genus Wurfbainia; species Wurfbainia villosa. Next base: position 94,866,512 of record CM045989.1, read on the forward strand.
CCTCTGGTCACTTCAGAGATGGAGAGAAGGCGATCGGCTACGTCGCGCGGTGAGGAAGGAGAACTGTCACGGAGAGGAAAAGAACTCGCGAAAATAGAGAAAGAAACCGCTCGGCATAAAGAACGAAGGTGGGGAAATAAAGGGACGGCTAAAATGGGTCAGTATTAAAAGAAAGTGGGTTGGGTTTGGAGAAAGCGGTTCGGGTTTCAAAACCTATAAGCAATTTAACCCTTGGTTCGATTAAACCTAGATTTAATTAAACCATCAAACTCGTGAGCTAGGTTAGGTCTAAATTAAATCCCTAACCATCCCTCAAAAATTTTAATTAACTCACTAATAATATTACCCTTTAGTCATCTATTTGTGGTATTTTACATTAATAAACATAGTTTAAAAGATATTTTTTTTGACATTTCCAATCATGTTCTTAGAACTATGTGCACATCAATTGTACACAAGCCTTCCCAATAATTTATCCAATTAAGGATCAATGTCTCTAGATGTCATATTGGTTCATAGTAATGCATCATAACAAGCATGATAAACCAAATGTTTCTTCCTAACATCTCACATGATTTCTAAGTGGCTCAATACAAAAATCATGGAATCTTAGGTGTTTTGTGAGATGCTTAGAGGTATAGTGCTAGATTTTCTATGGGATCATGCAAACCTAAACCTCTACTCTACAAAGCAAATTCTAAGTTCTCTCCTAAGTGATAAAAAAATCTGCTTTGGGGAGAGCCTTGGTGAAAATATCGACAAGGTTGGATTTAGATTCTATATAGTTAAGTTCAATGTCCCCCTTTGCTACATGATCTCTAATGAAGTGATGCTTCACTTCAATGTGCTTGGTTCTAGAGTGATGTATCGAATTTTTAGTCAAATTAATGGCACTCACATTATCACAATAAATTTTAATGTTGGAGTATTGCAACTCATAATCTTCTAGAGTATGTCTCATCCAAAGCAATTGAGCTACACAACCACCTATGGCTACATACTCCGCCTCGATGGTGGATAAAGCAACACAAGGTTGCTTCCACTACTCCAACTAACTAGGGAGAATCCAAGAAATTGGCATCCAATACTAATATTCTTCCGATCCATTTGTAACCCCCATAATCAGAATCGGTGTACCCAACCAAGTCAAAAGACCTAGTCCTAGAGTACCAAAGTCCTACACTTAGTGTGCCTTTAATATATCTTAAGATTCTTTAAACAACTACTAAGTGAGATTCTTTGGCACAAGATTGGTATCTTGCACACATACCTACCGTAAATAAAATATCAGGTCTACTAGTGGTTAGGTATAGTTGCCTACCAATCATACTCCTATAAAGTTTTAAGTCAATTTATTTACCTTCAAGATCATTGTCTATCTTAGTGTTGGTTGCCATAGGAGTAGATACTACCTTAGCATTTTCCAAACCAAATTTCTTGATCATTTCTTTGTCATATTTGGTTTGGTATATATGGATCCCCTCATTGGTCTGTTTAACTTGTAGACCTATGAAAAAATTTAATTCCCCAACTAGACTCATTTCAAACTCATTGTTCATATTTTTTAATAAAGTCTTGGAGGAGATCATCATTTGTTGACCCAAAAATGATATCATCAACATATACTTGGGCAATAAAGATATTCTTTGACTTTGACTTAATGAAAAGATTTTGATCAACTTGGCCCCTTCTAAAATCCTTAGAGATTAAGAAAGATGATAATCTTTCATACCAAGCTCAGGGAGCTTGTTTTAACCCATATAAAGCTTTTCTTAGCTTATATACGTGGTTTGGGTAATCGACACTCTTAAACCCGGGAGGTTGTTCTACATACACCTCTTCCTTAATAAACCCATTTAAGAATATCGATTTCACATCCATTTGGTGAAGCTTAAAACCCATATGAGCAGTATATCCTAAAAGGATTTTAATTGACTCTAACCTAGCAACCGGGGCATAAGTTTCATCATAATCAAGTCCTTCAACTTGATTGAAACCCCTTGCAACCAACCTAGCTTTGTTTCTAGTTATGTTTCCTTGATCATCCAACTTATTCCTAAAGACCCATCTTGTGGTAACTATGGTGCTATCATTGGGTCTAGGGACTAGCTCCCATACTTGACTGCTCTCAAATTGAGCAAATTCTTCTTACATTGCCAAAATCCAATCCGGATCAAGTAATGCATCATTAATTGATTTAGGCCCAATTTGTGAGATAAGAGCTATTTGACTAGTAGGAGCTCTATGAAAAGACCTAGTTCTAACTCCTTGGGATAGTTCTCCCACTACTTGATCAAGTGGGTAATTTTAATGAATCCTTAGGGTCCTAGGAGGTGATTCAAATTGATTTAAATCATGGTTATATTCCTTCCTCCTCTCATAATTGAAATTTCCTCTTCCTCCCCCTTGATCATTACCCCCGCCCCTCCCACCAAGGTTAATTTTTGAAGTTTTTGGATAATGTCTTGATTATTATCATTGATATCCTTATCAATGGAGGATTTTTTAGGGTAAGTGCTAGAGGACTCATCAAATTCAACATTAGAGGATTCCTGAACCTTTTGAGTCCTCTTATTGTAAACCCTATAACCTCTACTAGTGGATGAGTATCCAACTAGGATTCCCTCATCCACCTTAGACTCAAATTTACCAAAATTATCCTTGGTATTTAAAATATAGATTTTACAACCAAAGACCTTGAGATAGTGAATTCTAGGAATTTTCACATTCCATAATTCAAATGGTGTTTTGCCTAAAAACCTATGAATTAAGACTTGATTTTGGAGATAGCAAGCGGTGTTAACCGCTTCTGCCCACAAGTAACTAGGTAAGAAATATGCATTAAGCATTGTCCTAGCCGCTTCTTGTAGGGCATGATTTCTCCTTTCCACCACCCCATTTTGTTGGGGTATTCTATGATAAGAGAACTCATGTTTGTACCCTTGTTCTAAGAAAAATTTTGAAAAATTAAAATTCTCAAATTCTCCACCATGATCACTACGGATCCGATTGATTTTGAGATTTCTTTCATTTTCAACTCTTTTGCTAAATCCTATGATTATTTCTAAGGTATCATCCTTATGTTTCATAAAATAAACCCATGTATACCTAGAAAAATCACCAACTATCACTAAACAATATTTATTGTCATTTAATGTAGGAATACTATGACAATCAAATAAATCCAAATGTAAAAGCTGTTGGTGCAATCGGCCCAGGTTGACTCGAGTTTGACTCGATCAGTACCATGATAGGATTTTGATGATAGACAAAACTCATGACATGGGAAAGTCCAACATGGGGTTAGCATAGAAAATCCAAGCATGGAGCTTGGTGTGGAAGTCCAAAGCATTGTGAAGTCATACGCTTGGTGCTTGGCATGAAAAATACATTGCGAAGCCGTGCGCTTGGTGCATGTGAGAAGTCTTGAGGACTTGGTAAGTTCACTAGGCTCGGGGTCCTTGAGTCGGTGAAGGATGGCATTGCGAAGCTGTGCGCTTGGTGCATCCGAGGGACCACTGGATGGGGAGCGAATGGAGTGAGCCCAAAGGGAAGTATACTTCTAGGGCATGAGACACGAAGGATGGCGTTGCGAAGTCATGCGCTTGACGCATCTGAGGGACGTAGGCCGAGGGAAGAGAGCTTCGGTGGGGAACTCCATGAGGGATAAGGTGGACTTGGCTAAGTGGCTAAGACTGAGTGTCGGAGACTCAAACATCGTTATGTTGAGGTTTTAGCCGACATCAGTCGACTGGCATAGGTGCCAGTCGACTGCTCTAGGTCGTATGGGTTCGACCAGTGTTCGACTGAACCAAGTTCAGCCGATCCGACCGCCGAGGGAGGGCCGATCGTTAGGATCGATCGTCTGTGGATGGACAATGATCGATGACACTGTGCACGAGCACAAAATGGAGTCGAGCTCGTCAGCACTCGACTGATGGATGATCAGTTGACTGATGGGTGCCATCAGTCGACTGATGTGTGATCCGTTGGAACTTAGCCAACGTGGATCTCGTCTGAGAGACAATGGTTACGACTGGGACCGATCGAGTGTCACGATCACGATGACAGTAGAAACAAATTTGATGTTATAAAAGGAGCACGAGTTGGAGGATTTCGCCATGGTTTTTGTGGAGCTATTGGAGGGGAATTGCTGCTGCATTCCAGTCCTTCAAGAGCCAATTTAAAGCAAGCAACAAGAAAAGTGATTAAAGCAATCGGTGAAAGTTTTCTTGTGTATTGTATTTGTGTATTTGCTTGTATTTCTATATTACTGTTGTAATTGCTTGTGAGAGGTTTCTCCACCTCCGACGTGTAGTCGAGAAGGAGTTTGAGTATTGCCGTGTGCATCTCTAGAGCTCAAGGAGCTCGCCCGTGGAGTAGGAACCATTCGGTTCCGAACCACGTATATCGTGTGTGTTTGCGTGTGCTTATTTGTTGTTAGTATTATCATTGTTTTATTGTTTCCGCTGCACTAACGACAATCGTAGACAAGCAACGCAACGAGAACGAGCGAATTACGATATCCAACGAAAGAGGGCTATTCACCCCCCCTCTAGCCGGCCAATCGATCCCCTACAAGTGGTATCAGAGCAGAGGTTGCTCTTCAAGGACTAACCGCCGCGAGAGCACTACAAGATGGCCGGCTACAACCTTCAACCACCCAAATTCGAAGGAGACTTTCTATGGTGGAGAAGAAAAATGGAGGTATACCTAGAAACCGATTTTGATTTTATGATTATTATAGAAAACGGTTTTGAAATGCCTAGGGACAAGTACAACAAGCCAATTGAGAAGTCAAAGTGGACCCAAGACCAAATCAAAGATTTTGAGACAAATCACAAGGTAATCGAATTGCTTAGTGATTTGATTTCTAACAACATTTGGTCTAGGTTGGGAAATTTTAGGGATGCAAAAGAATTATGGGATAAAGTAATGAAATTCCAAGAAAATTCTCAATCGGCACAAGTAGAGGAAGATGCCGTGGAAGAAAGACCATCCACTTTCGAAGACATGGATGATTTGGTGGAGACCTCCACCTCTAGCATTGAGGGGGAGGAGAGGCAATCTTCTATCTCGGAGCAAGAACAAGAAGCATCCACATCCGGGAGAAGTGAAGATCAAGAAGAAGCCTCCACCACCTCCCTAGGTAACTCAAGTGTTATTATTTTGAATAAAAATCACATAATATGCTTTGAGTGTAGGGAGAAAGGGCATTACAAGAGCAAATGCCCTAAATTGGCTAAGGAAAAGGCATCAACACCAAAAGTCAATCCAAAGTCAAAGGATGCCGGTGTTCCCAAAATCAAGAGCAAAGAGCACATTGTTTGCTTTAAATGCAACCAAAAGGGACACTATCGAAGCCAATGCCCTAGGGGGAGGAAGAAAGGGCAAGAAGGTACAACTCATGTAGGGGGAGCTCCTAAAGCTAACCCTAAGGTAAATTTACTTAATGCACCTTTAATTCCTAAAGTCAAAAAGCATGCTAAAAATTATTTTAGTTCTCTTGCTATTATCAATGAAAAGCATGCTAAGAGAAATAATAAGGTGTATTGTCTAGGTGATAAACATGTTAGTTTCTCTAAGGACAAACCTAGGACTCAAAACACTAGATCTATTTTACCTAGGGAGTCAATTAGTAGAATTGAAGAAAACTTGGGTGTTAATCCCAAGAAATCTAGGCATATGCCTAAAAGTAAAAATATTTCCCAAAAGATAAATGAAAATTCAAAATTGGGAAAATTAGAGCTAGAAAACCAAGCCTTGAGGTCAAGGTTAGAAAAATTGGAGAAGACCCTAGCAATAATATCGAATTCGGTTAAGGGGTCTAATGTACAAAAGTCAAGACCTAGAAAACAAGAAATTTCTAAGGGCAAGAAGGGTTTGGGTCACAAACCTATGTCCTACCATAATGTTCCATTTAATTATGGAACCACATCTAGGTCTAGGAAAACCAAGGCTAGTAGGGAAGCCATCCCTAAGTCTAGCCATGGTGTGTGTTTAGTGGCTAAGGACTTAAGAAAAATCAAGAAAGTCACTAAGAAGGTCAATGGAGGAGTCACCTCTAGAGTTGACCCAAGTAAGACCCATTTGACTAAGGCTTCAAAGCCAAAAAGGGTCATTAGGAAGGTATCTAGGGAAGTTATCCCTAGGGAATACCTTGTTAACCCAAGGAGCTCCAATAGATATTGGGTTCCTAAGAGCGTGATTGATTCACGCTAAAATGGGTTAGGGTGTGTCAACCCTAAGTGGATGGGTAGTTAACCTAACCATAGTAGAGTTGACACATTAGGATGTGCCAATATGCTTGAAAAGTCAAAATGATTTAAATTGGCACAATTAGGTCATAGAGGTCATGGTGTGCCATTTTGGGTTTTTGGCACACTAGGGAAATGAATGACATTAAGGCAAAATTGATTTAATCCCTAGAAATGGCAAAATGATTTCAACACTTAGGTATTCTATACCTTAGTATACTTTATTTGCCATAATTTGTTTGCCTTGCCAAGTCATGACATCATTTTCATTTTCATCTATAAAAATGTCATGATCATGTTTAGATTTATGTTTAGATGTCATGTATGCTTAAGTTTCATTCACATGCCATGACATCATGATATTGACATATATTTTTATCTAAATCATATTTATATCATAATCATATCATGCATAGTTTAAAATGGAGTTAAGGACTATGGCACAATTTGAAGGGAATCAAATTAATGTTGCCTAGAAATATGCATGAGAACATAAAGAAAACAAAACCCACATCTCACTAAAAACTTGACTTGTATGTGTTTTACACATCTAGATATTGGTGAGATGTTTAGGAAAAAGAAAATAAAGGGTTGAAAAACATTTTGAAAAACCTTGGTGAAACCTATCTTTTGATAGCTATCACCATTGAATGGGATGATACAAAGAGGGCTCTTTATTGAAGCTGTTCTAAACTTTTGAACTTTGTATCAATCTCCTAATTTAGTGGGTAAAATAATTTTCCAATATTTTTCACCCATAGTGTTTAGGATAAGTATTATACGTATGCATTTTCAAGATTTTTAAAATTACGTATATTTACTTATGGATTTCGAAAATCCAATTTTCTGAAACTGAAAACTGCAGAATGCAGTTATCGATCATTACTGTAATGGCAATGATCGGTGATCATGATCAATAAATCGATCATTATAGTTAGGCCCATGTTTAGCAACGTTTTGGTCCCCTAACCACTCCTAACCCTAGGATATGCTTGGGAGAGCATTAGAAAGGGTGGAAATCCATTGGACATGGATTAGGAGTTGGGTTGAGGGTGAGTATCAATGTTAAGGTGGAAGAGAGTTCATTGTTAAACTTTGCCTTAATTTTGATTTGGTTAATGTTCCTATTGGCTTAGGGACTCTCCAAGGACATTGTTGGTGCAATGGTCAAGGGGGAGCAAGCCTCTAGGGGGAGGTATCCATCTTGGGAAGATGGATGTGTATTTCCTCATGGGAGGAAACTTGGGTTGCCTCTCTTTAAGTGATATGGGATCACTAGAAAGATGGTAGGCAAGTGTTCTTCTAAGGGAGAGATTGTAAGATCTCATTGGGATATGAGACATTCATACCCTTGGGGAGGACCTTTTTGATGTAATGTCAAAAAGGGGAGAAGTTATCAAGTTACCAATTAGGGTTCGTTGGAATTCTCATTGGGATATGAGAATTGCCAATATGGGAGAATTGGTAGACTTGAGATGGTAGTTTTGTCAATCATCAAAAAGGGGGAGATTGTTGGTGCAATCGACCCAGGTTTACTCGAGTTTGACTTGATCAGTACCTTGATAGGATTTTGATGATAGACAAAACTCATGACATGGGAAAGTCCAACATGGGGTTGGCATGGAATATCCAAGCATGGAGCTTGGTGTGGAAGTCCAAAGCATTGCGAAGCCGTGCGCTTGGTGCTTGGCATGAAAAAAGCATTGCGAAGCCGTGCGCTTGGTGCATGTGGGAAGTCTTGAGGACTTGGTAAGTTCACTAGGCTCGGGGTCCTTGAGTCGGTGAAGGATGGCATTGTGAAGCCGTGCGCTTGGTGCATCCGAGCGACCACCAGACGGGGAGCGAATGGAGTGAGCCCAAAGGGAAGTATACTTCTAGGGCATGAGACGCGAAGGATGGCGTTGCGAAGCCGTGCGCTTGATGCATCCGAGGGACGTAGGCCGAGGGAAGAGAGCTTCAATGGGGAACTCCATGAGGGATAAGGTGGACTTGGCTAAGTGGCTAAGACTGAGTGTCGGAGACTCAAACATCGTTATGTTGAGGTTTTAGCCGACATCAGTCGACTGACATAGGTGCCAGTCGACTGTTCTAGGTCGTATGGGTTCGACCAGTGTTCGACTGAACCAAGTTTGGCTGATCGGTCATTCGCCGAGGTAGGCGGTCGATCGTTGGGAGGATCGATTATGAGGGATGATGACGATCGATGACACTGCGAGCACGCGAGAATGGAGTCGAGCTTGCCGGCCTCGGTGATGGATGATCGATCGGATCGATGGGTGCCATCGATCGGATGTGTGATCCGTTGGAACTTAGCCAACGTTGATCGGCCAGAGACAACGTCTGAGGACCGATCGGTGATGGTCACGATCGATCGTGATGGGAAAAACAGCTTGATGCAGGTTATAAAAGGAGCACGAGTTGGAGGATTTCGCCATGGTTTTTATGGAGCTATTGGAGGGGAATTGCTGCTGCATTCCAGTCCTTCAAGAGCCAATCTAAAGCAAGCAACAAGCAAAGTGATCAAAGCAATCGGTGAAAGTTTTCTTGTGTATTGTATTTATGTATTTGCTTGTATTTCTATATTACTATTGTAATTTCTTGTGAGAGGTTTCTCCACCTCCGACGTGTAGTCGAGAAGGAGTTTGAGTATTGTCGTGTGCATCTCTAGAGCTCGAGGAGCTCACCCGTGGAGTAGGAACCATTCGGTTCCGAACCACGTATATCGTGTGTGTTTGCGTGTGCTTATTTGTTGTTAGTATTATCATTGTTTTATTGTTTCCGCTGCGCTAACGACAATCGTAGACAAGCAACGCAACGAGAACGAGTGAATTACAACATCCAACGAAAGAGGGCTATTCACCCCCCTCTAGCCGGCCAATCGATCCCCTACAAAAGCTCTAAAGGTAATGAGGTACTAGTTAGGGTTTTACTTTTGTGTGATGATTTTGATTGCTTTCCTTCTTGGCATGCATCACACAATTTGTTTTTAATGTACTTGATCTTTGGTAGCCCCTTCACTAACTCCAATTTAGCTACCTTGGCTATGTTCTTCATGTTGATGTGCCCTAACCTTCTATGCCATAGCCACCCTTCTTCTTCTTTTGTCATAAGACACTTAGTAGAAATGTTAGAAGCATAGGATAAATCAACATAATAAATATTTGATTTCCTAAATCCAACTAACATGCAATCATTCAAATTCTTGTGTCTAATTAAACATTTTATGGAATTGAATTCAACACTAACCGGCATCACAAAGTTGTCTAACACTAAGTAAATTGAATTTCATGCTTTTAACTAGTAAGACTTTATGAATAATAATTTTAGGGGATACCTCAATTGTGCCTTTACCTAGAATTTTGAGTTTTTTACTATTCCCAAAAGACACGGTTCCCTTGTTAATGTAGTTGATTGTGAAAAATTTGCTCACATCTCCAGTCATGTGTCTTGAGCAACCACTATCCACAATCCACATACTTGGTCCACCTACCTAAACAACATGAAAAACAAATTCTTTAGGTACCCAAATATTTGGATCGGTAACATCAATCAAAAACTTCTTAGGAACCCAAGCCTTCTTAACCTTACCCTTAATTGTTGCCTTTCTACTAATTAGGGAGATATAGGCTACTTCCTTGTCCTTAGGTTTATATCCTATATCGGCCTTGTTATAAATGACCCTTTGATCCCTAAGAATCATGTCAAGGTATTGTGACCCACTAGTGAATTTTTCTAAACACGTCCTTAATTCACAAACTTCATCCTTGAGATTTTCATTTTCCTTTCTAAACATGCAAGAATCATTACATGAAAGTTCTTCACTTCTAATTGCCTTAATTTCTACCTTCAAGTCCTTAATCCTAGATTTTGATTTATCTAATGCATTCTTAAGATAGGCAATAGCTTTGTATTATAATTCTACTCTAGGGGAGTCTTTTACCTAATCGTCACTAGATGACGATTCGTCACTTGATGACGATTTGTCACTTGATGAAGACTCCTCTTGGCTTGAGCTCTCGGCTTCATCTCCCAATGCCATGAGTGCCACATGGCATGTGATGTGGCATAGCTCCTCCTCATCGGATGAGTCTTCAACACTTTGTGGGTGCCATGTCGGTTGTGCTACCATGACCTCTTTCTTCTTCTTCTCCTTCTTGTCCTTCTTTTTCTTTTCTTTTTCTTTAGCTCCGAGAAATTTAGCTTGATGTGCCCCTTTTTGTTGCATCCATGACAAACAATATTAGGATTAAAATTTGGATTATAACTTGATTGACCTTTTGAAGATGTGAACATCTTATTTACATCCTTCTTTGTGAGTCTTCTAGATTTTCCAGCCCACTTCTTGACATAATTAGCTATCATGTTTGCCGACATTTCTTCCTCACTACTTGGTGCTTCATCGTCCAATTCGGATGAAGATGATTCATCCTTCTTCTCCTTCTTCTTCTTCTCCTTCTTTCCTACAAAAAGAGCTATACTTTTCTCCTTTGATGAAGTGTTAGCTTGCTCATGCAATTCGAATTCACAAAATAATTCATCTAATTTAACCAAAGAAAGGTCCCTCGAAACCTTAATGGCATCAACCATTGATGCCCATAAGGTGTTCCTGGGGAAAGATTGAAGGACATACCTTATTAAGTCCTAGTTGTCTATTTTTTCACCTATGACATGGAGTCCGTTGACGATCTCCTTGAACCTTCCATGCATTTGACTTACCGTTTTGTTGGTTTTCATGGAGAAGGTTTATTAGTTGACCTATCAATAGATCCCTCTTGCCTCTTCTTGATTCTGTTGACCCTTCATTTAGCTCGATGAACTTCTCCCAAAGCTCCTTTGCGGTGTTGAAAGGTCCCACCTTGTTAAATTGCTCCTTTGATAACCCACATTGAAGTGTGGTTATCGCTTTGCTATTTTCTTGAGCCTTGTCCTACATATCCTTTGTCCAATCCTCAATTGGAAGTTCAAAATTGATCCACTGGTTCTTCGTATCCCTTGATAACACTAACCCAATTTTTAATATCATTCATCAAAAAATACTTTATCCTACCTTTCTAATAGGTGAAGTCATCGCCGTCGAAGAGTGGTGGTCGCACGATGTTATGTCCCTCTTGAAATGCCATTGTGGTGCCTCAGTTGATGGTTAGATCCTCCGATGTGATCCGTGCTTTGATACCACTTGTAGGACCATTGAGGGTTGGCTACAGGGGGTGAATAGAAATTCTTCGTTTTCTACAAGAATTCATTAGCAGAAGCAATAGAAAATTACAATTGAAATGGAAAACAAAGAACACACTGCTAACAAAACTCTTTAACGTGGTTCGGAGATGACGCTCCTATTCCACGACAATTCGTAAGGTGGATCACCCCTAGCAATCTTCCACTAAAACCTCCTTTTGATGCAACACACCAAGGTGGAGAAGCCTTCTTACAATCACTCCTCTTCTTCTTACAAGATAATATATTTGAGTTTAGAAAGAAGAGGTTAGAACACTTGAAAGCTAAGGGAAGAACTTGAGGAGCTTAGTATGATCGTTTAGAATGAAAGCATTAACCTCCTCCAAGCTTCCCTAGCTTCTATTTATAAATAAAAACTATTTTTGCCCGTTGAGCCCGACAGCAGTCGACTGTTGCATACCATCAGTCGACTGCTGCTATTGTTGATCAAATCCAACGGCTTCTGACGAAGCCTGATTGCAATCATCACGGCTCAATTTCTACTTGATCAGTCAACTACCATAATCAGCAATTGATTGGTGTCTCCTTAGCCGACTGATCAATCGGCTATCAACCTTTCTATGCTCATGGTAGTCGACTGCCTATAATGGCAGTCGATTGTCAGACCTTGACTCAACTTCTAGACCTGAGTTCAAGTCTTTCAGACACGAGCACTTTTGCCAAAATATATTTATTAGTCGACTGATGTTACACGCCAGTCGACTACCAGCTTATGTTTGACAGTTGCATCCGTAGTCGACTACGAGCAGTCGACTGCCAATGTCTTCCGGATCCTTGAATACTGAACACTCGAGACCAGTTCGACTGGTACAATATGCTAGTCAATTGGCACACCTCAAGTATGACTAATTCATACTTGAAACCATACTCTAAGCCTAGACTTAACCTTCTAGCTTCTTCATCATCCTTGTGCCTCCAGAATTCCTCCGAGTCCACGACTCTATCCTTGCACTTGCCTTCAAAAGCTTTCTTCAGTTTCGTCATGCTTTGGGTTTCTTTTTTGCCAAAGTCTGCTTGGATTTTACGCTGCCAAGACTATATGCTTGGACTTATACTGCCAAGATCTTGCCTTTGGACTTACTTTGCCAAGGTCCACTTGGACTTTACGCCGCTAAGACTACATGATTGGACTTATGCTGTCAAGACCTTCCCTTGGACTTTCCTTGCCAAGATTCACACTTGGACTTCTTTTTACCAAGCCTTCACACTTGGATTTTCTTGTCACTTAACACATTCATAGTTAGATCACAAATATTGCCTAACTATAAATGATTATCCAAACATCAAAATACATAAGTGCTTGGGGCATTGTTGCACCAACATTCATTTGCTTTTATATTTCATTTTTTTAGTTGTTTTCTTATTGTTGTAAGCACTTATAAGAGGTTTCTCCACCTCCGGTGTATTACTGAGAAGGTGAAAGAGGTTTAGTGGAGTAGACACTAAAGTCCTGCCATGGAGTAGAAACCGTAGGTTCTGAACCATGTAAAATCTCGTCTTGTGGTTGTGATTCTTTCGTTTGTGTTTATATTGTGTATGCTTGTGTTTCTGCTGCATATTACTAACCATTTGTAAACGAGCATACGAACGCAATCGAAGAAAGCAAAAAACACTATTCACCCCCTCTAGCGCATCAAATGATACTCAATCGAGTTGCTTCGGCAGCCCAACACGAATGGTGCCCTTGATCCCTCTTTCAGATTGTGTTGTCACCTACCTTTGGCTAGTACCGAAGCGGAGACACAACTCATGACTTTGTGATGTTGTCCCGATGATAACTCGACGTCGATACAAATAGAGGCAAAACTTGATAGCATTCACTACAAAATACATCAAAATAGCGACAAATTTAGCAACGAAAATAATTTTTTGTAAATTTGCACCAAAATTTATGATAAATTGTTAAATCATCACAAATTAGTAATGAAATTTCCAACAAAATTTTTTTGTTCAAACATAAAAACGTTTGTAACAAATTAAATTTCATTGCAAATATCGTCGCTATTTTGCAATGAAATATAAATTCGTCGCAGAATTTACAACAAAATTGGGATTCGATGCAAACTCTGCGATGAATTCTATTTCCGTTGCAAATTTTGCAATGAATCTAGAATTTGTTGCAAATATTCCAATAAATTTTGCGACGAAATATGTTCATCAGACATTTTCAATTATTTGACAAAAAAAGATTAGCGGGAATTAAGAAATTTGCTACGAATTTAATAGTCATTTCTAATTTTGAAATGAATTTATTTTTCGTCACTAAATTTGCAACGAAAAATTAAATTCATCACAGAAGTTTACGACAAAATAAGAATTCATCACAAAATTTGCAACGATTTAAAAATTTGTTGTAAATTTTGCAATAAATTTAGTGACGAACAAATTTTGTAGGATTTTTTTAATTTATTTGGATAAAAAATAAGGTAAAATTTGTAACGAATTTATCTTTCATCGTAGAATTTGTAGCTAATTTAAATTATTGTCGCCAAATATTGTGACGAATATTTTATTCGTCTCATAATTGACGATGAATACAATATTCGTCGCCAATTTGCAATGATTTTTATAATGAATTAAAAATCATTGCCAAATTCCCCCAAATTAACACACTTGACCTCCTTTCCCCTTCTCACATGCTCCAATCCCTCCCCAGTACATCGTCCCCCTCTCCTCTTCCATCGCCAGAGCAGATCCGGAGTCACTGTAGCAGCTGCCGCGAGGGAGCTACCGTGAGACCGCATCGTGCTCCCGACAACTGTCGCGAGCAATGAGCACCTGACATGAGCACGCGACGTGCTCGTGGCAACTATTGTGAACACGCATCGTGCTTGCGACAGTTGCTGCCGCAAGCACCGATGCATGCTCGCGGCTACTGTCACCGCGAGTACATGATAGGGGAGCGGGCACGCGGCAGTCGCACGAGCACGCAGCAGGGGCATCGCCCTTGTCGCATGCATTGGTTGCAGTCATTGCTAGTGGTAGCTCCGTCTACACAATTTAATTAGGCCACTATGCTGACACATCTCATGAACTTTAATTCACCTGCACGGTCGCGGTCGTTGCTTGCAAGGTCACGACCCCCTACAGTGCATGTTGACCTTGGGCAGCCGAGTTGCATGAGTCGGATGGCTAATTAACGTGATTTGTGAGATTAATATGTTATTCAAATAAAATCCTTTAAAATTTGTAATGTGTAATAAAACACAAATTTAATGATTTATTTTTCTTAGGTTTGTCGTGCAGGTATTCGTATTTCAAGTGATCTACGTGTTCGTAAAGTCTTCTATTGTTAGCTCATCCGTTGCTTCTACCAGGGAAGGCATATTTTATATTTTAAAATTTTTACCATTATCATTCTATAATATATATAATGTGTGATTTTATGTATTTCTTTTACTGTAAAAATTTATTATTAGTTTGATATGTTCTAGTTTGTAATTCAATATCATACACAAAATAAATAAGTACTAGAAGAATTTTTTTTTAAGTATAAATTGATTTTTCAATATTAATATCGATGAAAAATGATGAGAATATAATTATTCCTTGATATAAATTTGGAAACAGGACAAATGGATATAGAAAAAAGTCGAATGTATAAAAAGAACTTACCAGAACGTAGGGGTTTAACCGATGAATTTATTATTGGGCTGGAATAATTTTTGAATTTTGCTGGTAGTAATGTTTAATTTATGGATGAGAATAAATTAAGGTGTTCATGTAGAAAGTGTCATAATGGTAAATTTTTTCAGTATGATAAAGTTCGAGAACATCTTTGTAGATTTGGTTTTACCTTAAATTATTATAATTGGACATGTTATGGTGAACCGTTTATATTCGATGAAGATGATGGATGAAACATACAAAGAACAGTTAGTGGAGATCAAAGATATTATGATCAATTCAATCCAAATCAGAGGATTATTGTTGATGTAATGAGTCATAATTTGATTACTGAACCGAACGCTACAAGTTTAAGTTATCCTCAAAATTTTGAACACATGTATACCAGTTATTCATCGCCGTTGGAGGAGGTAAAAGTAACAAGTGTCCATGAAAATGTAAACAATGAACCATATCTCAAATTTAAAGAAGTGTTGAGAGTTGCAGATGAACTCGTATGGACGGGTTGTGACAGTCACACTAAATTACCTCTAACCGCAAGATTGTTGAATGTTAAAGCTGAGCATAATGTGTCCGAAGATTGTTTTAATGATTTCGTTCAAGTTATTGGAGAAGTATTGCCACATGATCACATAATGCTCACTGATTTTTACAGTATGAAAAAACTTGTGAAAGATTTAGATCTTCTAGTGGAAAGAATTGATGTTTGCAGAGATTGTTGTATGCTATATTGGGGAGATAATGCAGATGCAGAGATTTATAAATTTTGTAATCAATGTAGGTATAAGTGTACCATGAGATTGGATCGTAATAAGCAATGTAAATCATACAGACAAATGTTCTATTTGCCTTTAACTCCTAGATTGCAAAGGCTTTATACATCAAAGGTCACTACTGAACACATGACCTGGCATGCAAATCATTAAACAGAGGAAGGGCTAATGTGTCATCCATTAGATGAAGAGACATGGAAAATTTTTGATAGAACATATCCTGAGTTTGCGAATGAGACTCGAAATATTAGGTTAGGTCTTTGTGTTGTTGGATTTGCTCCATTTGGCAAATCAGGAAGAACTTATTCTTGTTGGCCAATTATCTTAACTTTGTATAATCTTCCACCTAGTATGTATATGAAAACATTGTATATGTTTTTAACATTGATTGTTCTTGGCCCACATAATCCCAAGAAGTTAATAGATGTTTACATGCAACCACTGACTGTCGAGCTGAAACAACTGTGGGATGAGGGTGTTTCTACATATGATGTCCATACTAATCAGATGTTTTTAATGAGAGTTGCGCTTCTTTGGACCATAAATGATTTTCCTACTTGTGGTATGTTATCGGGATGGAGTACCGTTGGGATTTTAGGATGTCCAATATGTATGAGAGATCAAAGTCAATAAGATTGAAACATGGAAAGAAATCAAGTTATTTTTATTGTCATGGATAATTTTTATCGCCAAATCATAAATTCAAAAGAAATAAAAAAGAATTCACTAAGAATAGAATTGAAAGAACACCTCCACCATTGAGATTAACCGGCCAATTCTTATGGTATAGAGTTCTTAACTTTCCATCTATTATTGAAGAACCAAATGTTACAACATATGACTATGGAAGTACACATAAATGGACTAAATAGAGTATATTTTGGGATTTACCGTATTGACAGAGTAATTTGATTCATCATAATCTTGATGTAATACATATTGAGAAGAATGTTTTTAATAATCTGATAAATACGGTGATGGATATTACTAAAAAAACAAAGACAATCTGAATGCAAGAAAAGACATGCATCTCATCTGTAAACGACTCACCCTTGATGTTGATGAAAATAGTAGGAGACCAAAACCAAAAGCAGTTTATACATTGAATAAGGATCAGAGATGGATTGTTTGTGAATGGTTGAAATCATTGAGATTTCCTAATAGTTATGTCTCTAATCTTGGCAGATGCGTCGATTTGATGGAATGTAAATTGCTTGGTTTGAAAAGTTATGACTATCATATATTCATGGAAAGACTAATTCCTATTGCCTTTAAGGAAATGTTACAAAATTTGTATGGGGTGCAATTACGGAATTAAGCATTTTCCTTTAAGATATTTGCTCGACAGTATTAAGTCATGAACACATGGAGACATTAAAGAGAGACATTCCAATCATTTTGTGTAACTTAGAAAGAATATTTCCACTGTCATTTTTTGATTCCATGGAACATCTTTTGGTTCACTTGCCATATGAGGTCAAAGTTGGAGGTCTTATTCAATTTTGATGGATGTATCCATTTGAAAGGTAAACTTTTTATTTTTATTTTATCATTGTTAGTACATTTGATTAATTTTAGTATAAGTTAATTTCTAATAAATTTTGTTTTATTACTATTAGATTCCTCTATCACTTGAAGAAAAAGGTAAAAAATAAGGCACATGTTGAGGTTTCTATTGTTAATGCATATATTGTGGAGGAAGTTACTGCTAGTGTTAGCCCTTAGTGACAATCATGAGATGATTGATTAGGGATCATGTGTATCATATTTCATTAATAAAAGGCAAAGATTGTTTATTATATTTACTTTATGCATGTACCAGCTAAAATAAATATAATAATGCAGTTGAATAATAGGTTCTAGTCTATGGTATATCAATTGGTAGAATTGATTATGAGAAGTTGTAGAGAATACTATTCTTAATATTCCTAGTCAAGTATTAATAGAAAAGGGCAATATTAATACATTGAGACAGCATGTAGGTCAATGGATGACTTGATCTCACAAGTCATAGATATGTGATATCACATTGACACATGGGTATATATATTGGAGAATATATATACTGAATTGACTCACCATGAGAAAGCATCATGGATCGTTATATGAGTGTCATATACTTTCTCATGTGACTATTGGTATGAATAGTCCTTGGACCTGAAGTCACTACGGTTCCCTACATAAGGAGTTATATACTTTGGTATCGTCTAACGTCACACCGTAACAGGATGCACTATAATGGCGATCACTGGGTATGTAACGAATTATGCCGAGGGATGTGAGTGATGTAGATGGGATCTATCCCTCCCATATGACGGGAGTGATATCTTTGGCTCGTTCCGGTTACGTATTGCTAATGAATGAGTAGATTTGCTCAAATGAGTCAATATGAGATATTGAGCTCATTTGTTTGAGTGAGTCTACTTGGGGATCAAGAAACATAAAGATCGATAAGGGGATGACACGGTATATGCCTCATTGATTGATCTAAGATATCAGAGATAGAAGAACACCGTCATACATAATAATAGTCACGAAAAGGTTGTCGGATCTCGACGATCTTGTAACTTGGGTAGCAATGATGTATTGCTAGATGCCGCTCATTGTTTATGTATCTAAAATGGTTTTAGATACATTGCCAATGTTACAAGAGCCTATAGGGTCACACACAAATGACATTCTATTTTGGAGGTGGTTTTTTTAGTTGGACTAAAAGGACAATTGAGCATATGGCCAAGACTTGAGTTAGACTCAAACTGTTAAACTTGAGTTAGACTCAAGTTGAACCATGGAAGATGATTCATCACCATGCATGATTAATTTGATTAATCATGCATAGGAATACCAAGGGCCTTGGTATTCATGATGAGAATTCATGAAAAAGAATACCAAGGGTCTTGGTATTAAGATTCTCCTTAATGGGGAGATAATGGAATTAATGGCAATGGTTGCTATGGGATTAAAATGGCTTGAACGTGCAAAGCAAGTTGGCTTTGGCTTTTGGTTTTTTGGGCGTGCAAGCCAAAAGAAAGAAGAGAAGTGTTCTCTCATCTCCTCCTTCCTCTCCTTCTTCTTCCAAAAGAGTTCTTGGCATTTTGCTAGGGGTTGCTAGCACAACGTGACTTCAAATTGGGTGGGTGTCAGTGTGGATACAATAGTGATACGGTTACCTTTACCGTATTGAGATCCGACAGCGTTTGGAAAAGCGGGATTGCGAAGGGCACGCACCGAAGGTATATTTCTCCCTCTAGATAAGATCTAGACTAGATTAAAGAAAATAACTTATATAGTTTTTCATAGATCTCTGGTGGGATCCGGTATAATTATTATTTCCGCTGCGGTTGTGCGAAGTATTCACCCGCGATGTTGTGAACATCATATCGGGACTGTCGTGGCATTGTGGCTTATCGGCGAAGCGGATTTAAAATTCATGTATGTATAATCAATTTTATAAAATCGCATCATTATGAATGATATGATGCATGGTGCATGGTTATGGCCTAGGACCCAATATGATTGTGGTTGTATGTGTTGTGTGTGCATGTTGTAATTAATAATGCGGCTTGCATGTCGCGCCTTCATCTCTATTTTTCCTGTTGTAAAATAGATTTAGACTAGAATGTAACTCGAGTGTTCTTATTTTGTAATGTACAAAATGAAGAAATGAAAAGTCCATTAAAGGTTGAAGTTATAAGGAGGATGCCTACAACACAGGGTGACCGAAGGAAGCACTTGGAGAAGATGTCATCCCTAGGTTCACCATTCGCTCTTCTCATTGACTTTAGAAGATCTTAGATTTGGGCCATAACCATGTCATGTTTAAAGTTATATGTTGATATATATTATGCTTGCATGTGATGCTTGTGTATGTGATGCTTGTATAGATGCATGCGTAGTTAGTTGTCACACAATTAGGTCACTTATTATATGCCTACCAAAGTTTAATACTTACTATTACCTTGTTCAATCGTAGTGCATTTGCCAAAGCAAAGTGACTCGATTTACCTTGGTAAAGTACGACAGGACAATTGTGATGTCCGCCTATTAAACTTTGGGTTTGACTTAAATAAGCTCTCTCAATTAGATTGATGAACTTATAGGCATAGCTCATACGAGACATCTACCTACATTATACAAATCTTGGGCAATTAGCCAAAGCTAACTCAAGATGAGTAGTAATTTAGAAGGATATCTCAATCGATGGGCACTATGAACAAATAATGTTGTTCATAAAGATATACAAGAGTTACATTAGATGTAATTGGTATGAGTTACCTACCTAATTTATACGAGTCTTGGGCCATTAGCCAAAGCTAACTCAAGATGTGGTATAATATGGATTTTGTATCACTTTGTGACCAGTGGGAGAATCATTTAGTTAAAGGCCTAATTAAATGATTGAAATATGATACATGTCTACATTTCTGTTGTAGATCATTATGTCTTCAAATACGTCAAATACTTTATCTCTACAATCGGTCCTTGAGAAGGACAAGCTCAATGGAGCAAACTTTATTGACTGGTATAGGAATTTGAGAATAGTTCTCAAACAGGAGCGGAAACTCTATGTCCTAGAGCAACCCATTCCTGAACCATCCACCAACAATGCCACTCGTGCTGATAAGGATGTTTACAAGAAACATCAAGATGATGCATTAGATGTATCATGCCTTATGCTTGCAACCATGAACTCTGAGCTTCAGAAGAAACATGAGAACATGGATGCCTTTGCTATGGTTGTACACCCGAAGTAACTATATCAAGGGAAAGCGAGGCACGAGAGATCCGAGGTATCTAAGGCATTGTTTCAATGCAAGATGCAAGAAGGAACACCCGTAGGAACTCACGTACTCAAGATGATTGGGTACGTGGAGAACCTTAATCGATTGGGATTTCCTTTAGTCCAAGAGTTGGTCACTGATCTTATTCTGCAGTCCTTGCCTAGAGACTTTAGTCAATTTGTCATGAATTATTACATGAGTGAAATTGACAAACCGTTGCCTGAGCTCTTAAGCATGTTAAGAACTGCTGAGAGCAATCTTAAGAAGATACAACCTAGTACTAGTGATGTACTTATGGTTAAAAAGGGCAAAGGTAAGAAGAAGTCTAAAGGAAAGACCCAAGGAAAGGGCAAGAAAGCATTGAAGCCCAAAGGTAAGGTGGCCAAGGAAGGGACTTGCTTCCACTATAAGGAAGTTGGACATTAGAAGAGGAACTGTAAAAAGTATCTTGAGGAAGTCAAGAAGAAGCAAAGTGAGACTTATGCTTTAGGTATACATGTTATAAAAGTCAATCTATCTATTTCTTCTTCATGGGTATTGGATACCGATTGTGCTTCTCACATTTGCACTAATGTGCAGGGCCTGAGAAGAAGTAGATCATTGACGCAAGGGGAAGTGGACCTGCATGTGGGCAATGGCGCAAGAGTTGCTGGTATAGTTGTAGGAACATATTCCTTATTGTTGCGAAGTGGTTTGATTTTAGAACTTGATGAGTGCTATTTTGTACCTGCAATAACTAAGAATATTATGTCTGTTTCTTGTCTGGACAAGAAAGGTTTTTCATTTACTATAAAGGACAAATGTTGTTCTATTTATTTAAATGAAATGTTCTATTGCATTACACATTTGATGAATGGACTCTATGTTCTAGATCTAGAAAACCCAGTCTATAAAATAAATACCAAACGATTCAAATCTAATGATTTTAATCAGACATATCTTTGGCATTGTCGCTTGGGTTACATAAATGAGAGTCGCATATCCCAGCTCCATAGAGATGGATTACTGGACTCATTTAATTTTGAATCATATGAGACATGGGAATCTTGTCTTTTAGGCAAGATGACCAAGACTCCATTTAGTGGACAAGGCGAACGAGTAACAGATTTATTAGGCCTCATACATAGTGATGTTTGTGTTTCTTTCAAAGTCATAGCCAGAGTGGTTATCAGTACTTCATTACATTTACTGATGATTTCAGTAGATATGGATATATGTATCTTATGAGGCACAAATCAGAATCCTTTGAAAAGTTCAAAGAATTCAAGAATGAAGTACATAACCAACTTGGAAAGAGTATTAAGATGTTTCGATTAGATCGAGGTGGGGAATACCTTAGCCAAGAGTTTCATGACTATCTATTTGAGTGTGGGATACGATCTCAACTCACTCCACCTGGAACACCATAGTTGAATGGTGTATCTGAGAGGAGAAATCATACTCTATTAGATATGGTACGATCAATGATAAGTCATACAGATCTTCCTCTTTCCTTCTGGGGATATGCTCTAGAGATAGTTGCATTCACACTTAACCGTGTTTCATCTAAGGCGGTCATAAAGACACCATATGTGATATGGACTGGGAAGAGTCTCAAGATGTCTTTTATGAGGATTTGGGGATGTGAAGCTTACGTGAGACGTCAAGTTTCAGATAAATTAGGCCCCAAATCAAACAAGTTCTATTTTGTAGGATATCCTAAGGAAACGAAAGGATATTACTTTTACAACCCCACGATAGGCAAAGTGGTTGTAACCAAAAATGGTGTTTTTCTAGAAAGGGAATTTATTTCTAGAAAGGCTAGTGGGAGTAAAATTGATCTTGAAGAAGTTCAAGATACACAAAATAGCACTGATGCCTTAATGCAACAAGAACATGCACCACAAGGTGATGAGCATTATGAATCAAGGTCATCACAAGGAGTTGTGGTACAACCTGTTCAGGTAGATCAAGCTCTGCATAGGTTTGATAGGATACGTCGTCAACCTGAGAGATTCTTTTCTCTTGGATGACAATGATGGTGTCATGCTAGATGAGCCAACATCCTATCAGGAAGCTGTAATGAGCCCAGATTCTGAGAAATGGCTTGAGGCCATGAGATCCGAAATGGAATCCATGTACACTAACCAAGTATGGACTTTGGTTGATCCACCTGAAGGTGTCAAACTCATTGGGTGTAAGTGGGCCTTTAGGAGAAATACTGACATGGATGGCAATGTGCATACCTATAAGGGGTGATTGGTAGAAAAAGGATTCAAGCATATTCATGGTATTGACTATGATGAAAGCCTTTCTTTAGTTGTGATGCTCAAATCCATTCGGATCATGCTTGCTATTGCAGCTTACCACGATTATGAGATCTGGCAGATGGATGTCAAAACTGCATTTCTTAACGAAAATCTACTCGAGGATGAGTATATGACACAACCTAAAAGTTTTATCAATCCAAAGGATGCTGGAAAGGTCTATAAGTTGCATAGGTCCATTTATGGTTTAAAGCAAGCTTCTAGAAGCTGGAATCGTCAATTCGATGATGCGATCAAAATGTTTGATTTCATTAAGAACGAAGATGAACCTTGTGTCTACAAGAAGGCTAGTGGGAGCATAGTTGTTTTCCTCATTTTGTATGTAGATGACATACTACTCAATGGAAATGATATCCCTATGTTGGAGTCTGTGAAGACTTTGCTTGGGAATTGTTTCTCAATGAAGGACTTGGGTGAAGCAGCCTATATGTTGGTGCAATCGACCCAGGTTGACTCGAGTTTGACTCAATCAGTACCTTGATAGTATTTTGATGATAGACAAAACTCATGACATTGGATTGTCATGGGAAAGTCCAACATGGAGTTGGCATGAAAAATCCAAGCATGGAGCTTGGTGTGGGAAAGTCCAACATGGGGTTGGCATGGAAAATCCAAGCATGGAGCTTGGTGTGGAAGTCCAAGGGGGAAGCCTTGGCATGGGAAAGTCCAAAGCATTGCGAAGCCATGCGCTTGGTGCTTGGCATGGGAAATCCAAAGCATTGCGAAGCCATGCGCTTGGTGCTTGGTGAGAAATGCATTGCGAAGCCGTGCGCTTGGTACATTTTGGAAGTCTTGAGAACTTGGCAAGTTCACTAGGCTCGGGGTCCTTGAGTCGGTGAAGGATGACATTGCGAAACCGTGCGCTTGGTGCATTCGAGGGACCACCGGACGGGGAGCGAATGGAGTGAGCCCAAAGGGAAGCATACTTCTAGGGCATGAGACGCGAAGGATGGCATTGCGAAGCCGTGCGCTTGGCGCATTCGAGGGACGTAGGCCGAGGGAAGAGAGCTTCGGTGAGGAGCTCCATGAGGGATATGGTGGACTTGGTCAAGTGGCTAAGACTGAGTGTCGAAGGCTCAAACTTGATGTTTGAGGGTTTACTCGATGGTCGGAGGCTCAAACAACTTGGTGTTTGAGAGTTTGCACAACGATCGGGCCATAGGTGGCGATCGGTGATCAAGTCGACTTAGGTTTGGTGGTGTTAGGCGTGGGTTTTGGTGCTTGGCGATGTCGGTGATGTCGGCAATGACCACGATGGATGGTAGTCGACTGATGGGAGTGTCGCGAGCACAGAATGCTCTGTAGCCGACTGGGAAGTCAACTACTAGGTCACCAGTCGACTGATGAGGCCCATCAGTCGACTGGTAGGTGATCCGTTGGAACTTGTCCGACGTGGATCTGGCCATTGTGAGACAACGGCTACAAGGGCAGTCGACTGCTAGGTGCAAAAACAGCTCGATGCAGGTTATAAATGAAGCTCGAGATGGAGGTTTTTGCCATGCATTTTGTGAAGCTATTGGAGGGGAATTGCTGCTGCATTCCAGACCTTCAAGAGCCATCTAAAGCAAGCAACAAGCAAAGCGATCAAAGCAATCGGTGAAAGTTTTCTTGTGTATTGTATTTGTGTATTTGCTTATATTTCTATATTACATTGTAATTGCTTGTGAGAGGTTTCTCCACCTTCGACGTGTTGTCGAGAAGGAGTGTTTTAGTTAGTGTCGTGCGCATTACTAGAGCTCGAGGAGCTCACCTGTGGAGTAGGAACCATTCGGTTCCAAACCACGTATATCGTGTGTGTTTGCGTGTGCTTATTTGTTGTTAGTATTATTATTGTTTCTATTGTTTCCGCTGCACTAACGACAATCATAGATAATCAATACAACGAGAACGAGCAAAATCCATCATCCAATGAACGAGTGCTATTCACCCCCTCTAGCCGGCCAATCGATCCCCCACAAGTGGTATCAAAGCCAAGGTCGCTCTTCAAGGACTAACCGCCGTGAGAGCACTACAAGATGGCCGGCTACAACCTTCAACCACCAAAATTTGAAGGAAATTTTCTATGCTGGAGAAGAAAAATGGAGGTATATCTAGAAACCGATTTTGATTTTATGCTAATCCTAGAAAACGGTTTCAAATTGCCTAGAGATGAAAGAAATAGGCAAATTGAGGAGTCAAGGTGGACCCAAGACCAAATCAAGGACTTCGAGACAAATCACAAGGTAATCGAATTACTTAGTGATTTGATTCCTAACAACATTTGGTCTAGGTTGGGTGATTATAGGGATGCAAGGGAATTATGGAATAAGAAAATGAAATTCCAAGAAAATTCCCAACCGGCACAAGTAGAGGAGAATGTCGTAGAAGAAGCACCATCCACTTTTGAAGATGTGGATGATTTGGTGGAGACCTCCACCTCTAGCATTGAGGGGGAGGAAAGGGTTTCTACTCCGGAGAAAGATCAAGATGAAGCTTCTACCTCCGGAAGAAGTGAAGAGGCCTCCACCACCTCCCTAGGTAACTCAAGTGTCATTATTTTAAATAAAGATCATATAATATGCTTTGAGTGTAGGGAGAAGGGGCATTACAAGAGAAAATGCCCTAAATTGGCTAAGGAAAAGGCATCAACACTAAAAGTCAACCCAAAGTCAAAGGATGCCGGTGTTCCCAAAATCAAGAGCAAAGAGCACATTGTGTGCTTCAAATGCAATCAAAAGGGGCACTACCGAAGCCAATGCCCTAGGGGGAGGAAGAAAGGGCAAGAAGGTGTGACTCATGTAGGGGGAGCTCCTAAAGCTAACCCTAAGGTGAATTTATTTAATGCACCTTCAATTCCTAAAGTTAAAAAGCATGCTAAGAATTATTTTACCTCTCTTGCTATTATCAATGAAAAGCATGCTAGGAGAAACAATAAGGTTTATTGCTTAGGTGCTAAGCATGTTAGTTTCTCTAAGGATAAACCTTGGACTCAAAACACTAGACCTATTTTACCTAAAGAGTCCATTAGGAGAGTTGAAAACCATCTAGGCATTAACCCTAAGAAGGGTAGACACATGCCTAAGAAGAAGAACATTTCCCCTAAACCTAATGAAAATTCAAAATTGAGGAAATTGGAGTTAGAAAACCAAGCCTTAAGGTCAAGGCTAGAAAAATTAGAGAAGACCCTATCAATCATCTCAAATTTAGTTAAAGGGTCTAATGCCCAAAAGTCAAAACCTAGAAGGCAAGAACGGTCTAAGGGCAAGGAAGGTTTGGGTCACAAACCTTTGTCCTATCATAATGTTCCATTTAATTATGGAACCACATCTAGGTCTAGGAAAACCAAGACTAATAGGGAAGTTATCCCTAAGTCTAGCCATGGTGTGTGCTTAGTGGCTAAGGACTTAAGAAAAACCAAGAAATCCACTAAGAAGGTCAATGGAGGAGTTACCTCTAGAGTTGACCTAGGTAAGACCCAATTGACTAATGTGTCAAAATCTAAAAGGGTCATTAGGAAGGTATCTAGGGAGGTTATCTCTAGTGAATACCTTGTTAACCCAAGGAGCTCCAATAGGTATTGGGTTCCTAGAAGCGTGATCGATTCACGCTAGATGAGTTAGGGTGTGTCAACCCTAAGTGGATGGGTAGTTAACCTAACCATAGTAGAGTTGACACATTAGGATGTGCCAAATGCCTTGAGAAGTCAAAATGATTTAAATTGGCACAATTAGGTCATAGAGGTCATGGTGTGACATTTTGGGTTTATGGCACACTTGGGAGCTAAATGGTTTAAGGTAAAATGATTTTGATCCCTAGAAATGGCAAATTGATTTTAACACTTAGGTATTCTATACCTTAGTATATTTTACTTGCCATGCTTTATTTGCCTTGTCATGTCATGACATCATTCTCATTTTTTTTTTATCTCTAAAAATGTCATGATCATGTTTAGACTTATCTTTAGATGTCATGTATACTTAGTTTTCTTTCACATGCCATGACATCATGATTTTGGCATATGCTTTTATCTATATCATATTTATGCCATAATCATCATCATGCATATAACTAAAATGAAATTAAGGACTATGGCATGATTTGATGGGAATCAAATAATATTGCCTAGAAATATGCATGAGACCAATAAAAGAACAAAAACCCACATCTCACTAAGATAGTTGACTTGTATGTGTTTTACACATCTAGATATAAGTGAGATGTTTAGGAAAATGAAATTAAAGGTTTTGAAAACATTTTGAAAAACATTGGTGAAGCCTATCTTTTGATAGCTATCACCATTGAATGAGATGATACAAAGAGGGCTCTTTATTGAAGCTTTTCTTAAATTTTGGACTTTGTATCAATCTCCTAATTTAATGGGTAAAATAAATTTCCAATATTTTTCACCCATAATGATTGTGATAAGTAATATACATACCAAATTTCAAGATTTATCAACTTATGTATATTTACTTATGAATTTAGGAAAGTCATTTCTGAAATTGAGCTGCAAATCTGATTATCGATCATTGCCGCCAGGAGGCGGTCGTGATGATGGTGTCGATCATTGGTTTACGCAATGATCGTGACAATGCTGATTTCGGGTAAACCTTGTTGGTGAGGCCCATGTTCAGCTAGGTTGAGGTCCCCTAACCACTCCTAATCCTAGGACATGCTTGGGAGAGCATAAGAAAGGGTGGAAATCCATTGGACATGGATTAGGAGTTTGGTTGAGGGTGAGTATCAATTTTAAGGTGGAAGAGAGTTCATTGTTGAACTTTGCCTTAATTTTGATTTGGTTAATGTTCCTATTGGCTTAGGGACTCTCCAAGGACATTGTTGGTGCAATAGTCAAGGGGGAGCAAGCTTCTAGGGGGAGGAGTCTATCATGGGAAGATGGATATGTATTTCCTCATGGGAGGAAAATTTTGTTGCCTCTCTTAAGTGATATGGGATCATTAGAAAGATTGAGGGCATGCCAAGGGGAAGATTGTAAAATCTCATTGGGATATGAGACATTGAAACCCTTGAGGACCTTTTTGATGTAATGTCAAAAAGGGGGAGAAGTTACCAAGTTACCAATTAGGTTTGGAATTCTCATTTGGGATGTGAGAATTGCCAATATGGGAGAATTGGTAGACTTGAGATGGTAGTTTTGTCAATCATCAAAAAGGGGGAGATTGTTGGTGCAATCGGCCCAGGTTGACTCGAGTTTGACTCGATCAGTACTTTGATAGTATTTTGATGATAGACAAAACTCATGACATGGGATTGTCATGGGAAAGTCCAACATTGAGTTGGCATGAAAAATCCAAGCATGGAGCTTGGTGTGGGAAAGTCCAACATGGGGTTGGCATGGAAAATCCAAGCATGGAGCTTGGTGTGGAAGTCCAAGGGGGAAGCCTTGGCATGGGAAAGTCCAAAGCATTGCGAAGTCGTGCGCTTGGTGCTTGGCATGGGAAATCCAAAGCATTGCGAAGCCGTGCGCTTGGTGCTTGGTGAGAAATGCATTGCGAAGCCGTGCGCTTGGTGCATTTGGGAAGTCTTGAGAACTTGGCAAGTTCACTAGGCTCGGGGTCCTTGAGTCCGTGAAGGATGGCATTGCGAAGCCGTGCGCTTGGTGCATCCGAGGGACCGTCGGACGGGGAGTGAATGGAGTGAGCCCAAAGGGAAGCATACTTCTAGGGCATGAGACGCGAAGGATGGCGGTGCGAAGCCATGCGCTTGGCACATCCGAGGGACATAGGCCGAGGGAAGAGAGCTTCGGTGGAGAACTCCATGAGGGATATGGTGGACTTGGTCAAGTGGCTAAGACTGAGTATCGGAGGCTCAAACTTAATGTTTGAGGGTTTACCCGACGATCGGAGGCTCAAACAACTTGGTGTTTGAGAGTTTGCCCGACAACAGTCGACTGCCATAGGTGGCAGTCGACTGATCCAAGTCGACTTGGGTTCGACTGGTGTTAGATGTGGGTTTTGGTGCTTGGCGATCAGCCATGGATGTGATCGTGATGTGACGATCGGCTAGGGATGGCGGATCGGTGATGGGAGTGTCGCGAGCACAGAACGCTCCGTAGCCGACTGGGCAGTCGACTACTAGGTCACCAGTCGACTGATGAGGCCCATCAGTCGACTGGTAGGTGATCCGTTGGAACTTGTCCGACGTGGATCTGGCCGTTGTGAGACAACGACTACAAGGGCAGTCGACTGGGGCCTTTTGGCAGTCGACTGCTAGGCGCAAAAATAGCTCGATGCAGGTTATAAATGGAGCTCGAGATGGAGGTTTTTTTCCATGCCTTTTGTGAAGCTATTGGAGGGGAATTGCTGCTGCATTCCAGACCTTCAAGAGCCATCTAAAGCAAGCAACAAGCAAAGCGATCAAAGCAATCGGTGAAAGTTTTCTTGTGTATTGTATTTGTGTATTTGCTTGTATTTCTATATTACATTGTAATTGCTTGTGAGAGGTTTCTCCACCTCCGACGTGTTGTCGAGAAGGAGTGTTTTAGTTAGTGTTGTGCGCATAACTAGAGCTCGAGGAGCTCGCGCGTGGAGTAGGAATCATTCGGTTCCGAACCACGTATATCGTGTGTGTTTGCGTGTGCTTATTTGTTGTTAGTATTATTATTGTTTCCGCTGCGCTAACGACAATCGTAGATAAGCAACGCAACGAGAAC
Source organism: Wurfbainia villosa (assembly GCA_025175895.1). NCBI lineage: Eukaryota > Viridiplantae > Streptophyta > Magnoliopsida > Zingiberales > Zingiberaceae > Wurfbainia > Wurfbainia villosa. The sequence goes on from CM045989.1 coordinate 94,896,143, forward strand.
GAGCAAAATCCATCATCCAACGAACGAGGGCTATTGACCCCCCTCTAGCCAGCCGATCGATCCCCCACACTATATTCTTGGCATCAAGATCTATAGGGATAGATCTAGGAGATTGCTTGGCCTGAGTCAGAGTACATATATTGACAAGGTGCTTAAGCATTTTGCCATGTAGAATTCCAAGAAGGGATTTCTGCCAATGTCACATGGTGTAAGTCTTTTGAAGGCTCAATGTCCCTCTTCTACGGAAGAGAAACAATGCATGGATCAGATCTCTTATGCATCTGCTATAGGATCTGTCATGTACGCCATGATTTGTACTCGTCCTGATGTCTCGTATGCTTTGAGCATGACGAGTAGGTACCAGTCAGATCCCGGTGAGTGTCACTGGACAACAGTCAAGAATATTCTTAAGTACTTGAGAAGGACAAAAGAATATTTCTTGATCTTTAGAGGTGATGAGGAGCTAGTTGTAAAGGGTTACAGCGATGCAAGCTTCCAAACCGACAAAGATGATTCATGATCATAGTCAGGGTATGTATTTTGTCTGAATGGTGGTGCTGTGAGCTGGAATAGTTCGAAGCAAGACACGATGTAGATTCTATGGCGAGTACATTTCTTGATGCAGGAGGCAGTTTGGATCAGAAAGTTTGTTTCTGAGCTTGGTGTAGTTCCTAGCATTGTGAGTCCTATAGAGATTTATTGTGACAACAATGGGGCTATAGTACAGGCTAAGGAACCTCATTCTCACTAGCGTTCCAAACATATACTACAGCGGTATCACCTCATTCGAGAGATCATTGATAGAGGAGATGGGCGAATATGCAGAGTAGATACTGATGCTAACATTGCTGATCCCTTGACCAAGGCTTTGGCACAGAGGAAGTATGATGGTCATACTAGGTCACTGGGTCTTAGAGATTATAGTGATTGACACTAGTGCTATTGGGAGATTGTTAATGTCAGCCCTTAGTGTCAATCATGAGATGATTGATTAGGGATCATGTGTATCATATTTCATTAATAAAAAGCAAAGATTATTTATTATATTTACTTTATGCATGTGCCAACTAAAATAAATATAATAATGCTCTTGAATAGTAGGTTCTAATCTACGGTATATCAATTGGTAGAATTGATTATGAGAAGCTATAGAGAACACTATTCTTAATATTCCTAGTCAAGTATTAATAGACAAGGGCAATATTAATACATTGAGACTAGCATGTAGGTCAATGGATGACTTGATCTCACAAGTCAAGGATATGTGATATCACATTGACACATGAGTATATATATTGGAGAATATATATACTGAATTGACCCGCCATGAGAAAGTATCATGGATCGTTATATGAGTGTCATATACTTTCCCATGTGACTATTTGTATGAATAGTCCTTAGACCTGAAGTCACTACGGTTCCCTACAAAAGGAGTTATGTACTTTGGTATCGTCTAACGTCACACCGTAACAGGGTGCACTATAACGGTGATCATTGGGTATGTAACAAATTATGCCGAGGGATGTGAGTGATATAGATGAGATTTATCTCTCCCATATGACGGGAGTGATATCTTTGGCCTCTTGATAGAGTAGGACCACGAAATGCATGGTCATGCTCAAATGAGTCAATATGAGATATTGAGCTCATTTGTTTGAGTGAGTTTACTTGGGGATCAAGAAACATAAAGATCGATAAGGGGATGACACGGTCTATGCCTCATTGATCGATCTAAGATATCAGAGATAGAAGGACACCGTCATACATGATAATAGTCATGGAATGGTTGTCGGATCTCGATGATCTTGTAACTTGGGTAGCAATGATGTATTACTAGATGTCGCTCATTGCTTATGTATCTAAAATGGTTTTAGATACATTGCCAATGTTACAAGAGCCTATATGGTCACACCCAAATGACATTCTATTTTGGAGGTGATTTCTTTTAGTTGGACTAAGGACAATTGAGCATATGGCCAAGACTTGAGTTAGACTCAAACTGGTTAAGCTTGAGTTAGACTCAAGTTGAACCATGGAAGATGATTCATCATCATGCATGGTTAATTTGATTAATCATGCATAGGAATACCAAGGGCCTTGGTATTCATGATGAGAATTCATGAAGGAGAATACCAAGGGTCTTGGTATTAAGATTCTCCTTAATGGGGAGATAATGAAATTAATGGCAATGGTTGCTATTGAAGGTAGGAAACTTCACTTCCCAATTCAACTCAGTGGCTTGTTCATGGCGATCTCTTCTACGTCCCCGGATAAAAAAAATTTATCCTTGATAAGGAGGCATTACCCAAGCTACCGTTTCATTGTCGTGCTATTCGATTACAGTGGTCACTTGAACAAACTTGTTGTTCAAGCCACCTACCTCTAATCTACGAATAGCCACGGAATAGACGATGTACGAATCGCCGATTTTTGTGTTTGTATTCGGGGTCCAAGTTAATTTATCCATAAACAAAACATAATATACAACATGTATATGATTGAAAAACAATTATAGACATGTTACAAAAGAATATAAGCAAGCGTTATACCTCTCCATCTTCTATTGTATGTCCTTCCTCCTTTTAGAAGTCATGTGGGCGACGATCTTCCAAAAGTCGAAGCCTCCTAGATCACGATCTTCCTTTCCTTGCTCGCTCCGAACAAGAGGAAGTATAGAAACAAAACTCTTCTCCTTCCTTTAACCAACCACCAAGCACCAACCTTGATGCTTGCCGCCAGCCAAGAGGAGAAGAAGGATGGTGGACGCCGGCCAAAACTCCAAGGGAAGAGACCCTAGGCTTTGTTTCCACCGGCCAAGGAGAAGAGATGAAGAGGTTGGACACCGGCCAAGGAATAGGAGAGACAAGTTGGGCGCCGGCCAAGAAGAAAGGAAGGAAGAACTTTCCTTAAAAGTGGCTGCCCAAGCCTCTAAACCCTAGCCGTCCAAACCCTAGCCCCTCTTCAATTGCTCTTGCCGCCCACCCCCTTGCCTCCTTTTATAGAGTTAGGCCTAAGCCTCCTTTAATCTCCACCGTCGGTTCTAGGGATTTAATCTCAACCGTCGGATCTAGAGATTTAATCTCAACCATATGATCTAGAGATTTAATCTCCACCATCGGATCTAGAGTTTTGTTTTCAACCATTGGATCTAGGCTTCATGAGGTTTTAATAGGCTACAATAGGGACCATGAGGAGGAGTTGGATCTTGGCCACCCAATGGATCAAGCCCACATAAAGTTCGATCCATTAATGATAATCCATTCCACTAGAGGATTATCATTGATCTACCTCACCAACCTCCATAAGTTAATATGGGCTCCATATATTATTTGTACATTTATCTCTCCGTTTTTAAGATCTCGAATGTCCGTCGATTAATTAATTTACTGATAATTAATTAATCAACATCTAACTCCATGAGTAGTACCACTCAACCTTATCATCATGCCGGACCAAGTCCACCTGCAGGGTTTACATGATGAACCTTATGAGCTCCTCAAGGGGACATCATCATCCTAATATATAGGACACGGTTTCCTCCTATAATCAGTGGCACACCATATAAATAATATCATTTCCCAACTTACCGAGCCTATCGATTTACTCTATAAATCTCTCCCATTGGTAAATCAAAGAAATGAATACTAAGTATATGTGCCCGTTATTATATCGGGATTAAGAGCATGTACAACATAATATCTAAGGTCCGATTCGATTATGTAGTCAGCAATAAATCGAATCACCTCTATGTTGGTCCTGCTCAATACAAACAAAGTGTACTAGTGTAATTCTATGGTCAAGACAAACCAATACTAAATCACACTACAACCATTCCAATGGTTTGTCCATAACCATCTCAGTTGTGAGCCTTTACTTATACTTTACAAGGAACTGATAACATGATCTCCTGTGTGACACCACACACCATGTTATCTACAATGTAATGTATTAGATGATATGCATAACCATAAATATGCAAACAATGATCATGTGATTCTTATTTCAAAAATAAAGATGTTCATACAAAAGATAGACTTTTCAATATACATCCCAACAGCTATGGGATTAAAATGGCTTGAACGTGCAAAGCAAGTTGGCTTTGGCTTTTGGTGTTTTGGGTGTGCAAGCCAAAAGAAAGAAAAGAAGTGTTCTCTCATCTCCTCCTTCCTCTCCTTCTTCTTCCAAAAGAGTTCTTGGCATTTTGCTAGGGGTTGCTAGCACAACGTGACTCTAAATTGGGTGGGTGTCAGTGTGGATACCATAGTGATACGGTTACCCTTACCGTATTGAGATCCAATAGCATTTGGAAAAGAGGGATTGCGAAGGGCACGCACCCAAGGTATATTTCTCCCTCTAGATAAGATCTAGACTAGATTAAAGAAAATGACTTATATAGTTTTTCATGGATCTCTGGTGGGATCCGGTATAATTATTATTTCCGTTGCGGTTGTGCGAAGTATTCGCCCGCGATGTTGTGAACATCATATCCGGAGTTTTCCCAACAGTTACAACTTTTGTATCATATTATTTCGAACCTCACGTTCAATGCAAAAGGTGGAGAGTAGGAAGAAATGATGACGGCCCTATTGATCCAAATTTGAAGTCATTCTTAATTTTTAACTACCTTGGTCGACCGTGTGGATCTTGTACATGTAAATACTTAACTGGTCAAGAGTGGCACGCAACCCACACATATATTTTACTGAACTGTCCAGAAGTAACGTCGTATTTCGAGGGAGTATATATATGTTATATTATATATTTCATATATCATAAATTATTATTCGTGTTATATTTATTTTTATGGTAGGATTTTCCAAACAATATATTTTGAGCTTTCGGAGCATGAGTTTGATTGTCTCTGCGATGAAGAATTTGCACCATGGTTCAAAAAATATGTAAGTAGTCTATAATAATAAATTGGTTAAATCTTGACTTTAATACATAATTATTTAAATTTAGGTTCTTGATATTCACGCTCACATTGAGCAAGAATTGGTAAACCATCTATCATGGGGTCCAAAATCAATGGTGAAAATTTAGCGGGCATATTTCATAAATGGATATAATTTTTATACTGAAGAATATGGAATGAGAAAAGCTACAATGAATAGTGGGGTTTGTGGTCAGTCATCTAATGATGGAGGTGCAAGAAATGATTTTTATTGTTTGCTAGATGAAATTTTAGAGGTAGAGTACCCAGGCTCAGATTTGCGAGTTGTTTTATTTGTGTTATCGGTTTGACCCTATCAAAGGCATGAGAGTGCATGCACAGTTTAATTTGGTTGAAATAAATTACAAAAAATTATACAAGAGGTATGAACCATTTGTATTAGCACAACAAGCGATTCAAGTATTTTATGCTTCATATCCAAGTCTGAGACGAGACAAAATTGATTAGTGGGCTATTTGTAAAACAAAAGCACAAAAAAAAAAAGAGGAACGTTGGGAAGACATAGCATATCAACAAGATGAAGTTGTCAATATATTGCAGATCGAAGAATATAACAATTCAATGTTACGCCATCCCAGTGGCGTAGTAATAGATGTTAATGCAAGTGAAATGAATGAGGATGAAGATGAAAAATTTAATTTTGAGGATAAAGATGAGGATGATGATGACGATGATGATGAGGAGGAGGATGATGAGATTGAAGAGATGTATGACGAGGATGAAAATGACAATGACTTCGATTTATAATTAAAGGTAACTTTTATTCAGTATCAATTATGCTTCTATTTACTGTCTAATTCTAAATTTCATATATTGTTGGTGTAATCAGCTTAGGTCATGATTGACCGGACTCAAGTTTGACTCGAGTAGTATTTTGATGTTTGACAATGGGTTGACCATTGTTTGACAATGGGTTAACTATATGGTTGACATGGGGTTGACCATATGATTGAAAGTCCAAGTCATGGGTACTTGGCAATGGAAAGTCCAAGTCATGGGTGCAATGGAAAGTCCAAGCATGGGTCTTGACATTTGGAAAGTCCAATGATATAGTTTTGGCCACATAAGTCCAAGTGTGTATTCTTGGCAGTGAAAGTCCAAGTCATGGGGACTTAGCAATTGAGAAGTCCAAGGGTGTGATATTGGATGCGTAAAGTCCATGCAATTGTCTTGGTTGAATAAGTCAAATGTTTGGTGGCGTAAAGTCCAAGCATGTGTCTTGGCAGCGTAAGCCCAAATGTGCCTTGGTAGTATAGACCCGATTAGCATGACAATAACCGATGGAAGCACCTGAATGTTAGCGTATGGATGAACAAGTCATGGAAGACTTGGAGGGATCCAATAGGCGTGAGGATGACGGAGGTGGCTAGAAGGCTTAGGTCTATGCTAAGGGTGTCTAGCAAGTATGAAGGCATTATACTTGGGTTAAAATCTAATGTTTGAGGTGTATCAGTCGACTAGTCGAGTGTTTTGGCACTTGACAACCTAGTCGACACTGATCAGTCGACTGGGGTTACGATCAGTCAACTGGCAGGAGTCGACTGATGCTCGACCAATCGAGTGGCCTTGGCGATAATCACGCGATTGGGCATTCAATCGATGAATCGCCAAAGAAGCGGCGCTCTACGGTTCGATCGCTATGCATCGATCAATCGCTGGGGTTTGGCGATCATCGATAGGCTAGCCATTGGAGTTTCTCCAGCGTGGATAGAGTCATTGTGAGACTGTTAGTAATATATGAGAGGTGTTCTAAGGCAATCGCCTTATGGTTGTTCCATTTATTTGATAAATGAAGATTCACTATTTGAGTATACGTGTTTTCATGTATTTGATTGGATCTTAAACTCATTTACTGGATGTCCGCAATACGATTCACAGCATGAGAGAATTTATGATTTGATCACAACTAGTGAGTTTCTCTACATGTGTAATTGTGATGTATTGGAATTATCCCTAGTCGATGAATTAATGGATTAGGACGCCATCAATTTTGTTGAGACTAGCATGAGGTATACCCTTTCGTTTATCCAAGTAGTTGTTTCTCACTAGCTGGAGACATTGGGATGTCCGGAGTTAATTGTGGATGTTAGTTATGGTAACTAGTTCATTGGAGTGACCAGCTGTAAGACTTCATATGGTTCTTGATGCACGTGATCACGACCTCAAATCTCGCGACGGAGGTCGTCGAGAACTCGAAGCACGCACTCGCGCTCAACGCCCGCAAGTGCACCAATGTCATCAAGTAATAAAAGATTATCGATCCCATAGGGATGGGATTCGAATATCGGAATGCTCAGTGGTTGAAAATTGTTCAGACATAAACCATAAGAGGTTTCAACTTGTGACGGTTGTCGGTGGACTATACTCTATACGATGTCACAAGGAGGAGGAAGGGAGCGTGTCAAGGTCTTCAAAAGTGATTCTAGGACTTCGATTTCGCTTGTGTGTCACAAAACAATGCTGTCAATTAGCGTTGTCTAGACATTTAGCTATGGTTTTGTGGAAGGGACATCATACACTCTTTCGATGAACCACTGCATCTACCGGGAGCTATCTCTGCCTAAAAGGATAGGATAGATGGTATGAGGATGCCGAATCAATCCCTACGATGAACCATGTCCGGTTCCATCGCATCCTTCTACCCATAGTTACAGGAGATCAAGTTTACCCCTAGGTTCCTTGTATAAAATCCACTAAATCTTAGATACGAGGGTTGTCACCTCTCGTATCGCCTAAGCTCAGCAGGTAGAAAACCAAACACGCATGGATATAGTAAAAACAACTACTAATTTTCAAATTAAACTCAAGGACAGAATTTAACATGAACCAACATTGTAATGTGAACACAAGCTACTACCTAATCCTAGAATCGAAAGAACTACTCCATGTATATGAAGGAGGAATCACAAAGCATGTACATGTTCAAATATATCAGAGATAAAATGCAGAAACAAATGATTACAATGCTTTCGTGGTCTTCTCTCCGGCATTGAAGTGCAAGGCGTGGACCTCCAGTGGCGTTCCTCCTCCCCGTTGCAAGTTCCCGAAGCTTTTTAGGGCTTCAGTGTGCCATCCTAGTCGTCGTGCCTCCTCCTAGGGTTTGGGCGGAGCCATCCTTATATAGACACCACCTCGAACCGCTGCAAAATCTAGAAAATGCCCTAGTCGTGCAAATCTATCGAGCCACCACATGACCATGTGTTTCCACATGGCCAGGCCATGTGTTTCCACACGGCCAGGCCGTGTGCGGCCCCGGTGTGGCTGATCTCGCCCATTGGACATGGCCGTGTGTAGCCACACACCCTGGCTGTGTCCCACTCTGTGTCTAGCTACAAAATATCCTTCTTTTGCTCTGAAAGTGCACCTTTTTCACCCGAAATGCTAACCTGCACACAAAAGTACAAAGAGCAGACCTCCGAACTAGAAAATAGTAAATGCGTATAAAATAGATTAACATATGCATGAAACTAACATAAAATATAGTGAGATGTGAGCGAAAACTACTCCTAAAACCTTATATGTTTCGCTCACATCACTTCCCCTAGACTAAAATCTTTGCTTGTCCTCAAGCAAACCTCAGTGCCATGATATTTAAAAAGACATTATTCCATACTTAGCATGTTAACTAAATTTATCAAGTGGTATTTACAATCAAAGAAAAATAAATATGTTCTAGAAATTCACTAAGTTAGTTCCTCGTGCTCATGCTAAGCGAATCATTCTTAGGGGATGCTCGTTCCATAGTGAGTTAAGTCGTCACCCCATAGCTTTCCTAAGGTTTCCGGCTCTTAGGCACTTACCTGCCCAAAGCGAGGGTCGTTCCCTAGATCTAGCATAAAGTCTCAAAGGCGTGCTCGGTATTGAGAGAAATTGGTAGGTGTTTCCCTAGTAACCTAACTCGGTCTCAAAGGGGCATCTAGCCATTTCTACCCACGACAATTATTTTTTTATCCCTCATAATCTTCTCTCTCTCTCTCCCTTTTTTTCTTTTCTTTTTCTTTGTTTTCTTTTTCATTTCATTTTTTTTCTTTTTCTCTCCTTTTTTTTTTCTTCTCACTGGGATTTTGATTTTTCCAAATGGGCTTACACAATCCGAGCATCTCTAGTAACTAAAATGCTAAACCTAGAGTCACCTATGGATTCCAAAGTACTAGACTACTAAGATGAATCATAACTAGGTATGTACTAGATTATTCCTTTCAGAATGTTTGACATGTGTAAGTGTAAAAATAAAGCTAACCAGTGTAAGTCTAGAACATTCATTAGAGCGAATAAAATAAAATACCACGAGATAAATGAAGTTAAGCTACCTATGAGAACAACTCATGCAAGCAACTTTTTATAAATACTACTGAGACAGCTTTACAGGTAACAAAAACTAAGTACTGCAGGAAACTTAACAACTCATGCATGAATAAATGAATGAAAATACCTTAAAAGAAACTACTGCTAGGAAACAAACAAAATAAACTTGGGGGTCCTCCCCCCAGACTTAAACGAAAATACACCTCTAGTATGGTGGACGAGGTGGAAAGTCTGGGAGCCTCAACATCTCGGGATCTTGAGAGAACCTGCTGCTGAGCCATTGATATTACATGTATATGTGGTCGATCTGGGAGTTGGTGGATGCAGCGGCTGCTCGATTATCCTCCTCCCTGGCCCACTGTGCCTGCTGGGCATGCATGTGTTGCCGCATCTCCTGGCGGTAGGCGGCCTCATCTTGGCGACAAGCAGCCTCCTCCTAGAAGTATATGTGGGCCTCGTCATAGAACTCCTCAGCCCGCTAGAAGTGCTCCCGGAAGCCCTGGAACTCTGCCTGCGTGTAGGCGCTGTGCTCCTCCCATCATTGCCTCTGTGTCTGCTGCTCGGTGTATATGTCATCGAGGTGTGATCGAAACTCCGAGAAATCATAGGCCGACGTACTTGCATCCTGCTCAAAGGTGGAAAAATGTCGTGGTGCAGGTGCAGACTCATGTCGATGTGGACTAGGTCGGCTCTTATGCATGTGTAGACTAGAGGGAGAGTGATGTAAAGGGGGAGAGATGGGCGCCGATGTGGGTAGTCCCTCATGTGGAGGGGACTCCACTATCAGGTCCAAATGCCAATTGGCGCGTGTAGTGATGGTGGTATGATCAGGGTCGGGAAGCCTAAGGGTCGTTAGATTTTTCCTTACAAAGCATAAGGAGTGTCCTTCTCTCACAATCATCTTCATGGCCATGCACACTCCTAGGTCGATCCTAGGGCTCCCCTCTATACTCTCTAATGCAGTGTAATCGTATTCCATCCTATGGCAAATGTGGGTAAGTAGGCCCCCCACATTGATCTCTCCTCGTGCTGCTTTGCCCATCTTCACTAAGTGTCTAATAAAGTGGGACCCTACATCGATGCTACTCCTTTCTTGTAGCATGTCCCAGAGGCAAAGCAGCTCGCTGGCTCTAACTACACCGTCACTCTCTCCACGGCCAAATATAGTACTGGTCATGATGCGGTGGAGGTATCGGAAGACGAGGTTTTGTAGGTGTGATGCTTTGGCCCTAGAAGGGTCATAAGTGTGCTCTCCCATCAACTCGGTCCAAAATACCCGAGAGTTGAACCCAATAGGGATTCTTCTCTCTTCCCCACTCGGCAAGCCAAAACATGAGTTCCATTGGTGAAGGGTCCATTCATGCTCAATGTTAAAAGCCTAAAAGTTATCCTACCCTCCTCGCTCTCTCTACCTGTTAAAATTTCCTCCTCTAAAGAACTCAAAAATTATAGAACTATCCTAGGGTTGGTTGGGTACCTTATTCCCATCATCTCTTCCCACCCCATTTTTGCAAATAGGTCTTGAATATCACCCAACAACCCTAAAGACTCTAGCAAATCTTCATCTAAGTACCTAGTAGCAGAGAGTTTATGAGTAGAATTCATATTATATCTATCTCTATGTTCATTATTGAGAAAAAGAAGAGTGGGTAGGGTGTTACCCTCCTTCGGAGCTTGAGGGGCGTCAGCTCTCCTTGTTCGTCGCTCCAAAGCACCAGATCGAGGTGCTACAAGCTTGGTCCTCCTCATCCTTACTTCTTTTGGCTTCCTTTGAGGTTAAAAGTGCTTCTAGATGGCGGGGAAGACAAAACCACACGGCTAGGGCAAGAGCACTTGAAGCACACGGCGCAAATGGGGTGAAAACACATGGCTCACCCCTTTTAACCTTGCGCAACACAGCGTGTGAAAACACACGGTCAGGCCGTGTGCACCTCGGGTCAGTCGGGCACGGCCATGGGAAAACACACGACCAGGTCGTGTGTCCCCATTTTTCTCCCCGTTTTGTGTTAGGGTCCGAATTTTCTCATACACTTCGCCGTGTAGGTTAATATGGATTTTATTTTTGCCTAGCAAAGTTCTTTTCTAGTCCTAACTCTAAATGGGATAGAAATCGAAACTAAAATTAAATGAATGCATGCAATACAATCAAAGGGAAATCTAAAACTAAACTTGGGTTGCCTCTCAAGAAGCGCTTTATTTAAGGTCATTTAGATCGACCACACTCCACTATCAACTCGACTCTGGAGGTTCAATGAACCTCCAGTCATCTGTCTCGGGATATTCATACACGACTTCCTTCTTAGCTCTCACTGGAATCACATACTTCCCCGATGCGGGTTCTTGACTTCTCGTTCTAGTATGCTCAAATTCCATCTTATCCTCTCCCACTTTTAGGGTCAGCTTGTGATTCTTTACATCAATGACCATTCCTGCAGTCGCTAAAAATGGTTGCCCCAGGATAATGGGTCTTTGGATCCTCTTCCATCTCCATGACCACAAAATCAATTGGCAATGTAAAGTTTCCCACTTTAACAGGAACATCTTCTAAAATCTCCAATGGGTAGTGGTATGTGTGGTCAGCTAGTTGTAGTGTCATAGTAGTGAATTTTAAATTTCCTAACCCTAGCTTTTTGCATAAGGTATAGGGCATTAGACTCACACTTGCTCCCAAGTCACAGAAGTCTCTGCTAATCAGTGTCATCCCTATATAGCATGGAATATAGAAGCTCCCCGGATCTTTCAGTTTCTGGGTAGTCTCATTTTAGAGATAAGCGCTTGATTCCTCTATGAGGGCCACTATTTCTGATTTTGCGACCTTCCTACGATGCGCTAGAATATCTTTCATGAATCTAGCAAACTGGGGAATTTGGTGCAGTGCTTCGAGTATCGGTACCTCTACTGAGATCGACTTTAGCATGTCCAAAAATTTACCAAACTCACCATCTTTCTTTGCACTCGTCAACCGCTATGGGAATGGTATAGTAAGGGGTGGTTGAGCCCTTGCGATAGGCTCCCGGTTTGTTTCTCTGGCTTTTTCCTTTTCGGTCTCCCCCAGACATTCTAGTGTTTCAAGTTCTAGGTCCCCCTTAGTAGTCGATTGACCTGGCATCTCTTTCAGAACCCTCCCGTTTGGCAACATTACTGCCTTGCACTGCTCCACCGGATTGACCTCTTCTTTTCCTGGTAGCTTCCCTGGTATCGTAGAGATCTGGTTTGCAATCTGAGCCACTTGAATCTCTAGCGACTTTTGCCTGGTGGCTAGATCCCTTACAGATGACCCTAATCCTTTGATCATCGTATCTGTCTGTGAATGTCGTCGCTGAAATTCAGTATTCGCCTCCCGTTGCATTCGAATGAAGTTCTCCAGCATATTCTCTAGACTGGTGCTAGAGTGCGGTGGCTGCCCATTTTCTCCCGGTTGTTGGAATCTCCCCAAGTTATTTTTATAAGGAAAATTTTGGTGGTTCCTCCATCTCGGATGAAAAATGCTAGAGTATGAGTTATTGGGCCTTAGGTTGTAGTCCCCAATCGCATCGCATTGCTCGATCTGCTCTTCCGAGGTTCCCTGCCCTCCATAGTGGTCCTCTCGATACGCTGCAGGCGTTGGTTGACCACGTTCGAAAGCCCATTGATGGTGGTTCTGGGCCACCTCTTCTATCAACTCCTCGGCTTCCTCTATGGTCTTATTCATCAGTACTCCTCCTGCAGCAGAATCCAGGGACATCTTCGTGGCATACGCGATCCCATTGTAGAAGATGTAGATCAACAGCAACCTCTCCAGTCCGTGGGAGGGGCATTGGTAGAGTAGCCCTTTGTAGCGATCCCAAGCTTTGAATAAGGACTCCCCCTCCTTCTGGCAGAAGCTCGTGATGAGATGACGCATGTGAGCAGTCTTGCTTGGTGGGAAGTATTTGTTCAGAAACTGATGCTCACATTGCTTCCATGTAGTGATCCTCCCCGAAGGTAAGGAGTGAAGTCATGCCTTAGCCTTATCCCACAGTGAGAATGGGAATAGGCTCAGGCGGATCGCGTCAGTAGGGTCTCCATTCATTTTCATTATCGAGTAGATTTCTAAAAATGCCTCAAGGTGCTGGTTCGGGTATTCAGTCGCAGCTCCCCCGAATTGACTCTTCTGGACCATATGTATAAGTGTTGGTTTCAGCTCAAAGTTATTTGCCGAAATAGATGGTCCAGCTATACTCGGCCTAAATCCTCTAGTGCTAGGAGCTGCGTAGTCTCAAAGAGGTCGGCTACCTATGTTCACTTTGGATGCGGCTTGTGTTGGGATGTATACTGAAAAGTCTATCTTTTGTATAAACATCTTTATTTTTGAAATAAGAATCACATGATCATTGTTTGCATATTTATGGTTATGCATTTTGTCTAATATATTACATTGTAGATAACATGGTATGTAGTGTCATACGGGAGATCGTGTTATCAGTTCCTTGTAAAGTATAAGTAAAGGCTCACAACCGAGATGACTTTGGACAAACCATTGGTATGGTTGTAGTGTGATTTGGTATTGGTTTGTCTTGACCATAGAATTACACTAGTACACTTTGTGTGTATTGAGTAGGACCGACATAGAAGTGATTCGATTTATTACTGACTACATAATCGAATCGGACCTCAGATATTATGTTGTACATGCTCTTAATACTGATATAATAACAGGCACATATACTTAGTATTCATTTCTTTGATTTACCAAAGGGCGAGATTTATAGAGTAAATCGATAGGCTCGGTAAGTTGGGAAATGATATTATTTATATGGCGTGTCGTTGATTATAGAAGGAAACCGTGTCCTATATATTAGGATGATGATGTCCCCTTGAGGAGCTCATAAGGTTCATCATGTAAACCCTGCAGGTGGACTTGGTCCGGCATGATGATAAGGTTGAGTGGTACTACTCATGGAGTTAGATGTTGATTAATTAATTGTCAGTAAATTAATTAATCGATGGACATTCGAGATCTTAAACACGGGGAGATAAATGTTCAAATAATATATGGAGCCCATATTAACTTATGGGGGTTGGTGAGGTAGATCAATGATAATCCTCTAGTGGAATGGATTATCATTAATGGATCGGACTTTATGTGGGCTTGATCCATTGGGTGGCCAAGATCCAACTCCTCCTCATGGTCTCTATTGTAGCCTAATAAACCCTCATGGAGCTTAGATCCAATGGTGGAAAATGGAACTCTAGATCCGACGATGGAGATTAAATCTCTAGATCCGACAGTTGAGATTAAATCTCTAGATCCGACGATTGAGATTAAATCCCTAAATCCGATGGTGGAGATTAAAACAAGGCTTAAGCCTAACTCTATAAAAGGAGGCTTAAGGTGGGCGGCAAGAATTACAAGAGGAGATTAGGGTTTTGCTTCCCTTAGCTTGGGCGGCAAGAAACCCTAGGAAGATTAGGGTTTTGGTTGGGCGGCTAGGGTTTGGGAGGTGGCTTGGGCGGCAACAATTGGAGAGCTTCCTTTCTTCTTCCTAAGGTGTTGTCGGCGCCCATCTTTCTCCCCTCTACCTTGGCTGACGCTCAACCTATTCCTCTTCTTCTCCTTGGCTGGTGGAAACAAGGGCTAGGGTTGTTCCTTGGAGCTCTTGGCCAGCGCCCATTCTCCTTGTTCTTCTCCTTGGTCGGCGGCAAGCACCAAGCTTGGAGCTTGGTGGTCGGTTAAAGGAAGGAGAAGAGTTTTGTTTTATCATCTTCCTTTGTTCGGAGTGAACAAGGGAAGGAAGATTGGTGATCTAGGAGGCTTCGACTTTTGGAAGATCGTCGCCCACACGACGTCCAAAAGGAGGAAGGACATACAATAGAAGATCAAGAGGTATAATGTTTGTTTATATTCTTTTGTATTATGTCAATAATTGTTTTTCAATTATATGCATGTTGTATGTTTTTATATGTGGCTAAATTAACTTGGACCCCGAATACAAATACAAAAGCCGGCGATCCATACATCGTCTATTCCGCGGCTAATCGTAGAATAGAGGTTGGTTGCTTGAACAACAAGTTTGTTCAAGTGACTACTCTAATCAAATAGCACGACGATGAAAATGTAGCTTGGGTAATCCCTCCTTGTCAAGGATAATTTTTTTTTTATCCGAGGACGTAGAAGGGATCGCCATGAACAAGCGACCGAGTTGAAGTAGGAAGCGAAGTTTCCTCCCTTCAGCTTAATCCTCCATCCTTCGTTGCTCTGCTTTCTGGCTCGATTTCTAAGTCGATTGGAATCAGGCCTTCCGATCCTAAGCGTCAAAGCATACGACGAACCAAGACACAAAAAAAATTTGGAGTGCTACCTAATCCTAAGAGGTAGAAAATAAAATAATCTAGCTAATAAAATCCAAGATGCAAAAAGGAAATAAAAACAACTACTGCTAGAATAAAATTAAAAACTAAATCTAAATATGGAAAATATAAAACTAAAGTAACTAAAACAAACTAGAAAGAAAATAAAACAAGTAAATAAATCAAATACTAAGTCCGATCTAATTCTCCACTTTTCAATTCGATATCGAATCGATCAGTCCCCGACAACGGCGCCAAAAACTCGATGCATGCGATCGCGACCTCAAATCTCGCGATGGAGACCGTCGAGGACTCGAAGCGCACACTCGCGCTCAATGCCCGCAAGTTCATGGATGTCGTCAAGTAATAAAAGATTATTGATCCCACAAGGACTGGGATTCGAATATCGGTATGTTCAGTGGTTGAAAACAGTTCAGACGTAAACTCTAAGAGGTTTCAACTTGTGAGGGTTGTCGGTGGACTATACTCTATACGGTGTCACACGGAGGAGGAAGGGAGTGTGCCAAGGTCTTCAAAAGTGATTCTAGGACTTCAGTTTCAGTTGTGTGTCACAAAATAATGCTGTCAATTGGCGTTGTCTAGACGTTTAGCTATGGTTTTGTGGAAGGGACATCATACACTCTCCCGATGAGTCGCCGCATCTACCGGGAGCTATCTCCGCCTAAAAGGATGGGATAGATGGTACGAGGATGCCGAATCAATCCCTACGATGAACTGTGTCCGGTTCCATCGCAACCTTCTACCACAGTTATAAGAGATCAGGTTTACCCCTAGGTTCCTTGTATAAAATCCTCTAAATCTTAGATACGAGGGTTGTCACCCCTCGTATCGCCTAAGCTCAGCAGATAGAAAACCAAACACGCATAGATATAGTAAAAACAACTACCAATTGCCAAATTAAACTCAAGGACAGAATTTAACATGAACCAACATTGTAATGTGCACACAAGCTACTCCCTAATCCTAGAATCGAAAGAACTACACCATGTATATGAAGGAGGAATCACAAAGCATGTACATGTTCAAATATATCAGAGATAAAATGCAGGAATAGACAATTACAATGCTTTCGTGGTCTTCTCTCCGGTGTTGAAGTGCAAGGCGTGGACCTCTGACGGCGTTCCTCCTCCCCGTTGTGAGTTCCCGAAGCTTTTTAGGGCTTCGGTGTGCCGTCCTAGCCGTCGTGCCTCCTCCTAGGGTTTGGGTGGAGCCATCCTTATATAGACACCACTTCGGATCGCTGTAAAATCCAGAAAAAGCCCTAGTCGTGCAAATCTAGTGAGCTGCCACACACCCGTGTGTTTCCATACGGCCAGGCCATATGCAGCCCCGGGGTGGCTGATCTCGCCCATTGGACATGGTTGTGTGTAGCCACACGCCCTGGCCGTGTCCCACTCTATGTCTAGTTGCAAAATGTCCTTCTTTTGCTCCGAAAGTGCGCCTTTTCACCCGAAATGCTAACCTGCACATAAAAGTACAAAGAGCATACCTCCAAACCAAAAAATAGGAAATGCGTACAAAATAGAGTAACATATGCATGAAACTAACATAAAATGTAGTGAGATGTGAGCGAAAACTACTCCTAAAACCCTATATGTTTCGCTCACATCAGTTCTCTACATATATAGATATGTCAATGAAGTTATTACAACAGCTTAAGTGTGATGTTTCTTCGACTTGCAATATTCAAGTCATCTTAGTCATGAAGACTTATGCTTTGACATCTTAAGCAAGCATCTCCGAGGAGATGTGGACCCGGGATGATTGGGTATAAGTCGAAGTGGGCGAAGGTGTTTCAATAGCCTACAGAGGATTCACCACTCCTTGCGAGGAGATGTATATCTTATGGTCTATCGTCGGATTGTTACTAAAGTCTTTGGCCAAAGCATTACATGGTTAGAGTATGATACTCTTGGATACATATGCAGTAATTAGAATCTGAAGGACGAGGAAGTTGTTAGTGTCACCCCTTAGTGCCAATCATGAGATAATTGATTAGGGATCATATGTATCATATTTCATTAATAACAGGCAAAGATTGATTATTATATTTACTTTATATGTGTGCCAATAAATAAATATAATAATGCCCTTGAATAGTAGGTTCTAATCTACAGTATATCAATTGGTAGGAATTGATTATGAGAAGTTGTAGAGAACACTATTCTTAAACATTCCTAGTCAAGTATTGTATTAATAGACAAAGGGATATATTGATACATTGAGACTAGCATGTAGGTCAATGGATGACTTGATCTCACAAGTCATGGATATGTGATATCACATTGACACATGGGTATATATATTGGAGAATATATGTACTGAATTGACCCGCCATGAGAAAGTGTCATGGATCATTATATGAGTGTCATATACTTTCTCATGTGACTATTGGTATGAATAGTCCTTATACATGAAGTCACTACGGTTCCCTACACAAGGAGTTATGTACTTTGGTATCGTCTAACGTCACACCGTAACAGGGTGCACTATAATGGCGATCACTGGATATGTAATGAATTATGTGGAGGGATGTGAGTGATGTAGATGGGATCTATCCCTCCCATATGACGAGAGTGATATCTTTGGCCTCTTGATAGAGTATGACCACGAAATGCATGGTCATGCTCAAATGAGTCAATTTGAGATATTGAGCTCATTTGTTTGAGTGAGTCTACTTGGGGATCAATAAACATAAATATCGATAAGGGGATGACACGGTCTATGCCTCATTGATCGATCTAAGATATCAAGGATAGAAGGACACCGTCATACATGATAATAGCCACGGAAAGGTTGTCGCATCTCGACCTTCTTGTAACTTGGGTAGCAATGATGTATTGCTAGATGCCGCTCATTGCTTATATGTCTAAAAAGGGATTTTAGACACATTGCCAACGTTACAAGAGCTTATTGGGTCACACACAAATGACATTCTATTTTTGGAGATGGTTTCTTTTAGTTTAACTAAAAGTACAGTGAAGCATATGGCCAAGACTTGAGTTAGACTCAAATTGGTTAAACTTGAGTTAGACTCAAGTCAATCCATAGAAGATAAATCATCATGCAAGTGTCATCTATCACCATGCATGATTAATGTGATTAATGATGCATGTAAATACCTAGGTATTCTTGATGAGAGGTTCATGCATTTGGATGAAGGTAAAATACCAAGGGTCTTGGTATTAAGAGTCTTCTTAATGAGAAGTTAAGAGGAATTGATGGCAATGGTTGCTAGTGGGTTAAATTGGCTTTTGTGTTTTGAACGTGCATGAGAAATTGTGGAGTTTTTGTTGTTGAATGTGTAAGCCAAAAGGGAGAAGAGTTCTCTCCTACTTCCTCTAAGAAAAGAGAAGAGTTCTCTCCTTCCTCTCCTTCTTCTTCCAAGTGTTCTTGGTGCTTTGCTAGGGTTGCTAGCACAATGTGACTCCAAAACATTTGAGTGTCAGTGTGGATACCGTGGAGATACGGTTATACTTACCGTATTGAGATCCGACAGCGCTTGGATTTGCAAGATTGCGAAGGGCACACATTGAAGGTATACTTCTCCTTCTAGATAAGATCTAGAAAAAGTAGGATATGAAACAATTTGTATGTTTTTGCATGGATCTCTAGTGGGATCCGGATATATATATATATATATTGTTTCCACTGCGGTTGTGCGAAGTATTCGCCCGCGATGTTGTGAACATCATAATTCGAAATTTCCCAATAGAATTAATACTTGGGCTAGGTGTGACATAGTCAACCTAGTGGGGACTGACATAATAGACTATGTCCTGAACCAAGTGGATATAAGATGAGTGAAAGGAATGAGGTACAATTCATTGTAGCTGCTGAAGGGTTTCAGAAATGGTTCTGGGATCAACCGTTGATTTTCTAATTAATTGGGGATCATGATGTACTACTAGGTGCCACTCATGATCGTTCTATAATTAATGGTTAATTATAGATGACCAACATAAACTGGGAACCTATTTAGTCACACACACAATGAGTTTAATCCGAAGGAGTTAAAATGAGTTTGAGAATAGGATTCTCAGATCGAGAGAGACTTGGTTTGGTTGGACTAAACATAGAGCGAGTGTGAAATTGTTTCAGTCACATCAGAAGCATTGATGGGTCAAGTATAATGGAGACATGATGGATGAACCAAATTGGTTTGGTTCTAATCCAATGGTGGAAAATAAAGCAAAGTGGTTTGGTTTGTTTCAAACGAATGAACCAAAGTTGGTTCGGTTCGTTTTAACTTAAAATAAACCAACATGGTTTGGTTTATTTTAACTTAAGTTATTAGAGCGGGTTAACGGGTTTTGGTTATGAACCAATAACCGTTAGGAGAATGTGTTCTCTATAAAAACATGGCTTAAGGGTTTTTCATGGAGAATTAATTGGTTCAAGGGTTTTGGAAACCCAAGCCTCTGTTGGGGATCCTTGGAACGCTAGAGGGGGGTTAATAGCATCGTAGGATGCGTGATGGAATTTGATTGCATTTGTCTCTATAAATTTCGTTAGCGCGCAGCGTAATAATAGAAATAATGCAATAACGAAATAGACAACCATAAATACACAAATACACAAGTATTTAATGTGGTTTGAAACCGAATGGTTCCTACTCCATGGATCGAGCTCTAAAGAGCTATAGTGACACCAATGCAAACACTAATCACAATAACTCCTTCTCGGAACAATCCGGAGGCGGAGAAACCTCTTACAACAGATTATAAAACTAATACAAGGTAAAACAAGCAAATAGAAAAAGAATACAACAATCTATGCAAAGGAAAACTTTACAAATTCTCTTTTTATTGCTTGCTTTGTGGTTGCTTGAATTGCACTTGGAGACCTTGATTTGGAGCAACAAATCACCCCAAAAGCCTTCAAAAACCGTTGGTGAAATCCTCCTCCACGAGATCCATTTAAAGCTTCAACCTGGGCTGGAAATCGCCGATCAGTCGACTACTCGGGACCATCAGTCGACTGATGCCACTATTGTCGTGAGACAACGGCTAGATCCACACTGAAAAAATCCAACGGATCCATAATCAGTCGACTGATCATGACCATCAGTCGACTGATTGAGCCTCCACTCGATTGCCAACCCCAGTAGTCGAGTCAGACTTCATTCTGTGCCCAAAAAACTGAGCACCAGTCGACTGATCACACGATCAGTCGACTGCTCGGCCAATCAGTTGACTGGCACACCTCAAACATGAGGTTTTAACCCAAGTATGGTTCCCCCATACTTGCTAAACCACCCTTAGCCTAGACCTAAACCTTCTAGCCACCTCCATCAGCCTCACGCCTCTCAGATCCCTCCAAGTCATCCATGACTTGTTCATCCATTGTGCTAGCCTTCAGGTGCTTCCATCGGCTATGTCATGCTAACGGTGTCTACACTGCCAAGGCACATTGGACTTACGCCGCCAAGACTCCGCTTGGACTTTACGCTGCCAACCATTGAACTTATGCTGCCAAGACTCCCGCTTGGTCTTTACGTTGCCAATATCAAACACCTTGGACTTCTCAAATGCCAAGACTCAAGCTTAGACTTTCCCTTGCCAACCCATGTTGGACTTTCCATGCCAAGTACTCAAGACTTGGACTTTACCTTGCCAAGACTCATTCTTGGACTTTTCCTTGTTAAGACCCATGGTTGGACTTTCCATGCCAAGTACTCAAGACTTGGACTTTCCATGCCATGGTCAACTCCAGTCAACAATCAAAATCCCCCTCGAGTCAAACTCAAGTCCGGTTAATCATAACCCTAGTTGATTGTTCCAACAATCTTCCCAAAACATTATTAGACATCAATGTCAAACATCAATGTCAACTCTCTATGTTAAACATCAAAACATCACTCGAGTCAAACTCGAGTCTGGTCAATCGTGACATGGGCCGATTGCACCAACAATCTTTCCCTTTTTGATGTTTGACAAAAACACATACCTTTGAGTTAGAACACTAACTCAAATTCCCTTACCAATTATTCCAAATTGGTAATTTTATGTTCTCCCCCTTTTTGACATACATCAAAAAGATTCTCTCCAAGGAGGTCAATGTCTCATATCCAATGAGATCTTACAATCTCCCCCTTGGTCCAAAAATACCTAGGATGCCTACCATCTTCCTAGTGATAAGTCCCATATCACTCAAGAGAGGCAATCCTACACACTCTCTCAATTTCCAAATTGGGTATCTTAAAAAACCATTTTCCTCCTCACGAGGAAAAAATACCATCCATCATCCCATGATGGATACCTCCCCCTAAAGGCTTGCTCCCCCTTGCACCAACAATGTCCTTGGGAAGTCCCTAAGCCAATAGGAACTCTAAACCATCAAAAATAAGGTCTAAAGTTCAACATTGAACTTTTCTTCACCTTAAAATTGATACAAACCCTAAAAAACTCTCCTAATCCATATTCAATGGATTTTCACCCTTTATAATGCTTCCCAAAGCATATCCTAGGGTTAGGAGTGGTTAGGGACCTTTACTGTAGTTGAACACGGGCTAAACATCCTTGTTTTTCCCAAAATCAGCTTGGCAGTCAACTCTATCAGAGATCAGTTGACTGCCACCAAGGGCAATCGACTGATAACTGAAATTTCCAAATTTCAATTATCAGAAATAGATTTTGAAAATTCATAAATAATTATACGTATATCGAAAAATCGTGAAAATTCATACGTATAATACTTATGACCAATACAATGGGTGAAAAATATTTGAAAATTATTTTACCCATAAAATAGTGAAATTGACACAAAGTTCAAAAACATTGAAATTTTCAATGTTTTGGCCCTAATTTGTATCAACTTTATCAATGGTGATTGCTATCAAAAGATAGACTTCACTAAGGTGTTCTAAAATGATTTTAAAATATTTTTGAAAACCTATATTGGATCATGTTTCTTGGGCTCAATGTACATGACTTGTACACAAGCTTTCCCAATGATCCATCTTATTTAAGGATGAGTTTTAGTTCATCTAGATGCAAAAACTATGCACCTTAAACTTAGCTCATATCCTAGCATCTCACATATATCTAGGGTGTATGAAAACACATATAAGTCAATGTGATGTGAGATGTGGGTTTTGTTCTCCTAATCTAGGATTTCATGCATTTTTCTAAGGCAACCCTACTTGATTCCCTTATAAATGGGACTCCAAGTCATG
The DNA here is from genome assembly GCA_025175895.1 of Wurfbainia villosa. Taxonomy (NCBI): domain Eukaryota; kingdom Viridiplantae; phylum Streptophyta; class Magnoliopsida; order Zingiberales; family Zingiberaceae; genus Wurfbainia; species Wurfbainia villosa. The sequence continues at coordinate 94,918,909 of CM045989.1, forward strand.
CCAAAGTCCTTAACTCAATTTTAATCAATTTAAATGCATGAATGATAATGGCATAAATAATAGCATAAGTAAACATGGTCAATGATCATGATGTCATGACATATGATACAATTTAAGCATACATGACATTTAATCTAACCCTAAGCATGATCATGATATTTTAAATGATTAAAAATAAATATGATGTCATGGCATGTTATATGGCAAATCAAGCATGGCATATAAAATGTATAGTTATAACAATACCTAAATTTTAGTATTAATTGTCATTTGATATAATTAATTATATTTTGTCATATTGTCACTAATCTCCCAAGTGTGCCAAAAACCCAAAATGGCACACTATAACCTCTAATCCTAAATTGTGCCAATTTAATTGATTTTTCATAATTTCAAAAATATATTGGCACATCCTAAAATCTTTTAGGATTATAGATCAAATCTATTTCCAAGGTAACCATAACCTTGAAAATGACCTAAAATGCCACCTTTACCATGGTTGAGTTAACTACCCATCCATTTAAAGTTGGCACACCCTAAACCCATCTAGCGTGAATCAATCACGCTCTTAGGAACCCAAAACCTATTTGAGCTCCTGAGATTTACTAGGTATTTCTTAGGGATGACCTCCCTAGATACCTTCCTAATGACCCTTCTAGGCTTGTTAGCCTTGGTCATTTGAGTCTTACTTAGGTTGACTCTAGGGGTGACTCCCCTTGCAACCTTCTTAGTGGCTTCCCTAGGTTTCCTTGAAACCCTAGCCACTAGACACACACCATGGTCAACTCTAGGGATGACTTCCCTATTGACCTTGATCTTCCTAGACCTAATTTGTGTTCCATAATCAAATGGAACACTATGATAAGCCACCTTAGGCCTAGGTTTGTGACCCAAACCTTTCTTGCCCTTGGTTGACTTTTGTCTCTTAGGCCCTAAGTGTTGACTCTTGGTCCTAGACTCTTGACTTTTACCATTTGACCCTTTAACTTGATTTTGCATAATCCTAAGAGTCTTTTCAAGTTTTCAAGCCTTGACCTCAAGGCTTGGTTCTCTAATTCTAATTGCCCACTTTTTGAATTTTGATTTGGTCTTTGGACATTGTTTTTCCTAGGCATATGTCTAGTCCATTTAGGGTTTAAGCCTAGGTGGTCTTCTATTTTTTTGATAGATTCTCTAGACAAGGTCTTTCTAGGGACATTAGTCCCAAATTTCTCCTTATTTGAAAAGTTGACCTTCTTAGCTCCTAAACAAAAATATTTATTGTTTCTAGCATGCTTTTCATCATAAATTGCAAGAGAATTAAAATTCCTAGCATGCTTTTTGATATTTAATTTAGAAGGAGCATTACTAAAATGTACCTTAGGGTTAGCCTTAGTGGCTCCCCCTACTTGTGATGCTCCCCTTTGCCCCTTCTTCTCCCCCTTCGGGCATTGACTCTGGTAGTATCCCGGTTGTCGGCATTTGAAGCAAATCACTTGCTCCTTGCTTCTGATTATTGGGGGACCGACATCCTTGATCTTTGGTGTCGGTTGAGGTTTCTTGATCTTCTTTGGGCACTTTCTCTTGTAATGCCCACTTTGCCTACACTCAAAGCAAATTATATGTTTTATATTTAAAACCAAATTACTTGAGTTACCTAGGTCGATAGTGGCCGGATTTTGAGCTTCTTCATCTTGACCGGATGTTGAAGCTACCTCTTGATCCGACATGGAAGGTGATCTAGCTTCCTCCCCCTCAATCCTAGAGGTGGAGATTTCTTCTAATTCTTCCACCTTCTCTTCCACCGATTCGGAAGTTGACTCCTCACTTTCTTGTGAGGATGATGAAGCTTCCTCTTCGGTCTCCTCCTCTTCCAAGTTGATACTGCTGGTACCTTTTCTACATAATCCCCGATAGAAGGGTTAGCGGGGACCCATGATCTGATCCAAAATATTTGGCTCGGCGAAGGGAGAAAAGGAAGAATTGGTTCGGGCGTGAATATCAGAGGCCATTGATACAGGAGAATATCGAAAGCAATTGGCACGGGAGAGTCAGTAGAAGTAATTGATATGACAAAGAAGAGACGGAAGGCACTTCGCTAAAGAGTGGAGCAAGAATTGGTTCAGCTAGATAATTTCAGAAGCCGATGGGATGGATAGAGGGTCGACTTAACCTGATTGATATGGTTATACGAAGGAAGTCTGGCATGGGAAAAAGAGGAATTGGTTCGGGTTGATGAGGAACCCTAGGGCTAGGGCACCCGTGGGCTATAGACCTAAGCTAGCTTCACTCAAAGCGGAGGGTTGAGGGAAATAGTCTAACCTATTTTCCCGAAAAGTAGAGGAAAAGGTATTAGGCAACGGCTGGGGAGGCCCCACACAATATTCCAAGGAGTCTTCACTCCTTATATCTGTAACAGAATTATTCCCCAGGTGGAGGTGGTGGCCACGTGTACGATGGAGATAACCCACGACGTTACAATGATGGAAGGGGGAAGATAAAAGGGAGGAAGCAAGGAGGAAAAGAGGATCCGCAATTATTCCAACCCAACAAGAGAGAAGGAGACGCAGGAGGAGAAGGGGAGCGACAATCGCCTCGCCGGAGAAGAAGGACAGAGATCTGTCGTTGTTACATCTCTTGTATTTTTCTCATCTTGTGATATTACTGTAAGAGGTTTTTCTCCTCCACCTTCGAAAACTTACTTCCCGTAAAGGAGGACCTTCATAGTGAAAGTGCTTAGGCACTGCATCCGGTGAGAAAAGCTCACCTCCGTAGAGTAGGAATCCTTATTCCGAACCACGTTACATCTTGTGTCTGAGTCTCGATTGCTGGCGTTGGTTTCTTGCATTTCATCTACTTCATCTTCTTCTTCTTTACTGATTGCGGCCCATGAGAACCCTCTGAGATCTCCCTCCATGCTTCACTGCATTGGAAAGGAGTGAACAGATTTTCACCCGTTCCGCATCAGTTGGCGCCGTCTGTGGGAACCTTTGAGCTGGACGTTGAGATGCAACCTGAAGAAGTACAACAACCTGCTACCTCTGCAGTGGAGGAGCGCCCCATCACCCTTCTACCATCGCAGCTGAAGGCCCTGATGGATGACGCTATTACAGAAGCCCTCGCTAGGGAAAGGAGAAGGACCGGATATCTGCATCCGCATTCCGGTGAACCTTCTTCCAGAGGCCCACCCCCAGAAATGCCTCCTCCATCTCGTACAGCCGTTAATGGGGAAATATTGCCTGGAGGCGGACTTGGGGGAAGAACGCCTCAGAACACTATGCCCTTCACCCAAACGCGCAGGGAAGAACAGGGCGAAAGTCAATCAACCAGACCTCCGGAAATATACGAGCCCAGTCCCTTTACAATGGACATTCTCTCTGAGCTCCCTCCATCTTACTTCCGGAATCCTCAGATCAATAAGTATGATGGTTCGACGGACCCCGAAGAGCACATATCTCAATTTGACGGAGCGGCCTCGCTCCACTGTTATACTGACGCTCTCAAGTGCCGAGTCTTCCGAACCACCCTAACTGGCTCGGCACAAAAGTGGTTCAATACTCTGCCCCCAGGATCCATCACTTGTTTCGCTGATTTCCAGAGAATGTTCAGTCGGGAATTTGTCAGCTGCAAGGCGTATAAACAGGACGCCTCTATGTTAATGCATATCACCCAGGGACCTTCAAAATCCCTTAGGGGGTATCTTCATTGATTCACTTCTGTAGCTAGGGGAATCCCCTCAGCCTGATCCGAATCTTTCAGAGGCGCTATTTAGCACGGGATGAAAGAGGGCCCCTTCCTTAGTTCCTTGTTAAGACAACCTACGGATAGTTATGAGGATCTACTGAGCTGTGCGGAGCAGTTTATCCATGAAGAAGAAGGATTAAAGGTACGGAGAGCTAAATGGATTGCCGCAGCAGTCCCAATTGAAAGAGCTCGTCCCGCTGTTCCTCAAGCGCCCCCTTGACGGGAGTATACAAGACCTTTTCGACAGGAGGTTCCGAGGCCTCGTCCTATGTTGCAAGGTGTTCGCCCCGTCCCGCCATTACAAATCATGGCCGCTGAAGCACTTCCTCCTGTGAGGACTTGGAAAGAACGGGAAATGGAATTCTATGACCAACAGGGTCTGCTGCAACGACCTTTAGGATACAGGGGGATCCCACGTAACCCCCCTGCCCCATTCTTCTGCCAATATCATACGAAATATGGCCACACTAGTGGCCGATGTTTCAAGTTGCAAGAGGAATTGGATCGCCTTCATACTGTATATCCGCAAGTAAGGTTACAAGTAGGAGGACCGGCACGGCGAGGCCCCCGACCTAATGTAACCCGTCCAGGGCCCTACAATCAACAACCTCAATTCACTTTCCCTCAAACGCCGTCCCAAGAGGTTGTCTCCCAAGGAGGCCCATCAGGTGAGGGCCCTTCATCCAGTCTAGATAACATTCCCACACGAGGAGTTATTCATGTTATAGCTGGAGGACCTACTGATGGGGACTCCAACCGAGCGCGGAAGTCGTATGCCCGTCTCATGGAGAGTTTGGCCATCGTCACCGACCAGACTATTCAAGTTGCACTGCCCATTTCATTCGGGCCAGAAGATTTACAGGGTGTCCTAATTCCCCATACGGACGCCTTGGTTATTCGTATATCCTTGGCCAATTATGAAGTGGCCCGGGTGTTGGTCGATTCGGGAAGTTCCATCATGAAGCCACAGATGTGGGAATGCCCAGCTAGAAGATGTGGCCACCCCTCTCTTTGGATTCGCAGGGCATGTAGTACACCCTACGGGGTAGATTTCATTGCCTCTAACTCTGGGCATAAAGCCCAGCCAAAAAACCAGTATAATCCCTTTCCTTATTGTGGACGCTCCGTCCACTTATAACGCTATTCTTGGGCGCCCTTTCCTCACCCTTTTTCAGGCCGTGGCCTCCCCGCACCACCAGAAGCTGAAGTTTTCAGTGGGTCAATTGGTGGGAGAAGTCCGTGGAGAACAAAAGGCCTCTAGGAGCTGCTACGTGTAAATGGTTCGGGACGATCAGAAGAAAGCCTGAACCGATGACCTCAAAGGCAAAGTTGTCATCATCACTGATGTCTGTGTCCTGGAGGAATCCCCTCCCAAGGCTGGAAAAATAGAGGAAGGAGAACTGGTGGAAATTGCTCCAGGAAAGGCCACACGGATAGCACAACAGCTGAAAACCAAAGAAGAGCTGGTGGCTTGCCTGAAGGAGAATGAAGACATCTTTGCAAAAGAAGTGCATGATCTCACGGGGATCAACCCTCGAGTGGCTGAACACCATCTCAATATCGCTAAAGGAGCCCGACCCGTCCAATAGAAGAGGCGACATTTTGGATCGGAAAAAAACAAGGTCATAGCCGAAGAAGTAGACAAACTGCTAAAAGCGGGTCATGTAAAGGAGATCCAGTTTCCCGAATGGGTTTCCAATGTAGTCCTGGTCCCCAAACCTTCGGGGCAATAGAGGATGTGTATCGATTTTTATGATTTAAATAAAGCATGCCCTAAAGACTGCTACCCCTTGCCTCGTATTGATCAATTGGTGGATTCTACTGTGGGTTATGAAGTGGTGTCCCTAATGGATGCATATCAAGGATATCATCAAATACCTTTGGCCAAAGAAGATCAAAAGAGAGTTAGCTTTGTGACTGCGGGAGGGTTATACCCTTATGTGGTAATGTCATTCGGATTAAAGAACGCAGGGGCCACTTATCAGCGCCTTATGGACAAAATCTTCACAGAACAGAAAGGTAAAAATGTGGAAGTCTATGTGGATGACATATTAGTCAAATCAAAGGTCACTTGGGATTTAGTCAAGGATTTAAATGAAACCTTCTCTACATTAAGGCGGTTTAATATGAAGCTAAACCCTAACAAATGCCTGTTCGGGGTAAAGAGCGGCAAGTTCTTGGGGTACATCGTGACTGAAAAAGGGTTGCAAGCCAACCCTGAGAAGGTGCAAGCACTATGTAACATGAAGTCACCTGCTAATCTGCGGGAAACCCAGAAGCTGGTAGGCAGGATCGTTTTTTTATCATGATTCATAGCCAGATCGACGGACAAAGGGTTGCCTTTCTTTAAGATCTTGCGCAAGGCTACTAAATTTCAGTGGGATGATCAATGTGAACAAGCTTTCCAGGAGTTGAAGAAATATTTGGCTGGACTCCCACTGTTAGCCAAACCAATAGCTGGAGAACCACTATGGATGTATCTGGCCGTCTCGGAGGGAGCCGTTAGTTCGGTATTATTGAGACAAGAAGGTTCTCACCAGCAACCTATTTATTATACCAGCCATATCCTAAAGGGGGCGGAATTCCGTTATACGGAGCTAGAGAAGTTGGCCTATATCCTAGTGCTAACCGCCCGCAAGTTAAGGTCATACTTTTTGGCTCATCCCATCACTGTTCTAACACACAGCGAATTGGCCAAGGTCGTCACTAAGCCCAATTTCTCTGGAAGATTGGCCAAATGGGTGGTAGAGTTAAGCGAGTATGATATTCACTACCAACCTCGAACAGTTATCAAGGCCCAAGCGCTCGCTGATTTTCTGGTGGAGGTACCCAGCGGCTCGGAAGATGGTTCGGCAACAAAAGAGGAAGGATCAGAGGCATGGAATATATTCGTAGATGGTTCTTCGGGATCTACGGGCAGCGACATCGGTGTTCTACTAATTTCCCCTGATGGTGAAGAAACTCGATTAGCAATTCGCCTGGGATATCGGGCATCTAATAATGAGGCGGAATATGAAGCCATCCTAGCGGGATTGCAGGCTGCTAAAGCGGTGGGGGCTTCTTCCATTGTAATCCATTCGGATTCCCAGTTAGTAATATCACAACTTCAAGGTTCTTTTGCGGTTCGAGAGGAAAGGTTGCATAAGTACTTGAAGGCTTTTGAGAAAGAAAAGGCTCAATTCCGTCAGGTCCTCTTAAAGCAAATCCCGCGGGAGAATAACGGGAAGGCAGATGAATTGGCTCGGATGGCTAGTGCTATGGAAGGAATGAAGTCCTCGGAAACGGTCCATACGAAAATCCATACTTCCCTAGCAATATGCAGCGTGGAGGAAGACGCACCCGAATCAAGCCTAATTCTTGATTGGAGGACTGACATCATAGACTATTTACGGCACGGGAAGGTCCCGGAAGAAAAAATAGCGGCATCCGCTTTAATAAGCCGAGCCAAACAGTTTACCCTCTTAAATGGAGATTTGTACAAGAGTTCTTTCGGACGACCCTTATTGAAATGCTTGGGAAATGAGGATGCGGAATGGGTACTCCGGGAGATTCATGAAGGTTGCTGCAGCAATCATTTAGGAGGGAAAGCTTTAGCAAGAAAGGCCCTATTAGCAGGATATTTTTGGCCTACTCTCCAGCAAGATGCTGCTCGTATAGTGCAAGCTTGCCTCGCTTGTCAGAAGCATAGCAACCGTTCCGAACGGCCGGCTGAGTTAATGAAAGTCGTGGTCTCTTCCTGTCCTTTCGATCAATGGGGAATGGATATAGTAGGTCCGATGCCAGTGACACCTTTACAGAAGAAGTTTTTATTGGTGGCTGTGGATTATTTTTCCAAATGGGTGGAGGCAGAGCCCCTAGCCAGAATTACTGAGAATGTCGTAATACAGTTCTTATGGAGAAACATTGTTTGTCGATACGGTATTCCTCGGAAAATAGTCAGTGACAATGGACGACAGTTCCAAGGAAAAAAGATCCAAGAATGGTGCCAAAGTCTCAACAATCAGCAGACTTTCACTTCGGTAGCTCACTCTCAAGCGAACGGGCATGTGGAGGTGACTAACAGGATCCTCATTGAAGGATTAAAGACCAAGTTGGGGGCTCAGAGGGGAAACTGGGTAGAAGAGTTACCAGGCGTCTTGTGGGCCTATCGAACTACACCCAAGACAGCAACAGGAGAAACTCCCTTCAGTTTGATGTACGGGGCGGAAGGCATTATTCGGTCGAAGTTACATTAAATAGCGCTGGATAAAGGCGTCTGAACCAAATCGAACCAACTTATTCAAGTAATCGAATTGGACTTGGTGGAGGAAAAGCGAGAAATGGCACGGAGGCGAGCGAAATTCTACAAGCAAAGAGTGCAGCGAGCCTTTAATAAGAAAGTGATGCCTCGAAGATTTCAAGAAGGGGATTGGGTTTTGCGTAAAGTTAATCCCGCTGGAGACCCCGGAAAGCTAGCTCCAAACTGGGAAGGACCCTATGAAATAACGTGCTGCGTAGCAGGGTCAGCATATTATTTGAAAGAAGACCAAGGTAAAGAGCTTCCACGACCTTGGAATGTCATTCATTTAAAACTTGTTCACACTGTATGAGGAGTAGAGAATAGAAGAAGAGAAATTATGAGACTCTGAAGGAGTGTACTCCTTAACTTGATCGCGTTAATTAGATGCCAAGTACTCTCCAAATTTCATTAATGAGTTATTTACAAGAGCAATACGGTACTGTCAATAAACCTTGAAGAAGAGAAAGAAAATGGAAAGGAAATTCCCGTTTCAAAACAAGATATCGAATTACATCTTAAATCGGTCGGGAGGATAACGTCGAAAGCCAGCCTCCCAATTTAAAGAAAATGAAGGATAAGTTGGGGGAGGTAATCCTTGGTCGGCATACTGTTGGGTTTCCGGCACTGCGGCGTGTGTGTGTTCGATCACGTTTCGTAAACATGAACACAGCGGAAGCAATAAAAATAATAAATATACATTTATTACAACACACACAACACACGCATGCATATTACAACAAGTGTAGACAAAACCGAAAATTTAAATTTGCAATAAAAGGAAATTTATCTACGTTATACCTTTCGTATGACGTGTAGCGGGAACGGCATCAACCGGAATGATCATCGCTAGAATCGTCTCTATCCATATCCATGCCGAGTTCCTCGGGATGACTTCCCTAAGCCACGAGCTTCATCTTCGTACGGGTTACTAGCCTCGTGTTGAAGACGACGTGATCGAGAGATGATCACGATCCGAATCCAAATTCGGATCCTAATACGAGTTATCAAAACTCGCTTCTCCGGAGAGGTATTCGTCAACCAATTGACGAATCCTTCATCCTCCACCTCAGAGGATTACCGGAGATCGAATCCCCGGTAAGTTAGCCACTGTCGGAGCTCTAACCGTCGTCCAAACGACGCTCCGATGAGAGGAGAACAAGCTGTCTAGAAAAACTGGACAACTTTGGTGGAGGAGATAGGCGCCGGCCAACCAAGGGAAGAAAAGGCTCACCTTGATGCCAAACCTATAGGAGATCACCGGAGGGTCGCCGGAGGATCACCGGCTGAAGCTTGGTCGCCGGCAAGGAGCTGGACGGCGGCACAACAAGCTGGGCGGCAATGGAGGTTGGGCGGCAACTCCAAGCTAGGGTTTTGGATTAGGGCTTAATTATCCCTTAAGCCCTCTTTTATAGAGAACTAATTCTCTTAATGGTTATTGGATCATAACCATTAGGCCCGTTAACCCTCTCCATTAAGATAAGTTAAAATAAACCAAACCATGATGGTTTATTTTAAGTTAAAACGAACCGAACCAACTTATGGTTCATTCGTTTAAAATAAACCAAACCCTTTGGTTTATTCTCCTCCATTGGATTAGAACCAAACCATTTTGGTTCATCCATTATGTCTTCATAAGACTCGGCCCATCCACGCTTCCATTGCGACTGAAACAATTTCATGCTCGCTTTATGTTTGGTCCAACCAAACCTAGTTTCTCTCGGTCTGAGAATCCCATTCTCAAGCTCGTTTTAAATCCTTTGGATCACGCTCATTTTGCGTGTGACCAAATAGGTTCTCGGTTTATGTTGGCCGTCTATAATTAACCATTAATTATAGAACGATCATGAGTGGCACCTAGTAGTACATCATGATCCCCAATTAACCGAAAAGATCAACGGTTGATCCAGAACTATTTCTGAAACCCTTCAGCAGCTCGAATGAATTGTGCCCCATTCCCTTCACTCATCTTATACCCACTTGGTTCAGGACATGGTCTATAGTGTCAGTCCCCACTAGGCTGACTACGTTACACCTAGCCCAAGTATCATTTTCTCGTCCTACGGATTCTAGTTACTCCACATGTATCGAAGAGTACCTTACTCTAAATATGTAATGCTTTGGCCAAAGACTTTAGTAACAATCCGATGAGAGGCCATGGGTATACATCTCCTCGCAAGGAGTGGTGAATCCTTTATAGGCTATTCAAATACCTTCGATCACTTCGACTTATACCCAATCATCCCGGGTCCACATCTCCTTAGAGATGTTTGCTTAAGATGTCAAAGCATAAGTCTCCATGATCAAGATGACTTGAATACCGCAAGTCAAAGGAACATCACACTTAAGCCACAGTAAGAACTTCATTGACATATCTATATATGCAGAGAACCATATGAAGTCTTACGGCCGGTCACTCCAATGAACTAGTTACCATAACTAGCATCCACGATTAACTCCGGACATCACTATGTCTCCAGCCAGTGAGAATCAGCTGCTTAGATACACCAAGGAGTATACCTCGTGCTAGTCTCGACAGAATTGATGGTGTTCAAATCCATCAATTCATCGACTAGGGATAGTTCTGATACATCACAATTACACATGTAGAGATACTCACTAGTTGTGATCCAATCACAAATTCTCTCATGTTGTGAATCGTATCGTGGACATTCAGTAAATGAGTTTAAGATCCAATCAAATACATAAAACATGTATACTCAAATAGTGAATCTTCATTTATCATATAAATGGTTCATACATAAGACGATTGCCTTAGGACATCTCTCATATATTACTAACAGACTCCCACTTGGCCTAATGCCAATCGCTACGGTATCCAATACCATAAGCTCTAACATGACCCTCAAACTTATTTTGAGGTAATGCCTTAGTCAAAGGATCCGCTAAGTTCCTTTCAGTGGGAATTTTCTCGATTTGTATTTCGTTCCTACTGATGATCTCTCTGATAAGATGATAGCGGCGAAGCACATGTTTGGATCATTGATGAGACCACATCAAGTTCAGAGATGAACTTCTTGATCCAAACCGCTTCCTTTGCTGCTTCCAAAGCTGCAATGTATTCTGCCTTAGTGGCAGAATCCGCTATAGCGTCAAGCTTGGAACCTTTCCAACTTATTGCGCCTCCATTCTAGGTGAATACATAACTAGACTGAGACATGAAATCATCCTTGTCTGTCTGGAGCTGGCATCCATATACCCACGTATCACCATGTACCCTTCTCTATATATTAGGAACACATCCTTAGTTCTTCTCAAGTACTTAAGGATCGTCTTAACAGCCACCCAATAATCCATTCCTGGATCAGACTGGTATCTGCTCGTGACACTCAGAGCATACGATACATCGGGCCTCGTACATAACATAGCATACATGATAGATCCTATTGCGGATGCATAGGGAATCTTACTCATGCAAATCCTCTCGTCTTCTGTGCGCGGACACATAGACTTCGAAAGGTGTATCCCATGCCTGATGGGTAGGAAACTTTTCTTGGATTCCGACATGCTAAACCTCTTTAGCACTCGGTCTATATATGTAGACTGCGAAAGACCAAGCAACCATTTCAATCTATCTCTATAGATCTTGATCCCGAGGATGTAGGTTGCTTCTCCCAGGTCTTTCATGGAGAATGTCTTGGATAACCAAACCTTAATCGATCAGAAGATCAAAACATCGTTTCCTATAAGTAATATGTCATCGACATATAATACTAGAAACACGATTGCACTCCCACTAACCTTCTTGTACACACAAGGTTCGTCTGGATTTTGTGAGAAATTAAACTTTTTGATGGTATCATCAAAATGGATATTCCAGCTCCTGGATGCTTGCTTCAATCCATAAATGGACCGTCGCAATTTGCATACCTTGGTTTTATCAACCGATGTGAAACCCTCAGGCTGTATCATATACACGTCCTCGAGCAGATTTCCATTAAGGAAAGCTGTTTTCACATCCATCTGCCATATCTCATAATCATAATGACCCTCTATGGCCAGGAGCATCCGAATGGATTTAAGTATAGCTACAGGCGAATAGGTTTCGTCATAATCAACACCTTGCTTTTGATGATATCCTTTCGCCACCAATCTAGCCTTATAGGTAATCACATTACCATCCATGTCAGTTTTCTTCTTGAAAACCCACTTGCACCCTATAGGCTTTATGCCTTCAGGTGGGTCAACCAAGTTCCAAACTTGGTTTTCATACATGGAATCCATTTCCGACTTCATGACACTAAGCCATTTATCCCTTTCTGAACTTGTCAACACTTCTTCATAACTGGTAGGCTCCTCATCATCAATGAGTAACACGTCGTTCGATTCACTTACGAGAAATCCATATCTCTCAGGAATATTGCGTGTTCTGCCAGATCTACGAAGATGTGGTGTTACAATAGGTCCAGTTGATTGCTCATCACTATGAGTTGCCTACCGTCAGGTTTCACTGTCATCTCATTAATGTCTATTTGAGTCTCTCGAGCCTCCTCAAGCTCGACGACACTCCCAATCGCTTTCTTGCAAGAGAAACTCTTTCTCTAGAAACACAAGATGCCTCAAACAAACACCTTTGTTCCACAGATGATAGAATTGGTAACCCCTTGTTTCCTTAGGGTATCCAATAAATAGACATTTATCGACTTAGCATCCAATTTGTCCGACATACCCGGCTTCACATAAGCAGTGACAACCCCATATCTTCAAGTAAGATACATGAGGTTTCTTATTCCATATCTCATATGGAGTAGCCGAGACTACCTGTAGGCATTCTGCTTAACAAGTAAACAAATGTCTCAAGTGCATAACCCCAAAAGGACTTGGGAAGAGTCGCATGATTCATCATTGACCGACCATGTCCAACAAGGTCCGACATGCCTTCTTAGATACACCATTATGTCAGTGTGTATAGGGCGGAGTCCATTGAGACAATTTGTCATTGTCTCTTAGATAATCAAGAAACTCCTGACTCAAGTATTCACCACCTCGATCCGATCGAAGTATTTTAATACTCTTGTCATGTTGTTTCTCTACTTCATTTCTGAATTCTTTGAACCTTTCAAAGGCTTCAGACTTGTGTTTCATCAAGAACACATCCCCAAACCGTGAGTGATCATCGGTGAAGGTAATGAAGTAGCTATAGCCTCCTAAAGATTGAATTGACATAGGTCCATATACATCACTATGTATTAGGCCTAGCAACTCTCCCACTCATTCACCTTTTCTCGTAAAAGGTAACTTAGTCATCTTGCCTTTTAAGCATGATTCGCATGTATCGTATGAATCCAATTCAAACGATTCCAGAATTCCACATCGGTGTAATTCGGACATGCGTTTCTTGTTTACATGGCCAAGACGACAATGCCACATGTAGGAGTCTATTTGATTATCCTTTCGAGCACGCTTGTTGCTCGCTTCGATATTGAAGATGTCACTGGATACGTCCAACGTATAAACACCATTGCTTAAAGTTCTAGTCCTATAAAGAACTCCATTCAAAATTATGTAACAACAATTGTTACTAAAAGTCAAATGGTACCCATTTCAATTTAAACAAGAAATAGAAATGATGTTCTTTATCAACGAAGGAACATAAAAGCAATTGTCCAGTTCTAAGACAAGTCCTGTAGGGAGTTTCAACAAATGCGTTCCAATGGCGACTGCAACAACCTTTGCTCCATTCCCAACACGCAAATTTGACTCTCCCTTGACGAGTCTTCTTCTATTCCTTAGCCCATGTATATCATTACATATATGTGAGCCACACCCAGTATCCAATACCCAAGTGTTTGAGGAAATAGAATGACAATCAATAACGAAGATATCTGAAGAAGATGGGGCATCCGATGCCTTATTCTTCTTCACGAACTCAAGATAAATCTTGCACTTTCTTCGCAAATGGCTCTCCTTGCTATAATGATCGCAAGTTTCCTTTTGTGCTAGTTCTACCTTCTTAGCCTTTCTCTTCTTTCCCTTCTGCTGTTCCTTTGACTTCCTCTTAGAACCTTTCTTCGAGGAATCAACTAATAGCACCGTCCCCTCGCCATGCTTCTCGTAAGACTCCATAGTCTTCAAGATGTGAGCAAGACTCACGATGAACCTTCTAGCATCTCGAGGTGAAGAGAGCTTGAGACTTCAACCTTCAATCTCACTTGCTTATCAAACAACTCATAAAGATGAAGGACTACGATATGAGCATCCATATGCTCATGCTGCTTTCGTAGCTTGGGTTCCATCGCGGCTAGCATGATGCAACTTGTCAGTTTAGAATCAGTCACATGTTTCTGATAGACCAACAATTGGTCCAGAGTTGCATCGTCACTAGGATGGGCGGGAAGAGGTGCTTCGAGGACATACGCAAGCTTTTCACCTTGAGAACAATTCTCAAGTTTCTAAGCCAGTCCAAGAAGTTCGGCCCCAGTCAATTTATTCAAATCCAAAATGGAACGCAAATTAAAAGACAACATGATCAATTTTAGAAATACAAAACGAGCATATATGAGAAAGATGATTTTTAAAATGCATCAATATACATTTATAAATCCCATTCATTTTTCGAATTTCAAAAACCCCAAAATCACTTCGGGAGATCGTAGGTCCATCTCCGAATGGGCTGATATCCATCATAGTTATAAACAACCTTGGAGAGAGTCCAACAAGCCATTCATAACTACGACGGTAGGTATCAACTATACCGATTGCATATCACGTATATGCAACTATCACAATGTGCTATCAACTAATTGAATGTTCACACATACATCGGGTTGTTAACACATTAACAAGTATGCATCATATGCATAGCACTAACTCACTTCCTCCCTTTACATCGACCTTGGAGAGAGTCCAACAAGCCGATGCTCCAGGTTAAAGCCAACCCATTAATCGAGAAATAGTTTTAATATGGTTAGAGCGCCTTCAACCAATTAGCCCAGCTTGGAGAGAGTCCAACAACCAAAGCTAACGATTGACCTCTGACTCTTACCATATTAGTATTAAACTATTCCATGGTTTGAACATGTTCGGGTTCGAGCCGGGCTTGGAGAGAATCCAACAACCCAAATAAGAAACGGAACTCTAGTTCTAACCATATTAATGGAAGGTGTAGGCTTTAATATTGTTCAAGGGTTTTATGTCTCATCCTCTTTGCATGCAAATAACTATTATCTACATGGCATGACATACATGACATACATCTACATGTCACGACACGCATGGCATAATGTTACGCATCTAATGCAATTACATGACATACAATTATATCATGTATATATTTCTTTATATGTCATAACTATTTATGGAAATAAAATATGTTTAAGATTTGATTCTCCAAATCAAATCATAATTAAATTAGGAAACAAATTTCCAAATCTAATCACATATTTTATTTATGGAATTATTTGATTAAGGAAAATCTATTTAGGAAACCAATTTCCTAAATCATTAAAACTACTTATGGAAATAAAATATTTTAAGATTTGATTTCCCAAATCAAATCAAGATTAAATTAGGAAACAAATTTCCAAAATCTAATCAAATATTTTATTTATGGAAAATATCAATTTCCATAAATACTTCCAACTTTCCAAAAGTGGAAGATTTCCATAAATACTTCTAGACTTTCCAAAATTGAAAAATTTCCATAAATACTTCTAAATTTCCTAAATTAGAAAATTTCCAAAAACAACATTATGACTATCGCAAAACCATTTTACGATTATGTCGAAACACAACCTGGGCTCTGATACCACTGTTGGGTTTCCGACACCGCGGCGTGTGTGTTCGATCACGTTTCGTAAACATGAACACAACGGAAGCAATAAAAATAATAAATCTACATTTATTACAACACACACAACACACGCATGCATATTACAACAAGTGTAGACATAACCGAAAATTTAAATTTGCAATAAAAGGAAATTTATCTACGTTATACCTTTCGTATGACGTGTAGCGGGAACGGCATCAACCGGAACAATCCTCGCTAGAATCGTCTCTATCCGTATCCACGCCGAGTTCCTCGGGATGACTTCGCTAAGCCACGAGCTTCGTCTTCGTACGGGTTACTAGCCTCGTGTTGAAGACGACGTGATCGAGAGATGATCACGATCCGAATCCAAATTCGGATCCTAATACGAGTTCTCAAAACTCGCTTCTCCGGAGAGGTATTCGTCAACCAATTGACGAATCCTTCGTCCTCCACCTCAGAGGATTACCGGAGATCGAATCCCCGGTAAGTTAGCCACTGTCGGAGCTCTAACCGTCGTCCAAACGACGCTCCGACGAGAGGAGAACAAGCTGTCCAGAAAAACTAGACAGCTTTGGTGGAGGAGATAGGCGCCGGCCAACCAAGGGAAGAAAAGGCTCACCTTGATGCCAAACCTATAGGAGATCACCGGAGGGTCGCCGGAGGATCACCGGCTGAAGCTTGGTCACCGGCAAGGAGCTGGACGGCGGCACAACAAGCTGGGCGGCAATGGAGGTTGGGCGACAACTCCAAGCTAGGGTTTTGGATTAGGGCTTAATTATCCCTTAAGCCCTCTTTTATAGAGAACTAATTCTCTTAATGGTTATTGGATCATAACCATTAGGCCCGTTAACACGCTCCATTAAGATAAGTTAAAATAAACCAAACCATGATGGTTTATTTTAAGTTAAAATGAACCGAACCAACTTTTGGTTCATTCGTTTAAAATAAACCAAACCCTTTGGTTTATTCTCCTCCATTGGATTAGAACCAAACCATTTTGGTTCATCCATTACGTCTTCATAAGACTCGGCCCATCCATGCTTCCATTGCGACTGAAACAATTTCATGCTCGCTTTATGTTTGGTCCAACCAAACCTAGTTTCTCTCGGTCTGAGAATCCCATTCTCAAGCTCGTTTTAAATCCTTTGGATCACGCTCGTTTTACGTGTGACCAAATAGGTTCTCGGCTTATGTTGGCCGTCTATAATTAACCATTAATTATAGAACGATCATGAGTGACACCTAGTAGTACATCATGATCCCCAATTAACCGAAAAGATCAACGGTTGATCCAGAACTATTTCTGAAACCCTTCAGCAGCTCGAATGAATCGTGTTCCATTCCCTTCACTCATCTTATACCCACTTGGTTCAGGACATGGTCTATAGTGTCAGTCCCCACTAGGCTGA
The DNA here is from genome assembly GCA_025175895.1 of Wurfbainia villosa. Lineage (NCBI taxonomy): Eukaryota > Viridiplantae > Streptophyta > Magnoliopsida > Zingiberales > Zingiberaceae > Wurfbainia > Wurfbainia villosa. Next base: position 94,936,091 of record CM045989.1, read on the forward strand.
CTACGTTACACCTAGCCCAAGTATCATTTTCTCGTCCTACGGATTCTAGTTACTCCACATGTATCGAAGAGTACCTTACTCTAAACATGTAATGCTTTGGCCAAAGACTTTAGTAACAATCCGACGAGAGGCCATGGGTATACATCTCCTCGCAAGGAGTGGTGAATCCTTTATAGGCTATTCAAACACCTTCGATCACTTCGACTTATACCCAATCATCCCGGTCCACATCTCCTTAGAGATGTTTGCTTAAGATGTCAAAGCATAAGTCTCCATGATCAAGATGACTTGAATACCGCAAGTCAAAGGAACATCGCACTTAAGCCACAGTAAGAACTTCATTGACATATCTATATATGCATAGAACCATATGAAGTCTTACGGCTGGTCACTCCAATGAACTAGTTACCATAACTAGCATCCATGATTAACTCCGGACATCACTATGTCTCCAGCCAGTGAGAATCAGCTGCTTGGATACACCAAGGAGTATACCTCGTGCTAGTCTCGACAGAATTGATGGTGTCCAAATCCATCAATTCATCGACTAGGGATAATTCCGATATATCACAATTACACATGTAGAGATACTCACTAGTTGTGATCCAATCACAAATTCTCTCATGCCGTGGAATCGATCGTGGACATTCAGTAAATGAGTTTAAGATCCAATCAAATACATAAAACATGTATACTCAAATAGTGAATCTTCATTTATCATATAAATGGTTCATACATAAGGCGATTGCCTTAGGACATCTCTCATATATTACTAACACATACTGCCGAACCGCTTCATTAAATCCGTCCTAATAAGTGGCCCGTAGTAAAATGATAAGTCGCTCCTGGCGGTTCGGACGGTCAGGGCTTCGCTCTCGATGAAGCCTTTGGCATTTTTCTTGTTGTGCTTGAAGTTCTCGACGTACATCAACATAGCGGCGTGACACCTCCATAATGGCATCGGCTAGTATGGAAACATTGTCGGCTCGGGAATTTTGGTCCTGCTGCACAAGGTGCGTCATCTCCATCATATTTTGACGCATAGAAGCTGAAATCCCCTCCACTGCTTCAGAATAAGATCTGGTCCGGGTGAGTTCAGTGCCTAGCCTCTGGAGGGAAGTCTCTTGCCTGAGTAGACGGGCGTGATCATGCGCCCTGGAATTTATGAGGGATGAGTTTTCTTGTACCTCCTTGCACAAGCGGGTGCGGAGGTCTCCTATCTTATCCTGTGCTTGCCGGTATTGAACCTGAAGGCGAGTGATGGTGTCGGAATCCTGTTGCTTCCCCTTGAGGAGCTCTTCTACTTGCCCTTGGAGACATATTAACTCTTGAGCCGAGGAAGACTCCTTATCAAGAGGAGCCGATTGGACTTCCCGCTTGGGGATGGGTGGCTCCACACCTGATCGTTGTTGTTCCTTTAACGCTGCGATAGTATCAGCATCCTTCTGAATTTGTTGGCGAGCTTCGGCTAATTGCTCCTGGCACAGGTACAATTATTGCAACAGGAGCCATTCTTGATTTTGAGTATTCGCCAAATCTTCCCGTTGTTACCGCTCCCATTCTTGAGCTTGAGCCCAATATTGATGGAGGGAGTGATCCAACTCTTGATCGTTGGTCAAGGCCTGCATGTCGGTTGTGAAAAAGAAATCGGTTAGTAAGACAAAGCTAAGGAAGCTAATTCAGAAAACGTACCAAATCCAGAGCATGGCGTAGGCTTTCCATGCGAGGAACCACTTCCTCTAAGTTCAGGATCCGAAGACTCCTGCGAGAAAAGGAAGAAGATGGGATAGATGATACTGAGGTGGGAAGTTCACTGGTGATGGGGAGAAGGGGGATGATATTTGTGGGAGGAGAAGGGCTCTTCAGGCGATGAATAGAGGGGGAAGTTTGCAGTAAGGGGATATCAACCGCCATGGGTTCGGAGGAAGAATGGTATTCAGGGGAGATAGAAGGCAGCGGTGAGCCAACCTCTGTCATCGGCTGACATGGAAGTGCATCCTCCCCAGGTTCATCCTCAGGTCGCAGTGAAGGAGAAGGCGACTTCTGAATATTGGTGGCAGAGGGAGAAAAAGTATGAGAGCTAGGGTTTGTAAATGCCGAAGAAATCGAGGAAGGACTAATTGTCCCGATTTCCTTCGGGGCGGAATTAACAAGGGATGCAAGGGGAGGAGAGGAAGACAGACGAGATGAAGCAGGTGTGGTGGTGACTGGGGAAAGTGAAGAAGAAGACAGAGCTGACGGCTGGCCGGCCTTCCTCTTGCGATGTGGATAACGACCCGCTATCTTCTGGAAGAAGGTAAAATGCATTTTGAGGGTCTGAGAATAAAGAGAAAGGGCTGAAAAAAGGGATTGAGGCAACGGAGTATGACGGTGGAGGAATGAATAGACGGAGAAGAAGGAGATGAAAAGGCAAAGGGATGAAGATAGCAAAAGAAACGAAGATAAAAGGATCCCCTATAAAAGGGAGGAGAGTGGGCCTGTAACCATTATTGGGCTCCTCGTCTATGGTGAAGGAGGCCCTAAGTGAAAGGGAAAGAAGGGTTATTTTTTCTAAATGACCCGTTATGTACTAAAGCCTTCATTTGCATGGGAAGGGGCGGATATAGGCATTCCCCTTCGGAAGACAAGCACAAAAGAGGGATGATATGAAAACGTTGCCTCCTTTATGTTGATGGATTCTGAGCCATATATTGTTAGTAATATATGAGAGATGTCCTAAGGCAATCGCCTTATGCATGAACCATTTATATGATAAATGAAGATTCACTATTTGAGTATACATGTTTAATGTATTTTATTGGATCTTAAACTCATTTACTGAATGTCCACGATACGATTCACAGCATGAGAGAATTTGTGATTGGATCACAACTAGTGAGTATCTCTACATGTGTAATTGTGATGTATCGGAATTATCCCTAGTCGATGAATTGATGGATTTGGACACCATCAATTTGCCGAGACTAGCACGAGGTATACTCCTTGGTGTATCCAAGCAATGATTCTCACCGGGCCGAGACATAGTGATGTCCGAGTTAATCGTGGATGCTAGTTATGGTAACTAGTTCATTGGAGTGACCAGCCGTAAGACTTCATATGGTTCTCTGCATATATAGATATGTCAATGAAGTTCTTACTGTGGCTTAAGTGCGATGTTCCTTTGACTTGCGGTATTCAAGTCATCTTGATCATGGAGACTTATGCTTTGACATCTTAAGCAAACATCTCAAAGGAGATGTGGACCCGGGATGATTGGGTATAAGTCGAAGTGATCGAAGGTGTTTGAATAGCCTATAAAGGATTCACCACTCCTTGCGAGGAGATGTATACCCATGGCCTCTCGTCGGATTGTTACTAAAGTCTTTGGCCAAAGCATTACATGTTTAGAGTAAGGTACTCTTCGATACATGTGAGTAACTAGAATCCGTAGGACGAGGAAATGATACTTGGGCTAGGTGTGACGTAGTCAGCCTAGTGGGGACTGACACAATAGACCATGTCCTGAACCAAGTGGGTATAAGATGAGTGAAGGGAATGGGGCACAAATCATTCGAGCTACTGAAGGGTTTCAGAAATAGTTCTGGATCAACAGTTGATCTTTTCGGTTAATTGGGGATCATGATGTACTACTAGGTGCCACTCATGATCGTTCTATAATTAATGGTTAATTATAGACGGCCAACATAAACCGAGAACCTATTTGGTCACACGCACAACGAGTGTAATCCAAAGGATTTAAACGAGCTTGAGAATGAGATTCTCAGACCGAGAGAAACTATGTTTGGTTGGACCAAACATAAAGCGAGCATGAAATTGTTTCAGTCGCAATGGAAGCGTGGATGGGCTGCGTCTTATGAAGACGTAATGGATGGACCAAAATGGTTTGGTTCTAATCCAATGGATAAGAATAAACCAAAGGGTTTGGTGTATTTTAAACGAATGAACCAAAAGTTGGTTCGGTTCGTTTTAACTTAAAATAAACCATCATGGTTTGGTTTATTTTAACTTATCTTAATGGAGCGGGTTAACGGGCTTTATGGATATGATCCATTAACCATTAAGAGAATTAGTTCTCTATAAAAGTGGGCTTAAGGGATTGTTAAACCCCTAACTAATCCAAACCCTAGCCCCCCCCTTTGAGTTACCGCCCACTCCTTGGAGGAGTTTTCGGCGCCAACCCAAGAGCAGCCGCCGTCCAAGACCCTTGCCGGCGTCCAAGCTCCAGCCGGTGAACCTCCGGCGACCCTCCGGTGATCTCCTAAAGGTTCGGCATCAAGGTGAGCCTTTTCTCTCCTTGTTTTGGCCGGCGCCTACTCCTCCACCAAGCTGTCCAGTTTTCTGGACAGCTTCTTCTCCTCTCGTCGGAGCGTCGTTTGGACGACGGTTAGTGCTCCGACAGCGGCTAACATACCGGGGATTTGATCTCCGGTAATCCTCTGAGGTGGAGGACGAAGGATTCGTCAAACGGTTGACGAATACCTCTCCGGAGAAGCGAGTTTTGAGAACTCGTTTTGGATCCGAATTTGGATTCGGATCGTGATCATCTCTCGATCACGTCGTCTTCAACACGAGGCTAGTAACCCGTACGAAGACGAAGCTCGTGACTTAGCGAAGTCATCCCGAGGAGCTCGGCGTGGATACGGATAGAGACGATTCTTACGAGGATCGTTCCGGTTGATGCCGTTCCCGCTACACGTCATACGGAAGGTATAACGTAGTTTAATTTCCTTTTATTGCAATTTGAATTTACGGTTATGTCTACACTTGTTGTAATAGCATGCGTGTGTTGTGTGTGTTGTAATAAATAGGAGTATTTATTATTTTTATTGCTTCCGCTGTGCTCATGTTTACGAAACATGATCGAACACACACGACGCGGTGCCGGAAACCCAACAGTGGTATCAGAGCCCAGGTTGTGTTTCGACATAATCGTAAAAATGGTTTTGCGATAGTCATAATGTATTTCTGGAAGTTTTCTAAATTTTGGAAATTTAGAAGTATTTATGGAAATTTTTCAATTTTGGAAAGTCTAGAAGTATTTATGGAAATCTTCCACTTTTGGAAAGTTGGAAGTATTTATGGAAATTGATATTTTCCATAAATAAAATATTTGATTAGATTCTGGAAATTTGTTTCCTAATTTAATCATGATTTGATTTGGGAAATCAAATCTTAAAATATTTTATTTCCATAAGTAGTTTTAAATCATTTAGGAAATTGGTTTCCTAAATAGATTTTCCTTAATCAAATAATTCCATGAATAAAATATGTGATTAGATTTGGAAATTTGTTTCCTAATTTAATTATGATTTGATTTGGAGAATCAAATCTTAAACATATTTTATTTCCATAAATAGTTATGACATATAAGGAAATATATACATGACATAATTGTATGCCATGTAATTGCATTAGATGCATAACATTATGCCATGCGTGTCGTGACATGTAGATGTATGCCATGTATGCCATGCCATGTAGATAATAGTTATTTGCATGCAAAGAGGATGAGACATAAAAACCCTAACTCAATATTAAAGCCTACACCTTCCATTAATATGGTTAGAACCAGAGTTCTGTTTCTTGTTTGGGTTGTTGGACTCACTCCAAGCCCGGCTCGAACCTGAACATGTTCAAATCATTGGAATAGTTTAACTCTAATATGGTAAGAGTCAGAGGTCAATCGTTAGTTTGGGTTGTTGGACTCACTCCAAGCCTGGCTAATTGGATGAATGTGCTCTAACCATATTAAAACTATTTCGCGATTAATGGGTCGGCTTTAACTTGGAGCATCGATTTGTTGGACTCACTCCAAGGTCGATGTGAAGAGAGGTGAAGTTGGGTGCTATGCATATGATGCATACTTGTTAATGTGTTAACAACCCAATGTATGTGTAAACATTCAATTAGTTGATAGCACATTGTGATAGTTACATATACATGATATGTAATCGGTATACTTGATACCCACCATCATAGCTAAGAATGGCTTGTTGGACTCACTCCAAGGTTGTTCTTATCTATGATGGATATCAGCCCATTCGGAGATGGACCTACGATCTCCCGAAGTGATTTTGGGGTTTTTGAATTCGAAAAATGAATGGGATTTATAAATGTATATTGATGCATTTTTAAAATCATCTTTCTCATATATGCTCGTTTTGTATTTCTAAGTTAATATATTGATCATGATGTGTTTGAATTTGCGTTCCATTTTGGATTCAAATAAATTGACTGGGCCGAACTTCTTGGACTGACTTAGAAACTTGAGAATTGTTCTCAAGGTGAAAAGCTTGTGTATGTCCTCGAAGCGCCTCTTCCCGCCCGTCCTAGTGACGATGCAACTTTGGACCAATTGTTGGCCTATCAGAAACATGTGAGTGATTTTGAACAAATGAGTTGCATCATGCTAGCCACGATGGAACCCAAGCTACGAAAGCAGCATGAGCATATGGACGCTCATATCGTAGTCCCTCATCTTTGTGAGTTGGTTGATGAGCAAGTGAGATTCGAAAGGTTCGAAGTCTCAAAGCTCCTCTTCACCTCTGAGATGCTAGGAGGTTCATCTGTGGTACTGCTCAATATGCTGAAGACTGTGGAGTCTTCTGAGAAGCATGAGCAGGGGACGGTGCTGTTAGTTGATTCCTCGAAGAAAGGTTCTAAGAGGAAGTCAAAGGAACAGCAGAAGGGAAAGAAGAGAAAGGCTAAGAAGGTAGAACTAGCACAAAAGGAAACTTGCCATCATTATGGCAAGGAGAGCCATTTGTGAAGAAAGTGCAAGATTTATCTTGAGTTCATGAAGAAGGATAAGGCATCGGATGCCCCATCTTCTTCAGAAATCTTCTTTATTGATTGTCATTCTATTTCCTTAGACACTTGGGTATTGGATACTGGGTGTGGCTCACATATATGTAATGACATACATGGGCTAAGGAATAGAAGAAGACTTGTCAAGGGAGAGTCAAATTTACGTGTTGGGAATGAAGCAAAGGTTGCTGCATTCGCCATCGGAACGTATTTGTTGAAACTCCCTGCAGGACTTGTCTTAGAACTGGACAATTGCTTTTATATTCCTTTGTTGATAAAGAACATCATTTCTATTTCTTGTTTAAATAGAAATGGTTTCCATTTGACGTTTAGTAACAATTGTTGTTACATAACTTTGAATGAGGTTCTTTATGGACCGAACTTTAAGCAATGGTGTTTATACGCTGGACGATTCAAAGGACATTTGCAATATCGGGCGAGCAACAATAAAGTGCTTCAAAAAGGATAATCAAATAGACTCCTACATGTGACATTGTCGTCTTGGCCATGTAAGCAAGAAACGCATGTCCGAATTACACCGATGTGGAATTCTGGAATCGTTTGAATTGGATTCATACGATACATGCGAATCATGCTTAAAAGGCAAGATGACTAAGTTACCTTTTACTGGAAAAGGTGAACGAGTGGGAGAGTTACTAGGTTTAGTACATACTGATGTATGTGGACCTATGTCAACTCAAGCATTAGGAGGCTATAGCTACTTCATTACCTTCACCGATGATCACTCACGGTTTGGGTATGTGTTCTCGATGAAACACAAGTCTGAAGCCTTTGAAAGGTTCAAAGAATTCAGAAATGAAGTAGAGAAACAACATGACAAAAGTATTAAAATACTTCGATCGGATCGAGGTGGTGAATACTTAAGTCGAGAGTTTCTTGATTATCTAAGAGACAATAACATATTGTCTCAATGGACTCCGCCCTATACACCACAGCATAATGGTGTATCTGAGAGGTTTAACCGGACCTTGTTGGACATGGTCAGGTCAATGATGAATCATGCGACTCTTCCCAAGTCCTTTTGGGGCTATGCACTTCAGACAGCTGTTTACTTGTTAAACAAAATGCCTACCAAGGTAGTCTCAACTACTCCATATGAGATATGGAATAGTAAGAAACCTCATGTATCTTACTTGAAGATATGGGGTTGTCCTGCTTATGTGAAGCGGACTGTATCAGACAAACTGGATGCTAAGTCTGATAAATGTCTATTTATTAGATACCCTAAGGAAACAAGGGGTTACCAATTCTATCATCCTGTGGAACAAAAGGTGTTTGTTTCAAGGCATGCTGTGTTTCTAGAGAAAGAGTTTCTCTTGCAAGAAAACAGTGGGAGTGTCATCGAGCTTGAGGAGGCTTGAGAGACTCAAATAGACATTGATGAGATACCTGGTGAAGCACAACAGCCAACAACTCATAGTGATGAGCAATCGGCTGGACCTATTGTAACACCACATCTTCGTAGATCTGGTAGAACACGCAATATTCCTGAGAGATATGGATTTCTCGTAAGTGAATCGAACGACGTGTTACTCATTGATGATGAGGAGCCTACCAGTTATGAAGAAGTGCTGACAAGTTCAGAAAGGGATAAGTGGCTTGGTGCCATGAAGTCGGAAATGGATTCCATGTACGAAAACCAAGTTTGGAACTTGGTTGACCCACCTGAAGGCATAAAGCCTGTAGGGTGCAAGTGGGTTTTCAAGAAGAAAACCGACATGGATGGTAATGTGATTACCTATAAGGCTAGATTGGTGGCGAAAGGATATCGTCAAAAACAAGGTGTTGATTATGACGAAACCTATTCGCCTGTAGCTATGCTTAAATCCATTCGGATGCTCCTGGCCATAGCGACTCATTATGATTATGAGATATGACAGATGGATGTGAAAACAGCTTTCCTTAATGGAAACCTGCTCGAGGACGTGTATATGATACAGCCTGAGGGTTTCACATCGGTTGATAAAACCAAGGTATGCAAATTGCAACGATCCATTTATGGATTGAAGCAAGCATCCAGGAGCTGGAATATCCGTTTTGATGAGACGATCAAAAAGTTTGATTTCTCACAAAATCCAGACGAACCTTGTGTGTACAAGAAGGTTAGTGGGAGTGCAGTCGTATTCCTAGTATTGTATGTCGATAACATACTACTTATAGGAAACGATGTTTCAATCTTACAGTCAGTGAAGGTTTGGTTATCCAAGACATTCTCCATGAAAGACCTGGGAGAAGCAACCTACATCCTCGCGATTAAGATCTATAGAGATAGATCGAAACAGTTGCTTGGTCTTTCGCAGTCTACATATATAGACCGAGTGCTAAAGAGGTTTAGCATGTCGGAATCCAAGAAAGGTTATCTGCCCATCAGGCATGGGGTACACCTTTCGAAGTCTATTTGTCCGCGCACAGAAGACGAGAGGATTTGCATGAGTAAGATTCCCTATGCATCCGCAATAGGATCTATCATGTATGCTATGTTATGTACGAGGCCCGATGTATCGTACGCTCTGAGTGTCACGAGCAGATACCAATCCAATCCAGGAATGGATCATTGGGCGGCTGTTAAGACGATCCTTAAGTACTTGAGAAGAACTAAGGATGTGTTCCTAATATATGGAGAAGGGTACATGGTGATACGAGGGTATACGGATGCCAGATCCAGACAGACAAGGATGATTCCATGTCTTAGTCTGGGTATGTATTCACCTAGAATGGAGGCGCAATAAGTTGGAAAGGTTCCAAGCTTGACACTATAGCGGATTCTGCCACTAAGGCAGAATACGTTGCCTTTGAAGCAAAGGAAGCGGTTTGGATCAAGTAGTTCATCTATGAACTTGATGTGGTCTCATCAATGATCCAAACATGTGCTTCGCCGCTATCATCTTATCAGAGAGATCATAAGTAGGAACGAAATACAAATCGAGAAAATTCCCACTGAAAGGAACTTAGCGGATCCTTTGACTAAAGCATTACCTCAAAGTAAGTTTGAGGGTCATGTTAGAGCTTATGGTATTGGATACCGTAGCGATTGGCATTAGGCCAAGTGGGAGTCTGTTAGTAATATATGAGAGATGTCCTAAGGCAATCGCCTTATTTATGAACCATTTATATGATAAATGAAGATTCACTATTTGAGTATACATGTTTAATGTATTTGATTGGATCTTAAACTCATTTACTGAATGTCCACGATACGATTCACAGCATGAGAGAATTTGTGATTGGATCACAACTAGTGAGTATCTCTACATGTGTAATTGTGATGTATCGAATTATCCTAGTCGATGAATTGATGGATTTGGACACCATCAATTCCCGAGACTAGCACGCAGGTATACTCCTTGGTGTATCCAAGCCCGATTCTCACCGGGCCGGAGACATAGTGATGTCCGGAGTTAATCGTGGATGCTAGTTATGGTAACTAGTTCATTGGAGTGACCAACCGTAAGACTTCATATGGTTCTCTGCATATATAGATATGTCAATGAAGTTCTTACTGTGGCTTAAGTGCGATGTTCCTTTGACTTGCGGTATTCAAGTCATCTTGATCATGGAGACTTATGCTTTGACATCTTAAGCAAACATCTCTAAGGAGATGTGGACCCGGGATGATTGGGTATAAGTCAAAGTGATCGAAGGTGTTTGAATAGCCTATAAAGGATTCACCACTCCTTGCGAGGAGATGTATACCCATGGCCTCTCGTCGGATTGTTACTAAAGTCTTTGGCCAAAGCATTACATGGTTAGAGTAAGGTACTCTTCGATACATGTGGAGTAACTAGAATCCGTAGGACGAGGAAATGATACTTGGGCTAGGTGTGACGTAGTCAGCCTAGTGGGGACTGACACAATAGACCATGTCCTGAACCACGTGGGTATAAGATGAGTGAAGGGAATGGGGCACGATTCATTCGAGCTACTGAAGGGTTTCAGAAATAGTTCTGGATCAACCGTTGATCTTTTCGGTTAATTGGGGATCATGATGTACTACTAGGTACCACTCATGATCGTTCTATAATTAATGGTTAATTATAGACGGCCAACATAAACCGAGAACCTATTTGGTCACACGCACAACGAGTGTAATCCAAAGGATTTAAAACGAGCTTGAGAATGAGATTCTCAGACCGAGAGAAACTATGTTTGGTTGGACCAAACATAAAGCGAGCATGAAATTGTTTCAGTCGCAATGGAAGCGTGGATGGGCTGCGTCTTATGAAGACGTAATGGATGGACCAAAATGGTTTGGTTCTAATCCAATGGATAAGAATAAACCAAAGGGTTTGGTTTATTTTAAACGAATGAACCGAAAGTTGGTTCGGTTCGTTTTAACTTAAAATAAACCATCATGGTTTTGTTTATTTTAACTTATCTTAATGGAGCGGGTTAACGGGCTTTATGGATATGATCCATTAACCATTAAGAGAATTAGTTCTCTATAAAAGTGGGCTTAAGGGATTGTTAAACCCCTAACTAATCCAAACCCTAGCCCCCCCCCTTTGAGTTACCGCCCACTCCTTGGAGGAGTTTTCGGCGCCAACCCAAGAGCAGCCGCCGCCCAGCCTTGTGCCGCCATCCAAGACCCTTGCCGGTGTCCAAGCTCCAGCCGGTGAACCTCCGGCGACCCTCCGGTGATCTCCTAAAAGTTCGGCATCAAGGTGAGCCTTTTCTCTCCTTGTTTTGGCCGGCGCCTACTCCTCCACCAAGCTGTCCAGTTTTCTGGACAGCTTCTTCTCCTCTCGTCGGAGCGTCGTTTGGACGACGGTTAGTGCTCCGACAGCGGCTAACTTACCGGGGATTTGATCTTCGGTAATCCTCTGAGGTGGAGGACGAAGGATTCGTCAAACGGTTGACGAATACCTCTCCGGAGAAGCGAGTTTTGAGAACTCGTTTTGGATCCGAATTTGGATTCGGATCGTGATCATCTCTCGATCACGTCGTCTTCAACACGAGGCTAGTAACCCGTACGAAGACGAAGCTCGTGACTTAGTGAAGTCATCCCGAGGAGCTCGGCGTGGATACGGATAGAGACGATTCTTACGAGGATCGTTCCGGTTGATGCCATTCCCGCTACATGTCATACGAAAGGTATAACGTAGTTAATTTCCTTTTATTGCAATTTTAATTTACGGTTATGTCTACACTTGTTGTAAAAGCATGCGTGTGTTGTGTGTGTTGTAATAAATAGGAGTATTTATTATTTTTATTGCTTCCGCTGTGCTCATGTTTACGAAACATGATCGAACACACACACGCCGCGGTGCCGGAAACCCAACATATATATATATATATATCAACTTCTATCCCCACGAGACGAAGCGAAAGATATCCCCGTGCGGTGGAGGAACGGAAGAATCGAGATTCCTTGGTTATGTATTATATATATAAATTTCTATCCCCGCGAGGCGAAGCGGAAGATATCCCCATGTGGTGGCGGAACGGAAGAACCGAAATTCATTCGGTTATACTCAAAATTTCTATCCCCGCGAGGCGAAGTGGAAGATATCCCCGTGCGGTGGCGGAATGGAAGAACCGAGATTCCTCGGTTATGTATTATATATATATATAAATTTCTATCCCCGTGAGGCGAAGCGAAAGATATCCCCGTGTGGTGGCGGAACGGAAGAACCGAAATTCATTCGGTTATACTAAAAATTTCTATCCCCGCGAGGCGAAGCGGAAGATATCCCCGTGTGGTGGCGGAACGGAAGAACCGAGATTTCTCGGTTATGTATTATATATATATAAATTTCTATCCCCGCGAGGCAAAGCGGAAGATATCCCCATGTGGCGGCGGAACGGAAGAACCGAAATTCATTCGGTTATACTCAAAATTTTTATCCTCGCGAAGCGGAAGATATCCCCGTGTGGTAGTGGAACGGAAGAACCGAAATTCCTCGGTTATATATTATATATATATAAATTTCTATCCCCGTGAAGCGGAAGATATCCCCGTGTGGTGGCGGAACGGAAGAACCGAAATTCATTCGGTTATACTCAAAATTTCTATCCCCGCGAGGCGAAGCAGAAGATATCCCCGTGCGGTGGCGGAACGGAAGAACCGAGATTCCTCAGTTATGTATTATATATATATAAATTTCTAGCCCCACGAGGCGAAGCGAAAGATATCCCCGTGTGGTGGTGGAACGGAAGAACCGAAATTCATTCGGTTATACTCAAAATTTTTATCCTCGCGAAGCGGAAGATATCCCCGTGTGGTGGTGGAACGGAAGAACCGAAATTCCTCGGTTATGTATTATATATATATAAATTTCTATCCCCGCGAGGCGAAGCGAAAGATATCCCCGTGTGGTGGCGGAACGGAAGAACAGAAATTCATTCAGTTATACTCAAAATTTTTATCCCCACGAAGCGGAAGATATCCCCGTGTGGTGGCGGAACGGAAGAACCGAAATTACTCGGTTATATATTATATATATATAAATTTCTATCCCCGCGAAGCGGAAGATATCCCCGTGTGGTGGCGGAACGGAAGAATCGAAATTCATTCGATTATACTCAAAAATTTTATCCCCGCGAAGCGGAAGATATCCCCGTGTGGTGGCGGAACAGAAGAACTGAGATATTCTCAGTTATATATTACTTTTTGTCCTCGTAAAGGGGGAGAAGTTGAAGTCCTTGTTTAACTTGATATTGTTTTATTCCTGTAAAATAGCAGAGTCAATTCATTTAACGGTTCTATATTCCCGGTAGGGTGAAAAGGAAGGAGAACCAAAATATGTCTCAACTATATGTCAAGATTTAAGAGAAGTAAAGCACGACACAGCTCAAGAGATACGGGAAGAAGAAGATAAACAGGGGAAAGTTCATTGATGCGGAAAAATTACATATTTCAAGTCATTTACAAGAGGGAAATAACAAAAGGAAAACCATTATACATCTAGGGTATTACATCTTTTTGTTGGGAGGAACGGATGGAGCTCCTTTGTGCGGTCGAGGTTGGCACAGTAATTGCCGACGGTAAGATTGCTGCAGAAAGATTTGCTTGGCCAATTTCTTTTGGGACCCGACTAGTTGTTGACGCAGGGAGCGATTACTGGCAGAAATTTCCTTCAGCTGTTGTTGTAAATACTTCACTTGCTCCTCCAGACTAGATATGTAACGGCGTTCGTTTATCTGCTCTTCAGCAGGAGAGGAACTGCTACCCTGTTCAGATATTCTGTCCATGGCAAATAAAAGAAAAGGGAAAGGATGGAAGCTATCAGGTAAGGGGCGGAGGTTTTTATAGCGACGAAGGGGGAAAGTGCATTTATTGGTAGAAGAAATAGGGACAATAAATGCCAGTAAAGAAGAGGAAACGTGGGGGCAGTAAGGGGGAAGGTCGACGGGACTATAACTGCAATTAAGAGGGTCCGAATCCCCAGGTGAGGATAGAAGAAGGTATGTTCGGACCAGATTACCGTCCTTGTGAAGACAGAAACCTTACTTCTACGAGAAAAAAACAAAAGCAAACATCAAGTCCCCCCCCCCTCATTTTTTATTGATATATTTGAAATGATTACAGTAAATTGATCTATACAGATTTTCTCTGATTACTCCTAACAGACGAAGTGGGAGAGGCCTCTTTGGGGGGAGAGGGCGCCAAGATGACCTTGAAGCACTCGCCTTGAGGTGGAGGAATGGCGGATGGACCTTCATCAAACGGAGAAAGATGAGCTTCCGTCGGGGGGACGGGGATGAAAGCCAGCGCTGGTGAAAGTGGAGGAAGTTCGGCAGCGGCATGGGGGTCTCCCACTGTATACTCCCATGTGAAGGGAGGATTCCACACTCTATTGCGGAAGGAAGGGAAGGGAGCATGAAAGGACCCCCTATAGGAGGGGTTGGAGTTGGAGTGTGAGGCGGAAAAGGAAGAGGACAAAAAGCTGAAGTGGCAGTTGAGCGGGTCTCTGAATCTTCAGGGTCTTCAGAAACCCAGTCCTGCAACTCGAAAGATTCTGAATTGGAAGAAATTTTGATGGTGTGTCCCTCCGAAGCCATGATAGTAAGATAGGAGGACGAAGACATGAAGGGCAATGATTTATAATGGAAGAAAAGCGATAGCAAAGGTTCTTAGGAAGGGGAAGAAGATGAAGAGGTTGATACAGTTTCCGAAGCAGTAAAGGGAATGGGGAAAACCAATAGGCAAGAGTCACTTAAAGTAAATCCCCGAGCCGAAATCGGGACGGATGTACATAAAATTAGGCAAGATACTTCAGGCGGATTCCCGAACCAAAATTGGGACAGAGGTGAATAATGTTATTCGAGATACTGTTAGTAATATATGAGAGATGTCCTAAGGCAATCGCCTTATGTATGAACCATTTATATGATAAATGAAGATTCACTATTTGAGTATACATGTTTTATGTATTTGATTGGATCTTAAACTCATTTACTGAATATCCACGATACGATTCACAGCATGAGAGAATTTGTGATTGGATCACAACTAGTGAGTATCTCTACATGTGTAATTGTGATGTATCGGAATTATCCCTAGTCGATGAATTGATGGATTTGGACACCATCAATTCTCGGCCGAGACTAGCACGAGGTATACTCCTTGGTGTATCCAAGCAAAGGTGATTCACATCGGGCCGGAGACATAGTGATGTCCGAGTTAATCGTGGATGCTAGTTATGGTAACTAGTTCATTGGAGTGACCAGCCGTAAGACTTCATATGGTTCTCTGCATATATAGATATGTCAATGAAGTTCTTACTGTGGCTTAAGTGCGATGTTCCTTTGACTTGCGATATTCAAGTCATCTTGATCATGGAGACTTATGCTTTGACATCTTAAGCAAACATCTCTAAGGAGATATGGACCCGGGATGATTGGGTATAAGTCGAAGTGATCGAAGGTGTTTGAATAGCCTATAAAGGATTCACCACTCCTTGCGAGGAGATGTATACCCATGGCCTCTCGTCGGATTGTTACTAAAGTCTTTGGCCAAAGCATTACATGTTTAGAGTAAAGTACTCTTCGATACATGTGCAGTAACAAGAATCTGTAGGACGAGGAAATGATACTTGGGCTAGGTGTGAAGTAGTCAGCCTAGTGGGGACTGACACAATAGACCATGTCCTGAACCAAGTGGGTATAAGATGAGTGAAGGGAATGGGGCACGATTCATTCGAGCTACTGAAGGGTTTCAGAAATAGTTCTGGATCAACCGTTGATCTTTTCGGTTAATTGGGGATCATGATGTACTACTAGGTGCCACTCATGATCGTTCTATAATTAATGGTTAATTATAGACGGCCAACATAAACCGAGAACCTATTTGGTCACACGCACAACGAGCGTAATCCAAAGGATTTAAAACGAGCTTGAGAATAGGATTCTCAGACCGAGAGAAACTAGGTTTGGTTGGACCAAACATAAAGCGAGCATGAAATCGTTTCAGTCGCAATGGAAGCGTGGATGGGCCGTGTCTTATGAAGACATAATGGATGAACCAAAATGGTTTAGTTCTAATCCAATGGAGAATAAACCAAAGGGTTTGGTTTATTTTAAACGAATGAACCAAAAGTTGGTTCGGTTCGTTTTAACTTAAAATAAACCATCATGGTTTGGTTTATTTTAACTTATCTTAATGGAGCGGGTTAACGGGCCTAATGGTTATGATCCAATAACCATTAAGAGAATTAGTTCTCTATAAAAGAGGGCTTAATGGATAATTAAGCCCTAATCCAAAAACCCTAGCCTCAAGAGTTGCCGCCCACCCCTTGAAGGATTCGGCGCCAACCCTAGGCTGCCGCCCCTCTCCTCCTCCAACCGGCGTCCAGAAGGAGCCTTCCTTCCCCCTCACCGGCGTCGAGCTGCTGCCGGTTGGTGCCGATAAGGTGAGCACTTGGCTTCCTTGTTTTGGCCGGCGCCTACTCCTCCACCAAGCTGTCCAGTTTTCTGGACAGCTTCTTCTCCTCTCGTCGGAGCGTCGTTTGGACGATGGTTAGAGCTCCGACAGCGGATAACTTACCGGGGATTCGATCTCCGGTAATCCTCTGAGGTGGAGGATGAAGGATTCGTCAATCGGTTGACGAATACCTCTCCGGAGAAGCGAGTTTTGAGGACTCATTTTGGATCCGAATTTGGATTCGGATCGTGATCACCTCTCGATCACGTCGTCTTCAACACGAGGCTAGTAACCCGTACGAAGACGAAGCTCGTGGCTTAGCGAAGTCATCCCGAGCAACTCGGCGTGGATACGGATAGAGACGATTCTAGCGAGGATCGTTCCGGTTGATGCCGTTCCCGCTACACGTCATACGAAAGGTATAACGTAGATAAATTTCCTTTTATTGCAAATTTAAATTTACGGTTATGTATACACTTGTTGTACTATGCATGCGTGTGTTGTGTGTATTGTAATAAATGTAGATTTATTATTTTTATTGCTTCCGCTGTGCTCATGTTTGCGAAACGTGATCGAACACACACACGCCGTGGTGCCGGAAACCCAACAGTGGTATCGGAGCCCAGGTTGTGTTTCGACATAATCGTAAAAATCATTTTGCGATAGTCATAATGTATTTCTGGAAATTTTCTAATTTTGGAAATTTAGAAGTATTTATGGAAATTTTTCAATTTTGGAAAGTCTAGAAGTATTTATGGAAATCTTCCACTTTTGGAAAGTTGGAAGTATTTATGGAAATTGATATTTTCTATAAATAAAATATTTGATTAGATTCTGGAAATTTGTTTTCTAATTTAATCATGATTTGATTTGGGAAATCAAATCTTAAAATATTTTATTTCCATAAGTAGTTTTAATGATTTAGGAAATTGGTTTCCTAAATAGATTTTCCTTAATCAAATAATTCCATGAATAAAATATGTGATTAGATTTGGAAATTTGTTTCCTAATTTAATTATGATTTGATTTGGAGAATCAAATCTTAAACATATTTTATTTCCATAAATAGTTATGACATATAAGGAAATATATACATGACATAATTGTATGTCATGTAATTGCATTAGATGCATAACATTATGCCATGCGTGTCGTGACATGTAGATGTATGTCATGTATGCCATGCCATGTAGATAATAGTTATTTGCATGCAAAGAGGATGAGACATAAAAACCCTTAAACAATATTAAAGCCTACACCTTCCATTAATATGGTTAGAACCAGAGTTCCGCTTTCTTGTTTGGGTTGTTGGACTCTCTCCAAGCCCGCTCTTACCCGAACATGTTCAAACCATGGAATAGTTTAATACTAATATGGTAAGAGTCAGAGGTCAATCGTTAGCTTTGGTTGTTGGACTCTCTCCAAGCTGGGCTAATTGGTTGAATGCGCTCTAACCATATTAAAACTATTTCCCGATTAATGGGTTGGCTTTAACCTGGAGCATCGGCTTGTTGGACTCTCTCCAAGGTCGATGTAAAGGGAGGTGAAGTTGGGTGCTATGCATATGATGCATACTTGTTAATGTGTTAACAACCCGATGTATGTGTGAACATTCAATTAGTTGATAGCACATTGTGATAGTTGCATATACGTGATATGCAATCGGTATAGTTGATACCTACCGTCGTAGTTATGAATGGCTTGTTGGACTCTCTCCAAGGTTGTTCATAACTATGATGGATATCAGCCCATTCGGAGATGGACCTATGATCTCCCGAAGTGATTTTGGGGTTTTTGAAATTCGAAAAATGAATGGGATTTATAAATGTATATTGATGCATTTTAAAAATCATTTTTTCATATATGCTCGTTTTGTATTTCTAAAATTGATCATGTTGTCTTTTAATTTGCGTTCCATTTTGGATTCAAATAAATTGACTGGGCCGAACTTCTTGGACTAGCTTAGAAACTTGAGAATTGTTCTCAAGGTGGAAAAGCTTGTGTATGTCCTCGAAGTGCCTCTTCCCGCCCATCCTAGTGACAATGCAACTTTGGACCAATTGTTGGCCTATTAGAAACATGTGAGTGATTCTGAACAAATGAGTTGCATCATGCTAGCCATGATGGAACCCAAGCTACGAAAATAGCATGAGCATATGGATGCTCATATCGTAGTCCTTCATATTTATGAGTTGGTTGATGAGCAAGTGAGATTCGAAAGGTTTGAAGTCTTCAAGCTCCTCTTCACCTCTGAGATGTAAGAAGGTTCATCTGTGGTACTGCTCAACATGCTGAAGACTGTGGAGCCTTCTGAGAAGCATGAGCAGGGGATGGTGTTGTTAGTTGATTCCTCGAAGAAAGATTCTAAGAGGGAGTCAAAGAAACAACAGAAAGGGAAGAAGAAAAGGGCTAAAAAGGCAGAACCAGCTCAAAAGGGCACTTGCCATCATCATGGCAAGGAGGGCCATTGGCGAAGAAATTGCAAGATTTATCTTGAGTCCGTGAAGAAGGATAAGACATCGGATGCCCCATCTTCTTCAGGTATCTTCGTTATTGATTATTATTCTATTTCCTTAAACACTTGAGTATTGGATACTGGGTGTGGCTCACATATATGTAATGACATACATGGGCTAAGGAATAGAAGAAGACTCGTCAAGGGAGAGTCAAATTTGCGTGTTGGGAATGGAGCAAAGGTTGCTGCAGTCGCCATTGGAACACATTTGTTGAAACTCCCTACAGGACTTGTCTTAGAACTGGACAATTGCTTTTATGTTCCTTCGTTGATAAAGAACATCATTTCTATTTCTTGTTTAAATAGAAATCGGTACCATTTGACTTTTAGTAACAATTGTTGTTACATAACTTTGAATGGAGTTCTTTATGGGACTGGAACTTTAAGCAATGGTGTTTATACATTGGACGTATCCAGTGACGTTTTCAATATCGAAGCGAGCAACAAGCGTGCTCGAAAAGATAATCAATTAGACTCCTACATGTGGCATTGTCGTCTTGGCCATGTAAGCAAGAAACGCATGTCCGAATTACACCGATGTGGAATTCTGGAATCGTTTGAATTGGATTCATACGATACATGCGAATCATGCTTAAAAGACAAGATGACTAAGTTACCTTTTACTGGAAAAGGTGAACGAGTGGGAGAGTTACTAGGTCTAATACATACTGATGTATGTGGACCTATGTCAACTCAAGCATTAGGAGGCTATAGCTACTTCATTACCTTCACCGATGATCACTCGGTTTGGGTATGTGTTCTTGATGAAACACAAGTCTGAAGCCTTTGAAAGGTTCAAAGAATTCAGAAATGAAGTAGAGAAACAACATGACAAGAGTATTAAAATACTTCGATCGGATCGAGGTGGTGAATACTTAAGTCAAGAGTTTCTTGATTATCTAAGAGACAATGGTATATTGTCTCAATGGACTCCGCCCTATACACCACAGCATAATGGTGTATCTGAGAGGCATAACCGGACCTTGTTGGACATGGTCAGGTCAATGATGAATCATGCAACTCTTCCCAAGTCCTTTTGGGGCTATGCACTTCAGACAACTATTTACTTGTTAAACAGAATGCCTACCAAGGTAGTCTCAACTACTCCATATGAGATATGGAATAGTAAGAAACATCATGTATCTTACTTGAAGATATGGGGTTGTCCTGCTTATGTGAAGCGGACAGTATCAGACAAATTGGATGCTAAGTCTGATAAATGTCTATTTATTGGATACCCTAAGGAAACAAGGGGTTACCAATTCTATTATCCTGTGGAACAAAAGGTGTTTGTTTCAAGGCATGCTGTGTTTCTAAAGAAAGAGTTTCTCTTGCAAGAAAATAGTGGGAGTGTCGTCGAGCTTGAGGAGGCTTGAGAGACTCAAATAGACATTGATGAGATACCTGGTGAAGCACAACAGCCGACAACTCATAGTGATGAGCAATCGGCTGGACCTATTGTAACACCACATCTTCATAGATCTGGTAGAACACGCAATATTCCTGAGAGATATGGATTTCTCGTAAGCGAATCGAACGACGTGTTACTCATTGATGATGAGGAGCCTACCAGTTATGAAGAAGTGCTGACAAGTTCAGAAAGGGATAAGTGGCTTGGTGCCATAAAGTCGGAAATGGATTCCATGTATGAAAACCAAGTTTGGAACTTGGTTGACCCACCTGAAGGGATAAAGCCTATAGGGTGCAAGTGGGTTTTCAAGAAGAAAACCGACATGGATGGTAATGTGATTACCTATAAGGCTAGATTGGTGGTGAAAGGATATCGTCAAAAACAAGGTGTTGATTATGACGAAACCTATTCGCCTGTAGCTATGCTTAAATCCATTCGGATGCTCCTGGCCATAGCGGCTCATTATGATTATGAGATATGGCAGATGGATGTGAAAACAGCTTTCCTTAATGGAAACCTGCTCGAGGACGTGTATATGATACAGCCTGAGGGTTTCACATCGGTTGATAAAACCAAGGTATGCAAATTGCGATGGTCCATTTATGGATTGAAGCAAGCATCCAGGAGCTGGAATATCCATTTTTGATGAGACAATCAAAAAGTTTTATTTCTCACAAAATCCAGACGAACCTTGTGTGTACAAGAAGGTTAGTGGGAGTGCAGTCGTATTCCTAGTATTGTATGTCGATGACATACTACTTATAGGAAACGATGTTTCAATCTTACAGTCAGTGAAGGTTTGGTTATCCAAGACATTCTCCATGAAAGACCTGGGAGAAGCAACCTACATCCTCGGGATTAAGATCTATAGAGATAGATCGAAACGGTTGCTTGGTCTTTCGCAGTCTACATATATAGACCGAGTGCTAAAGAGGTTTAGCATGTCGGAATCCAAGAAAGGTTTCCTACCCATCAGGCATGGGGTACACCTTTCGAAGTCTATGTGTCCGCGCACAGAAGACGAGAGGATTTGCATGAGTAAGATTCCCTATGCATCCGCAATAGGATCTATCATGTATGCTATGTTATGTACGAGGACCGATGTATCGTATGCTCTGAGTGTCACGAGCAGATACCAGTCCGATGCAGGAATGGATCATTGGGCGGCTGTTAAGACGATCCTTAAGTACTTGAAAAGAACTAAGGATGTGTTCCTAATATATGGAGAAGGGGACATGGTGATACGCGGGTATACGGATGCCAACTTCCAGACAGACAAGGATGATTCCAGGTCTCAGTCTAGATACGTGTTCACCTTGAATGGGGGCGCAGTGAGTTGGAAAAGTTCCAAACAAGAGACTGTAGCGGATTCTACCACTGAGGCAGAATACATTGCAGCTTCGGAAGCAGCAAAGGAAGCGGTTTGGATCAAAAAGTTCGTTCATGAACTTGGTGTGATTCCGGCCATTGTTGAAGCAATACCGGTCTACTGCGACAACAATGGAGCAATTGCACAGGCGAAAGAGCCAAGGTCTCATCAGCGATCCAAACATGTGCTTCGCCGCTATCATCTTATCAGAGAGATCATCAGTAGGAATGAAATACAAATCGAGAAAATTCCCACTGAAAGGAACTTAGCGGATCCCTTGACTAAGGCATTACCTCAAAATAAGTTTGAGGGTCATGTTCGAGCTTATGGTATTGGATACCGTAGCGATTGGCATTAGGCCAAGTGGGAGTCTGTTAGTAATATATGAGAGATGTCCTAAGGCAATCACCTTATGTATGAACCATTTATATGATAAATGAAGATTCACTATTTGAGTATACATGTTTTATGTATTTGATTGGATCTTAAACTCATTTACTGAATGTCCACGATACGATTCACAACATGAGAGAATTTGTGATTGGATCACAACTAGTGAGTATCTCTACATGTGTAATTGTGATGTATCAGAATTATCCCTAGTCGATGAATTGATGGATTTGGACACGATCAATTCTGTCGAGACTAGCACGAGGTATACTCCTTGGTGTATCCAAGCAGCTGATTCTCACTGGCTGGAGACATTGTGATGTCCATAGTTAATCGTGGATGCTAGTTATGGTAACTAGTTCATTGGAGTGACCAGCCGTAAGACTTCATATGGTTCTCTGCATATATAGATATGTCAATGAAGTTCTTACTGTGGCTTAAGTGCGATGTTCCTTTGACTTGCGATATTCAAGTCATCTTGATCATGGAGACTTATGCTTTGACATCTTAAGCAAACATCTCTAAGGAAATATGGACCCGGGATGATTGGGTATAAGTCGAAGTGATCGAAGGTGTTTGAATAGCCTATAAAGGATTCACCACTCCTTGCGAGGAGATGTATACCCATGGCCTCTCGTCGGATTGTTACTAAAGTCTTTGGCCAAAGCATTACATGTTTAGAGTAAAGTACTCTTCGATACATGTGCAGTAACTAGAATCCGTAGGATGAGGAAATGATACTTGGGCTAGGTTTGACGTAGTCAGCCTAATGGGGACTGACACAATAGACCATATCCTGAACCAAGTGGGTATAAGATGAGTGAAGGGAATGGGACACGATTCATTCGAGCTACTGAAGGGTTTCAGAAATAGTTCTGGATTAACCGTTGATCTTTTCGGTTAATTGGGGATCATGATGTACTACTAGGTGCCACTCATGATCATTCTATAATTAATGGTTAATTATAGACGGCCAACATAAACCGAGAACCTATTTGGTCACACGCACAACGAGCGTAATCCAAAGGATTTAAAACGAGCTTGAGAATGGGATTCTCAGACCGAGAGAAACTAGGTTTGGTTGGACCAAACATAAAGCGAGCATGAAATTGTTTCAGTCACAATGGAAGCGTGGATGGGCCGTGTCTTATGAAGACATAATGGATGAACCAAAATGGTTTGGTTCTAATCCAATGGAGGAGAATAAACCAAAGGGTTTGGTTTATTTTAAACGAATGAACCAAAAGTTGGTTCAGTTCGTTTTAACTTAAAATAAACCATCATGGTTTGGTTTATTTTAACTTATCTTAATGGAGCGGGTTAACGGGCCTAATGGTTATGATCCAATAACCATTAAGAGAATTAGTTCTCTATAAAAGAGGGCTTAATGGATAATTAAGCCCTAATCCAAAAACCCTAGCCTCAAGAGTTGCCGCCCACCCCTTGAAGGATTCGGCGCCAACCCTAGGCTGCCGCCCCTCTCCTCCTCCAACCGGCGTCCAGAAGGAGCCTTCCTTCCCCCTCGCCGGCGTCGAGCTGCTGCCGGTTGGTGCTCCGGTGATCTTCCTTGGGTGTGGCGATAAGGTGAGCACTTGGCTTCCTTGTTTTGGCCGGCGCCTACTCCTCCACCAAGCTGTCCAGTTTTCTGGACAGCTTCTTCTCCTCTCGTCGGAGCGTCGTTTGGACGATGGTTAGAGCTCCGACAGCGGCTAACTTATCGGGGATTCGATCTCCGATAATCCTCTGAGGTGGAGGACGAAGGATTCGTCAATCGGTTGACGAATACCTCTCCGGAGAAGCAAGTTTTGAGGACTCGTTTTGGATCCGAATTTGGATTCGGATCGTGATCATCTCTTGATCACGTCATCTTCAACACGAGGCTAGTAACCCGTACAAAGACGAAGCTCATGGCTTAGTGAAGTCATCTCGAGGAACTCGGCGTGGATACGGATAGAGACGATTCTAGCGAGGATCGTTCCGGTTGATGCCGTTCCCGCTACACGTCATACAAAAGGTATAACGTAGATAAATTTCCTTTTATTGCAAATTTAAATTTACGGTTATGTCTACACTTGTTGTACTATGCATGCGTGTGTTGTGTGTGTTGTAATAAATGTAGATTTATTATTTTTATTGCTTCCGCTATGCTCATGTTTGCGAAACGTGATCGAACACACACACGCCGCGGTGCTGGAAACCCAATAGATACCTCAAATAAGCCCGAACCAACAAGGTGATTGCGCCATACAATACGGGGAAAGAAATGACGGTACAAAGAGGGAGGAGTTTAAAATAGGTCTAGAATTCCCGATCCATAAAGAAACATGACAAGATGATGATAGCTAAACATATGGACAAATTCATCATTCAGAAGCAAAAGAAAGGCTATTGACAAAATTACCAAAAAGGAGAATAGTAGAAATTACTACTCAAAAAGTTCGGGCGGACACTTAGCTAGCGCCTCCGTGGGATCTAAATAGCTAGTGTCCGTGCCAGGAGGCGGGTATCCTTGTTCGGCATTTTGAGTCGTGGACCCCTCAAAACCTAGTATAACTAAATCTACCCCCTTCTTGACATAGCATCCTTTGAGGTCGGCTTCTTGCTACTTCAGTTGGTCTTGATATTGAACCACCTAAGCTTGACTTTCTGCCAATTCAGCCGCCAAAGCATCTCTTTCAGTGGCTGCCTTTATAGCTTGCTGCCCTAAGGATGAAAGAGCTTCTAGGTACTTCTGGTGGAGGGTAGATTGTTGCTGAGCCACCGGCGATAAGGTGTGAGAAAGAGCTGCCACCATGGA
This sequence comes from Wurfbainia villosa, assembly GCA_025175895.1. NCBI lineage: Eukaryota > Viridiplantae > Streptophyta > Magnoliopsida > Zingiberales > Zingiberaceae > Wurfbainia > Wurfbainia villosa. Next base: position 94,961,263 of record CM045989.1, read on the forward strand.
GGAAAGCTCCTGACATTTCTCTGTACAGGATTCCTTGGTGGTTTCCCATGTTTGACGTTCCAATTCCAGCCGGTGTCGCTCTTGCTGAAGCTGTATAATAGTAGTCGAGGAGTCAGCAGCCTTGATCATGGCGTCCCCAAGATATCCCTTGTACTCCCCCAGCTCGCGGGTCAGGACATCTACCTGTTGCAGTTCGCTGAACTGTAAGAAGAGGCGCTGTTCAAGTTCTTCATTTTTTCGTTGCAGCTCCTCTTTCTCGCTTCGGACCAGGGCTAGTTGTATCATGGCATCTTCACACTGGCCCCTGAAGTCCGCCTCCTTGGCCTCTTGCTCGTTTAACCGCCGAACGAGCTCCTTTTGTTGTGATACGGCGGCAAAGTGGCGAGTTTCCACACTAGATTGGAATTGGGCCAGCTGAACCACCATTTTGTTATGTTGGGTGGAGGCCTAAATGGAAGGAAAAATTATCAGTATATATCGGCATAGAGAGATACTCATAATGAAGAGGAGAAAAAGAAAGAGTAGATACCTCTGCCAACAGTTTGCTCACTTGTTCGCATGGGCCTTGTATGCCCGACTGATTGAAGAATTTTACCTCCGAGGGGTGTCGAATCTTCAGCAGGGATCCCAGCGTGGCCTTCGGAGGAACGGGAAGGGAAAGATCCTCCCCTTCCGAGGAAGATGGGGGCCTGAGACGACAAAGGGGGGTAGGAGCAGCTCTTGAGTCGGAAGGTATATGAGCTTGGAGGGACTCCGCATGAGAAGGTGGGGGTGAATTTTGTGCATATGGGGAGGAATGAAGAAACTGGGAGGGAGAATCCCCTCCTCGAGGAGAGGGAGAAAGGGAAGATGAGGTAGTGCCTCCTCTTCTTGGCTCATAAATGGTTAGGGGTTGAGACCCCGGTTGGTCTGAGGGTGAGGGGAGATGAGCCGATGAACTTGGGGCTCCTTTCTTGATGAGCCGCAACATTTTCCGGGGGGATGATGGAGCAGCTACTGATTTGCCTCTTTTGGTCGAGGTTTTCTTCTTCTTGGCAGCCTCGATTGCCTCCCCTTCCACTAAAGCCTTCTGCATTAGATTATCTGCAAGGTATGCTGATAAGAAAGATGAATAACATAGAAAGGAAGTTATATTGCAGGGTAAGTATCATCCTACCTACAACAACCGAAGTCGTCAAAGATAGAGGAGACAATCCAAAATGGCTTAAAAGAGGAGTTTCTATTAGATGGTTTGAGCAGTAATGTAACTCTCCTAATACTCTATATACTTCCGGGAAGGGACATTTGGTCCTCATTTCCAGGAAGGGAGGCAATTCGGGAAGGGCTACCTTCCATGTATCAGAATAGGGTAGAGACTCGGGAAGCTGTAAAAAGAAATACAATTCTTCCCAACCCTTGTGGGAAGTGGGTAGGTTCACCAAAAATTAGCAGTCTGAATGGCTAGATAAATAGAGGAGACCTGCCTTGGAAGACTTTAATTGGAAGAAGCAATGGAATATTTCGGGGGTTAAAGAGAGGTTCAAGTGTTGGAACACTATGTGAGCTCCCGATAAAATTCGAAAGGAGTTGGGGGTGAATTGGTTCAGGGGTAGTCCATAGAAGTTTAGAAGGTCCAAATAGACCGATGGTACTGGCAGGGATAGGCCGTTAAGAAATTGTTCAGAGAAAAAGCATGTCAAACCGGGAGGAGGATTATGGGGCCGATGCAGTTTAGTCGTGAAACAACATTTTATAGAGGGGTATATGTAGTTATTCTTAATATTAAAGAAATAATGGTTACAATCTAACTGGGTTATGGTATGTTCATACCAGGCGGGTGAAGAGATGGTCCTAGGAGCCATGGGTGTGAACAAAGCAGAGCACTTACTCGGAGGTTAAGGAAGAATCGTATGGGGAAAGGAAGGACTGGGTCGCCGAAACGCCGCCGGTGAAAATCACGGAAGGAGAAGAACATGTTGGATTGTTAAGCATGCTAAATGATACCTAAAAGGAGAAGGCAGGGGTTTATATAGGGTTTTCCGTGACGATTCAACTGCACGAAAGGAGAAGGAGGAGTGGAGCCCATAAGCCCATCGGGCCTCCTTGAGTATACCTAAGGGAGGTATAAGGGAACGGATGGATTTAAGTTGAGAAATGAAGAGTAGGTCAGAAACTTTATGTACATTTGGAAAGTCAAGCTTATAACTTCGCTTGACTATTTTTCAGGGTTGACTAATGATACTGCCGGTACCTTTTCTACATAATCCCCGATAGAAGGGTTAGCGGGGACCCATGATCCGATCCAAAATATTTGGCTCGGCGAAGGGAGAAAAGGAAGAATTGGTTCGGGCGTGAATATCAGAGGCCATTGATACGGGAGAATATCAAAAGCAATTGGCACGGGAGAGTCAGCAGAAGTAATTGATACAGCAAAGAAGAGACGGAAGGCACTTCGCTAAAGAGTGGAGCAAGAATTGGTTCAGCTAGATAATTCCAGAAGCCGATGGGATGGATAGAGGGTTGACTTAACCTGATCGATACGGTTATACGAAGGAAGTCTGGCACGGGGAAAAGAGGAATTGGTTCGGGTTGATGATGAACCCGTGGGCTATAGACCTAAGCTAGCTTCACTCAAAGCGGAGGGTTGAGGGAAATAGTCTAATCTATTTTCCCAAAAAGTAGAGGAAAAGGTATTCGGCAACGGCTGGGGAGGCCCCACGCAATATTCCAAGGAGTCTTCAATAATCTCAGAATTATTCCCCAGGTGGAGGTGGTGGCCACGTGTACGATGGAGATAACCCACGACGTTACAATGACGGAAGGGGGAAGATAAAAGGGAGGAAGCAAGGAGGAAAAGAGGATCCACAATTATTCCAACCCAACAAGAGAGAAGGAGACGCAGGAGGAGAAGGGGAGCGACAACCGCCTCGCCGGAGAAGAAGGACGGAGATCTATCGTTGTTACATCTCTTGTATTTTTCTCGTCTTATGATATTACTGTAAGAGGTTTTTCTCCTCCACCTTCAGAAACTTACTTTCCGTAAAGGAGGACCTTCATAGTGAAAGTGCTTAGGCACTGCATTCGGTGAGAAAAGCTCACCTCCGTGGAGTAGGAATCCTTATTCCGAACCACATTACATCTTGTGTCTGAGTCTCGATTGCTGGCGTCGGTTTCTTGCGTTTCATCTACTTCATCTTCTTCTTCTTTACTGATTGCGGCCCGTGAGAACCCTCTGAGATCTCCCTCCGTGCTTCACTGCATTGGAAAGGAGTGAACATATTTTCACCCATTCCGCATCACAAGTCTTCTTGGACCGATTCGGGATTGTCGTAAAACTTGACCAACTTGTTTCACAACTCCTTGGCATCCCTATAGCTTCCTAGTCTAGACAAAATATCGTTAGGTATCAAATTAACTAACATTTTTGTTACCTTAACGGTTGTCTTGAATTTTTATCATTGCTCCTCGGTCCACCTCTTCATCTTGAGGATTTCTCCGTTCTCTCCTCTCGGAGCATCGAATCCTATAATCACGGCAAACCAATTTTCTATATTTGACATTAGAAAATATTCCATCCTACCTTTCCAATACATGAAATCTTCGCGGTCGAAGGCGGGTGGAATCGCAAAGTCATCGCCCCATCTTTCTTGAAGATCCATCTTCGTCCCTAGCGTGCTCCCTTAGTTGTTAAACTTGAAGAGTGGCCTCACTCTGATACCACTTGTTGGGGATCCTTGGAACGCTAGAGGGGGACGAATAGCGTCGTAGGATGCGTTATGGAATTCAATTGCGTTTGTCTCTACAAATTTCGTTAGCGCGCAGCAGAATAATAGAAATAATGCAATAACGAAATAGACAACCACAAATACACAAATACAAAAGTATTTAATGTGATTCGGAATCGAATGGTTCATACTCCATGGATCGAGCTCTAAAGAGCTCTAGCGATGCCAATGCAATCACTAATTACAAGAACTCTTTCTCGGAACAATCCGGAGGTGGAGAAACCTCTTACAACAGATTACAAAAGTAATACAAAGTAAAACAAGCAAATACAAAAAGAATACAACAATATATACAAAGAAAAACTTTACAAACGCTCTTTTGATTGCATGCTTTGTGGTTGCTTGAATTGCAATTAGAGACCCTGATTTGCAGCAACAAATCGGCCCAAAAACCTTCAAAAATCATCGGTGAAATCCTCCTCCACGAGCTCCATTTAAAGCTTCAACCTGGGCTGGAAATCGTCGATCAGTCGACTACTCTGGACCATCAGTTGACTGATGCCACTGTTGTCATGAGACAACGGCTAGATCCACGCTGAAAAAATCCAACGGATCCATCATCAGTCGACTGATCATGACCATCAGTCGACTGATCGAGCCTCCACTCGACTGCCAACCCCAGCAGTCGAGTCAGACTCCATTCTGTGCTTGAAAAACCGAGCATCAATCGACTGATCACACGATCAGTCGACTGCTCGGCCAATCAGTCGACTGCCCTCCTCTGGTAGTCGACTGCTGGGCTAATTCCCGCAGTCAAACCCTAGTTGACTCATGCCAGTCGACTACCACATGACACCAGTCGACTGGCACACCTCAAACTTGAGGTTTTAACCCAAGTATGGTCCCCCCATACTTGCTAAACCACCCTTAGCCTAGACCTAAACCTTCTAGCCACCTCCGTCAGCCTCATACCTCTCATATCCCTCCAAGTCATCCATGACTTGTTCATCCATTATGCTAGCCTTCAGGTGCTTCCATCGGCTATGTCATGCTAAGGGTGTTTACACCGCCAAGGCACATTGGACTTACGCTGCCAAGACTCCGCTTGGACTTTAAGCCGCCAACCATTGGACTTATGCTGCCAAGACTCCCGCTTGGTCTTTACGCCGCCAATATCAAACCCCTTGGACTTCTCAAATTCCAAGACTCAAGCTTGGACTTTCCCTTGCCAACCCATGTTGGACTTTCCATGCTAAGTACTCAAGACTTGGACTTTACCTTGCCAAGACCCATGCTTGTACTTTTCCTTACCAAGACCCATGACATGGTCAACTCCAGTCAACCATCAAAATCCCCCTTGAGTCAAACTCGAGTCCGGTTAATCATAACCCAGGTTGATTGTTCCAACAATCTCTCCAAAATATTATTAGACATCAATGTCAAACATCAATGTCAACTCTCTATGTCAAACATCAAAACATCACTCGAGTCAAACTCGAGTCCGATCAATCATGACCTGGGTCGATTGCACTAACAGCCTCCTCTTCTCTTCCTCCTCTAGGGTTGCCACCCATCTCTTGTGTTGTCGCCCAAGCTTGTTGAAGCTCCTCCTCCTCGCCGTCGGCGACTCCTCCAGCCATTGATTGGTCAACCATATCTTCCACTAAACAAGCTATCCATATTATGGACAGCTTGTTCTCCTCTTTGTAGAGAGGTCATTTGGTCGACATTTTGCGTTCCGACAGCGACCTATTTGTCGGGGATTGGTTCTCCGGCAATCCTCATAGGTGGAGGATTGAGTTTTCATCAATCGGTTGACGAAAACCGCTTCCGAGAAGCGAGTTTGCAAAACTCAATTTTTTGGATCCGAATTTTATTCGGATTGTGATCTTCTCTCGGATCACATCGTCTTCGACACGAGGCTAGTAACTCCTACTAAGATGAGGCTTGTAGCTTTGTGAAGCTATCCCAACGATACTCAGCGTGGATACGGATAGAGGCGATTCTAGCGAGGGTCGCTACGGTTGATGTCATTTATGCTACCCATGATCCATTAGGTATACCTAGTATAAGTTTCCTTTTATTGTAAAATTTTAAATAGCGATTATGTCTACACATGTTGTATCCTACATGTGTGTGATGTGTGTGTTGTAATAAATTAGATTTATTACTTTTATTGCTTCCGTTGTGTGCATATTTATGAAACGTGTTCGAACACACACTCACCGCGGTGCGGGGAAACCCATCAGTGGTATCAGAGTCATGCTGTGTTCTGACATAATCATAAAATTATTTTGCCATAGTCATAATTGTATTTATGGAAATGTTCTACTTTTGAAATGTTTAGAAGTATTTATGAAAATTTTCTACTTTTGGAAAGTTTAGAAGTATTTATGAAAATTAACACTTTCCATAAATAAAATATGTAATTAAATTTGGAAATTTATTTCCTAATTTAATCATGATTTGATTAGGGAAATCAAATCTCAAACATATTTTATTTCCATAAATAGTTATGACAAATAAGGAAATTCAAATTAGAAATTTTTTAATATGATTAGGAAATTACAATTTAGGAAATTTGTTTCCTAAATTAAATTTAAATTTTCTTAATTAATACTTTCCATAAATGAAATATGTGATTAGATTTGGAAAAAAAATCCTAATTTAATCATGATTTGATTTGGGAAATCAAATCTAAAATATATTTTATTTCCAAAATAGTTATGATAAATAAGAAAACTATTTGTACATGCCATAATTGTATGCTATGTAATTGCATTAGATGCATATCATTACGCCATGTGTATCGTGACATGTAGATGTATGTCATGTGTGTCATGTCATATAGATAATAGTTATTTGCATGCAAAGTGGATGAGCCATTAAAACCCTTACACAATATTAAAGCCTACACCTTCCATTAATATGGTTAGAATCGGAGTTCTGTTTCTTATTTGGGTTGTTGGACACACTCCAAGCTCGGCTCAAACCTGAACATGTTCAAATCATTAGAATAGTTTAACACTAATATGGTAAGAGTCAGAGGTCAATCGTTAGTTTGGATTTTTGGACTCACTCCAAGCTTGGCTAATTGGTTGAATGTGCTCTAACCATATTAAAACTATTTTATGATTAATAGGCCAGCTCTAACTTGGAGCATCGATTTGTTGGACTCACTCCAAAGTCGATGTGAAGAGAGGTGAAGTTGGGTGTTATGCATATGATGCATACTTGTTGATGTGTTAACAACCCAATGTATGTGTGAACATTCAATTAGTTGATAGCACATTGTGATAGTTACATATATGTGATACGTAATCGGTATACTTGATACCTACCATCATATCTAAGAATGACTTGTTGGACTCACTCCAAGGTTGTTCTTATCTATGTTGGATATCAACCCATTCGGAGATGGACCTACAATCTCCTGAATTAATTTTGAGGGTTTTTGAAATTCGAAAAAATGAATGGGATAAAGTCAAAGGAACAACAAAAGGGGAAGAAGAAAAAGGCTAAAAAGTCAAAACCATCTCAAAAGGGCACTTGCCATCATTGTGGCAAGGAGGGCCATTGGCGAAGAAACTGCAAGATTTATCTTGAGTCCGTGAAGAAGAATAAGGCATCAGATGCCCCATCTTCTTCAGATATCTTCGTTATTGGTCATTCTATTTCCTCAAATACTTGGGTATTGGATACTAGGTGTGGCTCACATATATGTAATGACATACATGGGCTAAGGAATAGAAGAAGACTCGTCAAGGAAGAGTCAAATTTATGTGTTAGGAATGGAGCAAAGGTCACTGCACTCGCCATCGGAACGTATTTGTTGAGACTCCCTACAGGATACACCTCTTAAGTGGTCGGCCACTTCATGGAGGGTTAAATACCTCCATGTAATACCAAGAGCCATGTCTCTTGGTCTCCCTCATGAGGTGGCACACCATGATGTGTCCATGATGATGTGGAACATCATCATTGGCCGGTCCCATGCCAAGTCACCATGATGTGGCATTTGGTCAAGTCAAACTTGACCTTTCATCTTCCCTCTCAAGTCAAATCAAACTTTGACCTCTTATCTCCCATGGTTGATCAAATCAAACCATTTGATTCAAGTCACTTTAATTTAATGAATCTCTATTCATTAGTTTAAATTGACTCAATGAATCAAATATAAATTAGACTCATTCAACACTTGAATCAAATTGAGTCCAACTTAATTAGTCTAATTTGGATTACTCTTAATCCAATTTGGTTCATCACATGAACCTAATCCTCATGGTCCATCATATGAACCTAATCTCCATCTAATTGCCCTTTGTGTGTGACCCTATAGGTTCCTGTAATGTTGGCAATGCTCCTAATCCGATTTAGAAATATAAGCAATGAGTGGGATCTAGCAACACATCATTGCTACCCAAGTTACAAGAATGTTGAGATCTAACATCATCTTTGTGACTACTAATTGTGACTCTCACAATATGTGACAATGTCCCTCTATCCTTGACATCTAGATTCACTAATTGAGGCAAAGACCATATCATCTTCTGTACAATATATATCTTGAACTCCAAGTAGACTCACTCTAATCAAATGAGCTCAATATCTCATATTGACTCATTTGGGCATGGTCATGCATTTAGTGGTCTCACTCTATCAAGAATCATGATGTCACTCCTATCATATAGGAGGGATAGATCCCATCCACATCACTCACATCCATCCGTATAATTTGTTACATACCCAGTAATCGCCTTTATAGTCCACCTATTTACGGGTGATGTTTGACGAAGCCAAAGTATGCAACTCCTTATGTAGGGAACCATGGTGACTTCAAGTCCAAGGACTAATAGTCATACTAATAGTCACATGAGAAAGTATATGACACTCATATAATGATCCATGATACTTTCTCATGGCAGGTCATTCAGTATACATTCTCCAATGCATACCCATATGTCAACTTGATATCTCATATCCATGACTTATGAGATCAAGTCATCGAGTTGACCTACATGCTAGTCTCTTTGCATTAACATTGTCCCTGAATGTTAATACTTGACTAGGAATGATTGAGAGTAGTGTTCTCTATATCATCTCATTATCGATTCAACCAATCGATTGATATAGATAAGAACCTTCTACTCAAGGATGTTATTATACTTAGTTATTTGGCACCAATACAAGTAAGTATAATAACCATAAAGAAATGCCTTTATATATATAGGAATATGATACAACAAGTCCATACAACAATCATCACATGATTGGATCTAGGGCTTTCACTAACAATCTCCCACTAGCACTAGTGTCAATCACTGTAGTATCTAATACCCAATGACCTAGTGTGACCATCATGCTATTTCTGTGCCAAAGCCTTGGTCATGGGATTTGCAATGTTAGCCTCTGTGGGTACTCTGCAAATCTTCATATCTCCTCTATCGATAATCTCTCGAATGAGATGGAAGTGTCGTAGTATGTGTTTGGTCCACTGGTGTGAGCGAGGTTCCTTAGCCTGCGCAATAGCTTCATTGTTGTCACAATAGAGCTCTATAGGATCTGCTATGCTAGGGACCACCTCAAGCTCAGTAATGAACTTGCAGATCCAAACTGCCTCCTTTTCTGCCTCTGATGCAGTAATATACTCGGCTTCTATTGTAGAATCAGCAACTGTGTCCTGCTTCAAACTCTTCCAGCTCACAGCGCCACCATTCAAGCAAAACACGAACCCTGACTACGATTTATAATCATCTTGATCAGTTTGGAAGCTGGCATCGCTGTAACCCTTTACAGCTAGCTACTCATCGCCTCCAAATATCAAGAAATATTCATTAGTCCTTCTTAAGTACTTAAGAATATTCTTGACTGCTATCCAGTGACGCTCACCTAGATCTGACTGGTATCTACTCGTCATGCTCAAAGCATACGAGACATCAGGACGAGTACATAGCATGGCGTACATGATAGATCCTATGGCATATGCATAAGGGATCTTATCCATATGGTCTCTCTCCTCTCTAGAAGAGGGACTTTGAGTCTTTGAAAGACTCACATAATGTGACATCGGCAGAAGTCCCTTCTTGGAATTCTGCATGGCAAATCGTAGTAATACCGTGTCAATATATGTACTCTGACTTAGGCCAAGCAATCTCTTAGATCTATCTCTATAGATCTTGATGCCTAGAATACAGGCTGCTTCACCTAAGTCCTTCATTGAGAAACACTTCCCTAGCTAAGTCTTCACAGACTGTAGCGAAGGGATGTCATTCCCAATGAGTAGTATGTCATCCACATACAATACAAGGAAGACAACTGTGTTTCTATTAACCCTCTTGTAGACACAGAGTTCATCTTCATTCTTGATGAAACCAAACTGTTTGATTGCATCATCGAATCGAAGATTCCAGCTCCGAGAAGCTTGCTTTAGCCCATAAATGGACCTTTGCAACTTACATACTTTGCCAGTATGTTGTGGATCTACAAAACTCTCAGGTTATGTCATGTACACATCCTCGAGCAAGATTCCATTTAGAAATGCGGTCTTGACATCCATCTGCCAGATCTCATAATCATGGTATGCTGCAATAGCAAGCAAGATCCGAATGGACTTAAACATCGCAATTGGAGAAAAGGTTTCATCATAGTCAATACCATGAATTTGCTTGAAACCTTTAGCCACCAATCGACCCTTATAGGTATGTGTAAGTCCATCCATGTCAGTCTTTCTCTTAAAGACCCACTTACACCCAATGGGTTTGACGCCTTCAGGTAGATCAACCAAAGTTCATACTTGGTTGGTGTACATGGATTCCATCTTTGATCTCATGGCCTCTAGTCATTTCTCAGAATCTAGGCTCATCACAGCTTCCTGATAGGAGGTAGGCTCATTCTCAATGAGCATAACATCATCATGGTCAGATAAGAGAAATGAGTATCTCTCAGGCTGACGACATACCCTATCAGACCTGCGAAGAGGTAGGTCTACATGAACAGGTTATTGTTCCATAACTCTTTGTGCAACAATCTCATCATCCACAATACTTTGTGGTTCTTGTTCAACCTCCATCTCGGCCTCAGTGCTATGGTCCATATCTTGAATTTCTTCAAGATCGAACGTACTCCCACTAGTTTTTCTAGAAACAAAATTCCTTTCTAGAAATACCCCAATCCTTGCCACAAACACTTTGTGCTGACTGGGAATGTAGAAGTAATATCCCTTCGTTTCCTTGGGATATCCAATAAAATAGCACTTATTGAATTTGGGTCCCATTTTGTTTGAGACTTGACGTCGAACGTAAGCCTCACAACCCCAAATCCTCATGAAAGACATTTTGGGATTTTTCCCTATCCATATCGTATATGGTGTCTTTATCACAGCTTTGGATGGAACACGATTAAGAGTGAAGGTTGTTGTGTCTAGAGCATATCCCCAAAAGGATATAGGAAGATCTGTGTGACTCATCATAGATCGTACCATGTATAATAGGGTATGATTCCTACTTTCGGATACACCATTCCACTGTGGTGTTCTAGGAGGAGTGAGTTGGGATAGAATCCCACACTTAGCTAAATAGTCACGAAACTCATGGTTATAGTATTCACCATCTCGATCTGATCGAAGTATCTTAACACTCTTGCCAAGTTGGTTTTGTACTTCATTCTTGAATTCTTTGAACTTTTCAAAGGATTCTGACTTATGTGTCATCAAATACACATAACCATATCTACTGAAGTCATCAGTAAATGTAATGAAGTACCTATAACCACCTCTAGCTGCAACATTGAAAGGGCCACATACATCACTATGTATAAGCCCTAACAAGTCTGTTGCTCTCTCGCTGTGTCCACTAAAAGAAGTCTTGGTCATCTTGCCTAGAAGGCAAGACTCGCATGTCTCATATGATTCAAAATCAAATGAGTCCAACAGCCCATCCTTATGGAGCTAGGATAAGCGACTCTCATTTATGTGACCTAAGCGACAATGCCAGAGATAGGTTTGGTTCAACTCATTTGACTTGAACCTTTTGGTACTTATATTATAGATGGGGCTCTCTAAGTCTAGAATGTAGAGTCCGTTCATCAGAGGTGCACTACCATAGAACATATCATTTAAATAAACTGAACAACATTTGTTCTTTATTATAAATGAAAAGCCTTTCTTGTCTAAACAAGAAATTGAAATTATGTTCTTAGTCAAAGCAGGCACATAACAACATTCATCTAGTTCTAGTACAAGCCCAAAGGGCAGAGATAGAAAATAAGTTCCTACAGCAACAGCAACAACCCTTACTTCATTGCCTACTCGTAGGTCCACCTCGCCCTTCATCAATGCCCTGCTATTTCTCAACTCCTACACATTAGTACAAATGTGAGATGCACATCCGGTATCTAATATCCATGATGAAGAAATAGATAGATTGACTTCTATGACATATATACCTGAAGTAGAAGTCTCACTTCTCTTCTTCTTAATATCTTCCAGGTATGCTTTGCAGTTACGCTTCCAGTGTCCAGCTTCCTTATAGTGGAAGCAAGTCCCTTCCTTGGCCACCCCTTGTTTCGGTTTCAGAGCCTTGACTTTGCCCTTGGCTTGGGACTTTCCCTTACCTTTAGGCTTGCCCTTGCCTTTCTTCTTTTGCACCATCAAAATGGAGTAAGGTTTTCCCTTCTTAAGGTTGAGCTCAGCAGTTCTCAACTTGCTAAGCATTTCAGGCAGTGGCTTATCAATTTCATTCATGTTGTAATTCATGAAAAATTGATTGTATCTTTCTGGCAAGGATTGCAAGATCAAGTCAGTGGCCAGTTCTTGGCCAAGTGGGAATCCCAACCTCTGTAGGTTCTCTATGTACTCAATCATCTTGAGTACATATGGACCTACGGGAGTCCCATCTTGCATCTTGCACTGAAACAGTGCCTTAGAGATCTCGTATCTCTCGTGCCTTGCTTGTCCTTGATACAGTTGACGAAGATGTTCAACCATATCAAAAGAATTCATGAACTCGTGTTGCTTCTAAAGCTCAGAGTTCATGGTCACGAGCATGAGGCATGACACATCTAATGCATCATCTTGATGCTTCTTGTAAGCATCTCGGTCAGCTCGCAAGGCAGTGGCAAGAGGTTCTTCCGGAATGGGCTGCTCCAGGATGTACAATTTTCTTTCTTGTGTGAGAACAATTCTCAGATTCCTGTACCAGTCTAGGAAATTAGCTTCATTGAGCTTGTCCTTCTCAAGGACAGAACGCAGGGAGAGAGTGTTCATGTTTGACGACATGGCAATCTACAACATAAACAATGCAGAAAGTAAATATCATATTTTATTTATCATTTAATTAGGCCTTTAATTAAATGATGCTCCCACTGAATTATAGGCCTTTTGTAGAATCGAGTCATGGATGTGGTCAAACCACATTACTAGATTCATACAAACTAGCTATAATTCTTGCGGGACAAGATCCACATCATACTACACCTTGAGTTAGCTTTGGCTAAATCACCCAAGACTTAGTATGATCGGTAGGTAATAAATTACCGATTACATCTCTATGCAACTCTTGTTTATAGGATCAAGATCCACATTTACAAAAGAACTTGAGTTAGCTTTGGCTAAATCGCCCAAAATTTAGTGTAAATGTGATCTTATCCTATCTTTACAACCGTTGGAATATGCCTATAGTTTTACTCGATCCAATTGAGTTACCTAGTTTCACTCAATATAATTGAGCTTATTCTCACCTAAGCAGTGATAGGCGGGACCAAGATTGTCCCTCTGCACCCTACCAAGACAATATGCGTTGCTCTGCTTTGGCAGATTCAACAACAATAAATGATCGAGGTAGTGATGGGTATCAAAACTTGGTAGGCATTTCGAGTTGATTCGATTAAGATCTAATCTAATCGTGAATGTGTATCATATACACATTAAGGCCTTAATTACCCTACACTAGCATGCATCACATACATACAAGCAAAATGTACTAGCATGCATCATATACATACAAGCAAAATATACTAGCATGCATCACATACATACAAGCAAAAACAAACAAATATATATATATATATATATATATATATATATATATATAATAATTAAATTGTGATGATATCATGGCCCTACTATGATCTTCTCAAGCCAATGCGAAGATCAGACGGTCAACCTAGGGTTAGCTGCTTCTCCAAGCGCCTCCTTTGACCACCATGTGTCGTCGCACCCTCCTCGTAACTCCGTCTACTAGTGGACCTTACACCGCTTCATTTTGTACATTACAAACATGAAACTCGAATTACATTTGAGTCTAAAAACTATTTACAATAGAAATATTAAAAGGAGAGGCACGATGCACAGGTCGCATACTATATACAACATGCACAACACAAAAACGGTGCGCAAGCCGTATTATGAATTACAACACATTTAATCCAATCACATTGGGGTTCATGGGCCATGACCATCACAGTATAATATCTAATTCTAAATTATGTATTTTAGATAAATTTTTATAATTTTCCTATCCTTTTTTTCAATTTTATGAGTCACATCTCCGCAACGGTCCCGCTAAGCGATTTTTGGGCGCGATCGCGGGACAATGCCCCTTGCGGGGTTAGGGGCAGCGCCCCTTCTCGCAAAATGAATCTTGTGAGTGTCCCATCTTGATCTTACAGTGCCTTAAGTCACTTTCCCAAAAGACTAAAGCGAGACTACACCATTTTGAAGAGTTTTTCTCGGTGGTTGAAGCCTACAAGTGTCCAAACACTTGTTGCTTCGACTCTAGGAGAAAATACTCAAAAAAATCTATAAAATTAGGAAAATTACAGAAACTTACAGATATGTAATTTTTCATATCTAATACAAAAAATTACAAAACTAAACACGTACATACTTCTCACGTGGCTTTGATACCACTGTTGGACTTTCCGAGCTGTAAAAACCGCTTTTTGCATTGCGGAAACCTCGGAAGTCGGCCACGGATCCGTGCGAAGATAAATTAAAACTTGAATTCATGTACATGTTAAGAAAACTTAGATCTACCTTAGATCTACATGAGAAGAGCATTACCCTTGTAGCGATGACCTTCGCTTATCCCGCTCGTCCAAATGCTTTGTCGGATCTCGAAGAGTGTCAAGTGTACACTCCTCTACAAGTATCCACACGAACAATAGGTGGAGAAGATCACTTAGAGTGTGCTAGCACTGATGAAGGTCTCGGCAAAAGAGGATGAGGGAGATCACAAGAGAAGAGGAAGGAAGAAGATAAAGTTAATTCCCACTAACTTCAAACTAATACACCTCTTAAGTGGCCGACCACTTCATGGAGGGTTAAATACCTCCATGTAATTCCAAGAGTCATGGCTCTTGGTCTCCCTCATGAGGTGGCACCCCATGATGTGTCCATGATGATGTGGAACATCATCATTGGCCGGCCCCATGCCAAGTCACCATGACATGGCAATTGGTCAAGTCAAAATTGGTCATTCATCTTCCCTCTCAAGTCAAGTCAAACTTGACCTCTTATCTCCTATGGTTGATAAAATCTAGCCATTTGATTAAAGTTAATTTGATTTAATGAATCTATATTCATTAGTTTAAATTTACTCAATGAATCAAATCTAAATTAGACTCATTCAACACTTGAATCAAATTGAGTCCAACTCAATTAGTCTAATTTAGATTACTCTTAATCCAATTTGGTCCATCACATGAACCTAATCCTCATGGTCCATCATTTGAACCTAATCTCCATCTAATTGCCCTTTGTGTGTGACCCTATAGGTTCTTGTAATGTTGGCAATGCTCCTAATCCGATTTAGAAACATAATTAATGAGTGGTATCTAGCAACACATCATTGCTACCCAAGTTACAAGAATGTTGAGATACAACATCACCTTTATGACTACTAATTGTGATCTCACAATATGTGACAATATCCCTCTATCCATGACATCTAGATTACCTAATTGAGGCATAGACTGTATCATCCTCTGTACAATCTATATCTTGAACTCCAAGTAGACTCACTCTAATCAAATGAGCTCAATATCTCATATTGACTCATTTGGATATGACCATGCACTTAGTGGTCTCACTCTATCAAGAATCATGATGTTACTCCCGTCATATAGGAGGGATAGATCTCATCTACATCACTCACATCCCTCTGTATAATTTGTTACATACCAGTAATCGCCTTTATAGTCCACCCATTTACGGATGACGTTTGATGAAGCCAAAGTATGCAACTCCTTATATAGGGAACCATGGTGACTTCAGGTCCAAGGACTAATAGTCATACTAATAGTCACATGAGAAAGTATATGACACTCATATAACGATCCATGATACTTTCTCATGCCGGGTCATTCATTATACATTCTCCAATGCATACCCATGTGTCAACTTGATATCTCATATTCATGACTTGTGAGATCAAGTCATCGAGTTAACCTACATGCTAGTCTCTTCGCATTAACATTGTCCCTGAATGTTAATACTTGACTAGGAATGATTAAGAGTAGTGTTCTCTATATCATCTCATTATCGATTCAACCAATCGATTGATATAGATAAGAACCTTCTACTCAAGGACGTTATTATATTTAGTTATTTGACACCAATACAAGTAAGTATAATAATCATAAATAAATGCCTTTATATATATAGGAATATGATACAACAAGTCCATACAACAATTATCACATGATTGGCTCTAGGGCTTTCACTAACAGGAGAGACTTTCCACACTGGAGCAAGAATAAAATCAAGAGGAAGTTTCAACCTCTGGGAGAGATGTAGAACCAATTCTGGCTCCTACCACCAATCTAGGTAACTCAAATGCAATTCATAAAAATAAGGATCACATAATTTGCTTTGAGTGTAGAGAGAAAGGGCATTACAAGAGAAAATGGCCAAAATTGGCCAAGGAGAAAGTGTCGACACCAAAAGTCAATCAAAAGTCAAAGGATGTTGGAGCCCCTACCATTAAAAGCAAGGAGCATGTGGTGTGATTCAAATATCATCAAAGGGATCACTATAGAAGCCAATGCCATAAGGGGAGGAAGGAAGCCAATGGCAAAGGAGTCTCAAATATAGGGGGAGCTAAGGCAAACCCTAAAGTAACCTTTAAGTATGTTTCCTCTTCAATTAATAGTCAAAAGCATGCTAGGAACAATTTTAATTCTATTTCTATTAATCATGAACAAAAGCATGTTAGAAATAATATATTTTATTGTCTATGTGTGATGTGAGCAAAATATATAGGGTTTTAGGAGTAGTTTTCGCTCACATCTCATTACATTTTATGTTTGTTTCATGCATATTTCACTTTGTTTTGCATGCATTTCATATTTTTTGGTGCAGAGATCTACTTTTTTAGTTTTGTGTGTAGTATAGCATTTCATGGGAAAACGGCGCATTTTTGGAGCAATTTGTGGAGCACGGACCTTAGGGAACACGCACTGGCCATGTCCCAAGACTTGGGCATGTTTCCGAAGCGAAACAGATCAAAACGGAGGCTCCAGAAAAAGACACGGTCAGGCTGTGTGAAAACACACGGTTGTGCCTTTTTTCCAGCTCAATTTCAAGCCGAGATTTCATCTATTTTCCAGCCTTGCACATGGCCAGGCTGTGTGAAATTCACACGGTCGTGTGGCGCCGTCGCGAATTCAAGGAAATAGGGGTTTTCAAGCATTTATGGAAAGCCGAAGTCGCCTCTATATATAGGAAACTCATCCAAGAGGCGAAGGATCACGAGGGAGCTTCCCTAGGGCTCCCAAATCCTAGGATAGGCATGATGGCTAGGACGGCATGCTGAAGCCCTAAAAAGCTTCGGGAACTTACAACGGGGAGGAGGAACGCCGCCGGAGGTCCACACCTTGCACTTCAACACCGGAGAGAAGACCACAAAAGCATTGTAATATTTTGTTCCTATGTTTTATTCCCTATGTATTCGAACATAAACATGCTTTGTGATTCTTCCTTCATATACATGGAGTAGTTATTTCGATTCTAGGATTAGGGAGTAGCTTGTGTGCACATTACAATGTTGGTTCATGTTAAATTCTGCCTTTGAGTTTAATTTGGAAATTGGTAGTTTATTTTACTATATCTATGCATATTTGGTTTTCTACCTGCTGTTCTTAGGTGATAGGAGGGGTGACAGCCCTCATATCTAAGATTTAGGGGATTTTATACAAGGAACCTAGGGGTAAACCTGATCCCCTGTAACCGTGGGTAGAAGGATGCGATGGAATCGGAAATGGTTCATCGTAGGGATTGATTCGGCATCCTCGTACCGTCTATCCTATCCTTTTACGCAGAAATAGCTCCCGGTAGATGCGGCAGCTCATCGGGAGAGTATATGATATCCCTTCCATAAAACCATAGCTAAACGTCTAGACAACGCCAATTGACAGCATTGTTTTGTGACACACAAGCGAAACCGAAGTCTTAGAATCACCTTTGAAGACCTCGGCACACTCCTTTCTTCCTCCGTGTGACACAGTATAGAGTATAGTCCACCGATAGCCCTCACCAGTCAAAACCCCTTAGAGTTTACATCCGAACAATTACAACCACTGAACGTACCGATATTCGAATCCCAATCCCTATGGGATCGATAATCTTTTATTACTTGATGACATCCATGCACTTGCGGGCGTTGAGCGTGAGCGTGCACTTTGAGTCCTCGACGGCCTTCGTCGCGAGATTTGAGGTCACGATCGCGTGCATCAAGTTTTTGGTGTCGTTGTTAGGGACTGATTGATTCGATATCGAATCGAAAGTGGACAGTTGAATCAAACTTAGGCTAGATTTATTTTCTTGTTTTATTTTAGTTATTTTCTATTCAATTTTCAGTTTTGATTAATTACATCTATCTTTCTTTCAGTTTTTAGTTTTTTTTTAGTTCTTTAGTTTAATATCTAAAAAAAAAACGTAGACTCTTGCCAAGCCACTGCTATTCCTTACCTATAATTTCCTGTGTATAACGATGCATGCTTTTACTCATGATTATGATCAAGTTAGTGCTGTGAATTTTGGTAACATTTATTGTGAGCATTGTGGTGAAACATGGCATACCATAAACGATTGTCCTGATATATTTGAACCTTCACAATTTGAACGAGAAGATGTCGGCTACAATTACAACTAGTGGCCACAAGATGATTCCTATTTATATAGTTATGACCCTGGCTACTTAAACCCTTAATACTATCCGCCTAAATCCCAACTTAAGCAGATGATGGAAGATTTCATTCAAACACAACAAGCGGCGAACGATGAATTCCGACGACGGCATTCGTAGACAAAGACTCAATATTTCTTCCCAAGTGAGAACGAGTGCTATGAATCACCATGTGAATTTTATCCAAAACCAAGTCCCCACTTAGAAGCCCCGCTAGATAAATCTACTAGGGAATGCGAGGTGCATAGCCGACAATTTACGAAGATTATGCAACGAGATCTAGCAAGTGAAGAAACCAAATGACTAGAATGTGGCTTTGATGACTGGATTACCCCTAATATGGCAGAGACTCACTTTAAGCCAATGGATGAGGTGGGTGTAGATGACATAGGAAGTGAAGAAGGACAATCCATTCAATCACCACCAGAAGAAGAACTTGAGGATTATATAATTGATACTTTAATCGAGGAGTGCATTGCTTCAATCAAAACACCTCCTAACCTCAAGGGTCTAGAAGAGCCTACCTTAACCCTCACCGAAACTTTAGCTACCAATAACAAAGCCCATTTAGTGATTTGTAATGATAAAATTTCATTTGACATAATAGAATTGGCTGATCAATCTTTTGATGAGGATATTTGTGGTGAGTTACATTATTCACAGCATATGGATGAAACAGAATATTATGATCAAACTCTTGATGATTTGTTGAGGCTAAGCTTGTTCAACCTCGAGCCAAGGAAAGCAGAGCCCAAGCATCTTGCCCCTCCACGAGCAAGATTTAAAAGATATAGTGATGGAGGACCAAAAGGCAGGAAGCGAAAGGTGAGAAAGTATCTAGCCCCTCCACGAGCAAGATTTAAGGGATATAGCGATGGGGGACAACAAGGCAAGAGGCATAAGGTGAGAAAATATCTTGCTCCCCCACGATCAAGATTCAAACACATCGAATGAAACATAGGAATAAGGTCTAGCTAAAAGACCTTAAACAAAGCGCTTCTTGGGAGGCAACCCAAGTTTAGATTTTGTGTTTATTTCTTATTAGTTTGTTGCATTCGTTTGTTTTGAACTTTGATTTATATTTGTTTAGCATGTCACATTTGAATTAGGACTAGAAAGAACTTGCTAGGTAAAAACAAAAGTCATTTTAAGTTTATGCGGTGAAGTGAGTGAGAGAAATCAGACCATTGTGCACCACGAGAAAAGAAACAAAGGGCACACGACCAGGCCATGTGTTTTCACACGATCGTGCCCTGACTTTCAGAGTCGCACACGGTCAAGCAGTGTGTTTTCACACGGTCATGCCTTGACTTCCAGAGGCGCACATGGTCAAGCCGTGTGATTTCACACGACCATGTCATGCCTCTCCACGTGAAAAGCCTACACCTGCACCGTTTTCTTTTCCTACTTTTGAGCTGGATGTAGATACTTCTGCCTGTGATTTCTCGGAGTTCCGATCGTGCCTCGATGACATATACATCGAGTAGCAGACGCAGGGGCAGTGATGCGATGATCATAGCTCCTATAGGCAGGCGGAGTTTACAGGCTTACAGGAGCACTTCTAGTGAGCCGAGGACTTATACGACGAGGCTTGTATTTACTTTCAAGAGGAGGATGCCTGATGCCAGGAGGAGGCCACCTACCGCCAGGAGATGCGATAGAACATGCATGCCCAGCAGGCACAGTGGGCCCTGGAGGAGGAGCACAGAGCAACCGCTACATCCACCAGCTCTCAGATCGACCACATGTACATGTGGCATCAGCGATTGAGCACAAGATTTTCTTAGGAGCCCGACATGCCGAGACTACTGGACTTCGCACCTCGTCCACCATATTAGAGGTACTGCTTCACTTAAGTCTGGGGGGGACCCCAAGTTCTGATTTATTTTGTTTCTAGCAGTAGTTTCTTTCATGATATTTGCATTTTAGTTAGCATTCATTTGTTCAAGCATAGGTTGTTCAGTTTCTTTCAGCACTTAGTTTTTGCTATCTATAAGATGCCTCAGTAGTATTTTTAAAGTTACTTACATGAGTTGTTCCCATAGGTAGCTTAACTTCATTTATCTCGTGGTATTTTATTTTATTTGCTCTAATGAATGTTCTAGACTTACACTGGTTAGCTTTATTTCTTTACACTTACACATGTTGAATATTCTGAAAGGGATAATCTAGTACATACCTAGTTATGATTCATCTCAGTAGTCTAATACTTTGAAATCCATAGGTGACTCTAGGTTTAGCATTTTAGTTACTAGAGATGCTCGGATTGTGTAAGCCCATTTGGAAAAATCAAAATCCCAGAGAGAAGAAAGAAAAAAAAAAGAGAGAAAGAGAGAAAGAGAAAAAGATGAAAAAGAAAAAAAAAAGGAGAGGAGAGAGAGATAGAAGATTATGAGGGATAAAAAAATAGTTGTCGTAGGTGGAAATGGCTAGTTGCCTCCTTTGAGACCGAGTTAGGTTACTGGGAAAACACCTACCAATTTCTCTCAATACCGAGCATGCCTTTGAGACTTTGTGGTAGATCTAGGGAACGACCCTCGCTTTGGGCAGGTAAGTGCCTAAGAGCCGGAGACCTTAGGAAAGCTATAGGATGATGACTTAACTCACCATGGAATGAGTATCCCCTAAGAATGATTCGCTTAGCACGAGCATGAGGAGCTAACTTAGTGAATTTCTAGAATATATTTATTTTGCTTTGATTGCAAATACCACTTGATAAATTTAGTTAGCATGCTAAGTATGGAACAATATCCTTTTAAAATTTCATGGCACTGAGGTTTGCTTGAGGACAAGCAAAGATTTAAGTCTGAGGGAAGTGATGTGAGTAAAATATATAGGGTTTTAGGAGTAGATTTTGCTCACATCTCATTACATTTTATATTTGTTTCATGCATATTTCACTTTATTTTGCATGCATTTCATATTTTTTGGTGCAGAGATCTACTTTTTATACTTTTGTGTGCAGCATAGCATTTCATGGGAAAACGGTGCATTTTTGGAGCAAAAATGGAGCAATTTGTAGAGCACGAACCTTAGGGAACATGCACTGGCCATGTCCCAAGACTTGGCCATGTTTCCGAAGCGAAATGGATCAAAACGGAGGCTCCAGAAAAAGACACGACTAGGCTGTGTGAAAACACACGGTCATGCCTTTTTTCCAGCTCAATTTCCAACCGAGATTTCGTCTATTTTCCAGCCTTGCACACGGCCAGGCTATGTGAAATTCACACGACCGTGTGGCGGCGCCGCAAATTCAAGGAAATAGGGTTTTTCAAGCATTTATGGAAAGCTGGAGCCGCCTCTATATATAGGAAACTCATCCAAGAGGCGAAGGATCACGAGGGAGCCACCCTAGGGCTCCCAAATCCTAGGAGAGGCATGACGGCTAGGATGGCACGCTGAATCCCTAAAAAGCTTCGAGAACTTACAACGGGGAGGAGGAACACCGCCGGAGGTCCACACCTTGCACTTCAACGCCGGAGAGAAGACCACGAAAGCATTGTAATCTTTTGTTCCTGCATTTTATTCCCTATGTATTCGAACATAAAAATGCTTTGTGATTCTTCCTTCATATACATGGAGAAGTTCTTTCGATTCTAGGATTAGGGAGTAGCTTGTGTGCACATTACAATATTGGTTCATGTTAAATTCTGCCTTTGAGTTTAATTAGGCAAATGGTAGTTGTTTTTACTATATCTGTGCGTTTTTGGTTTTCTACCTTCTATGCTTAGGCGATACGAGGGGTGACAACCCTCGTATCTAAGATTTAGGGGATTTTATACAAGGAACCTAGGGGTAAACCTGATCCTCTATAATCGTGGGTAGAAGGATGCGATGGAATCGGAAACAGTTCATCGTAGGGATTGATTCGGCATCCTCGTATCGTCTATCCCATCCTTTTAGGCAGAGATAGCTCCCGGTAGATGCGGTGGCTCATCGAGAGAGTGTATGATGTCCCTTCCACAAAATCATAGCTAAACGTCTAGACAACACCAATTGACAGCATTGTTTTGTGACACACAAGCGAAACTAAAGTCCTAGAATCATCTTTGAAGACCTCGACACACTCCTTTCCTCCTCCGTGTGACACCGTATAGTGTATAGTCCACCGACAGCCCTCACCAATCAAAATCCCTTAGAGTTTACATCCGAACAATTACAACCACTGAGTGTACCGATATTCGAATCCCAATCCCTATGGGATCGATAATCTTTTATTACTTGACGACATCCGTGCACTTGCGGGCGTTGAGCGCGAGCGTGCACTTTGAGTCCTCGACGGCCTTCGTCGCATGATTTGAGGTCATGATCGCGTGCATCAATGTGCTAAATCATGTAATACTAGGGCTAAGGACAAATATAAAAACAATGTCCCCAAAACAATTCTACCTAGGGAATCAATTAGAAAGGTAGAACATCATTTAAGCATTAACCCTAAGAAGGGTAGGCATATGCCTAAAAAGAAGAACTATGCCCAAAGACAAAATGAAAATTCAAAAATAGGGAAATTAGAGTTAGAGAATCAAGTTTTGAGATAAAAACTTGAAAAATTAGAAAAGACACTTAGAAGCATGCAAAATCAAATGCAAGGGTCAAATGGACAATATTTAGAGTCTAGGAGGCAAGGTCCACCTAGGGGCAAGAAAGGTTTGGGTCACAAACCTAAGCCCAAGGAGACCTACCATAGTGTTCCATTTGATTATGGAATCATTTCTAGGTCTAAGATAATCAAGGTTACTATGGAGGTCATCCCTAAGGATAACCATGGTAGGTGTCTAGTAGCCAAGGTTTCCATGAAACCTAGGAGGACCACTAAGAAGGTTACTAGGGAGGCAATCCCAAAGGTTAACCATGATAAGATACAAATGACCAAGGCTTCCAAGCCTAAAAGGGTCATTAGGAAGGTACTATGGGAGGATATCCCTAGTGAGTACCTAGTAAACCCAAGGAGCTTCAATAGGTATTAGGTTCCTAAGAGCGTGATTCCATCATGCTAAATGGGTTAGGATGTGTCAACTTGAATGAGTAGGTAGTTAACCCAACCATAGTAAAGTTGACACTTTAGGGCATTTTCAAGTTATGTGATACTTTGGAAATGACATTGAAACTTTATCCTAAAGGATTTTAGGATGTGCCAATAGAAATTGAGAATCATGGAAAATTGATCAAAGTGGCACAATTAGGTTTAGAGGTCATGGTGTGCAACTTTGAATTTTGACACACTTGGAAGATTGATCTATCAAGGCAAATTGTCTTATTTTGTTTAAAATGGCAATTGGGTTTAACACTTAGGTATTATATACCTTGGTATGTCATACACTTGCCATGCTTTATATGCTTTATCATGTGTTTGCATGGAAGGTATGTTTAAGGTGTATTGCATCTCACAAAATAAAGGTTTCACCTTGATTGTGTATTTCAAACATTTAGAAAGGGTGAGATGCTAGGAATAAAATTCTTGGATATTAATGCTTGTGGAAATAGGACAAAAATATAAAAACACATTAACAAATACACAAATACAAGAATAATACTAGACTAATCACTACACATGCAATAAACACACTAAATGAAACAAAATTAAGTGAAGAAATCAAATTCACATAAATTACAAATAGATAATAAGATATCAGTCGACTACTTCAGTCGAGCAGTCGACTAAATACACTATAGCATGGCACAG
Source organism: Wurfbainia villosa (assembly GCA_025175895.1). Taxonomy (NCBI): domain Eukaryota; kingdom Viridiplantae; phylum Streptophyta; class Magnoliopsida; order Zingiberales; family Zingiberaceae; genus Wurfbainia; species Wurfbainia villosa. Next base: position 94,985,832 of record CM045989.1, read on the forward strand.
AAGGTTCAGTAGTCGACTACAAAACCCTAGCAGTCGATTGTTATCGTTGTGAACCGATCGTCGAACCACGAGTAGTCGGCTACTCTGGCTCATCAGTTGACTGCTCGCCGCAATTTTATAAGGCTGAACCCCAGCGGTTCGGCTTCTTCATGCAATCCTTCTTCCCAACGCTTCCGATGCCTTCGCCCATTCTCGTTCGAGTGCTCCCAGCGATTCCAACCCTAGGTAAGCTTCAGTCCTTGAAACCTAGCTCTCTTTCATCCTATTTAAGTCTCATTCTCATGCTAATGGGTGTCCTATCTCCATCTTCCATGCAAGTTAGGGTTCCGGCAATCTTCTCACCGGTGTTTCTCTAGCTTTTGGTTGTTCCAGCTAGCTCACACAACTTCAGATCAAATGGAACTTAAGTAACCTCACTAACCTAAACCCTAATCATGTTCTCTTATAAATTGCCATGATTTAATCACTCTTTACATTTTCATTCATACATTGCATTAATTAGACAAAAGCGTGGGGCTTAGCCAGGTGAGGCTTCATCACAATCATATCAGCCTATGCTGGTTAGATACTTAGATGAGTTGTTTTTCGGATCATATTGTGGGGATGTTATCCAAATTATCATGCATTATCATTTAATGAAAATAGTGTTTTTCTTGCATTTCATTAACATTGACTTACTCATGGAGTTTTACTCCAATTTGAGGAGAGTTAGGGATGGTCCAATATACTCCACTCACATTGTAAAATGCGATCTAGAGTTCACTCCTGCGATCCTACAAGAGTTTTTGGAGTGTCGACCATCTGACAACTCCTTCGTATTTTATCCTACTTTTGATGAATCCTTACCAACTCCATTTGATCATATCGCACTAAATTCCATGCATGACTTCTTCTTTCATCGGCCTCGTCCTATAGGTCAAAATCTTTTTTCAATCAATACCTTATCTTCCCCTGACAATGTACTCTATAAAGTCATTGTTGGATGCCTTTTGCCTATTGTGACCTGGGCTCAGGCCAAGATTCGGCCTCCCCATCTATTTCTTATGTATGCAATGCAAAATCTCTTAGATATCAATTTTACATTGAACATTTTTCATTGCATAGTTCACTTTGTGTCCCCTGTGCAAGGGAAAGTTCATATGCCTTTTGGACATATCATCACTTCATGGTTAGCATCCACAGACATAAACATTTCTAGGGGGACATTGAGGCCACTGTCCGACACATACGACCGTATCATGATGAGACATTTTGCATTAGCGGGCATGCGAACAGGGCCTAGGAGGCTAGAGTGGCTAGCTTAACCTCATCCAGTTGGGGAGCCTCAAGAGCCAGCTACAGAGTTGTTAGGGTTGATCCGTGAGGGAAAACTTTGCTTCCCACTTCACCTCGGTAGCTTGACCATGGTTATCCCTTCGATTTCCCTGGATTAAAAAAAATTTAATCCTAGACGAAAGGGATTGCCCAAACCACCAAGTCATCATCGTGCTATTCGTTTAGAGAGGTCACTTGAACAAACAAGTTGTTCAAGTGACCAACCTCTATTCTACGAGTAGCCGCGGAATAGACGATGTCCGGATAGCCGGTTTTTGTATTTATGCTCAGGATCCAAGTATTATTTAGCCATTTACAGAAATATAACATGCTTATATTTGAAAAACAAAAACAAGCAACAAACAAAAGAAGAAAGTAGATTAGGTATACCTCTCGATCTTCTAATGTATGTCCTTCCTCCTTTTCGACGTCGTGTGGGCGACGATCTACCAAAAGTCGAAGCTCCTAGATCGCAAATCTTCCTTCCTTGCTCTTCTAAAGCAAGAGGAAGAGTAGAAACAAGGTTTTTCTCCTCCCTAGAAAAAACCAACAAGGAACTAAATCTATCCTTGCCGCTGGCCAACTAGGTGAAGGAGAAGATGGTGGAAAACAACCAAGACACTAAGGGAAGCCCTATATCTTGTTTCCACCACCTAAGGAGAAGGAGAAGGAAGCTTTTGGGCGTCGTACAAGGCTGGAAAAGAGCTGGAAAGGGTGCTGGACGTTGGCCAAAAGAGGAAGAAGAAGAGAGAAAGAACCTTCCTTATTTGGTTCCACCCTTGCCTCCAAACCCTAATCCTAATCCTATCTCAACTAGGATTCCTTCTTGCCGCCCAAACCCTAGCTCTCCTTCCATGTTGTTCACGCCAACTCCTATGCCATTCTTTTATAGAGTTAGGGATAAGTCATGAATTAATCTCATCCATTGGTTCTAGGGATTTAATCTCAACCGTCGGATCTAGAGATTTAATCTCAACCGTTGGATCTTAGAGATTTAATCTCTACCAATGGATCTTAGACTTTTGTTTCTATCCATTGAATCTAAGCATCATGAGGTGTTAATAGGCTACATTAGGGACCATGAGGAGGAGTTGGATCTTGGCCACCCATGGATCAAGCCCACATAAAGTCCAATCCACTAATGATGATCCAATCCACTAAAGGATCATCATTGATCTACCTCACCAACCCCCATATGATAATATGGGCTCCATATATTATTTGTACATTTCCTCTCCGTGTTTAAGATCTCGAATGTCCATCGATTAATTAATTTACTGGTCATTAATTAATCGACATCTAACTCCATGAGTAGTACCACTCAACCTTTTCATCATGCCGGACCAAGTCCACCTGCAGGGTTTACATGATAAACCTTATGAGCTCCTCAAGGGGACATCATCATCCTAATATATAGGACACGGTTTCCTCCTATAATCAACGGCACACCATATAAATAATATTATCTCCCAACTTACCGAGCCTATCAATTTAATCTATAAATCTCGCCCATTGGTAAATCAAAGAGATGAGTACTAAGTATATGTGCCCGTTATTATATCGGGATTAAGAGTATGTACAAAATAATATCTGAGGTCCGATTCAATTATGTAGTCAGAAATAAATCGAATCACCTCTAAGTCGGTCTTGCTTAACACACACAAAGTGCACTTGTGTGATTCCATGGTCAAGACAAACCAATACCAAATCACACTACAACCATTCCGATGGTTTGTCCAAAGTCTTCTCGGTTGTGAGCCTTTACTTATATTTTTCAAGGAGCCGATAACATGATCTCCCGTGTGACACCACACACCATGTTATCTACAATGTAAAGTATTAGACAATATGCATAACCATAAAAATATCCAAACAATGATCATGTGATTCTTATTTCAAAATAAAAATGTTCATACAAAAAATAGACTTTTCAGTATACATCCCTACAATCTCCCACTTATACTAAAAGACTATGTTGTCCTCATACTGCCATACATCTGATTCCCCTTCCCTCCACATGCCTATCAAAGCTCTCGCTAGAAGGGCCTTAGTGAAAAGGGTCTACCAGGTCATCCTTTGATGCAATCTAGGCGACAACAACTTCTACCTCCTTTACGATTTCTCGTATCAAGTGGTACTTGCGCTCTATGTATTTACTTACCTTATGGGCTTGTGGTTCCTTCGAGTTTGCAACTGCACTATTTTTATTACAATAAATTATGATAGTTCTGGGCAAACCAGGAATCACATCCAAGTCCATCAGGAAGTTCCTGAGTCATATAGCTTCTTTGGTCGCCTCAGAGGCCGCCACATACTCAGCTTCCATGGTGGAGTCTGCCACGCACTTCTGCTTGACACTCCTCCATACAATGACTCCACCTCCCAAAGTAAACACAAAACTTGAGGTAGACTTACTGTTATCCCTATCAGATTGGAAGTCAGAATCTGTGTAACCCACAGGGAGTAATTAGTCTGCCCGGTAAACCAGTATATGTTGGTGCAGTGGGCACCTAAGTCGAACCTAAGTTTTGATTATAGCAAATGATATAAAGTTAAGCTTATATTGTTATCTCACGAGCTAAATCAAGTGTGCAGAAAAGTCTCAATGCTGGAGCTGAAGGCTAGCGACACCCGGAATAAGCCGCGGTGGTCGGGCGACACTCGAGTTACTTCGGAGGGAGCCGAAGGAATCGAGTGGAAGGCCGGAAGCAAAAGCAACACGTAAGTATCGAGGTAAGCTCGTGTGTGCGAGCGTAAGTGAGGTCGTATCCTCTTTACGGGGATGATCTTAGGCGACGATCCGACCCAAGACTTCCCATGGAAGGTCTATGTTGAGATCGGACGGCAAGTGGCCGTCGAATCGACTTATATTTTGAGCTAAGTCTTTATTGTAGTCAAAAATCCTAGCCATCAGTTCAACCGGCACCAGTTCAACCGGCCAGTTCAACCGGTGGTCAAAAATCAGCCTCGAGGAGTCAAGCTTTATCACCATTTTTCAAGGAGTTTTGTGCCCATTTGTGATTGGTTGAAGACCCATTCGTTGAGGAGCTTAAAGGCTATAAAAGGAGGGCCAAACCTAAGGTTTCATCCTAAATTCTAAGTTCTCAAAAGCTTCCATTACGCTGCAACTCTCCGACGACTCTACAACAACGAAGTGCTGCCAACAACCCTAGCTTAAAGTTTCTTTTGTTTAGTTGTTGGTATAATCTTAATTTGTTATTGCTTTCGATATTGCAATTATTTTTAATCGAGGCTTTTCGTTGCATTTTACTTTAATAGAAGAGAGGGTTTGTCTCTGTATCTTTTTGCTTCGAAGGCTTTTGTAATCGTAAAACTCCTACCTCCAACGAGGAGGAGTGTTTTAGTGAATTGCCCTCCGTACACAGTCTAGGACCGTTAGGGCCTTGGAGTAGTAGCCGAAGGCTACAAACCAAGTAAAAAAACTATTTGTCTCATTTAGTTTTTATTTACATTTCCACTGCATTTAATTGTCTATCGAACGATTTAAAAGAAAAGTTTTTATCGCTATTCACCCCCCCCTCTAGCGATCCGCTTCGATCCAATAATTGGTATCAGAGCCGGGGGTTGCTAAGATTTGGTGAAACCACCAATCTAGCCATTTTTCACAGATTTATTTTTCTTTTATTTCTGTTTATTTCTGATTTATTTCGCTTTGTTAAATTTACTCCCGCACTACTAATCCAAGATGCGAGTCTTGGTACTTTGTTTTGTGTTTTTGTCGTTGCTAGTTTCTTCGTCTTCGTCCCTTTTTGTCTTTTGTTCTAATGGCCCATCTCGAGGGTTTTAGCACCGTCCGACCTCCGTTTTACAACAGAGATGACTTCCGTTATTGGAAGGGTCGGATGGAATGCTTTCTCAAAACCCAAATCGAGATGTGGATCATAATCCAAATGGGTTTCACACTTCCGACTAATGAAGTGGGTGACTCCTTGGATTATGATCAATGGACCATTGCGACAAATGACAAGTCGAAGCCGACGCCAAGGCAACACAAATCCTCCAATGCGGCTTGTCCAAGGAGGAGTTAAATCGTGTCAGCCCCTTCATTAGCGCAAAGGACCTTTGGACAAAGCTGATCGAGTAACACGAAGGATCGGATCAAGCTAAGGTTTGCAAACGTGATTTGTTGTTCAATAAATTGTACACACTAAAAATGCAGGAACACGAGTCCGCGATGCAACTCCACGCCCGTGTCCAAGACATAGTCAACAACCTACACGCAATCGGGCAAAAGGTCGAAAACCGCGACCTTATAAGGTATGTTCTAAACTCTTTTCCGAGGACTACCTTGTGGGCATCCATGGTCGATGCCTACAAGGTCTCCAAGGACCTTTCTAAACTTAGATTAGATGAACTCTTTTCGGATTTTGAATTACATGAGCAGTCCAACTCGGAACCCGAGAGGGGTATAGCCTTGTTTGCAGGTTCAAAGAAAAAGAAATTCGCAAGCAAGCCACCACCAACCGAGGAGGAAGATGAGTCCGAAGAAAAAGTTGACTCGGAATTGACTGCCGAACTAATGAACCTAGCTCGAAGGATAGCCAAGGGACGAAAGCGAACCACAACTCGACCCAACCAAGGTAAGCCTAAAAGTTATAATATTAGGTGTTATGAGTGTAACAGGTTTGGACATATAAAGTCCAAGTGCCCCAAGCTCAACCACCAAGCACCTAAGCACAAGAAGACCCTCAATGCGACATGGGAAGAAGCATCATCCGAAGAAGACGAAGACCACGTCTTCATGGCGAAATCGATTGAGTCTGACACGAAGACCGAACCTGAACTTGAGTCAGAACCTGAGGATGACTCGGACTACGAAGATACCTTCAAGTCAAGCCACGGATACGCATCTGGTTCAAAAGATACCCTTAAGGTGAGTCGAACCTTATTTAATACTTTACATAATACGGTTAGGTTTTTGTCTAGGAAGTTAGCTAAGTCCGAGTCCAAGGTCGAGACCCTAGTTGAGGAAGTTAAACTCCTCAAACACGAGGTCTCCCTAACCTCTTCGACTAGTCGAGTTCAAGAGAAGGACTCAACTCGAGTTGAAAAACTCGAAGTTGAGAACTCACTCTTGAAAAGTCAAGTCGAAGATCTTAGGAATACGTTGGAAAGGTTTACTTTGGGATCCAAAGGACATGACCTCCTACTTGGATCGCAAAGGGCCGTGTACAACAAGGTCGGACTAGGGTTTAGCTCAAACACGACCAATAAGTCGTATATGTCAATCGTAAGTAGACATAAAAAATGTGTCCAAGCATGGGTCCCTAAGACCACTTTGATTTCAACTCTAGGATCCAACTCAGCATCGGGTTCCCAAGGACCAAATCCACTATGTGGATAGACCAACCGATTCAACGGTCCTAGGGGGAGCCAAGATAAAACATGTTTGTGTTTTAACTTAGAAATTGCATGCTTAGATTTATTTTTGTTTTTTTTCTTTCGTGAACTCACTTAGAACACGTAAATAACCAACTAAAATCCTTCGAAAAGATTGAGCCTCGGGGAACCTCTTTTCAAATAACCAACTAAAATCCTTCGAAAAGATTGAGCCTCGGGGAGCCTCTTTTCAAATAATCAACTAAAATCCTTTGAAAAGATTGAGCCTCGGGGAGCCTCTTTTCAAAAATAACTAGTTAGACGAGGAAATAATTTTAGGTGAGTCAAGTCATCATTTTCTTGAAAATGGCTTTGTCTAAGGAAGTGGTCGATGATCCGATAAAAGAAGGCCCTGCCTCGCACGACACTGAAACCATGATCTTGAAAAGGTAAACTTGACAAGCCTAGGGTCAAATCCAAATCTAACATTACTTAAACATAAATGCACTTAATCAACTTAATTGGAAGTCATCTCACAAAGAACACATAAGTATAACATGCTTGATCATATAGACTCCGGTGAGATGACCTAGGTTTAACAACTTACAACCAATTTTTTTAAAAAAAATATATAATAATCTAACATCCAATCCAACCACCTTGTGTGTAGGATCCAATGGATGTTAGACAGCGGTTGCTCCCAACACATGACCGGGGATCAACTCAAATTCGCGAAGCTTCGATTCAAATGACAAGGATCGGTAGCCTTTGGGAATAACGGCAAGCTCAAAATCATCGGATCGGGTGATATCGAGCTTAACTCGAATTTTGTTATTAAAAATGTATTACTTGTAGAGAATTTTGAATATAACTTGCTTAGCATAAGCCAATTATGTGACAATAATTATAAGGTCGTATTTTTAGAAAATGAATGTGTAATTAAAACAAATGAAACAGCTAAAACAATACTCAAAGGAACTAGGACAAATAACATTTATACAATTAACTTAATCAAATCCTCAGCCAAATGTCTTATGACACAGGAAGAGGAATCATGGTTGTGGCACCGACGACTCGGTCACTCGCACCCAAGACTCGTCCACAAGATGAGTCAGAGTGGCCTAGTCAGAGGCTTACCCAACCTTAACAATTTGGTTAATAAAATCTGTAATGCTTGTCAACAAGGAAAACAACCTAGGACACAACACAAGTTAACTAACCAAGAATGAACCTCAAGTGTACTTGAGCTCCTGCATATGGATCTATTTGATTCACATGGAGCCAAGTCACTCAATTAAAGTCAATATTGCTTAGTCATAATTGACGACTACTCCAGGTTTACCTGGGTTAGGTTCATCAAACATAAAAATGATACCCTAGATCAATTAATCAATTTATTCAAATTAATCGAGAATCAAAAAAACCTTAAGGTTAAAAGAATTAGAAGCGATCATGGTGGTGAATTCGAAAATCAAAGGTTCACCGACTCAGAACCTAAACGGATACCACCATGAATTCTCTTGCCCTAGGACCCCTCAACAAAATGGCCTAGTGGAGCGGAAAAACCGAACTCTACAAGAAGCCGCTAGGACCATGTTGAACGAATATGACCTACCCGATAGGTTTTGGGCAGAAGCCATGAGTACGACATGCTATGTCCAAAATAGAATCCTTATGGTAAAGAGGCACCTTAAGACCTCATACGAGATTTATCACGATAAAATACCTAACATCAAGTACTTTAGGGTATTTAGGTGTAAGGTACATATCCTAAACACTAAGGATTACCTAGGGAAATTTACATCCAAGACCACGACCGGAATCTTTCTAGGATACTCGACTACAAGTCGAGCTTATAGAGTATATAACCACGACACCCTTAGAGTCGAGGAGACTATCAATGTAGTATTTGATGAAGGACATGAACCTACAAAACCCCCAGCAACCCCAATTAGCGAGCCGATTCATACTAGACCTAACTCTGATCCGGAGATCAGGTCTAGTGTTAATCCTAACCTAAGTCAACCAAGTCACTCTATTGATCAAGTGATAGATGACTCCAACCAAACTAATGTTCAACCAAGTCACCCCATTGATCAAGCATTAGGTGACACAAACCCAACCCAATCTAGGATTCAGACTAACCACCCTATCGATCAAGTGATAGGAGATCCTAATCTAGGAGTTCGAACTAGAGCATCCTATAGGAACCTTAGTCAAATTTCCTTAATTTCAAAGATAGAACCCAAATCAATTGAACAAGCTCTTCTTGATCCCGATTGGATTATTGCAATGCAAGAAGAGCTAGCTCAATTTACTAGGAATGAAGTGTGGGAATTAGTACCACCACCTAAAGACAAAACGATAATTGGAACAAGGTGGGTGTTTCGAAATAAGCTTGATGATAAAGGTGAAGTAGTTAGAAACAAGGCTAGGTTAGTCGCCAAAGGGTTTAGTCAAGTCGAAGGCTTAGATTACGACGAAACATATGCCCCAGTAGCTAGACTCGAATCCATTCGAATGTTGCTAGCTTATGCCGCACATCGAGGATTTAAGCTGTTTCAAATGGATGTTAAGTCGGCATTCTTAAATGGATACATTAAAGAAGAAGTTTATGTTAGCCAACCCCCCAGATTCAAAAATCTAGATAAACCCGACCATGTTCTAAAACTTAAGAAAGCTCTTGTAGGGAATTCTTTATGCCAAATGGCATATGCGCAACGGAAAAATTAGGATCCCTTCCAAGTGATCCATGCGAAAGCAAACTCGTATAAAATAAATTTCTCTAAACCAAGCCTATCTTATAGGAGAGGATTACCTTTGTTGCGTGCCCTTGTTAATCCCGCTTCTTCCTTTTGATTGTTGGATCTTTAGCACGTTCAAGTGTCCGTGCCTCTATATGTATCCACACGAGCAAGCTCTTGTCTCACAAAAGAAAACTAGAGGAGCTCTCCTTTACTTCTTGCTAGAGAAGTCCCTAAAGGAGAGGAAGCTAGGGAAAAGAGAAGGGAAGAAGAAGACTACTCTTCTTGCTACACTCACAAAAGCCACACAACAATAAGCTCTCAAGCTCTCTCCAAGCCTCAAGCTCCCAACAACCACACTCCACCAAAAACTCTATCTTTGGCCGGCCACTCCATGGAGCCTTTTATAGGGTTGGAAAAAACCCTTCCACCTCCTTCACATTCAATGCAATCCATTGCATTGAGACACACTCAAAAAGGATTTGGCTTCCTTGTTTGGCCGGCCACTTAAGGAGACAAAACCATTTTGTTTCCTTCCACCTTATCTAGCTTAGGTGGATGCTTAGGTGGCATGCTTATGTGGCATGCTTATGTGGCATTCTTATGTGGCATTCATGCATGTTGAATTAATCTTATTAATTCAATTAAGCTTATGTTATCATATTGAATTAATCTTATTAATTCAATTAAGCTTATGTTATCATATTGAATTAATCTTATTAAATCAATGAGGTAACATATTGAATTAATCTCATTAAATCAATTAGCTAAAATTCTCATTAAGCTTAAAGTCCAAAAACCATTTTGTACTTAAGCTTATTCCCAAATTATTCTAGTCAAACTAGAATACTCTAATTCCTCTAATTATCATGCTCTTTGCATGTGACTTATAGGCTCTCATAACGTTGGCAGTGGATCTAAACTCTTTTAGATACACAAGCAATGAGCGGCATCTAGCAATACATCATTGCTACCCAAGTTACGAGATAAGTCAAGATCCTACTAACCTTTCCGTGACTACTATAATATATGACCGTGTCCTTCTATCCTTGATATCAGATTGATCAATGAGGCATAGACCGTGTCATCCTCGATCAATCTATGTGTTTCTTGATCCCTGAGTAAACTACCTCAAACAAATGAGCTCAATATCTCATATTGACTCATTCGAGCATGGCCATGCGTTTTAGTAGTTCTACTCAATCAAGGGGCCCACCGATATCACTCTCGTCATATGAGAGGGATAGATCCCATCTACAGCACTCACATCCCTCCGCATAATTTGTTATATACCCAGTAATCGCCTTTATGGTCCACCCTGTTACGGGTGACGTTTGACGATACCAAAGTACATAACTCCTTATGTAGGGAACCGTAGTGACTTCGTGTCCGAGGACTATTCATACCAATAGTCACATGAGAAAGTTTATGACACTCATATAACGATCCATGAAACTTTCTCATGGCGGGTCAGTTCAGTATATATTCTCTAATATATACCCATGTGTCAACTTGATATCATATATCCATGACTTGTGAGATCAAGTCATCAATTGACCTACATGCTAGTCTTTATGTATTAATATTGCCCTTGCATATTAATACTTGACTAGGAACATTTAGAAAGTGTTCTCTACAGCCTCTCATAATCAATTCTGCCAATTGATGTGCTGTAGACAAGAACCTACTTTTCTAGGGCATTACTATATTTAATTTAGCTGGCACAAGCAAGACTTAAATATAATAACCAATCCTTTGCCTTTATAGAATATGATACAAAATGTTCCCTATTCAACCATCACATGATTGGTTCTTAGGGCTATAACTAACAGCTCTCTATGGACTTAAACAAGCTCCTCGAGCTTGGTACGAGAGACTTTCAATCCATCTTAAGTCAAAAGGGTTTAACCAAGGCTTAGTTGACCCAACTCTCTTCGTAAAAACCTTAGGTAAAGAAATATTCATAGCTCAAATTTACGTAGACGATATAATTTTTGGAACCTCTAACTCAGCCTTACTAAACGAGTTCGTTTCACTCATGGAAAGTGAGTTTGAAATGAACTTGGTAGGCGAGTTAAGTTTCTTTTTAGGTCTACAAATTAAACAAACTAAGGATGGTATATACCTATATCAACAAAAATACACTAAGGAGTTAATTAAAAGATTTGGAATGCAAGATGCTAAGATAATAAACACCCCAATGGCGATTAATGTTAACATAGGAGAAGACCTAGAAAGTAAGTCCATTGACTTAAAGTACTATAGGAGCGCGATAGGAAGTCTCCTATACTTAACTGCGAGTCGACCCGACATCCTATTCGCAGTAAGTATGTGCGCCAGGTTTCAAACCTGTGCTAAGGAGTCTCACCTAACCCTAGTTAAGCGTATCCTTAGATATCTTAAGTGTACACTTAACGTTGGTATTTGGTACCCTAGATCTACGGAGTTCGAACTAATCGGCTACTCCGATTCAGATTATGCTGGTAGTAAACTCGATAGAAAGAGCACAAGTGGTTGTTGTCAACTACTCGGCTCAAGTCTAGTGAGTTGGTGCAGTAGGAAGCAACATTGTGTTGCCTTATCTACCACCGAAGCCGAATACGTTGCGATGGGTGAGTGTGTAACTCAGCTTCTTTGGATGAAGCACACTCTCCGAGACTTTAGGTTGGACTTCACCAAAACTAAAATTTTTGTAGACAACATAAGTTCGATAAATTTAACTAAGAACCCTATATGTCATTCAAGGACAAAGCATATAGAGGTAAAACACCATTTCATTCGAGAACATGTAGCCAATGGCTCCATACAACTCGAATATGTTGACTCGAAGTCTAACCTAGCAGACATATTTACTAAACCACTACCCGAAGCCGAATTTAGTCTCTTGAGACGAAGATTAGGCATGTGTGTAATAGAATAGGAACTTGCAAATTATATTTTCTTACTACTATTTCTTACTTTTTTTTCATGGAACTAGCATAGGACATACCTTAGATATCATGCACCTATAGATTTAAGGAGCCAATACATCTCACAACACATAGGACTAATGTGTTTGTGTACTTAGCCACGTAGATGGGCGTGAGATGTTAGGACCTTACTCCTGGTTTCAGATGTAGAGCTAGTGCATCGCTATGAACCACGGAGTATAATCATACCGACTCACCAGATCGTTGATCCTTCATATCAATCAAGCCAAATATGAGTCGAACATTTTATAGATGAACTTATTTTCAGTATATTATTTTTAAAAATAAAAATGTGGAACATGCTTGGACTTTAAATTTAACATTTATTTTGTTTTCCACACACCCCTTACTCTTTTCGATATACGGCAAAAGGGGGAGAAAAAGGACAAAAGTTAAGGGGTCAAAAAAAAAATTTTTATAACTTAACTCTTACTTCATAATTAAACCAAAAGTTAACTTTAAGTTTTGAAAACTTATTTAACTTTTAACAAAAGGCCAAGGTTAAGAAATCATTTGGTTTCTTAACTTAAAACTTATTTTAAACACTCTGGCCAATATTAAGTAATTTCGGTTACTTAATTCTTTTTCTTAGTAGCACATATCAAGGGGGAGAGTTAAAACCCTTTCTCAAGTACTCACCCTCGGTCAAGGGGGAGGATTCCTCAAGGGGGAGCACTTGAAAAAGAATTTTTATATACTCCTACTCATTCATGCATAATCTCATACTTATTTTTGTCTTAACTTTGTATGTGGGTTTGCCATAAATCAAAAAGGGGGAGATTGTTGGTGCAGTGGGCACCTAAGTTTTGATTATAGCAAACGATATAAAGTTAAGCTTATATTGTTATCTCACAACCTAAATCAAGTGTGCAGAAAAGTCTCAATGTTGGAGCTGAAGGCTAGCGACGCCCGGAGAAAGCCGCGGTGGTCGGGCGACACTTGAGTTACTTCAGAGGGAGCCGAAGGAATCGAGTGGAAGGCCGGAAGCAAAAGCGACACGTAAGTATCGAGGTAAGCTCGTGTGTGCGAGCGTAAGTGAGGTCGTATCCTCTTTACGGGGATGATCTTAGGCGACGATCCGACCCAAGACTTCCCATGGAAGGTCTATGTTGAGATCGGACGGCAAGTGGCCGTCGAATCCACTTATATTTTGAGCTAAGTCTTTATTGTAGTAAAAAATTCTGGCCATCAGTTCAACCGGCGCCAGTTCAATCGGCCAGTTCAACCGGTGGTCAAAAATCAGCCTCGAGGAGTCAAGCTTTATCACCATTTTTCAAGGAGTTTTGTGCCCATTTGTGATTGGTTGAAGACCCATTCGTTGAGGGGCTTAAAGGCTATAAAAGGAGGGCCAAACCTAGGGTTTCATCCTCAATTCTAAGTGCTCAAAAGCCTCCATTATGCTGCAACTCTCCGACGACTCTACAACAACGAAGTGCTGCCAACAACCCTAGCTTAAAGTTTCTTTTGTTTAGTTGTTGGTATAATCTTAATTTGTTATTGCTTTCAATATTGCAATTCTTTTTAATCGAGGCTTTTCGTTGCATTTTACTTTAATATAAGAGAGGGTTTGTCTCTGTATCTTTTTGCTTCGAAGGCTTTTGTAATCGTAAAACTCCTACCTCCAACGAGGAGGAGTGTTTTAGTGAATTGCCCTCCGTACACGGTCTAGGACCGTTAGGGCCTTAGAGTAGTAGTCGAAGGCTACGAACCAAGTAAAAAAACTATTTGTCTCATTTAGTTTTTATTTACATTTCCGCTGCGTTTAATTGTCTATCGAACGATTTAAAAGAAAAGTTTTTATCGCTATTCACCCCCCCTCTAGCGATCCGCTTCGATCCAACAGTATATAATCCCTAGTCCTTCTCAGGTACTTCAATATATGCTTTACCGCAGTCCAATGTCCCTGTCCTAGATTACTCTGATATCTGCTAACCATGCCCATGGCAAAGCAGATATCTGGTCTTGTACTGAGCATCGCATACATGAGGCTTCCTACTGCCGAAGCATAAGGAACCGCCTTCATCTCCTCTATCTCCTTAGATGATCTAGGACACATCTCCTTAGATAAAGGAACTCCATGCCTGAAAGGTAGAAAACCCTTCTTGGAGTTTTGCATGCTAAAACGCTCCATAATCGTGTCTATGTATGAAGCTTGGGATAAGCACAACATCCTTTTCTTGTGATCCCTTATAACCTTGATCCCAAGGATGTGTCCCACTTCTCCCAAGTCCTTCATATCAAATTGTTTGGACAACCATACCCATACATCCGATAACACCTTGATATTGTTGCCAATCAACAAAATGTCATCCACGTATAGTACAAGAAATACCACTACATTTCCATCACATCTCTTGTATACACAAGACTCATCCAGACTTTGAATAAATCCATAAGACTAGATTACCTCATCAAAGCGGATGTTTCAAGATCTTGAAGCTTGCTTCAATCCATAAATGGACTGATTAAGCTTACACACAAGATGCTCTTTGCATTTAGCAATGAATCCCTCTGGTTGCTTCATGTAGATGTTTTCCTCAAGACTTCCATTAAGGAAAGCTGTCTTGACATCCATCTGCCACACCTCATAATCCATATGAGCTGCTATGCATAAGAGAATCCGGATAGACTTAAGCATGACTATCAGTGAAAAGGTCTCCTCATAATCGATACCCTCTTTCTGAGTATACCCCTTCGCAACAAGCCTCGCTTTGAAGGTCTCAACCTTCCCATCTATTCCTCTCTTTCTCTTATAGATCCACTTGCATCCAATGGTTTTTACACCATCGGGTGGTTCTACTAGCTCCCAAACCTGATTTGAATCCATAAATTCAATCTCAGCATTCATTGCACTTTGCCAAGATACTGCATCTTTATCTTGGATTGCCTCGTCATATGTCTAGGGATCAGATTCATGTTCGCCAGGGACCAAATCGGAAGATTCTCCCAAGAACATGAATCTATTAGGCTGTCTCACAACCCTCCCACTACGAGGAGGTATCACCTGTGTATCCTCTGTGACACGCGGTGCAGTGACATGTGGTATATCCTCTTGTACCGGTGGTACTAAAGAAGTGACTTCCCCTTTTAATTCCTCCAGAACAATTTTACTCTTGGGCTTGTGGTTCATCACATAGTCTTCCTCTAGAAATATGGCGTTCGTGCTAACGATCACCCTCTGATCTCTAGGACTATAAAACAATCCACCCTTCATTCCCCTGGGATAGCCAACGAACATGCGTACTTCTGTACGAGGTTCCAACTTACCAGCATCTGCCTTCAGCACATGTGTTGGACTCCCCCATATCCGAATATGTCTTAGACTAGGCTTTCGCCAAGTCCACAATTCTGTGGGAGTAGAAGGCACTGATTTGGATGGAACCAAGTTCAGAATGTACACCATCGTATCTAGAGCATATCCCCAGAACGAATCTGGCAACTCAGAATAACTCTTCATCGATCTAACCATCTCCATAAGAGTCTTATTCCTTCGCTCTGCTACACCATTCTGCTGGGGTATGCCAGGTGCAGTCAATTGGGATTGAATTCCATCCTCTGATAGGTAGTTCCTAAACTCTCCCAAGAGGTACTCACCACCACGATCAGATCGTAGTATCTTGATACTTTTACCATGACGTTTCTCCACATCATCCTTGAATTCTTTGAACTTGTTAAAGCATTCAGACTTGTGGCGCATCAGGTAAATGTATCCATATCTTGAGTAATCGTCTATAAAAGAGACGAAATACTCGAAACCACCTCTAGCCTGGATAGACATAGGACCACACAAATCAGAATGAACCAATTCTAACACATCTTTGGCTCTATACCCCTTGGCCTTAAAAGGCCTCTTGGTCATCTTACCCTCCAAGCAAGATTCACAGGTTGGGAGATCCTCCACCACTTATGAACCCAAAGGTTCATCAGCTATCAACCTTTGAATTCTGCTTAGGTTAATGTGACCAAGTCTTTAGATGCCAAAGATATGTTTGGTTCATCTTCGAAGGCTCTTTTCTCTTATTGGAATTAGAAGATGAGTTATTAACCTCTATTTGCATCGTGGGAGCTTTTGGTTCGAGTGTATACAAATTTCCTATCAATGTACCTGAACAGATATTCTCCCTATTCCTTTTTATAACAACTCTGTCATTAAAAGAAATAGAATATCCATCCATAAACAATTTAGAAACTGAAACTAAATTCTTTCTAAATAAAGGTACATAAAGGGAATTTTCTAGAACCAAAGTTTATTTTTCTCAAAAGATAAATGAACGTCTCCCAGTGCAACTGCCGCCACATTCGTGGCATCGCCCAAGTACACGATAACCTCCCCCTCAGCCAGTCGTCTGGTTTCCTGGAACCCCTGCAAAGTATTGTAGACATGATCAATGACTCCCGTATCTACACACCAGGTGCCGGTAGATAACACCGCTAAACATGTTTCAACGACTAGACCAAAAGATATACCTTTGTTCTGCTTGCGATTGGGGCAGTCCTTCTTCCAGTGTCCAGTCTGCTTACAAGTGAAGCACTTGCCTTTCGGCTTCTTCACTCCTCCCTGAGTACCTCCCACCGCCTTTCAACTTATAAGTAGAAACCTTCTGGGTCACCACGGCATACGCCTGAGCACTCTGACGAAATATCCCCTCTGTCGCCTGGAGTTTTGTCAGAAGTTCCACCAGCGAATACAACCTCTTGTTCATGTTGTAGTTGAGGTGAAACTGCTCAAAACTCCTAGGTAGAGACTGAAGTATGATATCGACCTGGGTTTCTCCATCGATCTCAGCTCCTAGGACCTCCAGCTCATTCAAATGAGCCATCATCTTGAGAACATGATCCCTCACGGGTGTTCCCTCGATCATGGTGGTCGTCATCAAGTTTCTCATGGCCTCTTGCCTCGCAGCCCGATTCTGGTGTCCGAAAAGCTCCTTGAGATTGAGCATCATATCATAGGAAGTGGGCATGGCTTGATGCTGATGTTGAAGTACATTTGACATAGATGCCAAAATGTAACACCGCGCCATCTCATCGGCCTTGATCCACTTCATATAGCTCTCTCTCTCCTTTTCCCCAGAATCATCTGCAGGCTTGGGAGGGCACTCTTCGAGGAGTACATATTTGTATTCCTCAGCAGTCAAGACAATGTCTAAATTCCTCTTCCAATCTACATAGTTGAAAGTCATTTTGAAAGAAAACCTAAGAATCACATAAATCAAAAACATTAGATTTCAAAAAATTATTGATTCCTCAAACAATAAAATTTTAAAATCAACCAACACCTCTAAACACCGAGAATATCGTATGCCATGATAGTGTGGACGTATACGAATTCTACATTTGTAAGAGGAGGTTTTACCCATTAATTTTACTATCTTGTCAACCTAACTTTTTGACAAGTAAAATTAATAGTTGATTCCTCTTTGGCCCTACAAATAAAAGCAGTGACTCCGATGGGGAGGATACTTATATTTGTATCTAAGTGTTCACCATTACTTAGTACCAAGGTAATTATCTCGGGTTATGTGCCTTACGATGGGCAAGTACACACGCTCCTTAATAATTTCCTATAACCATATTCGACCTTGTGATCCGCAAACAAACTCATCCGATGGGGAGGAAGGCACTCAGAGCCAACGGCAAGTTTGTTTGCATCACATGTCAAATCGTAATGGAGGCCGTGGGAATTTTTATGAAAATATCCCTCTCCCACTTAGTAATTTGAAAATGAGAAATTTTCCTAGCCTACAACATGCATATCAAACAAAAAGCAATAAATATAAAAAATAAATTATTTTCCAACTATTATGGCTTTTGTCTTCAATATGTCTCCCGTCGCATCACCATCTTGTCCGCTCCTCCTACGCCATGTACGAGCCATCCGGAGATCCGAGCCGAGACTAAAACCTATTTTAATTTACATCCATCGATCCTATACTCCACGAGGGAGTGTACATGAAATCTAGATTGAAAGTAAAATAAAATAAAGAGTGGCTAAACAATGTCGTATTTAATTTACAAAAACTAAATACTAGCCTCATCAACCTCGAGGATTCAACAAAATAATCATTTACACACATACAATCACATACACACACATGGACATAATAGTCGGATCTTATGCCTGCAACCAAAGAGTTAAACTACGCATATCCTACTATTATCTGGCACATATAATATATGAAAAGTTCATAAAAAATTAACCGAATCCTAAACACACAAAATCGGAAACCTTGGCTCTGATAACAATTGTTGGGGTTGATCCGTGAGGGGAAACTTCGCTTCCCACTTCACCTCGGTAGCTTGACCATGGTTATCCCTTCGATGTCCCTGGATTAAAAAAAATTTAATCCTAGACGAAAGGTATTGCCCAAACCACCAAGTCATCGTCGTGCTATTCGTTTAGAGAGGTCACTTGAACAAACAAGTTGTTCAAGCGACCAACCTCTATTCTACGAGTAGTCGCGGAATAGACGATGTCCGGATCGCCGGTTTTTGTGTTTATGCTCGGGATCCAAGTATTATTTATCCATTTACAGAAATATAACATGCTTATATTTGAAAAACAAAAACAAGCAACAAACAAAAGAAGAAAGTAGAATAGGTATACCTCTTGATCTTCTAATGTATGACCATCCTCCTTTTGGACATCGTGTGGGCGATGATCTACCAAAAGTTGAAGCTCCTAGATCGCAAATCTTCCTTCCTTGCTCTTCCAAAGCAAGAGGAAGAGTAGAAACAAGGTTTTTCTCCTCCCTAGAAACAACCAACAAGGAACTAAATCTATCCTTGCCGCCGGCCAACTAGGTGAAGGAGAAGATGGTGGAAAATAACCAAGACACCAAGGGAAGCCCTATATCTTGTTTCCATCACCTAAAGTGAAGGAGAAGGAAGCTTTTGGGCGCTGGCCAAGGCTGAAAAAGAGCTGGAAAGGGTGCTGGACGTTGGCCAAAAGAGGAAGAAGAAGAGAGAAAGAACCTTCCTTATTTGGTGCCACCCTTGCCTCCAAACCCTAATCCTAATCCTATCTCAAATAGGATTCCTTCTTGCTGCCCAAACCCTAGCTCTCCTTTCATGTTGTTCACGCCAACTCCCATTCCATCCTTTTATAGAGTTAGGGATAAGTCATGAATTAATCTCATCCATTGGTTCTAGGGATTTAATCTCAACCGTCGGATCTAGAGATTTAATCTCAACCGTCGGATCTTAGAGATTTAATCTCTACCAATGGATCTTAGACTTTTGTTTCTATCCATTGGATCTAAGCATCATGAGGTGTTAATAGGCTACATTAGGGACCATGAGGAGGAGTTGGATCTTGGCCACCCATGGATCAAGCCCACATAAAGTCTTATCCACTAATAATGATCCAATCCACTAAAGGATCATCATTGATCTACCTCACCAACCCCCATATGATAATATGGGCTCCATATATTATTTGTACATTTCCTCCCCATGTTTAAGATCTCGAATGTCCGTCAATTAATTAATTTACTGGCCATTAATTAATCGACATCTAACTCCATGAGTAGTACCACTCAAACTTTTCATCATGTCGGAGCAAGTCCACCTGCAGGGTTTACATGATGAACCTTATGAGCTCCTCAAGGGGACATCATCATCCTAATATATAGGGCACGGTTTCCTCCTATAATCAACGACACACCATATAAATAATATTATCTCCCAACTTACCGAGCCTATCAATTTAATCTATAAATCTCTCCCATTGGTAAATCAAAGAGATGAGTACTAAGTATATGTGGTCGTTATTATATCGGGATTAAGAGTATGTACAAAATAATATCTGAGGTCCGATTCGATTACGTAGTCAGCAATAAATTGAATCACCTCTAAGTCGGTCCTGCTCAACACACACAAAGTGCACTATTGTGATTCCATGGTCAAGACAAATCAATACCAAATCACACTTCAACCATTCCGATGGTTTGTCCAAAGCCATCTCGGTTGTGAGCCTTTACTTATACTTTTCAAGGAGCCGATAACATGATCTCCAGTGTGACACCACATACCATGTTATTTACAATGTAAAGTATTAGACAATATGCATAACCATAAAAATATGCAAACAATGATCATGTGATTCTTATTTCAAAATAAAGATGTTCATACAAAAAATAGACTTTTCAGTATACATCCCTACAAGAGTATGACGAGCCAACTATAGAAGAGGATGACCCCATGCTATTAGATGAACCGTCGGAGAGTCTCTCGGCGCGATTTGCACTCTTAGAGACCAAGTTCGAGGAGTTTCATGAGGACGTTGACACACGATTAGAGGAGCTCAGTCTAGAGTAGTCCTCCATGGCTTTTCAGATGTCCTCCATGGGTTAGCATCTCAGTCGGATGGAGCAGCATCAGATCGACATGTCTAAGATGATGCGTGTTGGTGCAATCAACCCAAGTCACGATTGACCAGACTCGAGTTTGACTCGAGCGGTATATTTATGTTCGACAAAATATATGACAACGTGATTGTCATGGGAAAGTCCAAGTCACGGGTACTAGGCATGGAAAGTCCAAGTGGGACACTTGGCAATAGAAAGTCCAAGTGGGACACTTGGCAATGGGAAAGTCCAAGTCATGGGTTCTGGGCATGGAAAGTCCAAGCATGGGTCTTGGCAAGGGAAAGTCCAAGCTTGAGTCTTGGAAATTGGAAAGTCCAACATGGGTTGGCATGGAAAGTCCAAGCATGGGTCTTGGCAAGGGAAAGTCCAAGCTTGAGTCTTGGCAATTGGAAAGTCCAACATGGGTTGGCATAGAATGTCCAAGCATGGGTCTTGGCAAGGGAAAGTCGAAGCTTGAGTCTTGGCAATTTGAAGTTCAACATGGGTTGGCAAGGAAAGTCCAAGGGTTGATATTGGCGCCGTAAAGTCCAAGCAGGAGTCTTGGCAGCATAAGTCCAATAGTTTGTGGCGTAAAGTCAAAGCGTGTGTCTTGGCAGTGTAAGCCCAATGTGCCTTGGCGGTATAGACCAGCTTAGCATGACAATAGCCGATAGAAGCACCAGAAGGCTAGCGTATGGATGAACAAGTCATGGATGACTTGGAGAGATCCGATAGGCATGAGACTGATAAAGGTGGCTAAAAGGCATAGGTATAGGCTAAGAGTGGTCTAGCAAGTATGAGGGCATCATACTTGGGGTTAAACCTCATGGTTGAGGTTATTAGTCGACTGGGGCTTTGGACCAATTGATTGGTCAAGTACTTTGACACTTGGCAGCCGAGTTGACTCTTGACAATCGACTGAGATTATGACTACCGATCGGGTGGCAAATGTTAGCGGTCGGCCCGCCAAAATTAAGCGATCGATTGATGGCATCGACGGCCATGGAGGGCGATGATCGTTGGTCCGATTGAGGGAGCGAGAATGCTCGATAGGTCGACTAGTCGATTGGCTCACGACACTGTCGATACCAATCACGGGTAATGGCAGTCGACTTCCAGTGTAACCGTTAGCTTGTGCCGACGTGGATTAAGCCATTGTCTCACAATGGCACTGTTGGCAGTCGATTGGGGCTTTATGGCAATCAACTGTCGGGCATGGAATCAGCTATAAAAGGAGCTCAAGGAGGAAATTCTTGGCATGGTTCTTTGAGGTGATTTGGAGGGGATTTACTGCTGCAATCCAGACCTTCAAGGCTCTTCTCAAGCAACCAAAAGCAAGCATTCAAGTTCACATTGTGTAAAGTTTTCTTTACTTGTATTTGTGTAGTTTACTTGTATTTTGTTTCTTATTGTTGTAAGAACTTTTTGTTAGTGAAAGCCCTAGAGTCAATCATGTGATGATTGTTGTATGGACTTTATTGTTGTTAGGGCAATCTCTTGCCATGATTAGGTTTTGATGTGTGTGGCAAAGGGTTTAAGTTAGTTTGTTATGTTGATTTGATATGTGCATTGAAGTCGTGCAGGACTTAGTAATTCGCACATGGAGCCGTGGCGAGTTTCACATCTCATGACTCGGGCCTTGAGTCGGTGAAGGATAGCTTTGCGGAAGTCGTGCACTTGGAGCATCCGAGGGACCGCCAGACGAGAATCTTGGAGTGAAGCCGGAGGAAGTAGACTTCGAGGCAAGAGACGTGAAGGAGCATTGCAGAGTCGTGCGCCTGATGCTGCCGAGGGACGTGGCCGCGAACGAAGAGAACTTCGAAGGCGAGGGACTCTGAGATATGAGAGTGAGCGAATGTAACCCAGGAAGGGGTAGCTCTTAGGTGAAACTTGGCCATTTGGCTAAGTGTCGGATGGGATTTCCCGACACCAGTCGACTGCCATGTCATGGCAGTCGACTGCTCTGAGTCGATGGTTCGATTGACTAGTTTAAGTCAGCTGAATCAAGTTGATCAGTCGACGTAGATGGGCAATGATCGATGGCTTGATGAAGCGATCGATCGTGATCGCACGCGGGCACATAATGGAGTCGACCTCGTTGAGGACTCGACTGATCGAGCACCAGTCGACTGATGGTAATATCAGTCGACTGATGCCAATACCGTTGGATGGAATCCAACGTGGAAAGCGACCGTTATTGGGCAACGGCTACGGGATCAGTCGACTGATCGAGGGCATCAGTCGACTGATCCTGTGTCAACGGAAAGAAACCCTCTTCCTCTATAAAAAGTAAGGGGATAGATCTTTGGGAGGCTAATGCTTATGCTCTAATACTCGCCCAAAGTTCCCTAAAGCTTTCCATCCTCTTACTTGAGCTTATTTCCATTATATTTGTAAGAGGAGTGTTTTTGTGTAAAGAGGTTACCTCCACCTAGCTTTGTGCAAAGGAGAGATCTAGTGGATAGATTGCGGAGTGATTCACCATAGACGAATCAGACCGTGGATTAGCGGCGTAGTCGTGAACCACGTTACATCTCGTGTTTGTATTGTTTTGTTTATCTTTTGCTTTGTCTTTATTTATATTTGCATATTCCGCTTGCGCTAACGTTTTGTAGACGAGCAAAATACGACATCCAACGAACGAGGGCTATTCACCCCCCTCTAGTCGGCCGTATCGATCCCCAACAAGTGGTATCAGAGCCAAGTCACTTGTCGAGGACTAACCGCCGCAATAAGCACTTCATCAAAAGATGGTCGGCTCCAATATTCATCCACCGAAGTTTGAAGGAGAATTCTCTTGGTGGAAAAAGCGAATGGAGGTATTTTTCGAAACGGATTTTGATATTATGATTACAATGGAATCCGGTTTCTTTTTGCCTAGGGATGAAGAAGGGAAGCCAATAGAGAAATCTAGGTGGACCAAAAAGCAAAGGGAAGAGCACCTTGCAAACTCAAAAACCAAGCATCATCTTTTCAATGTGCTCCCCCAACAAGAGATCAACCGAATTGGAGAATGCCTAAGTGCCAAGGAGATGTGGGAGAAGCTAATTGAGCTTCATGAAGGCACATCTGAGGCGAAGCTAGCAAGGATAGACCTCCTCCGCTCCCAACTCAACAACATTAAACTAGAAAAGGGAGAAAATGTAATTTCCTTACATTCTCGTTTCAAGGAAATTATAATCGGTTTGTCAAGTGTAGGTGAGAAGCTATCAAACCGGGATATGGTTATGAAGGCTATAGATGCCTTTCCGCGATCCTCAAAATAGAGCTCCATGGTGGACTCATTTTATATCTCCAAGAACTTAGAAGTAAGCACCTTGGAGGAATTCTTCTCAACAATGGAGCTCCACGAAACAAGGCTTGAAGGAATACAAGAAGAGCCTAGAATCCAACCTTCAAGGGGAGTAGCATTGATGGCAAATAAGGGGAAGAAGAAGATGGAGATCCCCTCCTCCGATGATGATGAAGCATCCTCCTCCTCCTCCATGGATAGCACGGAAGAAGCGTATATGGTAAGGAGGGTAAGGCGTGCATTAAAAGGTTTTAGATTTAATAAGTCTAATGATAGGAATAGAAGACAAAGGGGGAAAATTATTTGCTACAATTGCCAAGGAGAGGGACACATAAGGGATAATTGTCCCCTCCTAAACAAGAGCAAGGAAGAAAAGAAAAAGAAGGAAGAAAAGAAGAAGAAAAAGGGGAGCAAGAAGAAAAAGGAAGAGGAGAAGAAAGAAAAGGAAAAGGGAAAGGCCAAGGCATTCAAAGCAAAGACTTGGGATGACCCTTCCTCCTCATCTTCATCATCATCCGAGGAAGAAAATGCATTTGTCACCAACCTAGCATTGATGGCATTTGACGACTTGGATTGCTCCTCCACCAAAAATGAAGAATCAAGCTCAAGTGGAGGGAGCTCTAGTGAAGGGGGAGCCTCTACATCCTCATCCGAAGAAGAAGAAGAGGACATGGAAACTATGGTAACCAATCTTTCACCTAGTAAAATAGTTTCTATTATTTCTAGCTTAACTAAGGATTTATTTAGAGCAAAGAAGAAAAATAAGAGCATGCTAGATCAAATTAAGGACTTAGAAAATAAACTAGAAAAAGCATGCTTAAATCAAAATGAAAATATTTCTTCTTGCCATGATGATGCATGCTCACATGAATATATGCCATTTAATTTTAGTGATGCATGCATAGAAGAAAATAGGGTTTTAAGGGAAAAGGTAGATTATTTGACAAAAGCCCTAGAAAAATTCACTATTTGCTCAAATACATTGAACATGATAATTGGGAGCCAAAGAGCAAGCTTTAACAAAAAGGGCCTAGGATATAAAGAAAAGAAAAATGAAAAGGCCTATAAATGTCTAATTGCTAGGGGTCAAGATAAGAAAAAGACAATTGCTAGGAAATGGATCCCCAAGGAGTATCTTGTGAACCCTATAGATATTTTGGTTAACTTAGGATGGCGGGACAATATTTTGAAATAGTGTTAGGTGATGATAACATGCCTATAAATAGTTAATAATGCTTAAATCATGATGATTAATGTAATTGTTATGTATGTCTGCAATCATGATTTATGATTTTGAAATTTGGCACATCATCATGAGAAATAGGATTTAAATCATGCCTTAGGTGATATTTTCTAATTATCATCATATAATATCTAATGTATGATTATAATTTGATGAATACATGTGTTTCATGATCATAATGTGAAATTAAGTCATATATATCTTTATGATCATTTTGAGTGTTAGGGTGATACTTAACCTTGATAGAATTGCATGAATAAAATGGTTAAGTATATACAAATACCCTCTAGGATACATCTCACACTCACTATAGGCTACTTTGATTGAAAACTTAGCATGGGTGAGATGTTAGGATGATACAAATGTCCACTAATGCCTATGGCATTTAGATGGTCATTTAAAGTATCAAAATAGCGATAATAGACCAATCATGGGGAAGGCTTATGTTTAATTCATAGACATATTGCCCAAAGATCATGGTTGGATATTTCATATGTTTTCAAAATAATTTCTTAATCTAAAATCTATGTATTCATGTTTTGAAACAATTGGAACCAAAACTAGGTGTTAAACTTGATACTAGAATGATCAAAAACCTAGTGGTTTTTAAAACTTTTGGATTTTTGGCAAATATCAGAAAATATAATGATTTTTCATGAAAAACTATTTTTCATTGATAGATATACTTACAAGAAATATGTTCCCCAAATTTCATGAATTTTTGAATTTTCTGGAATTTTTAATGCATTGAAAATCGAGAAAGTTACGAAATTCGCGTCATCGGTCATGTAGTAGTACGAACGGTCATTGATGGCTAAAATCAGAATAGTAAAGGTCGAATTTAGGTTTTAGACTAATGTTTGGTATTTTCCGTCTATTAGACTTGATGCCATGAGTTTATAACTTAGTGTTAATCTTTTTAATGGTGTCAAAGGGGGAGAAAATATTATGTTTAAGTTAATTATGATAGGGGGAGAATTTGTAGAGAGAGTTTCATGGATTAAGGGGGAGTTGCATGTTGCTATATCAATGCTCGCGACCATGAACTCTGAGCTTCAGAAGCAACATGAGTTCATGAATGCTTATGATATGGTTGAACATCTTCGTCAACTATATCAAGGACAAGCAAGGCACGAGAGATATGAAGTCTCTAAGGCATTGTTTGGTTTCAAAATGCAAGATGGGACTCCCATAGGTCCATATGTACTCAAGATGATTGGGTACGTAGAAAACCTACAGAGATTGGGATTCGCCCTTGGCCAAGAGCTGGCCACTGACTTGATCTTGCAGTCTTTTCCGCAAAGCTACAATCAATTTGTCATGAATTACAACATGAATGAAATTGATAAGCCACTGTCTGAGATGCTCAGCATGTTGAGAACTGCTAATCTCAACCTTAAGAAGGGAAAATCTGACTTCATTTTGATGGTGCAAAAGAAGAAAGACAAGGGCAAGCCTAAAGGTAAGGGAAAGTCCCAAGCCAAGGGCAAAGGCAAGGAACTGAAACCCAAAGGAGGGGTGGCCAAGGAAGGGGCTTGCTTCCACTGCAAGGAAGCTGGACATTGGAAGCGTAACTGCAAAGCTTACCTAGAAGATCTTAAGAAGAAGAGAAGTGAGACTTCTACTTCAGGTATAAATGTTATAGAAGTCAATCTATCTATTTCTTCATCATGGGTATTAGATACCGGATGTACATCTCACATTTGTACCAATGTGCAGGTGCTGAGAAATAGCAGGGCATTGACAAAGGGCGAGGTGGACCTACGAGTAGGCAATGGAGCAAGAGTTGTTGTTGTTGCTGTAAGAACTTATGATCTATCTCTGCCCCTCTGGGCTTGTACTAGAATTAGATGAATGTTGCTATGTGTCTGCCTTAACTAAGAACATAATTTCGGTTTCTTGTTTGGACAAGAAAGGATTTACATTTATAATAAAGAACAAATGTTGTTTAGTTTATTTAAAATGATATGTTCTATTGTAGTGCACCTCTAATGAACGGACTCTACTTTCTAGACTTAGAGAGCCCTATCTATAACATAAGTACCAAAAGGTTCAAGTCAAATGAGTTGAACCAAACATATCTCTGGCATTGTCGCTTAGGTCACATAAATGAGAGTCGCTTATCTCAGCTCCATAAGGATGGGCTACTAGACTCATTTGATTTTGAATCATATGAGGCATGCGAGTCTTGCCTTTTAGGCAAAATGACCAAGACTCCCTTTAGTGGACACAGCGAAAGAGCAACAGATTTGTCAGGACTTATACATAGTGATGTATGTGGCCCTTTCAATGTTGCTGCTAGAGGTGGTTACAAGTATTTCATTACATTTACTGATGACTTCAGTAGATATGGTTATGTGTATCTCATGACACATAAATCAGAATCCTTTGAAAAGTTCAAAGAATTCAAGAATGAAGTACAAAACCAGCTTGGCAAGAGTTGTTGGGATCTCTTTATGCAAAATAGCATATGCGCAACGGAAAAAATTAGGATCCCTTCCAAGTGATCCTTGCGAAAGAAAAACTCGTACAAAAATAAATTTCTCAAAAGAAAGCCTATCTTATAGGAGAATTCTACCTTTGTTGCGTGCCCTTTGCAATCCCGCTTTTCCTTGGATGTGTTGGATTTTTTAGCACGTTCAAATGTCCGTGCCTCTATATGTATCCACACGAGCAAGCTCTTGTCTCACAAAAGAAAACTAGAAGATCTCTCCTTTACTTCTTGCTAGAGAAGTCCCTAAAGGAGAGGAAGGTAGGGAAGAAGAGAAAGGAAGAAGAAGACTACTCTTCTTGCTAGCTTACACTCACAAAACCACACAACAAAAGCCTCTCCCACCAAGCTCTCACCAAGCCTTAAGCTCCAACTCAACTCCTTTGGCCGGCCACCCCATGGGGTGTTTTATAGGATTTGAAAAACCTTTCATCTCCTATCACATTCAATGCAATCAATGGCATTGAAAGATAATTAAACAAGGAGTTATCCTCCTTGTTTTGGCCAGCCACATGTGGAGGAAATCCAAGGGTCAAAACCCTTTGTCTCCTTCCAACTCATCAAGCTTAGGTGGCATGCTTATGTGGCATGCTTAGGTGGCATGCTTATGTGGCATGCTTAGGTGGCATGCTTATGTGGCATTCATGGATGTTGAATTAATCTTATTAATTCAATAAGCTTATGTTATCATATTGAATTTAATCTCATTAAATCAATAAGGTAACATATTGAATTAATCTTATTAAATCAATTAAGCTTAGCATATTGAATTAATCTCATTAAATCAATAAGCTAAAATTCTCATTAAGCTTAAAGTCCAAAAACCATTTTGTACTTAAGCTTATTCCCAAATTATTCTAGTCAAACTAGAATGCACTAATTCTTCTAATCATCATGCTCTTTGTGTGTGACCCTATAGGCTCTCATAACGTTGGCAGTGGATCTAAACACTTTTAGATACACAAGCAATGAGCGGCATCTAGCAATACATCATTGCTACCCAAGTTACGAGATAAGTCAAGATCCGACTAACCTTTCCGTGACTACTATAATGTATGATCGTGTCCTTCTATCCTTGATATCAGATTGACAAATGAGGCATAGACCGTGTCATCCTCAATCAATCTATGTGTTTCTTGATCCCTGAGTAAACTAACTCAAACAAATGAGCTCAATATCTCATATTGACTCATTTGAGCATGGCCATGCATTTTAGTAGTTCTACTCAATCAAGGGGCCCACAGATATCACTCCCGTCATATGGGAGGGATAGATCCCATCTACATCACTCACATCCTGTTGGGAGTATGGGGAATACAATCAAAGTCCCACATTGGTAAGACATGGAAAAGATCATGTGCTTATAAGAAAAAAGATATCTCCATTGGGATGAGGCCTTTTGGGTAAAGCCCAAAAACAAAACCATGAGGGCTTGGGCCCAAAGTGGACAATATCATACCATTGTGGAGATATGTGGATCTTATATGCACCAACATTTGGTATCAGAGCCATGGTCCATGTCAAGCCATGAACCTCGAACGAAGGAAGTTGAGCTCCCACGTCCGGATCAAGAGAACCAGACATCAAGAAGGAAGTCTAGTTGGGTCGGGGGGACCGAACAACTGACAGGAAGTCCTGGTGGGTTGAAGATCGGACATCAAGCAGAGAAAATCCTTCGAGGAGGGATAGGCTTGAGGGGGGGCCCAATGTGGTCCTTCGTTTGAGGGGGGGATTGTTGGGAGTATGGGGAATACAATCAAAGTCCCACATTGGTAAGACATGGAAAAGATCATGTGCTTATAAGAAAAAAGATATCTCCATTGGGATGAGGCCTTTTGGGTAAAGCCCAAAAACAAAACCATGAGGGCTTGGGCCCAAAGTGGACAATATCATACCATTGTGGAGATATGTGGATCTTATATGCACCAACACATCCCTCCGCATAATTTGTTATATACCCAGTAATCGCCTTTATGGTCCACCCTGTTACGGGTGACGTTTAACGATACCAAAGTACATAACTCCTTATGTAGGGAACCGTAGTGACTTCAGGTTTGAGGACTATTCATACCAATAGTCACATGAGAAAGTTTATGACGATCCATGAAACTTTCTCATGGTGGGTCAGTTCAGTATATATTCTCTAATATATATCCATGTGTCAACTTGATATCATATATCCATGACTTGTGAGATCAAGTCATCAATTGACCTACATGCTAGTCTTTATGTATTAATATTGCCCTTGCATATTAATACTTGACTAGGAACATTTAGGAAAGTGTTCTCTACAGCCTCTCATAATCAATTCTGCCAATTGATGTGCTGTAGATAAGAACCTACTTTTCTAGGGCATTAATATATATTTAATTTAGCTGGCACAAGCAAGACGTAAATATATAATAACCAATCCTTTTTCTTTATAGAATATGATACAAAATGTTACCTATTCAACCATCACATGTTTGGTTCTAGGGCTATAACTAACAATCTCCCACTAGCACTAGTACCAATTGTTGGGTTTCCGGCACCGCGGCGTGTGTGTGTTCGATCATGTTTCGTAAACATGAGCACAGCAGAAGCAATGAAAATAATAAATACTCCTATTTATTACAACACACGCATGCTATTACAACAAGTGTAGACATAACCGTAAA
The DNA here is from genome assembly GCA_025175895.1 of Wurfbainia villosa. NCBI lineage: Eukaryota > Viridiplantae > Streptophyta > Magnoliopsida > Zingiberales > Zingiberaceae > Wurfbainia > Wurfbainia villosa. The sequence goes on from CM045989.1 coordinate 95,016,230, forward strand.
TTAAAATTGCAATAAAAGGAAATTAAACTACGTTATACCTTCCGTATGACGTGTAGCGGGAACGGCATCAACCGGAACGATCCTCGTAAGAATCGTCTCTATCCGTATCCACGCCGAGCTCCTCGGGATGACTTCGCTAAGTCCGCGAGCGCCGTCTTCGTGCGGGTTACTAGCCTCGTGTTGAAGGCGGCGTGATCGAAGATGATCACGATCGAATCAAATTCGGATCCTAAAGCGAGTTCTCAAAACTTCGCTTCTCCGGAGAGGTATTCGTCAACCGTTTGGCCAGATCGCCGTCCTCCACCTCAGAGGATTACGGAGATCAAATCCCGGTATGTTAGCGCTGTCGGGCACTAACCGTCGTCAAGCGGCGCTCCGGCGAAGGAGAAAAAGCTGTCAGAAAACTGGACAGCTTGGTGGAAGAGTAGCGCCCGGCCAAAACAAGAGAAAAGCTCACCTTGATGCCAAACCTGGAGATCACGGAGGGTCTTGCGGAGGTTCACGGCTGAGCTTGGGCGAGGCGCTGGAGCTTGGGCTTGGAGCGGCAAGGGTTTGGGCGTTGCGTATTGCTGGATTGAATTTAGGGTTTAACAATCCCTTAAGCCCTTTTATAGAGAACTAATTCTCTTAATGGTTAATGGATCATATCCATAAAGCCCGTTAACCCGCTCCATTAAGATAAGTTAAAATAAACCAAACCATGATGGTTTATTTTAAGTTAAAAAGAAACGAACCAACTTTTGGTTCATTAGTTTAAAATAAACCAAACCCTTTGGTTTATTCTAATCCATTGGAATATACCCAAACCATTTTGGACCATCCAGTATGTCTACATACTACACGGCCCATCCACGCTTCCATTGCATGAAACAATTTCATGCTCGCTTTATGTTTGAGTCCGACCAAACATAGTTTCTCTCGATGCGAGAATCCCATTCTCAAGCTCGTTTTAAATCCTTTGGATTACACTCGTTGTCGTGTGACCAAATAGGTTCTCGGTTTATGTTGGCGTCTATAATTAACCATTAATTATAGAGCGATCATGAGTGGCACCTAGTAGTACATCATGATCCCCAATTAGAAAGATCAAGCGGTTGATCGAGAACTATTTACGAAACCCTTGATGGCTCGAATGAATCGTGCCCCATTCCCTTCACTCATCTTATACCCACTTGGTTGAGGACATGGTCTATTGTAGTCCCCACTAAGTGACTACGTCACACCTAGCCCAAGTATCATTTCCTCGTCCTCACAGTTCTAGTTACTCCACATGTATCGAAGAGTACCTTACTCTAAACATGTAATGCTTTGGCAAAGACTTTAGTAACAATCCGACGAGAGGCCATGGGTATACATCTCCTCGCAAGGAGTGGTGAATCCTTTATAGGCTATTCAAACACCTTGATCACTTGACTTATACCCAATCATCCGGGTCCACATCTCCTTAGAGATGTTTGCTTAAGATGTCAAGCATAAGTCTCCATGATCAAGATGACTTGAATACACGAGTCGAAGAACATCGCACTTAAGCCACGATAAGAACTTCATTGACATATCTATATATGCAGAGAACCATATGAAGTCTTACTGGTCACTCAATGAACTAGTTACCATAACTAGCATCCACGATTAACTCGGACATCACTATGTCTCGGCCCGGTGAGAATCGGTGCTTGGATACACCAAGGAGTATACCTCGTGCTAGTCTCAATTGATGGTGTCGGATCCATCAATTCATCGACTAGGGATAATTAGATACATCACAATTACACATGTAGAGATACTCACTAGTTGTGATCCAATCACAAATTCTCTCATCTTGTAGATAAATCGTATCGTGGACATTGATAAATGAGTTTAAGATCAATCAAATACATAAAACATGTATACTCAAATAGTGAATCTTCATTTATCATATAAATGGTTCATACATAAAGCGATTGCCTTAGGACATCTCTCATATATTACTAACGGACTCCCGCCGGCTAATGCCAATCGCTACGGTATCCAATACCATAAGCACCAACATGACCCTCAAACTTACTTTGAGGTAATGCTTTAGTCAAAGGATCCGCTAAGTTCCTTTCAGTGGGAATTTTCTCGATTTGTATTTCGTTCCTACTTATGATCTCTCTGATAAGATGATAGCGGCGAAGCACATGTTTGGATCGTTGATGAGACCTTGGCTCTTTCGCCTGTGCAATTGCTCCATTGTTGTCGCAGTAGACCGGTATTGCTTCAACAATGGCCGGAATCACACCAAGTTCATGAACGAACTTCTTGATCCAAACCGCTTCCTTTGCTTCTTCCGAAGCTGCAATATATTCTGCCTCAGTGGTAGAATCCGCTACAGTCTCTTGTTTGGAACTTTTCCAACTCACTGCGCCCCCATTCAAGGTGAACACGTATCCAGACTGAGACCTGGAATCATCCTTGTCTGTCTGGAAGCTGGCATCTGTATACCCGCGTATCACCATGTCCCCTTCTCCATATATTAGGAACACATCCTTAGTTCTTCTCAAGTACTTAAGGATCGTCTTAACAGCCGCCCAATGATCCATTCCTGGATCAGACTGGTATCTGCTCGTGACACTCAGAGCATACGATACATCGGGCCTCGTACATAACATAGCATACATGATAGATCCTATTGCGGATGCATAGGGAATCTTACTCATGCAAATCCTCTCGTCTTATGTGCGCGGACACATAGACTTCGAAAGGTGTACCCCATGCCTGATGGGCAGATAACCTTTCTTGGATTCCGACATGCTAAACCTCTTTAGCACTCGGTCTATATATGTAGACTGCGAAAGACCAAGCAACCGTTTCGATCTATCTCTATAGATCTTAATCCCAAGGATGTAGGTTGCTTCTCCCGAGTCTTTCATGGAGAATGTCTTGGATAACCAAACCTTAAGCGGTTGTAAGATTGACACATCGTTTCCTATAAGTAATATGTCATCGACATACAATACTAGGAACACATTGCCTCCCACTAACCTTCTTGTACACACAAGGTTAAATGCGGATTTTGTGAGAAATCAAACTTTTGATCGTCTCATCAAAGCGGATATTCGACTCTGGATGCTTGCTTCAATCCATAAATGGATCGTACTTAATTTGCATACCTTGGTTTTATCAACCGATGTGAAACCCTCGGTGCTGTATCATATACCGTCCTCGGCGAGTTTCCATTAAGGAAAAATTGTTTTCACATCCATCGCCATATCTCATAATCATAATGAGCGCTATGGCGGGAGCATCGAATGGATTTAAGCATAGCTCTGGGCGAATAGGTTTCATCATAATCAACACCTTGCTTTTGGCGATATCCTTTCGCCACCAATCTAGCCTTATAGGTAATCACATTACCATCCATGTCGGTTTTCTTCTTGAAAACCCACTTGCACCCTATAGGCTTTATGCCTTGGTGGAGTCAACCAAGTTCCAAACTTGGTTTTTACATGGAATCAATTTGACTTCATGGCACCAAGCCACTTATCCCTTCTGAACTTGTCGGCACTTCTTCATAAGCGGTAGGCTCCTCATCATCAATGAGTAACACGTCGTTCGATTCACTTACGAGAAATCCATATCTCTCGGGAATATTGCGTGTTCTACGGATCTCTGAGATGTGGTGTTACAATAGGTCGAGATTGCTCATCACTATGAGTTGTCGGTGTTGTGCTTCACCGGTATCTCATCAATGTCTATTTGAGTCTCGAGCCTCCTCAAGCTTGGCGACCTCCCCTTTTTTCTTGCGAGAAACTCTTTCTCTAGAAACACGGCATGCCTTGAAACAAACACCTTTTGTTCCACAGGATGATAGAATTAGTAACCCCTTGTTTCCTTAGGGTATCAATAAATAGACATTTATCGGACTTAGCATCCAGTTTATGCGATACGATCCGCATAAGCGGGACAACCCCATATCTTCAAGTAAGATACATGAGGTTTCTTACCATTCCATATCTCATATGGAGTAGTTGAGACTACCTTAGTAGGCATTACATTTAACAAATGCGGTATGCGAAGTGCATAACCCCAAAGGACTTGGGAAGAGTTGCATGATTCATCATTGACGACCATGTCCAACAAGGTCCGGTTACGCCTCTCAGATACACCATTATGCTGTGGTGTATAGGGCGGAGTCCATTGAGACAATATGCCATTGTCTCTTAGATAATCAAGAAACTCTTGACTTAAGTATTCACCTCCTCGATCCGATCGAAGTATTTTAATACTCTTGTCATGTTATTTCTCTACTTCATTTCTGAATTCTTTGAACCTTTCAAAGGCTTCAGACTTGTGTTTCATCAAGAACACATACCCAAACCGTGAGTGATCATCGGTGAAGGTAATGAAGTAGCTATAGCCTCCTAATGCTTGAGTTGACATAGGTCCACATACATCAGTATGTACTAAACCTAGTAACTCTCCCACTCGTTCACCTTTTCCAGTAAAAGGTAACTTAGTCATCTTGCCTTTTAAGCATGATTCGCATGTATCGTATGAATCCAATTCAAACGATTCCAGAATTCCACATCGGTGTAATTCGGACATGCGTTTCTTGCTTATATGGCCAAGACGACAATGCCACATATAGGAGTCTATGTGATTATCCTTTCGAGCACGCGTGTTGCTCGCTTCGATATTGAAAATGTCACTGGATACGTCCAACGTGTAAATGCCATTACTCAAAGTTCCAGTTCCATAAAGTACGCCATTCAAAGTTATATAACAACAATTGTTACTAAACGTTAAATGGAAACCATTTCTATTTAAGCAGGAAATAGAAACAATGTTCTTTATTAGAGAAGGAACATAATAGCAATTGTCGATTCAAGACTAGTCCACTAGGGAGCTTGACCAAATAAGTTCGATGGCGACGCAAAGACCTTTGCTCCATTGCCAACTCACAAATTTGACTTCCCTTGACGAGTCTTCTTCTATTCCTTAGCCCATGTCATTACATATATGTGAGCCACACCCAGTATCCAATACCCAAGTGTCTAAGGAAATAGAATGACAATCAACGAAGATACGAAGAGGATGGGGCATCGGATGCCTTCTTCTTCTTCATGGACTCAAGATAAATCTTGCAGATTTCTTCGCCGGTGGCCTTCCTTGCCCGCAGTGATGGCAAGTGCCCTTTTCTTGGTTCGCCTTCTTTGCCTTTTTCTTTCCTTTCTTACATTCTTTTGCCTTCCTCTTAGAACCTTTCTTTGAGGAATCAACTAACAGAACCGCCTTCTCCTCATGCTTCACAGAAGGCTCCACAGTCTTCAGCATATTGAGGAGCTCGGGAATGGTGGATTCCAATTTGTTCATCCTATAGTTCATCACAAATTGCGAGAAACTCTTGGGCAAACAATGCAGAATTAAGTCAATACTTAACTCATGATCCATCACAAAACCGAGGGTAGCTAGCCGCTCGATGTACCCGTTCATCTTTAGCACAAACTGCACTACAGACGAACCTTCTTGCATCTTCGTAGTGAAGAGAAGCCTAGAGACCTCGAACCTTTCGGATCTCGCTTGCTCATCGAACAACTCATGAAGATGGAAGACCATAGTATTAGCATCCATATGCTCATGCTTCTTTTGCAGCTCAGGTACCATCGCCGCTAGCATGATGCAACTCGCCAGCTCAGAATCTGCCACATGTTTCTGATAGACCAACATTTGGTCTGGAGTTGCATCGCCTTAGATCGGGAAGAGGCTCTTCAAGGACATATGCAAGCTTTTCCGCCTTGAGAACAATTCTCGAGTTTCTAAGCCGATCCAGAAGTTAGGCCCGGTCGGTTTGTTCGAATCCAAAAAGTGTGCAAATTCAAAGAGCGTCATGATCAATTTATTGACCTAGAAATACAAAACGAGCATATATGAGAAAATGATTTTAAAATGCATCAATATACATTTATAAATCCCATTCATTTTTCGAATTCAAAACCCCCAAAATCACTTCGGGAGATCGTAGGTCCATCTCCGAATGGGCTGATATCCATCATAGTTATGAACAACCTTGGAGAGAGTCCAACAAGCCATTCATAACTACGACGGTGAGTATCATCTATACGATTGCATATCCCGTATATGCAACTATCACAATGTGCTATCAACTAATTGAATGTTCACACATACATCGGGTTGTTAACACATTAACAAGTATGCATCATATGCATAGCACCCAACTTCACCTCCCTTTACATCGACCTTGGAGAGAGTCCAACAAACTGATGCTCCAGGTTAAAGCCAACCCATTAATCAGGACATAGTTTTAATATGGTTAGAGCGCATTCAACCAATTAGCCCAGCTTGGAGAGAGTCCAACAACCAAAGCTAACGATTGACCTCTGACTCTTACCATATTAGTATTAAACTATTCCATGGTTTGAACATATTCAGGTTCGAGCCGGGCTTGGAGAGAGTCCAACAACCCAATCAAGAAACAGAACTCTGGTTCTAACCATATTAATGGAAGGTGTAGGCTTTAATATTGATTAAGGGTTTTTATGTCTCATCCTCTTTGCATGCAAATAACTATTATCTACATGGCATGGCATACATGGCATACATCTACATGTCACGACACGCATGGCATAATGTTATGCATCTAATGCAATTACATGGCATACAATTATGTCATGTCTATATTTCCTTATATGTCATAACTATTTATGGAAATAAAATATGTTTAAGATTTGATTCTCCAAATCAAATCATAATTAAATTAGGAAACAAATTTCCAAATCTAATCACATATTTTATTCATGGAATTATTTGATTAAGGAAAATCTATTTAGGAAACTAATTTCCTAAATCATTAAAACTACTTATGGAAATAAAATATTTTAAGATTTGATTTCCCAAATCAAATCATGATTAAATTAGGAAACAAATTTCCAGAATCTAATCAAATATTTTATTTATGGAAAATATCAATTTCCATAAATACTTCCAACTTTCCAAAAGTGGAAGATTTCCATAAATACTTCTAGACTTTCCAAAATTGAAAAATTTCCATAAATACTTCTAAATTTACAAAATTTAGAAAATTTCTAGAAATACATTATGACTATCGCAAAACCATTTTTACGATTATGTCGAAACACAACCTGGGTTCTGATACCACTGTTGGGTTTCCGGCACCGCGGCGTGTGTGTGTTCGATCATGTTTCGTAAACATGAGCACAGCGGAAGCAATGAAAATAATAAATACTCCTATTTATTACAACACACACAACACACGCATGCTATTACAACAAGTGTAGACATAACCGTAAATTAAAATTACAATAAAAGGAAATTAAACTACGTTATTCCTTCCGTATGACGTGTAGCGGGAACGGCATCAACCGGAACGATCCTCGTAAGAATCGTCTCTATCCGTATCCACGCCGAGCTCCTCGGGATGACTTCGCTAAGTCACGAGCTTCGTCTTCGTACGGGTTACTAGCCTCATGTTGAAGACGACGTGATCGAGAGATGATCACGATCCGAATCCAAATTCGGATCCACAACGAGTTCTCAAAACTCGCTTCTCCGGAGAGGTATTCGTCAACCGTTTGACGAATCCTTCATCCTCCACCTCAGAGGATTACCGGAGATCAAATCCCCGGTATGTTAGCCGCTGTCGGAGCACTAACCGTCGTCCAAACGACGCTCCGACGAGAGGAGGAGAAGCTGTCCAGAAAACTGGACAGCTTGGTGGAGGAGTAGGCGCCGGCCAAAACAAGGAGAGAAAAGCCTCACCTTGATGCCAAACCTATAGGAGATCACCGGAGGGTCGCCGGAGGTTCACGGCTGGAGCTTGACGCCGCAAGGGTCTTGGACGGCGCACAAGGCTGGGCGGCTCACGCTTGGATTGGCGCCAAAACTCCTCCAAGGAGTGGGCGCAACTCGAAGGGGGCTAAGGTTTGGATTAGTTAGGGTTTAACAATCCCTTAAGCCCACTTTTATAGAGAACTAATTCTCTTAATGGTTAATGGATCATATCCATAAAGCCCGTTAACCTGCTCCATTAAGATAAGTTAAAATAAACCAAACCATGATGGTTTATTTTAAGTTAAAACGAACCGAACCAACTTTTGGTTCATTCGTTTAAAATAAACCAAACCCTTTGGTTTATTCTTATCCATTGGATTAGAACCAAACCATTTTGGTCCATCCATTACGTCTTCATAAGACGCAGCCCATCCACGCTTCGATTGCGACTGAAACAATTTCATGCTCGCTTTATGTTTGGTCCAACCAAACATTGTTTCTCTCGGTCTGAGAATCTCATTCTCAAGCTCGTTTTAAATCCTTTGGATTACACTCGTTGTGCGTGTGACCAAATAGGTTCTCGGTTTATGTTGGCCGTCTATAATTAACCATTAATTATAGAGCGATCATGAGTGGCACCTAGTAGTACATCATGATCCCCAATTAACCGAAAAGATCAACGGTTGATCCGTAACTATTTACGAAACCCTTCAAGAGCTCGAATGAATCGTGCCCCATTCCTTCACTCATCTTATACCCACTTGGTTCAGGACATGGTCTATTGTGTCAGTTCCCACTAGGCTGACTACGTCACACCTAGCCCAAGTATCATTTCCTCGTCCTACGGATTCTAGTTACTCCACATGTATCGAAGAGTACCTTACTCTAAACATGTAATTCTTTGGCCAAAGACTTTAGTAACAATCCGACGAGAGGCCAGATTACGTATTGCTATATGAGGCCATATCTCATGATGGTAGATCCTTTTATACTATTCGAGCACCTTGAGTCATGACTTAATCATCCCGGGTCCACATCTCCTTAGAGATGTTTGCTTAAGATGTCAAAGCATAAGTCTCCATGATCAAAGATGACTTGAATACCGCAAGTCAAAGGAACATCGCACTTAAGCCACAGTAAGAACTTCATTGACATATCTATATATGCAGAGAACCATATGAAGTCTTACGGCTGGTCACTCATGAACTAGTTACCATAACTAGCATCACGATTAACTCAGGACATCACTATGTCTCGGCCGGTGAAATCGTTGCTTGGATACCAAATATACCTCGTGCTAGTCTCAACATTGATGGTGTCGGATCCATCAATTCATCGACTAGGGATAATTCTGATACATCACAATTACACATGTAGAGATACTCACTAGTTGTGATCCAATCACAAATTCTCTCATGCTGTGAATCGTATCGTGGACATTCAGTAAATGAGTTTAAGATTCAATCAAATACATAAAACATGTATACTCAAATAGTGAATCTTCATTTATCATATAAATGGTTCATACATAAGGCGATTGCCTTAGGACATCTCTCATATATTACTAACACCAATCACTATGATATCTAATACCTAGTGACCTAGTGTGACCATCATGCTTCCTCTGTGCCAAAGCCTTGGTCAATGGATCTGCGATGTTAGCTTCTGTCGATACTCTGCATATCCTCACATCTCCTCTATCGATGATCTCTCGAATGAGATGGAAGCGCCGCAGTATGTGTTTGGTCCGCTGATGTGATCGAGGTTCCTTAGCCTATGCAATAGCCCCATTGTTGTCACAATAGAGGTCTATTGGATCTGCAATGCTAGGAACTACTCCAAGTTCACTGATGAACTTGCGGAGCCAAACAGCCTCGTTCTTTGCATCGAGCCTTGACAATATACTCAAATACATTGTAGAATCAGCAACTGTGTCCTGCTTCGAACTTTTCCAGCTCATAGCTCCACCATTCAGGCAAAACACGTACCCCGATTGCGATCTATAGTCATCCTTGTCTGTTTGGAAGCTTGCTTCACTGTAACCCTTTACAGTTAGCTCCTCATTGCCTCCAAATATCAGGAAATATTCTTTCGTTCTTCGTAAGTATTTAAGAATATTTTTGACTGCTATCCAGTGACTTTCACCTGGATCCGACTGGTATCTACTCGTCATGCTCAAAGCATACGAGGCGTCAGGACGAGTACAAAGCATGGCGTACATGATAGACCCTATAGCAGATGCATAAGGGATCTTATCCATGCGATCTCTCTCCTCCTTAGAAGAGGGACATTGAGTCTTCGAAAGACTCACACCATGTGATAAAGCGAAATCCTTTCTTGGAATTTTGCATAGCAAAGCGATCTAGCACTTTATCGATGTATGTACTCGACTTAGGCCAAGTAATCTTTTAGATCTATCTCTATAGATCTTGATGCCTAAAATATAGGCGGCTTCACCTAAGTCTTTCATCGAGAAACAATTCCTAACCACATCTTCACAGATTTGGAGTGAGGGAATATCATTTCGATGAAGTATGTCATCTACATACAGACAAGAAATACAAGCTGTGCTCCCACTATTTCTCTTGTAGACACAAGGTTCATCTTCATTCTTGATGAAACCAAACTCCTTGATTGCATCATCGAATCGAAGATTCCGAGAGGCTTGCTTTAGTCCATAAATGGACCTTTGCGGTTTGCATACCTTTCGAGGATGCTTTGGATCTTCAAAACCCTCGGTGTGTCATGTACACATCCTCGGTAGCTTTCCATTGAGCGGTTTTGACATCCATCTGCCGGATCTCATAATCGTGGTAAGGTACTGATAGCAAGTATGATCCGAATGGATTTAATCATCGCATGGCGTGAAAAGGTTTCATCATAGTCAATACCATGAATTTGTTTGAATCCTTTAGCCACCAATCTACCTTTATAGGTATGCTTATTACCATCCATGTCAGTCTTTACTTTAAAGACCCACTTACACCAATAGGTTTTACCCCTTGGTGGATCGACCAAAGTCCATACTTGGTTAGTGTACATGGATTCCATTTGGATCTCATGGCCTCTAGCCATTTCTGAATCTGGGCTCATCATAGCTTCTTGATAGGATGTAGGCTCGTCAAGATCGACAAGCAATACTTCACCGTTTCGATCGAGAAAAGAATATCTCTCGGGTTGGCACGGATCCTATCAGATCTGAAGAGGTTGGTCTACTTGAGCAGTGTTTGCTCCACAACTCTTTGGGCAACAATTTCCTCATCCACAACACTTTGTGGTGCACTGTTCATTTTCCATCGAAGCCTTAGTGTTATCTTCATCTGAATTTCTTCAAGATGAATTTTACTCCCACTAGTTTTTCTAGAAATAAATTCTCTTTCTAGAAAGACAGCATTTTTGCAACAAACATCTTGCCATGTCGCTGATCAGAAAAGTAATATCCCTTAGTTTCCTTGGGATATCCTACAAAATAACACTTATCCGATTTGGGTCCTAGTTTATCCGAGACTTGACGCCTAACATAAGCTTCACAACCCCAAATCTTTATAAAAGACATTTTGGGACTCTTCCCACCCATAACGATATGGTGTCTTTTCTACTGGCTGATGGGACGCGATTAAGTGTGAAAGCTACCGCTCTAGAGCTAAACCCCAAAAGGAAGTAGGTAGATCACCTGCTCATCATCGATCGTACTCATATCTAATAGAGTACGATTTCTCCTTCGTATACACCATTCCATTGTGGTGTTCCAGGGAGTGAGTCAGATATTATCCCACACTCACCAGTGATCACGAAATTCGACTAAGGTATTCACCACCTCGATCCGATCAAGTAGCTTAACACGCTACCAAGTTGGTTTTGTACTTCATTCTTGAATTCTTTGAACTTTTCAAAGGATTCGACTTATGTCTCATCAAATATAAGTAGCCAAATCTACTCATCATCGCTGAAAGTAATAAAGTACTTATAGCCTCCTCCTGCTTCGACATCAAAGGGCCACATACATCAAGATGTATGAGTCCTAATAAGTCCGTCGCTTCTCGCCATGTCCACTAAATGGAGTTTTAGTCATCTTTCCTAAAGACAAGATTCGTGATATCTCATATGATTCAAAATCAAATGAGTCCAATAATCCATCTTTACGGAGTCAGATATGCTTTTCATTTATGTGACCTAGGCGATAAAGGTTGTAGATATGTTTGGTTCAAATTATTCGATTTGAACCGTTTGGTATTTACGTTATAAATTGGGTTTTCTAAATCTAGAACATAGAGACCATTCATAAGTGGTGCATTACAATAGAACATTTCATTCAAATAAATGGAACAACATTTGTCCTTTATTATAAAAGAGAAGTTTTTCTTGTCTAAACAAGATACAGAGATTATGTTCTTTGTTAATGCAGGTACATAAAAGCACTCCTCTAGTTCTAAGATAAGCCCAGTGGGCAAAGACAAAGAATATGTTCCTACAGCTATAGCAGCAACTTTTGCGCCATTGCCTACTCGTAGGTCCACTTCGCCTTTTGCCATTAGTCTACTATTTCTCAGTCCCTGCACATTAGTACAAATGTGAGATGCACATCCGGTATCTAATACCCATGTAGAAGAAATAGATAGATTAACTTCTATAATGTGTATACCTGAGGCAGAAGTCCCACTTCTTTTATTCTTTACTTCCTCAAGGTAGACTTTACAGTTCAGCTTCCAGTGTCCAGTCTCACCGCAATGGAAACAATCCCCTTCCTTAGGTACTTTACCTTTACCCTTTGAAGTGGATGAATTGGCCTTGCCTTTGGCTTGGGTCTTACCCTTGCCTTTGCGCTTACCTTTGCCCTTCTTGACCATTAGTACATTACTAACTTTCTTTTTGAGATTCGGTTCAGCAGTTCTTAATATGCTGAGAATCTCAGGCAAAGGTTTATCAATTTCATTCATGTTATAATTCATGACGAATTGATTATATGCTTCCGGCAACGATTGCAGGATAACATCGGTTGCCAATTCTTGGCTCAATGGAAAACCTAGTCTTTCAAGGTTCTCAACTTACCCAATCATTTTAAGTACGTGAGTTCCTACAGGTGTTCCTTCTTGCATCTTGCATGCAAAAAGAGCCTTAGACACTTCAAAATGCTCGTGCCTAGCTTGTCCTTGATATAGTTGTTTTAAATGCTCAACCATATCATAGGCATCCATGTTCTCATGTTGCTTCTGAAGCTCAGAGTTCATGGTGGCAAGCATAAGACATGACACATCTAATGCATCATCTTGATGCTTCTTATAAGCATCTTTTTCAGCACGAGTGGCCGTATGGGCGGGTGTTTCAGGGATAGACTGCTCTATGACATATAGTTTACGTTCTTGCTTGAGGATAATCCTCAAGTTCCTATACCAGTCTAGAAAGTTAGCTCCATTGAGCTTGTCTTTCTCAAGGACAGATCGCAAGTTGAGGGGGTGTGTCGTGTTAGATGACATGGTGATCTACAACATTAAAATGCAAAATTAAGTATCATACCTAAGTCATTTAATTAGGCCTTTAATTAAATGAGGCTCCCACTAAATTCTCATAGCTTTGATATGAGCTAATTATTGATGTAGGCAAACACATTTTGCTTACATCATTAGCTTCTATTTAGCTATAAATTTATATGGGATAAAGATCCACATCATAATTCGTCTTGAGTTAGCTTTGGCTAATCGCCCAAGACGTAGTATGATTAGGTAGGCAATCTTTTGCCAATTACATCTGATGTAACTCTTTAATAGCTTTGGTTAAGTTTAGATTAGTTTAGTGTTTATTCCTAACCCAGCTTCCAGGCTGTGGCGAGGCACAGAGGCCTTCTTTGATATCGAGCAACGACCACTTCTAAGACAAAGCTGATGTTCGGAAATCACACAAAACTAATTTTTAAAACTTATGTTCAAAGCTAATATATGCCTCTACTTTCTTAATTAAGTCTTAACCAAGTTTGACAGCGGGACATCACGATTGTCCACTCGCACTCTTCCAAGATAAAATGCATTGCTTTGCTTTGGCAAACCCAATAACAAATGATCGAGGAAGTAGTGAGTACCAAACTTTGGTAGGCATATCGTTTAGACTTATTAAGAAATAAACTTAAACATGCATCACATACATATTAGCATACATCACATATAAGCTAAATTAACATGCATCACATACATATTAGCATACTAAGCGTGTCATGGTTATGGCCCTTATTCTACAATCTTCTCAAGCCAATGAGAAGATTGATTGGTCAACCTAGGGATAGCATCTTCTCCCAAGTGCTTCCTTTTGGTTGTCGTGTGTTGTTGACTTCCTCCTTGTAACATCATCTTCCAATGGACCCTCCATCTTTATTTTGTATATTACAAAAAGGAGAAATACTTGAGTTACATTCAAGTCTAAAACTAATTTTACAACAAGATTTTTAGGAGAAAGGCACGACTCGCAGGCCGTATTAAGAATTACAACACACATTCACAAACTTTTTGGGACTAGGCCATAACCATGCACCATGTCATTTTTTAACTTTTAAAAGACATCGGATATTTTATTATGTTTGAAAAATTGCTAATGCAATTATCAACTCATAATAAAATTTATCCTACTTCTATATCATATATAAAATAGAGAAAAACTATTTTTATACGATCTTCGCAAGTGACTCGATACCAATCATTGGGATCTCTTTATGCAAAATAGCATACAAGAACGGAAAAATTAGGATCCCTTCCAAGTGATCCTTGCGAAAGAAAAACTCGTACAAAAATAAATTTCTCAAAAGAAAGCCTATCTTATAGGAGAATTCTACCTTTGTTGCGTGCCCTTTGCAATCCCACTTTTCCTTGGATGTGTTGGATCTTTTAGCACGTTCAAATGTCCGTGCCTCTATATGTATCCACACGAGCAAGCTCTTGTCTCACAAAAGAAAACTAGAAGATCTCTCCTTTACTTCTTGCTAGAGAAGTCCCTAAAGGAGAGGAAGGTAGGGAAGAAGAGAAAGGAAGAAGAAGACTACTCTTCTTGCTAGCTTACACTCACAAAACCACACAACAAAATCCTCTCCCACCAAGCTCTCACCAAGCCTTAAGCTCCAACTCAACTCCTTTGGCCGGCCACCCCATGGGGTGTTTTATAGGATTTGAAAAACCTTTCATCTCCTATCACATTCAATGCAATCAATGGCATTGAAAGATAATTAAACAAGGAGTTATCCTCCTTGTTTTGGCCACATGTGGAGGAAATCCAAGGGTCAAAACCCTTTGTCTCCTTCCAACTCATCAAGCTTAGGTGGCATGCTTATGTGGCATGCTTAGGTGGCATGCTTATGTGGCATTCATGGATGTTGAATTAATCTTATTAATTCAATAAGCTTATGTTATCATATTGAATTTAATCTCATTAAATCAATAAGGTAACATATTGAATTAATCTTATTAAATCAATTAAGCTTAGCATATTGAATTAATCTCATTAAATCAATAAGCTAAAATTCTCATTAAGCTTAAAGTCCAAAAACCATTTTGTACTTAAGCTTATTCCCAAATTATTCTAGTCAAACTAGAATGCACTAATTCTTCTAATCATCATGCTCTTTGTGTGTGACCCTATAGGCTCTCATAACGTTGGCAGTGGATCTAAACTCTTTTAGATACATAAGCAATGAGCGGCATCTAGCAATACATCATTGCTACCCAAGTTACGAGATAAGTCAAGATCCGACTAACCTTTCCGTGACTACTATAATGTATGACTGTGTCCTTCTATCCTTGATATCAGATTGACAAATGAGGCATAGACCGTGTCATCCTCGATCAATCTATGTGTTTCTTGATCCCTGAGTAAACTAACTCAAACAAATGAGCTCAATATCTCATATTGACTCATTCGAGCATGGCCATGCATTTTAGTAGTTCTACTCAATCAAGGGGCCCACAGATATCACTCCCGTCATATGGGAGGGATAGATCCCATCTACATCACTCACATCCCTCCGCATAATTTGTTATATACCCAGTAATCGCCTTTATGGTCCACCCTGTTACGGGCGATGTTTGACGATACCAAAGTACATAACTCCTTATGTAGGGAACCGTAGTGACTTCAGGTTTGAGGACTATTCATACCAATAGTCACATGAGAAAGTTTATGACACTCATATGACGATCCATGAAACTTTCTCATGGCGGATCAGTTCATTATATATTCTCTAATATATACCCATGTGTCAACTTGATATCATATATCCATGACTTGTGAGATCAAGTCATCAATTGACCTACATGCTAGTCTTTATGTATTAATATTGCCCTTGCATATTAATACTTGACTAGGAACATTTGGGAAAGTGTTCTCTACAACCTCTCATAATCAATTCTGCCAATTGATGTGCTGTAGATAATAACCTACTTTTCTAGGGCATTAATATATATTTAATTTAGCTGGCACAAGCAAGACGTAAATATATAATAACCAATCCTTTGCCTTTATAGAATATGATACAAAATGTTCCCTATTCAACCATCACATGTTTGGTTCTAGGGCTATAACTAACAAGAGTATTAAGATACTTCGATCAGATCGAGGTGGAGAATACCTTAGCCATGAGTTTTGTGACTATCTAGCTGAGTGTTGGATTCTATCCCAACTCACTCCTCCTAGAACACCACAGTGGAATGGTGTATCCGAAAGGAGGAATCATACCCTATTAGATATGGTACGATCTATGATGAGTCACACAGATCTTCCTATATCTTTTTGGAGATATGCTCTAGACACAGCAACCTTTACCCTTAACCGTGTACCATCCAAGGCTGTGATAAAGACACCATATACAATATGGACAGGGAGAAATCCCAAGATGTCTTTCATGAGGATTAGGAGTTGTGAGGCTTACGTTCGACGTCAAGTCTCAGACAAACTGGGACCCAAATCTGATAGGTTCTATTTTGTTGGATATCCCAAGGACACAAAGGGATATTACTTCTACATTCCTAGTCAGCACAAAGTGTTTGTGGCAAAGACTAGGGTTTTTCTAGAAAGGGATTTTGTTTCTAGAAAAACTAGTGGGAGTACGTTCGATATTGAAGAAATTCAAGATAAGGACCATAGCACTGAGGCCTTGATGGAGGTTGAACAGGAACCACAAAGTGTTGTGCGTGATGAGGTTGTTGCACAAAGGGTTGTGGAACAACCACCTGTTCAGGTAGACTTTCCTCTTCGCAGGTCTGATAGGGTACGTCGTCAGCCTGAGAGATACTCATTTCTCTTGTCTGACCATGATGTCAACGTTATGCTCATTGAGAATGAGCCTACCTCCTATCAGGAAGCTGTGATGAGCCCAGACTCTGAGAAATGGCTAGAGGCCATGAGATCCGAGATGAAATCCATGTACACCAACCAAGTATGGACTTTGGTTGATCCACCTGAAGGGGTCAAACCCATTGGGTGTAAGTGGGTCTTTAGGAGAAAGACTAACATGGATGGACTTAGCATACCTATAAGGCTTCCGAGGTTTCCGCAACGCAAAAAGCGGTTTTTGTGGCTCGGAAAACCCAACAATTTTGTACAAGGTTTCTCCGCCTCCGACTTTTTTTCGAGAAGGAGTATTTGATTATTAGTGGTGTTTGGCATCGCTAGAGCTCATTTGAGCTCAATCCGTGGAGTAGGAACCCTATGGTTCCGAACCACATTACATCCTTGCGTATTGTGTGCTTGTATTTGTATTTGTATTGTATTTTCTATTTCCGTTGCATACTAATATAATTATAGCAAGCACGCAATCAATTTCTATCTTCGTCAACGAACGTGCTATTCACCCCCCCCCCCTCTAGCAGTCACCAACGTTCCTGCAATGCGGATCTAGACCCTGAGTCAGCAGCCTCCACTTCCTCCACCACCTCCTGCAGATGACTCTAGTGGATGGTATCTAGGACCATGTTATGTATCTCCTTTTATTTTCATAGTGAGGTGGAGAGCATTTGAACATCTATTTTGATTGTAGAAATGACTTTATGTTGAATGAAATATATTGTTTTCGCAAAATTATGTGTCTTTGCCTAGTTGATGTGTGTTGATGTGTATGTTTATTATGCCATGTCATGACATCATATCTCATTTAATTATTTTAAATGTCATGATAATGCTTAGGGTTAAGTTTTATGTCATGTTCATGTTTAGATTGTATTCATATGCCACGATATCAAGATTATTGGCATATGTTTATTTATACTATCATTATATGTCATAATCATTATTCATGCATTTAAGGTTAATTAAAATTGATTTAAGGACAATGGCATGAATTGAAGTCTCATGTATAAGGGAATCAAATAGAGTTGCCTAGAAAATGCATGAAACCCTAATAACCCAAAACCCACATCTCATAAATACATTGGCCTGTGTGTGTTTTTATATACCTTAGATATATATGAGATGTTAGGAAAATGAGTTAAGTTCAAGGTGCATAGATGTTGCATCTAGATGAACTCAAACTCATTTCAATCATAGGTATGGATCATGAGGAAAGCTAATGTACAAGTCATGTACATCTAGGCCATAGTCCATGGTTCAAAATAGATTTTCAAAAACATTTTAAAATCATTTTAGAAAATCTTGGTGAAGTCTATCTTTTGATAGCAATCACCATTGAAGAAGTTGATACAAAGTAGGTCAAAAACATTGAAAGTTTCAATAGTTTTGAACTTTATATCAATCTCTCATTTTAATGGGTATTTTATTTTCAAACTATTTTTCACCCATTGTATTTCATTTAAGTAATGTGCAAATAAATTTTCAAAAATATTTGAAATACATATATTTACTTATGTTTTTACAAAACTCATTTTTTGAAAACCTATTTTCTGAAAATCAGAGATCAGTCGACTATTTGATGGCAATGATCGATGATGATGAATGATCGTATTTCTTGATCAAAGTCATTCTTGGTGATTTCGAGCAAACAAGGGTTGTTTAGCCCACTTTCAGCTCTTCCTATGTAAAATACCATAAAATAATAATAATAATAATAATAACTGTTAATTAGGAAAATACCCACAGAAATTTTCTAGGAATTTTTAGAAATTTTCCTGGACTTAAATGGAAATTTCTAAGACCTTTTTTGGCTTAGAAGGATTTAAAAGGCTTAACGGGTATGAAACCCGACCCGTTTATTTGCCAAACCCGACCCGCTCCATTAAAGAAGCCATTTCTGTCGTCTCTCTCCGCGCGAACATTTCCAGCCGCGATCTTTATTTCCCCTTTTATTTCTTCGCGACGGAATCTCTTCACCGCAACTATTCCTTTTCTTTCCTTCCCCGCGAGTCTCCTCAGTGCGACCTCTTCAACTCCTACCGCCCCAAAGTTCGTTAGCTTCTCTACGTGAGTAGATGGCGGCGAGCGACATTCCCTCGCTGGTGCTCGCAGACAAACTAAAGCAACTAGGGTGCTCGCAATTTAGGGGCTTGAGTCGACGACGACGGCACCATGCTCGGATCGGAAGCCGCGACTTTCTGCCGGAGCAAGGTAAGGCATTGTCCGTACTTTGTTCTCCTTTGATTTCAGAAGAGATCCCTATGTGATTTGGGCAGTTGTCCTTGAGCCAGTGAATAGGGGGTTTCCACGGAAGCTAGGGCAGCGGCGTATCTGTTAGTTTTCCGGCGGACTGAACAATTGAGAGGAGGACTGCCGAGTGGAGGTGCCAAATTCTGGTATATGACTTGTTTCCTTTGTTTTTTCTCACGGTCCATTTTGATTCTGTGAATCCTGATTGAATATTGGATCGTGGGTGCCAATTTGCTGGCTATAAAGGAATTAAATGGGCGGCTATGCGGCAGTGAGCAAAATATTTGCCGACTGTGCTGCCATGAGCAAAGGATGTGGACTGTGAGGTTGTGAGTGAAGGTCTAAATAGGCTGTAAAAAGGTTGTGTCAGCTGTGTGAGAGAGTTGTACGGCTGTGAACAAGGTTGTGCCGGTTGTGAGTGAGTTGTAAATGGGCTATTGTGTTGTGGTAATGGGTGTGTGATAAAATGGTGGCATAAAGAGGATGCAATGGCTGTGAATGTTTGGTATGGGGGTTTTCTCGGTTGGGGCTAAGTGAAAAAGAGTCGAGTGGAATGAGGTGTGTCAATTAGGGTGGTTAGATCCCTAATTTTGCGTAATTATGGGTGGTTATGCAATGTTTCAAGGTGAGTAATTAGGGCTTGGTTGAGGTTAGTTAGGTCCTAAAATTAGTGTGAAATGTCGGTTGTTAATCGAGTTGTGTGATGCTCTGATCTCGGCTACAAATGGGAGTTATAACTGATATTCGATAAGGGATATCGATATGGGGAATACGTAGTAGTTAATTCGTATTTTGTTGTATGCTTGCACTAAATTGTAATTGATGATATTTGCAGGACGTGGATACAAGATAGGTCCGCGGACATGAGGACTCTATTATTACGAGCATTACAGTAGGTGGGTAATTTCCTACCCTGGTCAGGTAGTTTGTAGTTGCATTCAGATTTAGACATAGATATGATCATATTATATATTCATAATATATTGACCCTGCTCTTATTTATTCTTGTGCTTGATACTTGTCATTGGCTATATATGCTCAAATGTTGATATCACATTTTCCTTTATCATTATTGAGAAGTTACAGATGTGATATAAGTAGATCTATAAATGTTTAGTAGGGTGTAGATGTTGGAGTACGGATGATGACCTGATTTGTAAATTGGATAAAAGGTCATCCGTGGGTAGGTAATGCCCTAAATATAGGATTTATTCCAATACCCGTATGTTGCATACTTATTACCAACCATGTGTTGTGTACATGGTCAGGTGAGTTGTGAATAGTGTGTCGTTACAGACCGGTGGTCCTAGCTTGTTATGAGCAGTTGAGTACGACTCTCTATAGGATAGAGAGTGTATTGATCAAATGGGTATAACTCTCTGTTGAACAGAGTGTCTGTGGTAGATGTCTGTATGTGTGACAGTATATTCATGTCATTTGCATGCCACGTACAGGGGAGATGTCGTCCGTTTACTTTTCGACACGGCATACTCTCGGGGCGTGACAACTTTATTGGTATCAGAGCCGAAGGTTCTGCGATGCCATACAATGATTTTATTTTTGAGTCTTGGATTCTCGTAAGTCGGTTTATTTTTTTGGATTTTGTTTTTGTGAGATGGAATTGACAGCGGCATAAGCTCCTGGAAGCATGAAGTAAGAATTTCTGATAACTCATATTTCAGATAGTTACTTATCTAAACTTGTTCAACAGGTATATACAATCAAAGTTATGGCACCTGTGCAGACTCGTAGTAGAGGTCATCCATCAAGGCGATCCATCGGAGTTGAGGGACAGGAGGCTGCTACTACTGGGCTCATTATTCGGGAATAGCCTTAGCTTTCCCCTACTGGTGGTTCGGAGCCTCAGAATCCGGATATACCATTGACTATGCTAGAGCCTGCAGAGTCCAGTTGGCTCAATGATAAAGCATAGATACTCATGTTAGCACATTCGGCCAAGGATAAGTTCACCTTGTTCCGAGGGGAGTCCGACCCATGGATTGCCCGAGCTTGGCTGGAAAATATGGAAGATACTTTCGGGTACATGAACTGTATGGATGAGGATAAGGTGGGCCTTCCTGAGTACCATCTCAAAGATCAGGCTGTTACTTGGTGGAAAATGCAGAAGACCCTACTCGGGGAGCGTGGGATTACTTGGGCAGTCTTTCGAGATGTTTTCTGGAGATAGTACTTTCCTTCGGCATTTTCTACTGCACGTTGTCAGGAATTCCTAAGCCTAAAGCAAGGTGATCATTCCGTCATGGAATATAATGCAGAGTTTACCAGACTTTCAGAGTTCTGCCCTCATCTGGTAGCACAGGATGCAGATCGGATGTACCAATTTACACAGGGTCTTGCTGCTTATATTCGGAGCAGGATGTCAGGATCTATTATTATCTCGTACAGGGAGGCATTGGACCGTGCCATTTTCATCGAGATGACTTCCCAACAGATTACCAGGGAAAAGGATATAGAGAAGTAGATGACTCAGGGCAAGCAACATAACCAGGGTTCAGCTCAGGGGACTCAGAAGAAACGGGAGCAAAAAGGAACTACGCGAGGTGCTGTAGAGGGGTCAGCTATATCGTAGAAGGGGAAGCGTCCAGCATCCGAGTATTCTGGGGGGTCTCAGAATAGCCGTAAGGGCCGAAACAGGAGTGGATGTTATAAATGTGGATCTGAAAGTCATAGAGTTGCTGAGTGTCCTTTGGAGCAGCTTGTTTGCTATTATTGCAAACAACCTGGTCATACTAGTCGTGATTGTACATTGAGAGCACAGTTGGAGTTTCCTGATAGCTCCAACAAGGGGAAAAAGTCTACCCGATGGCGGCGGCGAAGAGGACAAAGAGTGGACACGGACATATAGTCAAAGCGGCCCGATACCTCCACGATGCAGTTGTACAGATGCGGGGTTCCCTACGGTGATGATACCCGGCTATCCGTATCCTGCATCTCTGGTGATCTACTATCCAGGAGTATCTGTACCACAGCAATTCTTACCAGCCAACTCTCAAGGATATCTTATGCCTGCACCAATAACTCAGTCTCTAGTACCATAGAGCCAGGTTCAGTCAGAGTGGAGGCACACTACTACTTCGTCAGGGATGCAACCGACAAATATCGAGACTGGACAAGTTTTTGCCATCACCAGAGATGAGGCGCAGCGAGCTGAGGGATCAGTCATATGGGGTATTATTTCAGTTTATTCTATATACACTGATACTTTGATTGATACTAGTAGTTCCCATTCATTTGTATCTATGATATTTTTGGGTAGAGTTGGAAGGATCCCAATGGTTCGTTCTTGTGGGTTAACAGTATCCTTGCCATCAAGAGAGGTGCTGACTAGCCACCAAGAAATCAAAGGTTGCCCGTTAGATTTTGATGGGCATATCCTTACAGTGGACCTCCAGGTGTTGGAAATGATAGAGTTCGATATTATTCTCGGTATGGATTGGTTGGTCGCTTATTATGCTACAATAGATTGTAGAGCAAGGGTGGTGACATTCCGACCACCGGATCAACCAGCTTGGAAATTTATTGGCACTAGAGACGATGGATTATCCATTATATCTCTAGTCAAAGTTGTGCACGAAGGACTACCACCCCTTTCTGATGTGTGAGTAGTCCGAGAGTATCCAAAGGTATTTCCATATGAAATTCCAGGTTTCCCACCTCCTAGGCAAGTGGAATTTGCGATAGAGGTGATTCCAGGAACCGTGCCTATATCGAAACCTCCTTATTGGATCGCGCCAAAAGAACTGAATGAACTTAAAGTTCAACTGCAGGAGTTGCTAGATAACGGATTCATTCGCCCTAGTGTTTCACCATGGGGAGCTCCGATACTCTTTGTCAAAAAGAAGGATGGATCATTGCGGTTATGTATTGACTATTGACAACTCAATGCAGTCACAGTTAAGAACAAATATCCACTGCCGAGGATAGAAGATTTGTTTGATCAGCTTAAGGATACATGTGTGTATTCTAAAATTGATCTGTGCTCAGGATATCATCAGCTTTGGATAAGAGATGAAGATGTACAGAAAATAGCATTTCGCACTCGTTATGGGCATTACGAGTTTCTGATGATGCCTTTTGGTCTCACGAATGCTCCAATTGCACTTATGGACTTAATGAACCAGGTATTCCTGAGGTATATAGATCAGTTTGTGATAGTGTTCATCGATGATATATTAATTTATTCTCGATCCGAGGAGGAGCATGAACAACATCTGCAGATAGTATTGGAAACGTTACGGCGAGAGCAGTTGTATGCCAAGTTTAGCAAGTGTGCATTCTGGTTATCCTCAGTGGGTTTTCTTGGACACGTAGTGTCCAACAGAGGTATTTCTGTAGATCCCCAGAAGATCGAGGCAATTACCAATTGAGAGCAGCCAAAATCAGTTCAAGAGGTCCGTAGTTTCCTTGGTCTGGCTGGGTATTATCGGAGATTCATGGAGGGATTCTCAAGTATTGCCATGCTACTTACTCGCCTGACTCAGAAAGGGGTGAAATTCACCTGTTCAGAGGCTTGTGAAACTAGCTTCTAGGAGCTTAAGCGATGACGAGTTTTTGCACCAGTCTTAGTGATTCCTTCTGGTGTCGATGGGATGGTTCTTTATACAGATGCTTCTATCCAAGGGTTGGGTGTAGTTCTGATGCAGTCCAACCGTGTGGTATCTTATGTCTCCCATCAACTAAAGGATCATGAGAGAAATTACCTAGTGCACGATCTGGAGTTAGTAGTCATTATTTTCGCATTGAAGATATAGAGGCACTACTTGTATGGGATTACTTTTGAGATCTACACAGACCATAAAAGTCTGAAGTATCTATTCACACGGAAAGAACTAAACCTGAGACAGAGACGGTGGATGGAATATCTGAAGGATTATGACTACACAATCCATTATCATCCGATAAAAGCTAATGTGGTAGCAGATGCACTGAGTAGGAAGTTTCGTGGGATTCTGGCCAGTCATCTGACAGCAGTTACTGATCTAGTTCAATAGTTCTTAGAGCTGGGATTGTCTGAACACGGTCAAACACCCCGGGGAGTATTAGTATCTATGGTTGCCCGGTCAGGTATTGCTGAGAGGATCAAGGAAGCATAAATCAGTGACCAGCATCTGTAGTTCTTGTGTAGCACGATAGACTCAGAATGTCAGACGGATTTCTCGAGCGACGAGAATGGAGTACTTCATTTTCATGGACGATTATGTGTTCCGGACACACATCCAATTAAGGAAGAATTGCTACAGGAAGCATATTAGTCGAGATTTGCTATATATCCTGGTGGTACTCGGATGTATCGAGATTTGAAGCGCTTATACTGGTGGAACGGTATGAAAAGAGATATTGCGGACTTCGTCGCACGATGTTTAGTATGCCAACAAGTGAAGGCTGAACATCAGAAACCTGCTGGGTTACTTCAGCAAATTCTGATCCTAGAATGGAAGTGGGAGCATATCACGATGGATTTCGTTACGAGATTACCCTAAACCTGTAAAGGACATGATGTGATTTGGGCGATCATGGATCGGTTAACCAAATTAGCTCACTTCCTTCCTATTCGTGAGACGAACTCCTTGGATCTCTAGCGGAATTGTACTGCCGAGAGATTATCAGATTGCATGGCATACCTTTGAGTATCATATCTGATAGAGATCCGCGATTTACTTCACGATTCTGGCAGAGTCTATATTAAGCTATGGGCACAGAGCTTCAACTCAGCACCGCCTTCCATCCGTAGACAGATGAACAATCTGAGTGTACCATTCAGACTCTGGAGGATCAATTGAGATCTTGTGTCATGGATTTCAGTGGAAGTTGGGAGGATCATATTCCTTTAGTGGAATTTGCTTATAACAACAGCTACCACTCTTCTATTCAGATGGCTCCTTTCGAGGCTTTATATGGCAAACCTGCAGATCTCCTATGTTATGGGAGGAAGTTGGGGAACGACAGTTATTGGGGCCTTAGAGTATTCAGCATGATGCAGAGTTGGTGCGAGTGATTAGATGATGGTTATCTGAGGCACAAGATCGGCAGAAGAGTTATGTGAACCGGAGGCAAAGGCCTCTGGAATTCTCAGTCGGGGACCATGTATTCTTACGAGTGTCACCCACTAAAGGAGTTAAGAGATTTTGGTTGAAAGGAAAATTAGCTCCACGCTACATTGGTCCATTTGAGATATTGGAGTGAATTGGAGGTGTAGGTTATCGGTTGGCTTTACCTCCGACACTTGTGGGTGTTCACAATGTATTTCATGTTTCTATGTTGAGGAAATATGTGCCATGATCAGATCATGTTCTGAAAGAGGTTCCGATACCACTCTAGGCGAATGCAACTTATGAGGAGATTTCGGTACGGATTCTTGGTCGCAAAGAGCGACAGTTGCGGAACAAAACCATCCGACTTGTAAAGGTTGGATGGCAGCATCATACTGATGAGGAGGCTACATGGGAGCTGGAAGATACTATCCGAGCTCGATACCCTCATCTGTTTACCTGAGGTATGTGGTCATTTCGGAATTTACTTGATCTAATTTTTGCATTTAAGTATGAAATTTGGGGACCAAATTTTAATAAGTGGGGGAGAATATAAAATACCAGAAATAATAATAATAATAATAATAATAATAATAATAATAATAATAATATTTGTTAATTAGAAAAATACCCACAAAAATTTCCCAGGAATTTTTAGAAATTTTTCTAGACTTAAATGGAAATTTCTAAGACCCTTTTTAGCTTAGAAGGATTTAAAAGGCTTAACAGGTCTGAAATTTGACCCGTTTATTTGCCAAACTCGACCCGCTCCATTAAAGAAGTTGTTTCTGCCATCTCTCTCTGCGCGAGCATTTCCAGCCGCAATCTTTATTTCCCCTTTTATTTCTTTGCGACGGAAGCTCTTCACCGCAACTATTCCTTTTCTTTCCTTCCCCGCGAGTCTCCTTAGCGTGATTCCCTTTCTCCTCAGCGCGACCTCTTCAACTCCTACCCCCCTGAAGTTCGTCGACTTCTCTGTTTGAGTGGACAACGGCGAGCGACGTTCCCTCACCGGTGCTCGCGGACAAACCAGAGCAACTAGGGTGCACGCGATTTGGGGGCTTGAGTCGGCGGCGATGGCACTGTGCTCGGATCGAAAGTCGTGACTTTCTACCAGAGCAAGGTAAGGCGTTGTCCATTCTTTGTTCTCCTTCAATTTCGGAAGAGATCCCTGTGTGATTTGGGCAGTTGGCCTTGAGCCGGTGAATAGGGGGTCTCCGCGGAAGCTAGGGCAGTGACGTATCTATTAGTTTTCCGGCGGACTAAACAATTGAGAGGAGGACTGCCGAGTGGAGATGCCAAATTCTGGTATATGACTTGTTTCCTTTGTTTTTCTCACAGACCATTTCAATTCTGTGAATCCCGGTTGAATATTGGATAGTGGGTGTCAATTTGCTGGCTGTGAAGGCATTAAATGGGTGGTTGTGCCGCTGTGAGAAAAAGATTTGCCGGCTGTGCTACCATGAGCAAAGGATGCGGGCTGTGCGATTGTGAGTGAAGGTCTAAATAGGCTATAAAAAGGTTGTACCAGCTGTGTGAGAGAGTTGTGCAGCTGTGAACAAGGTTGTGCCGGTTGTGAGTGAGCTGTAAATGGGCTATTGTGTTGTGGTAATGGTTGTGTGATAAAATGGTGGCATAAAGAGGATGCAATGGCTGTGAATGGTTGGTACGGGGGTTTGCTCGGTTGGGGCTAAGTGAAAAAGAGTCGGGTGGAATGAGGTGTGTCAATTAGGGTGGTTAGATCCCTGATTTGGTGTAATTATGAGTGGTTACGCACCGTTTCAAGGCGAGTAATTAAGGCTTGGTTGAGGTTAGTCAGGTCCTGAAATTAGTGTGAAATGTCGGTTGTCGATCGAGCTATGTGATGCTCTGATCTCGGCTACAAATGAGAGTTATACCTCGTATTCGATAAGGGATATGGATATGGGGATTACGTAGTAGTTAATTCGTATTTTGTTGTATGCTTGCACTAAATTGTAATTGATGATATTTGCAGGACGTGGATACGAGACAGGTCCATGGACGTGAGGACTCTATTATTACGAGCATAACAGCAGGTGGGTAATTTCCTACCCTAGTCAGGTAGTTTGTAGTTGCATTCAGATTTAGACATAGATATGATCATATTATATGTTCATATTATCTTGACCCTGCTCTTATTTATTCTTGTGCTTGATACTTGTCGTTGGCTATATATGCTCAAATGTTGATATAACATTTTCCTTTATCATGATTGAGGAGTTACAGATGTGATGTAAGTAGATCTATAAATGTTTAGTAGGGTGTAGATGTTGGAGTACGGATGATGACCTGATTTGTAAATTGGATAAAAGGTCATCCGTGGGTAGGCAATGCCCTAAATATAGGATTTATTCCAATACCCGTATGTTGTATACTTATTATCAACCATGTATTGTGTAAATGGTCAAGTGAGTTGTGAATAGTGTGTCGCTATGGACCGGTGGTCCTAGCTTGTTATGATCAGTTGAGTACGACTCTCTATAGGATAGAGAGTGTATTGATCAAATGGGTATGACTCTCTGTTGAACAGAGAGTCTGTGGTAGATGTCTGTATGTGTGATAATATATTCATGTCATTTGCATGCATACTGACGACATAGTCTCTCTTGGGGTTGAGAGAGTCGTCAGTCATTCTGCCTCCCAGGTTACTCCTAGAGAAGTAACTAGTGTGAGGGTAGAGCATTTGTTGTGCCGCACTCTACCACTATAGACGGTGGTAGTTGGAGTTGCGTGCAGTTGTCCTGGGTGCATGGCACTCGACCACTCATAGGTAGTGTCAGTCAGAGTGGCCAGCAGCAGGGACTCCCATTGTGTAACGAACTCTTTACGCTCATATGCTACTCTATCATACTTCCCACTCGGCCACTCTAGAGCAGTGGTTGGTGTTGAGTTGGGACAGTTGTCATGTCGTGCCACCTAGGCCACACTGGGGTCATGGTAGTGAGTAGGGGTGTGCAGACATGACCATGCATGCTGCATTGCCGTGTCTTATGGCATTTTGCATATTGCTATATATATATATATATATATATATATATATATATATATATATATATATATATATATATATATATATATATATATATATATATACTTGTTGGTCGATCACTATGATACCCTCAACCCTTATCATGACATAGTGTGAGTTAGTATTACTCTTCATATCTTATGTTATGGATACATGCTCAGGTTGGATGAGTGTAGAGTAGCTGACTATCAGGTATGTTAGCATCTTTTGTTGTTCATCTTGTTTAGTGGTATGCATGTATGTATATTTATTATGCTGATGTATACCTGTCATACCTATAGATTATACTGTTGAATTACATGTGATATTTGATATATCTACATGTTGTCTCTTATTATCTGCTGAGTTTTACTCACCACCACGGACCCTGGATTTTTCTGTCGCCCAAGTAACAGGTAGAAATCTTCGTGGCGGCTTAGAGCTTCACCGGTGATCCATCCCATCTCTATTTTCCAAGCCTCCCGTGGATTTTGGTTTATGATGTGGACTTTATTTTGTGTCCGATGTTTTATGAACTATTCGGTACTGTGGATTTGTCTGTTGGTATGCTCTTATGTTGGTTATGAATTTGTATGTCAGTATGTGTGGTTATGGGTATGTGGTTTTATGTTTTCCGCTGTATTTGATATATATATATATATATATATATGCTTATTATGTTGTGGTTGTAGGCCTACAGGCCTTGTATTAACACGATATGTTGCCACGTATAGGGGAGATGAGATGTCGTCCGTTTGCTTTTCAGCATTGCATACTCTCGGGGTGTGACATCCTATGTACCCCAACTGCTCCTAACCCTAGGACATTCTTTAGAAAGCATTGGGAGGGTGAAAATTCATTGAAAATGGATTAGGAGAGTTGTTTAGGGTGAAAATAAATTTTAAGATGTGTGAAAGTTCAAGTTTGAACTTTTTCCATTATTTCTATAACTTAGTGTTCTTATAGGCTTAGGGACTCTCCAAAGACATTGTTGGTGCAATGGTCAAGGGAGAGCAAGCTTTTAGGGGGAGGTTATCCATTATGGGATGATGAATGTGTTTTTCCTCATAAGGGGGAGATTTTGGAGAAGTGAGGCTTGCCTCTCATTTAGTGATATGGGACTTATCACTAGGAAGAGCAAAGCATCCTAGATATTTTTGGACTAAGGGGGAGATTGTAAGATCTCATTGGGATATGAGACATTGATACCTTGAAGAGTTTTTTTTTATGTATGCCAAAGGGGGAGAAGTAAGGTTTAAGTTAGGTAAACCTTCACTGTGTTTTGGCATTGGAAGAGTTTAAGTTTAGGTTATTGTTAGCCTAACTTAAAGGTATTCTCAAACATCAAAAAGGAGGAGATTGTTGGTGCAATCAGCCTAGGTCACGATTGACCGGACTCGAGTAGTATTTTGATGTTTGACAATGGGTTGACCATTGTTTGACAATGGGTTACCTATATTGTTGACATGGGATTGACCATATGATGGAAAGTCCAAGTCATGGGTACTTGGCAATGGAAAGTCCAAGTCATGGGTACGTGGCAAGGAAAGTCCAAGTCATGGGTACTTGGCAATGGAAAGTCCAAGCATAGATCTTGGCATTTGGAAAGTCCAATATGGAGTTGGCATGAAAAGTCCAAGGGTATAGTTTTGGCCACGTAAGGCCAAATGTATAGTCTTGGTGGTGAAAGTCCAAGTCATGGGTACATGGCAATTGGGAAGTCCAAGGGTGTGATATTAGTGGCGTAAAGTCTAAGCGGTAGTCTTGGCAGTAGAAGTCTAATGTTTGGCGGCGTAAAGTCGAAGCATGTGTCTTGCCAGCGTAAGCCCAAATGTGTCTTGGCGGTATAGACCCGATTAGAATGACAATAGCCGATGGAAGCACCTAAAGGCTAGCGTATGGATGAACAAGTCACGCCCCGGGAGTATGTCGTGCCGAAAAGCAAACGGACGGCATCTCCCCTGTACGTGGCAACATATCGGGTTAATACAAGGCCCGTAGGCCCACAACAACAACACAATATATAAAGATATCAACATATCAAACACAGCGGAAACATACAATAGATAAAACAATATACAATGACCCAACTGTGCACTCCGGAGTGACTTGACACAACAAGAAACATAATAGAAGCCACATCGAAAGCCAAATATATACAACACGTCCGTATATCACAGATACGGAAACAATACGGCTAAAACCACAAAACGACAATCCACACAAATACCACAATGCGGATTAAATATCCATCCATCCGGTGTGAGATGGGATCAGCTGGCGGAGCTCCGAACGTCCAAGGAATCTTCTACCTGTTATTTGGGCGACAGGAAGCCCAGGGTCCCGGGGTGGTGAGTATAAACTCAGGGGTAATATATAGAAAGTGCATGAACAACATATAAGGATAGATCTACAAGTATACATGTGAAAATCTACAGGTATACAGCATGAGTCCAATAGACATACAGTCATATCCAAATCTAATAATAAGTAACTACAGTAAAGTCATACTCAATGTATATACTAAACTGATCAACTGAACATAAAATAATGTACCAATGTACCTGACGGTCTGCAACACCATAAGCTATATCATCCTGACAGATATACAATAACATAACCCATATAATGTACCAGGTCAATCCCATACCTGACCAATACTCCAACATATGAACAGTATATGATCACCTATAATAACAACCCGGTCCGTACCACACAATGACATGATGCTAATCAAATGCATATAACAGTCTGAATCAACGCATGTATCATGCTCAACACATAGCAGTATATAAAATGCAGATGGCATGTATCATGATGAACAACCATATGCAGCAATCATAGCTCAATCAAATGCAGCATCTCACAGGCATATGTAAAACATATATCAAATACATGCATACATATATATCAGCAATGCATATGCATGGTCACTGTCTGCGGACCCGTCCAACCACGACCCCAGAGTGGCCAGGGTGGCACGACAAATGACAACTAGCCCGACTCCAGCTGCCACCACTCTCGAGTGACCGAGTTGGGTAGTATGACTGAGTAGCGTATAAGCGTAAAAAGCTAACTACTCCTAGGGGCCCCTGCTGCAAGCCACGCTGTCCCTACCCATGAGTAGACAAACGCCGCACACAGGACAACTGCACGTCACACAACCACCGTCTATAGTGGGCGAGTGCTAACACCACTCTGCACAGTGGCCAGGTGCGCATCTCCAGCTACCACCATCCATAGTGGCCGAGCGCGGCACATCCAATGCTCTGCCCTCAACCCTGCTACCACTACCCCGAGTGGCCGGGGAGGCAGGATGACTAATGACTTGTCTCATCCACAAGGGAGACCCAGTCGTCAGCATGCATGCAAATGTAATGATGCATAGATCCACACAAGTATCCTCGCAACACTCCCTATCTCACGGGGAGTCCTGGTCAACCCAAAAGTCAACTATGCAAGGACTACAATCCACAAGACTCTCTCTATCGTACAAAGAGTCATACACATCTGACAGTCAACCACGCTAAGACCCCTAGTCAGTAGCGAGATACTATCGACCATCCATATAATCATACACAGATATACGATTCATAATGGATATACAATCATGCTAGGACCTCTAGTCCGTAACCACATACTGACAACCACACACGTTTATCTATGCACAGACAACTAAATCCATCATAGATGCACAACTAATATATGTACGATACAACAATCGACTCCATAACCCAATTCATCACCTAACCCTAGTGATGTAACACAGTAACCCAATCTGAGGTCACAAAGATAACCCTAACCACCTGTACTTACTGAACATCCATCAGCTAATACATAATAGGGTTTATAGTTCCTATCCGAGCTAGATAATCAATAGAGTACCAGAGTATATATCTCAAAGGTCAAGGCAGTACAAGCATATGATTAAATAAGAGTGGATTTAAGGTAAACAGGTATAAACATATATCCAAATTCATGCACTAGAATTTGATCAAAACTTCCGGACCAGGTAGATATTACCCACCTGATATGTATCCTGTAACAATAGTCCTCCAGCCCGAGAACCTGCCTCGTAGCCCAAACCTGCATATAATGGCAACTACAATTAAGTTCTAACACCTAACAAATATACAGGTTAACTACTACATTTCTATATCCACGTTCTTTCCTCGAATACAAGTTAGAAACTCGATTATCCCAATCTGATACACCTTAACATCATGAACATACCCACCAATTTAATTAGCAAGTACATACATCTACTACATTCACAACTAATAATCAACAATCGATTACAACATCAACTATAAATACTATAAGCATCCATATCCTTACCTCTCCCTCCTTGATCCGATTGAATTATCACCAATACGGCTGATGAAGATTCATCTGCTGCCCAACACAGCTAACATCAAGGTCCCAATCAACTCCCCTGATCTAGAAATGAATCAAGCACACCATTCCTACAACATACAATTAAATTTAAATCGATGAACCTCTTAACTTCATTCCAACTCACCTTGCATTGCTTACCAAATTCAGATTCTCTGCTCCACTTCATCCACTGCCGATTCAATAGAGCTGAGCTCTCCACCTCACAATCCATCAACACAGCAAAACTGCAGCCGACCAATACTTCCACTCTCGGTGCACTGCAAATGGATGAAACTCCGCCCACGACAAGGATATGCCTTACTCATATCGTCTTCATCACCTCACTTCACCTCCACCTCACAACCTCCGTAGTGATGAAGATGACAAAGGACGGAAGGTCGGCGACGATCTGAGCAGACGACAGAGAATAGCAAAGCGGATAAGGACTCACCGCAATGCAAAAAACAGAGAAGATCCGGCGACAACGACGAATAAGAACTGGTAGATCAACTGTAATAAGAACCGTCACTGCATCAATCGTGCAGATCTCAGCCATGGCTGTGGTGTTTGCTGTCGTCGGACCGGTAGAAGAAGGGCGGCGAGGTCAGCTGTCAGCAGAGATCTGGATAAGGAAGAGGAGAACACCTCCGGTGGGGCCAATCCCCGATGAATGCAGGCGGCGACTGGGTGTGGCAGCGAGCATTCGACGCGGGCGACGGCGAGCGCTCCTCGGCGGACGACAATACAAAGAGCAGAGGCAAGGCACCGGAATCCCGAACTCGAGCAGTGCGGATTAGGAAGAAGAACCGACGGGAGGAAGCTCGGAGAGAGGGCGTTCGCAGCAGAGAAGAATCGGCGTCGCGATCGGAAAGGCTGCGGCGGTGAAACGAGGAAGAGAAGAATCGGTCGGCAGAGGAAATCATGAAGAAACGAAGGAGAAGAGGAAGATGTGACGGAAAATGGAAAATCGGATCGGGAAATCAAGACTTAAAAGAGTTTACGACGTTGGGTGTTGGTTCGGCTAGCTTAGGTTTAACTCAAACCCAATCCAATTTGATTCAGCTAAACCGGTTCAGCCAATTCAAGCCCAGCAATTTGGGCCCAACAAAATCAGTCCAATGAACTCAGCCCAACTAGATAGTCCAAGCCCACTTCTTAAAAAAATTCCTTGATTAAGCCCAATTTACCCACCAATTAAACCCAATTAATTAAAAGGATTAATCCATATAATTTTTTATTTTTTTTCGTATTTTACATTCTCCCCCACTTATAAAAATTTGGTCCCCAAATTTCTGACTCACGTACGAGTACGAGATGTCACAACAACCATCTCAAGTATCTGGAGCAAAGTCACACCTCAAGTGACTAAGTGGAGTACTGAGCTCGAATATTATATTCCAGCTCTTATACGCTCTCATCCAACCTATTACAAGGTAAATAAGTGTACCAAAGTAGAGCTCTATAATTGTAACCGATGGGAATCTTTGCCAGAATCGTAAGGTGAATTATGAATCACTATCAAAAATGATACCCAAGGTTACTCCATAGATATAATTCCATCAAGCGATCCAACGAAGTCCATCTTACGACTCGGTAGAAAATGAGCGGACCTAGCTAATCGATCATCGACTACCCAAATCCGATCAAGTCCTTTCCAAATTCTAGATAATCCCCCAACACAGTCTAACGTACTAGACTCTCACTTCATCACGGTACGTAACCCTACCGATCACAATATTCCACCTTTGCTTGTTGGCATACCCAACATCAAACTACAGAATCATCCATGTCCCACATATCGTTCCACCCACCGGAACGTCTCAATACTCACTATTTTTGGATACACTTCGAATAAATCATCACTCTCGAATGAAGAGTCTCATGAAACAACTCTTCCTAAATCGAATGCAACTCTGGGAACTACTATCCTTCCCAGAGACAGAGATTTATTCTCACAAGAGAAATTAATCTAATGTCCAAAATTCACTGTCACACAGAGCTGAAAGTAACTGGAAGACTATAATGACTAATCTACCCAATTTCTCAACTAGCATACACATAATATATGTCTCATTCAACTGCATCGAGATCGCTCCTAATCCCTGAAATATTGCATCTAGTACAATACCCTTCCATCCATATCGGATGGATTAACTAACACTGACACAAAAGTCAGCCGCCTTCTAGGCCATGAAACCTAGCTTCACAAACTTTCGACCAGGTGATTTCCATCACCTTCTTGGTCCAACAAGTCGATGGTATAGTATCGCTAGAACATCCTATCCTTATCTCTGGTAAACACCAAATCAATCTAGGGAAACATAACTTCCCTTAAGATCGTGAATATATCCCAAAAATATATCATCCACAGATATGATGACAATCGATCCCAAATACTTCAAGAGTACTTGATTCCTCAAATCCATGAACGACTAAATCCTCGATAAGTCTAACAACATTATCAATCAGCTCTATACACCTGCATCCTTTTACTCTATGCTAATGATAGCTCAATCATCACACCGACAATGATAATTGTATGACACTAAGTCACTACAATATCAAACCTCCAGTCGTAGACGAACCCTAGGATATACACAGGTGTCATTTAGCTGATCTAAACAAATCATTTATCCCTAACGAAGGATACTCATTCTCAACTAATGCATTCCAATCATCGATAATCGATATATAACCCCAAAGGTTCATCTCTCTTTTAATAAAGAGTTCTGGATCCTCTCAAGAGAAATCTCAAGCCAAATAAATCTCCCATAGTGTTTAGCAACACTGATACCCGTAAAATCATCTCCCGGTATGAGGTCTCAATATCGGAATTTCCGAAATCACCCTCAAATCGCATATTCCTACTTGCCCATGCAGTGGCAAGCCCGAGAGTTCATCCGAAACTATATCCAAATACTCTCAGATTATACATATATCCGAGAGTCCTAGTATACCAACGCTCCAACAATCCAACTTTCCGTAAGGATATGTCTATAGTGGAGGTATGTCTTGCAAAGGCTAAGAGTATCCCTTGACTTCTTGATTGTTGATCAACATCTCACCTGACGGTAGAAAAAAAAATCACCAACTCATAAGTCGATAGAAACCCTTCTAATCCCTATCCAAGAATGTTCTAGACAAAGATACCTGTAAACTACCAGTATCTCTCGATATATCCGCAAATAGGATAACCTAAAGTAATACCCCGAAGGACCGATCCTTTGGTCTTCTATACTTCTTCTCGAGTAATCATGTAAACTTGTCCGACATCTGTTCTGGACGGCTGAGCTCATGTAGATGCAAAGACTATCATGGAGAACTGAAGTCAACTACTGAACTGAGATACAAACTGAAACAACCGCAATGGAGATGGTAAACACTGTTGTACTAGCAAAGGGTACACATCCAGCTGTATAATATAGAAGAACTGTCAACATCATAGCACGTTCCATCTCTGTGAAAGGTATAGCTGCAACTGGAGAATATTGCATAGATACGACCATCGTCGTAAAATCTCTCCTCTGTATAAAGCATAACCACGTCTGGGAAAGTAACAGTTGTCGTTGTTTGGAAAGGTAACAGTTGTTGTCTGAAGGTCTGGGTCTTCTGCTAATAGTACTGAGTAACTCTCTTCTCTCGACGGGAAGTATCAAAGAACACCACTATGTCTGAGGTAGTAGATCGCTGCTGATGTGATAATCTAATCTGCTATGATAACTCAGCTTTCGAGGTTGTGGATCGTCCGCTCGAAAGCATCATCCATAGTCTTCAACTGAGTCTTCAAAATACATACTCTCCTCGTAGATACCGGCTGCTTATAGTAGAAACAGATACAATGGTCCATCGGATAATTTGACTCTGTGTCTCATCGTAACCCGCACTTCACACACATAATCTCCTTTCGGAGTCTTTCCTCTGAGTTCGCTGATAAACATGAGAAGCTGCTGACAATCTGCAATCGGTCTTCTATGATCGAAAAATTCTCCAATAGTCATTCGTGACTCATGACTTTAATCTTGCTCCTTTTATCCAACATTCGGAGACTTCTAATTCCAATAATTTGACTTGCAATATATGCTTATCAAAACTCCAACTCTTAAAACACTTGCTACGGAGTCATTTCTATACACATGACTCGGTCTATGGACTTCCGATAGGATCTAATAGGAGACCCAAACATCCTGATCAAGATGTCAACCGATAAACCAGAGGTGGCTTAAGACATGTCGATCACATTCTCGAGTTATTAGGTGGTCGTAACCCTCACAAGTCTAGCGACTCTGCATGGTACCTTCGTTACCAAACGATCACCCTACTCGATGCCCAAGAACTCCCTGACAATGAGTCAAAGAAGATGACGTGGGGAAATACTATCTCACAACATCACCGCACTGTGACCAAGTGATACATTATTTCTCGTAGGTTACTTTCTATCTCTTCCACCAAGTACCGGCTAAATCCGGATAATAGTATTCAACTAACACTACTATCTTCGTATAACCCGAGTCAAGTACTCCAAAAGTACTCCCAATATTATACAACCTAGAACGACCAGTCCGGGGATCAAAATCCCCATGAATATCATCCACTAATTTTCTACTATCGGCACCAGCAATAGTATACTCGCTTAGTCTATTACCCCATAGGTAATGATCTGACTAACATAATTAGTGAAAATCTTAGGACTGTAATCCTTGATCTCCACAAGAGATGTGACTACCTAACCCCAGCTTTTCGACTCGGTATCAGTCGGCTCTCAAAGGTAATTACCTTTTCGATAGCAGGTACATATCTAATAACCTCAACATGTCGTTCCCGTGGCCAACACAAACCACAGTTACGAATACTAACCAATATCCTACAAGTCATCCATGTTATAAGCAACTAAATGCATAACCAATAGAAGGATATGTAATAACAATTAACATACCTTAAACCTTGTAGCTTGGAGATGTCCGCAACAGCCAAATCCCAAAACTCACAAACCAAAACCGAGTAAAGCAAAACTCGATGTCCGAAAAAAATAAAATCCGAAAATGGACTTCGCAACCTAGGGCTCTGATACCAATAAAATTGTCACGCCCCGGGAGTATGCCGTGCCGAAAAGCAAACGAACGGCATCTCCCCTGTACGTGGCAACATATCGGGTTAATACAAGGCCCGTAGGCCCACAACAACAACACAATATATAAAGATATCAACATATCAAACACAGCGGAAACATACAACAGATAAAACAATATACAATACGTCCATATATTGACACAACAAGAAACATAATAGAAGCCACATCGAAAGCCAAATATATACAACACATCCATATATCATAGATACGAAAACAATACGGCTAAAACCACAAAACGACAATCCACACAAATACCACAATGCGGATTAAATATCCATCCATCCGGTGTGAGATGGGATCAGCTGGCGGAGCTCCGAACGTCCAAGGAATCTTCTACCTGTTATCTAGGTGACAGGAAGCCCAGGGTCCCGGGGTGGTGAGTATAAACTCAGGGGAAATATATAGAAAGTGCATGAACAACATATAAGGATAGATCTACAAGTATACATGTGAAGATCTACAGGTATACAGCATGAGTCCAATAGACATACAGTCATATCCAAATCTAATAACAAGTAACTACAGTAAAGTCATACTCAATATATATACTAAACTGATCAACTGAACATAAAGTAATGTACCAATGTACCTGACGGTCTGCAACACCATAAGCTATATCATCCTGACAGATATACAATAACATAACCCATATAATGTACTAGGTCAATCTTATACCTGACCAATACTCCAACATATGAACAGTATATGATCACCTATAATAACAACCCGGTCCCTACCACACAATGACATGATGCTAATCAAATGCATATAACAGTCTGAATCAACGCATGTATCATGCTCAACACATAGCAGTATATAAAATGCAGATGGCATGTATCATGATGAACAACCATATGCAGCAATCATAACTCAATCAAATGCAGCATCTCACGGGCATATGTAAAACATATATCAAATACATGCATACATATATATCGAATGCATAGTCTGCGGACCGTCCCGACCCAACCACGACCCCAGAGTGGCCAGGGTGGCACGACAAATGACAACTAGCCCGACTCCAGCTGCCACCACTCTCGAGTGACCGAATTGGGTAGTATGACTGAGTAGCGTATAAGCGTAAAAAGCTAACTACTCCTAGGGGCCCCTGCTGCAAGCCACGCTATCCCTACCCATGAGTAGACAAACACCGCACACAGGACAACTGCACGTCACACAACCATCGTCTATAGTGGGCGAGTGCTAACACCACTCTGCAAAGTGGCCAGGTGCGCATCTCCAGCTACCATCATCCATAGTGGCCGAGCGCGGCACATCCAATGCTCTACCCTCAACCCTGCTACCACTACCCCGAGTGGTCGGGGAGGCAGGATGACTGATGACTTGTCTCATCCACAAGGGAGACCCAGTCGTCAGCATGCATGCAAATGTAATGATGCATAGATCCACACAAGTATCCTCGCAACACTCCCTATCTCACGGGGAGTCCTAGTCAACCCAAAAGTCAACTATGCAAGGACTACAATCCACAAGACTCTCTCTATCGTACAAAGAGTCATACACATCTGACAGTCAACCACGCTAAGACCCCTAGTTAGTAGCGAGATACTATCGACCATCCATATAATCATACCCAGATATACGATCTATAATGGATATACAATCATGCTAGGACCTCTAGTCCGTAATCACATACTGACAACCACACACATTTATCTATGCACAGACAACTAAATCCTTCACAGATGCACAACTAATATATGTACGATACAACAATCGACTCCATAACCCAATTCATCACCTAACCCTAGTGATGTAACACAGTAACCCAATCTGAGGTCACAAAGATAACCCTAACCACCTGTACTTACTGAACATCCATCAGCTAATACATAATAGGGTTTATAGTTCCTATCCGAGCTAGATAATCAATAGAGTACCAGAGTATATATCTCAAAGGTCAAGGCAGTACAAGCATATGATTAAATAAGAGTGGATTTAAGGTAAACAGGTATAAACATATATCCAAATTCATGCACTAGAATTTGATCAAAACTACCAGACCAAGTAGATATTACCCACTTGATATGTATCCTGTAACAATAGTCCTCCAGCCCGAGAACCTGCCTCGTAGCCCAAACCTGCATATAATGGCAACTACAATTAAGTTCTAACACCTAACAAATATACAGGTTAACTACTACATTTCTATATCCACGTTCTTTCCTCGAATACAAGTTAGAAACTCGATTATCCCAATCTGATACACCTTAACATCATGAACATACCCACCAATTTAATTAGCAAGTACATACATCTACTACGTTCACAACTAATAATCAACAATCGATTACACCATCAACTATAAATACTATAAGCATCCATATCCTTATCTCTCCCTCCTTGATCCGATTGAATTATCACCAATACGGCTAATGAAGATTCATCTGCTGCCCAACACAGCTAACATCAAGGTCCCAATCAACTCCCCTGATCTAGAAATGAATCAAGCACACCATTCCTACAACATACAATTAAATTTAAATCAATGAACCTCTTAACTTCATTCCAACTCACCTTGCATTGCTTACCAAATTCAGATTCTCTTCCACTTCATCCACTGCCGATTCAATAGAGTTGAGCTCTCCACCTCACAATCCATCAACACAGCAAAACCGCAACCAACCAATACTTCCACTCTCGGTGCACTGCAAATGGATGAAACTCCGCCCACGACAAGGATATGCCTTACTCATATCGTCTTCAT
This sequence comes from Wurfbainia villosa, assembly GCA_025175895.1. Lineage (NCBI taxonomy): Eukaryota > Viridiplantae > Streptophyta > Magnoliopsida > Zingiberales > Zingiberaceae > Wurfbainia > Wurfbainia villosa. The sequence continues at coordinate 95,056,879 of CM045989.1, forward strand.
CACCTCACTGAACATGTCATGGATGACTTGGAGGGATCCAATAGGCGTGAGGCTGACGGAGGTGGCTAGAAGGCTTATGTCTAGGCTAAGGGTGTCTAGCAAGTATAAGGGCATCATACTTGGGTTAAAACCTCATGTTTGAGGTGTATCAGTCGACTGGGGTTATGGACCAGTCGACTAGTCGATTGTTTTGACACTTGACAACCTAGTCGACACTGATCAGTCGACTAGGTTTACGATTAGTCGACTGACAGGAGTCGATTGATGCTCGACCAATCGAGTTGCCTTGGTAGTCGATTGCTAGCATTGGGCAGTCGACTGATGGATGCGGCCACAGAAGTGAGGCAGGCTTGACCAGCGGTTCGACTGCCTATGCATCAGTCGATTGCTAGGATTTGGCAATCAACTAATAGGCTATCCGTTAGAGTTTCTCCAGTGTGGATCGAGTCATTGTGAGACAATGGCTACAGGAGCAGTCGACTGATAGGTATGAGCAGTTGACTACTAGATGAAAATCAACACGAGTTGTAGCTTTAAAAGGAGCTCGAAGGGGAGATATTTGGCATCGATTCTTAGGGCAATTTGAGGAGATTTGCTGGTGCAAGTCAGGGTCTTCAAGTGTAGTCCAAGCAACCAACAAGAAAATCAATCAAAGCTCACATATGTAAAGGTATCTTTACATAGTTTGGTGTATTTACTTTGTATTTGCTTATATCTTTCGTATTACTGTTGTAATTTTTTGTACGAGGTTTCTCCACCTCCGGATTATTCCGAGAAGGATTCTTATTAGTGGTGTGTGCATTACTAGAGCTCACTTGAGCTCAACCCATGGAGTAGGAACCCTAAGGTTCTAAACCACGTTATATTGTTGTCTTGTGCTTGTGTATTCGTCTTCATATTCGTATTTGTGTCTTGTATTTCCGCTGTGCTAACTGAATTGTAGAGACGAATGATCGAATTCCATCATCAAGCACGATAACGCTATTCACCCCCCCCCCTCTAGCGACGTACAATTCTTCTATATATATTTCATATATTAATGAACTGTCTTTTTTTTTATAGGTTATCCAGTTGCTTCAAATATGGTAAATTTTTTCGTATTGTTCATATTATAAATTCGATATGAAAATATAATTTTTTTTTACTTTTATATTCTAATAATTATGATTGTTAGTTTCGACGTGGCGATCATAGACGGAGTAGCGATGGAAGATCACAGTCTTCCTCTGCTTCTACCCCTGCACAATCTGATTCTCTTGCAAGAAATGTTCCCTCGACCCCTTCTCCAGTTGTAAGATCTTCTGGTTCTCAACAAATCCCTGCTAAAGTATCTTCCCCTGTACAACAATCACTCATTGAGAGGGAAGATACGCAAGAGTTGATATCCCCGCGCGGAGATTCGTAAGTATTCAAGTTTTAAATTATCTATGTTTTTAATAAGATATATTTTTTTATAAATATCTAACATGGTTTATTTTCATTTCATGATAGATTTACAAATTTTGTACATGTTATTCACGAGGTGAATAAAATAGTGAATAATTATTGGGGCGGAGCTTCGATGACTTATACGAGCACGCCGGAAGAAACAAAAAATCTATGGTGGAATGAGTTCAAGATAAGTTATGTAAATTAATTTATATATAAAAATACAATTAATATAATCTATTCTTTTTTTCTCTATTACAGTGGGTATTTACTTGGGATGAATATGAAACACTAGATATTAGAAGAATTTTCATGAAAAACTGTGGCGATCATATCAGAAACATATTAAATCATGCAAAAAACAGAGGTAAAAAGTCATACTGCATAACCGAGGAGAATTGGAATAAGATTGTTGAATATTGCACATCGGAGGATAGCAAACGAAGGAGTGAACAAAATAAGAAAAATCAAACTTTTAATTCTGGCGCTTTGTCTGTGGCGTATGCTGGTGGGTCAATCAATATCGATGAACATAGACATTGATTGGTGAGTTTTTTCAAATCCTAATTTTTAAATCTAATATGCACTAATTTATTATTTATAACGATTTTTGTTTAGGCCAAGGAAACGAGGACTGAGCCATTATTCATAGACACTTTTACACGTATATTCCAAAAGAAAGATAAGACATGGAATAGGGAGAGAGCTAGAACAATGAAGGTTTGTAATTTAAAAAATTTAAATTCTTATTTTAGAATTTAACTTTTTTCTTTTCAAAATAGGAGAAATATGATGAACTTGCACAGAGAGATTCGAGTGCAAGTGATGATGCAATCGAATCTGAGTCATCTGTTGGAAATATAAATCTATGGCTCGAAGCTACTGGCGGATCGAAAAGTGGAAGAATAATTGGACTTGGTTCTTTAAGCCGAACTTATAAAGTCCCTGATGCTTCTTCTTCATCCTCACCAACAGTAAGAGCAGAAATAAATTAATTGACTGAAGAGGTAAAACATTTGAAGGAATTACTAGTGCAAAAAGAAAATGAATCAAGACAAAGAGATCAGGAAGTAAAGGAATTAAATGACCCGATGAACGAATTTCGCAGACAATAGATATTAATTATGCAGCATCTTCAATTATCCTTTGGTTCAAGTCAACTTCTTCCTTCTCGATCTCCTCCTGCAGATGCTTGTAATAATGACAATGAAGATGAATTTTTTTTTTGATGATGGTGGTTATGTTTGAATTGTTAACTCTAAATCTTACCTAACTTGTCCCATTTGATATCCTTGTATTATAAGTATGTTTTGTACGATGAATTATGTATGTTATCTGTAATGACTTGGTATTGAATCATTTTGAGTGATTATATGTTTATGAAGTTTTATATATGAATTAGTTTATATTGTTGGATGTGTTTGTTGTAAAACAGGTAAAAGTTTTTTCCTATTTTCCCATATCTACAACGAAAATAAGATTCGTCACAGATTTAGCAACGAAAAAAAAATTTCATTACAGATTTTACGACAAAAATAACTTTTCATTGCAAAAAATGAGTATCAGTCGACTGTCGCAATCAATCAGTCAACTAATGATCGACCAATCGACTGACCAATAAACTAAAAAATATTTTGTGGTCTGATACGGTTCTATCAGTCCACTGTCAAAGCTAACAGTCGACTGGGGTATCAATCAATTGACTGGAAGAATCCATCAGTTGACTAATAATACTGTATCAGTTCATAGAACCATTTTTAGTCGATTGGTCAGTCGACTTGTCCAGGATCAATCGACATAGCTGCAGTAGTTGACTGACATTAAATATTTTGCATTGAAAACTCGATTTGTCTCCAATTAAGCAACGAAATTTATTTTGGTTGCAAATTAAGTGGTATCAGTCGACTAGAAATGTCCATTAGTCAACTAATGATACTATATCAGTTCACAGAACCTTTTTTAGTCGACTAATCCATACCAGTGGACTGATGGCTACATGCAGTCGACTGACGTTAAATATTTTGCAATGAAAACTCGATTCGTCACGGGTTTGGCGACAAAATTTGTTTCGTTACCAAATTTTCCTAAAAACATGGTTAATAAATTTAGCAGTGTTTGGCGATGAAACATATTTTAGTGGTTGATTTGGTGACAAAAAAAATTCATTGGAAATATCTACAACGAAAACTATTTTCGTCGCAAATTTTGGGGATGAAAAATATTTTCATCGCAAATATTTGCGACGAAAATAGTTTTTGTTGCTCATTTTTTGCGATAAAAAAAAATTTCGTCATAAATTTGGCGATGAAAGATATTTTTGTCGCAAATATTAGTGATGAAAATTATTTTCGTCGCTAAATTTTGCAATTATTTTTGCAACGAAAATTATTTTCGTCACCAAACATTTTTAATTTTTGTTGCAAATTTTAGCTGTGAATAATTTGCAATGAAAAATTTTTCGTTGCAAAATTCATTGCAAAAAATTTTTGCAATGAATTTTTATTCAAAATTCGTTCAAAATTAAAGCTTTTTGTAGTGGTCGTTTTGGTTGATGTCATTTCCGCTCCACTTCATACGTCAGGTATAATTTCTTATCGAATATTTTAATTTATAGTTATGTCTGGCATATTGTATTCTACATGCATGTGGTGCGTGTCTTGTAATAAAATAGTTTATTATAATTTTGATTCTGCTGCGTGTTTTGTGAAATGTATCGTTGCATGCACCCATTGGGCTATACAACATAGAGTTAGTCCAAGCAATAAAATTATGATCGAAAGTCATACCAGCTGTCAGGTTTCGAGCTTGAGTTTATGGGAAACCCTAGATCAAACCAACGTCTAATGCTCTCCTTCCGAGAGTGTGTTCTCACAACTCCACTCAGGAGAAGTTATCTATTGCCAAAATGGGGACAACCGTAAGAGTCGATCCTACCAAGGGTTCCGGAGGAATGCCGAAGTCGAGATCGGACGGTCAAAGACTGTCACGATCACTATTATTATATATCTTGTGCTAACCTTGTGATATAGGTGATTGAATTGGAAACTCAAGTACAGCAGTCGACTGGGGGCAGTCGACTAACAATAGGAGCAGTCAACTGGTGTGTACGTGAAGAGCCAAGTTTCCACCTCAGAGATAAGATTGTTGGATAAGGTCTATCTAGATCTAGATCTAGACGAAAATAATGGTTTCTAAGGCTTAAGAAGATTTATAAAAGGAGGGGAGGACACAAACCCTAATGATCAATAATCTCCCAAGTGCTCTTGCTCTCCGACCGTACTCCTTCGTGCTACAATGCTACTCCGACCATGCTTCGTCTTCTTACTTTAATTTTTGGTATATTCTTGCTTAGTTTTTTGTGTACTTAATTTCTAAAAAGAGTGGTAAGGTTGTTACTGCCTCCTTTATCATTTGATTTACCTGTACTTAATTTCTAAAAGGAGCGGTAAGGTTGTTACCGCTTCCTTTATCTTTTGTAAGTATGTGTCTCTTACCTCCAACGAGGAAGAGATCAATTAGTTGATTGCCCCTCAAGAGCGATCAAGGATTGCACGGGCCTTGGACTAGCAACCATTCAGTTGTGAACCAAGTAAAAGTTCTTTGTCTTCTTGTATGTCATTATCCTTGTTTTGTTTTCCATTGTAATGTTTTAAAAAGAAAAGAAAATTTTAAATACGCTATTCACCCCCTCCCCCTCTAGCATTTTTCAGTCCTTCAATTGTTCAATTGGTATCAGAGTCGGGAGGCTCAAATTTGGTGCAACCACAATTTTGAGTAGTTTTTTTTCTTTTCTTACTTTCATTTTTATTTTATTTGTTTATCTCCTGCACTACTAATCCAAGACCAAGTCTTAGGATATTTTTTTATTTTTGTTTTGTTTAGGCATGCAAGTATTGAAATGTCCTCGACCAAACTAATCATGGAGGAGCAACCCACAAGGCCTGGAATTGAGAAAGGAAAATTTTTAAATTTAAATTTTAAATATCATGTTATATGTTTCAAATGCAGGGAGAGAGGACACTACAAAAATAAGTATCCTACTTGTAAGACTCAGACGGCACAACCGACGGAAAAGGTAGGACCAATGCCAAGAGTCCGGAGGAACAAGGAGCACATCATGTGCTTCATGTGCAGAAGGTTCGGCCATTACAAGAACCGGTGTCCAGAGAGAAAGAAAAGGTCCACAGAATTAGGAGAAGCGGCTAAGGTTAGTAAATATTTTGATAATTTAAGTTTTAAAATGCATGATGATTTAGATAAATTGTGTGTTAAATCTAGTGATACTAGTCATAATAAATCTAGCAAAATAGTTGATTTTTGTTCAAACAATAAGGGTCAATTAATTAATACAATTAATAATTCAACTAAGGAAAAATTAAATAATCCAGATTTAATTAGTTTAAAAAATATTAGTGAAGAAAATAATCAAATTAATCTGACCTTTGATAAGATTAATCGAGAACTTGATCAAATTTGTAGTCTAATCAACATAGATCTAGATCAAATCAAGACCAAACTAGAACTTGATCATAATAATCAAAGCTTATATCAGAATAAACCTAGGACAGAACCATCAAACCCTAAATCTGATTAATCAAGATAATTTTGAATTAAAAAATTTTATTTTGGAAAATTCAAATTTAAATAATTGGAAATTAAATTTAAAAAATTCCAAATCTAATCCATAAAATTTGAAATTAAATTTAAAAAATTCCAAATCTAATCTAGAAAATTCAAAATCTAATTTAAAAAATTCTATTTTATAAAATTCTAATTCTAATTTGACAAACTCTAATCCGAATTTGAAAAATTCTAATCCTAACTTGAAATGCTCTAATCCTAATTCGAAAATTCTTATCTCACTTTGAAAGAGTCTAATTTGAAATTTTCAAAATCTAACTTAATTAAAAATTCAAAATTAGATAATTAATAATAAAATTAATAATAATAGAGTATCATTTGATTATACACAAATTAATAATTTAGTAATTAAACTTTCAACTTTTAAAAATTTAACTAATAAATATATAGACTTAGGTTACAAGTCTAATTTAATCAAAAATCAAGATCCTAAAATTTATAAATATAATTATCATAGAGTACCCTATAATTATGGAACAAATAAAAATCTACCAAGAAACCCAATAATTTAAATTGGTTGAATTGAATATGACATGCTCATTCATACATTCATATCATGTTTAATTAATTATCATGCTTAATTATGTCATGTCATACATACTAGTCTTAAATTAATAGAATTGTTAGATAGAACCAAAGGTTAATTTAAACTTGAACAACCTAGTATTAAGACAAAGTAAACTAATAGTAAGTTAGGGAATCTCTTCGAAGTGCATGTCTAGGCTAGATGTGTCCTACCTGGTGCACTAAGTTGAGTGGAACTAACAGAAGCTAACTCACTTAGTCTTTAACTAGTTAGACTAAAGTTTAGTCGAAAGTAAGTCTAGTATTTATTTTCTTGATCAACTTTGTCTAAGGATGTAGTCCACCTAATATCCAAGAATGTCATATGCCTCGCCACTATCTAGAAGTTGATTTTGAAAAATTTACTCGACTAGCCCAAGTTAAACTTGAATCTAACACAAGTTTAAATACTTTTAATTCCCATCAAAATTAAAAAGAAATAATGAACCTTCATCTCACTAAATTCATAAGATTAACATGTACTATTTGTATTGAGACATTTAGAATGGGTGAGATGTTAAGGACAATCAAATTGATTTTAAAAAAAAAATGATTTCAAAATCTATAAATATATATTTTCTTAAAATTATTTGTATATTTTATTGATTATCATGTTTGTGTTTGAAAACTTATATTTTCTTAAAATACTGATTTATTGATTAGATCCTTAGATCAATTTCAAATACCAAGATCCTCTAGACATTTAGAAAATTCTTCCTTGTAGTTAACAAGGATGTCCTAAGAGTATATCAGGTTAAGGGGGAGATTTTGATTGACTGAGACCCTCTAGACATTTGGGTAAGTCTTCCTTGTGGTTAACAAGGATGTCAAGTTAAGAGGAGGTTCAAATTGAAAAATCAGTACTTATACGATTTTAAAAATATTTTTTTTTAAAAAAAATTGAAAAATGTTATATGATTTGAAAAATATATCTTTCCCTTTAATCATTCATTGAAAATATTCTTATTAAATTCTTAAATATTATAATTATAAAAAGTATTTTGAAAACTTTACTACAGGCTAAGTATACATTCTTTTCAAAAGATAAAACTTTACAATTGTTCGTGCCGGACTTAGAGAATCTAAAATGACATTCTTCTTAATAATATGTCAAAGGGGGAAGAGAAGATTTAAGTTAGCCAAACTTAATATCTCTAGCTACCTCTAGTTAGACATAAGACCTATTGGATGTTTTAGTACATTGGTTTGTTAGACAAATTTAATATCTCTAGTTACCTCTAGTTTGACATAAGACCTATTAGACATTTTTATTTTTGATCTATGTCAAAAGGGGAGAGATGTTAAGTTAATAAATTGACCAAATATTAAGGAAAGGCAGTACAAAATGGGGAGTTTTTAATGATTCATGCATTGTCTTTCATTTTATTAATGCATTTATTTCCTTAACTTTGAATCATGTTATAATAAATTTAAAAAAAAAAGAGATTGTTGGTGCAGGAGCACCAGGTAATCGAATTTGGATTTTGATAATGATAAAGGTTCGAAGTTAAGTCATATTATGTCTAATATTTTGTGTCAAACTTACAGGTCTTAATAAGTTCGCAGGATTAGAAGAGAAGTCCAACAAGTCTGAGGACCAAGGGTTTGGCAACAGTAAACTCCGTGTGAGGAGCGATGATAAGGTTGCGTCCTCAGTATGGGGACAACCATAGGTGTCCATCCGACTAAGACTTCCGAAGGAATGCCGAAGTTGAGATCGGACGGTCAAAGATTGTTACAATCACTATTGTTATATATCTTGTGCTAACTGTGTGATATAGGTGATTGAATTAGAAACTCAAGTACAACAGTCGACTAGGAGGATCATCCATCGACTAGGGCCAGTCGATTAGTGTGCACGTGAAGAGCCAAATTGCCACCTTAGAGATAAGATTGTTGGATAAGGTCTATCCAGATCGAGATCTAGATCTTAACAAAAATGATAGTTTCAAAGGCTTAAGTGTTAGGGCAATCAACCTATGATGTGGTTTTGATGTGTGTGGCAAAGGGTTTAAGTTAGGATTGTATTGGATTTGATGTATGTGTTGAAGTCATGCAGGACTTAGTAATTCACATATGGAGCATTGACAAGTTTCACCTCTCATGACTCGGTGAAAGATGCATTGTGGAAGTCGTGGACTTGGTGCATCCGAGGGACCGTCGGACGAGGAGCATTGGAGTGAAGCCGGAGGAAGTAGACTTCGGGGTGAGACGCGAAGGATGGCACTGCGAAGTCGTGCACTTGGAGCATCTGAGGGACGTGGCCAGACGAAGGCAACATCAAAGGCGAGGGACTCCAAGGGAATGAGAATGAGCGGTTGTAACCCGGGACGGGGTAGATCGTAGGTGAAACTTGGCCATTTGGCTAAGTGTCAGATGGGATTTCCCGACATCACCGATCATTGCCATGACATGGCAACGATCGCTCAGTCGACCGTGACTGACCGGGTGTTCGAGTCGAGTTTAGGTCCTAACGACCGATTGTCAAAGGTTGGCATTCGACTGATCGCAAGGGATTCGGGCACAGAATGTTGATCGATCAGTGCTCGCCGACACTTGATCGTATCACCGATCGACGCGATGATCACGATCCGATGTGGGAGTCGTTGGATGAAATCCAATGTAGAAGAAGTCATTATTGGGAAACAGCTACAGGATCAGTCGACTGATCGAGGCATCAATCGATTGTCAGGCGTCCAACGGGAAGAATGAGTTCTTCTCTATAAAATGGGGCCTTTGGACACTTGGGGAGCCTAATGCTTCTACTCTAAACATCTTCTCAAGTGCCCAAACGTTTTCAATCCTCTTCCTTGAGCTTATTTTCATCTTATTGTAAGAGGAGAGAATTGTTGTAAGAAAAGATTACCTCCACCTAGCTTTGTGCAAAGGAGAGATTAGTGGAAGGTTTAAGGCGTGATTCACCTTGGACGAATCGGGTCGTGGATTAGAGGCAAGACCGTGAACCACGTTACATCGCCGTGTTAGCGTTTGATTTCCTTTACTTATTTCTTTGTCTTTATTTTTTATATTTTCGCTTGTGCAAACGAATTTGTAGACGAGCAATCAACGAGTGATTTCCACCGTACGACGAAAGGGGGCTATTCACCCCCCTCTAGCCGGCCACCATACGTTCCAACAAGTGATATCAAAGCCAAGGTCGCTTGTCAACGGACTCACCGCCGCAACAAGCACTACATCATGGATGGTCGGCTCAAATATTCACCCACCAAAGTTTGAAGGAGAATTTGCGTGGTGGAAGAAGCATATGGAGGTATTCTTAGAAATCGATTTTGAAATTATGCTAATAATGGAGAATGGTTTTGAGATACCTAGGGATGAGGAAGGGGAGTCATTGGAAAAATCGAAATGGACAAAGAGGCAAAGAGAGGAGTGCTTGGCGAATTCAAAGGCCAAGCATCATCTATTCAAAATACTCCCCCAACAAGAAGTCAACCGAATAGGAGAATGTTCTAGCGCCAAAGAGATGTGGGAGAAGCTAGTGGAGCTTCATGAAGGCACATCCGAGGCCAAGCTAGCAAGGAGAGATGTCCATCGCTCCCAACTCAACAATATTAAACTCGATAAAGGGGAGAAGGTAACATCTCTACATTCTAGATTTAAAGAAATTCTTAACGGTTTATCTAGTGTAGGGGAGAAGCTCTCCAATAGGGACATGATTATGAAGGCAATTGATGTCTTTCCCCGATCATCCAAGTGGAGTTCAATGGTGGACTCATTTTATATCTCAAAGAATCTAGAGGTAAGTACTCTAGATGAATTTTTCTCCACTATGGAATTGCATGAATCTAGGCTTGAAGGCATAAGTGAAGAACCATGCATCAAGCCATCAAGGGGAGTGGCACTAATGACCAACAAGGGGAAGAAGAAGAAGGAGACTCCCTCCTAATCCAATGAAGACTCCTCCTCCTCCTCCATGGATAGCATAGAAGAAGCATACATGATAAGGAAGGTAAGACATGCTTTGAAAAATTTTAAATTTAACAAATCAAATGATAGGAGGAGAAGGCCAAGGAGGAAGATAATTTGCTACAATTATCAAGGAGAGGGACACATAAGGGATGATTGTCCCCTCTTGAACAAGAGCAAAGAAGAGAGGAGGAAGAAAGAAGAAAAGAAGAAGGGGAGCAAGAAGAAGGAAGAAGGCCAAAGAAAAGGGGAAGGCAAAGACACACAAGGCTACATGGGATGATCCTTCATCATCATCATCGGAGGAAGAAAATTCCTTTGTCACAAATCTAGCTCTAATGGCAATAGAAGATGTGGACACCTCCTCCTCCGAGCAAGAAGAAAGAAGCACAAGTGAGGAGAGCTCCAGTGAAGGGGGAGCTTCATCCTCATCCTCATCGGAATCGGGGGAAGAAGACATGGAAACTATGGTAACGAATCTTTCTCCTAAGAAAATATTTTCCATGATTTAAAGTTTAACTAGGGACTTATTTAAGATAAAAAAATAGAAATAAATGCATGCAAAATGAAATTAAGGCCCTAGAAGAAAAGCTAGAAAAATCATGTTTAAATATTAATGATAATGTTTCTTCTAGTATCAATGATGCATGCTCACATGATAATTACATGCCTTTTAATGTTAGTGATGCATGTATGGAGGAAAATAGGGTTTTAAGGGAAAAGTAGAATATTTAACTAAAGCCCTAGAGAAGTTCACTATTGGCTCCAACACATTGAACATGATCATAGGGAGCCAAAGGACAAGCTTTAATAGAAAAGACCTAAGATATAAGGGAAACAAAAATGAAAAGGCCTATCATTATTTAATTGCTAGAGGTCAAGCAAAAAACAAAACAATAGCTAGGAAATGGATCCCTAAGAATTTTTAGTGAACCCTATAGGAAAGAACTTGTATTGGGTTCCTAAATCCATCCTTAAGGGTTAGGAAAATCCTAGGATAGTCAACCATAAGTGGACTTCACTTATATCATATTATATAGTTGACTTAGGATGATGTGGATAGTGAAATTTAATTTATAAGCATGATGGATGAAGTGATTATAATGTTAGAATCATATACTTGATTTGAATAATGATACATGCTTATGACTTAGAATGATCGGGACTTAATTTTTGAAATAGTGTTGGGTGATGATAATGCACCCATAAATAGCTTAAATCATGCTTTGGGTGATACTTGAATTATTATCATGATTTTATACCTAATGCATGATTACAAATGGATTAATACACTTGTTTCATGATCATAATGTGAAATCAATGCATATATGTCTTTATGATCATGTGGTATGTTAGAGTGATACTTAACCTTGTGTAGAATTGCATGAATTTGAAGGTTAAGTATATAAATACCTTTAGGAACATCTCACATTCACCATAAGGATAACCTTGAGTGAAAACTTAGCATGGGTGAGATGTTAGGATGATACTAATGGTCCACTAATGCCTATGGTATTTAAATGGTCATTTAATGTATCAAAATAGCAATAATAGACCAATCATGGGGAAAGTATATGTTTAATTAATAGATATATTGCCCAAAGATCGTGGTTGGATATTTCATATGTTGTCAAAACCATCCCTTTAAAATCTGTGTTTTCATGTTTTGAAACAATCTAAAGCAAAACTAGGTTTAAAAGTGGATACAAACTTATGACATTTTTGTAACTTTTGAGTTTTTGCCAAACTATCAAAAATAAAATGAATTTTCATGGAAAATAATTTTTCACTGATAAAGGAACTCACAAGAAATATGTATTTCAAATTTCATGATTTTTCGAATTTCCTAGAATTTTTAACACATTTCTGAAATTGGACTTCGAAAATTAAAAAATCTGTAAATTGAGTGCGGTCATTGGTAGTACGATCGGTCATTGATGTCTGTCACATGAAACCATTAACCTGATTTTATCAGGTTTTGTTTGGTTTTTGGTTTTCTCTTCTTTTGGAGTTGATGTCATGCGTGTATAACATTTAGACAATGTTTTTGATGGTATCAAAGGGGGAGAATTGATAAGTTTAAGTTAATCATGCTAAAAGGGAAAATTTTAGCATATCTTAAGGGGGAGTTTTGATACTCATGTTTTTATTTACATGCATTCTTGCCTTATGCTTTATGTATTTGTTTTACCTAACTTAAATGGATTGTCACACATCAAAAAGGGGGAGATTGTTAGGGCAATCAACCCATGATGTGATTTTGATGTGTGTGACAAAGGGTTTAAGTTAGGATTATATTGGTTTTGATGTGTGCGGAAAAGGGTTTAAGTTAGGATTATATTTGATTTGATGCGTGTGTTGAAGTCATATAGGACTAAGTAATTCGCACATGGAGCATTGGCAAGTTTCACCTCTCATGACTCGGTCTTTGAGTCGGCGAAAGATGCATGATGTGTTATTTTCCGCAAGTGCACGGTTGTCGTCAAGCAATAAAAATATCGATCCCACAGGGATTGGAACAATTACCGAATGATCGTGATACCAAGTTATCTAGTAAATCAATGTATGGTTTAAGCTAAGAAACTGAGCAGTCAATAACAACGAATGAGAAGAACGAGCTAAAAGTCGATAGTTGAGGAGAATCTCAGGATATGGGTTTCACCACGTCGATGATTTATAAGGTGATTTGATTCTTTCCTACCCCTATTAGAGTTTGTTTTGATGGAACCTATCCTAAGGTAAATCAACGGCCCCTTTCGAGGTCTCTGTTGTGTACCTATCAAATTCAATTTACATCACGATGTTGAGCATAGGGGATCATAATCACTAAGGGGACTGTCACGAGACCCCATAAACCTCCTATTCTTACCTCTGTCACTAGGTAGAGCTGGATTTGATAGATCCATTAAGTCCATAAGAGTTCCTCTAGAGTCAAATTTCCTTTTTCACGGTAGGTTTGCACAGGACCATAATCGACTAAGGGGACACTGTCACGAGACCCCATAAGCCCTCGTGAATCGCTACGCTACTTGACAGAGTTTATCCCTAGTTGGTTGGGTTTGGGAACTTGGGTTCCTTGTTAGGTACTTCCCCTTAGCTCCTTAGGTTTGTCAATAAGAATCCAAAAACCAAATCAACACAAACAATAATTTAAGTAGTATAGATTATATCATCATCGTAAATCGTCAAGGGCTACTCCCCATCCTAAGATTACAGGACACTACTCCATAGTCTGACAAGAGTTGCTAGAGAAAGAAAATACAATACTGGATGCCATCTGCGTTCCTCTGCCGACTCCTTCTCTTTTGCTTCCTCTGTTGTCGATCCCTTTGCCGTCTTCTCTCCTCCTTTTTAACCATCCGCCGTCCCCCCTTTTAGGGTTAGAATATCTTCTCTTTTATAGCCTTGCCTCCTCTTCAATTTAAGGCAATAGATTCCCACGAAGATCCTGATTGCTCGCAGAAAAGGAAGGCTGAAATCGAGCCAACACGCCCATGCCACATGAGGGCACCGGCGTGTCGCGGGTTTCCCACAAGGCGTGTTACGGTTTGAACTGGGGCGTGTCGCGGCTGCATAGGGCGTGTTGGCTGCTGGAATCACCGGCACGGGCGTGTTGTGGCTGCATAGGGCGTGTTGGCTGCTGGAATCACCGGCACGGGCGTGTTGCTCTTTGAACTCAGGCGTGTTGTCCGCTGGCTCTCATGACACAGCGCGTCGATTCCGCACGCTGTGTTGTTTTGATACGCCCTTCTTCTTCGCCCTGTTAACACAAAAACACCATGACAGCAGTCTCTTCCTCCAAAATATGCTAATCATGATAAAATACATATCTAGGATATGAAATGAGATAAAATGCACATATATAAAGTAGTGAAAACATAGCATGATTCACCCACATCAAAATCCCCTAGTCTTAAACTTTTGCTTGTCCTCAAGCAAAGACAACTCGAAAGACAACTTATTTGTGGAAATACTAAGCATCATCTAGGGGTATACAGTCTGATCTTAATCTTTTCAAATCATTCCTAGTTGCCAAGTTGAAAGATCCTATATAGTGCGTGAAATGGTGGACTAAAGTCATTGGACACCAATCTGGACTTGACATCCCTTCTATCGTAGAATATTCTTATTTAGGCATAGAGGCACTTACGCCTTAATGCATGGATCATTCTTACCTATCATCAAAGGTCTCAAAGGAGCACTTTCCAAGAAGAGAGAAGGTAAGGAATTACAGAGAGCATTTCCCCGATAACTAGTTAGTCTCAAAGGGGCACCTTTTAGGTGTTTCCCGATAACTACTTGGTCTCAAAGGGTGCTTGAAAACAATTCCCATCGCCCCTTTTTTTTTTTTTACTTCTAGTGAAAGTGTTTCTCCGGTAACCAAGTTGCATAAGTAAGTCTCAATGGAAAATCAGTACTAAATCGATATGGGGATTTAAATCTTTTCATTGGATACCTCGGACCTATAGACCGTGTTCGAGTGAAATAGGGTTCTTATCAAATAGGCAAAAGGAATTTCATGATCCGACCAATATTGATTGTATTCTGTTGGATGATATATAAAAAATTACCTTTATGAGATATGAAAAGATGCAAATAAAATAAAATAGCAATAACCAAAAAGATCTAAGTAGAAACGGCATAAGCAGTAAAGGATGTGCATCAAAACTCACAAAATAGTTGAAGGTGGTCAATGGTCATCGTCTTCGCTACTAGCATCCTCCTCTGCCCACCTCGCTGCTCTGGTAAAACTCCGGGACTCTTGTAAATCTATCATTATCTTCCCTCACGGCGGACTCGTGATGAAAAATTCATCGCTCTCTGTAAAAATCAGCTGCCCTATCCAAATGCTGTGTCACCATGCGATGGTGCTCCTCTGTAGCTTGGGCATACCGATCCCACACACCAATGTGCGAGGTATGCTCGACCCTAAATGCTTCGAATGATGATCGGAATCCTGAAAAATCAAAAGAAGAGTACCCTGCAGAAACATTGTCAGTAGGAAACCGTGGGGGTTCAGGAGTCGAATGTGATGGCTCGGGGGCTATGTGAGATGGCTCCCTAGCGGTGATGGAGCATGGGCGTTAGGGGGTAGGAAAGGGTTCTGAACATCTCTAAAAGCCAATTGGATGAATTACGTCTGATCGTCCGCTCGGGGTTGGAAGAAGGATTTTAATTCCATTTCTTAACACCAAACGATATCCCTCGTCACATGCCTCAATCATCTTCATATTTATACAAGCATCCAAATCCAATCTAGGGCTAGCAGGACAATATTCAAGGTCATCCAAATCACATCCTAAGGCTACAACAATCCTAGTGATAATACCCCCTATGACTATGACTCGGATGGGCTATTACTAACCTTAACTAAATGCCTAACCATATGGGCTCTGAATCAATCTTAACTTCATTTAGCATGGCCCATAGAAATTGTAACTCACTCTGCCTAGCCACCCCTGCACTATCATATCTCCCTGAGATTGTATTAGCCATGAATCTAAGGAGATAACGGAAAGTAGGATTAGGGATGTTAAATGATTTAGATCTAGATGCATCGTAAGGGCGAGGGTCATGAAATTAATCTCAAAATTGATGATCAATAAAATGTCTATGAATTTGCCTCTCCCCTCGCTAGGAAAATCAAATATCATATTAAAATCACTAAGAAAGGGTAAATTCATGGTTCATTAATCTAAATTTTATTTTTCCTTCCTCACAATCTTTTCCTTGCGATTTATTGGGACAGGAGCTAAGGAATTCAAGAGTGATACTAGGGTAAGTAAGGTGATGGTGTGTGATAAACTCATCCACCTATCCTATTGTTAACCAAGTTATGTCATCTCTTAACCCTAAGGTGGTCAACGTGTAGAAGTCTATAGTTCTCGTAGATACTAACTTCCTCTTTTCAAGCTTCGAATTTAGTCTTCATAATATCATCCCTAAAAACAATTCCATAAGGATGGCTAGAGGTCGGAGGAGGTTTAGTTACCCAAATCCGAGCTTTTCTTTTCCCTTGTCCTTTGTAGAGGAAGAAGCTCCTCCTCTTGTCTTCACTCGCTTGCTCATGGCGTTGGAATTGGAGAGACAATGGTTTGCTCCTCGCTTTGCTTGAGAGGGAGAGGCCGTGGCGGCCGCTTCAACCTTGTATCGCGAGTGGAAGATTAGGCGTGCTCGGGCTGGTTTTAGAGGTTATCCGCAGCATAGGCGTGTCGGGCTTGTTCTTACGCAAATACCGACCCGTTTGGTGCGACATGGGCGTGTTCCGTCCCTCCGTAGGCGTGTCGCGATCCGGCCCAGCGTGCCTAGTGTTGAGAAGTGTGCGACAGGCGTGCTAGTCGACGCCACGCCGCCTATGTTGTCTTCGGTACCAACAACACGCTGTGTCGTTCGGCATAGGAGGGTCGTGTCAATTTGCACGCAGCTTGCACGCTTATCACGTCGTGTCCTGTAAACTGAAAAAATGTAAAACTCAAAATCAAATAAAATAAAATAAAATTACTAAAAATGAAAATAGCTTGGGTTGCCTCCCAAGAAGCGCTTGTTTAAGGTCGTTAGCTTGACCCTCGATTATCCCTAGTTTTGGGGATATGGCTTGAGGAGTGTGTTCGCCTCTCCTCATCTCCAATCAGCTCAATGAATTATTTGCGAAGTATCTCTTAAGTCTTTGACCATTTACTTTGAAAATTCCGTAGACTCACTAGATATATCAATAGCTCCATGAGGATAAACCTTTTCAATTCGATATGGCCCGACCATCTGGATTTGACTTCGGAAAGAGTTTCAATCAGGTTGAATAGTAATACCAAGTCTCCTTGATGGAATTCTCTGCGCATGATATTCTTGTCATGCCACCTCTTCGTTTTCTCCTTATAAGACCTCGCATGTTCATAAGCATCAAGGCGTAGTTCTTCAAGTTCATTTACTGCAGTTTTCTTTTCTCTCCGGCTTTCAAGTCAAAATTAAGCCATTTAATTGCCCAATATGCCCTATGCTCTATTTCAACTGGAAGATGACATGGTTTTCCATAAACTAATCGAAAGCGAGTCATTCCAATGGGTGTCTTATAGGCGATTCGATAGGCCCATAGAGCATCATCAAGTCTTAAAGACCAATCCTTCCTTGATCTTGATCTGTTTTTCCAAGATAGTCTTGATCTCCCTATTCTGAAACTTCTACTTGCCCTTTCGTTTGTGGATGATATGGTGAGGCTAGTTTATGGGTTACTCCATACTTCTTGAGAAGACTTTCAAATTGTCTTCGATAAAGTGTGAGCCTCCATCACTTATTCTTGCTCTCGGTATTCCAAATCTTGGAAATATTATACTCTTAAAGAGCTTAATGACTATTTTTGCATCACAAGAGGGGGATGGTAGAGCCTCAACCCATTTATACACATAGTCCACTGATACAAGTATATAGGTTTTTTTATAGGAAGTTGGGAAGGGTCCCATTTAGTCAATTACCCATACGTTGAACAATTCTACTTCCAATATCGAATTTTGAGGCATCTCATTTCTCCTTGATATGTTCGGTCCTTTGCGTCACAAGTCACAAGTCGTCACATAATTCCGAGAGTCTCTAAAAATGTGAGGCCAATAAAATCCGCTTGCAAAACCTTTGCAGCATCTTTGTCTGCTCGCATGACCTCCATATGCAAAAAGAATAGCATGGTACAATATATCCTCAATCTCTTCTTCGGATACGCATCTTCGATATATAGCATCCGCCCCTTGCTTGAAAAGGAATGGTTCGTCCCACACATAATGCTTTACATCCGAAAGAAACTTCTTCCTCTGATGATAACTCATGTTAGAAGGTATTATCCATAAGCTAGGTAGTTGGCAAAATCACATACCACGGTGCCTTGATTGTTCGAAACCGCTAGTAGCCGCTCATCCGAAAGAAATCATTTATAGCAAGATCGGCTCTTCCGCATTTGGTTCTAGATGAAGCCTCGATAGATGGTCTCTCAGACTTTCCTTGCTTGTCTCGAATTTCTAAGTCAAACTCTTGTAGAGAAGTATCCACCGGATCAGTCTTGGCTTAGATTCTTTTTACTCAAGAAGTATCTTATGGTCGCATGATCTATAAACTATCACCTTGGTCCCTATGATATAAGATCTGAACTTGTCGAAAGCAAATACTATAGCCAAGAGTTCCTTCTCTGTGGTAGCATAATTCATTTGTGCTTCATCCAATGTCTTACTAGCATAGTAGATTGCATACACCTTGCGATCCTTTCTTTGTCCTAATACTGCGCCCACAGCAAAATCACTGGCATCACACATAATTTCACAGGGGAGACTCCAATCTGGAGGTTGCATTATTAGGCGGTTGTTAATGCTTCCTTTAACCGAAAATGCATCAAGACAAAGGGTTATCAAAGTGAAACACAACATCTTTAGCAAGCAAATTAGTTAATGGCCTTGAAATTTTTGAGAAGTCCTTGATGAACCGCCGGTAGAACCACGCATGTCCTAGAAACTACGCACTCCCTTGACATCGGTTGGAGGTGGCAACCTCTTGATCACTTGATTTTAGCAATATCCACCTCGATACCACGGTGTGAAATTAGGTGTCAAGTACTATGCCTTCTCGCACCATGAAGTGACACTTCTCCCAATTAAGCATTAAATTCATTTCCTCGCATCTCTGCAATACCTTGACCAAATTAGATAAACATATATCAAAATCTGCACCATATACAGAAAAATCATCCATGAATACTTCTATTATATTCTCGATCATATCGTAAAAATTGAAGTCATACACCTCTGAAAAGTGGCGGGTGCATTGCATAACCCAAAGGCATTCTCTCAAGGCAAAGGTACCATATGGGCAGGTGAAAGTTGTTTTCTCTTGGTCATTAGGATAGATAGGGATTTGATAGAAACACGAGTATCCATCTAAATGTAATGCGAGTGTTTTGCCACATTTGGTCAATAAATGGGATGGGAAAATGGTCCTTTCTAGTTTCCTTATTCAATTTTCTATAATCAATACACATTCTCCATCCCATGTCAGCTCTAGTGGGGATTAACTCATTCGTAGCATTCCTTATTACCGTTATCCCCCTTTCTTTGTACAACATGGACAGGACTTACCCATTCGCTATCGGATATTGGATAGATAATTCTGCATCTAGCAATTTCATAACCTCTTTCTTGACTATCTCTTTCATGGGTTCAATCTTCTTTGATGCTCTATAGAGGTTTTAAAATTGTCTTCTAGTAAAATTGTGCATGCAAACCGATGGACTAATTCCTTTAATGTCATCAATCTTGTATCCAATGACATTCTTATATATTTTCAATACCTCAATCAGTTTTTGGTCTCTGCATTACTCAGTTAGCATTAATGATCACAGGGTAAGTAGAATTTTTTGCCAAGAAATTCATACACAGTGTCGATGGAAGAGGCTTAAGTTCTACCTGTGGCGTGAGATCGGAATCGGAAATCTCCGGTTCTTTATCTTCAAAATCCCCTCCGAGCTTATTAAGATGAGTTTGTTCTGGTGCTCCTTTTAGTGCTGTTGACTGGAAACTGTCAATCCTACAACAAACATCAAAAACAGAGGGTTGTTTAACAGCTTTTGAAAGATCAAATTCAATTTTTCGCTTCCAAATGCAAGTGAAAGTTTGTGGTTTTGACATCTATCATTGCTCTGAGTAGCCAAGAAAGGTCTCCCCAAGATAAGTGGGATACATGGGTCTTCATCCATGTCTAGTACTACAAAATCTGCTGGAACAATAAAATTTCCCACCTGTACTGGTACATCTTCTAAGAT
Organism: Wurfbainia villosa; assembly: GCA_025175895.1. Taxonomy (NCBI): domain Eukaryota; kingdom Viridiplantae; phylum Streptophyta; class Magnoliopsida; order Zingiberales; family Zingiberaceae; genus Wurfbainia; species Wurfbainia villosa. The sequence goes on from CM045989.1 coordinate 95,077,229, forward strand.
TCCCAAAGGATATCTAATGGAACGATCGGCTAACTGCAAAGCCATAGTAGTTAGTTTCATTTCTCCCAAATCCAATTTCTTGCATATGGAAAGAGGTATCAAATTTACCTTTGGCGCCCAAATCGCAAAAGCCTTATCAAAATTTGAGTCATTGATTATGCAAGGTATAGAAAAGCTACCTGGATCATTTAGTTTGGGAGGTACCATGTTCTTAATTAAAGCCTTTGCCTCCTCTCAAGAAGAGCCATTACATGCTCCTCGACTTTTCTTTTATTGGTTAAGATGTCCTTCAAGAACTTAGAGTACGTAGGCATTTGTTGAAGAGCTTCAGAAAAGGTATATTGATATACAACTTCCTAATTACCTCAAGGAACTTACCAAATTGTTCATCCAATTTTTCCTTAATCAGTCTTTGAGGAAGCGGGATAGGGGCTTATATGCTCTTGGTTCCCTATTCGACATGCCTGTGTTGTTTAGCGCGGCACAGGCGTGTTGTCTGCTGGAATGACCCCGACACGGGTGTGTCGGTGACCACACGCTCGTGGGCCTCTGCGTGTTGCTCAACCGCATAGGTCGAGTGTGTCGGTTCGGTTCAACCGAGCGTCTTCTGTCATCTTCCAACTCAGAAAATCCTTCCACTTCTCAAACTTATAGAATTACAATGCTCAGGGTTTATACGAATTTCGAAATCACGGCGTCCTTGATCTCTTGGTGGCAATTTGGGAAATTTGATTTTCAAAGATTCTTGTGTGATTAGTCAAATTATCAACCTTGCTTCCCAATTGCTTGATTGCCTCGGTATTATTTTGATGTTGCCTATTTGATTCTACAATATCTTGTAAATTCATCATTTATCTTCCCACACGTGATAAAATTTTCCATCATCTTTTCTAAGCTCGACTTGGGTCTGGAAATCCAAGGTGCTCCAAAGTTGTTACATCGGAAGAATTTTGATGGGCTCTATCTGAAAAGTTGGGATGATTTCTCCAACCGGGATTATGCGTGTTTGAGTAAGGGTTGCCACCATTAGGCTTCGATTAAAATTATTCAATGCATCAACTTGCTCAATCCGACTTCCGGATGATGGTGCGTGTAGGATTTTGGCAATCGCTACGTGTCCTGTTACACCACAGATCTACAAGTGACATTAGATGAGTTTACGGTGATACATTAAAATGTTCGAGCTTTTGAGTTAATGCATCGACTTTTGCCGAGTAGATCAATGGTACTTACCTCAAACTTACACGGCATTTTAGTTTGATATCCTCGCTTCTGTAGCCCATTGGTGAGAATTCATTGCCACATTCTCGATGATCTCAAAAGCTTCATCCAATGTTTTGTTCATAAGAGCTCCTCCTGCGTGAATCAAGAGAAACCTTAGTAGCATACGAGATTCCATTGTAGAAAGTATGAACAATGAGCCACTTCTCCGACCCATGATGAGGGCATTGTTGTAGTAATCCCTTAAATCTGTCCCAGCTTCAAATAATGTTTCTCCGTCCTTTTGCGCCAAAATTAGTGATTTGATAGAAGACTTGCAGATTTCTTTGGGTGGAAAATACTTGTCTAAAAATCTTTGCTCAGTTGATCAGTAGTTATACAATCTGCTTTGGAAGAGAGTGTAGCTTTGGCTGTCCATGATGAGAAAGGAAAGCAGCGTAATAGCATCTGCTTTGAGCTCCATTCAGTTTAAAGTCTCATAAAATTCCAAAAATACTTCCAAGTCTTGATTTGGATCTTGAGTAGGTGCTCCTCGAATTGATCTTTGTTGGACCAGATAGTAAGCCGGTTTTAATTGAAATTGTTTTGCTTCAATGGGGTCTTCTAATACTCGATCTCAATCCTTGTACTAGGTGCATAATCCCTTAAAGGTTTATTTTAGTTCATCGACCATGTTGGAGGTCGGATTTTTTCACGAGGGTTCTTTGAAATCGTCTTCTAGCAAGGAAGTTCTCTCTATCTCGGGATCGATATCGAGAATTTCCTATTAAATCTGCATGCAACAACAAGAGAGGCTCCCAAAACAAGAATTCAGAATAGATACAAAAGAAAAATAGGAACAATCGATATTCAGAATTGGATCGATCTAGATTAACTAAATCACGCTCGATTCAATATTGAGTGCCAATCCCCGGCAGCGGCGCCAAAAACTTGATGTGTTATTTTCGGTGTTGTCGTCAAGCAATAAAAATATCGATCCCACAGGATTGGAACAGTCAATTACTGATCGTGATACCAAGTTATCTAGTAAATCAATGTATGGTTTAAGCTAAGCTCGAGTCAATAACAGCGAATGAGAAGAAGCGAGCTAAAGTCGATAGTTGAGGAGAATCTCGGGATATGGGTTTCACCACGTCGATGATTTATAAGGTGATTTGATTCTTTCCTACCCTATTAGAGTTTGTTTGATGGAACCTATCCTAAGGTAAATCAGCGGCCCCTTTAGGTCTCTGTTGTTGTACCTATCAAATTCAATTTACATCACGATGTTCGAGCATAGGGATCATAATCGACTAAGGGGACTGTCACACGAGACCCCATGACCTCCTATTCTTACCTCTGTCACTAGGTAAAAGGATTTGATAGATCCATTAAGTCCATAGAGTTCCTCTAGAGTCAAATTTCCTTTTTCACAGTAGGTTTTGCACACGGGACCATAATCGACTAAGGGGACTGTCACGAGACCCCCATGACCCTAAATAGATCTACCGCTACTTGTGAGGAGTTTATCCTAGTTGGTTCGGGGTTTGGAACTTGGGTTCCTTTGTTAGGTACTTCCCTTAGCTCCTTAGGTTTATCGATAAGAATCCAAAAAACCAAATCAACACAAACAATAATTTAAGTAGTATAGATTATATCATCCGTAAATCGTCAAGGCTACTCCCCATCCTAAGATTCTGAGGACACTACTCCATAGTCGACAAGAGAATTGCTAGAGAAAGAAATACAATCATGCCATCTGCGTTCCTCTGCGACTCCTTCTCTTTTGCTTCCTGTTGTCGATCCCTTTCAGTCTTCTCTCCTCCTTTTTAACCATCGTCCCCCTTTTAGGGTTAGAATATCTTCTCTTTTATAGCCTTGCCTCCTTCAATTTAAGGCAATAGATTCCCGAAGATCGATTGCTCGCGCAGAAAAGGAAGGTGAAATCGAACACGCCCATGCCACATGAGGGCACGCGTGTCGCGGAGTTCCCACGAGCGTGTTACGGTTTGAGCAGGCGTGTTGTGGTTTGTAGGCGTGTTAGTCTTTGGAATCAAACCGGGCGTGTTGCTCTTTGAACTTCGAGCGTGTTGTCGTGGCTCTCATGACACTGTCGATTAGCACTGCGCTGTGTTTTAATCGCCCTTCTTCTTAGCTAACACAAAACACCGGCGGGCTCTTCACTCAAAATATGCAAAATAATCGAATCATGATAAAATACATATCTAGGATATGAAATGAGATAAAATGCACATATAGTAAAAAACATAGCATGATTCACACAACATTCTCGCAGGCCCTTGGTGCATCGAAGGCACCGAGGGCATTTGGAGTGAGGGACAAGACTTGGGCGAGGCGTGAAGGATGGACTGGCCGTGCCGTAGCAGCGTCAGGGACATGGCGGACGAAGACAACTAACTTCATGGACTCCCAAGGGAAACTTGGCCATTTGGCTAAATGATAAGATGTTCCGATCCCATCATGATGTCAAGTCATTGTGACTTCAATAGTGTTTGACCATTGTAGCTTGATTGCCCAAGAGTTTTTTCATTGTCAGGCTCCCATCGATCCTTGTTTTGCCGAGGGTTTGGCAAAAGATGCTGCCATTGACATCATTAGCATCGATCGTGATGGGATGATCCGTCGTTTGGGATGATCGTAGACCAGAAAAAGGTCTGGATATCCCATCTTGATGGGGGCATTTTGATCGTCTGCAGGCAATCGATCATTGTCGGTGTCTGAAGAATGAGTTCACCAGCTATAAAATGAGGCCTTTGGACACTTGGGAGCCTAATGCTTCTACTCTAAACATCTTCTCAAGTGCCCAAAACATTTTTCAATCTCTTCCTTAAGCTTAATTTCATATTATTGTAAGAGGAAGAATTGTTGTAAAAAGATTACCTCCTACCTTTGCTTTGTGCAAGGAGGAGATTAGTGGAAGGTTTAAGGCATGATTCATCTTGGTCGGATCGTGGATTAAGCGAGCAGGCATGAACGTTAAATCAAGTATTAGCATTTGATTTCCTTTACTTATTGCTTTGTCTTTATTGTTTATATTTTAAGCGCTACTTGAATTTGTAGGCAACAATCATCAGTGATTTCAAATGCGATGAAAGGACTATTCACACCTCTCTAGGGCCACCATACACCCCCTCTAGCCACCATCGTTCCAACATTAAAGGTTTATAAAAGGAATGGAGGACACAAACCCTAGCGATCAATAATCTCCCAAGTGCTCTTGCTCTCCGTGCTCATATGCTACAACTACTCGTACTTTGTCTTCTTACTTTAATTGTAGGTATATTTTTACTTAGAAATTTGAAAAAAAAATGACTTATTTTGCATTCAATCATCATAGTCAACTAACAAACATTTTGATTGTTAAAAATTCATTCACTTGAAATCAACAAATATTCTAGTTGTTGAAAATTTAATGTCGACTAGTAAACATTATAATTACTCTAGTGTCAAACCATGAATTCTAAATGGTTTAGTTGAGTTACCTAAAACCATATAAGTTATGAGCATTTGTAATATCCTCAATGAAATGCTTTAGATCTGTCAGTAGACTATTCAAATCCCAAAACTTAAATGACATTTGTAATTTTATTGGTCGACTATACTATACCACAAACTAAAACAACTTGAGAGATTGATCAATCGATCAGTTGGCATACTTATTAGTTAAAACCACAAATTTGAGTTTTAAGATTTTCATAAGCCAATCAAATGTTGTATTATGACTCAGCCATTCTAATGATTAAATCTCATCTATCTTTGAGTTTTACTCACATCCCAAGCATTGCAGGTCACTCAAGGACTCTCCAAGCTCACCATAGTTTACCACTTGCCAAAAGTTCTCCTTATCTTCTAGAAGTTCTACTCTAAACATCTTCTCAAGTGCCCAAACATTTTCAATCCTCTTCCTTAAGCTTAATTTCATATTATTGTAAGAGGAGAGAATTGTTGTAAAAAAAGATTACCTCCACCTAGCTTTGTGCAAAGGAGAGATTAGTGGAAGGTTTAAGGCATGATTCATCTTGGACGAATCGGATCGTGGATTAGCGGCAAGACTGTGAACCACGTTAAATCACCGTATTAGCATTTGATTTCCTTTACTTATTGCTTTGTCTTTATTGTTTATATTTTCGCTTGCGCTAACGAATTTGTAGACGAGCAATCAACGAGTGATTTCCACCGTACGATGAAAGAGGACTATTCACCTCTCTAACCGGCCACCATACACCCCCCTCTAACCGGCCACCATACGTTCCAACATTAAGAAGGTTTATAAAAGGAATGGAGGACACAAACCCTAGCGATCAATAATCTCCCAAGTGCTCTTGCTCTCCGACCGTACTCCTTCGTGCTACAACGCTACTCCGACCGTACTTTGTCTTCTTACTTTAATTGTCGGTATATTTTTACTTAGAAATTTGAAAAAAAAAAATGACTTATTTTGCATTCAATCATCATAGTCAACTAACAAACATTTTGATTGTTAAAAATTCACTTGAAGTGCTTCCTCAATCAACAAATATTCTAGTTGTTGAAAATTTAATATTAATCGACTAGTAAACATTATAATTACTCTAGTGTCAAACCATGAATTCTAAATGGTTTAGTTGAGTTACCTAAAACCATATAAGTTATGAGCATTTGTAATATCCTCAATGAAATGCTTTAGATCTGTCAGTAGACTATTCAAATCCCAAAACTTAAATGACATTTGTAATTTTATTGGTCGACTATACTATACCACAAACCTAACAAACTTGAGAGATTGATCAATCGATCAGTTGGCACTTATTAGTTAAAACCACAAATTTGAGTTTTAAGATTTTCATAAGCCAATCAAATGTTGTATTATGACTCAACCATTCTAATGATTAAATCTCATCTATCTTTGAGTTTTACTCACATCCCAAGCATTGCAGGTCACTCAAGGACTCTCCAAGCTCACCATAGTTTACCACTTGCCAAAAGTTCTCCTTATCTTCTAGACTTCTGTACATGGAGTCTCCTCACTTTTGAGTGTTTATTATCTAGCATCCATCTAATATACTAAAACTTCATGTCTACTAAGAATTCAATTTTGGACTTCTTTGCCTAACATCATATCCTCAACCTTTTAGAACTTTCTTTCCCGGCATCTCTATTGGACTTCATCTCCACTAAGAATCCTTTTCTCAACCTTTTTTTGGACTTCTTTAACTAACATCTTGTCTCTGGCTTGCTAACATTTTACCTCACCGAGCAAGCATTCAATCCTTATCCTGCTTGAATTTTCATCAGCAATTTACTTGTCAAGCATCATACACTTGCACACTTAACACATCATATGAAATCATACAATCCCTATTTTAAAAACTTGATTCATACATCAAAACTACATAAAATATACATACATAGGCATGACTGCACCAATATATTCTTAGAGCATAATTGTACAAATAGAACCATTTTATAGCCAAATAAGAGCATGTTTCCTTTCTTCGGTAATTGTTAACAATTAAGCAGTGACAATAATGGAAGGTTAATTAAGCATGGTGTTTCAACTAGGAAATTTATTTTGCAACTCCAATCTAACATGTGTGACTCGTGATTTCAAAACCTGCAATGTGATTTAGAAAATAGGTGAAAGGAGATGCATGAACTGACAATTGGCACACTTGCCAATCAGAAACCTGTTCCAACTTCTGCCGTGAAAGAGAAATAGCATAAGTATTCGTCACAGCAAGACCGACAATCACTAACACCAAAACAATGTTGCATATTATATACACACTCTAACAAACTATACAATTCATCCCCTTAACTGAAGACATGCTTTTCGCAACAAATCATTACATGGATCATGACTTCTATACAGCAAGAGAAATTTAACCCACTGCGTTATTCTCGGCCTCCTGCAGAACTCTTCTCTTTGCTATGAATTCCATCCTTCCTACCAAGATTAGCATTACAAATTCCCGCCTTTTATCCTACCCCATGTTGGTTTAAACAGGAAACAAATTCCAGTCATCACTGTTAAATACATGGACTACTCGTTCCGAGTGAAGCCAAACTTGCAGGTAGACTTTTACATGCAGGGACTTAATTACACCTATTTACTTGTTCAGAGTGAGGCCAACTTGTAGGCACACCTACTTACTCCTTCAGAGTGAAGGCAAACTTGTAGAAAAGTCTTCAGCCAAGAACATTCCTGCTACTAGAAATTGTGGAGAAACCTACTTCAATTCATTGGAAGTCAGAATACTCGAGCTGCACGATAAAATTTGAATAAATAAATAGTATCAGCAATACAATCAATGCGGTTAACTATACAAATTCCTGCTTCATTAAGTCAATACTAAAATCAATCATGGGAAATAGCATGCATCTTTCCATTGGGCATTAAATTGAATTTTATTGTGAAGTGAGTTTCGTAAAAAAAAAAAAAGATAAAGAATTCTCAACCATTTTATTAAAATTCTATATCGACTAGTGGCCTAAGTAGAATGTTCAAGAAACTACATGTAAACAAACACAACCGACAGGTAAAATATTGTTGGATAATTTGTTACGTGACAGGTAAAATCACTTTTAAAAGGGGAGTCGGTAGCTGGGTGCCCTGAGCATCATTAAACTCTTTGGCATGGTAATTATCAACAGAAAACTAGACAGATCACATGTATTGGAGGCAAATTAGGTATGTGTCACAGCAAAGCTACCTGTGCCTGTTCATATGTCATCTTCATTCTTCGATACTCTTGCTGAGCTCGATATGATCGAAACATGGCTTGAACTCGTACAACCGACCTACGAACCCGTTCTTCAGCTTGCTCCCTGCTAAGACGAAAAAATTCCTCCTCTCCAGTACTTTCTGGTGTTGTATCCAATTTCATTGCTTCTGCATTTTCAACTTGAATGCCACGCAGGCCTTTTCGCTTCAATCGCCAACGAAGAATTGCTTTCTCAAGCACTCCAACTGACCAACAGATTTTGCGGTATTGCTTCCTCACTTGGTGCCCGCGAAATGCAGACTGTTCACAAATAAAAAATCATGATAGTCTCCAACATTGTCCAGTGTTTGCATATGCCAGCATAACAGAGACGACAATGGAAGATAGCATACAATTAATATGATTTTCTTATCCAAATGTTAACTAGGGTAAGTGAATAGGAATATAGGCATACCAGCTAAAGTAAAGCATTGAATAATACAAAAAAATTTAGGGAAAGAAGTATGGAACTTTGCCAAGTGCAGAAGCATTAGTTCTTTTATTTTGCTGAGATGGTTGACAAAGCCAATATAAAGACAAAATGATTTTAAATTCTTACTTGTATTTTAATAGCTTTTTTACGCATGTTTACAAAATCCCTCCTCGTTTTCCAGGTGTGGAAATAGCTCTGTATTCTTGTAGCAGCCTTCATCATCTTACGTCTGTTATAATTACGATATGCATGCTGAATTTTCATAGCAGCCACTATATGGGAAGCTTCCATTTCAGGTTTGTGCAACTGAACAGCTTTAGTTTGCAGCTTTAGAGCACGCTCCCTCATTGCAGACTGTATACGATCGGCTGCATCAGCAGCATTCCTGTACGCATCTAATGATTCTTTCAGACAAAGTTCTTGCTCACTGAGGTTTTGAGAATAAACATTTTCAAAGTTAGATATACTAGTTTTTGCAGGTATGCCCTGAGTATTCAAGTTCCCTGACAATGACATAGCCTCAAAATGTGCAGCAAGTGCTCTCTCAGCAAGATATGCTGCCAGGCCGTTAAAACCTTGTTTTGATGCCAGGTCAGAAGCCATGCTGCCTCCAGGACTTTGGGAGGTAGGGTCAGTGACTAAGCTAGGATTTGCTCCAGCAGACAAAAGAGCAGCTATCATCTGCTCCCTGAATGAATAATTACAAAAGATGTTCATATACATATATCATGGAAAAGAAAACTAAACTTGGAGGAAAAACGATGTCAGAGTAAGTCACATGTAGTCTGTACCCAAAACACCTATTAAGCATTTCATATCAGCATTTATATGCATCTAGATTCATATCAGAATGTAAAATTACTGCCAGGACTAACAAAAGTTCTTCCATATTTTGGTAATTAATGCGTTGAAATAAATAAAAAGGATTCTAATAAACATCTCAGTAACAATGTTTCTTCTCCTACAGATACTAAAATCTTCATAAATTTCCATTATCCTTTTTCTTGTAGTGCTAAATTCTTGACAACTTGTTAATCACATAATAAAAAATTTGCATAATAATTATGAAATGTCAAGTTAAACCTAAAGAATGAAATCTCATATGAAGATGGGAAGCTTTAGGGGAAAAAAACTCCAACAAAGTTTTATGCAGAAGCCCTATTATCAAAGTTAAAACTAGTATTTCAATAAGTTATAGTCTTGTGATTGGATTTAATCAAGTTATATCAATATTAGTCAAACACATACCAGTCTTTCATAATGCCAAACAAGAGCTCCCTTTTCTCAAGTTCAATTCTTAGTTATCAAAAACTATAGTAATCTAGACTTAGATTTGAGCATTCAAGACAGGTGTTGATCTAAATGCCCAAAATGATTAATTTTAGAGACACCAGAACATGATTAACAAGGGCATCGAGTGCCAAGTTTGAGTATTATATCTGAGTGTTGTGTCATTTACTACAATGTGATTTGTTTCTCATAAAAATGTACTTTCGATTGAGGATTCCTGAATTGTGAATTAACTAATCTTTTACATGCCGTCAAAGTTAGGGCTAAACGACAAAGAATGAGTTCTGCGCCATCATAAAGTAAATTCAACATAATGTTGGCTAACGAGAGGGAGATAGAATGCATTCCAAATTATTACCAAGGCATTGAATTCCAGTAGATTTTGACCGAAGTCAAAGAAAAGAGAAACGTCTTCATCTTCTTTAGATCAAAACTCAAATTTAACAAAATTCTGTTGGCTTGGAAGCCAAAAATGAAGAAGGCGGCTCTCCAACAGTGATGAAACAATATAACGAGGGTTTTTCAAGCTACATTTTAAACTGCTACATCTAAAACAACCTCTAGAATCAGAATATTTTATGAAAATACATAAGGACTGTTGAAGTCATACTATCAAGTAAACCATTTAGAACTTGAAATTAATAACATTATGACACCATCAACATATTCAAGTTTGGTGCAAAATGTACCTCCCATAATATGCAGCCCAATGTAATGCTGTCCATCCATGAATGTCCCGGAAATCTAAGGACAACCCTGACAAGGAAAATAAACGAACTGCCCACGTATAGTTTAGGATAGCACATAAATGAATGACTCCCTGACCTTGACTATCATGCTCAGTTGTTTTACAACCTTGAGCAACCTTTAGCAAAAGCCACTCCTGTAATTTGTTCCTTAACAACAGGTGAATAAAATCATCTCTAGTTGGCACAGAGGAGCTCATATCAGTGTCACCTAGTTCTAACAAGTTCATCCAGTCTTTTTCAACTGAAGGAGAAGTGAGCAATGCAAATTTTTTGGCATCATTGAAGAATTTCTGATGTATACGATTTGATAAAATTGTAGGTGTAATGGATGTAGAAAATAGAAGATAAGCAAGTCTCTTCTGCACTTGGTCCAACTTTATATTATTAGAATCATCTGATGATGAAAATGCTGGACCATCCAAAGAAACATCTGGTAAAGAGCGGTAGTCAAAGTTCAAAACTTGGCTAATTGGCGTACAACCATCCATTGTTAGAAAAAGATTGACTGGACTAGGTGGCTGTGGAGGTGCCTTGCACCGGTAGACACCTGGTTGAACTACTTCAGCTGCAACACATTTCTCGCCAAAGGCACAATAGATGTTGGATGACATCAACGGCTTCATTGATTCACAAAAGTAACCAACCACTATGACCTGAATTATTTTTTAGTCAAATAAACCGCCAAAAAAAAACAAGAATACAGCAATAAATCAATATTCACATTTAAATTTCTATATCAATTCTATAATTAGAAGAGTTCTATTAGAGTATAAGATGTAAGAGGTAGAGGGAGACAACATAAATTAATTAATGTATTAAAAATATATTAATTGGTTTAAATTACTAGCATACAAACTGAATAGAGGAATAAGATTCATGTGGTGGATCCCAAATAATGAGAACTAACTCATTGATGAACATGTTGATGAAATGTAGAATGGCACACAAAATAACCAACCACTATGATCTTAAAATTTCCCCTTTTTGTTTTCATTCAAAGAGTCTACCAAAACAAGAATAAAACAGGTAACCAATTTTCACACTTTAACTCCATGACTGTCCCAATTTATTGACCACTAAGTTATTAGTTTACCATATATCTCTTTTAACACACACACAGATAGTAAGAGAAACATAGCCTTAAAATTGAACTATCATTCAATTTATTTTTGCAAGGAAAGTTGCAGCTGTTTAAACCTGGAACAGTTGTGAATGGGTGCCAACTTGTACCAACAAATGATATAAGTAAACACCCATTTCAACACTCTGACCTAATTGCATGTTTTAACAAAACATTCTTACAGAAAATCTCTTGATTCTCCCATCAATTACCATTTAAATTTCATTGAAAAATTACTCATCTTCCAGTTATTTACTTCAATGAGGTTATCGCCTAAATCA